>CM019713.1:21150426-23550426 GCA_009760885.1 Achatina immaculata | reverse complement strand
ATGAAAGCTGAGCTCACAAATCATTGCGCTACTCACACGCCCGCAGGCATACAAGACCAGAGGAGGGTGCTAGAAGTGCTGAGGAGTCTTGAATTCTGTTAAGACAACAACAAAGTTTGTCTGCGTGGCACAGTGAAGCTAACAAGTTGAATTCTGTTAAGACAACAACAAAGTGTGTCTGCGTGGCACAGTGAAGCTAACAAGTTGAATTCTGTTAAGACAACAGCAAAGTGTGTCTGCGTGGCACAGTGAAGCTAACAAGTTGAATTCTGTTAAGACAACAACAAAGTGTGTCTGCGTGGCACAGTGAAGCTAACAAGTTGAATTCTGTTAAGACAACAACAAAGTGTGTCTGCGTGGCACAGTGAAGCTAACAAGTTGAATTCTGTTAAGACAACAACAAAGTGTGTCTGCGTGGCACAGTGAAGCTAACAGGCCAGAGAGCTAAAACAAGACCCACATCTTCCCATAACTTTCTTCAGTTATCTCAGCTGTGAAGTAATGTGGCCAATCATCCATGTACGCTTCACATTCACATGTCACAGACCTGAGACAGAACTAGTCAAGACTATGTAGCACAAGTTGTTGTTCACATGACACGTCTCCATATGATATCTTGGTCTTCAATAAGATACTACTGCAGTCTGATCAGTTATACTCACAGTCAAACTCTGTGTTTGTTTCATCACTATCAAATATTCATATAGTTTTTTGACCATCATTCTTTACCAAAACTTGGCCCTTTTTATTTGACTACTTTTGACACTTATCATCAGTACAGAACAAAAGCTCAGTGATCGCATCTACCCAAAATCTCAATGAATTATTGTTAGAGGGAAAACAATTCTACATAAAAAAGGGAAGCTACATCAGTGCTTCTGTCTCTGAGATATCTTTGTCAACAACACTGCACTTTGTCGGTTTCTAAAAATAACTGACACAATTCAGGTCATTGCTGTATTTCTATCCTTCTCTCAACACAGCGAAACCATTGAAAGTAAAATGAGAGAAAAATTCTCTCATCAGGAAAATAAAATCGTGGAAAATGTGCAAACTTTCATGTTTAAAACTTTGATTGTTTTCACTTGTTTTTGATAAAGTACATTTTCTTTCTTTCTTTCTTTCTTTCTTTCTTTCTTTCCACTAATTGTTACTGATGCTACCCCTACTGAGATTGCTATCGCTGCTACTCCGACAACAACAACAACAACAACAACAACTACTACTACTACTACTACTACTAATACTACTACTACCACTACTACTACTACTATTACTATTATTACAACTACCATTATTACTACTACCACAACAACAACAACTACTACTACTACTACTATTATTATTACTACTACAACTACCACTATTACTACTACCACAACTACTACTACTACAACTGCTACTACTAAACTTTGATCTCCATGGAATTATGACGTTGTTGATAGTCCACGCATGATTTCAGTCGTCAATTTTAACTTTCCATCGATCTGTGAGAGGTTACAGTGACCTACCGAAAATAAAACATTCTTCTGTGCAGACTCCACCACCTTGTGAACTGGCCCTTTAGCCACGCTGAGAGATGGTAAAAGGCTGTTACCAGAAGCAGAAAGAGGAGGTGGGTGGGTGGAGTGTTGGCTGTGATCTACTGGCCCGGGGTTGGCTGCACCATCCCTCTGTTACAGACATCTTTGCTCTTAATCACTAACAGAATACATTTTTGAGGACGAGGAGGTATATGTTCATTGTTGTTATTTTATGTTAACAAACAAGTTCCTGACAGGGTGTGATAACTCTTGTGGACAATGGCGATGTCAGCCTAGAGCAATGTTTACAGGTTCCAAGTGAGATCAACGATGTTTTTTTTCTTATTTTACATGTAGTGACCTTTCATTTTTACTGGTCATTCATGTGCATCACAAGAATCTTTCAGACATTCACATCTTATCTCTCAATAGCTGGTGCTACTATCAGCATAAGGTTACTCTTAATGTGAGAATTATGCACTTTATTCTCTCCCCTCGCCCCATTTCTCTTAAATATCATTAGCACATGGCTCCCAAATATTCTGAGAAGTAAAGTGGTCAAAATCCGTCCATCATACAGAGTTGCAGGAAAACGTTTTTGTTGTGTAGGAGAGCCGTGTGGTACTAGGCTTCATGCTGTCAGTTTCTGTAAAAAAAAAGTATATATCTTCTATTATTCAGACTGAGACTTTTGTAGAATTTTCTCCCCTTGCCGTGACTCCAAATGGTTTCCCCTTGTTATGTGGATTGCTTCCGCTTGAGATGTTTCTTTTCTTTCAGCATAATCTCCCCTTTCTGCACTGTAAAACAAAATTTTCACCGAGAAATGTTTCTACTTTCTTCAAAAAAATGTAGGCGCTTCCAGTATTTATATATGGTATTTGAGATCGATATTTGGTTTAGAAATATACGTGCAGCATTTTTTACATTAGATTTTCGTAGTGCAGGCTTTGCGAGAGAAAAGAAGACCCAGTCGTTTAATACGGTATATACGGTATTCCGTAGTCTAGGGAGCGGTTCTCACACTTTCTCCATACTGTGGCACACTCCACGGGGCAAATGTTTGTCGCGAAACAGCAGAATTCTTAATGCCAGCCATCTTACCCTACACAGCACTTGATGCGTGTTGATGTAATCAGTCCAGTATTGCTACTGACTGATTGCTGGAGTTTACAGTTTGAAGCAAAATAAACCAATATCTTATAAATATTGCTGGCTAAAGATTATACATAAATACGAGGTATAAATATAAACAGAAAAAGAAGAACTGGAATTTGAAAGAAAAATCATAACTTGCTAATGATTTTTTAAAAATGATTTGACTTACTGTTGTTTTCTCACAGTGTGGGATATCAGTTATGAAACTCCAGTAAACATTGTAGATAAAAAGTAGCATAGTCACCTGGTTACTTACCTGGGGTTTTAAGTACATGAACTAGTCTATGTGCAGGTTACGTGAAAATTTTTAAGGTACAAATAGGAAACAACGAAGTTTCCGCACTGGAAAATAACAGAAGAGTGTATAGTTCCCTAACTTTACCTCTCCCTCTCCCCCCTCCCCCTAACTTTACCTCTTTCCCCCCTTCCTCCCTCCCCCAGTTCCTTCATTCTGAGAATGTAGTGGGTTATCCTCTCTTTCCAGATTCTGAGAATGTAGTGGATTATCCTCTCTTTCCAGATTCTGAGAATGTAGTGGGTTATCCTCTCTTTCCAGATTCTGAGAATGTAGTGGGTTATCCTCTCTTTCCAGATTCTGAGAATGTAGTGGGTTATCCTCTCTTTCCAGATTCTGAAAATGTAGTGGGTTATCCTCTTTCCAGATTCTGAGAATGTAGTGGGTTATCCTCTCTTTCCAGATTCTGAGAATGTAGTGGGTTATCCTCTCTTTCCAGATTCTGAGAATGTAGTGGGTTATCCTCTCTTTCCAGATTCTGAGAATGTAGTGGGTTATCCTCTCTTTTCAGATTCTGAGAATGTAGTGGGTTATCCTCTCTTTCCAGATTCTGAGAATGTAGTGGGTTATCCTCTCTTTTCAGATTCTAAGAATGTAGTGGGTTATCCTCTCTTTCCAGATTCTGAGAATGTAGTGGGTTATTGTCCCGTTTTAGATTCTGAGAATGTAGTGGGTTATTCTCCTGTTCTAGATTCTGAGAATGCAGTGGGTTATTCTCCTGTTCTAGATTCTGAGAATGTAGTGGGTTATTCTCCCGTTCTAGATTCTGAGAATGTAGTGTGTTATCGACCCTTTCCAGATCTTCACCCCCTCAAAATTGGAGGTGTCCCACTTGTCCAGTCTCAGCCTACGGTTGGAGGAGAGGAACTTCCCAGTCTCTCGGGTCTTCTAGTCTTGTACCTGAATGTAAGGTATGTGACTGTTTGTATGATGTCTGGGTGTAGAATATGTTGCTGCTAGTTATGTACCTTAATGTAAGGTATGTGACTGTTTGTATGATGTCTGGGTGTAGAATATGTTGCTGCTAGTTATGTACCTTAATGTAAGGTATGTGACTGTTTGTATGATGTCTGGGTGTAGAATATGTTGCTGCTAGTTATGTACCTTAATGTAAGGTATGTGACTGTTTGTATGATGTCTGGGTGTAGAATATGTTGCTGCTAGTTATGTACCTTAATTTAAGGTATGTGGCTGGTTGTATGATGTCTGGGTGTAGAATATGTTCCTGCTTGTTATGTACCTGTATGTAAGATATATTACTGCAGGCAGTGCATCTGAATGCAAGGTATGTCATTGGTAGTAATGTACCCGCATGAAAGGTACTCTGTTTCTTGGTATTACACATATTACACCTGTCTCTAACAGCGAGGCTGACACACTTTCCTACTTTTGTGAGGCTGAAGCAGTGCAGGTGCAGGCAGGTGGGAACTGTCATCTCTGTCAACTCTGTCAACTCTGTCAGCTCTGTCAACTCTGGCCACAGTACCTGCACCGTCAAACACGGCCATCTTAGCTGTCCACCGGCTGCTCCAGCCCTGGACTCCAGGAACGATGTTCATATTCTGATTTAGAAGAAGACGTAGACGAGTGCACACCCCCCCCCCACCCGAAGTGAGGCGTAGACTCCACAGGAGGACATTTTTTTGGAGGGGGGAGGGATGAGAGTATATATTTTTATTATAACTTGGCTGACTTATGCCGCGGGATTATGTGTGTGCGTGGGAGCGCATCAAAATCTTTGAGATGTTGAGATGGGACATGATCCAAAAGAGGTTGGGAAACACTGCTGTAGACGAAGACATGAAAGAATATTTGCTTCTAAGCCGGTGCTAAAGTAAAACGTTAGTGCACTGTTTTTCATAATTTTTCAAGGTCAGTTACAAGTTACAGTGAATTTCATGAAATAAATTTACATTCACACTTAAAAAACAAACTTATCATGATGGGTTATAACTTAAAAAAACAAACTTATCATGATGGGTTATAACTTAAAAAACAAACTTATCATGATGGGTTATAACTTAAAAAACAAACTTATCATGATGGGTTATAACTTAAAAAACAAACTTATCATGATGGGTTATAACTTAAAAAACAAACTTATCATGATGGGTTATAACTTAAAAAACAAACTTATCATGATGGGTTATAACTTGAAATAGCCAAGTATACCTAGTACTGGCGATATGGGTCACATTTTGTAAAGACATCATAAAGATATTTTAGTGTGAGAATTAAAAGCACTGAAGAAAAAGGAGAAGAAGGAGAAGGACAGAAAGAAGGAAGAGGAGGAGAAGAGAAAAGAACAAAAAGCAGACGAAGAAGGAGGAGGACAGAAAAGAAGAAGAAAAGGGAGGAGGAGGACAGAAAAGAAGAAGGAGGAGAAGGAGGAGGAGGACAGAAAAGAAGAAGGAGGAGAAGGAGGAAGAGGACGGAAAGAAGAAGAAGAAGAAAGGAGGAGGACAGAAAAGAAGAAAAGGAAGAGGAGAAGGACAGAAAAGAAGGAGGAGGAGGGCAGAAAAGAAGATGTAAAGGGAGGAGGAGAAGAGAAAAGAAGGAGGAGGACAGAAAAGAAGCATAAGTAGGAGGAGAAGGACAGTAAAGAAGAAGAAGGAGGAGGACAGAAAAGGAAGGAGGAGGACAGAAAAGGAAGGAGAAGGAGGACAGAAAAGAAGAAGAAGAATGAGGAGGATGACAGAAAAGGAAGGAGGAGGATAACAGAAAAGGAAGGAGGAGGAGGTCAGAAAAGGAACGAGGAGGAGGACAGAAAAGAAGAAGAAGAATGAGGAGGAGGACAGAAAAGAAGAAAAAGGAGGAGAAGAAGGAGGAGGAAGAGGAGGAGGAGGTGAGCAGAAAAGGAGAAGAAGAACAAGAACAAGAAGAACAAGAACAAGAAGAAGAAGGAGGAGGAGGAGGAAGAGGAGGACACAATAATAATAATAATAACAATAATAATAATAATCAGAAGAAGAAAAAGTACTTTTTACAATAAATTAGATGTAAAAAAAAGAAACAGTAAAGTCTTTGTATTGTGCTCTAGTGTAGCCAGTTCCTTTACACAACCACGAAATCTTTCCAAAAAAAAATCATGAAATCTTTCTAAACATAAATTATGAAATCTTTCCAAACATAAATTATGAAATCTTTCCAAAAATAAATAATGAAATCTTTCCAAAGATAAATCATGAAATCTTTCCAAACATAAATTATGAAATCTTTCCAAACATAAATTATGAAATCTTTCCAAACATAAATTATGAAATCTTTCCAAACATAAATTATGAAATCTTTCCAAACATAAAGAACATTGGTTTCCTAGCAAGGTATTTCTCATGCACACTGAAACATTCCCTACTGTACTTCCAAAGTGGCGCCTACATCAACAAAGTGGCTCCTACATCAATTTATTGGCGCCTACATCAACACAGTGGCGCCTACATCAGCAAAGTGGCGCCAACATCAGCAAAGTGCCGCCTACATCAGCAAAGTGGCTCCTACATCAGCAAAGTGGCCCTACATCAACAAAGTGGCGCCTACATCAACAAAGTAGAGCCTACATCAATAAAGTGGCGCCTACATCAGTAAAGTGGCGCTTACATCAGCAAAGTGGCTCCTACATCAATAAAGTGGCGCCTACATAAATAAAGTGCCGCCTATATCAGCAAAGTGGCTCCTACATCAGCAAAGTGGCCCTACATCAACAAAGTGGCGCCTACATCAACAAAGTGGCGCCTACATCAATAAAGTGGCGCTTACATCGATATGATTTGTTTTTAATGTCAGGTTCCAGTCCTTACTAACTTCTCAAAGACTTTACCAGCTTTGAACATGGACAAAGAAACTCGTTTTCTTTTCTCGGTTTCTTTCTTTTCTCTGTCATCCTCTTCATCTAAGAGCTGATTCACACAAAGTCTGTACTCACCTCATCATGGTGAAGTTTTTTTAGCTGAATAACATGTCGGTTTTTTAAACCAGTGCTAGGTGTAGTTTGTTCTCAGTCTTGCTGTTTTCTTCCTCAAAACAGTTCTTGTCATCCAGGGCGTTGTAGATATAATTAGATGGAAAGGTGGGTGAAGCTAAATGGCTGTAGGGAGCCCGGGAGAAGTCTGATTCAAATCATCATCATCATCATCATTGTCGTCGTCGTCATCATCATCATCATCTTCTTCTTCGTCGTCATCATCATCATCATCGTCATCATCATCATCATCATCGTCGTCGTCGTCATCATCATCATCATCGTCGTCGTCATCATCATCGTCACCACCACCAACACAACCACATGCCACCTCTCAAGACTAACTTAAAGGTTTTGGCGGTCATGTGTCGTTCGGTCTCAGTGTTATCTCACATTTTACGGTTCACCGGACCAAAACCGTTACCCGCCCATCTTTTGATTTTTTCATGCATCTCCGCTATCCTGCTGTTACGCCCTCAATTTTTTTTTCACACCGTTTAGTCTGTAGTAAATTTTTGAATGAAAAACACAACAGAAACCCGATGATGTCACTAATGAGGAAATATTTGATGATGTCAATAGCCACCATTTTGTTTAATCTGCTAATAACGGCAGAGCCACGAACGATACATGAGAGCTAGACACAGCCTACTCCACCGACAGATAAAATGTCTGCGCGCATGAAAGCTCTCCATCAATGAATGATCTATTGTGAGGATTCATTAAATTGATGGATGACGGACACGAAACCGGAATATGCTTGTGCGTGCACGTTGTCATGGACAACGGAGCTCTCAGGTGGTCTGAATCATCCAGTGGAAAAAGTGAACACAATCTGGTAATTAGTATAGGGCAGTAAATCAGCCAATGGAATGTCAGCACGCATGTGTCATCTGCCTGTTGATTGGATAATTTGTTTCCTGTTTTCTTTTTTTAAAAAAAGCAAACTTTGAATGGAATGTTAACGAAAGAAAACAAGATGAACGAATTTTATAAATCAGTGAAATACATATAAATATGCAAAAGTTACAAATAAAACACAAATTTTGCAAAAATATTTGAGCTCACTTTCTCTTGCATTTTTTGTAACCTGAAAAGAGAGTATTCGTTAAAAAAAAAGATGGAAACCTCTTAACATTTTTCCCCAATTCAATTTGTAATAACCCCCTTCACAAATACCCTCACAAGTAAGAGTTTAGTATAGAACAGCAAGAGCAGGTTTGGGGAAACCTGGGTATCACATTTTCATATAAAGCTATTATGTAGAACGAAATAAAGATCTGCATATCACATCTTCGTATAAAGCTATTATGTAGAACAAAATAAAGATCTGCATATCACATCTTCGTATAAAGCTATTATGTAGAACAAAATAAAGATCTGCATATCACATCTTCGTATAAAGCTATTATGTAGAACAAAATAAAGATCTGCATATCACATCTTCGTATAAAGCTATTATGTAGAACGAAATAAAGATCTGCATATCACATCTTCGTATAAAGCTATTATGTAGAACAAAATAAAGATCTGCATATCACATCTTCGTATAAAGCTATTATGTAGAACAAAATAAAGATCTGCATATCACATCTTCGTATAAAGCTATTATGTAGAACAAAATAAAGATCTGCATATCACATCTTCGTATAAAGCTATTATGTAGAACGAAATAAAGATCTGCATATCACATCTTCGTATAAAGCTATTATGTAGAACGAAATAAAGATCTGCATATCACATCTTCGTATAAAGCTATTATGTAGAACAAAATAAAGATCTGCATATCACATCTTCGTATAAAGCTATTATGTAGAACGAAATAAAGATCTGCATATCACATCTTCGTATAAAGCTATTATGTAGAACGAAATAAAGATTTGGATATCACATCTTCGTATAAAGCTATTATGTAGAACGAAATAAAGATCTGCATATCACATCTTCGTATAAAGCTATTATGTAGAACAAAATAAAGATTTGCATATCACATCTTCGTATAAAGCTATTATGTAGAACAAAATAAAGATCTGCATATCACATCTTCGTATAAAGCTATTATGTAGAACAAAATAAAGATTTGCATATCACATCTTCGTATAAAGCTATTATGTAGAACAAAATAAAGATCTGCATATCACATCTTCGTATAAAGCTATTATGTAGAACGAAATAAAGATCTGCATATCAAATCTTCGTATAAAGCTATTACGTAGAACAAATTACTGTCCACGGAAAATCAAAGCGCCAGAAAAAATCTGAACAGACCAAACTTGTATTTTAGTTCGGTATTTTTGGTATTTCTGGCGGCGGCTGCCAGGTCTCGCGGGAAGATAACCCTGTGAAAAACTTTGCATAATGAGATGTATGTAAGATAATCCAACAGAGAGATACAACAAAATAGCTTTCCTAAGACTTGACATCAAAATCAAGAATATCTCTATTCGTAGAGTCTAATTTTTATGCTTATTTGTTATTTTGTTATTTTGTTATTTTCGTCGTTCTTGATAAAGCCATGTCGCTGAAATATTGATTTGTTTAACTGTTCGTCTTGCATTTCTACGCGCTCATCTCTTGCCGGTTTTGGCGTTCCTTCTCATTTTTGCCTCTTTCCCCATCATTTTTGTCAACCAACATCTCTACTCTCCTAAGAGAACTAAACTTACTATAGATGACCGGGTAAGGTAGAGCCTAGAGGGGAAAAACACAATGAACCCGCAATCAAATAAGAAGAATGTGCAGCAGGCGTATTTCCACGCAGGTTCATGGCGAACTTACGGCGAGAAGAGAGACACATGACAAACTTACGACGAGAAGAGAGACACATGGTGGACTTACGGCGAGAAGGGAGACACATGGTGAACTTACCTGAGATATAAAGAAAAGTCTTTGAAGTGAGGTTTTCTGTCAGCCACAAGGTATGCGAAGAACCGGATAAAGACTGAATCACGTGGAGATCATTCGAACTATAGCAGACAAAGCAGTTTGGACGTGAGAGAAGTAAAAATGACAAGAGAATTACCTGGGACTGGAACAACTAGCTTCGGCAAGGCGAGCAGCCGCCTAGTTACGAGAAACAGCACTGGAAATGTAAGGTGGCCGAGTGGATATTGCGCTGTTTCTTCTAGATGGGCGGTCTGTGGTTCGAGTCCCAGGTAATTTTTTTTCCTCTGACGTCAAAACAGCTTTGTCTACTTTTTTTCCAATATTGAGCTTACATCACTGTGCTGAATCTCCGTGCTGAATCTCTGTGCTGAATCTCCGTGCTGAATCTCCGTGCTGAATCTCTGTGCTGAATCTCTGTGCTGAATCTTTGTGCTGAATCTGCTGAATCTCTGTGCTGAATGTGTGTGTTGTGAGAAAGCGTAGTTGCTACTCGGCTGAAAGATTTCAACTTGAAGTCATGGGAGACTGCGCAAGGGCGTAGCATCGTTTAAGGAGGAAATGAGGACCAAACTTGAAGTCAGAAAGTGCAAGGGCAAGGAAACAAGATGTGAACTTGTCTGCGCAAACACAGAACGGAACGAAACAGATTTTCCAGGTAAAGTTTTGAGTTGTAGTTTTGGACTGTATACTGTTCGAAGAAAGAAACGCAACAAGTACGATGTTGCGATTTAAACTGAAGTTTGCTAATCAGACAAGGCCAAATTGTCTGAAATGTTCACTTGGACATCAACTTCACGTGCTGACCTGAATTGTACTCAGCAGATGATTCATGAGCACAGAAAAACGACACTAGTCAAAACAGCATTTTTGACAATAACTCATGACAAGTTCAGGAGAATCCTATGAAACTTACTGAACACAAAACTTACTGATCTTGTTATTGAATGCCTATAAAAGACTGACGCTCCTCGAATCATTTCATTTGAAAATTCAATGCTCAAGTATGGCTCATCTCACTACAGAACAGCGACTCATCATCATTGGAAGTTTACAGACTGGACAGTAACAAAGTGTAGTGGCCAGGCAATTTAATGTGGTTAGAAGCACCATTAGTCGCCTTTGGAGACGATTTCAAGAAACTGGCTAAGTTGCAGACCGGCCACACAGTGGAAGACACATAGTCACAACTCCTGCCGAAGACCGCTTCATACGGCTACGTCACC
Source organism: Achatina immaculata (assembly GCA_009760885.1). Taxonomy (NCBI): domain Eukaryota; kingdom Metazoa; phylum Mollusca; class Gastropoda; order Stylommatophora; family Achatinidae; genus Lissachatina; species Lissachatina immaculata. The sequence goes on along the minus strand of CM019713.1, from coordinate 23,539,383 downwards.
TCAGGAATCGATTTTCATCTGCGTCCTCAGCAGCACAGTCAGTGACAGCAGCTCGTCGAATTTCAGATCAAACGGTCAGGAACCGGCTGCACGACACTGGTCTTTGGGCTAGAAGACCCTATAGAGGTCCTGTTCTTAAGGACCGGCATGACCAGAACCGACTACAGTGGGCGAACCAGCATCGTCAATGGACTGTTACGAATGACTGAAGAAGGGTTTGGTTTAGTGATCTTCTTCTTCTTCTTCTTCGTTCGCATGGTTTAGTGATGAATCATTCTCTCTTCTCCAGCGACACGATAGAAGGAGAAGAGTTTACCGCAGACTCCATGAGCGCTACACCCAGATCTGCGTGGATGAAGCTTCTCCACATGGTGGTGGAGGTGTAGTGGTGTGGGAGACGATCAACTTCATGGGAAGAAGTGACCTGGTGCAAACTGAATGACGCCTGAATGCCCAACCATACGTCGTTGAAATTTTCGTCCTCACGTCCTTCCACTTCTGGCTGCACCAGGGTCGATTTTTTCAGCAAGATAACGCTCGGCTTCATGTGGCACAACTCATCACCCAGTTTCTCGCAGACAACAACGTGCAGATCATTCCGTGGCCATCCATGTCATCAGACATGAACCCAATAAAACACTTATGGGATAAACTCAATAAACAAGTCCGCCAGCGAGACATGGCGCCAACCAATCTCCGACAGTTGCCTCATGCACTGCAAGATGAGTGGGCAGCCATCCCACAACAACAGATCCAACGCCTAATTTGATCCATGTCAAGGAGATGTCGTTCTCTGATACAGGCCAGAGGAGGCCGTACACCTTACTGAAACAGAGGTCTCAGTCGCAAAGAATAAAAGTCCAAACCAAATTTAATGAATATCATTTCATTGTTAAAGTCTTATAGTTTCTTCATTCCAAGATTGAAACATTAATTCCGTAAAATAAAATTTTGATACAAATTTGAAATTTGGTGTCCATTACGACTACAGTAGTGTTACGTTTCTATTTTTTTTTTTAACAGCAATAGATTCATTTTTCTGGGCCAAGGCAGTGGTAGAAGGAGCTCATCATTGTGACCTTGTGGAGTGTGATTTGTGGATTTCCTCAAGTATTTTGGTAGTCTGTGCTGTGGTCTGTGCTGTTGTCTGTGCTGTTGTCTGTGCTGTGGTCTGTGCTGTTGTCTTTGCTATGGTCTGTGCTGTGGTCTGTGCTGTGGTCTGTGTTGTTGTCTGTGCTGTGATCTGTGCTGTTGTCTGTGCTGTGGTGTGTGCTGTGGTCTGTGCTGTTGTCTGTGCTGTGTCTGTGATGTTGTCTGTGCTGTTGTCTGTGCCGTTGTCTGTGCTGTTGTCTGTGCTGTTGTTTGTGATGTTGTCTGTGCTGTTGTCTGTGCCGTTGTCTGTGCTGTTGTCTGTGCTATGTCTGTGCTGTTGTCTGTGCTGTGGTCTGTGCTGTGGTCTGTGCTGTGGTCTGTGCTGTGGTCTGTGCTGTTGTCTGTGCTGTGGTGCGTGCTGTTGTGTGTGCTGTTGTCTGTGCTGTTGTCTGTGCTGTTGTCTGTGCTGTTGTCTGTGCCGTTGTCTGTGCTGTTGTCTGTGCTATGTCTGTGCTGTTGTCTGTGCTGTGGTCTGTGCTGTGGTCTGTGCTGTGGTCTGTGCTGTGGTCTGTGCTGTTGTCTGTGCTGTGGTGCGTGCTGTTGTCTGTGCTGTTGTGTGTGCTGTTGTCTGTGCTGTTGTCTGTGCTGTTGTCTGTGCTGTTGTCTGTGCTGTGGTCTGTGCTGTTGTCTGTGCTGTTGTCTTTGCTGTTGTCTGTGCTGTGGTCTGTGCTGTTGTATGTGCTGTTGTCTGTGCTGTTGTCTTTGCTGTTGTCTCTGCTGTTGTCTGTGCTGTGGTCTGTGCTGTTGTCTGTGCTGTGGTCTGTGCTGTTGTATGTGCTGTTGTCTGTGCTGTTGTCTTTGCTGTTGTCTCTGCTGTTGTCTGTGCTGTGGTCTGTGCTGTTGTCTGTGCTGTATGTTCTGTTGTCTGTGCTGTTGTCTTTGCTGTTGTCTTTGCTGTTGTCTGTGCTGTTTTCTGTGCTGTGGTCTGTGCTGTTGTCTGTGCTATTGTCTGTGCTGTGGTGAGGAAGATTCTTTAAGCTATGGCTTCCACCTGAGCCCCCTCAGTTTATGTAAGCCTTTTATTATAAATGTTACATTTCGAGTTAAGAGTCTGAGTATTAACTGTGAAGAATTAACTATTTGAAAGCTGGAAAACAGCTAAAGAAATAAACAACAAGTTAGACTCTTGTGAAAACAAATGCCTAAGGGAAATACTCGGTATAAAGTGGAACGAATTCAATAATAACGTAGAGATAAGATAGATGAGCGAACAACAACCTGTCTCATTGATGATCAGAAAAAAAGAGATGGACTTACGTCGGTAACGTGATGAGAAGAAACAGTCATAGAATCCCCAAACAAGCTATCAAGTGGAACACAACAGGTGGAAGAAAAAGAGGTCCACCACGTGAAACTCTAAAGAGAACATTGTTAAGAGAGGCCAAAGTAGTAGGCATAAAATCCCTTGATGAGGTTAAAAAGCTCGCCGAAAACAGGGAAACTTGGCGAACTGCCATGTAAGACCTAAGTGACATTTAACGCTACGAGAAGGGTGTAAGTTTTAAGTATTAGCTGTGAATTTTATTAACAGTTTGAATTCTAGTTGCACCAAGTAATATGCAGTGTTGATTATAATTAATAATGTCCTAATAATGAACATGCTTCTTGCACATTTGTTAAATGTTAAATGTGGCTGTCGAAGATTGCTAGAACTTTCAGTGTTATATTTTTGTATGCTTGTCAAGTCAATCAGTCGTGACCATATCACGGGGGAAGTTGTCATTTTGAAAATGAGTATGAGAAATGTAATGATCTGATATGAGAAATGTAATGATCTGATATGAGAAATGTAATGATCTGATATGAGAAATGTAATGATCTGATATGAGAAATGTAATGATCTGATATGAGAAATGTAATGATCTGATACGAAAAAATGTAATGATCTGATATGAGAAATGTAATAATCTGATATGAGAAATGTAATGATCTGATATGAGAAATGTAATGATCTGATACGAAAAAATGTAATGATCTGATATGAGAAATGTAATAATCTGATATGAGAAATGTAATGATCTGATATGAAAAATGTAATGATCTGATATGAGAAATGTAATGGTCTGATATGAGAAATGTAATGATCTGATATGAGAAATGTAATGATCTGATATGAGAAATGTAATGGTCTGATATGAGAAATGTAATGGTCTGATATGAGAAATGTAATGGTCTGATATGAGAAATGTAATGATCTGAGATTTGGTTATAAATAAAGAAGCGGATTAATGGTGATGTTAGAATGGAACTTTGTGTTAAGGCCTCAAGATGTTTCGGGGTATAAAGAAATGATGTTACACAAGGATGCAGTCTGTTATGTTTGTGGCTGGCCTGTTGTGGTTGTCCTGGGCATATCTGGACAATTTCGTTTCAATGACTACTGTCTGTGATGTGACATGAGGTTTTGATGCATTAGACTCGTTTATCTTCATGCTCTTTCCTTGCCTTATGTTACATGTTGAATGTTAAATATTGAATGTTGATCATAAAGTACGTTTCAGTTACATGGTTTAGTTGGTGTGTCACTAATCCAGTAACTATCTTGTATTGTAGTAAGTCATTAGTCCACTAACTTTCTTGTGTCATAGTAAGTTACTAGTCCACTAACTATCTTGTGTTGTAGTAAGTTACTAGTCCATTATCTTCTGTTGTAATAAGTCACTAATCCACTATCTTGTGTTGTAGTAAGTTAATAGTCCACTATTTTGTGTTGTAGTAAGTTATTAGTTCACTATCTTATGTTATAGTAAGTTACTAGTTCACTAACTATCTTGTGTTGTAGTAAGTTACTGGTCCACTAACTATCGTGTATTGTAGTAAGTTACTAGTACAATATCTATCTTGTGTGGTAGTAAGTTACTAGTCCACTAACTATCTTATGTTGTAGTAAGTTACTAGTCCACTAACTATCTTGTGTTATAGTAAGTTACAAGTCCACTAACTATCTTATGTTGTAGTAAGTTACAAATCCACTATCTTATGTTGTAGTAAGTTACAAGTCCACTAACTATCTTATGTTGTAGTAAGTTACAAGTCCACTAACTACCTTATGTTGTAGTAAGTTACAAATCCACTAACTATCTTATGTTGTAGTAAGTTACAAGTCCACTAACTATCTTATGTTGTAGTAAGTTACAAGTCCACTAACTATCTTATGTTGTAGTAAGTTACAAGTCCACTATCTTATGTTGTAGTAAGTTACAAGTCCACTAACTTATGTTGTAGTAAGTTACAAGTCCACTAACTATCTTATGTTGTAGTAAGTTACAAGTCCACTAACTATTTTATGTTGTAGTAAGTTACAAGTCCACTAACTATCTTATGTTGTAGTAAGTTACAAGTCCACTAATTATCTTATGTTGTAGTAAGTTACAAATCCACTAACTATCTTATGTTGTAGTAAGTTACAAGTCCACTAACTATCTTATGTTGTAGTAAGTTACAAGTCCACTATCTTATGTTGTAGTAAGTTACAAGTCCACTATCTTATGTTGTAGTAAGTTACAAGTCCACTATCTTATGTTGTAGTAAGTTACAAGTCCACTATCTTATGTTGTAGTAAGTTACAAGTTCACTAACTATTTTGTACTGTAGTAAGTTACTAGTCCACTACTATATTATACTACAACAAGTTACTAATTCACTATCTTGTGTTGTACTAATAAGCTATATTGTTAATTGTTTTCCGTTTACAGTTTGTTGTGGTTGTTAGAAGGAATTAAACTGATAACTGAGTTTCTTGTATTGTTAGTGCTGGCAATGGGAGAAGTGAGACGTTGTTCTCAGCAGAACATAACAACATCGTCTGCGATCGACCTTTATGAGCCACGAAAGTTCCCGGGCACACAAGACTGATATAAACGATAAAAGGAATGAATTATCTATGTGAGGTCGTACATGACTAATTAGAATCTTTCACTCCCCCCCCCCCCCCCCCCCCACGGTACTGACATACAGAATGTGGGGGAATAGGTTAGTAATGATGAAATAAGAATATATAAGATAAGAAGATCCAGAAAAGATAACCAATAATAATAACAAATAATAAATACCATATTATAGTTTTGTGCAGGGAGCGTTCATCATCGTAGACGTTGCTTGCTTTTAGTGTGGCCAGTATTACAGATCCAACATTTGTCGCATGCAGTCAAAGACATAGAGGGCATCTGACTTAAAACCTGAGATTTACAACACAGTCTACTTGAACAGAGCGTCAGCAGCATAGGTTGCACTGTTTGCAATGACAAGGAGATCTTCACTCACTCACTCACTCACTCATTCACTCACTCACTCACCCTTGCATATTCATAATACATTAGTATTATCTGGCTCTCGAGACACAGGACAAAGTACCAGTGCTCACATCTTCCTTGATCTGTTCCACGACACAGACTCACGCAAGAGATAAGACGTGGGTAGAGACTGGTACGTGACCTTTCGAAGCCCTTGTATTGTAGCAGTCTCTTGACATGAACATAACTGAAGAATAACCCACTGAGCAATAACAGTGCGTTAATAATTATTCATGGAAATGTGCCATGTAAACAGGACGTGGTGTAGGACAGTGTAAAACTAGATGACCCACATATCTCTGTTCGTATTCTTAAAAGAAGATAGGAAAGATTGTTTCATTACTATTTTTTTATATCAGAACTTATATATTACTCATTCGTTACCTGGACAAAGATGTTACACGTGATAAAAGCAAGAAATGGAACGATTTTTACATGTGCAACCATAATCAAGTTGACATCCGTAGATTTTGATACAGAGCTCCGATGAATGTGAATCTGTCTCATTTCTCGATCTTTTATGCTGTAGATTCAGTTGTATGATCTCGAAAACTGAAAATACCAACATTTCCAGAGATGTGCGCTGCACAAAGAACGTTAGAAATGATCGGGACAGGACAAATGATTTGTCCTCTCTGATGGCGGTGAAATCTCATGGCCGAGACAGTCCAGAATTTTTTTTTTAATTAATAGATCGATGGCGGAATCGATATGTGTAATCGGTCTTGTGTTTCGATGCTCGCTGTTATCATAGCTCAAGCTATCATAAATAGGGGAGATGCATACGGGATAGTGCTGTGGACAAGTACTTTTGCCACAATAGCCCTATTTCATCCATTTAGATAGCCCAGGGCTGTGATTGCTAATGATTGGGAAAGGAAAGGATCGATACGTAGAAAACTGGGGTGGAGGGAATCGTTAGCGTGCATGGTAAATAACAGAAGGAAAGGAGTTGGGGGGGGGGGGTGAGGGAGTGGGGAGGGAAGGGGAGAGAATCCATTTAACCTGCCAGGCACGATGGGGAGATGATGTCTGGCAGGTTGAGAGTGAATCATGGGATTGTTCTAGTTTTGATAGCTGCACCGGAGGTATTGACTTATGTTCTATTTAGTTGAGGAAGATCTCTATAATTAGATCGCCATTATTTCCATTTTCGTTCTTCTATAAAGGAGAGCTCCATAATCAACCCGCATCAGGTCGCCTCTTTCTCATATTTTGTATAGACTCTCTCTCTCTTTCTCTCTTATAAATATATATATATATATATATATATATATATATATATATGTGTGTGTGTGTGTGTGTATGTGTGTACGTAGATCTTTTCTTCATAAACAAGAAAAATGGCTTTGTAGAAGTGTGTTCGATCACAACCATCATTAAGTTTTAACAGTTTACACAAATATCTTCCTTTACTAATATCTTCTCTTACATAAGCTAGTATCTTTCTTTACCTCAGTTGCTATCTCCCTTTACGTGTGCTAATATCTTCTCTTACATAAGCTAGTATCTTTCTTTACTTCAGTTGCTATCTCCCCCCATGTGTGCAAATATCTTCCCTTAATATCTTATTTTACCTGCACTGATATCTAAAATTGTCAACATCATTAAGGACTTATACAATGGATATGGTTGTGCAGTCCAGACAGAAGAAGGGATGAGTGAATGGTTCCAGATTGAAACAGGCGTGAAACAAAGATGTATACTGTCTCCTTTACTTTTTGGGATTACAATAGACTTCATAATGAAAAAATGCTGCACAGGTAACACAGGTATTGACTGGGTACATGGGACCCAACTAGAAGATCTTGATTTTGCTGATGACATAACTCTTACCAGTAATAATGTGAATTCCATGCAAGAAAAAACAGATAGCCTATCTTCACTGGCTAGCAAAATAGGACTTGAAATCAACAAGGACAAAACAAAAATAATGAAAATTCCCATCAATCAAAATGGAAAAATACACATAGAAGGGACAGATATTGAAGAAGTCAATCAATTTGCATACCTTGGCAGCTACATAGACCAGGATGGTGACACTAGAAAGGAAGTTAGGATCAGAATTGCAAAAGCAGCATCAATCTTCAAGAATCTTGAGAACATATGGAATTCAAAAGTTATAAGCACAAAAACCAAGTTAAGACTATTCAATTCAAATGTAATATCCACCCTCATTTATGCATGCGAAAGCTGGAAAATAACTAAAGAAATAGAAAAGAAATTAGACTCCTTTGAAAACAAATGCCTAAGGAAAATACTCGGCATCAAGTGGAATGAATTCAAGAACAATGCAGAGATAAGACAGATGACTGAACAACAACCAGTCTCACGGGTGATCAGGAAAAGGAGATGGACATATGTTGGCCACTTGATGAGTAGAAATGAGCAGAGAATCCCAAAACAAGCTATCAAGTGGAACACAACAGGCCGAAGAAAAAGGGGCAGACCGCGTGAAACTCTGAAGAGAACATTATTAAGAGAGGCCAAGTTAACAGGCATAAAATCCTTTGATGAGGTTGAAAGACTCGCCGAAGACAGGAAAAATTGGCGAACTACTTTGCGAGCCCTATGTGACGTCTAACGGCACGGGAAGGATATAAGATATAAGATAAGATAAGATAAGATATCTTCCACTGTCTGCATTGATACCTTACTTTTATCTGTACTAATACTCTACTATATTTGTACTAATATATTCCTATTCCAGGACTAATTGCTTTTGACAAAACTAACATCTTCCTTTACCTACACTAATATTGTCCCTTCCATATACAAAAATCTTCATTTACCAATACTAACATCTTCCTTTATCCATATTAATATCTTCCTTTTCTTGAAATAATGTCTTCCGTTCCCCAGTTAATGCCTTCCTTTCCTTTAACAACGCTATAATCTTCCCTTACCAACAATAACAGCTTCATTTGCCATCATTAGTATCTCCTTTATATACATTAGCATCTTCCTTTACATACATTAACATCTTCCTTTATCTAAATTAACATCTTCCTTTACCTACATTAACATCTCCCTTTGCCTACATTAGAATCTCCCTTTACCTACATTAACATATTACTTTACTTACATTAACATCTCCCTTTACCTACATTAACCTCTTCATTTACTTACATTAACATTTTCCTTTACCTACATTAACATCTTCCTTTACCTACATTAACATCTTCCTTTTCTTACATTAACATTTTCCTTTAACTACATTATCATCTTCCTTTACCTACATTAACATCTTCCTTTACCTACATTAACATCTTCCTTTACCTACATTAACATCTTCCTTTACCTACAGTAACATCTTCCGTTATCATCAGTGACACTTGATTTGCTCACATCTACCTAATTTACTTGAACAAAAAATATAATAATTCCAATGTAAACTTGCTTCGTCTACCGCCAGAAGAGAAATGTTTTTGTCGTAGAGTTCTACCTGTATTGAAATACTGAGATTACAACTGTAAGTTCACGTAGTAGAGCTGTGCCTGCACTGAAATACTGAGATTACAACTGTAAGTTCACGTAGTAGAGCTGTGCCTGTACTGAAATACTGAGATTACAACTGTACGTTCACGTAGTAGAGCTGTGCCTGTACTGAAATACTGAGATTACAATTGTAAGCTCACGTAGTAGAGCTGTGCCTGTACTGAAATACTGAGATTACAACTGTAAGTTCACGTAGTAGAGCTGTGCCTGTACTGAAATACTGAGATTACAATTGTAAGCTCACGTGTCCCTACTGTGGAACTTTCAAATGTTAACTGACAGAGATGAAGTAGAAAAAGATAAAATCTTGATATTTAGTTATATTTTAATTCTTCCAAGGGTTTTGGTGCTCTTCGTGGGCTTCGATTTTGTTGCTTTGTTTCTGTCGTGGGTTTAGATTTTGTTGCTTTGTTTCTATCATGGGTTTAGATTTTGTTGCTTTGTTTCTATCGTGGGTTTAGATTTTGTTGCTTTGTTTCTGTCGTGGGTTTAGATTTTGTTGCTTTGTTTCTGTCATGGGTTTAGATTTTGTTGCTTTGTTTCTATCGTGGGTTTGGATTTTGGTGCTTTGTTTCTATCATGGGTTTGGATTTTGGTGCTTTGTTTCTATCGTGGGTTTGGATTTTGGTGCTTTGTTTCTATCATGGGTTTGGATTTTGGTGCTTTGTTTCTATCATGGGTTTGGATTTTGGTGCTTTGTTTCTATCATGGGTTTGGATTTTGGTGCTTTGTTTCTATCGTGGGTTTGGATTTTGGTGCTTTGTTTCTATCATGGGTTTGAATTTTGGTGCTTTGTTTCTATCGTGAGTTTGGATTTCAGCCATAATACTGAAATACATTGTTACGGGTTGCTCACTTTGATAACATTACAAGACCAATAACCGAAAGTTGCTATTTTTTCCCGTGTCTTTCTAGTGTTCCATATCTTCTTAAACTCATATCTTCCCATATATATTCCCAAATCGTCTTTAACCCGCATATTGCCGTATATATTCCCGTATCTTATTTAGCACTGCACAACTGACCTATAAAATTATAGGCTTTTCCTGATCCTTTTATCTGAGTAATTCTTGACATCTTTAACTAGATTTATGGCAGTCAGATATTTTCCTTTCTTCTTGTAACTAATTGGTTTCACACGTTTTTATGTTTCTAGATCAGTTGATAATAAATGTGCTTTTGCTGTGGATGTTTATTTTTAATTTGCATTTACCCAAAGACAACCAGCATTACACATTTAAAAGGTTGGCTTTGTGGAAGGTTGTTAACAAAATGTTTTATATTCAGATTTTGAATCGGTATCATAGCGACGAGAAAACAATGTAAAGTTTAAATTGGGAATTATAATTAGTCGAGTTGTTAACCAAAAAAAAAAATTATTCATCTTCAGCAGTGGAAAGCCATGAAATAATCCGAGATCATCTGGTCTGGCGGATTAGTTTTTCTTTCGAACACATCCTTAAAAGAAGCAGCAATAACTTGTCTGCCCTTCCGACCAGCGCGACATGCGAGCATGGATTCCTTCTTGTAGTTATATTTGGTAAGATACAAGCGTCTACATCCTTTCTTAAAGAGATCAAACATCCACAAGACTGGAATAAAAGAAGCACTCCTCATCTTCTTGCACCCCCCCCCCCCCCTTCTTCCCTTCCTCCATCTTCTCTTTATCTGTCAGCCTTTCTGTGTCTCAGTCTCCAATATTACTCATTCGTGCTGTGAATGTAAGAGAGATCTCTGGTGTTAAAATAGCGCAGCTACGCGTGCGCTTCTGTGGAAAGTTTAGTTCTGGCAAATCTGTGGACAATATGGTAACAAGTGCCTTGCAGGATAGTTTGTAGACCACATTAGCTGTTTTCTGTGCTTTGAAAAAATGCTACGTCGAAACTGTTTTCAATTTGTGGGATACAGATATCTTGATATCGTTTTCGGTTTTTGGAAAAATGGTCCTTGATACATTTTTGTTTTCAATTTTTGGGGAAAAGGTTTCCTCGATATTGTTTTCAGTTTCAGTGTTCCAATTTCTTCCTGAAAAATAGTTCAATTGCTTTATTAAATAAAACATCCTGTACATGTTTATATGATCTGACAGAGAAAGAAAAATTAAACACTTAGCTTTTTTTACATGATAGCATTTATTTTTCGTGATTTTATCTGTTATGTTGTTTTTTGTTTTTTGTTTTTGTTTTTTTATGTGATCCTTGAAACACATCTTGAGAAACATCTTGTGCAACAGATGCGTATCAATGGAAACAAGATTCCGAGTACTTAAATGTTACATGGAGCCAATTTTATTTTATGGATGTGAAGCTTGGTCCATGAATAAGAGAGTACAGTGAGAAAAATAGGCCAGGGAAATGTGGTTTATGAGAAGGATGTTGAAGGTACCATGGACAGCCAAGAAAACTAATCAAGAAGTCTTAAGAGAGGCTGGAGTTAAAAAGCAAATTATAGCAGACAAGCGAGATTTATATGACATTTCCTGAGAAGAGGAAAATTGGAACACATTGTGGCAACTGGAGAAATTGAAAGAAGAAGAGACAGAGGAAGACAGAGACAGAAGTTACTGGATGGGCTGTCAGTGTGACTTGGAAGGAAGTCACCGGCGGATCTCATAATCAAGTGTAATGCAGGGAGTTGTGGAGAGAAATGATCGCCTACGCCACGCGGCATGGCACTTGAATTGAACTGATCCTTGAAAAAGACGTTTGGCGAAATATTGGATTGTTGTATGGTCTTCATTTCTGAGTGCTCATCTTACTTTCTGTCATCCTTGTCTAGTCAACTTTCCTCACTCTTTCTAGCTTTTTTGTAAAACTGAACCATACACCTCTATCTAATTTATTACTAGAACCAGTTTTACTGCAGTCGTCTTTGCTCTTATCTGTCAAAAGCCGAAACGTTACAGCTGTGTGTTTGTTAGCCGAAACATCACAGCTATGTGTTTGTTAGCCGAAACATCACAGCTATGTGTTTGTTAGCCGAAACATCACAGCTATGTGTTTGTTAGCCGAAACATCACAGCTATGTGTTTGTTAGCCGAAACGTTACAGTTGTGTGTTTGTTAGTCGAAACGTTATAGTTGTGTGTTTGTTAGCCGAAACGTTATAGTTGTGTGTTTGTTAGCCGAAACGTTACAACTGTGTGCTTGTTAGCCGAAACGTTATAGCTGTGTGTTTGTTAGCCGAAACGTTACAATTGTGTGCTTGTTAGCCGAAACGTTATAGCTGTGTGTTTGTTAGCGAAACGTTATAGCTGTGTGTTTGTTAGCCGAAACGTTACAGCTGTGTGCTTGTTAGCCGAAACTTTACAGCTGTGTGTTTGTTAGCCGAAACGTTACAGCTGTGTGCTTGTTAGCCGAAACTTTACAGCTGTGTGTTTGTTAGCCGAAACGTTGCAGCTGTGTGTTTGTTAGCCGAAACGTTACAGCTGTATGCTTGTTAATAAATGCAACAGTTCTTATCTCTTTTTTTTTTACTTTCGTTTTTTTCCCTTCAAAATTCTAATACTTTGGAGCATGTGCCGTGTTTTGATGTCTTCATGATTATTATGTTGTCTTTAATCCAAAAAAGATGTGTCTTTCCTTTTTTCTTTCTTTCTTTCTTTCTGTTCCAAACCACAATGCCATTTTCGTAGTGCAAATTTTAACAGGAAAGCCTAGGTAGTGTAAGCTAGCAGACACTTGATAGAGCTCATCAAATTTTGTCAATAGCTCCAACAAACTCCGAATCTTATTAAAATTTAGAGAGCCTGACGGAACGAGGAGAGGCAGACAGGAGAGGCAGACAGGAGAGGCAGAGAGGGAGAGGCTGCACACGGGATGTGCAGTGGGTAAACATCATTATCATCAAATGTTTCTGTAGAATGTTTTCCTTCCTATTTGTTGCCCGTGACACAAGGCGGTTGTTCTCCCTGCGTGAAAGGTGTAGGGAAAAGTCGTGTCTGTCATGTAAGCGTGTAATCTGTAAGCGTGTAATCACATTAACTGTGTGAGGTTTATGTGGTATTATGTAAGAATGTGTGTGAATTTTGTCTTGCATAAGGTTGCTATAATGAATTCGAAAATATGTGCGTGTTACGGTAGCACTTCCAGCGTAGAAAAGTTAGTGCTCCCTGCCTTGCTATTTTACAACTGCTGTAAGAACTTTATAGGGAAAATGAATCATAAAATTCAGTAAATTTATTCAGCACATTTACACAATTACTTTATATAAAATATACATGATGGGCCACATGTAAGGGCCAACGTCCGTCTTTGTCTACACTGGTGTCAATGTAGGAGTACAAAGGCTGGTATTGGGACTGGAACTCCACCTCCTTGCTTGTCATGGCATCGCCTCCATCAAATCTGACGACCTCCGAGCTGTGCCTTGTGGGGCAGGCGTAAGTCCCGAAGAGGAAGATGAGAAGGATGAGGAAAAGGATAACAGGGCCGGGGGTGCACGATAAAACAGCTGTTTGTATGTGCCACGTTGCTCTGTCTCTGGAGAACAGGTCGGGGAGTGCATGATAAAACAGCTGTTTGTATGTGTCACGTTGTCCTGTCCCTGGTTGCGTGACCTTCCCGGGTCACACTGACTACCTAAATGATTTCAGACTAAGGGGGGGGGGCTCTCATCAGACATCTCAGTCTTATTGGAGGGCCTCTCTTCAGACATCTCAGTGTTATTGGAGGGCCTCTCTTCAGACATCTCAGTGTTATTGGAGGGCCTCTCTTCAGACATCTCAGTGTTATTGGAGGGCCTCTCTTCAGACATCTCAGTGTTATTGGAGGGCGTCTCTTCAGACATCTCAGTGTTATTGGAGGGCCTCTCTTCAGACATCTCAGTGGTATTGGAGGGCCTCTCTTCAGACATCTCAGTATTTCAATGCAGTTTTCGGAAATTATTGTTGCCTGGCCAGCCACAGTCATGTAAGTGGGCCATTTTGCTGAATACTCTTAGCGGGACTTTTCGCACAGATGCAGAAACTCAGTGTATATACCTTATATGTATATATAGGTACCTTATGTGTTTATATGTAGAAGAAGAATAATGACTTGCATTTCTCACCACACTTGGTTGGTGCTACCACTGTTACTCATTTCATTCATTCATTTGCATGTACCTTGCAGAACTTTGCCTCCCTAACATCACTCCTGTAGGCCTCTCGGTTGTGAGCAAGATGGCCTGCTGCTGATGCATCCATTTGCTGATCCTCAAAGATGTCTTGCAGCCATCTTCGCTTTGGTCTTCCTCTCTTTCTTTTTCCCCATTATGTACCCCTCCAAGACGGTCTTCTCTAGATTATCATAGCGTTTAATGTGTCCAAAATATTTCAGTTTTCTCTCTTTAATCCTCTTTACTAGCCAGCTTTCTTCAATATTAAGTTCTTGTAGTATGGATATATTTGTTCTTTTTTGTGTCCATGATATGTGAAGAACGCTTCTGTAGCATTTACATTCAAAGGCATTTATGTGTTTCTCAGCTGTTTTGTTAAGTGTCCAGGTCTCACAGGCAAATGTTGCGATGGGAAAGATGCATGCCCTTAAAAATCTTATTTTTGTGGTTTCACTGTTATTAAGAAGTTATTTTTAAAAAGATAGGGAAATGATGACTCCAGGTCTATAGTTTTTAGTAGAAATACATAAAGAGATAGTTCACATACTCTTTATGTCTATGTTGATGTGTCTACGTGTCTATGATTGTCTGAGAACTATGTCAAGTGTCCATCTGTAACATCTCCTAGATTTCCACGGCCAGTAACTGAAGAAAAGGTCTCAGACTGTTGTGTGCCCCATGTAGGGTGATAGTGCAGGGTTCTCAAGATATGCTTAGACACAGTGCAATGGTTTTCAAAATATGCTTAGACATAGTACAGTGGTTTTCAAGATATTCTTAGATATGTCTACCATCTTCGGTTTGCAAGACTGTAACATTTATTATGAAAGAAAAATTCACTCAAGTGACAACATCGGAAAACTGTCATTAAAAATGAATGCAGATACACATTTTTACAACCAGGAAACAACAAGGTATTCTCACAGTAAAATAACAGAGCACAGCAAAATAACAGAGCACAATAAAATAACAGAGCACACTAAAGTAAAATCGCACAGCAAAGTAAAATAGCACAGTAAAATAACAGAGTGCAATAAAATAACAGAGTACAGTAAAATAACACAGCACAGTAAAATAATAGAGCACAGGAACAATAAACTAACAGAGCACAGTAAAATAACAGAGCACAGTAAAATAAGAGATCAAAGTAAAATAATAGAGTACAGTAACATAACATAGCACAGTAAAATAATAGAGCACAGGAACAATAAAATAACAGACACTGGAACAACAGCATAAGTGAGCACAGTAAACTAACAGTGCACAGTAAAATAACAGAGCACAGTATTGTATGATTAAACTCTGAAAAAAATAACAACTCACTTTTAGGCGTGAGAGGAAGAAAAAAGAGAATTACCTGAGACTTGAACCAGGAACTCCGGTAGGACGAGCAACCGCCTAGCCGAGAGAGAACAGCGCCTTAATAAACTTAGCCATCTAGCAGCCCTTGTAAGCACCCCTCGCACCATATGATTGCCATGTTTTTAGACCCCCCCCCTAAAGGAAATGGTTTGAAAGAAGTTCAGCGTCATGGTTACAAGGTCAATCAGAAGATGAATTTTTTTTCTCCAGGGCTCCAGACATACTGCAGGGCTCCAGACATACTCCAGGGCTCCAGACATACTCCAGGGCTCCAGACATACTCCAGGGCTCCAGACATACTACAGGGCTCCAGACATACTACAGGGCTCCAGACATACTCCAGGGCTCTAGACATACTCCAGGGCTCCAGACATATTCCAGGGCTCCAGACACACGTAAAGCATTGGCAGATTTGTACTGAACGTGGCAAGGACTAGGTCGACAAGTGATAAGCAGTTTTCAATCATATTTGCACATTTTATTTAAACAAGAACAAAATTAAGGTTACTTTTTACCTGATCTTCGTATGCTAACTTCTTTTCTTGCTCCTTTAAATAGAATAAAGACACAGAGAAAAATAACTTTAATAAAGACAGAGAGAAAAATAACTTTAGTAAAGACAGAGAGAAACATAACTATAATAAAGACAAAGAGAAAAATAACTTTAATAAGGACAGAGAGAAACATAACTATAATAAAGACAGCGAGAAAAATAACTTTAATAAAGACAGAGAGGAAAAATAACTTTAATGAAGACAAAGAAAAATAACTATAATAAAGACAGCGAGAAAAATAACTTTAATAAAGACAGAGAGAAAAAGAACCCTTTCATTAGATTTCGAAATTTCACTTAAATTTCTTACCATAAAACACGCGTTCATCATCATCATCAGGTGCCGTGCCGACTGGCGTTGGCTATTATGCTTCTCCAGAGTACCCGATCCTTCATGCAGGCCATCAGTTCAGTTGGTGATCTCCTCTCACACCATCCCGTCAGACTGTCCAGTATCATTTCTCTTTGTCTTCCTCTTGATCTTCTTCCTTCTATTTTTCCTGTTGTTATAATATTTTCAATGCCCCCTCTTCTCATTGCATGTCCTATGAAAGTACATTGTCTCTCTCTTATCTTTCTGACAAGGTTTTTTGTCTCTCCAGCTCTTCTCATACATTCTTCATTAGTTATTTTTGCTGTCCAGGGGATTCGCAACATTCTTCTAACAAACCACATTTCTGCTGCTTCCAATGATTTTTGTGCAGACTTGCCTATTGTCCATGATTCACTTCCATGTCTATAATAGCATAAACTTAGACATCTTCTTCGTTTATTTCACTACATTAATGTTTTTTTTTATTTATTGATATCTGGGACTCATTTCTATTTTCTTAAACATTTATAATTCCATTACATTTCACTGCACAACAGAAAACAAAATGATTGAAGCTCCGCTGTGTGTATGCATGGACGCATAAAAGAGGAGTTGAAGGCGGTCTGTATAGCCCACATTACGAGCTTGGCAGATTCAAAACTGGTCTTGCTAGATGCGATCTATTCAGTTCTTCTCACTCAAACAAATGGAATACAAGTGAGAGAATGAATAGTGAAGGAAGAGGTAGGAAAATATAGGAACATACAGAGGGAGGAAGAGATAGGAAAATATATTAACATACAGAAGGAGGAAGAGATAGGAAAATATATTAACATACAGAGGGAGGAAGAGATAGGAAGATATATTAACATACAGAAGGAGGAAGAGATAGGAAAATATATTAACATATAGAGGGAGGAAGAGATAGAAAGATATATTAACATACAGAAGGAGGAAGAGATAGGAAAATATATAAACATATAGAGGCTAGTTTGCATATCACAGATAAACGAGATAGGAGGCCAACCTTTTGTGTTGTGAATCTTTTTTTTTTAAGTAAAATTTGTAAGATGTAGAACGCAGAGGTTTATCGTTGTGACGAGTGTGATATGAAAGACAACAAATATTAACAATCCATATTATCACAAGTGGAGATAACTCAGCGTCTTGCCAGTGACAGGCTAAGATGAAGGTTTTGTGAAGAGATCAGCAATCCTGAGAAGAAACATGACGACTCAGGCAGACAAGAAATTCTCACCAACAGAACATCTTTTCCTTGATGAAGAAATTATGACAATCAAATAATTAATGCATAAATAATAGGGACAATATTTGACATGAAACATGCATATAAAATAACATAAAAGATCACGCTGTAAACTATACGGAGCCACACTCTCTCTCTCTCTTCTCTCTTTCTCTCTCTCTCTCTCTCTCTCTCTCTCTCTCTCTCTTGTTCTTTCAGTGCCTAAGACAAACTGGACTAATTGTAGTAAGAGATTTCCACTTCTGCCAGTCCTTTGTTATCTTCCTGGCTGTTTCCTACATCAGTCCTTTGTTATCTTCGTGGCTGTTTCCTATATCAGTCCTTTGTTATCTTCTTGGCTGTTTCCTACATCAGTCCTTTGTTATCTTCTTGGCTGTTTCCTATATCAGTCCTTTGTTTTTTTCTTGGCTGTTTCCTATATCAGTCCTTTGTTGTCTTCCTGGCTGTTTCCTATATTAGTCCTTTGTTATCTTCTTGGCTGTTTCCTACATCAGTCCTTTGTTATCTTCTTGGCTGTTTCCTATATCAGTCCTTTGTTATCTTCCTGGCTGTTTCCTATATCAGTCCTTTGTTATCTTCTTGGCTGTTTCCTATATCAGTCCTTTGTTATCCTCTTAGCTGTTTCCTATATTAGTCCTTTGTTATCCTCTTAGCTGTTTCCTACATCAGTCCTTTGTTATCTTCTTGGCTGTTTCCTATATCAGTCCTTTGTTATCTTCCTGGCTGTTTCCTATATCAGTCCTTTGTTATCTTCCTGGCTGTTTCCTATATCAGTCCTTTGTTATCTTCTTGGCTGTTTCCTATATCAGTCCTTTGTTATCTTCCTGGCTGTTTCCTATATCAGTCCTTTGTTATCTTCTTGGCTGTCTCCTATATCAGTGCTTTGTTATCTTCTTGGCTGTCTCCTATATCAGTGCTTTGTTATCTTCTTGGCTGTTTCCTACATCAGTGCTTTGTTATCTTCTTGGCTGTTTCCTACATCAGTCCTTTGTTTACCAGCATTTCCTCTGTTGTACGTCTCAGTGTCTCTTGTCCCATCCCTCTCCTACCCCGTGGCGTCCAAGATGTTGGTGAGAGGAACCCATCGGTCTTTCTCGTAATGCGGCCAACCCATCGCCACCTCATCCTTTCAGTCAGTGCGGACAGTGATGTCACGTCTGTCTGTCTATCTGTCTGTCTGTTTGTCTGTATGTCTATCTGTCTGTCTGTCTTAGTCCATTTGCTAGTCGAAGATGCCAAGGAATTAACGTCGGTTGATAGTATAATAACAGTAGATGGAGACATTAGTAAAGACATCAGGGAATTAACGTCGCTTGATAGTATAATAACAGTAGATGGAGACATTAGTAAAGACGCCAGGGAATTAACGTCGCTTGATAGTATAATAACAGTAGATGGAGACTGTAGTAAAGAAGTCAGGGAATTAACGTCGCTTGATAGTATAATAACAGTAGATGGAGACTGTAGTAAAGAAGTCAGGGAATTAACGTCGCTTGATAGTATAATAACAGTAGATGGAGACATTAGTAAAGACATCAGGGAATTAACGTCGCTTGATAGTATAGTAACAGTAGATGGAGACATTAGTAAAGACGCCAGGGAATTAACCTCGCTTGATAGTATATTTTATAAAAAAAAAACTAAGCATGAATACGAAAATCAGGATATTTAAGAGTAATGTTCTAAGTGTACTACTCTACGGAAGTGATTGCTGGAAAAACACCAAAACCATAGAAAACAAGATGAATTCTTTCCAGACTAAATGTTTACGAAGAATTAAAAAAATATTTTGGCCAAACACCATAAGAAATAACATCTTGTTGGCAGAAATACAGATGAAGCCAGTGACAGCAATTATTGAGGAAAGACGCTGGCGATGGTTGGGACATGTGCTCCGAATGACTGACAACTCACTACCAAAAATAGCACTAAGATGGACAGCACAGGGGAACAGAAGTAAGGGTTGACCAAAATAGACATGGAGAAGAGCAACAGAAAGGATGTTGAGCATGTTAGAAGAGCCATTCCCAGAAGTTTATGCCAGTGCAGCTAACATTCCTAGAAGTTTATACCAGTGCAGCTAACATTTCAAGAAGTTTATACCAGTGCAGCTAACATTCTTAGAAGTTTATACCAGTGCTGCTAACATTCTTAGAAGTTTCTACCAGTGCAGCTAACATTCTTAGAAGTTTCTACCAGTGCAGCTAACATTCTTAGAAGTTTATACCAGTGCAGCTAACATTCTTAGAAGTTTATACCAGTGCTGCTAACATTCTTAGAAGTTTATACCAGTGCTGCTAACATTCCAAGAAGTTTCTACCAGTGCAGCTAACATTCTTAGAAGTTTATACCAGTGCTGCTAACATTCCAAGAAGTTTCTACCAGTGCAGCTAACATTCTTAGAAGTTTATACCAGTGCTGCTAACATTCCAAGAAGTTTATACCAGTGCTCCTAACATTCCTATAAGTTTATACCAATGCAGCTAACATTCCAAGAAGTTTCTACCAGTGCTGCTAACATTCCAAGAAGTTTATACCAATGCAGCTAACATTCCAAGAAGTTTCTACCAGTGCTGCTAACATTCCAAGAAGTTTATACCAGTGCTGCTAACATTCCAAGAAGTTTATACCAGTGCTGCTAACATTCCAAGAAGTTTATACCAGTGCTGCTAACATTCCAAGAAGTTTATACCAGTGCTGCTAACATTCCAAGAAGTTTATACCAGTGCAGCTAACATTCCAAAAAGTTTATAACAGTGCAGCTAACATTCCAAGAAGTTTATACCAGTGCAGCTAACATTCACAGAAGTTTACACCAGTGCAGCTAACATTTCAAGAAGTTTATACCAGTGCAGCTAACATTCCAAGAAGTTTATACCAGTGCAGCTAACATTCCAAGAAGTTTATACCAGTGCAGCTAACATTCCTATAAGTTTATACCAATGCAGCTAACATTCCTACAAGTGTATACCAGTGCAGCTAACATTCCAAGAAGTTTATACCAGTGCAGCTAACATTCCTATAAGTTTATACCAATGCAGCTAACATTCCTATAAGTGTATACCAGTGCAGCTAACATTCCTACAAGTGTATACCAGTGCAGCTAACATTCCAAGAAGTTTATACCAGTGCAGCTAACATTCCTAGAGGAAGCCGCTTTCTCAAGATACCGTGCCTTCGTCTGCAGAACATATCTTCCATCACAAGCACTACAACATATTAAACTAAAAGTGAGGTCCAACAACAACAACAACAAAACAAACAAACATAAACAGAGGTAATAAAAAGATGTTTCCAAATCAGGACAAAAATTTGATGTAATGACGGAAGATGGTGCTTTTCAAAGATGTCATGAGACACTGAGTGCTAGGCTGAAAGATTGCACGTGATGGTAATAAAAATGTTTTATACATATGTATCTCCAACAACAACAACATCATCAACAACAACGACAGCGACGATAGCAGCAACAACGACAACAAGGGTGAAGAGGTTATCTGCTGACTGCGAGATCCTTGTGGACGAAGCTGTGGTGATAATGAGCTCCGTGGTCAAATCAGTGGTACAACTGCTGATACTGAGAGACAGTACCAGAGCAGTCGTCCACTGACGAATCACAGAGCCCGGCATTGCTCATCAGCGCTGACCTCCTGCCAGAGTGGCACGTCTCTCTATCGTGCAGTCACGTGGTAGAGAAATCCAGGCAGAGAACTTTAGTAGTTTGTTACACTGCTTCTGGTGCCAAAACAGGGATGATGATGATGATGATGATGATGATAGCAATGATGTAAGGCGCTGAAAACATGTAAATACTCGCCTCTGCCGTTAATGTTACACCTGTAGTCTGTATAGTTTAGCTTAACTTACATCTTTAGCCTGTATAGTTTAGCTTAACTTACATCTGTAGCCTGTATAGTTTAGCTTAACTTACATCTGTAGCCTGTATAGTTTAGCTTAACTTACATATGTAATATGTCCTCTTTATAACTCCAACTCTACCAAATATTGATAACCAGGACGAGCAAGAAACCAGCCCAAAAACAGATGATGATAGACTCTTTATTGCAAGTCCAGTTCCACACGAAAGCCACAAATAGTTTGGCACCTCCTACGAACACCCCCCCCCCCCGAGTTTTCATATATACTAAATATAAACATAGATGCCCGTACAGGCAAGGGAAACTGTGGCACCAGACTATCATGGGCACAGGCAAGGGAAACTGTGGCACCAGACTATCATGGGCACAGGCAAGGG
Organism: Achatina immaculata; assembly: GCA_009760885.1. Classification (NCBI taxonomy): domain Eukaryota; kingdom Metazoa; phylum Mollusca; class Gastropoda; order Stylommatophora; family Achatinidae; genus Lissachatina; species Lissachatina immaculata. Next base: position 23,517,595 of record CM019713.1, on the reverse strand, counting down.
AAACTGTGGCACCAGACTATCATGGGCACAGGCAAGGAAAACTGTGGCACCAGACTATCATGGGCACAGGCAAGGGAAACTGTGGCACCAGACTATCATGGGCACAGGCAAGGGAAACTGTGGCACCAGACTATCATGGGCACAGGCAAGGGAAACTGTGGCACCAGACTATCATGGGCACAGGCAAGGGAAACTGTGGCACCAGACTATCATGGGCACAGGCAAGGGAAACTGTGGCACCAGACTATCATGGGCACAGGCAAGGGAAACTGTGGCACCAGACTATCATGGGCACAGGCAAGGGAAACTGTGGCACCAGACTATCATGGGCACAGGCAAGGGAAACTGTGGCACCAGACTATCATGGACACGACAGTTTTACCATTCTGCCAATGCGACCAAAGCGTTCAGCGAACAATGATTGCGGTCGGTATGCCATTATAGATCTAGCTTGCAGCCAATCAACAAAACAACTGGACTCATCTGTAGCACAATGTGTCAACCAAACACACCAAACTTCTATAAACTCATATCAACATGAGAAGATCATCTACCACAACTTTATATAAATCATGGGCAAAAGTACACATACCTTTCTTACACTTCCAAACAATTCTGTCATATTTGTGACATTTGCCAGCTAAATTCTGTCATATTTGTGACATTTGCCAGCTAAATTCTGTCATATTTGTGACATTTGCCAGCTAAATTCTGTCATATTTGTGACATTTGCCAGCTAAATTCTGTCATATTTGTGACATTTGCCAGCTAAATTCTGTCATATTTGTGACATTTGCCAGCTAAATTCTGTCATATTTGTGACATTTGCCAGCTAAATTCTGTCATATTTGTGACATTTGCCAGCTAAATTCTGTCATATTTGTGACATTTGCCAGCTAAATTACTTTTCTTCCAAAATAACATTTACCCTAATCCCTCTACTTGACACAGCTGCAATTTTGTATAAAATTCTGAGATAGTTTTATTTTTATTTAAAAACTATAGGTACAGTTACCTGATTTCTGTCTGCCACCTGCAGCCCTGCTCTCGCTTTCCTTCAGATCCTGGTGATGGTTAGCTTAATAAAACTGACTGGAATACTACAAGAAAGACAGACAGATTTCACCTCTCCATCGAGAAATAAAAAAAAAGATATATTGCTAAAAAACGCAACAAGTAAGATGCTGCGATTTAAATTGATGTTTACTGATCAACAAGGGCAAATTGCCTGAAATGTTCACTTGGACATCAACTGCACGTGCTGACCTGAATTGTACTCAGCAGATGATTCATGAGCACAGAAAAGCGACACTAGTCAAAACAGCATTTTCGACACTAAATCATGACAGGTTCACGGGAATCCCGTGAAACTTACTGAACACAAAACTCACTGACCATGTTATTGAATGCCTTATAAAAGATTGACGCTCCTCGAATCACTTCATTTGAAAATTCAATGCGCAAACATGGCTCATCTCACTACAGAACAACGACTCATCATCATTGGAAGTTTACAGACTGGACAGTCACAAAGTGTAGTGGCCAGACAATTTAATGTGGTTAGAAGCACCATTAGTCGCCTTTGGAGACGATTTCAAGAAACTGGCTCAGTTGCAGACCGGCCGCGCAGTGGAAGATCCATAGTCACAACTCCTGCTGAAGACCTCATCATACGGCTGCATCACTTCAGGAATCGATTTGCATCTGCGTTCTCAACAGCCCAATTAATGACAGCAGCTCGTTGAATTTTAGATCAAACGGTCAGGAACCGGCTGCACGACGCTGGTCTTTGGGCTAGAAGACCCTACAGAGGTCGTGTTCCTACGGACCGGCATAGGTAGAACCGACTGCAGTGGGCGAGCCAGCGTCGTCAACGGACCGTTGCGAATGATTGGAGAAGGGTTTGGTTTAGTGATGAATCATTCTTTCTGCTCCAGCGACATGATAGAAGGAGAAGAGCTTACCGCAGAGTCTATGAGCGCACTATCACCACTGTCATTGTTAAAAAATGCAAATAGAAGCAAATAAACGAGAGACAGATTTGCAGTGAGCAAAGATAAGACATTTTATCTAGTGCACTGACCAGACAGACAGACTCTAGACTGAACAGTGCACAGACAGACAGACTCTAGACTGAACAATGCACAGACAGACAGACTCTAGACTGAACAATGCACAGACAGACACACTCAGACAGAACAATGCACAGACAGACACACTCTAGACAGTGCTGGAATATGGCCAAGCTTAGACAGAAAAAAATGAAGCAGGTCCTACTGGATTATCTGCCCCTGCTCCTGATGTAATCGCCAATGTTCAGTTTCCCGCACAAAAATGTCTTCATTTTCAGTTACAGACCAATTTCACTCACCTCCCTCATCTTCTCTCACTCCCCTCCCCCGAACCCCTCCTCTTTTTACTTCACCCTCTAAGAACCGACGGGTGCTAGAGGTACATCACCAAGAACTGTCTTCTTTCTTTAAGGAACACCAGTCTTTAGTATTTCTTTTTTATCAGATGATGATGATGATGATGATGAGAACTAACATGAAGTACAGAAAACTACCAAGGAGAACAAATAAGTAAATAAATGTTTAAAAACTGTTGAAAGTGTTTCTTTAAGCTTCTCTGGTCCATCTCGTCCTTTAAAAAGCCGAAGTTCCCGCATTTTTCTTGGTTTCTAGATTAGCTGGTTGACGATGGGCTGATTAGTAAGTTAGCTGGTTGCTTGCTTGCTTGCTGACTGCTTGGTTGTTTGCTGATTGGTTGGTTGTTTGCTGACTGCTTGGTTGTTTGTTGATTGGTTGGTTGTTTGCTGACTGCTTGGCTGTTGTTGATTGGTTGGCTGTTTGCTGACTGCTTGGTTGTTTGCTGATTGGTTGGTTGTTTGCTGACTGCTTGGTTGTTTGCTGACTGCTTGGCTGTTGTTGATTGGTTGGCTGTTTGCTGACTGCTTGGTTGTTTGCTGCTTGGTTGGTTGGTTGGTTGGTTTCTGACTGGTTGGTTGTTTGCTGATTGGTTGGTTGGTTGCTGACTGGTTGATTTGATTACGATTGAATGGTTGTTTATTCGGTTATTGATTAGTCGGTTGTTGATTGATTGCTGCATTGTTTGACTGATGAGTTGCTGAGCTAGTTTTATTTTGCTAGTTGTTTGCTGATTGCTGACTGGTTAGTTTATAGATGAATGATGAATCTGTTGGCTTCTTTGTCACGGCTTGTTTTTTTTCTATTTTCTAGTTGGTGATGTCAGTTTAGTTGCTAACTTGAATTCTTTTTTTTCTAGTTGGTGATTCTTCTGCAGTGTACAATGTAGGCCTTCTTCTTCTTCTTCTTCTATGTCTCTCTGGTGACCTCTGCAGCCTGGTGTCGGATCAGAAGCGGGATATTATTTTTCTTTTTTTCAGTCTCAGACCGGAGCTAAACAGCAAAAAGCGTGCAGTACTTCTTTAGCAGACTCCACCACCACGGGGAATTTGGCTATTCTTGCCCAGTTAGTCAGGCTAAACCAGTTACTGGGGGCATCAGCGGAGAGTTGGGACAGGGTCTTGGTCTGTTCGCCAACCCTGACTCTAGCATGTCAGCTAAGGGTCGTTGGCTGCCAAAAATGGACAGGGTCTTGGCCTCCAATGCTTTGCTTAATTCTCTGATCACCTTCCTACCAGTCTCCCCCACTATTTTCACCTTTCTTCAGTTTTATTTTCATTTATTTCCTCATAAATAACAGTGATGAAAGATTCTCACGCTGTTGACACGAGCAAACTTTGTTACATTTTACGAATCTGTCATACACTTTTGTTGCTACCTTGAAACACTGAAATAACTCAAGGAGGAACACAACTTACACGTACAAAAAAAGCTAAGTCTTCAGACTAATCCAGAGCGGCCAAGGGAGAGAATCAAGCACGAAAGAGCGAGCAGTCGAAAGGGTTTGAGATGGTCACATGAAGCAGAATGAGAGCGCAGAAAGCGGAAATAAAATGAGCAAACAAATCTAACCACCGGGGAACGATCCACAAAAACTACCTAACGCATGAAATACATGCTTGAGGACAAGACAGATAACGACAAATCAAACACTCTTATCCACTTCAAGTCCTTTTAGCACAGTATCGCCCAATTTCACAGTTTCCTGCGAAAAGGAAATCACTGCTTTAAAATGCTGTAATCGATACTGAAACGCGAACTTGGACATTTGTGTCCACAGTACGAAACAACTATTCAATGACTGAATTTGTTACGTTTTGCTGTAATTTCATGCCCAGAACTGCAAACAAGCGTGCAGAAGCAAAGCCGGAAACTGAACGCCTAGCATAATCATGCTCTGCATGCTGACATGTCTTCAGATAAGTGATCTGCACTTTCGTGATCCTGACCAAAGATTGCCGTTTTTTTAGATGCTGGTTTTAAATTGAATTAATCAGCTGTGTGAATGCTGGACTCTTTTTGTTACAAGTCGTAGGAAAACAAGTGTGTCTTCTGTCCATCTTTTAGTTTTACTACATTACTCTGAACTCAATCTACTGTTATACAAACAAAACACTTTTACATACTCGTATATACGTTGCCGATCTCCAAAGGATAAGAATTCTTTCCAGCGCTACAGAGTACGTACAGCTGTGCTAAGATCCTCTGCCCGAGTCAACGGCACACTTCTCTGACCCAGTAGTCGAAAAACGATTATTTAATAAGTTAATTCCATCTCAGTTAGAGCTTTTCCTACAACCCTACAAACCTTCTGAGACACAATAGTGCGCCACGACATCAGTCAGTCAGTTATTTGCATGTCCCTTGCGGAACTTTGCTTCCCTAACAGCTCTCCTGTAGGCTTCTCGGCTGTGAGCAAGATGGCCTGCTGCTGATGCATCCATTTGCAGATTATCAACGATGTCTTGCAGCCATCTTCGTCTTGATCTTCCTCTTTCTTTTTCCCATTATGTACCCTTCCAAGACGGTCTTCTCTAGATTATCCTGACGTTTAATGCGCCTCGACATGCATGCTGATAATCTAAGTTCCAGTAAGATGGAAACTACAATTATTGGCTGTAAATGTTCATACAATTGAAAAAAAGTGAGAGAGGAAGGGGAGAGATGTGCTGAGATGATCTCAACATTCTGACTCAATCCTTGAGTCATGGTCTACTACTTTTTCTGTCGTTGCAACAATAACAACACCTACTACTACTACTACTACTACTACTACTACTACTACTACTACTACTACTACTACTACTAGTACTGCTGCTGCTGCTACTACAACTACTGCTACTGCTGCTACTACTACTGCTGCTACTACTACTACTGCTACTACTGCTTCTGCTACTGCTGCTGCTGCTATTACTACTGCTGCTGCTACTGCTGCTACTACGACTACTGCTGTCACTACTACTACTACTGCTGCTGCTACTGCTACTATTATTGCTGTTACTGTTACTACTACTACTACTGCTGCTACAGCTACAGCTACTACTGCTGCTGCTACTGCTACTACTACTGCTGCTGCTACTGCTGCTACTACTGCTTCTGCTACTACTGCTGCTGCTACATGCACCTGCAACAAGCATATCTCACCACTATCATTGTACTTGTGATGTTGCTGCTGCTACAGCCACAAAAATTACTGCCTCCACTGGAAACTGTCGGTGCCCAAACTATTCTAAAAAATACTATTAATATGACGAAAAAAAAACAAATACATGCTGTCAGTGCAAGTGCAACTGCTACTGCTATTATTGCTACTGTCGCTGTTTTTACTGTTACGGCTACTGTTAATATTATTACCAGGACTACTGCTGTAAATACGACTATTATTACTTCTATTAAAACTTGTACTACTCGTACTGCTACGACTAGTGCAGCAGCAACTACTACTTGTCCTGTTACTACTACATCAACAACTGTTACTACTACATCAACAACTGTTACTACTACATCAACAACTGTTACTACTACATCAACAACTGTTACTACTACATCAACAACTGTTACTACTACATCAAAACTGTTACTACTACTTCAACAACTGTTACTACTACATCAACAACTGTTACTACTACATCAACAACTGTTACTACTACATCAACAACTGTTACTACTACTTCAACAACTGTTACTACTACATCAACAACTGTTACTACTACATCAACAACTGTTACTACTACTTTAACAATTGTTACTACTACGATTACTACTTCTGCTCCTAGCACCATATAATCCGTTTACGCAAGAAGTACAACTATTACTATATTTTTTTATTGTAAATAGTTTTGTTATACTTTCTTCTCTCTAAACTTCTTGGTCTATTATTTCTCTTTCTCTCACGTCTAAACTTCTTTGTCTGGTATATTGAATTCTCTCACGTCTAAACTTCTTTGTCTGGTATATTGAATTCTCTCACGTCTAAACTTCTTTGTCTGGTATATTGAATTCTCTCACGTCTAAAATGCCTTGCTTACTATTTTTCGAAGGCTAACTATACAACACTGTGCTCTGTCACGTCACTGGTATAACTTTTCAGGATTTCTCTGTCACTTCATTGGTTTAACTTTGTAGGATTTCTCTGTCACGTCACTGATATATCTCTGAGGATTTCCCTGTCATTTCATTGGTTTAACTTTGCAGGATTTCTCTGTCACGTCACTGACATAACTTTTTAGGATTTCTCTAACAGAAGATTAACACTGAAGACAAAAGTTCTGATTTATCAGACCTAGAGTTTTCTCTCTATGAATCTAAAGCTCGGACAAACATATTTAAAGAATGACTTTAAAACAAACCTTCAATTTTCGCCTTCGCAGTCTTCGTAAAATAATGAGCATCTACTGGAAAGACGAAATAAATAACAGTGAGGTTCTGGAGAACATTAGACTTTCATCAGTCCTGACAAAACCCACAAGATAAAGTAGACTTCGCCAAGCAGCAAGAATGGCTGACAGCCTTTCCCCAAAACCAGTTGATGCAAAGTAAACTTCATGCGAGAATCAAGACACGAACTAGACAAAATTGAGGAGCAACGACATAAGTAAGTCATCAGTGACAGATTCTTCCATTATCCTTCATGACTTGGAAGAACTGGCAAAAGAATGACTAAAAGACCAAAACTGAATACACAAAAAAGAGACAAGCTGAAGGTGACAGGATTCTACAACACAGACCTGGCGTGTTGCCACTGAGACTTCTCATGTAGGTCCACATCCTAATTGCCAGAATCTGCCATGACAAAAGCTCTTCAACAAAATGATGATGTACAAAGCTCACATCATCTACAACTTCAAAACTCGCCTCTAGAAGAAGAAGAAGAAGAAGATCATTAATATTAAATAAACTAATACAGAGAAGAAAAGAACACAGTATTACATTTTTTAAGCAATATAAATCTGAACAATTTTTCAGAAATGTTTAGAATGTAGGTCAGTTCCTGCACGATGGGTTGTGAGTCCCAGACCAGACCACCGGGTCCCTGGAGCCAGCATTTGGCAATTACCACTGACCTAAAAAAAGCCACCTGCGCTCATCAGAGGATATGAGCCAATAAATATGAGATTCAGCAATATAAGAGGATTTAGACGGCTGAAATACGAGGCTGATGCTCGTACGCCACAAAGCGCACGCAGTCGTGAGCACAAATATAATATTGATTTGTAAATGAAGGACTCAGTCTGTGTCGCACTAAATATTTCTTGTTTTTCCCGGCAGTATGCGGCCGCATTCTCATGTATGTGCCTTACACATATGTGAAGAAGCTTTTTAAAATAATTATTACAATAATGGCTGTATATCCGACTGCAGTTCAAAAGAGGAAGTCAGACACATACACAAGCAAAAGTCCAGTATATTCAAGACGTTGTTTGTTATAGTTTAACACTCACATATCTTCGGATTACATACACCCTCTAGGGTGTCTGAGTGGCGAAGTGGTTAGTGCACTGGTCTCTCATGGCGAAGGTCGGGGGTTCGAATCCGGCCGGAGGCATCCCAGTCACCCAGCTGTTAAAATGGGTACCCGACTTCTTCTGGAGTTGGGGAAGGAAAGGCGGCCAGGCGTGATACTGACCATATCACCCTCTAGTGTGCTGACAGGTCAAGGAAAATATGGCCACTAACACCATATCCCTATGCGCCTCTAAGGCACGACAGGATTACCTTTACCTTTTACCTTTTTACCTGTCACCAGCTGCTCCAACAGAGAATATATAAAAACAAGAGAGAAGTGCAAGAAAACAAACTAAGTGGCTATCTTTCCTACTTCAAAGCGACTGTCTTACAACCACCAGTTATGTAACAAAATCACCAGATAAGTAACAAAATCACCAGTTAAGTAACAAAGCCACTAGTTGTATAACAAACCCACATCGTTTATGTAACAAAACCGCCATTTATGTAACATAATCACCCGATAAGTAACAAAACTACCAGTTACGTAATAAAACCATCAGTTATGTAACATAACATCTGCTGTATAACAAAAGCACCAGTTGTGTAACAAAACCATCAGTGAAGCAAAAAACCAACAATTTTGTGGAAAAAAAAACCAGTTATGTAACAAAACCACCATTAAAGTAAAAGTCACCAATTTTATAATAAAACCACCAGTAAGATAACAACCTTTCTCTCAGCACCCAACTCGTATTTTACCTGTCCCACTTTCCCACTTGTATCAGGTCACAACACCTGAAGAGATATTTGTGTCCTTTCAATAATTTATTACTTTAACACGGGCTTTTGAAATGTGCAAGATGCATTACAATTTTTACTTTAAATATCACTAATTATATAAGACTTCCTGCTCCACAGTTATATTAACAAGAAACTCTTTCGGCTTTTGCAGAAATTCTTCATAAGACTTCCTGCTCCACAGTTATATTAACAAGAAACTCTTTCGGTTTTTGCAGAAATTCTTCATAAGACTTCCTGCTCCACAGTTATATTAACAAGAAACTCTTTCGGTTTTTGCAGAAATTCTTCATAAGACTTCCTACTCCACAGTTATATTAACAAGAAATTCTTTCGGCTTTTTCAGAAATTCTTCATAAGACTTCCTGCTCCACAGTTATATTAACAAGAAACTCCTTCGGCTTTTGCAGAAATTCTTCATAAGACTTTCTGCTCCACAGTTATATTAACAAGAAACTCTTTCGGTTTTTGCAGAAACTCTTCATAAGACTTCCTACTCCACAGTTATATTAACAAGAAACTCTTTCGGCTTTTTCAGAAATTCTTTATAAGACTTCCTGCTCCACAGTTATATTAACAAGAAACTCTTTTGGCTTTTGCAGAAATTCTTCATAAGACTTTCTATTCCAAAAATATGTTAACAAGAAACTCTTTCGGCTTTTTCAGAAATTCTTCCCACTGTCTTAAACAGCAAAAACGTCTAAAAGTTTTCAGGCTCGCAAGTTCTAATTTTGTAATTTGGCACTTGGAGCAGCCTCGCATGAGATAAAAAAAAAAGCACTTCTGTAACGAAGCCCACCAGCCCCACAGACAGCCACACAATACTTCTTTGAATGAAGCTGAGCGAGGCAGACCAATGTGAGTTTTCCAGTTTTCTGGTTATTCACTTTTAAAAGCGAGCTTTCTCACTCGAGAAATGATATATTTATCTCAGGCACGCGATGTTCAAAGTAACAACTTTACAAGACTTTTTTGACAGTTTCAGAAGCTTTGGAGACAACTTAGTGACACCTTAAGTAAACTTCACAAAACAAACTAATAACTTTACCAGATGTAGTGAAGGAAAGAACATATTGTAACAGACAGAGAGAGAGAGAGAGAGAGAGAGAGAAAGAGAGAGAGAGAGAGAGAACGAACATACTTTATTTTCAAAGGGTTAAGAATTGGGCACGCAGGCCCGTCTGACCAGTCTGCCCTTCATCATACAGCTTTCACCCAGTCACAGTCAATCAGCATTTGTTAATGAGCATAATAATCATGAAGGCACATTAAATGATTACATAAATAAATAATAAACTTATCTCATGTCCATACACTCTACACTCTGATTTATGTAACAACGTGAAATAAACTTTCATTCTTACATTCATTCAAAACTAACAAATTTATAGAAAAACAGAATTAAAAAATTACAATACTCAAGCCATACTTTAAACTACTTTAGACTATGCTTATATGTAATATCCACCCTCATTTATGCATGCGAAAGCTGGAAAACAACTAAAGAAATAGAAAAGAAATTAGACTCTTTTGAAAACAAATGCCTAAGGAAAATACTCGGCATCAAATGGAATGAATTCAAGAACAATGCAGAGATAAGACAGATGACCGAACAACAACCAGTCTCACGGGTGATCAGGAAAAGGAGATGGACATATGTTGGTCACTTGATGAGAAGAAATGATCAGAGAATCCCAAAACAAGCTATCAAGTGGAACACAACAGGCCGAAGAAAAAGGGGCAGACCGCGTGAAACTCTGAAGAGGATATTATTAAGAGAGGCCAAGTTAACAGGCATAAAATCCTTTGTTGAGGTTGAAAGACTCGCCGAAGACAGGAAAAATTGGCGAACTACTTTGTGAGCCCTATGTGACGTCTAACGGCACGGGAAGGATATAAGATATAAGAAGACTATGCTTAGGGTGGCATATAGTCCATATCAAACAGATGTTGACAAAGTTTAAAGTTATAAGAAAGAATCTTACTTATAAGTTTTACGTGAATTGGTAGGGCACTCCAAAGGTGGGCAGCTGAGTAAGAGAAGCTTTTTTTAAAACATGTCAAGCCTTGGTTTTGGGAGAATACAATTGCTTAAGCGTTGACTGTGTTTTGGGTTGGATTTGAACAACGACCACAGATAGGGTGGAGCATTGTGCGATAGAAATTTATGAATTAACTTGGCCTTGTTGAAAAGAAATCTCTTCTTGAGGGGTAGAATATCAATATGTTTGTCCTTATTTGTGATACGTGCTGCATGGTTGTCATCTATAAGCTTTACTGCTCGTTTTTGAAGTGAGTAAAGTCTTTTCATGTTTGACATGGAACAACCATCCCAGACTGTGGAACAGTAGTCCTAGTGTGTTTGTATCTGTGATATGTAGTATATTTTTCTGGTGTCTATGTCAAGAAAATGTTTAATTTTAGTAAATTGGTAAATTTTTTGTGCAATGAGTTTGGTTAGATTGTCTACATGATCATTCCAGCTGAGGTGTTGGTCAATCATGAGACCTAGAGTTTTATGTTCATTAACATTCTCTGTCTGTGAAGTTCCAGCATGGAGCTGTAGTGTTGTTGTTGGTGAATTTGGTACTTTCTGTCTTGTTGTAATGAGCACGGATTTTGTTTTGCTAGTGTTTATGAGCATTCTGTTGTTATTGCTCCAGTTAATTAAACTGTTTATTTCAATTTGAAGAGCTGACTCAAGGTTAATGCAGCCATTGTCACTAGTGTAAACTGTGCAGTCATTAGCAAAGAGGTCACAAGATGATTTTTTTAGATGAAGTGGAAGATCATTGATGTAGATGGTAAACAGGAGAGGATCAAGAATAGATCTCTGTGGAACACCATTATCAACCGCAGATGAACTTGAGTTATAGTTTTTGAGGCAAACTACCAGTTGTCTGTTGGAAAGAAAAGATGTAATAAATCTGTCAAGTCAGGGAGTAGTCTATAAGTCTCAAGCTTTCTAACTAGGATTTCATGATCAATCGTGTCAAATGCTTTCTTAAAGTCAACAAAGACAGCACCACATGACTTATCATCGTTTATATTAGACAACCAACATTTTGTTATCTTTGTGAGAGCTGTGTGGCAGGAATGTTTCGGCCTAAAACCTGACTGACAGTCAACAATCAAATCATTTTCTTGCATGTGTTGTAAGGTTGGGTTTTTTTTATGTGTTTTTCTAGGGGTTTTGACAAGGTCGACAGAATGGAAATTGGTGTATAGCTTGAGGGATTTTTCTCCTAACCAGATTTAACAAGGGGATATATTTTTGCAATTTTAAAAGCCTGAGGAAAATGACAATGTGCAATGCGCTGATTGTAAATGTACGTTAGTGTATCTGTAGTTACTGGGGCAGAGTAGTGTAATATCTTGCTGCTGATTTCATCAAGTCCTGCTGTGTTGTTGTTCTTTAAAGATGAAAGATAATTATAAACTTCACTAACTGACATGAAAGGAATACTGGGTTGCTTTACATTTGCACATTTGCTACCTATACATTTGTTTAATTCGCTTAAATCAAAAGTAGGGGTTGCTAGTGAAGATTTTAAGACTTCTTCTCTTAAAAGAGAGAGAGAGAGAGAGAGAGAGAGAGAGAGAGAGAGAGAGAACGGAAAGAAATATTATATTTTAAAAAATAAGCACCAGTGAAATAACTATTACAAAAATCCATTTTTGTTTTGACCACAACAGAATACTCTACTGTGTGTCCCTCCACAACAGAATACTCTACTGTGTGTCCCTCCACAACAGAATACTCTACTGTGTGTCCCTCCACAACAGAATACTCTACTGTGTGTCCCTCCACAACAGAATACTCTACTGTGTGTCCCTCCACAACAGAATACTCTACTGTGTGTCCCTCCACAACAGAATACTCTACTGTGTGTCCCTCCACAACAGAATACTCTACTGTGTGTCCCTCCACAACAGAATACTCTACTACCCTCCACAACAGAATACTCTACTGTGTGTCCTTCCACAACAGAATACTCTACTGTGTGTCCCTCATGTACACCATCCGATACCAATAGCATATTTGAGGTGAAGATATAGAACTCAGACTGAGTGAGACAGCTAACCATAGGTAGTCAAGACCCTGTTCTTCTCAATGGTGCCGACAGAAACATAGTAATCTGGCTAAGTTAAAATGGATTTCACTGGGAATGCAAACTCTGTACCAAAAATAGGCCATGCTGAAGCAGGATATGTAGGGCCGCAAGGTGCATAACTGCGACATAGCGCAATCAACGGCCTATTGAGGACGAAAGCTAAGAAGAAGTAGAAGAAGAAGAAGATACATGTTTCTTTATTTTTTAACTAAGTTCGATTAATCATTTAACGTCATGGCCATGCTGTTAACTTTCATTAACCTGTCATTATGTTGCTTCTAAGCTGTGACAAACGTATTTGTTTCATTCATATATCATTTGTATTCATAGATATTAGTGGTTATTAATCTTCCTATATCACACACTTAATTTTAGATTACTAAACTAGTTTTCTTTTACTAAACAAATAATACAACTAATATTACTAATATTGTTGTTCGTATAACGATTATCATCACTGCTGTTGATACTTCAGTAGTTGTTATTTTTCTTACTACTACTACTACTACTACTACTACTACTACTAATACTAATACTACTACTACTACTACCATTACTACTACTAAACTATTACTATAGCTACTAGTAGTACTACTACTGCTGTGGTTATTATTACTAATGATACTACTATTACAACTGTTATTTTATTGCTGCTTGCTACTATTACAATTAATGGTGCAAATTTCTCTATTCTTATTAATTCTAGTCGCTGCTATTGATACTACTACTTTTGCTACTACTACTGCTACTACTACTACTACTGCTACTACTACTACTGCTGCTGCTACTACTAATATTACTTCTACTACTACTACTACTACTACTACTACTACTACTACTACTGCTGCTGCTACTACTGCTGTTGCTACTACTGCTGCTGCTACTACTACTACTACTGCTGCTGCTACTACTACTAATATTAATACTACTACTACTGCTGCAACTACTACTACTACTGCTGCTACTACTACTAATACTACTACTGCTGTTGCTACTACTACCAATGCTACTACTACTACTACTACTACTCTGAAGCTACCTCAGATACACTTACTACTTTTAACACTTCCTGCACTAGATACTCAGTGTCTGAGTTCATCAGCAGATTCAAGGTCCAGTGTGTCATCAGTCCTTGACCTTCACGATCAGTAACTTCCTGTCCTTATATATGTAACTAACTACTCCTGGCTATAAGTGGCTTTAGTTTCACTATCAGAACTTGTACTTCCTGTCTAGCTTACACCTAAGAGTCAGCGGGACAGTGCCATTTTTTTTAGGGATGGCAGAGTGAGTGAAGTCCTCGCTTTTGAATTACCCCTTATTTTAAATGCACTGGTCTTTTATCAAAATCATTGTCAAGGCCAGTTTGTGGTTTTAGAATGGCCCTCATTATTCAGGCAAAGTATCGCTGTTATGAAAGTCAGATTTCTGTAGCAGAAGAGGGGAGAGGACACTTGAAAGAAGTACAGCATGACTAAACTTGGGATGTTATTATTGATGAGAAATATGAAGTGACGATGTTATAAAATCTCTCATGTAATAATAAAGTATTGAGGTGTATATTTTGTATCGGTAAAAACTTTCATAAAATTGCTGAAAATTATCCTTCCTGAAATTGTGTTCATTAATATTAGTAAAGACTTGCCTGTCTGTCTGTCTGCCTGCCTGCCTGTCTGTCTGTCTTTCTGTCTGTCTGTAAAACCAACAAATTCAGATTCTTGAAAAACTCGAAAATACAAAGCAATTTAGACGTGAGCGAAATAAATGAAAATAGTAGAGGAAAGAGTAAATAGTAAACAAAGCAATTTAGATGTAGGAGAATTTTTAAAACATGGTAGACAGCGCAGTTTATATGGAGAGAAAGAAAAAAATAGTAGACATAGCATTTTAGAAGGAGAGAAAGAAAAATAGTAAGAGAATGATGGCGTCTCGAACCACGAACTCCGGTAGCTGTAGCAGCCGCCCAGTGAAACTGTACTTGGCGTACTACTACTAAACACTAAACACGTGTTTTGCCCACACACTGTACTGTACTGTGTTAGTATGTGTGTGTTAGTGTGTGTGTGTGCATGCGTGCGTGCGTGCGTGCGTGCGCGCGCGCAGCTAACTGTCTTGAAGTACTGAACTGAATATTCTTCATTCACTGTTAAAAGATGTCACTATTTACAGAGCAGACGTTACATGGACTGCTACACCAGTGACACAACAGACGTTACTTGGACTGCTACACCAGTGACACAACAGACTTTACTTGGACTGCTACACCAGTGACACAACAGACTTTACTTGGACTGCTACACCAGTGACACAACAGACTTTACTTGGACTGCTACACCAGTGACACAACAGACGTTACATGGACTGCTACACCAGTGACACAACAGACGTTACATGGACTGCTACACCAGTGACACAACAGACGTTACATGGACTGCTACACCAGTGACACAACAGACTTTACTTGGACTGCTACACCAGTGACACAACAGACGTTACATGGACTGCTACACCAGTGACACAACAGACGTTATATGGACTGCTACACCAGTGACACAACAGACGTTACATGGACTGCTACACCAGTGACACAACAGACGTTACTTGGACTGCTACACCAGTGACACAACAGACTTTACTTGGACTGCTACACCAGTGACACAACAGACTTTACTTGGACTGCTACACCAGTGACACAACAGACGTTACTTGGACTGCTACACCAGTGACACAGCAGACGTTAAACTGTTGTATACCATGTAACAACAACATCAAGAAACATACTAACCTCATATATACCGGAAAGCTCCATACACAACTTTCCAACTAAGAATCACAATTTGTCCTAAAAAGGACAATCAAGCTGGCAACACTACATAATAAACTTTACACCCTTTTTGTCTTAAAAAGGCAATCAACTAACAAAACTACATTCTAACCTAACCACACATTTGCCCTAACAAGGACAACCAACCAAAAATTACATCACGAATCCACAATCCTTTCAAACATCAGAACATCCTACGTACATCCTATCTCTACAACATCTCGAACAGAACTCCTTTCTCTTCATCCCGTCATCCGAGATCTCGTAACATCCCGTCATCCGAGATCTCGTAACATCCCGTCATCCGAGATCTCGTAACATCCCGTACACAGAGATAACTCTTTCCGTGCTTCCTTAAACAGGTGAGTTCTGGTCTATAACTTTTTGGCCACAACAGCGGAGTTTCTCACAAAAAATCTTAAAGAATAGCTTTAGCCGCGAGAGAGAACAAAGCTGTAAGCTGTTTACTATTTATTAAATATGTACCCGAAAAATGGACAATAGACAGGTCTGCACAAAAATCATTGGAAGCAGCAGAAATGTGGTTTATTAGAAGAATGTTGCGAATCCCCTGGACAGCAAAAGTAACTAATGAAGAATGTAGGAGAAGAGCTGGAGAGACAAAAAAACCTTGTCAAAAAATTAAGAGAGAGAGATTTCCCGGGGCTGCACGGGGTTTTTTTCCTCTGAGCAGAAACCCCCGGGTCTGATGTCTGATGTCTGATGTCTGATGTCTGATGTCTGATGTCTGATGTCTGATGTCTGATGTCTGATGTCTGATGTCTGATGTCTGATGTCTGATGTCTGATGTCTGATGTCTCATCCCTGAGAGATATCACACTTTCATGGTCTGTTTCACAGAATGTTCGGCTTGTATTGATTGCCTGAAATGTGATTCTTTGAATCAGAGGATTAAACTGTATTTGCTGTAAACATTATATGCGTGTATGAACATGATTTCTTTCCCTCAGGTTAGTGTTCCAACATATATACAAACTACTGCAATTAAAAATTTTAAACACTATCTGCCCCTAACATGTACATATCAAAGAACTCAGACACAAAGATAAGAAACACTGCAGTTGTAAAAGCGTTATTAACTCCTTGATTTAGCTGAGTTTTGTTTTGTTAACTACATCCATACATTAAGTTTTGTTTTGAATCAATGTATTGTTAACTACATCCATACATTAAGTTTTGTTTTGAATCAATGTATTGTTAACTACATCCATACATTAAGTTTTGTTTTGAATCAATGTATTGTTAACTACACCCATAAAGTTTTGTTTACAATCTATTGTTAACTTTCTTATCTTACATCTTATATCCTTCCCGTGCCGTTAAACGTCACATAGGGCTCGCAAAGTAGTTCGACAATTTTTCCTGTCTTCGGCGAGTCTTTCAACCTCATCAAAGGATTTTATGCCTGTTAATTTGGCCTCTCTTAATAATGTCCTCTTCAGAGTTTCACGTGGTCTGCCTCTTTTTCTTCGGCCTGTTGTGTTCCACTTGATAGCTTGTTTTGGGATTGTTAACTTTACAGACTTTAAAAAAGCATTTGATAGCATACACAGAGATTCATTGTGGAGAATTTTAAGACTTTATAGAATACCATCTAAAATTGTCAACATCATTAGAGATCTCTACAACAGATATGTTTATGCAGTCAAGACAGAAGAAGGAATGAGCGAATGGTTTCAGATTGAAACAGGCGTGAAACAAAGGTGTATATTATCTCCCTTGCTTTTTGGAATCGCCATAGACTTTATAATGAAAAGATCCTGTACAGGTAAAACAGCCATTGATTCTGTACATGGGACCCAAACAGAATATCTTGATTTTGTGGATGACATAACTCTTATCAGTGACAATGTGAAATCAATGAAGAAAAAAACAGATTCCCTATCTTCCTTGGCTTGCAAAATAGGTCTTGAAATTAACAAAGATAAAACAAAAATTATGAAATTTCTCATTAATCAAGAAGGAAAAATATACGTAGCAGGAACAGTTGATGAAATAAACCAGTTTGCATACCTTGGCAGCTACATAGATCAGGATAGTGACACCAGGAAGGAAGTTAGAATTAGAATTGCAAAAGAAGCATTGTCCTTCAAAAATCTTGAGAACATATGGAATTCACAAGTTATAAGCACAAAAACCAAGTTAAGATTTTTCAGTTCAAATGTGATATCCACACTCATTTATGCATGTGAAAGCTGGAAATCAACAAAAGAAATAGACAAGAATTTAGACTCTTTTGAAAACAAATGGCTCATGAAAATACTTGGTATAAAGTGGAATGAATTTAAGAACAACGAAGAGATAAGACAGATGAGCAAACAACAACCTGTCTCATGGGTGATCAGAAAAACATATGGATATATATAGGCCATGTGATGGGAAGAAAAAATCAAAGAATGCCAAAATATGCTATCAAGTGGAGTACAAGAGGCCGAAGAAAAAGAAGCCAACCATGTGAAAATTTAAAGAGGACATTGTTAAGAGAAGCCAGTTTAGTGGGCATAACATTCCTTGATGAAGTTGAAAAACTCGCCGAAAACGAAAACGTGGCAAACAACCATGCGAGCCCTAAGTGACGTTTAACGGCACGGGAAGGATGTAAGACGTACGACTGTTAACTACATCCATGCTTTAAGTTTTGTTTTAAATCAGTATACTGTTAACTACAGCTTTCTACGTCCATGCTTTGAGATATTTGGTTAATCAACCCTTTCCTTAGTGCTTTCTCACAACAGAGCATATTTAAATTTAAAACCTTTAACTTTCCAAAATGACTTATCAAGGAGAGCTGTGACAGACAAATATCTTATATCTGAGGGAAGAACTCGACTAAAAAAAGCTGAACATTTAAGGCAGACTTTTATCAGAAATGAAAAACTATTTAAAACAAAAGTAGGAACAGATTTATTAATTAACTTGCACACACATGTAACGTTTCAGTTGATAATCTTAATGGTACAAAACATACAGGACAAAGAGATAAGAAAAGAAGAGAAAATATATATTCACGTCAATGATATACAACAAACAAGAAAGGAGAAAATAACAGAAAAAGAGAGCATTTAACAGGAATATGGGACACTGGAACCACATGGTGTGAACTTGAAACTCAGCTATAACTAACCGTTTTTTTCTCCAGAATCTTATTCCCTCTTTATTATGTTCTCTGTTCTTTATTTTACTGCAGCTGGTATCTCTTGAATCTCATCTCACTATATTGTAAACCTTCTATCCCAGCCACAGTCATCTACTTCACTTACTCTCTTCTCGGCCTGATAAACACATTAACCCTCTCTCTCTCTCTCTCTTTTTTTTTTCTTTCTTCTTTTCCTCGCCCCCTCTTTACTACTAGCCAGTTAGACTGACTAGTAGTAGATCTCTATTTTAAACAATCGCAGTGCTTCACCATACGCACTTCCAGACTTCTTGCAAGTCACATCTTGCAAGTCACAGCTAAGTGACTTATTTCCTGTTTGTCACTGACGTGCTATCTTCGTTCCAGCGGGCACAATGCGCAGATGGCGCCGTTGTTTTTCTATCCCGAGGACTTTTATATGTCTGTTTCTGCTTAGTGGTTGTTCTTTCAGCTGTTGGACTCGGTATCGACCGTGCAGCACATACTCCGATGCCCCGACCGAAATCTCGTATGGACTTATATCAAAACATGGCCAACAAGGTCGCCGACGCAGAAGAAGACAACAATTCCCGCTACCATTGCCGTCCTCAGAGTGGCCCGCAGCTAACTGCTACACACCCATGTAACATTCAGGCACAAAGCGGGTCAGATCTACGCGGAAAACACCTGCTAGCTTGACATGACATTACGCAGATAGTTTACACGTGAAGCAGTTTTCGCTATACTACTAAACAGAGTCCGTGTACCACTATTAAAATGTGACACGGTAACATTTTTACAAGATTTCTTTCCTTCGTGTACTGTGTATTATTACAGTTTCTCTTACATGAGCACTAGGCTCAGAGACACCCAACATATGTTACAATGATATGCACTCTGTAACAGGACAACCCAGGTAACACTGACTCCACTACTCAGCAATACACGACATGACCAGTTACATGTAAATAAACAACTCTACACCACAGTTAACACTTAACATGAATCCAAACATCACAGGATTCATCAGCCACAATTCAAACAATGTTTAATAATGAAACCCCATTTGTTAGTTGTGTGTTGCACTGATGAAAGTGTAAACTTGATGGAAACAATTACAATTAGAATAGAAAAATGGTCTGGGCGATTAACATCGCCATGGGACCCTCAGACTAACATGCAACATCAAAAACATACTCAACCTTCCAACATAGAATCACATTTTTTTCCTAAAAAGGACAATCAGACTTACAACACTACATAATAAACCTAACCTTTTTGTCCTAACAAGGACAATCCACTACAAAACAAACATCCTAACCCTAACAAACCCTAACAAACCTCCTTTCTAGAGAAAAACTCACACACGACCTGTCTCTACAACATTCAGACGACAAAACTCCCCTCTCAACTCGTTCCACACCTCCCGCCTAACCTATATCACGTGACTCAGTTTTGCCACGGAAACACATGATAGTAACATCGTGCTTGACATAACAGAATGAGCTGTGGTCTATTTGACCAGGGTTCCTCACAACAATCTGTACAGAATAATGTTCTGTTACACACGTCGCTATGCAACCGCCACATTGACCGGAAGACAAGTATGTATCCACCATTTTGACCTGAAGATAAGTATAGTTTAGTCTGGTTTAACGCGTGTAACAAACAAGCAGTGTCTGACTGGCACCACCAGCAGGCGCACACTACAGCGGGTGTTGGAACGGAAGGCGGAGCACGCATGGGAATGCCCGAAGTGCGGGGGCGCCAGTCTCTGATTACAGCTTCACTGACATGCATGTATGATGTCTCTTCCTTTCCTGTTTCTTTGTCCTATATGTTTTTGTGTGATTAAGGTATAACAAGAAACTTTACAAGTGTGTACTCGTCAGGTAAAAGCTGTTCCTACTTTTGATGTTTGATGTTATCTTATGTTTTGTTATCACAGCTTTACTACAGTGGCTTTGTGTATATCTGAATATTTAGTTTGAAATATACTTATATCCTGAAGACTTTGATCTCAGAGAAGATCCATAGACTATTATACGAAGCTGTAACAAGACATAACTTAGATCTCAGAGAAGATTCATAGACTATTATACGAAGCTGTAACAAGAGAAAACTTGGATCTTAAAGAAGATTCATAGACTATTATACGAAGCTGTAACAAGAGAAAACTTGGATCTCAAAGAAGATTCATAGACTATTATACGAAGCTGTAAAAAGACAAAACTTAGATCTCAGGGAAGATTCATAGACTATTATACGAAGCTGTAACAAGAGAAAACTTGGATCTTAAAGAAGATTCATAGACTATTATACGAAGCTGTAACAAGAGAAAACTTGGATCTCAAAGAAGATTCATAGACTATTATACGAAGCTGTAACAAGAGAAAACTATGATCTCAAAGAAGATTCATAGACTATTATACGAAGCTGTAACAAGAGAAAACTATGATCTCAAAGAGGATTCACAGACTATTATACGAAGCTGTAACAAGAGAAAACTTGATTAATACAGTGAACATTGGCCTGGCCACAAGTTTTCCTGTGATCTAAAACTTGGAAGACGGAAGTAGACGAAGGATCTTATTTTGTTTACGTATTAAATTCTGCAAACACTGGACTGGATCTTATTTTGTTTACGTACACAAGCGATAATGATGGTGGATAAGACTGGCACGGGGAGTCCTTCCAGGCCATGTAGAGCTGTGAGAATCAAATCCCCGGATTTACGATCTGGAAACCTGGTCATCGATTATTCTTAAAGCACTTTCTTTCCTCCCCGGCCCCAGTAGATGCAGGAGCAGACTGGGGTATTCTGGGAAAGTTCATCATCTTCTTCATGAGGTCCTGTTGTCTAAGTCAGAGGTTCCCAATCTGTGCTTATCGGAGCATTATCATTGGATCCGTGGGTGCGTTATTAAGTGCGATCCATTAAATATGAACAATTGAAGGTGCATGGCCTTGCGGTATTGCATATATGATGGTGGTCTGTAGCTTCATATAGTTGGAAAGTGCCCTCTGGATGCAGAAATGTTGAGAACCGCTGGTCTAAGAAGTTATCGTGCCCTCATTATCTCTTCTTGAGCAATACTGGTATCTTTTTCTGTGACAGGTTATTTTTTAAGTGTGGTTATCTTTTCTGTGACAGGTTACTTTTTAAGTGTGGTTGTCTTTTCTGTGACAGGTTATTTTTTAAATGATGTTGTCTTTTCTGTGACAGGTTACTTTTTAAGTGTGGTTGTCTTTTCTGTGACAGGTTATTTTTTAAATGATGTTGTCTTTTCTGTGACAGGTTATTTTTAAAGTGTGGCTCTATTTTCTGTGACAGGTTTTTTTCACATGTGGTTATCTTTTCTGTGACAGGTTATTTTTTCACGTGTGGTTATCTTTTCTGTGACAGGTTATTTTTTCAACTGTGGTTGTCTCCATACTTGCCAGCTGTTCATCACTGTGCAGACACTCTTTGTATGACGAGTTCCTGTTTGATCTCATCTGTGTACAGATAATGTTTGTATGACGAGTTCCTGTTTGATCTCATCTGTGTACAGATAATGTTTGTATGACGAGTTCCTGTTTGATCTCATCTGTGTACAGATAATGTTTGTATGACGAGTTCCTGTTTGATCTCATCTGTGTACAGATAATGTTTGTATGACGAGTTCCTGTTTGATCTCATCTGTGTACAGATAATGTTTGTATGACGAGTTCCTGTTTGATCTCATCTGTGTACAGATAATGTTTATATGACGAGTCCCTCTTCAGATCTGTACAAATAATGTTTGTCTGATGATTTGTTATTCTCTATTTGATCTCATCTCTGTACAGTTTATGTTTGTATGACGAAATGACAGTCCCTGTCTGATCTCATCTCTAGTAGCATCATTTCTGTCCTAGAAAACGCAGTAGACGAATCTTATGAGTCTTCAACTTTCTCCAACAAAGATCCAGATCTAAGCACGTTATGATCGCTTCAAATAAAAAGATTCTAGGGCGTTAACAAAACATTACAGAAAGAGAAAGAGAGAGAGAAAGAGAATAAGAAAGAGAGTAAGAAACTAAGAGTAAGAGAGAAGGAGAGAGAGTAAGAGAGAGAGAGAGTAAGAGAGAGAGTAAGAAAGAAAGAGTAAGAGAGAGAGTAAGACAGAGAGAGTAAGAGAGAGAGTAAGATATGGAGAGAGAGAGAGCTGCCTTGAAGGATCAAGAAACGGAGCAAAAAACCCCATACGTAGTGTTGTGTGGTTATCATACGAAGTGTTGTTTGGTTATCATTCCAGTATTGTCTGGTTATCATGCATAGTGTTGTCTGGTTATCATACGTAATGTTGTCTGGCTGACATACGTAGTGTTGTCTGGTTATCATTTGCAGTGTTGTCTGGTTGACATGTTCAGTGTTGTCTGGTTATCATACGAAATAAACTATAAATATGTTAATTATAAAAATAAACTATAAATATGTTAATTATAAAAATACACTGTAAATATGTTAATTATAAAACTAAACTGTGAATATATCAATTATAAAAACAAACTGTATAAACCTTCATATCTGCATCATAAATCTTCTGGGCACGCTTGAAAGCTTTGAAGTTTTTTCTCTCTTATCTTTTCCCCGTCAGCCGCAGAGTCACAAAACTGATGAGTACACTCAAAGCAAGGACAGAGACTTGAACCACCGCCCTCTGTGTGTGCGAAGCAATAAAAAGAAAAGGTAAAATCTCTGTTTACACGCCATTAAGGCATTTTGGAGATGGGCTGTTAGGCCTGTGTCTCCTTGACCTTCGGCACGTGAAGGTCTGATGTGGTCAGTATCACGCCCTGGCCATATTTACTTTCCCAGATTTCTCTGGTACCCGTCTTTAGAGGCTGGGTGGAGCCCGGGACCTTTTTAGTGTGCACCAGAAAAAAAATGCCACTGCTGAGACTGGAACCCTGTAACACCGGATTAATAAACCAGCGCTAACCACTCAGCTAACCAGGTGGTCATGCGAAATAGTAAGACCGAGCTTTCCGTGTCCGCGGGCGGATACTGTGAGCTTTCTAGTTATATCTTAAGAAACAGGCGCAAGAGAATTTCTGGCAACATTTTGTCTGTGGCTACAGATCCAAGAGAGAAATGAGGAAAAAGTGGCTTTATCACTGACATACATGAATGTCAGGTTTGTATAGATCTAAACGCTTGTCATAAGATCTATCTGTCATGTCCTGTTAATGTAGCTTGTTTCTCTCCTGTAGTTTCCTGCCTGTATAGTGCAATAAATGATCAATTACAGGCAGTTTAAAAACTAATGATGGCTTCTCTGTCTGGCCAGAGAATGAAAGGAAATAGAAACTGTCTCGCTAAATTATAACTTTAAATCAGAAATAGTGTAGCACAAAAAACACGGTAGCTAGAACATAGAATAAACACAGTAGCCGGAGACAGGGCAACGATGGTAGCCGGAGACAGGGCAACGATGGTAGCCGGAGCACAGGGCAATGATGGTAGCCGGAGCACAGGGCAACGATGGTAGCCGGAGCACAGGGCAATGATGGTAGCCGGAGACAGGGCAACGATGGTAGCCGGAGCACAGGGCAATGATGGTAGCCGGAGACAGGGCAACGATGGTAGCCGGAGCACAGGGCAATGATGGTAGCCGGAACACACGGCAACGATAGTAGCCGGAGCACAGGGCAACGATAGTAGCCGGAGCACAGGGCAACGATAGTAGCCAGAGCACAGAGGAAAAGCAGTAATGAGAACCACATTGCAAAAGCACAGTAACCAGAGCAGATGGCAGAAAATGACAGATTATTTAAGTGAACATCAAGTTGCAGAACACAAGTATGAATGAATGAATGAATGAATAATCTTTATTTTTCAAGGGTAAAGAATTGGGCACGCAGGCCCGTCTTACATTCTGCCCTTTATCACTCCATCTTTCATTCTTCCCACACATTTGATTTAGTAAAAAAAATGCAAATTAAATTAGGAAAAACATATCAAAAGAGTGTAAGATTTAACTATTACATTCAAGGTAAAAGAGAAGAAGTCATTAACCTAATAAAATAGCACTCACGCACACATACACACGCAGACATATACATAAATAAAAATACATTGTAAATCATCTTCTAACATATGTTTTTTAACAAACATTAAAATAATTTCTAACAATATCTAACAAGTTGCTTTTCTAACTATGTCATTGAAGTACTTGATGGTTTACGAGCCATGTGTTGAGAGAGTGCTGGCTATTTTATGGAGGCATATAATTACAAGCAAGTAAATAATGAAACAGGTTTGAGTTAAAGGATGAAGTATTACCAATGGATTTTAAATTGTAGGGGAGGGTGTTCCAGAGCTGTTCTGCAGAGTATGCAAGGCTTTTCTTGTACAGATCAATCCTGGGTTTAGGAAGAAGACAGTTTTTTTAAACGCTGGCTATGTTTAGTGTTATACGTAAACAGTGACCACAAGTAAGGCGGATCATTGTGCGACAGAATTCTGTGAACAAACTTAACTTTGTTAAAAATAATTCTATTTTTGAGGGGTAGAACTTTGAGTTGTTTGTGTTGATCTACAGTCTGTACTGGGTGTTTGTCACAAATAAGATTTAATGCTCGCTTGTGAAGTGAGTAGAGCCTTTTTGTGTTTGAGACTGAGCATCCATTCCAGATTGTGGAACAGTAATCTAAGTGTGTTTGTATGTGTGATATGTAGTATATTTTTCTTGTGTCTTTGTCGATAAAGTGTTTAATTTTGGCTAATTGGTAAACTTTCTGTGCAATCAAATTTGTTAGGTTATGTACGTGAGAATTCCAAGTTAAATGCTGATCAATGATGAGTCCTAGGGTTTTATGTTCATGAACATTTTCTATTGCCTTAGTCCCAGCACAAAGCTGTAGTGAAGTTTTTGTTGCATTTTGCAGTTAACTATGAAGTAGCGTTCATGAGTTTTCTCAAAAAAAGTTTTGTGTAGGAAATCTCTTATAGCGAGGTGTCACAAGAAAGAAAGAAAGAAAGAAAGAAAGAAAGAAAGACATAAAGAAGGAAAGAAAGAAAGAACTGTCTCTCCCTTGGAAACTTATACAGGACTGATATATCGTAAGCACCCATACTTATTTACTCACTGGTTAACGTGAATGTTGTGCTGCTCTCCAGACTACGATTTTAGCTGAACCTACACAAGAAGTGCTCACCTTTGGCTGTCATAAGCAGTACCAAACACCCACACACACACAATAATACATCGGAGAACAGGAGAACTCTTTAGTTTTTGTATCCTGAGACGAACACACAGAAAATGATACACTATTCTTCTGTACGTATGGAAATCTGGACGCCTATAAATAGTACCTTGTAACAGAAGAAAGTCCCTCAGTTTGCTTAATAAAAGAGACAAAAAGAGGAAGGATAAAGAGATATTTTGTTTCATTTTCGATAAGGACGAGGATATTTAAACTTTATCTTCGTTTTCGAAATTTCACAACAGAACATTAAATTATTTCCTTGTGCTGCAGGTGATTCTGTACAGTGTGTTGTACACGCGAGTTTTTGATATGTCATTCCGTACAGTGAGTTGTACACGTGAGTTTTTTATATGTGATTCCGTACAGTGAGCTGTACATGTGTGGTTTTGGAAGGTGACTCCATACAGTAGGTATTATAAGTGCGTTTTTGGCGCGTGATTTTTTTCATTTGGTTGTACTTGTGAACTTCTTGGCAGGTGACTCTGGGCGTTTGAGTTTTTGATGTAGAGTCATTTTATCAATTTGAAGTAGATATGGTTGAAGAGAACCATAGAGCTCCTTTTCTAAGTCGAGAAGTCAGATATTAAAGAAAACAAAGCATGACATTTTTTTTTATTTTCAATCAGAGAAAAACTTGGACTGCCTGATAAATGATCGAGATTTCCTTTAGGCTTCTTCATGATTTTTGTCTGTAGTTCTTCCGGAACGTTTTGTTATGGAAATAAAACTACTTGGGCAGCTATGTTGCTTCTATACTTGTCCCCATTTGTTCATATTTTTCTCACAAAATTCTTTATACAATTTATACATATGAGGAATCTTCACATGAATCATGAGACGCATACAAAATTCTTTGAAACTGTCTGAGTCCAATGTCAAATTAATGGCTGCCTCCTTCTGTGTGCTCAGTAAAGGTGATTTCAATTTCGGCGCGATCTTCAAGGAATATCTGACTGTGTACAGCATAATAAACTCTGGGAAATAATGGGAAAAATGGGATTTCCAACACATGTGATACAATTAACATCACTGCTGTATCTAGACCAACAAGCAGCAGTAAGAATAAATGGTGAAACAACAACTTGGTTTGACATACAACAAGGGGTCCGTCAGGGGTGCATATTGTCGTCTTACTTATTTAACTTGTATACTTAAAATATAATGAGGAATGTTAGAGAAGATGTAGACAAAGAATATTACGATGCCATAAAAATTGGAGGTTATGAAATACCAGAGATTAGATATGCTGATGACACAGTGTTACTGTCCACAACATAAAAATGAATGGAAAAACTAATTATGTCCGTCCGTAAGAACAATGAAGAGCAAAACCTCTATCTTAATTCTAAGAAAACTAAATTGATGACAACAGACAAAACAAATAAGGCAGCTGAAATATATATCAATGAGGAAAAATTGGAAGAAGTGAAGAGTTTTGAATATCTTGGATCATTACTAACTAATAATGGACAAACAATGATGGAAATTAAAAGGAGGACATCTATCGCTCTTCAAAAAATAAATAAATAAATAAAGAATCTGTGAAAAGAAACAAACAGAACTACAAAAATAAGATTTTTAAGGGCATGCATCTTTGCCTGTGAGACCTGGACACTTAACAAAACAGCTGAGAAAAACATAAATGCCTTTGAATGCAAAATGCTACAGAAGAGTTCTTCAGATATCATGGACACAAAAAAGAACAAATATATCCATAGTACAAAAACTAAATATTGAAGAAGGTTGTCTATTAAGGAAGATTAAACAGAGAAAACTTAAATATTTTAGACATATTAAACATCATGATAATTTAGAGAAGACAATCTTGGAAGGGTACATAATGGGGAAAAGAAAGAGAGGAAGACCAAGGCGAAGATGGCTGCAAGACATCGTTGATCAGCGAATGGACGCATCAGCAGCAGGCCATCTTGCTTACAACCGAGAGGCCTACAGGAGAGTTCTTGGGAAGGCAAAGTTCCGCAAGGGACACGCAAATGACTGACTGACTGACTTCAGAACGTAGCCTGCACATATATACCGTGGACTTTTTGTACTGAAAAACCGTGTTTTACAAAATATATACTTTTTTCCTAAAGTAGGTGCTCTTGGTTTTTCAAAACAGTGAGAGCGGAAAAAGCATCAGAGAAACTGGGATTGGAGAAGCCAGATTAGTTATCTCCAGAAGCCATAGCCTACGCTGTGACTTGATTTGGTTTAAAGAATGTTTTCGGGAATTGGTAACAGGCATGTACAAAAACACACAAGGTAAAACAACAAAGGCAAACAGCGGGGGAAATGTTGATAAACGATGAAATATGTAGAAAGTTCCATTATAAATTAAGTGATTCATATTTCATTAAACGTTAATTAACCAACATACAAATATGCCATTTTCTCAGATCGGGTAGCGAAAACCTGGACTTTGACACATATTTAAATATGGATTAACTTTGATTAGTTAATCTAAGCTTTAAATATGACCTATTTCATTAAATATTAAAGCTGTTGTTCCTCATTTTAAGTTCTTGTACGTAGAGCAGTTTGCTTGACTGCCAGATCATCGCCCTCTACCTGTAATCTTCGTCTTGTGGAGAAAGTATCTCCCTGTAACTGTGATATTCGGAATTTTTTCAACGGATTATCGCCCCACCTTTTCTCAGATTATGGCCCTTGTAACTGTGATATTTGTCTTTCTTGCAAGATTATTGCTCCTGTAAGTCTGATTTTTGTTTCTTTGCAAATTAGCTGTGATATCTTACTTCTTACACGATTATTTTCCTGCAGCTGTGGCTAGTATATTCTTTCAGTCCTGTGGCTAGTTTACTATTTCAGTCAGGTTGCTAGTATATTCTTTCAGTACTGTGGCTAGTTTATTATTTCAGTGCTGTCGCTAGTATATTCTTTCAGTCCTGTGGCTAGTTTATTATTTCAGTGCTGTCGCTAGTATATTCTTTCAGTCCTGTGGATAGTTTATTATTTCAGTGCTGTCGCTAGTATATTCTTTCAGTACTGTGGCTAGTTTATTATTTCAGTGCTGTCGCTAGTATATTCTTTCAGTCCTGTGGCTAGTTTATTATTTCAGTCAGGTTGCTAGTATATTCTTTCAGTACTGTGGTTAGTTTATTATTTCAGTCAGGTTGCTAGTATATTCTTTCAGTACTGTGGCTAGTTTATTATTTCAGTGCTGTCGCTAGTATATTCTTTCAGTCCTGTGGCTAGTTTATTATTTCAGTCAGGTTGCTAGTTTATTCTTTCAGTCCTGTGGCTAGTTTATTCTTTTAGTGCTGTGGCTAGTTTATTCTTTCAGTACTGTAGCCTCGATTTGAGAAACAGTAAAAGGAATTAAAATGAACTGATACAAGCCAACATTAGTTTTAAAACGAGATAATGTTTTCACTTACATGAAAGTTCTGGACTGCTGGTCGTATATACTCAGACACTACAGGCAAACTATACGCTTAGAACAATAGCGTAAAAAAAAGATGCAAAATATGGACCAATCTCATCTTCTAAAATACACCTATCTCATCACGGTGCACATACACCGTAGCACCTGTTTATAAGCTGTGATGGTTAGATCTGGCAGCATCGCAGAGGAAGAACCCAAAACTTCCCATATGACAAGTCATACCTCAGGGCATTCCACACCTATACTATATTATTATTTTATTATCCCCCTTGTTACTATATTCATTACTATAGTAATAAAATGGGTGGGGATTATATGGGGTGGGGTGGTCAGGGAAGCAAAGAAGGTTGGAGAGCTCTGGAGAACCCGGGGAGAGATTTAAGAGTGGCAGATAGAAAAGGGTTTGGCCGAGAATCGAATCTTGCACTTATATCTCGTTTAGAATCGAACCTGACAATTATAGTTCCACATAGGCTTAGAATCGAATCTCACACTCATAGCTCTATCTGGGTTGAGAATCGAATCTGACATTTATAGTTCTACCTTGGCTTAGAATCGAATCTGACAGTTAAGTCCTATCGCTACTTTTGAATCGAATCTGACAGTTATAGCTCTACATAGGTTGAGAAAAGAATCTGGCTGTCCTATCCCCAGACTGACTAACAAAGAAAGAAAGAAAGAAAGAAAGAAAGAAAGAAAGAAAGAAAGAACTAACCTGCTTGGATGCTGCCCTCACGAATCCACGTATAGTCTCTACGTGAGCCAGAGTTGTAGCTCTAGCACTGCCAGCACTTGTGATGTTCCCAGCACTTGTGATGTTCCCAGCACTTGTGATGTTCCCAGGACTTGTGATGTTTCCAGCACTTGTGATGTTCCCAGGATTTGTGATGTTCCCAGCACTTGTGATGTTCCCAGGACTTGTGATGTTCCCAGCACTTGTGATGTTCCAAGCACTTGTGATGTTGTCAGCACTGACCAAAAATCTCACTGGAAATGTCCGTACATTTCAACATTCTAAGAAAGAGGGGGGAGGGGAGGGATGGGGCGAGATCAACATGGCTCTGGTTCGTGTTTACATTTGGCTGGTTTCTCCATCCCAGCAGCCAGCTTCTAGAAGCCATACTACAGCCTGTTCATTAATGTCTGCTGTTTTTTGTCCAGAAGAATGTGGTAAACCTAGGGCTGGTTTTACGTCCAGGTCAAAGTCAGCGTGCGAGTGGCGGATGATCGATTGCTGCCTCTGCCGGCCTCATTTAATGAAATCTGGTGGAAACAGATGATGAGACGTCCAACCAGGGATTAGGCAGAGCACCACAACACGGAATTTCGTGACAAGAATTAATCTCTGAGCTGATTGATGGCTCCACGATCAGTTTTCCTGCCAGCAGCTGTCAGTAACTGCCACAGATAACACAACTTTAGGGGGAAAAAAAGTCTATTTCAGTTTAGCATAATTCTAACACATTTATCAGATTCGGCGTCGATTTTGAAGCATCGTTCTGTTTCGAATTTTTATTTACAAATAAATGTCAAATTGCGTTAAACAATTAAGAAATTAATATACTTATCACTGAAAAAAGATAAGGATTCGTGCATTATTTCCACGATACACTGTCTGTCCATGACTCTCGATAAGTTATTCAGAAATATCTTTGCGTCATGTGAGAACGACTGAATGTTGCAGAATGAATCTTGTAAGTTCTGAATTGTCCCCCCGTGAGCGATGCGTGTGCATGCGTGAAGGACAGGTTTGTGCTCACCACACACACAGACCACACCCTTCAAATCCGTAAAGTTCCAGGGCGCGAGCGAGTACCGAAACAAAGTGACAGGTCACGTGTCGACCATGTGACTGATGACGAGGCTGGGAGTGACTGGCTGTTGGAGCAGACACAAGGATAAAAGAATTAACTAATGTCTTCTCTGGGCATACTGGGTCCTTCGTGTGCTGTTAACCCGCCCAGCTCTAGCGGAGCTCCACGAGAAGCATGCACACCAACTGTCACTGAACATCTCACGCGAGTCTGGTCTTCTCTCACACAGATTCTCCCCCTCACACACATCCACGCATGCGCCGTCATACACTCACGGAGACATGCACGCTCCACGCCGTCGAGGCTTCCAGCGTCAGTCAATATTTGGAGATGATAGAAGAGACTTTGACAGACCGAACAAGAGCAGGGGAGTGGAAGTGACATGACGACGGGGAAGAAGCTGTGAGGAGCCTGGAATCAAATCTAGTCCCGCTATATTCCAACTAGCGTGGCGCTGAACGTGGCGCTGAACGTGACACGGAACCGAGCTTGTCTGATAGGAAAAATTGATTGTCGATTTCAACGAGCCTACAAAACTGTTCCTGTAACATACAAACCTACAAAACTGTTACTGTAACATACAAACCTACAAAACTGTTACTGTAACATGCAAGCCTACAAAACTGAAACTGTAACATACAAACCTACAAAACTGAAACTGTAACATACAAACCTACAAAACTGATACTGTAACATACAAACCTACAAAACTGATACTGTAACATACAAACCTACAAAACTGTTACTGTAACATGCAAGCCTACAAAACTGATACTGTAACATACAAACCTACAAAACTGAAACTGTAACATACAAACCTACAAAACTGATACTGTAACATACAAACCTACAAAACTGATACTGTAACATACAAACCTACAAAACTGATACTGTAACATACAAACCAACAAAACTGTTATTATATCGTACAGGCCTACAAAACTGATACTATAACATAGAAGTCTACAATAGTGATACTGTAACATACGAGCCTACAAACTAATTCTGTAACATGCTAGCCTACAAAACTCCGTAACATACGAACCTACAAACTGTTACTATAACATATGAACTTACAAAATAGATACTGTAACATACGAGCCTGACTACGAGCCTACAAACTGATAGATACTGTAACATACGAGCTAAACA
Source organism: Achatina immaculata (assembly GCA_009760885.1). Lineage (NCBI taxonomy): Eukaryota > Metazoa > Mollusca > Gastropoda > Stylommatophora > Achatinidae > Lissachatina > Lissachatina immaculata. The sequence goes on along the minus strand of CM019713.1, from coordinate 23,485,237 downwards.
AAACTGATACAGTAACATAGGAACCTACAAACTGATAGTGTAACATACGAGCCTACAACGTGATACTGCAACATACGAGCCTACAAACTAATACTGTAGCATGCTAGCCTACAAAACTCTGTAACATACAAGCCTACAAAACTGATACTGTAACATACGAGCCTACAAACTGATACTGTAACATACGAGCCTACAAACTGATACTGTAACATACGAGCCTACAAACTGATACTGTAACATGCAAGCCTACAAACTGATACTGTAACATACAAACCTACAAACTGAAACTGTAACATACAAACCTACAAACTGATACTGTAACATACAAACCTACAAACTGATACTGTAACATACAAACCTACAAACTGATACTGTAACATACAAACCAACAAAACTGTTATTATATCGTACAGGCCTACAAACTGATACTATAACATAGAAGTCTACAATAGTGATACTGTAACATACGAGCCTACAAACTAATTCTGTAACATGCTAGCCTACAAAACTCCGTAACATACGAACCTACAAACTGTTACTATAACATATGAACTTACAAAATAGATACTGTAACATACGAGCCTGACTACGAGCCTACAAACTGATAGATACTGTAACATACGAGCTAAACAAAACTGATACAGTAACATAGGAACCTACAAACTGATAGTGTAACATACGAGCCTACAACGTGATACTGCAACATACGAGCCTACAAACTAATACTGTAGCATGCTAGCCTACAAAACTCTGTAACATACAAGCCTACAAAACTGATACTGTAACATACGAGCCTACAAACTGATACTGTAACATACGAGCCTACAAACTGATACTGTAACATACGAGCCTACAAACTGATACTGTAACATACGAGCCTACAAACTGATACTGTAACATACGAGCCTACAAACTGATACTGTAACATACGAGCCTACAAACTGATACTGTAACATACGAACCTACAAACTGATACTGTAACATACAAGCCTACAAACTGATACTGTAACATACGAGCCTACAAACTGATACTGTAACATACGAGCCTACAAACTGATACTGTAACATACGAGCCTACAAACTGATACTGTAACATACGAGCCTACAAACTGATAATGTAACATACAAACCTACAAACTGATACTGTAACATCTCTTCCGTCACGGCATTTTCTGTGCTTTTAAATCCAAATAAGATTTTAGCATTTGTTGACTGAGGAAACAGGACTGTCAGTCATGAAGTCAGATCAGTCATTTGAATATCCGTTGTGGAACTTTGTCTTCCTAACAGCACTCCTGTAGGCCTCTCGATTGTGAGCAAGATGGCCTGCTGCTGATGCATCCATTTGCAGATTATCAACGATGTTTTGCAGCCTTCTTCGCCTTGGTCTTCCTCTCTTTCTTTTTCCCATTATGTACCCTTCCAAGATGTTCTTCTCTAAATTATCATGACGTTTAATATGTCTAAAATATTTACATTTTCTCCGTTTACTCCCCTTTACTAGCCAACCTTCTTCAATATTAAGTTCTTGTAGTATGGATATATTTGGGGGGGGGGGAGGGTTGTGTCCATGATATTTGAAGAACTCTTCTGTAGCATTTACATTCAAAGGCATGTATATGTTTCTCGGCTGTTTTGTTAAATGTCCAGATCTCACACGCGTATGTTGCGATGGAAAGATGCATGCCCTTAAAAATCTTATTTTTGTAGTTCTATCTGTTCCTCTCCACAGCTTCTTTAGTTGTTTTACTTTCTGAAGAGCGATAGATGTCCTCCTTTTAATTTCCCTCATTGTATCTCCATTATTAGTTAGTAATGATCCAAGATATTCAAAACTCTCCAAGTCTTCCAATTTTTCCTCATTGATATATATTTCAGCTGCCTTATTTGCTTTGTCAGTTGTCATCAATTTAGTTTTTTTCGCATTAATATAGAGGTTATGCTCTTCACTATTCTTACGGACTGACATAATTAGTTTTTCCATTCCTTTTTGTGTTGTGGACAGTAACACTGTGTCATCAGTATATCTCATCTCTGGTATTTCATAACCTCCAATTGTTACGGCATCGTAATATTCTTTGTCTACATCTTCTCTAACATTCTTCATATAGCTCTTAATGTATTTCTTTGTTCAATTTCAGTATTTTAAGAAACTCAGAATTTATATACTTGCTCAATTTCAGTATTTTAAACAAATTTTTTACTGATCGCAGAGTTATTTGCTAGCTTTTTGTTGCAGTCGATAAAGATTGGGACACGCTGTTTCTGACACATTCTGTCGGAAAAGACTGGGAACCACTATTCCGACACTTTCCCTTGATAAAGTTTGGGACTCACTGCTCTGACACTTTCTGTCAGTAAAGATTTGGACCCACTACTCTGACACTTTCTGTCAGTAAAGATTTGGATACACTGCTCTGACACTTTCTATCAGTAAAGATTTGGATACACTGCTCTGACACTTTCTGTCAGTAAAGATTTGGATACACTGCTCTGACACTTTCTATCAGTAAAGATTTGGATACACTGCTCTGACACTTTCTGTCAGTAAAGATCTAGACCCACTGCTCTGACACTTTCTATCAGTAAAGATTTGGATACACTGCTCTGACACTTTCTGTCAGTAAAGATTTGAATACACTGCTCTGACACTTTCTATCAGTAAAGATTTGGATACACTGCTCTGACACTTTCTGTCAGTAAAGATCTAGACCCACTGCTCTGACACTTTCTATCAGTAAAGATTTGAATACACTGCTCTGACACTTTCTATCAGTAAAGATTGGGACCCACTGTTCTGACACTTTCTGTCAGTAAAGATTTGGATACACTGCTCTGACACTTTCTGTCAGTAAAGATTTGGATACACTGCTTTGACACTTTCTGTCAGTAAAGATTGAGACCCACTGCTCTGACACTTTCTATCAGTAAAGATTTGGATACACTGCTCTGACACTTTCTATCAGTAAAGATTGGGATACACTGTTCTGACACTTTCTGTCAGTAAAGATTTGGATACACTGCTCTGACACTTTCTGTCAGTAAAGATTTGGATACACTGTTCTGACACTTTCTGTCAGTAAAGATTGAGACCCACTGCTCTGACACTTTCTATCAGTAAAGATTTGGATACACTGCTCTGACACTTTCTATCAGTAAAGATTGGGACCCACTGTTCTGACATTTTCTGTCAGTAAAGATTTGGATACACTGCTCTGACACTTTCTGTCAGTAAAGATTTGGATACACTGTTCTGACACTTTCTGTCAGTAAAGATTGAGACCCACTACTCTGACACTTTCTGTCAGTAAAGATTTGGATACACTGCTCTGACACTTTCTATCAGTAAAGATTTGGATACACTGCTCTGACACTTTCTGTCAGTAAAGATTTGGATACACTGCTCTGACACTTTCTATCAGTAAAGATTTGGATACACTGCTCTGACACTTTCTGTCAGTAAAGATCTAGACCCACTGCTCTGACACTTTCTATCAGTAAAGATTTGGATACACTGCTCTGACACTTTCTGTCAGTAAAGATTTGAATACACTGCTCTGACACTTTCTATCAGTAAAGATTTGGATACACTGCTCTGACACTTTCTGTCAGTAAAGATCTAGACCCACTGCTCTGACACTTTCTATCAGTAAAGATTTGAATACACTGCTCTGACACTTTCTATCAGTAAAGATTGGGACCCACTGTTCTGACACTTTCTGTCAGTAAAGATTTGGATACACTGCTCTGACACTTTCTGTCAGTAAAGATTTGGATACACTGCTTTGACACTTTCTGTCAGTAAAGATTGAGACCCACTGCTCTGACACTTTCTATCAGTAAAGATTTGGATACACTGCTCTGACACTTTCTATCAGTAAAGATTGGGATACACTGTTCTGACACTTTCTGTCAGTAAAGATTTGGATACACTGCTCTGACACTTTCTGTCAGTAAAGATTTGGATACACTGTTCTGACACTTTCTGTCAGTAAAGATTGAGACCCACTGCTCTGACACTTTCTATCAGTAAAGATTTGGATACACTGCTCTGACACTTTCTATCAGTAAAGATTGGGACCCACTGTTCTGACATTTTCTGTCAGTAAAGATTTGGATACACTGCTCTGACACTTTCTGTCAGTAAAGATTTGGATACACTGTTCTGACACTTTCTGTCAGTAAAGATTGAGACCCACTGCTCTGACACTTTCTATCAGTAAAGATTTGGATACACTGCTCTGACACTTTCTATCAGTAAAGATTTGGATACACTGCTGTGACACTTTCTGTCAGTAAAGATTTGGATACACTGCTCTAACACTTTCTGTCAGTAAAGATTTGGATACACTGCTGTGACACTTTCTGTCAGTAAAGATTTGGATACACTGCTGTGACACTTTCTGTCAGTAAAGATTTGGATACACTGCTCTGGCACTTTCTGTCAGTAAAGATTTGGATACACTGCTCTGACACTTTCTATCAGTAAAGATTTGGATACACTGTTCTGACACTTTCTGTCAGTAAAGATTGGGACCTACTGCTCTGACATTTTCTGTCAGTACAGATTGTAACCTTCTTTTCTGACACTTTCTGTCGGTAAAGATCTAGACCCATTGTTCTGACACTTTCTGCCGGTAAAGATTGGGATCCACTGTTCTGACACTTTCTGTCAGTAAAGATCTAGACCCATTGTTCTGACTCTTTCTGTCAGTAAAGATTGGGACCCAATGTTCTGACATTTTCTGTCAGTAAAGATTGTAATCTTCCTTTCTGACACTTTCTGTCGGTAAAGATCTAGACCCATTGTTCTGACACTTTCTGTCAGTAAAGATTGGGACCCACTGTTCTGACACTTTCTGTCAGTAAAGATTGGGACCCACTGTTCTGACACTTTCTGTCAGTAAAGATTGGGACCCACTGTTCTGACACTTTCACACTTTTTATGGCTCTTCTCAAATTCTTTGTCTGATGATTGTCCATAGTTGTGTATCCTGTACTGAGGAATCTCCAACACATCAGTAGGATGAGACATGGCCTAGTCCTGATGTTCTTATCTTCAAATAATCAGTTATTTTCTTGGTACCTGAGCGCTGAATTTGTTTGATGATTCTTACACACTTGTTCTTGTACTTTTGTGATAGATCTCACACATTTGTTCTAGGCCTTGTCTATGAGTTTATCACTAAACATATCCCACTCATATGAATGCCGTTGCCGTCAGCGGAGTACAGACTCCACAAACTGTGTTCTGAGAATGTTCAAGGCTTGCTTCACTAGTCAAGGGTGTGGATCTGAGACAGAAGCTGTCAACCTGCGAGAGAACCTGAAGAAAACTTTTATCCCAGCAACTAGGCTCCTAATTTAGCATGGCCTAGCACTTCACTAAGGCAGACTAAAGCTTGCGCTCAGACTGTAATGTAAGCAATCTGTTCTTAAGACCGCGGTAGATTTGTCGTCCTTGACCTCATTATTGTCTCAAATCACCCTTCCCTCCCGTCATCAAAAAAGAAAACAAAGAAAATAGGTTCCTCTTAAGTCAAAAATGTCAATCTAATCTTCCTGGATTTCCCATTTACCATTTCTTCCACCCCACCCCCACAGCCTGGATTCAATACTTAAAAACACATCTAGATTATACGTTTAGCGAGAACTGTTCGTTTCTAAAGCAATACCAAATATGGCGGGTATGGTTACAGTGACATTAAGTAAAATGGCATATTGAACAATTGAGTTTTCAAGCTCAATTAAAGTATTTAAACATTGAACTATGATACACAAGAAAAACAAAACAAAGTTTGTGTAAACTAAAGATATAAATACAGTCTCCGTACGAGAAAACTTGAGGAGTTCAATACTACCTCACAGCATCTCTCAGCATGACTTAACTGTTGGCGGTATAGACCAGGCCGGCGGGCGTGGGCTCGATATCATGTGATACTTTTACTGTCAAAAACTTGCTTTGATAAGTTCTACTTCTGTCGTCCCTGCCAAGTCGACCAATCAACACCGATATTACATGTCAGCCCGTGTTTCCATGACAACTTTAAAATAAGCTTCGATCTGACATGCAGGTACGATAACCGTGATTGTTTCGCAATTATGCTTTCAGTTGTGTCCCTTCCTTTCTATGTTTGGAACAGTCTTAATTACTGTAAAAATTATTTTAAATCGATTTTTTTTTTGTAGGAATGATGGCGACTGGATTTGAAATTACTTTGACAAATATCTATCTCTTAGCGGTTCTACGTTAAATATTGCACCCAGTTCAAGGTAGTTTGCTTAATTAATGTTCACTACCTGGGCAACCTTTACTTTTTTAGTCTGCTAGATATAACGAATAATAAATTTCATAGCACTTTATACCCTCACTATCAGCCTTAAAGACCAGATGTATAAAGTATTTTATATCCTCACTATCAGCCTTAAAGACCAGATGTATAAAGTATTTTATATCCTCACCATCAGCCTTAAAGAACCGATGTATAAAGTGCTTCATACCTTCACTATCAGCCTCAAAGAACAGATGTGTAAAGCTTTTTATACCTTCACTATCAGCCTCAAAGAACATATGTTAAAGCTCTGTATATATTCAATATCAGCCTCAAATAACATATGTGTAAAGCTCTGTATACCTTCAGTATCAGCCTCAAAGAACAGATGTGTAACGAGGATAAAATAACAACTGTTTTATCAAAATTTCAGGATGAGTGTCACGTGGTTGTAGCTAAAGAAAAGATCACGTGGTTGTGGCTAACAAAAGATGGCTGCCTAGAGTTTAGAGATAAGAAAGCCGTATGATTATTTATGAACACATTAAAATAACAATATGAAATGCTTTTTTAATCAGAGAAATCGCTCAAGAGTTTAAAAAAAAAAGAAAAGGAAAGAAATTCAGAGAAAACTTGGCTGTTCTTTTACATAAGTCGAAAGTAAGAGAAAAAAAATGGCTGGGTTTTTACGAAAGTTAAAAAAATCTGAGCAGACGTAAAAATAGAGGAAGGCGTGATTGTGTTTTTACAAAAAAGAATGGTGTGAAGTAGAATAGATAAGTAACATACATGTGACAGCTGGGTGACCTTGCTCTCTAGTTCTGAATTACTGAAGCTAAGCTTGCCTACTACTACTACTACTACTACTACTACTACTACTACTACTACTACTACTACTACAATAGCTACTACAACTACTACTACTACAACAGCTGCTACTACTACTACTAATATTACTACTACAACAGCTACTAATACTACTACAACTACTACAACAGCTACTACAGCTACTACTACTACTACTACTACTAATATTACTACTACAACAGCTACTACTACTACTACAACAGCTACTACAGCTACTACTACTACTACTACTACTACAGCTGCTACTACTACTAATATTACTACTACAACAGCTACTACTACTACTACAACTACTACTACTACTACTTACTACAGCTACTACTAACTATTTACTACAGCTACTACTACTATTACAACTAATACTACTACTACTACTTCGACGACGACGACGATGATGATGACGACGACGACGATGACGATGACGATGATGATGATGATGATGACGACGACGACGATTTATGGCCAAGTAGATGACGAAGACTTTAGGCTATCGCACCTCTCACTCTCATCATTCCCTGACGGTATATATGCAGCAATAGGTCCGCCCTCTCTGAAGTCAACTAAAATAAGTTCCTCATCAAATTCCAGCACTACTGGATCAGCTTTGCCTCTGAATTTTCTATCAAAGATTCATTAGAAGAGTGACTCATGTCTTTACAAAAGTTTATTACTAAATCATTTATTCCTGCACAATAATTAGGGTAAATACAAGAAACAACAAATACAACAACTTATTCAACATAATTAACTGTGGATGTATAAAAAAATTCTCTTCTTGAACTGAAAATTTGTAATCTGAACTAAAGTAATATTGAACAAATAATGTCCACATGAAACAAAGTAAGCAAATGTTGCCGGGAAAAAAAGTGAATTCCCATGGGACAGGGACGTTGTAACAAAAACATGTGAAGGTTCTTAAATAGTGAAGAATTCCACCCTTGGGGAAGGGCAGCTGACAAGACTCTGACTAGACAGATTGACAGACTCAGACAAGACAGATTGACAGAGTCAGACAAGACAGATTGACAGAGTCAGACAAGACAGACTGACATCAGACAAGACAGACTGACAGACTCATAGAAGATAGACTCACTTTTGGAATAGTATACAATGTCCGACAATACTTTTGGAATAGTATACAATGTCCGACAATACTTTTGGAATAGTATACAATGTCCGACAATACTTTTGGAATAGTATACAATGTCCGACAATACTTTTGGAATAGTATACAATGTCCGACAATACTTTTGGAATAGTATACAATGTCCGACAATACTTTTGGAATAGTATACAATGTCCGACAATTACGTAATGAGACTAATTACATACAAAATAAAATAAACAATAGTTGAAGATATAACCTGTATTTTATTCAAAGTAAGCCCTTGTGTGTTGATACAGTGAGTGGCATGATCTAACAAACACTGGAACGACCTCTGCAGTTCTTCTGTTGGTATGGCCCTTAAACTCGATGTTACGGCCGTTACGATGCCATCAGTATCGTCAAAGAAGAGAAAAGTCCTTTCAATGGTAACTTTAATTTGGGAATAAAAAATAATTTCAGGAAGACAAATATGGGGAATAGGGTGGATGGTTGAGAACACATAGTTGTTTTGGGTAGAAAAACTCCTGTACAACTACCGCCAGGTGAGCCGGTGCATTATCATGAAGAAGGGAGAAAACAGACAGGTGTTAAATACTCGGGTCGGACTCGAAGAATCCCTTTCAATAGGCGTTTCAAAACACTTAAATAAACTTTGGCAGTGACATTCTGTCCCTCTGGAATAAATAAATTCTTTGTGAATAACTCATTTGCTGTCACAGAAGCACACCAACTTTCGACGTTTGAAGACAATTTTTTTTGCCTTTTGGTGATGATGATGACTTCCACTGAGCACTCTGGCGTTTAGTTGTGGGATCATAACGGAAAATCCATGTTTCATCTTCTGGAACAATCGAATTTAAGAAATGTTTATATCTGCGACACGTTTTGATGATGTCTTTTGCGTACTCAACACGCTGATGTTTTTGGTCATTAGACAACGAATGTGGTAGAAACCGGCAGGCAACTTTTTTCTTGCCCAAATCTTCCACTAAAATTTTACGAATGGTCTCTCAGTTAACACCAAATTCATCTGCCATCATCCTCACAGTCAAACAATGATCTTCTTGTATTTGTTCTATGACTTTTGCAATGAGTTCCTCATTACGAGCAGAAATTGGATGTCCATGTCTAGTTGCATTTGTATTCGTTTCCACGCCACTTCTAAATCGTGAATACCATCTGAATATCTGTGCAGGAGATAAACAATTATCCCCATAAACTTGTCGCATCAATTCAACTTTCTCAATGGCACTTTTTCCGAGTTTTAAACAGAATTTAATATTAGCTTTTTGGTCCATGCTGATCACATAACAATGCACCTCTGACTAGGTCAACAAAATGGCGGCTTGTTTGTCATTTGCTTATCGGGCTGTGATGAAAAGTTGACAGATCATAGATGAAGGTTGCCTATTTGGGTTCCATGCTTTACTTCATATATGGCATTTTTGTCTTGGCCATAATAAAATCGGTATCATTGCTTAATTGTCGGACTTTGCATGCATATTATTTTTGAATGGACGTTTTGAGTCAAACATCAAACAATCTTAGAAAGGTATTAGGAATTGGGGGGTTGGGGGGAGGGGGGAGTGACGTTCTGATTACAGGTGAAAAGGTTGAGAACCGTCGTAGTTTTTGTTATTAATCTTAAAATATCGAGGAAAGAACAGACGATATGAGTAACAAGAACAAATATCATTATCAATAATAAGTACTGAATTTTGTTTCATTTCATAAATTCAGTCTTTTCTAAGCTGAAGATTTCTACTTTCAGACTTTTATTAATCACGTTTGATCATTCAAACTCTGGGTTTTTGTTTCACTTCAGTCAATATTTTGGATTCTGATTTCATTTTCTAATAGTATTTTGTCAATTTTTGCCATTAGAGCTATAGGACAGTGGGAATCTATAATCAGAGAATTAGAACAGTCGGTATCTACAATCAGATCATTAGAACAATGGGTATCTATCATCAGAACTGTAGAAAAGTGGATATCTATAATCAGAGCCTTAGAAAAGTAGACACAAAATCAGAGCCTTAGAAAAAGAGGCACACATAATCAAAGCCTTAGAAAGTAGACATACATAATCAAACCCTTAGAAAAGTAGGCATACATAATAAAAGCCTTAGAAAAGTAGGCTCACATAATGAGGGTCTTAGAAAAATAGGCGCACATAATGAGAGCCTTAGAAAAGCAGGCACACATAATCACAACCTTAGAAAAGTGGGCGCACATAATGAGAGCCTTAGAAAAGTGGATGCACATAATGAGAGCCTTAGAAAAGTGGGCGCACATAACAAGAGCCTTAGAAAAGTGGGCGCACATAATGAGAGCCTTAGAAAAGTGGGTGCACATAATGAGAGCCTTAGAAAAGTGGGTGCACATAACAAGAGCCTTAGAAAAGTGGGCGCACATAATGAGAGCCTTAGAAAAGTGGGCGCACATAATGAGAGCCTTAGAAAAGTGGGCGCACATAATGAGAGCCTTAGACAAGTGGGCGCACATAATGAGAGCCTTAGAAAAGTGGGTGCACATAACAAGAGCCTTAGACAAGTGGGCACATATAATCAGAGCTATAAAAATGTGGACACGTAAATCAGAGCCTTAGAAAAGTAGACACAAAATCAGAGCCTTAGAAAAAGAGGCACACATAATCAAAGCCTTAGAAAGTAGACATACATAATCAAACCCTTAGAAAAGTAGGCATACATAATAAAAGCCTTAGAAAAGTAGGCTCACATAATGAGGGTCTTAGAAAAATAGGCGCACATAATGAGAGCCTTAGAAAAGCAGGCACACATAATCACAACCTTAGAAAAGTGGGCGCACATAATGAGAGCCTTAGAAAAGTGGATGCACATAATGAGAGCCTTAGAAAAGTGGGCGCACATAACAAGAGCCTTAGAAAAGTGGGCGCACATAATGAGAGCCTTAGAAAAGTGGGTGCACATAATGAGAGCCTTAGAAAAGTGGGTGCACATAACAAGAGCCTTAGAAAAGTGGGCGCACATAATGAGAGCCTTAGAAAAGTGGGCGCACATAATGAGAGCCTTAGAAAAGTGGGCGCACATAATGAGAGCCTTAGACAAGTGGGCGCACATAATGAGAGCCTTAGAAAAGTGGGTGCACATAACAAGAGCCTTAGACAAGTGGGCACATATAATCAGAGCTATAAAAATGTGGACACGTAAATCAGAGCCATAGAAAAGTGGGCACAGATAATCAGAGACATGAAAATGTGGGCACAGATAATCACAGACATAGAAAAGTGGGCACAGATAATCAGAGCCATAAAAAAGTGGGCACAGATAATCAGAGACATAGAAAAGTGGGCACAGATAATCAGAGACATGAAAATGTGGGCACAGATAATCACAGACATGAAAATGTAGGCACAGATAATCAGGGACATAAAAATGTGGGCACAGATAATCAGAGACATAGAAAAGTGGGCACAGATAATCAGAGACATGAAAATGTGGGCACAGATAATCAGGGACATAAAAATGTGGGCACAGATAATCAGAGACATAGAAAAGTGGGCACAGATAATCAGAGACATGAAAATGTGGGCACAGATAATCAGAGACATAGAAAAGTGGGCACAGATAATCAGAGACATAGAAAAGTGGGCACAGATAATCAGAGACATGAAAATGTGGGCACAGATAATCACAGACATAAAAATGTGGGCACAGATAATCAGAGACATAGAAAAGTGGGCACAGATAATCAGAGACATAGAAAAGTGGGCACAGATAATCAGAGACATGAAAATGTGGACACAGATAATCAGAGACATAAAAAAGTGGGCACAGTTAATCAGAGCTATAAAAAAGTGGGCACAGATAATCAGAGACATGAAAATGTGGGCACAGATAATCAGGGACATAAAAATGTGGGCACAGATAATCAGAGACATAGAAAAGTGGGCACAGATAATCAGAGACATGAAAATGTGGGCACAGATAATCAGAGACATAGAAAAGTGGGCACAGATAATCAGAGACATAGAAAAGTGGGCACAGATAATCAGAGACATGAAAATGTGGGCACAGATAATCACAGACATAAAAATGTGGGCACAGATAATCAGAGACATAGAAAAGTGGGCACAGATAATCAGAGACATAGAAAAGTGGGCACAGATAATCAGAGACATGAAAATGTGGACACAGATAATCAGAGACATAAAAAAGTGGGCACAGTTAATCAGAGCTATAAAAAAGTGGGCACAGATAATCAGAGACATGAAAATGTGGGCACAGATAATCAGAGACATAGAAAAGTGGACACAGATAATCAGAGACATAAAAATGTGGGCATAGATAATCAGAGACATAGAAAAGTGGGCATATATAATCAGAGACATAAAAATGTGGGCACAGATAATCAGAGACATAAAAAAGTGGGCACAGAAAATCAGAGACATAAAAATGCGGGCACAGATAATCAGAGACATAGAAAAGTGGGCACAGATAATCAGAGACATAAAAATGCGGGCACAGATAATCAGAGACATAAAAATGTGGGCACAGATAATCAGAGACATAAAAATGTGGACACAGATAATCAGACATAAAAATGTGGACACAGATAATCAGAGACATAAAAATGTGGACACAGATAATCAGAGACATAGAAAAGTGGGCACTCATAGTCAGAGCCCTAGAAACGTGGGTAAGCATATTCAGGAGCCCGAGAAAACTTAAGAAAGCAAGCACCAGTAACGAATGTCAGGCGCTCATTAGCCCCAGACCTGGACAAGATTTGGCTGTACGCTCTACTGAATACAAACAAAACAGCCTGCTCAGCTGCTCAGAGACAGGCTGTACACGTAATCCAGGCGGAATGTCATTTTGAGATCTATGGCGGCGAAGCTGGACAAGCCTGAAATGTGAAGACAGAGTATTGTGATGTCTGAAATGTGAAGACAGAGTATTGTGATGTCTGAAATGTGAAGACAGAGTATTGTGATGTCTGAAATGTGAAGACAGAGTATTGTGATGTCTGAAATGTGAAGACAGAGTATTGTGATGTCTGAAATGTGAAGACAGAGTATTGTGATGTCTGAAATGTGAAGACAGAGTATTGTGATGTCTGAAATGTGAAGACAGAGTATTGTGATGTCTGAAATGTGAAGAGAGTGTATTGTGATGCCTGAAATGTGAAGACAGAGTATTGTGATGTCTGAAATGTGAAGACAGAGTATTGTGATGTCTGAAATGTGAAGACAGAGTATTGTGATGTCTGAAATGTGAAGACAGAGTATTGTGATGTCTGAAATGTGAAGATAGTGTATTATGATCTTTTTTAAATGTGAAGATAGTTATTATGATGTTTTCCTTCCCTTCCACACGTGTGTGTGTTTGTGTGTGTGTGGGGGGGGGGCGGGGGACGTCTGGGACCTGGTACATGACATCAAACGCAAGGACCAATAAACTGTTGTCAATCAGATCTCTAGAGGAAAAAAAGGCGATGGAGAGTTTGTGTGTGGCTGATTCATGGAAAGAATGTTTGCCAGAGGTCATCAGTTAGATCCAACAGGTCATCAGTTAGATGCAACAGGTCATCGGTCAGATGCAACATGTCATCAGTCAGATGCAACATGTCATCAGTGAGATTCAACAGGTCATCAGTGAGATTTAACAGGTCATCAGTGGGATGCAACAAGGCCGTGTGCTTTAGTGAAAGGCTTCTCTCATCAGGAAGAAGGCTAATACGCCACCACAGTGCCACATTCCCGCAGTGCCACAGTGCCACAGTTGTCTGAGGAGAAAAACTGACAGAAGTAAGAACAGAAAGTAGGCCGAACTTACATGGTGGAAACCTCAAATAAAACAGTTCAATATTTCCACCAAAGGTGTTCTTTAGGCCATTGACGTGGTAGGAGGCATAAAATAGAGGCACTGAATTTAACAATGGGAAGTCTGTGTTGTTTTAACTCAAGTGACAGAAATGTTGTAATGTTAATTTTCCTGCAGTAATATAAACATTAAATCGATGCAGGAAAAAAAAATTACATGTCTTCCTTGGCCAACGAAATAAGGTCTTAAAATTAACAAAGACAAAACAAATATAATGAACCTTCTCATTAATCAAGAAGGAAAAATATACGTAGAAGGAACAGTTGTTGATTAAGTTGTTGATAAAATCAAGCTATCAAGTGGAGCACAACAGGCCGAAGAAAAAGAGGTCGACCACGTGAAACTCTAATGAGGATATTGTTAAGTTTGTGCCAGTTTAGTAGGCATAACATCCCTTGATGACGTTGAAAGACTCGCCGAGAACAGGAAAACTTGGCAAACAACTATGCGAGCCCTATGCGACGTTTAACGGCACGGGAAGGATGTAAGATGTAAGGAGATGTAAGATGTAAGGAGATGTAAGATGTAAGGAGATGTAAGATGTAAGGTTATAAACACTGCATAGATCTCTGTGACCTCACACAAACCAGTGCCGCAGTCTACCAAACGTGGTAACCGATTTAGTTCATTTGAGAATCGATTTCCTATTTTAAATATTTCGCTGAAAGGCTATTAATTTGGCGATTCTTGTTGAAGACAAGAATCGATTTTCAAAATTCTACCCCAGATTACCTAAGGCCAGGTCCTAGCACAAATCGTTTTAAAAAATCTCATGAATTTGACGAAAGAAAAAATGTATTTAAATGTTTAAGTATTGATTATGTCTCTCCTTTCCTCCACCTTATCATTCACTTATTATCCCTTTATTTCGTTGCTAATTTTGAAGGTGTACAAGACTTTTCACAATGTTATGTCTCTCTGTTGTTCAAGTTAAAACTAAAGTTTAGTCACTGATGGAAAACGTCTCCAAGTGACGGTAAAGCAGATATTTGTGGAGCGACGTTCTCTAAGCGACGATAAAGCAGATATTTGTGGAGCGACGTTCTCCGAGCGACTGTAAAACAGCTATTTGTGGAGCGACGTTCTCTAAGCGACGATAAAGCAGATATTTGTGGAGCGACGTTCTCCAAGCGACTGTAAAACAGCTATTTGTGGAGCGACGTTCTCCAAGCGACTGTAAAACAGCTATTTGTGGAGCGACGTTCTCCAAGCGACGGTAAAACAGCTATTTGTGGAGCGACGTTCTCTAAGCGACGATAAAGCAGATATTTGTGGAGCGACGTTCTCCAAGCGACTGTAAAACAGCTATTTGTGGAGCGACGTTCTCCAAGCGACTGTAAAATAGCTATATGTGGAACGATGTTCTCTTCAAGAAATAAAATCACCAATTTTTTCTCCTCATAAAATATTTGCATCTTGTACTTCCGTCTTGTGTTTGCATTCATTGTTTTACAGAGTTGTGGTGAAGGGACCGCCCCAGTGGCGTAGTGTTCGTGCTCTTGTCTCTCACATCGATGTTCGTGGTTCAAGTCCTGGTGGTGGCGCCCCAGTTATCCAACTGTAGAAATGGATGCTTTTGCTTCCTGTAGAACTGGAGAAAGAAATGCCGGCCAGGCAGGGTGCTGACCACATCGTCATGGAGAGCTTGCAACTAACACCAGATCCCAGATGTCTCCATGGTACTCCAGATTCCAGATGTCTCCATGGTAATCCAGATTCCAGATGTCTCCATGGTACTCCAGATTCCAGATGTCTCCATGGTAATCCAGATTCCAGATGTCTCCATGGTACTCCAGATCCCAAATGTCTCCATGGTAATCCAGATCCCAGATGTCTCCATGGTAATCCAGATCCCAGATGTCTCCATGGTAATCCAGATCCCAAATGTCTCCATGGTAATCCAGATCCCAGATGTCTCCATGGTAATCCAGATCCCAAATGTCTCCATGGTACTCCAGATCCCAGATGTCTCCATGGTACTCCAGATCCCAGATGTCTCCATGGTAATCCAGATCCCAAATGTCCCCATGGTACTCCAGATCCCAGATGTCTCCATGGTAATCCAGATCCCAGATGTCTCCATGGTACTCCAGATCCCAGATGTCTCCATGGTACTCCAGATCCCAAATGTCTCCATGGTACTCCAGATTCCAGATGTCTCCATGGTACTCCAGGATTATCTAATTTTATGTGAAGTGTTTTTTTTTTAAATTTAGTTCAGTGTCATTATATTGTTCTAATCCAGCAACCAGCTAATGTTCCATCTTTTCTTCCTCTATATTTGAGCAACAAAATGTCCAATTTATCGTGTTGTAACTGTGTTACTTCCTGACATTAACATTTCACAGTTTGTTAGTTTATTTGTACTGAGGGTTTGGTACTGGTAACGTTAGTTAGTGCTAGTCATGTCACACACGGTCGATCACGCTTTTCCTCTGTTAGCTTGAATTATTTGTGCTGTCAAAATGATTGTACTCTGTGTTATCAAGGTTGAATGTACTCTGTGCTATCAAGATCGACTGTACTCTGTGCTATCAGGATTGGCTGTATTCTGTGTTATTAAGGTTGAATGTACTCTGTGCTATCAAGATTGACTGTACCCTGTGTTATCAAGATTGATTGTACTCTCTGTTATCAATACTGGCTGTACCATGTGTTATCAAGATTGGATGTACCCTGTACTGTCAGGATTGACTGTGCTCTATGTTATCAAGGTTGAATGTACTCTGTGCTATCAGGATTGGCTGTATCCTCTGTTATCAATATCAAACTTGTATGCCACCAGTTAAACATATGCATAAATTGTCTCTGAGATGAGGTTCCAAGAAGTATCATTTTCCAAAGATACATGAGAAGAAATATCCTGAGCCAAATGATAGAAATAAAAGCATGCACCAGATACACTGAGGGGAAAAAGATCACTCCATTTGGCACGATCACAGACCTTCAACAACAGAGCATCTAGAAACATATCGCAAGAAGAAGACGGCTAGATTTATGTCCAAATGAGTTCACAGAATCTAGGAGTATAGTTAGTGAAAAGCAGATGGTGAAGGATCGTGAGCAATGGTTAACATGAAGAAACATGTTGGAATAAGGTAGAACTACTCACTGTGCGAGATATGGGCACACGACACATAGCCAAGGGCATACTGTACCTACAAAATGAGTTAGTGCCATCAGTGTATATAAAGTATGTCACTTTTAAACAGTAACACTTGTACTGTAGCACACACACACAAAACAAAACATGCATTTCAGATCCTCCCCTCTCAGTTTACATCTAGTAATAATGCCCAAGTAATGCTGAATTATTAACCCTTTGAACGCTTGTTCGTTCTTTCGTTCCCTCCAGCATCTAACCGCCACTGAATGAGGTCTTGCACTGCTGTAGATTGTCTTCTATCAGTTGTCTCATCTTCTTCGCCGTTTCCTTCTTAACTTCAGTAACTGATTAAAAACGTGGCCCCTATTTAACAGCCACATCTATATATAGCACACACTGCACAGTGTGTCAGGTGAGCTGAGTGCCCTAACTGAGTTTTAGGCACGCCATTTACGTCATGTTTCCACACTCAGGTCACATTTTGTATACCTAAACTAAATTTTATATGAGTATATGTTTTGTTTTACTACACCGACAGCCGATGACCTGGCATTGTTTTAACCTGCTCGAAGAAAACGGGTGTTTTCCAGGTTCAAAATTTAACTTTCCCGTCTGGAATTGAGGATGTTACAACATAAGAGAAGCAGCAGCAACCACGGCTTAGTTAGTATAGCAGCAGCAATCACATCTTCGTTAGCATAGCAGCAGCAACCACGTCTTCGTTAGTATAGCAGCAGCAATCACACTTTCGTTAGTATAGCAGCAGTCACACCTTTGTTAGTATAGCAGCAATCACACCTTCGTTAGTATAGCAGCAGCAATCACATCTTCTTTAGTATAGCAGCAGCAACCACACCTTCGTTAGTATAACAGCAGCAATCATATCTTCGTTAGTATAGCAGCAGCAATCACACCTTCGTTAGTATAGCAGCAGCAATCACATCTTCTTTAGTATAGCAGCAGCAATCACATCTTCTTTAGTATAGCAGCAGCAACCACACCTTCGTTAGTATAGCAGCAGCAATCATATCTTCGTTAGTATAGCAGCAGCAATCATATCTTCGTTAGTATAGCAGCAGCAATCATATCTTCGTTAGTATAGCAGCAGCAATCATATCTTCGTTAGTATAGCAGCAGCAATCATATCTTCGTTAGTATAGCAGCAGCAATCACACCTTCGTTAGTATAGCAGCAGCAATCACATCTTCTTTAGTATAGCAGCAGCAACCACACCTTCGTTAGTATAACAGCAGCAATCATATCTTCGTTAGTATAGCAGCAGCAATCACATCTTCGTTAGTATAGTAGCAGCAATCACATCTTCGTTAATATAGCAGTAGCAACCACGGCTTCGTAATCACAGCCTCAGCTGCGTAGTAAGCTATTCACACGAATTATATCGTGAATTATACTTGAATGATATTTGAAACAACATACAACTATTATAACATAAAGTGCACTTCGTATAGTTCTACAAATCGGATTCAGTATTCACTGTTTCTTGTTTTCTGAAAGATCACAAAAATTAGCCATATTTTTGCATCAGAAACATATTTTTGCTTAGTTATAATGAAACTGACATTGAAGAGCTTGTCTGTATTGGCACTGATGACATTCACAAAATGCCATGTTTAGTTTCTGTTCATTGCCTTTTTTTTTCGCTGTCCAAGTGAAAATAATTTAGAACACGGCACTTGCTCAGAAACTGTCTACATTTCGTAAATTATGCCAACATTTGTCGCTTGTCTTAAAGAAATATTAACTACAATTGCTACGGATGTTTACGTGATATAAAAATAACTTTAGAAATCTAGCCAAGTTGTTTACATGATTGTTATATCACATTTTCCAGCAGTGAAAGAAAGGGAGGTTTTCCCAAATGAGAACTTATCAGAGCGATGCATCTCCCTCTCTGTCATTGGTTCAATGTTTCTAAGATTAAAACAAACTAAGCCGTGCTGTTTTATTTTTAGTTTTGATTTGAAATATGTCTCTTATTTTGCTTGATAAATGTTAGACAGTTATCATATCTATACTTAGACATAATCTAGAAAGTAATCAATACATTCAGACGTGATCCAGAAAGTTATCAATACACTCAGACATAATCCAGAAAATTATCATCACTAGACTCAGATGTAATCTAGAAAGTTATCAATACACTCAGACATAATCTAGAAAAATATCATCACCACATTCAGACATAATCTAGAAAGTTATCAATACACTCAGACATAATCTAGAAAAATATCATCACCACATTCAGACATAATCTAGAAAGTTATCAATACACTCAGACATAATCTAGAAAAGTATCATCACCACATTCAGACATAATCTAGAAAGTTATCAATACACTCAGACATAATCTAGAAAAGTATCATCACTATACTCAGATGTAATCTAGAAAGTTATCGTAACTACACTCAGACATTAATGCTCCACTCTCTTAATTTTGAAGGATGATAGCAAGACTGTGCAAGTACTCCATAGCACCAACAGGAACACCTACGAATGGAAGCGGTAAAGGATCAAGGCAAACCTGGCGAAGTTCAGCCCGAGGACGTGAGTAGTTATGGATTTGGCCATTTCCTCTCCTCCGTTCTGCTTTATGGACTGATGATGATGATGATGATGATGATGATGATGATGTTCTGCTTTAGAAGTCTTACTGTCCTAACTTTTCTGGAGTTTCAGTTAATGTAGTCAGTTATTGTGCACCTTTTGGCTGCTCTAGAAGAGTACACAAGACTCGATACGGACCGGCCAAGTTGTAGGCTTCCAGTTTTCAGCAGAGGAGAACAAGGGGAAATAAACCTGAGGGTATAAAGATGCTCAGTTCCGAGCTGTACATGGAAGGAAACTTTTGTGTCTTTTATCATTCCAGAAACTTTGACACTGTCGAGGGTGTGTCCTACTACCTGCTGTATCTACTGGATCAGATCGTGCGCCTGTCCTTCCCACAACTCTCTTCACAGCCAACTATAAAACGTCTCAAATGTCCGGCAAGATTCCTGTTTCACTGAGTCTGAAACTTCCTGATGTCCCAAGTTCCGAGAGTCAATCTTTTCGACACTGACTAGCAGAGATTTCTGCAGCAACACAGACAGGTTGACTTTCGTCATCATCACAGTTGTCTGTCCCCACATGCTGACCCATAAGACTTTACTAGAATGTGCTTCATCGGGTCGCTAAATATCTAAGTCATACTTTAGAAGCTGACGTGGAAATTATAGGTATAGCACAGAAACCTTTATCAAACAAAACAAAACAAAGCAAAAGATTTTGAAACGAGCATGAAAACAGCAAAAAGCGCACAGCTTGACCGTGACTCGCTGAAGAACAGCCTGGAAATCACTCACGACATTTCGATCCAAAAAACTGAGTGAAGTGAACAAAACTGAAAAAGACGCAGAAAAAAAAATCTGCACAAATTATTTATTAGCACTTAAAGCCAGATTTGGCGTAAACTCCGGCAAACAAAAACAACACTTAGCAAATGTTAGGATCTAACCACTCGGCCACCTGCTGGGAGCACAAACAAAGCCAGGCATTACCTGTGACAAGACTGAGAGACCTCACATTACCTGCCCAAGAGACATTCAACCTGGCATATCATAATTGCTCTCTATGACGTCCCTTGCATTTTTACAATTGTTAAATTGCTAGTTACTAACCCAAGCGTTAATTTCGTTGTTAACATTTTATCAGCTCAACTCAACTTCTCCTGCCAAATGTCAATGGCAGGGCGGAGTAACCCGAGGCAGGAACATGGCCAGGTAAGTCTATACTGTGTATACAGGTGTGCCGGTAAGTAATTATTGATTACTCAAAGATTTCATTTACTTTCCTTTATTTCTCTCTTTTTAGTGGACAGTGTACTTCCTCTGATGATCTGTAGATCCGCGCAGTTGCTTCGTTCTTATAAGAGAAATGAAGACTGCAATAAAACTGGTTCTCGTTCTGATAGACAGTGGTATATAGTTCAGTTTTACACACACACACACCACACACAATATAAATATATATATATATAAAGGGTGAAGAAAATGGGCAAGAACAAATGCCAGAAAATAATATGAGCACGTATAAATACAACAGTCCAATATTTCGGCAAATGGCGTTATCAAGAACTGCACACAAAGACAACACAACAAATAAAAACATGAAAAATAAATTAAACCTTAATTCTTTAGTATCCTCCTAATGAGAAATGCAAACATAAAATGTCATTATTTCTACACCCAGGTTTTATAACAAAGTCAATGTGTGCACTGTCATATTTCTACACTCAGGTTTTATAATAAAGTCAATGTGTGCACTGTCATATTTCTACACCCAGGTTTTATAACAAAGTCAATGTGTGCACTGTCATATTTCTACACCCAGGTTTTATAATAAAGTCAATGTGTGCACTGTCATTATTTCTACACCCAGGTTTTATAATAAAGTCAATGTGTGCACTGTCATATTTCTACACCCAGGTTTTATAACAAAGTCAATGTGTGCACTGTCATATTTCTACACCCAGGTTTTATAACAAAGTCAATGTGTGCACTGTCATTATTTCTACACCCAGGTTTTATAATAAAGTCAATGTGTGCACTGTCATTATTTCTACACTCAGGTTTTATAATAAAGTCAATGTGTGCACTGTCATTATTTCTACACCCAGGTTTTATAACAAAGTCAATGTGTGCACTGTCATATTATTGATGAAGTCGCATTATAATATTGACAAGTGGGGAATTATTATTCTTGATGACTGATAGTAGAAGTGTTCTTTGGTTCTCTGATCATAACACATTGATGTTTCACAAATATTACACTTCACTGAATCAGAGGAAATCCGATGAATTCTCTACATATTTCATTTACTTCTGACAAATAAGATATTTGACTTCACAACATCACTTCTACTAAGATGCAGTATGACATAATCTTCGCTAGTCTCGTCGTTGAAGCACATCAGTATCAACCTATCATATTCTACATGCAGCATTTCTCAATGTTCTCCTATTTCACAATATTCTACACATATGATAAGAGGACAATTCTAAACTCTGTTATGTTCGATCTGCAACACGTGGTCAATCAGTTACACGACTAAATCGCTGTACTCGAAGTTTCAAAGTATCGATTCTTCGCAATCACTTGAAACACAGATTCAATCTGTCCTAAAACTACTTCTGCAAGACTGCTTTTCCTGAGTATCTATTGGTCTAAGTGTCCATCTATTCCAACTGTCGTTACCTACGTCTTCTTTCTCTCTCGTGTCTTCTCTGGTGTGTCGGTCCTTCTCTTCTTCTCTTGTCTGGGTTGGTCTCAGTTCACTGACCGTACTTGTTCCACTTCTTAGTTTGTTCTTCCTTTTCTATCTTCAAGTGCAGCTTGATGGATTAACCAATAAGTATTTTGGTTCCACTCTTCAGATGTCCACTGGTTCCCATGAGCGTTCTGATTGCCCGTCATTCAAACTGCCCCGTTGCTTGTATGTCGTAAGTCAATTGTCCAATAGCCCAAGCCTCTAAATATTTAATTGGTCAGCTGGCCAAGTTGGTCACTTCTTTATTTAAAAACCGTGTGCAATCGCATCTAACGTGTGTCAAGTGTCAACTCCGTCTATGCAATTGTTATTTACCTAAGTCATTATCTTGCTATTTCGTGTTGAAGGTTTATTGTGTCCTCGCTTTTCATTGTGTCTGCCTTTTCTATTTTTGTTTACTCGTGTCAACGTCCAGTCACTGGTTTGTTATCACTGGACCATCCTACTTTCTGGCGTCCTTCCTTTGATCTGTCAGCGTCACTGAGTCTCGTCTTTTTCTATTCACTGTTTCCACTATTTACTTTTGTCCGTGTCTTGTTCTAGTGTCATAGAAATGTTGTACCTTTTTCTTCCTTTTCTCTCTATTTTTCTTTACTACATATTTTCATAATCATATTCATTAATAATAATAATAACAACAACAACAAAATCCGTTATTTACAAGGCTATGCTATAGTTTATTATTTCCCTTTATCTAATTCTACTTTTCTCCATATTTATACTACTTCTCCACGTATTGCTACATTTTCAAGTGTTACTTTTGTTAGCACTTTGTTACTTTTGTTAGCACTTTTCTTCAGGTTGCTGGTCTTTTGTTTTCTTTTTTCTTTTTATTGTTACTTAGTAGCGTACTATATCTTACTGTTTAGTTCATGTTCTACCAGTGTTTCCCATGCTTTGTTCATACTGCCGCCCCTTCCCTCCCAAGCCCCATCCTCAACTTATGCACTACTCGTACAGTGGCCTATTAAACTAGGATATACAAGGTGTACCCGGTAAGTAATGAGGCTTATTTTATTCAGCCAATCAGCAGAGCCGGGAGGAGGAAGGTTAGTGTGGGATGTTAGGTAAGGTTCAATATCTCGTCATTTGGCTCTGAGCTTTTACAGAGTACGGATCGCTTGCGAAGTGGACGGCTGTTTAAGCGTCGCGTAACGGTCAAAATGCAGAGGAGTGTCGAGCAGCGATAAAGTTTTGTGTTAAACTTGAAAAATCAGCGACGGAGACTCTTGCAGAAAACCTAAGGGGAGTTGCTTTGTCGAAAGTGATAACCCGTGATGAAACGTGAGTCTTTGATTATGATCCAGAGACGAGAAGACAGAGCTCTGACTGGAACCCTACCTAGTCTTCTCGAACAAAGAAGGCTCGAATGTGCAAAATCGAAGATGAAATCGATGCTCATTGTCTTTTTTTTTTACTCCAAAGGTGTTGTCCATAATAAAGAGTTCGTACCACCCGGACAAATGGTCAAAGCAGCATTTTACGTGGAAATGCTTAAACGGCTGAAGAACAGAGTCCGCCCTGAGATCGCCAACACCTGGGTTCTTCATCACGACAATGCGCCGAGCCATGCGTCGCTGCTAGTGAGAGAATTTCTGGCGAAACAAACCGTGGCAACGCTGTGCCAACCTCCGTACAGCCCGGACTTGGCCTCGGCTGACTTCTTTTTGTTTTTTGCTTGAAAGGCTACCATTTTGGGACTGTTAGTGATGTGCAAGCTGCCGTGAAGAGTGCTTTGAAGGAGATCCCATTTAAAGACTTCCAGGCGAGCTATGACGCGTGACAGAACCGCTGGCAACAGTGTATTGATGCTCAAAGATGTTATTTCGAGGAATTTTAAGTATATATAAGTATACCTTGAACGAATCGAATTTTATGGAATTAGTCTCATTACTTACCGGACACACCTTGTGCATAACTAAAAATTTAGCTAGAAAACCAATTTATTTAACAATATGAAGGAATACATTTATAACTCACCTACTGCATTATTTTCTCAACTTTTTAACGTGATGGATAAGCTTCATGTAGGGACACAAGTTTCTCAATGTCAGGTTGAAAAGTGCTAAGAAAGAAGATATACTGCCCCCGTCTAATGCTTCGTTTTCCCTCGACTCTTACCCGTACTGGGCCCTTTTTTCTCTCACCGCCATCCTGGTACTTTACAAAGCTCACGTGGGGGAGGGCGCGTTATCGCCCACTTTGAGAAACCCTGGCTTAATGTGACTTATAATGTGAGTTACTATATTCTGCGTGTTGTTCTCTTAAATCTTCGACTCATTCATTCATTCATTTGCATGTCCCTTGCGGAACTTTGCCTCCCAAACAGCACTCCTGTAGGCCTCTCGGTTGTGAGCAAGATGGCCTGCTGCTGTTGCATCCATTTCCAGATCGTCAACGATGTCTTGCAGCCATCTTCGTCTTGGTCTTCCTCTTTTTCTTTTTCCCATTATGTATCCTTCCAATACGGTCTTCTCTAAATTATCATGACGTTTAATGTGTCCAAAATATTTCAGTTTTCTCTCTTTAATCCTCTTCACTAGCCAGCCTTCTTCAATATTAAGCTCTTGTAGTATAGATATATTTGTTCTTTTTTGTGTCCACGATATTTGGAGAACTCTTCTGTAGCATTTACATTCAAAGGCATTTATGTGTTTCTCAGCTGTTTTGTTAAGTGTCCAGGTCTCACAGGCATATGTTGCTATGGGAAAGATGCATGCCCTTAAAAATCTTATTTTTGTGGTTCTGTCTGCTCCTCTCCACAGATTCTTTATTTGTTTTACTTTCTGAAGAGCGATAGATGTCCTCCTTTTAATTTCCCTCATTGTATCTCCATTATTAGTTAGTAGCGATCCAAGATATTCAAAACTCTCCGCTTCTTCCAGTTTTTCCTCATTAATACATATATCAGCTGCCTTGTTTGTTTTGTCAGTTGTCATCAATTTAGTTTTCTTTGCATTAAGATAGAGGTTTTGCTCTTCATTGTTCTTACGAACGGACATAATTAGTTTTTCCATTCCTTTTTGTGTTGTGGACAGTAATACTGCGTCATCAGCATATCTAATCTCTGGTATTTCATAACCTTCAATTTTTATGGCATCGTAATATTCTTTGTCTACATCTTCTCTAACATTCCTCATTATATTTTCAGTATACAAGTTAAATAAGTAGTGTGACAATATGCACCCCTGACGGACCCCTTGTTTTATGTCAAACCAAGTTGTTGTTTCACCATTTATTCTTACTGCTGCTTGTTGGTCTAGATACAACGATGATGTTAATTGTATCAAATGTGTTGGAAATCCCATTTTTTCCATTATTTCCCAAAGTTTCTGGTGTTGTACACAATCAAATGCCTTTGAGTAGTCTATAAAGGATAAATAGAGATTCACATTAAACTCTCTGCATTTCTCTATTATTAATCTTAGATCTTCGACTAGATACAGCAAAACACACACACTCTCTCTCTCTCTCTCACACACACACACATGCACACACGCATATATTCTCTCCCCTTTTCAGCTTCCTCTAACCCTCCCCTCCCCCCTACGTTCTTCTTTAACCCTCCACGACAAAAAGAAGAAAAGCAACGACGGTCAGGAACATCAAGTTTCTGTCAAATTTTGAGCTGTCACTTGTCACTTGTCACTTGTCATATTTATTTTCACCGGCGTTCATTTTCTTCCCTCTCTCCCTCCTCCTCTCCTCTCTCTCTCCTTCTCTCTCTCTCCTTCTCCCTCTCTCTCTCCTTCTCCTTCTCTCTCTCTCCTTCTCCCTCTCTCTCTCCTTCTTCCTCTATCTCTCTCCTTCTCCCTCTCTCTCTCTCATTCTCCCTCTCTCCCTCCTCTTCTCCTCTCTCTCCTTCTCCCTCTCTCTCTCCTTCTCCCTCTCTCTCTCCTTCTCCCTCTCTCTCCATCCCTCTCCTCTCTCTCCCCCTCTCCCACTCTCCCTCTCTCTCCCTCTCTCCCCCTCTCTCCCCTCTCTTCCTCTCTCTCCCTCTCTCTCCATCCCTCTCCCCCTCTCTCTCCCTCTCTCCCCCTCTCCTCCCTCTCTCTCCCTCTCTCCCTCTCTCTTCTCTCCCTCTCTCTCCATCCTTCCTCTCTCCCTCTCTCCCTCTCTCCCCTCTCTCCCCTCTCTCTCCCTCTCTCCTCCTTCTCTCCTCCCTCTCTCCTCTCTCTCTCCCCCTCTCTCTCCTCTCTCCTCCCTCTCTTTCCCTCTCTCCTCCCTCTCTCCCCTCTCTCCTCCCTCTCTCCTCTCTCTCTCCCCCTCTCTCCTCCCTCTCTCCCCTCTCTCCTCCCTCTCTCCCTCTCTCTCTCCTCCCTCTCTCCTCCCTCTCTCCCCCTCTCCCCCTCTCTCTCCCCCTCTCTCCCCCTCTCTCCCTATGTGAAACTTTTCATTAATAATTTCTTAAGTGGGTGCATGGCAGTGGCGTTATAAGCCTTCATAACGCAGACAGACAGACAGACGGACAGACGGACAGACGGACAGATAGATAGATAGATAGATAGATAGATAGATAGATAGATAGATAGATAGATAGATAGATAGATAGATAGATAGATAGATAGATAGATAGATAGATAGATAGATAGATAGAAACCATCATCGCAACACTCGATAAAATTTTATCTAGCCATTAAACAGATGGACGGCCACTGCGAAGATGAATGGATGACAAGGAAGTAATCTTAGCAAACAAAAAAAAAACTCATAGAAGTATAACAATTAAGATCTTTTCATCTCACAACTGGTAGAGACTTCCATCTCTGCTTTAACAGCTGAAGATGAAATGCAAGCAGATCAAAGTGCAGCCGCAATGGGGTGTGTGTGCGTGCACTGGAGGGTGATCTTGACAAGTAGGTGGTCTTGACAAGAAGGTGGTCTTGACAAGAAGGTGGTCTTGACAAGAAGGTGATCTTGACAAGAAGGTGGTCTTGACAAGAAGGTGGTCTTGACAAGAAGGTGATCTTGACAAGAAGGTGGTCTTGACAAGAAGGTGGTCTTGACAAGAAGGTGGTCTTGACAAGAAGGTGACCTTGACAAGAAGGTGGTCTTGACAAGAAGGTGATCTTGACAAGAAGGTGGTCTTGACAAGAAGGTGATCTTGACAAGAAGGTGGTCTTGACAAGAAGGTGGTCTTGACAAGAAGGTGGTATCTTTCATTCTGCTTCTTCTAAATCCTAAAACTTATTATTTTCCTTTGTGAGGCCGACGTATTGTCCCGGACAAAATGAAAATCTATCATTTGAAGTAGATCTGACCGTCTTTCACAGCGGCTTTGCTGAAATGTATGTACTGGGAGGTAAACAAGCAATGTAGTAAAGGAGTTTCAGACAGTAGAAAGAAAGACAGAAAAAGAAAGATGATCAAGACCTTCCACACTCTGGCTGGAAACAGACTGAGAAAACATGTTGCATCCTTCCATGTCGGTGAACAAGATGGAGATAATTATTGTAATCCCTTTCACTTGCTGGCTGCTGGGGTGCTTCGAGGGAGGGTAATTAGATGAAAGAACAGCAACCCGTCTGTTTCTGCTGACCTCGTGGAATCAGTGAAGCAACAGCTTGCCTTGCATGTCCTTATCGCTGGACACCGCACATGCTCCACAAAAGACGCCAGCTGGTGAGACCGGATACACGCCTACAAACAACAACGACCAAAGTCAAGAAGCTGGGCTCTACATTTATACACAAGAACCACAGTTTATCCAAGAGACAGAACTGCGAATATAGACTAGACTATCGTACAAATTAGACCACGGGGAAGAGTGTCAATCACTTAAGCATCGTAGCTTTCAGCACTAAGAGTAAACAAAAGGTGTGCAAAAGATTACTTTATCTTGTGTGTCTGACATGTGACAATATACAGGGTGGATCATAAAAACCTAGACGTTTTTTTATATGTACTCCACGCGCTCTGCGAGAGGGGGGTTGTGAAAGTCTGCGGGGGTAAAGTCAAACAGAAGCTCTGAACGTATCAGTTGCCTGCCCTTGTTTCCGGGTACAGAGTCTATTTGGACGCAGAAAGGGTCTCCTTTGCTGTTCTAGTTATTGCTTATATGTATCAGATAGATGACGCCTTTAGATCCAGTTTTGACCGTCCCTTCGCTGTTACTAATATTATCTAACCCAGGGGTTCTCACTCTGGAGGCAGGCGACTCCCCGGGGAGCAGGTCAATGCCTAAGCTTCGGTAATTACTGTTGTAAAAAATATATAAAGGTAAAAATCATTTCTGGCTGATAATTTAATGCATAAAGGATGCTTCAGGGCAGCCTGGGTTGAAAGTGAGGACTGGGACCTGGAAAGTTGAGAACCACTGTTGTAACTTTTATTTCCCTTTATGACAATTTGGCGATGAAGTAACCCAACAGTTTGGTCTATTTAGTTGCATTTCAAGAACACGTAATGGTACAACAAGGTATATAACCCAAGAACCGTGATGGTACAACAAAGAAAGTTATATAACCCAAGAATACGTGATGGTACAACAAAGAAAGGTACATAACTTAAGAAGATTTGATGGTACGACAAAGAAAGTTATATAACCCAAGAACGCATGATGGTACAACAAAGAAAGGTATACAACATAAGAAGATCTGATGGTACAACAAAGAAAGGTATACAACATAAGAATACTTGACGGTACAACAAAGAAAGGTATATAACCCAAGAACACGTGATGGTACAGCAAAGAAAGGTATATAACCCAAGAACACATGATGATACAATAAAGAATATAGCCGAAGAACTTTCCTAAAGAAATAAAGAAAACTGATTTGAAGGGAGTAGTAAATCCCTAGTGAATCCCGCAATCTTTCGTTACTTCTCTTATGCATTAAAGTTTTTTTTTTAAAAAAGCTTTGGAAGTTGAGACAAGAAAGAAACAGAAAGAATAGGCTGCCATCATAACAAGTTCTTTGGCAGCTCTATCACAGATTTGTAGACGTGCGCTATCAAGACTTCCTCTGCGTTCTGTGAGGCTGTCATGGTTTCTTCTTCTTCTTCTTCTTCTTCTTCTTCTTCTACGCTCCATGAGCATGTCAGGACAAATATTACCGTTCCAATTTTCGGCCGAGAAATTCCCGCTGTTTACCTGAAAACCACGAACTGTGTTTAACAATAACAGACGACGAGCTCGATGTTTTGTGAGATGAGACGTAAAGACCCACAGATGGGACGTGAGTTTAAACAAAGATGGGCTGTAAGCTACGACCAAGGTGTGAACGCCAGCGTGCCCCCAGGTGCGTCCAAGTTCGAGAAAGCCATCTACAAGATGGGCGTGCAGGACTTCCCGAGAGTCTGCAATTATGGCGGTGACTGGAAGACGAATAAAGTACACTCTGCAGCTACAGACAACCCAGGACAAGTAGCTGGCCTCGCTTATTAAGGAATCAATAAATAATTGTTCCTGCAGTTAACGTGGAGACGGGGGGACACGCCATAGATCTAAGTGGCGCATCGACAAAGCAATTCGTTCGTGGGTTTTTTTTTCCTGTTCACGTGACATGGCAGAAGTTTACAGGTAAATCTTTTACCTGAGTTCAAATCTTGAGTCAGCGGTTCTCGGGCTGGCACTGTTTGAGAAACATTTTCGTGTCGGTAAGACACACATAAAAAAAAAACAGAAGCGGAGTTGAGTCGGCAGAAATGTATCAACTCCAAGTCCTGCTTTAGAATAATACAAAATAATTATAATATTACATACAGACATTGTCTGCCCGTAAAATAGTTCAGACAAATCTAAGGGGGAAAGTCCTGGGTGTGGTCTTTTTCTGAGCAAAAACTCTTCATAGACTTGATATAACTATCAAGCACAGACTTGATATAACTATCAAGCACAGACTTGATATAACTATCAAGCACAGACTTGATATAACTATCAAGCACAGACTTGATATAACTATCAAGCACAGACTTGATATAACTATCAAGCACAGACTTGATATAACTATCAAGCACAGAATTGATATAACTATCAAGCACAGACTTGATATAACTATCAAGCTCCGCGTGTTGTATGTTCATTTTAAGGTATATTTGTTCAATTTTGTGGCTTTAATATACACACATATATATTTTGGTATATTATTCGTTTATGTAAGACTTATCATATGTTTCTATAATTAATCAGAGTTTTTTTAATGTACCACTTGGACCAGAGTAGCATAAACAAGCACTGGACAATGTAATCATAAAAAGTCTACCTATTATATTCTGCTCGTGTACATTTTATAATCGTCTTGTATGCCGATACATTCAATGATTGCATTCAAACTATTTTTTCCAAGAAGACACGCGAAAATATTCCGACAGAAAAAAAGCAGACTTTGGGGATTCCACATCTCTACATCCTTGTAACACCATCCGCTGTTCACCATGTGAAGCTGAGCCAATCTCCCAAACTCTGCATCAGAATTAAAACAGCTCGTGATATAATGATATTTATCTTCTTAATTCAAACAGCTCGTGATGTAATGAGATTTATCTTCTTAATTCAAACAGCTCGTGATGTAATGAGATTTATCTTTTTAATTCAAACAGCTCGTGATGTAATGAGATTTATCTTCTTAATTCAAACAGCTCGTGATGTAATGAGATTTATCTTCTTAATTCAAACAGCTCGTGATGTAATGAGATTTATCTTCTTAATTCAAACAACTCGTGATGTAATTAGATTTATCTTCTTCTATGTCACACTTATAAAATTACAGTTTTGAAGCACTCGTAAATATATAGATAAATTTTAAAATACGACTAACCACTGACATCAGATTTCTCAGACCCACCGTGTCACGTCACTCGCACCAAGTCTGTTATCATGACGAGGGCCAAGAGAGGACTGTCACTTCACTTGCACCAAGTCTGTTATCATGACGAGGGCCAAGAGAGGACTGTCACTTCACTTGCACCAAGACTGTTATCATGACCAGGGCCAAGAGAAGACTGTCACTTCACTCGCACCAAGTCTGTTATCATGACGAGGGCCAAGAGAGGACTGTCACTTCACTCGCACCAAGTCTGTTATCATGACGAGGGCCAAGAGAGGACTGTCACTTCACTTGCACCAAGACTGTTATCATGACCAGGGCCAAGAGAAGACTGTCACTTCACTCGCACCATACTCAAATGACGAGGGCCAAGAGAGGACTAGTTTTTCTGACTAGAGGATTATGTTTCTGTACAGCCACACTTTGTCATAAACCGAAACAGCGCCTGTTACCTGGGAGTTAACTTGTCCAGGCTTTCTCCGCGCCGAGCTTTTTCCCTCGTGTGTCTTGACCTTGTAAACACTTCTAGATGTGTTTAGCAATGCTGCATTTCCTTGGCCACTAAAGTCTGGGACGTAAAGCTTGCCCACCTGCCAGTTATTTCATGTTTTTATGACTATCAATATTACGCATGGATTTGTTTAGAAAGTCAAGACATACATACATTAACTAGTTGCTGCACGTGGAAATAATTTATGCGCAAACATCATTTTAATCCTTATGTAAAGACAGCCACATTACAGTTTACACTAGTGTGCCTCATTTTGCAGGCCATTGTGTACCTTTATTTCAGAGGCATTTTCGGTAACGCAATTGCCAAAGCCCCTTTTTTTACTACTGACTGACTGGAACGAAAAGGGGCTCATCTATAACTGGACTCTTACCACGGAAAAGCAGTTCGCTATGACCGAACTACAGGATGTTAAATGAGTACACATCAAGCTACAAATAACAGTTTAAGAGATATAGATACTGTGGTCCCGTATTTTGGTCTTTTATGCCTGGGGTGGGGCTGGAAGACGTTGCTGCAGAACATGTTGACCTCATACTATTAACAAAGTTAAACTGTGGAAGAAGAAGAAGAAGATAGACAAAAGCCAGCGAGAAGGTCAGATGTGCAGCAAGTGCATGCAGCATAAGTGTAAAGAGATTCCACAATCAAATATCGAGAGCTCTCTCTCTCTCTCTCTCTCTCTCTCTCTCTCTCTCTCTCCAAATCGTTTGAAGTAGAGTCACTCAAGGGAAGATCACATGCTGACGCAAAGAATTGCTAGTAATCTACACGTTGACATACAAGGTGCATTCATCTTACAAGTAATCAGTGCTTTCATTATGAGCATATATCTACAAATTATCAAGTCCTTTGCCGAAACAATCGGTTGACGACCCTGCTTTTTTCTAAGAAAGCAGAGAGCTTAGCATTATGTAATTGTTTTATGGATTATTACACCAGTTTAGTTTTCAGTCTGTGGGAATTAATCATTAAACCAGAATACAGTCACTAAAAACCTACTAGATGTAATCTTTGATGCTACACTGCCACATTTCTTGAACGAGAGAAATAAAATCTTTTAATCTTTGACAGAATGGTCTTACATACATCTCGTATGACTTTTTTTTCATAAACTGCAACAGTAAATACTGTGCATATACAGGTAATAATAGCAGGAGAAGAGTGAGGCAAGAGTGGGGCAAGAGTGGGGCAATAGTGAGGCAAGAGTGAGGCAAGAGTGAGGCAAGAGTGAGACAGAGTGAGGCAAGAGTGAGTCAAGTGACAGAAACTTTGTGGGCGCCTTAAAGGTAGGCCTACGTCTGGTACCGCACCCAACATTGTCCGACCTCTGATGTATTGGCTGAGAACAGCGTGTACACACAAGTGAACCCTCATCTCTAAGCAGCTGGCTCAAAACAGCGTGTACATACAAGTGAACACTCATCTCTAAGCAGCTGGCTCAAAACAGCGTGTACATACAAGTGAACCCTCATCTCTAAGCAGCTGGCTCAAAACAGCGTGTACATACAAGTGAACCCTACATCTCTAAGGCACTGGCTGAGAACAGCGTGTACACACAAGTGAACCCCACATCTCTAAGGCACTAGATGAGAACAGCGTGTACACACAAGTGAACCCCACATCTCTAAGGCACTAGATGAGAACAGCGTGTACATACGAGTGAACCCCACATCTCTAAGGCACTAGATGAGAACAATGATCTTGAGACTAATTCGACTTGACGACTGGTTAAATTCTGGTCTTAAACTGCGTAATAAAATCTGCAGCTCGGTTCTTTACCTACTACAGAAAATATAAAAAATGTCGAAGAATTAACAGCTCCTAAAACAAAGTTGTTTTACTCACAGTGCTCCAGGGAAAACATGCCCAACAGATGAATCATAAACAAACTCATTTGCTGATGATAAGGTGCTTACAGTCACATCAGAGACAGACCTACAACAGAACATGGATAGCTTAACAAGAGCATGTACAACCAACAGCATGAAACTGTGTCAAAAATCTGAACTCAAGCCCATTGCCTGAGAAGCCATCCTAATAAAAATCATCCTAGATTATCAGCCTTTGAAACAAGTGAAGCATTTCAAATAACTAGGGAGTACATCGTGACCTTCCTGAAACTGATGCTGAAACTGAGAACAGATGCAATACAGCAAATCAGATCATTGGACAACTGACACCTTTACTGAAAAACAAACTCAAAACAACTGATCCAAAAGGACTTACTCCCAATTCTGGGCTATCAAAACTGGTAATTGAAACATGGACTATTAAATGCAACAAATAAGAGGCAAAATCAGAAATGAATCAACATGACAAGGATTGGAAATAAGGACTATTAAATGCAACAGATAAGAGGCAAAATCAGAAATCAGTCAACATAATGGAAATAAGGACTAATAAATGCAACAGATAAGAGGAAAAATCAGAAATGAATCAACATGACAAGGATTGGAAATAAGGACTATTAAATGCAACAGATAAGAGGCAAAATCAGAAATCAGTCAACATAATGGAAATAAGGACTAATAAATGCAACAGATAAGAGGAAAAATCAGAAATGAATCAACATGACAAGGAATGGAAATAAGGACTAGTAAATGCAACGCGCGAGAGATGGAGGCAGAGAAGAACAGAACTTGTAAATGGTCGTTCATAAGAAGCAAACCACCAGCTCAGGCAAGAAATCTCAGGGAAAAGCGAATTATCGGAAGAAGGAGACAAGACAAGATAAGATAAGACAAAACAAGACAAAAAATAAAATAAAATAAGACAAGACAGAACAAAACAAGACAAATAAAAAGAAAATAAATTAAGACACGACAAAACAAGACAAAAAGAAAATAAAACAAAACAAGACGAGACAAAACAAGACACAAAAGATGTAAAACAAGGCAAGACAAGACAAAACAAGACAAAAAAGAAAGTAAAACACGACAAATCAAGACAAAACAGAAAATAAAATAAAACAAGACACGACAAGACAAAACAAGACAAAACAGAAATTTAAAAAAAACACAAGACAGGACAAAATAAAACAGGAAATAAAACAAGACAAGACAGAGTAAAACAAAACAAGACAAAACACGACAAAACAAAACAAGACAAAACACGACAAAACAAAACAAGGCAAAACAAAACATAACAAGACAAAATAAAACGAAACTCTTCTTCTTCTTCTTCTTCTTCGTTCACTTCTACCACCAAAAACCGCACTGTGAACCTACTGAATTCACGCATGTGGTCCTCGTTAGGTCCCGTGGTCCCCTGTGTGGTCCAAAATAGACCACACGAGTTCCACGAAAGGACCACAAGGGGTTCAGAGTATCACAGTGCTTTAGCCTGTATTCTTGGTGGGTCTCTGAAGCGGGATTACGTGACACCGTGGTTTTCATTGCACCAGTTTAGTCTAGGGTTGGACTTTCTCACCGGAAGACCTCGACGTGTTTGGAATATCAGTGCATCCCCGCTGGGTGAGAGGCGTTAGCCCACCCAGGCCAGAGTTGGACTTTCTCACCGGAAAACCTCGACGTGTTTTGAGATACCTGTGTATCACCGCCGGGTGAGAGGTGGTTGCCCATCCAGTCCAGGGTTGGACTTTCTCACCGGAAAACCTCAGCGTGATTAGGATACGCAGACATCCCCGCCGGGTGAGAGGTGGTTGCCTATCTAGACTTCCCTGATCCAGTGTCTCCGACTTCAGCATGTTGCGGTCGTGGCCGCTACCCTGCCTGGTTGTGACCAGGATGGAGCTTTTGTCCAGGAGGACGAATCCTCGCCACTAGTGACTTCTACCCCTGGGTTGAGCCGGTTTAGGCATTTCCCAGTATGGGCGTGTTTGGGACGGGACCGACCTCTAGGGCAGAGGTACTGTGACATTCATAGCCTTCAAGATTCACCCCTGGTATGAGCCGGTTTAGGCAAAATTCACCAGTATGGGTGTTTATCAGGCGTTACCGACCTCTAGAGCGGAGGTGGTATGACATGTCTAGCCATCGAGTTCGACCCCTGGTGTGTGCCGGTTTAGGCATATTTCACCAGTGTAGGTGTATTTCGGACGTAGGCGGCCTCTAGAGCAGAGGTGCCGTGGTATAGCTCTCGTAGCGATACTACTGGACATACCAGGTTAAACTTCACTTTCCACCACCTTTTCCCATCGGCGACGCACAGCAACCTTTATTTCCGCATTTACTTCCTTAACCGGGAGGAGCTTCACTTCACGCGCGGCATTTGAAGAGTCTCGCCAGCAGTGTCTTAACCTCTGGGACAAGCCGGTTCATGCATTTCACCCGATATGACTGCACTCAGGACGTGGCCGACCTCCAGACCAGAGGTGCCGTGATTTGACTGTTTGCTTCGCTTTATTCTTTCAACCACCTTTTCCGCAGTGATGCTGCGCGGCAACCTCATTTGCAAATTTCTTCATTGGCCGGGAGGAGCACCGCTCCACGCACGGCAGCTGAAGATCTCGCCAACAGCGATAAAACGAAACAAGACAAGACACGACAAAAAATAAAACAAACCAGAACAAAGTAAGACAAGATGAAGATAAAACAAAGAAAGACAAGACAAAACAAACAAACAAACAAAAATAACAAGACAAAACAAGACGTCACAGATAGTTATCATGATGTATAGTAAAACTGAGCTGTTAAAATTGAAACTAAAACATTAGTACATGCTTATTTCTTAAAATAATAATCACTATATAAAATGAACATTGTAATATGAAAGTCAGTGACAAGTCACAATACTGAGCTTCAGCGACACGTCACATTACTGAGCTTCAGTGACAAATGACAGTACTGAGCTTCGCCGTGAGTCGGACCAAATGCTCAGCAGACAGAGACGCTTAAAAGCGGTAGAGGAATTTTTAACACACGAACTTCAGGACAGTATGCCATGATGTCTTGGACAGCCGCTTTTTGTTGAAGACAGCTTCAAACACTGAAGGAGCAAGTGAAATGGAGGAAGCGAAAAATAGGTATTGTGGGAGGACAGGAAGAAAAGAGTATGGACGCCCCGCCTCAAATCTCGTGGACGTTTCTTCTTCGTTGTTCAGTCGATTTTGAAACGTGCTCTTCGCACACGTGACCTCCGTCCATAACCTAACCACCTTTTCAGATACGGGACACTTATTCAAGGGGATTTGAGCGGGGGTAGGGGGGCGGAGCTAAAGTTAAATTGATATTTTAACCCAACATCTGAATCAGAATGATAGGTTTATAACTTTACTTACAAATATAGCAATCGGATCTTATTGTTGTACTTCTCTGCAGAGTGAAGTTTCTTTAAAATAACAGCATTTCCACTAAGATAGTTTAAAAGTCTACCTGCCTGTCTGTCTTTTTTAATGTCTGTCTGTCTGTCTGTCTGTCTTTCTGTCTGTCTGTCTGTCTGTCTGTCTGTCTGTCTGTCTGTCTGTCTGTCTGTCTGTCTGAGCATCCGTTTCAATATAGGCTCTGTTCTCAGTTTTTAAAAAATCTTGACGTGAGAGAGATGAAAGAGTGAAGCTTGTAGAATATTTTATCAATGTCCTTTGTTAACTTTGTCGTCATTTCGTTCTGGATTATAAAGTTCTGCTGTGCGTGGCACCAGTTCCCATTGTTCTACTTGAGATTCTATTGTTCTACTATCTTTTGTTCTCCGCCGTGGCTCACCTGCTGCCTTAAGCACGGGGCATTCAGGCCACACCTTGAAATTATCGAACAAGAACTGTATTACTACGTCAGTGGTTCTCATCCTGTTAACGGTTTTTGGTCACCCGTGTTCGCTTCAGTTTAACTTCTAGATAGCGCGTTTGTTACAGGAGATTAGGTGTCCTTTATTTAGCTTTCATTTTCATTCTTTTCCCCAGGTTTTGCGCGTGCTCGCGCATGTGTGTGTGTGTGTGTCTAAAGAGACAGCATAGCCATCACATTCATAAAGAGAGACGACTAGGTATTCTGGGAGAAATTTTGTACAAAACTATATCCTGTCCCACCCACCCCCCCCCCCCACCATCCCCACCCCACCACCCCCACAGGCCTGTTATTAAACAGAGAAAACTTACATATTTCTGACATATTAAACGTCTTGAAAAGTTAGAGAAGACCGATCCATGCTCATCACTACAAGATAGAAACTGCAGAATGCAACAAAAACGTCACTACAGCTTTGTGCTGGGACTAAGGCAACAGAAAATGTTCATGAACATAAAACTCTAGGACTCATCATTGATCAGCATTTAACTTGGAATTCTCACGTACTTAACCTAACAAACTTGATTGCACAGAAAGTTTCCAACTAGCCAAAATTAAACACTTTATCGACAAAGACACAATAAAGATATACTACATATCACACATACAAACACACTTAGATTATTGTTCCAGAATCTGGGATGGATGCTCAGTCTCAAACACAAAAAGACTCCACTCACTCCAGAAATGAGCATTAAATCTGATTTGTGACCCCAGTACAGACTGTAGATCAGCACAAACAACTCAAAATTCTACCCGCCAAATATAGAAATATTTTTAACAAAGTTAAAAGTCGCACAAAGCTCCGCCTTACTTGTGGTCACTGTTTATGTATAACACTAAACATAGCCAGCGTGTAAAAAACTGTCTTATTCCTAAATCCAGGATTGATCTGTACAAGAAAAGTCTTGCATACTCTGCAGTACAGCTTTGAAACAGCCTCCCCTACCATTTAAAATCCATTAGTAATACTTC
Source organism: Achatina immaculata (assembly GCA_009760885.1). NCBI lineage: Eukaryota > Metazoa > Mollusca > Gastropoda > Stylommatophora > Achatinidae > Lissachatina > Lissachatina immaculata. The sequence goes on along the minus strand of CM019713.1, from coordinate 23,446,693 downwards.
ATCCTTTAACTCAAACCTGTTTCATTATTTACTTAATTATTGTAATTATATGCCTCCAAAGAATAACCAGCACTCTCTCAACCCATGACTCGCCAGCCATCAAGTACTAAAAGGACATAGTACGAAAAGTAACTTTTTAGATATTGTTAGAAATTATTTTAATGTTTGTTAAAAAACATATGTTAGAAGATTTGTATTTACAATGTATTTTTGTTTATGCATATGTCTGTGTGTGCGTGTATGTGTGTGAGAGCTATTTTATTAGGTTAATAACTTCTTCTCTTTTATTTTGAATGTAATAGTTTAATCTTACACTTTTTAAATGATTTTCCCTAACTTACATTGTATATTTGTAATAAATCGAGTGTGTGGGAAGAATGAAAGATGGAGTGATGAAGGGCAGAATGTAAGACGGGCCTGCGTGCCCAATTCTTTACAATTTAAAAATAAAGATTATTTATTCTCCACAGATTCTTTAGTTGTTTTACTTTCTGAAAAACGATAGATGTCCTCCTTTTAATTTCCCTCATTGTGTCTCCATTATTAGTTAGTAGAGATCCAAGATATTCAAAACTCTCCACTTCTTCCAGTTTTTCCACATTGATATATATTTCAGCTGCTGTGTTTGTTTTGTCAGTTGTCATCAATTTAGTTTTCTTCGCATTAAAATAGAGGTTTTTGCTCTTCGCTTTTCTTATGGACTGACATAATTAGTTTTTCCATTCCCCTGGACAGCAAAAATAACTAATGAAGAATGTATGAGAAGAGCTGGAGAGACAAAAAAACCTTGTCAAAAAGATAAGAGAGAGACAATGTACTTTCATAGGACATGCAATGAGAAGAGGGGGCATTGAAAATATTACAACAGGAAAAATAGAAGGAAGAAGATCAAGAGGAAGACCAAGAGAAATGATATTGGACAGTCTGACGGGATGGTGTGAGAGGAGATCACTAACTGAACTGATGGCCTGCATGAAGGATCGTGTACTCTGGAGAAGCATAATAGCCAACCCCAGTCGGCACGGCACATGATGATGATGATTCCTTTTTGTGTTGTGGACAGTAATACTGTGCCAACAGCATATCTAAGCTCTAGTATTTCATAACCTCCAGTTGTTATGGCATCGTAATATTCTTTGTCTACATCTTCTCTAACATTCCTCATTATATTTTCAGTATAGAAGTTAAATAAGTAAGGCGACAATATGCACCAATGATGGACCCCTTGTTTTATGTCAAACCAAGTTGTTGTTTCACCGTTTATTCTTACTGCTGCTTGTTGGTCTAGATACAGCAGTGATGTTAATTGTATCAAATGTGTTGGAAATCACATTTTTTCCATTATTTCCCAAAGTTTCTGGTGTTGTACACAATCAAATGCCTTTGAGTAGTCTATAAAGGATAAATATAGATTCACATTAAACTCTCTGCATTTCTCTATTATTAATCTTATATTGAATATATGATCTCTTGATCCTCTTCCTTGCCTGAAACCAGCTTGGACCATATTGACTTCTTCTTCTATTTTCTTACGAAGTCTACCCATTAATGATTTTTAACAGAATTTTACTGGCACGACTAATCAGGGCAACAGTTCTGTAGTTTGTGCATAATTTCAAGTTAACCTTTTTTGGCAGTGGTATGACTACAGATATATAGATACAATGAGGGAAATTAAAAGGAGGACATCTATCGCTCTTCAGAAAGTAAAACAACTAAAGAATCTGTGGAGAGGAACAGACAGAACTACAAAAATAAGATTTTTAAGGGCATGCATCTTTCCCATCGCAACATATGCCTGTGAGACCTGGACACTTAACAAAACAGCTGAGAAACACATAAATGCCTTTGAATGTAAATGTTACAGAAGAGTTCTTCAAATATCATGGACACAAAAAAGAACAAATATATCTATACTACAAGAACTTAATATTGAAGAAGGCTGGCTAGTAAAGATGATTAAAGAAAAAAAACTTAAATATTTTGGACATATTAAATGTCATGATAATCTAGAGAAAACCGTCTTGGAAGGGTACATAATGGGAAAAAGAAAGAGAGGAAGACCAAAGCCAAGATGGTTGCAAGACATCGTTGATGATCTGCAAATGGATGCATCAGCAGCAGGCCATCTTACTCACAACCGAGAGGTCTACAGGAGTGCTGTTAGGGAGGCAAAGTTCCACAAGGGACACGCAAATGAATGAATACAGTTCTTTTCCATTATTTTGGCCAAATACCTGAATGCCATATATTTTTACATAGTGCATGATAGAGTTGCACATTCATTTCCTCCTACTTTAATAAATTCAGCTGTTATCTCTTCATATCCTAGTGATTTACCATTTTTCAAATTCTTTATTGCCCGTAAAACTTCTTCTATTGTCGGTTCGGGTTCTTTCTCCTCCAATAATAATTCACACTGTTGATTTCTGCTTTCACAGTCGGTTGTTTCATACATTCCTCTGCAATATTCCTTCAATCTTTCTAGAATTTCCTCTGTCTCTGTCAAGGTATTCCCCATCTCATCACAAATTACATTTAGCTTAGGTGTGATATTTCTCGTCATTGTCTTCATTTCTTTAAACATTTCACTATCTCTTCCACACTTCTGATGTCCTTCTATTCTTTCACAACAATCTTGTATGTATTGTTTTTTGTCTTTTCTCATATTTCTTCGTACTTCTTTTGTTAAACATGTATATTTCTCTTGCTGTTGTTTGTCACTTTCCATTGCGTCTTCAGTTATCTACTTTGTTTTATCATTTCTAGTATGCCTGCTGTAATCCATCCATTCTTTTGTGTTTTCTTTACTGAAACTATGTCTTTAGCTGTTGTTATTAAGATATCTCTGGCCTGCGTAGCCAATTCGTCTGGTATCATCTCCTCCTGTACATCCATCAGGATTTTGAAACAGTTCTTCACTTCTATACCGTTTTGTTCTGGTATTTTTGTAAGATCAAAGCGGAGTGGTCTTGATCCCGTAACTGTCTTTTTTATCTTTATCTTCATGTCTGCTATTAATAGCTCATGGTCCGTGTCACAATCAGCACCTGGTAAAGTTTTTGCTGATGTTATACTTGATCTCCACCTTCTTTGCACTAAAATGTAATCTATTTGATTCTTTGTTTTCCCATCAAGTGATGTCCATGAGTAAATTATTCTTGTGTGTTGTTTAAAAACTGTGTTAGCGATCATTAGGTCATTTTCCATGCAAAACGCCATTAGATTGTCACTTGCCTCATTTCTGTGTCCTATGCTAAATTTCCCTTTTGTCTTCTGCTCTTTCTGTACCAATCTTTGCATTAAAATCCCACATTATTAATACAATATTATTTTATCCGTAGCTGGTCTATCGTCGTTTGCAGTGTGTTATAAAAGTCTTCTACTTCGTCTTCTTTTGCTGCTTATGTAGTTGCATATATCTGGATGATTGTTACATTTCCAGGAGTGCCCTTAAGTCTGATTGTGAGGATTCTATCACTTACTGGATTTTAACCTAGTAATGCTTTTGATGCTAATATGTCCAAGTAAAAAGCCACTCCATTCTTTCCTCCTAATTCTCCACCAGAGTATATAAAGATATTATTATTCTCGCTCTTGAAGTGTCCTGATCCTTTCCATCGATGTTCGCAGATTCCCAAAATGTGTATTCCCATCTCGTCACTTATTATTTGATACTTTCCCTCATACATACTTCTTACATTCCATGTTCCTGCTCTTATTTTTCTTTTTAGTTTGATACAGGGGTTTTCATTAGTAACGCCGTCAGGATTTTGTCCGTCATCACAATTACTAGTACTGACCTCTGTCTCACACTCTTCCCCAGTGTTAAAATTAGATCTATCTGGCCTGGGGGACTCACCACCAGATCTTTTTCCTATTTGACTTTCCATGATTGCTGCTTGAGTTTCTTGATATATTTCCAGAAAATAGTTTACCATTGCTTTCCTTCCGGGCAGTGACTGTACTAGTCAGTGATCGTAGCCATTGTCCCTACATTGAGATCATCTGCCTACCATCATAGAATGGTGACCATAACCAACATTATCTGTCAGCTGCTCTCGTGGCTTCACGTCACCTTGATTGGGGGGGGGGGGGGGGGGCTATACGGGTACTCCACCTTGCCCAAGGGTGTCCCGTAGACTGACGGAGGTAAGGAGGCGTCTTACTTCTCCTTTGATAGGGGATACCCCTACCCCGCTAACCGTAGAGAGGTGTAGTTTTATACAGACTGAAACTAGTGAGGTACAAGTAAACAGAGATGTATGGTTTAGTTTTATACAGACTGAAATTAGTGAGGTACAAGTAAACATAGGTGTATGGTTTAGTTTTATACAGACTGAAACTAGTGAGGTACAAGTAAACATAGGTGTATGGTTTAGTTTTATACAGACTGAAACTAGTGAGGTACAAGTAAACATAGATGTATGGTTTAGTTTTATACAGACTGAAATTAGTGAGGTACAAGTAAACATAGGTGTATGGTTTAGTTTTATACAGACTGAAACTAGTGAGGTACAAGTAAACATAGATGTATGGTTTAGTTTTATACAGACTGAAATTAGTGAGGTACAAGTAAACAGAGATGTATGGTTTAGTTTCTAAAAAATGGAGATAGTAAGGAAAGAAGAGAAACGGCAAAAGGACAACAGGCAGAAAGGAAGGACGAATCAACCGAAAACCTCTCTGAGAAACGTCTTTGAGAAGGATAAAACATATAAGATAAAACATACAACAGAAATGTCACTTATTGGCAGAGATCGTTGTAGTATGAAGTTACGACACAAAATCACGAGCTTTGTAACAAAATGGCTGAAACATTAATTAAATTTTATTACACTTATGTTAAATCTGTATAATATGTCATCAACTTTAGAATAATAATTCAAGGCCAGCTTATAATAAAAACAACCGTTAATTGGTTCACAGATTTCACTTAAGTCTAAAATGCATTAGCCTGAAGCCTCATGATTGGCATGTACTCCTTTTTTTCGAAAGTCAGGTGATGTCCGTGGAGGTTTATGATGCCCGCAGAGTTTAGTGATATCCGTAGAGTTTTATGATTTCGTAGAGTTTGGTGATGTCCGAAGAGTTTGGTGATGTCCGTAGAGTTTGGGGATTTCCGTAGAGTTCGATAATGTTTTCAGAGTTTGGCGATGTCCGTAGAGTTTGGGGATTTCCGTAGAGTTCTATAACGTTTTTAGAGTTTGGTGATGTCCGTAGAGTTTGGGGATTTCCGTAGAGTTCGATAATGTTCTCAGAGTTTGGCGATGTCCGTAGAGTTCGATAATGTTCTCAGAGTTTGGCGATGTCCGTAGAGTTCGATAATGTTCTCAGAGTTTGGCGATGTCCGTAGAGTTCGATAATGTTCTCAGAGTTTGGCGATGTCCGTAGAGTTCGATAATGTTCTCAGAGTTTGGCGATGTCCGTAAAAAACGCAGAAAACTCTGAGGACATCACCAAACTCTGCGGACGTCATATAACTCGGAGGATATCACCAAACTCTGCGGACGTCATATAACTCGGAGGATATCACCAAACTCTGCGGACGTCATATAACTCGGAGGATATCACCAAACTCTGCGGACGTCATATAACTCGGAGGATATCACCAAACTCTGCGGACGTCATATAACTCGGAGGACATCACCAAACTCTGCGGACGTCATATAACTCGGAGGACATCACCAAACTCTGCGGACGTCATATAACTCGGAGGACATCACCAAACTCTGCGAACGTCATATAACTCGGAGGACATCACCAAACTCTGCGGACGTCATATAACTCGGAGGACATCACCAAACTCTGCGGACGTCATATAACTCGGAGGACATCACCAAACTCTGCGGACGTCATATAACTCGGAGGACACCACCAAACTCTGCGGACGTCATATAACTCGGAGGACACCACCAAACTCTGCGGACGTCATACAACTCGGAGGACACCACCAAACTCTGCGGACGTCATATAACTCGGAGGACACCACCAAACTCTGCGGACGTCATATAACTCGGAGGACACCACCAAACTCTGCGGATATCACCAAACTTTCCGAACATCATCAAACTCTGTGGTCATCAGCAAACTCTACGGATATCATAAAACTATTAGGACTCACCAAACTCTGTGGACATCATAAAACTCAGAGGACACTACCAAACTCTGCGGACATCACTAAACTTTACGGACATCACCAAAATCTATGGGCATCATCAAACTCTATGGACATCATACAAGTACGAGGACATCACCAAACTCTGCGGACATAACTACACTTTGCAGACATCACCAAACTCTTGGGACATCACCAAACTTTACGGATGTCATCAAACTTTATGGACATAAAAAAACTCTAAGGATATCACAAAACTATGAAGGCATCACCAAACTCTGCGGACATCGTAAAACTCAGAGAACATCACCGTTTTCTGCGAACATCACCAAACTCTACGGACATCACTAAACTCTACGGACATCACCAAACTCTACGGACATCACTAAACTCTACGGACATCGCCAAACTCTGAGAACATTATCAAATTCTACGGAAATCCCCAAACTCTACGGACATCACCAAACTCTACGGAATCATAAAACTCTACGGATATCACTAAACTCTGCAGGCATCATAAACCTCCACGGACATCACCTGACTTTCGAAAAAAAGGAGTACATGCCAATCATGAGGCTTCAGGCTAATGCATTTTAGACTTGAGTGAAATCTGTGAACCAATTAACGGTTGTTTTTATTACAAAATCAATACAGTCAGTTTGATATCAACAATACACACCACATTAACGGAGCTTAGACAGGCGGACACTGGTTAATTCTATACACATATTTGATGGCCTAATGGCTTCCATTTGGCTCATTTTCCAATGCAATATCTGTCCCATTCCATCTCATATACACAGTACTGTCTGTTTCGGCATTTACTGAACTAAGGTTAAATAAATAGAAATCTATGTTAACTAAACGAACATATCGATAATCCGCGAGTCAAAGGCTTCATTGTTAGGAAAAAACAAGATTAGAACTGCTAGCTCAGAGGCAAGTGATCATGTAGAATGGATAAACAAGATATCAAATGACGGAGACATGGAAACACACGAAGCTTGTTATGTGCATTGATTTACTACTTTCTGTGAACTCTGTGGACGTTTTTTTCCTCGTGAGTACATATCTGTTTGTTGATGTACTGACAACAGCGTGAGTAATATATTATATCTGTTTGTTGATGTACTGAAAACAGCGTGATTAATATATTATATCTATTTGTTAATGTACTGACAACAGCGTGAGTAATATATTATATCTATTTGTTAATGTACTGACAACAGCGTGACTAATATATTATATCTATTTGTTAATGTACTGACAACAGCGTGAGTAATATATTATATCTATTTGTTAATGTACTGACAACAGCGTGACTAATATATTATATCTATTTGTTAATGTACTGACAACAGCGTGAGTAATATATTATATCTGTTTGTTGATGTACTGACAACAGCGTGAGTAATATATTATATCTATTTGTTAATGTACTGACAACAGCGTGAGTAATATATTATATCTATTTGTTAATGTACTGACAACAGCGTGAGTAATATATTATATCTATTTGTTAATGTACTGACAACAGCGTGAGTAATATATTATATCTATTTGTTAATGTACTGACAACAGCGTGAGTAATATATTATATCTATTTGTTAATGTACTGACAACAGCGTGATTAATATTATATCTATTTGTTAATGTACTGACAACAGCGTGAGTAATATATATATCTATTTGTTAATGTACTGACAACAGCGTGATTAATATATTATATCTATTTGTTAATGTACTGACAACAGCGTGAGTAATATATTATATCTATTTGTTAATGTACTGACAACAGCGTGATTAATATATTATATCTATTTGTTAATGTACTGACAACAGCGTGAGTAATATATTATATCTATTTGTTAATGTACTGACAACAGCGTGAGTAATATATTCTGGTGCTCCCAGCCGTTTAGGCTGATATTTGGGGTGTTTTCTATATAATGAATCAGCCAAATATCTGCTGTTTTGTTTAAAGCTGGGTTGGCTGAGTGTACAAATCACTAATTTCCTTCGATTAGAAAGGTCCCTGAGACTGCTCGCTCTGCCCTCACATAACCAGCAAACATATCGGTGGGGATGAGTTAAACAGGCCATGTTCACGTTTGTTTATGCCTTTACAACAAAATTTCATTTCATACACAGAATCAAACTCTGAGGACATCATCAAACTCTGGGGACATCATCAAACTCTGGGGACATCATCAAACTCTGGGGACATCATTAAACTCTGAAGACAGCATGAAACTCTGAGGACAGCACGAAACTCTGGGAACAGCATGAAACTCTGGGGACAGCATGAAACTATGGGGACAGCATGAAACTCTGAGGACAGCATCAAACTCTGGGGACATCATTAAGCACAAACATTAATGGTTTTGAACATCTAACGCGATAAAACTACAAAAACCAGAACGACGACGACCCTGTTAACCAAATAAAACATCCAAACCTACGTCACGAACCTACGCCACAAACCTATACGACAAACCTACATCACAAACCTAAGTCACACTCAGAACAGAGTCTATGAAATGTTAAGAATTGAGTAACAACAGCGGTCTGGGTAACACCATGTCATGTTTTTACAAATAACTTGGTCTTTTAAGTCTTCAACGAAAACTCTCAAGCAAACACACACACACATACACACACACACATACACACAACCGCTCCTGTCAGAAATGTTGTGAAAGGGGCTTCCAGTGGTCAGCTCTTCCAATGATATTCATATTTTTATCTGGCCACTACTAAAAGTTCCCGTCCCTTTGTTTGTGCTTGTTTCTCCATCCCTTTGACAAGTCATATTGTTGGTTAAGAGAGTGTAAAATGATTGGCTTCCATTTTAGAAAATGATGTTTTGGACCTCCAATCTGAACGCTGTGTAACCATTTGTTGAATTTTATACTCAAGCGAGATAACTCTCTTTTACTCTACCAGTCATTTTCTCCGCAAGAGGTGGAGCCTGCAAACAAGACGGACCCTTGCTGTAAAAGTGGCTCCCCGTAAGTTTTCCACAAACCTCACAGACTTTAACAAAGCCTGAACAACTGTTCAGACAATTTACAGCGAAGATCAGAGGCAGACAAGCGAGATTTGTAGGACATTTTCTGAGAAGAGGAAAATTTGAACACATTGTTGCCACTGGAAAAATTGAGGGAAGAAGAGACAGAGGAAGACAGAGAGAGAAGTTATTGGATGGTTGTCAGTGTGGCTAGGAAGAAAGTCACCGGCGGATCTCATAATCAAGTCTAAAGACAGGGAATTGTGGAGAGAAATGATCGCCTACGCCACGCGGCACTTGATTGTTTGATTGAACAACTGTTATCTTCACAACCGTGGCACCCGGCAGATGAGCTGCCGCATATACCAGACTCACACATCGGAAGACATCAGATCCTTTCCTATCTGCCATTGTTACCTGCACAGAGAAAACAGACTCCCCATGCCCTGTAAGCAGCGATAGTCTGATGTAGATAAGTATTAAGTTATCTGAGCTGAGATCCATGACAACCTAATAACAAAAACTACTGCGTCGGTATTAAATGTAATCCAGGACAACATTGGTTTTCAAAATTATTTAGTGAAATACTGAAAAGGTAGTGATTTTTTTTTCAAACCAGTAAAGGAAGAAAACCATAACGAATAATTTTAACCGGTAAAGGAAGTAACCCATAAGGAAGAATTTCAACCATTAAAGGAAGAAAGCGAGGAAGAATAACCTCAACTACTTGAAGGAAGAAAACGAAGAATTTCAAATACCTGAAGGAAAAAAGCCGGGAAGATTTTCGGCCTGTGAAAGAAGAAAGTGAGAAAGAAGAATATCAACTACTTGAAGGAAGAAAACGAAGAAGAATTTCACATATCTGAAGGAAAAAAGCCGGGAAGATTTTCGGCCAGTGAAAGAAGAAAGTGAGGAAGAAGAATATCAACTACTTGAAGGAAGAAGAATTTCAGCCGGTAAGAGTAGAAAGCCAGGAAGAATAATTTCAATAAATGAGAGAAGAATATCAACCAGTGAAGAAACAGAATCAGGAAGAAGAATTTCAGCACATGAGAGAAGAATTTCAGGGGATGTAGAAAGAAATTCAGAAAGAAGATTTTCAAACAGTGAAGGAAGAAAGCCAGAAAGAATAATTTCTGCAAGTGAGAGAAGAATTTCAGGGAGCGAAGTAAAAAGCCAGGTAGAAGAATTTCACGAAGTGAGAGGAGAATTTCAACCAGTGAAAAAAGAAACCCAGGAAAAGGAATTTCGGCAAGTGAGAGAAGAAGTTCAACAAGTGAATAAAGAAAGCCAAGAAGAAGAATTTCAACCAGTGAAAATTTAAACCCAGGAAGACAAATGTCAGCAAGTGGTATAAGAATTTCAGGGAGTGAAGAAAGAAAGCCAGGAAGAAGAATTTCAACAAGTGAGAGAATAATTTCAAACAATGAAAAAAGAAACTCAGGAGGAAGAATTTCAGCCAGTGAGAGATGAATTTCAGCCAGTGAAGAAGGAAAGCCAGAAAGAATAGTTTCAGCAACTGAGAGATGAATTTCAGACAGTGAAGAAAGAAAGCCAGGAAGAAGAATTTTAACCAGTGGAGAAAGAAAGTCAGGAAGAAGAATTTTAACCAGTGAAGAAAGAAAGTCAGGAAAAAGAATTTTAACCAGTGGAGCAAGAAAGTCAGGAAGAAGAATTTTAACCAGTGAAGAAAGAAATTCAGGAAGAAGAATTTTAACCAGTGAAGAAAGAAAGTCAGGAAGAAGAATTTTAACCAGTGAAGAAAGAAAGTCAGGAAAAAGAATTTTAACCAGTGAAGAAAGAAAGTCAGGAAAAAGAATTTTAACCAGTGAAGAAAGAAAGTCAGGAAGAAGAATTTTAACCAGTGAAGAAAGAAATTCAGGAAGAAGAATTTTAACCAGTGAAGAAAGAAAGTCAGGAAAAAAGAATTTCAACCAATGGAGAAAGAAATTCAGGAAGAAAATTTCAACCAATGGAGAAAGAAAGCACAGAAGAAGAATTTCAATCAGTAAAGGAGGAAAACCAAGAAGAAGGCATAAAGCCCACAGACAGATTTAGCTACCAGACGCGAACAAAGATTAAATGTATATCAAGACATATTACTCACATCAGACTTTATTGATTCCGATGAAATGACGTTCGCACATGCATACACACTCACCCACACACGCAAGCTTATGATTTACCTCAATAACTTAATGCCAAAGCCCTTAGCCCAGTCCGGATAATTAGAAACCCCGATTAAACGAAAGTTTCTCATATGGCGCGTGCTTGCTTCTTTCTCAGCATAGTTTCAACGAGTTCTAAGACAGATAAAGTGAAACAGACTTGGTCATTGTCTTGTGAACGTTGTTTTAAGTTGGCGCTATGCTTCAGCTGCGCATCATCCTGGTGTCAGAAATTATTCCTAGAGCGCTGGTGATTTGGTACAAATTATTCCTAGAGCGCTGGTGATTTGGTACAAATTATTCCTAGAGCGCTGGTGATTTGGTACAAATTATTCCTAGAGCGCTGATGATTTGGTACAAATTATTCCTAGAGCGCTGCTGATTTGGTACAAATTATTCCTAGAAGGCTGGTGATTTGGTACAAATTATTCCTAGAGGACTAGTGATTTGGTACAAATTATTCCTAGAGGGCTGGTGATTTGGTAAAATTATTCCTAGAAGGCTGGTGATTTGGTACAAATTATTCCTAGAGGGCTGTGGTACAAATTATTCCTAGAGCGCTGGTGATTTGGTACAAATTATTCCTAGAGCGCTGTGGTACAAATTATTCCTAGAGGGCTGGTGATTTGGTACAAATTATTCCTAGAGAGCTGGCGATTTATTACACATTATTCCTAGTGCACTGGTGATTTGGTACAAATTATTCCTAGAGCGCTGGTGATTTTGTACAAATTATTCCTAGAGCGGTGGTAATTTACAAATTATTCCTAGAGTGCTGGTGATTTGGTACAAAGTATTCCTAGAGCGCTGGTGATTTGGTACAAAGTATTCCGAGAGGGCTGGTGATTTGGTACAAATTATTCCTAGAGGGCTGTTGATTTGGTACAAATTATTCCCAGAGGATATTTGATCTAGTACAAATTATTCCTAGAGGGCTGGTGATCTGGTACAAATTATTCCTAGAGGGCTGGTGATTTGGTACAAATTATTCCTAGAGCGCTGTGGTACAAATTATTCCTAGAGGGGTGGTGATTTGGTACAAATTATTCCTAGAGGGCTGTTTATCTGGTAAAAATTATTCCTAGATGGCTGGTGATCTGGTACAAATTATTCCTAGAGGGCTGGTGATTTGGTACAAATTATTCCTAGAGGGCTGGTGATTTGGTACAAATTATTCCTAGAGGGCTAGTGATTTGGTACAAATTATTCCTAGAGGGCTAGTGATTTGGTACAAATTATTCCTAGAGGGCTGGTGATTTGGTACAAATTATTCCTAGAGCGCTGGTGATTTGGTAAAATTATTCCTAGAGCGCTGTGGTACAAATTATTCCTAGAGCGCTGGTGATCTTGTACAAATTATTCCTAGAAGGCTGGTGATTTGGTACAAATTATTCCTAGAAGGCTGATGATTTGGTACAAATTATTCCTAGAGGAATAGTGATTTGGTACAAATTATTCCTAGAGCGCTGGTGATTTGGTACAAATTATTCCTAGAGGGCTGATGATTTGGTACAAATTATTCTTAGAGCGCTGTGGTACAAATTATTCCTAGAGCGCTGGTGATCTTGTACAAATTATTCCTAGAGGGCATTTGATGTAGTACAAATTATTCCTAGAGGGCTGGTGATCTTATACAAATTATTCCTAGAGGGCTGGTGATCTGGTACAAATTATAGCTAGAGGGCTGGTGATCTTGTACAAATTATTCCTAGAGGGTATTTGATCTAGTACAAATTATTCCTAGAGGCCTGGTGATCTGGTACAAATTATTCCTAGAGGGCTGGTGATCTGGTACAGATTATTCCTAGAGGGCTGGTGATCTTATACAAATTATTCCTAGAGGGCTGGTGATCTTGTACAAATTATTCCTAGAGGGCAGGTGATCTGGTACTGTGTACGGTCTGGAGGGTTAAAGGGGACAATATTAAACACTAAATGTGAGTTATGAAAATAATTGCAGAATTTATTTTGGAATAAAAACTGCAGTCATTGGATATTTTTGAAAAATTAATAAGCTTATGTCTCCTCCACAAAGAAGTTTTGTATATTTTCAGTTCTTCTGAATAATATTCTTATTTATTTATTTCTAATTTGTTTAAAGCATCATTTGTTGATATTTCCAGAATTACGAGATTAGAGCATTGGAATGTCGCCAAGCCTCTATCTCCTGCCTGGAGAAATGTATCCAACACAGAAGAGGTTGATAATCTTGCTGTCTGGTTTTACATTGCTCATATAGGCCTGTAGAAACAAAGCAAAATACGACAACAAAGATGTTTAATTAGGACACTTTTATGTACATTTTCGAACAAAAAATTAAGAAATTGATGATGCGTCCGTGAGACCGGCACTGACTGTAAACCTAACAAGCAACTGAAGACGCGCCTATAAGCTAACAGAAAAATTGCCTAAGACAGGCAGTGAAACATGTACAGTGCTTCTGTTGTTATCATTATTAACAGGTCGTCTAGTAGGATTACTGTTTGGTTAAGTAGAATTATTCTCTGATTTAACTTTACTAGATCTGATCTATAGATCTTCTACAAACTTAGTTTCTATGATATTCTCTTAGAAACGACAAACGACTAATCCCACTAGAACAACACCAAACACTAAACTAGGAAGCCTTGCAACAAAACAAACATATCAACAGTGAGAGAGTATCAACCAATAATGTAGTTTTAACACAGACAACAAATTTATTGAATGATAGAATGTAGGATGAATTCGTGAGGATGAAAAGTGCTGTCACACGGCAGAGATGACAATACAATAAAATACTCAACTCCTCGGCACGAACTTCTTTGCCATATGGGGAGACAGAAGTCAGACATAGACTGAAAAAGAAACAATTACTACCAAAGCTTAATACTTACACTTTGTATGAAAAATCATTGCAAATGAAAACTCAAAATCACATCACACTGAATCTCAAACAATGAACAATTCATAACCAGTAGCCTATTCTAAAAAAAAAACGGACAGGCAAAAATAACATAATGACTGACTGACTAACATAACTGACTGACTAGCTAACATGACTGATTGACTAACTAACATGACTGATTAACTAACCAACATGACTGACATGACTGGTTGACTGCCTAACATGACTGACTAACATGACTGATTAACTGACTAACATGACTGACATGACTGATTGACTGTTTAACATGACTGACATGACTGGTTGACTGCCTAACATGACTGATTACTGACTAACATGCCTGATTTATTGACTAAACATGACTGATTAACCGACTAACATGACTGATTGACTGACTAACATGACTGATTGACTGACTGACGTGACTGACTGTCCTAAAATGGACATTGAATATCGTTCTGCATCTGCAACTCTAAGATACTGAAACCAACTGGTAAAACATTACTAAAACTCACAAGTATCACTGTCTACATTCCTGATATATATATTGTTCAAAAAAAAAAGAAACGCAACACTACTGTAGTCGTAATGGACACCAAATTTCACACTTGTGTCAAAATTTTATTTTACGGAATTAATGTTTCAATCTTAGCATGAAGAAACTTTAAAGACTTTAACAATGAAATGATGTTCATTAAATTTTATTTTTTGCGACTTCAGCCTCCGTTTCAGTAAGGTGTATGGCCTCCTCTGGCCTGTATCAGAGAACGACATCTCTTTGACATGGATCCGATTAGCCGTTGGATCTGTTGTTGTGGGATGGCTGCCAACTCTTCCCGCAGTGCAAGAGACAACTGTCGGAGAATGGTCTCGCTGGCGGACTTTTCTGTTGAATTCATCCCATAAGTGTTCTGCTAGGTTCATGTCTGATGAGATGGACTGCCACGGAATGGTCTGGACGTTATTGTCATCGAGGAACTGTCGAAGACCACATCATATGGCTGCGTCATCTCAGGAATCGATTTGCATCTGCGTCCTCAACAGTCCAGTCAATGACAGCAGCTCGTTGAATTTCAGATCAAACGGTTAGGAACCGGATGCACGATGTTGGCCTTTGAGCTATAAGACCCTACAGAGATCCTGTTCTTACGGACCGGCATCGCCAGAACCGACTGCAGCGGGTGAACCAGCATTGTCAATGGACCGTTGCGAATGATTGGAGAATGGTTCGGTTTAGTGATAAATCATTCTTTCTGCTCAAGTGACATGATAGACGAGAAGAGTTTACCGCAGAATCTATGAGCGCTACGTCAAGAACTGCGTGGATGAGGCTCCTCCACATGGTGGTGGAGGTGTACCGGTGTGGGGGATGATCAGCTTCATGGGAAGAAGTGACCTGGTGCTAATTGAATGACGCCTGAATGTCCAACAATACGTCTCTGAAATTCGTCGTCCTCACGTCCCTTCACTTCTGGCTGCACCTGAGCCGATTTTTCAGCAGTTGGACCTCATGTGGCACAACTAACCACCCGGTTCCTCGATGATAACAACGTCCAGATCATCCCGTGGCTATCCATGCCATCAGACATGAACCTAGCAGAACACTTATGGGATGAATTCAACAGAAAAGTCCGCCAGCGAGATCAATCTCCGACAGTTGTCTCTTGCACTGCGGGAAGAGTTGGCAGCCATCCCACAACAACAGATCCAACGGCTAATCGGATCCATGTCAAAGAGATGTCGTTCTCTGATACAGGCCAGATGAAGCTATACACCTTACTGAAATGGAGGCTGAAGTCGCAAAAAATAAAAATCCAAACCAAATTTAATGAACATCATTTCATTGTTAAAGTCTTATACTTCATGCCAAAATTGAAACATTAAATTCCGTAAAATAAAATTTTGACACAAGTGTGAAATTTGGTGTCCATTACGACTACAGTAGTGTTGCGTTTCTCTTTTTTGAACAGTATAATAGTTCATGACCTTCAGCTATCTTTAATCACAAAATCTCGTGCCACTGTGAACTCCCAATCAATAACCTTAACTTTGACACTTCAGTTTTCTAACTTTAGACTTCTCGGTGAATTTGACGACCCAAGGGTCAAGGTGTGAGAACTTATTAACAAGGGAAAGCACTCTTTCTTTACTCAGTTTAAAGCAATTGTCTCCCTTCTTCTTCCATATCTAGCCTTTTTCCTAAGGCTAATTCTGTTACAGTAAATGAAAGTCCAGATTCATCATAACATTATAAGGCTGCAACAAAAGTTCCCCAGCAGGTCCTGTCTTGACCAAGTCGGGTTACCTGAAACCATGTCTCTCCTGGTTGCTTTAGTTCTTCTTGTGTTGTGCGTCTCCGTGCGTCTATTGGCCTGCCCTTCATTCTTTTCCAGTGAGATGTTGTATCTTTGTATCTCTTTTGCTTCTTGGTCTGTCTTCCCAGTCTCTGGCATCGTGTGGATGTTACAGGTTTTGGTCCCTAGTTTCATGCCTTGGGGCGGCAGGCGTGACTGTGAGATTGTATGTGGCGCTGTGTTTGCTTTTGTTACTGGATAGAATGTTGGGGCACTAGTTGAAGCCGGGTTTGCTGGGTGTTTCTGGGTTAGTTGCCCACTCTATCCAGCCACCCTTCACTTCCAGGCTCTTTCAGTCCTAAAGTTGGCAACACACTGACACAGAAGTCAAGCCAGACCTACGTATCACTTGATATGAGTTTTGTATTGATGAATCGGATGACAATGAAGATGGTGATGGCGATATTCTGACCTCCGGCAGGTTTGGCCTGCCACGCGGCAAGTCTATTCATACTTCCACAACTCCAGTAACAGATATAAACATCCATTTTCTCGACAGAGACATCACAGAAACCATCCTCTCAGGTACACATCCAAACGTAGACTGGATGCCCACTCACAGTCTCCCCCACATTTCTCTGTTACGGGCTTCTCAGCCCACGTGACGTTCTAGAAGGATCTCGACCGATCACGGAAAAGTTCAAAAAGAGAATCATAACATTTGTCCTTTCCGTAAAAACCACAGTTATCCCCCGTATACTGCCATACTAAGGACTGAGTCGGACCTGAGATTTCCTCGTGGCTTTTGCCCCTGCTCGTCACTGGAGGTCTCACTACAGAAGTCCCTGCTCGTCACTGCTGGTCTTGCTACAGAAGCCCTGCTCGTCACTGCTGGTCTTACTACAGAAGTCCCTGCTCGTCACTGCTGGTCTCACTACAGAAGTCCCTGCTCGTCACTGCTGGTCTTGCTACAGAAGCCCTGCTAGTCACTGCTGGTCTTACTACAGAAGTCCCTGCTCGTCACTGCTGGTCTTACTACAGAAGTCCCTGCTCGTCACTGCTGGTCTTACTACAGAAGTCCCTGATCGTCACTGCTGGTCTTACTACAGAAGTCCCTACTTCACTAATACTTGACTTTTCGGTACATATAAAAACTGTTCGTGTGAAATGTAAAGCGACCGCGCATTTAAAGCGCCCCGTTCTTTGCTACAGAACCTGAAAAAAAGGGAAGATGTAAACGCAAAGCGGAGGGACCTTGCAAAACAAACACGGTTTTCTGTAACTTGAAGGTTTGTGGCAATCAAACTTTGCTAGAATCATGCGCAAAGCTGCTGAGCAAATTGATGCCAGGAAACTTCTAGAAACATAGAGCAAAATGGTGTCAGGAAACTTCTAGAAACATAGAGCAAAATGGTGTCAGGAAACGTCTAGAAACATAAAACAAAATGGTGTTAGGAAACTTCTAGAAACATAGAGCAAAATGGTGTCAGGAAACTTCTAGAAACATAGAGGAATATGGTGTCAGGAAACTTCTAGAAACATAGAGCAAAATGATGTCAGGAAACTTCTAGAAACATAGAGGAATATGGTGTCAGGAAACTTCTAGAAACATAGAGCAAAATGATGTCAGGAAACTTCTAGAAACATAGAGCAATATGGTGTCAGGAAACTTCTAGAGACATAGAGCAAAATGGTGTCAGGAAACTTCTATAAACATAGAGCAAAATGGTGCCAGGAAACTTCTAGAAACATAGAGCAAAATGGTGCCAGGAAACTTCTAGAAACAGCAAACGACTACCCCACAGCCTCTAAGAGGAATTTGGTAATCCAGTACACAATTATTTCTCTTGTGCCCCTACCCTCAGTTTACTCTGTTGATTATCTGTTCCGTCTTTATCCACTTCTTTATCCTGATCGTTGTGCCTCAGAGTACTGCATCAGCTGGACACCCCCCCCCCCCCACAACCTCCAACCACCCTACATTTTTTGCTTGCTTTCTAAACTGGCTTGTAATTGGAAAGAGTTTCCATATCATTTCTGTTTTTCAAAATGTTGGATTTTATCTCATCATTCTTCTGTTTAGTATGTTCTATATGTGACTGTCAGAGATATAAGTGAATTCATTTGCTATACCTATATATTTGCTATACATTGTTTATATCTATATATTTGCTATACATTATCTACACCTATATATTTTCTATACATTGTGTATGCCTACTTACTATACATTATCTATACCTTGTATAAAATATATAGGTATAGATAATGTATAGCTAAGATACAGGTATAGCAAATTAACTCGTTTTTAGCTCAGCTAACAAAGGTTATCATACAGAAGGGTCGTGAATGTCGAGACCGGGCACAAGGTTGAGAGTTCAAGATCTCATCCAGCCACACTGTGGCTCTTCCAGCATCAATGTGGCTCATCCAGCGTCACTGTGGCTCTTCCAGCATCAATGTGGCTCATCCAGCGTCACTGTGGCTCTTCCAGCATCAATGTGGCTCTTCCAGCGACACTGTGGCTCATCCAACGACACTGTGGCTCATACAGCGACACTGTGGCTCATCCAGCGACACTGTGGCTCTTCCAGCGACACTGTGGCTCCTCCAGCGACACTGTGGGTCATCCAGCGACACTGTGGGTCATCCAGCGACACTGTGGGTCATCCAGCAACACTGTGGGTCATCCAGCGACACTGTGGGTCATCCAGCGACACTGTGGGCCATCCAGCCACACTGTGGGTCATCCAGCGACACTGTGGGCCATCCAGCCACACTGTGGATCATCCAGCGACACTGTGGGTCATCCAGCCACACTGTGGGTCTTCCAGCGACACTGTGGCTCTTCCGTGCAATATTTACAGATACCTCATTGACTCGGAACAGCAGAAGTGGTTGGGGTTTTGTTGCCTACCGAAATGTAAGAGCAGTGGCAAAGAGTTCAGGAGCCTTTGAAGTCAGCACATCAAGCATGTGAGTGGAAACTGAGGCTGTCGATGGCACTGGAATGGCTAGTTGCTCATGCTGTGGTTAATGGTGTCACTGTGACGGATTCACAGAGTATGCTTCGTAAAACTGGGAAGAAATTGCTTCGAAAAGACTGGGTTCATCTGTTAAGCCAGTCAGCTGTGACAAGCCTAACGTGGCTTTACTGTCTAGGGCATGAGGGGGTACACGCCAATGATGTGGTAGACAGACTTGCTGGACAGGCTAAAATAAATGGTAGACTGAAAATGGACAAGGGGGACATTGCTAAGGCTGTATTGGAAAAATGAAGAGCGGGAATGGACGAACAATGTAGCTGTGAAGAGACTGCTGGAGCTAGGACAAGTTAAAGGCGTTGGTAGGAAATCCGAACTGTGTGGCAGAAAAACGTGTCGTAAACAACCAACATTTGACAGGAACTATTAACAAACCTACTCTTTGAAGGTTGCTGTGGCATGCGGTGGAGCATGTATGGGGTGTCCCGAATGCAATAATGCCGGTGTCAGAATTATGAACTTTGAACTTCAAGCTTTGTCCATACCTATGTATTTGCTATACATAATCTAAACCTATATATTTGCTATACATTATCTATACCTATATATATGCTATACATAGTTTACACGTATGTATTTGCTATACATTGTCTATACTTATATATTTGCTACTCTACTGTAATTTTAACTATATATTTGCTATACATTATCTATGCTTCTATATTTGCTATACATTGTTTATACCTATATATGTGCTATACATTGGCTCTATCTATATACTTGCTATACGTTGTCTATACCTATATATTTGCTGTATATTGACAAAGCGTTTTAATGTTGTTTTTGTATATTTTACTTAACAGAAGCGTGGGTGAAAAGGAAAACTTTGTTTATTAGCAAGGAAGAGGCCACAGTGGGAGACAGACAAAAATCCTTTGATCTATCGGACAGGAATGTATGACTCCCACAGATAGAGAAGACTCTGGGGGTGAACTGTGCCAGAGTCAGGAATGTATGACTCCCATAGATAGAGAAGACTCTGGGGGTGAACTGTGCCAGAGTCATGAATGTATGACTCCCACAGATAGAGAAGACTCTGGGTGTGAACCGTGCCAGAGTCAGGAATGTATGACTCCCACAGATAGAGAAGACTCTGGGGGTGAACCGTGCCAGAGTCAGGAATGTATGACTCCCACAGATAGAGAAGACTCTGGAGGTGAACTGTGCCAGAGTCAGGAATGTATGACTCCCACAGATAGAGAAGACTCTGGGGGTGAACCGTGCCAGAGTCAGGAATGTATGACTCCCACAGATAGAGAAGACTCTGGGTGTGAACTGTGCCAGAGTCATGAATGTATGACTCCCACAGATAGAGAAGACTCTGGGGGTGAACTGTGCCAGAGTCATGAATGTATGACTCCCACAGATAGAGAAGACTCTGGGTGTGAACCGTGCCAGAGTCAGGAATGTATGACTCCCACAGATAGAGAAGACTCTGGGGGTGAACTGTGCCAGAGTCAGGAATATATGGTTCCCACAGATAGAGAAGACTCTGGGGGTGAACTGTGCCAGAGTCAGGAATGTATGACTCCCACAGATAGAGAAGACTCTGGGTGTGAACCGTGCCAGAGTCAGGAATGTATGACTCCCACAGATAGAGAAGACTCTGGGTGTGAACCGTGCCAGAGTCAGGAATGTATGACTCCCACAGATAGAGAAGACTCTGGGGGTGAACCGTGCCAGAGTCAGGAATGTATGACTCCCACAGATAGAAAAGACTCTGGATGTGAACCGTGCCAGAGTCAGGAATGTATGACTCCCACAGATAGAGAAGACTCTGGGTGTGAACCGTGCCAGAGTCAGGAATGACTCTGGAGTCACACTTGCCTGGGCTGCTTCATTTCTGCACTGGCTCATTTTCTGCGTCCTGTTCAGTGCTTCTGCGGCCGTGTTTGTCTCGTTAGTGTGTGCACGAACATGTTCTGGGAAAAGTTTGAGTCGAGAGAGAGAATCAGTTCATCTCGAGACATGGCCGGGCGCCGCTGGGGAGCTTTTGTTTTGTCCGGCTGGATGTGACTTTCTTGGTGAAGTTTTCTGCCTCACTGAGTACTCTCTACTGTGGTAAGAAAGATTGTTATGCAATATGCCGCTTGAGCCCCTGGTGTATGTAAGTTCTGTATGTATGTTAAGTTTTGTTACAAGTTGTCGTAAGTGTAAGTTGTTTAATATTTATTGAATGTTTTTGTGTCCACATTTGTTAACTGGTGCAGCGATGGCTGCATAAATGTTTTCAGTCAGTATTCTTGTACGTGGCTGTAAGGCAGGTGAGTTGTGATCAAGTCCAAGCCGACTGCTCGGAGCGCGGATATTCTAAGTGCCGTGTGGCGTAGGCGATCATTTCTCTGCACAATTCCCTGACTTTAGACTTGCTTATGAGATCCGCCGGTGACTTTCTTCCTAGCCACACTGACAGCCCATCCAGTAACTTCTCTCTCTGTCTTCTTCTGTCTCTTCTTCCTTCAATTTTTCCAGTTGCTACAATGTGTTCCAATTTTCCTCTTCTCAGGAAATGTCCTACAAATCTCGTTTGTCTGCCTCTGATCTTTGCTGTAATTTGCATTTAACTCCAGCCTCTCTTAAGACTTCTTTGTTGGTTTTCTTAGCTGTCCATGGTACCTTCAACATCCTTCTTATAAACCACATTTCCATGGCCTCCATTTCTCCCTATACTCTCTTATTCATGGACCATGCTTCACATCCATAAAACAAAATTGGCTCGATGTAACTTTAAGTACTCGGAATCTTGTTTCCATTGATATGGATCTGTTGCATAAGATGTGTCTCATTGTCTGGAATGCTGACTTGGCCTGAGCACGTCTGCTTTTTATGGTATGGTTTAAGTTAATAACTTGAAGATATATAAGGAATAATGCAATGATTTGTCTGAGGTGCAGAGATTGAAGTTAGAATGAAAATATTTGTGAAGATTTGGGCCAGATCAAGAATGTGATGTGTTTACAATATTGTGTTCATAAGTGTTGCTGGCCAGTTCTGTGTCATATGTGTGTAGTCCTGGAACACTGGAAGTAGTCCTGGAACACTGGAACATAAATGTTGTTGGCCAGTTGTGTGTCATATGTGTGTAGTCCAGGAACACTGGAACATAAGTGTTGTTGGCCAGTTCTGTGTCATATGTGTGTAGTCCAGGAACAATCGAACATAAGTGTTGGTAGCCAGTTCTGTGTCATATATGTGTAGTCCAGGAACACTGGAACATAAGTGTTGCTGGCCAGTTGTGTGTCATATGTGTGTAGTCCAGGAACACTGGAACATAAGTGTTGCTAGCCAGTTCTGTCATATGTGTGTATTCCAGGAACACTAAGTGTTGCTAGCCAATTCTGTGTCATATGTGTGTAGTCCAGGAACACTAAGTGTTGCTAGCCAGTTCTATGTCATATATGTGTAGTCCAGGAACACTAAGTGTTGCTAGCCACTTCTGTGTCATATGTGTGTAGTCCATGAACAATCGAACATAAGTGTTGCTAGCCAGTTCTGTGTCATATGTATGTAGTCCAAGAACACTAAGTGTTGCTAGCCAGTTCTGTGTCATATGTATGTAGTCCAGGAACACTAAGTGTTGCTAGCCACTTCTGTGTCATATGTGTGTAGTCCAAGAACACTAAGTGTTGCTAGCCAGTTCTGTGTCATATGTGTGTAGTCCAAGAACACTAAGTGTTGCTAGCCAGTTCTGTGTCATATGTATGTAGTCCAGGAACACTAGAACACTTGAAATATCTTTGATCATTAACATTTCTTTAATCATATAAAGAAGTGATGCATTAAAAATTTACAATTCTCTCTCCCCTTCGACAATAACAACTCACATATGATTCATACCATTCATTACAAATGTGATATCATGTTTTGATGTGGTTGTGTGTTTATGTTTGTGATCATCTTGATGGTTTGTTACTGACACATGCCTTCACAATAATTGATATCCCTGATTGTTGTATGCTTCTTATTGTTGTTGTTGGCCGCTGGAAATAAATTAGATATAATTGTTAGGTTGGATCTTGCATTGTGAATTTATTTCTTGTGTTGGCTTTGTGTCTGTGAGGTTTATAATGATGCTGTTTATTAAGCAACAGTACGTTAAACAACAACTGATTATTGAACCACCAAAGTTTTTGGGGCAGGCGAGATTGGGAGTAATGTACAAGCAAGGAAATCCTGGGTTGAGATGACTTACATAAATGATCACTGAGAAATGATCCTAACTAGTACGGCGGTACATAACTAGTACGGCGGTACATAACTTAGAAACCCCCTTTCCCTCCCCATCGGTACAGACTGTAAATTTTAGTGTGGAAAAGGTGAACTGAGTTCTCACGATAACTAATAAGACTAACGAAAGATAACGAACCCCCGTTATATCATACCTCAGCAATAATTATTATTTACTATTTGATTTTTTTTACATTTCTTTCCTTTGTATCCTCATTCTACTGTTTTTTTTTTGTTTTGTTTTTTTGTAAAACTTGCCCATATATATCTGTCTGTCTCTACACCATTAAAAAAAAAGAAAGATCTGTGCTGAAGATGTTATGTATCGCTGAAGCAGCTTCTTTTTTAAGCAACATGTCGGCTTGGAGTACCTAGAAAAAAACACACACTACACATCTATAACAATGCCTAGAAAAAAACCATTATACATCTATAACAATGCCTAGAAAAAAACATTATACATCCATAACAATGCCTAAAAAACCATTATACATCTATAACAATGCCTAGAAAAAACCCATTATACATCTATAACAATACCTAGAAAAAATCATTATACATCTATAACAATGCCTAGAAAATATCATTATACATCTATAACAATACCTAGAAAAAATCATTATACATCTATAACAATGCCTAGAAAAAACCATTATACATCTATAACAATGCCTAGAAAAAAAACATTACACATGTATAACAATGCCCTGGAAAATGATGCACATCTATAACAATGCCTAGAAAAAACATTGCACATCTATAACAATGCCTAGAAAAAACCATTATACATCTATAACAATGCCTAGAAAAAACCCATTATACATCTATAACAATGCCTAGAAAAAAACCATTATACATCTATAACAATGCCTAGAAAAAAAAACATTACACATGTATAACAATGCCTTGGAAAATGATGCACATCTATAACAATGCCTAGAAAAAACATTGCACATCTATAACAATGCCTAGAAAAAAACCATTATACATCTATAACAATGCCTAGAAAAAAACCATTATACATCTATAACAGTGCCTAGAAAAAAACCATTATACATCTATAACAATGCCTAGAAAAAAACCATTATACATCTATAACAATGCCTAGAAAAAAACCATTATACATCTATAACAATGCCTAGAAAAAAAAACATTATACATGTATAACAATGCCTTGGAAAATGATGCACATCTATAACAATGCCTAGAAAAAACATTGCACATCTATAACAATGCCTAGAAAAAACATTGCACATCTATAACAATGCCTAGAAAAAAACCATTATACATCTATAACAATGCCTAGAAAAAAACCATTATACATCTATAACAATGCCTAGAAAAAACCATTATACATCTATAACAATGCCTAGAAAAAAACCATTATACATCTATAACAATGCCTAGAAAAAAAAACATTACACATGTATAACAATGCCTTGGAAAATGATGCACATCTATAACAATGCCTAGAAAAAACATTACACATCTATAACAATGCCTAGAAAAATCCATTATACATCTATAACAATGCCTAGAAAAAACCCATTATACATCTATAACAATGCCAAGAAAAAACCCATTATATATCTATAACAATTACTAGAAAAAAAACCATTATACATCTATAACAATGCCTAGAAAAAACCATTATACATCTATAATAATGCCTTGGAAAATGATGCACATCTATAATAACATAAATAACGCAAGCATTGAAGAAAGACAACTCTTGCTCTTTAATTATGCACAATATTTATATAACTGATTTGCTGCTTTTTGTTGGCTATTTCAGTATTCAGCATCATTTTCTTTTTTAATCTAACAAATATGCTCCAGGAAAGAGAAATAAGAATTCGGTATTTAATTCCGTATATTAGGTTTAATTTAAATGTGTTTCTCTTAGTGGATGTAGAGAGTCCTGTGATGTATAGCGCTTTTATCCAACGTTTCCTTTAAGCGAATGTGCAACTACGCATATAGATCTGAAGTTAGCTTGATTGCACAAAGTGTGTGAGGGAGGACACCAGCTCTTTTGCTGCACAAGCGCCAGGGGCAGGTAAGCACCATTTTATGTCTGGGTCCGTTCTGTTGTGTCTAGAACTAATTCATTTTCTGGATCATTTCATCCAGTCAACGCCATATTAAGTAGTTTTTTTCTGCATACGTCCCTATCTTCTGTCTCTTTTTACATGAGTCTTTATTCAATTTTTTTTTAATCTGTTCATATGTAAAGAAGAAAAAGTGAGTGAGTGAGTGAGTGAGTGAGTGAGTCATTGGAGAAGGAAAATAAACGTGTGAAAACAAAAATTACAAAAAAAGGACAATGAGAATTGTGACAGCATACAGACATGTGACAGCATACAGACATGTGACAGCATACAGACATGTGACAGCATTCAGACATGTGACAGCATACAGACATGTGACAGCATTCAGACATGTGACAACAAACAGACATGTGACAGCATACAGACATGTGACAGCATTCAGACATGTGACAGCATACAGACATGTGACAGCATTCAGACATGTGACAACAAACAGACATGTGACAGCATACAGACATGTGACAGCATACAGACATGTGACAGCATACAGACATGTGAAGGGAAAGAAATTACAAGAGAACATGTATGTATGTATCGAACCCCCCCCCCCCCCACTCTAGAAGATCGAGCAGCCCCTTAGTTGTAAGAAACAAGGACACTTACTATTCGACCAACAAACACCCCCCCCCCTCCCTAGATAGAGTAAACCAAGAGGCTGGTACTCCTTCTCACCACACAGCACGTGGGCACAAAATGTGACTATGTAAGCACTATTCTGTCGAAAATACAAACATTCTTTTAGGTACAAACTCGTGGCCGAGTTGATAGCGCATTGTCTTCTAGTGGCTAGGCGTACGCTCGACACACTACTGTCCGGAGTTCCAATCCCATCATTTTCTTATATTTCTTTAGTGTCTCACGTCACAAGTGCTCTATCCACAGTTTGTCTATGTCACAGTTTGTCTATGTCACAGTTTGTCTACGTCACAGTTTGTCTATGTCACAGTTTGTCTATGTCACATTTTGTCTATGTCACAGTTTGTCTATGCTAATGCTGTGCATTTTGCTGCAAAAATTGACAAGTACCAAGTACATACATGCTGGTGTATTGTCAAAGTACTGGTCCCTCCCTTCACTGAGCATTCTCTGCTGGCATATTCTGTTGCCTAGCATCCAGGTGCTGGCACATCTTAATATACTTGTATAGGGTGCGGTTTCAAATATCAGCCATCATATCTTTCCATTTTATTTCTAAACACATCGACTGAATTTTCAAACCTTTCATTTTCCTTTCTCTTTTCATCATTTTTTTTTCATACTTTACACTTCAGTAGTTGCGATGTTTCCACATATTTGTAACACAACAATCTTAGAAACACAATAATCTTTGTAACACATTAATCTTTGTAACACAGTCTTAGAAACACAATAATCTTTGTAACAAATTAATATGTGTAACATAGCAATCTATAAAAAACAATAATCTTTGTAACACATTAATCTTTGTAACACAATAATCTTAGTAACACAATAATCTTAGTAGCACATTAATCTTTGTGACACATTAATCTCTGCAGCACACTAATCTTTGTAACACATTAATCTTTGTAACATAATAATCTTTGTAACACAATAATCTTTGTAACATAATAATCTTTGTAACACATTGTGATAAATGAGCTGCACCAATAAAACTGGGGGGGTGGGGAGAGACATACTAGAGACAGAAGACCTACCTCGCCCTAAAACGATGTTTCTAAACCTTTCTGTCAAAGAAGGACCTCTGACTTTATCGTCTATAATCATTGCTGTCATCTTCCATGCTGACACGGACTCTGTGGTTTAAAGGAGAAAAAAAGAAATAAACCTATAACTTGCATTGAGATAGATAAAGAAGTGATAACATCAGCAGTGAAAAAAAGTAAGAGGATGTGGAAAATATTTGCAGAACACATAAATCAAATTTCTTCATTCTGTCAAAGCATGGCTAAGACTTTATTCTAGGTAAAAACGAAAATATTTTCTACTTCTCTTTACCTTTCATTCACATCCTTCCTTTTCTTCACCTGAAAGTTTAAACTTTTTTTCCAGTTAAATATAATACTTGTTATTCGCTTGAAATACTGTACTTTATTGGCCAAAAATGTCACATTCTTCCTCTGACATATTATCAGCTTCATCGACTGAATTTAACTTTTTTTTTTCGCCACCACAGTGAAATACTTACTTTCATATTTCAATATTTGCATTTCTTCCCAACTTGTTCATGTGACAACTCAGTAATCAAACAGCTCCAGATTGTACCTAACGTGTAACCCCACCCACGCTCTAGTTCACACCGCGTAATTATACCACAAACAGATGGTTTCCTACTCTAATCGTTACTTCGTGTAATCAAATGGTTCCGCAGGTTAACAAGAAAACAAATAGTCCCGCGGTGTAATCAAACAATCCTATCTTTATATTTTTCGTAAGTTCTGAAAATCCTTCGATCATTTTTTTTTTTGGTCCTAAATAAATAAGAAAGTAGTTCATGTAAAACAGATTGCATATTTCGCTTCTAGAATTTTATTGGAAAGTAACATTTTAAACTGCTCTATTTCTTTTGCTCTTCCTAAACCATTTTCTAAATCCTATTTTTGGGTGATGACCTCCAGTTTGTTCTACCGGGTCACGATCATGTTGGCTTCCCTGCAACAAATGTAAATTATGTAAAGATACAAAAATTTGTGAAAGTATTCAATCAAGTAATTAGTGTATTGACTTCAGTGGGGTCTTTGACCTAAAGAAGGTGGGGAACCATTGAGATAGATTCAGCAGTGTGAATACTGATTACACTGATTTTTGTTATTCATCACAGAGTAAGCTTGACGATTGGACAAGACCCTCCTATTGGTATGCAGATCTATCTTCTTATGTTGCTCCACTACCACAGGAGCATGTCGATTCCTACCACATTGGGCAGGTTGTTGTTGCTGTTTACAGCCTGTTTCTCGAAGCATAATGAGGTGTAACGACCTGGCCTGCTACAGTACGCTAACGCTGCAGAGAATAAGAGAACTTACCTCTTATCTATCGTCTTCGCTGTTCACTTTTCCTGTTATCGTTGTTAGATCATTTATATTTTCTCTTCACATTCTTCTACAATTTTCAAAACCTAGGTCCGAAGCTCTTTTCTCCAAGTTCTTCTGGTTGCCTCTTCTTCCTAATTCCTATGGCTAGTTCAGGTCTTAGTTCCCCAGGCCTGCCTACGCTCATCACTCTTGGAACATATCTTCCTAAATCATGTAAGCAGGTCAGATCTAGTTCCCCAGGCCTGCCTACGCTCATCACTCTTGGAACATGTCTTCCTAAATCATGTAAGCAGGTCAGATCTAGTTCCCCAGGCCTGCCTACGCTCATCACTCTTGGAACATGTCTTCCTAAATCATGTAAGCAGGTCAGATCTAGTTCCCCGAGGCCTGCCTACGCTCATCACTCTTGGAACATGTCTTCCTAAATCATGTAAGCAGGTCAGATCTAGTTCCCTCAGGCCTACCTACGCTCATCACTCTTGGAACATGTCTTCCTAAATCATGTAAGCAGGTCAGATCTAGTTCCCCGAGGTCTGCCTACGCTCATCACTCTTGGAACATGTCTTCCTAAATCATGTAAGCAGGTCAGATCTAGTTCCCCAGGTCTGCCTATGTTCATCACTCTCTGACGGCGTATCAGTCCTGCTTGTAGTATCAGTATGTGTAGAGTACCAGAAGCAGACTCTAGAGTTGACTCTACTCTCTGTAGTGACCAGTTCTTAAAAGAAATAGAAAGTCTGCTGATGCCTGCGTAGCTAATGAACTGGGTCAAACACCAACCCATCCATACCCTCACATACTCAGAAAAAAATAATCCGTCCTCGTTAGTTTCTCTCCGAGGTTCCCATCTCCATGTTCGCGTACCATTCTGAATCCAGAGCAATCCCAGCAGTCACAGCGACACTAAAGAGTTGTACAGGACTCGCAGACTATCAGACTTCCTCATGTCTGCTCTGTTCTCGGCCATTGTGATTAATCTTCTTGATTGACAAATCACGCCCTGCCCTAGTTTCCCCCCCCCCCCCCTTTTCCTCCAGGATCCATTCGTACTTCTTTTATTTCTCAATCCCCGCAGCCCTGATTTCTTTCTTTCTGAACTCACCCTGCGAACAAACGATCAACACTTTCTGTGCACCGGTCACCGCGCGCCATCATTACCCATGAGCCGGAAAATTGAATTCAGCGTGTCAGGAGATTTAGACATGTCAGGAGATTTAGACATGTCAGGAGATTTAGACATGTCAGGAGATTTAGACATGTCAGGAGATGTGGCTAGCACATGTCAGGAGATTTGGACATGTCATGAGATGTGGCTAGTACATGTCATGAGATTTGGACATGTCAGGAGATGTGGACATGTCAGGAGATGTGGCTAGCACATGTCAGGAGATTTAGACATGTCAGGAGATGTGGCTAGTACATGTCATGAGATTTGGACATGTCAGGAGATGTGGCTAGCATATGTCAGGAGATTTGGACATGTCATGAGATGTGGCTAGCACATGTCAGGAGATGTGGACATGTCAGGAGATGTGGCTAGCACATGTCAGGAGATTTGGACATGTCAGGAGATGTGGCTAGCACATGTCAGGAGATTTGGACATGTCAGGAGATGTGGCTAGTACATGTCATGAGATTTGGACATGTCAGGAGATGTGGACATGTCAGGAGATGTGGCTAGCACATGTCAGGAGATTTAGACATGTCAGGAGATGTGGCTAGTACATGTCATGAGATTTGGACATGTCAGGAGATGTGGCTAGCACATGTCAGGAGATTTGGACATGTCAGGAGATGTGGCTAGCACATGTCAGGAGATTTGGACATGTCAGGAGATGTGGCTAGTACATGTCAGGAGATTTGGACATGTCAGGAGATGTGGCTAGTACATGTCAGGAGATTTGGACATGTCAGGAGATGTGGCTAGTACATGTCAGGAGATTTGGACATGTCAGGAGATGTGGCTAGTACATGTCAGGAGATGTGGACATGTCAGGAAATGTGGCTAGCACATGTCAGGAGATGTGGCTAGTACATGTCAGGAGATGTGGCTAGCACATGTCAGGAGATTTAGACATGTCAGGAGATGTGGCTAGTACATGTCATGAGATTTGGACATGTCAGGAGATGTGGCTAGCACATGTCAGGAGATTTGGACATGTCAGGAGATGTGGCTAGCACATGTCAGGAGATTTGGACATGTCAGGAGATGTGGCTAGTACATGTCAGGAGATTTGGACATGTCAGGAGATGTGGCTAGTACATGTCAGGAGATTTGGACATGTCAGGAGATGTGGCTAGTACATGTCAGGAGATTTGGACATGTCAGGAGATGTGGCTAGTACATGTCAGGAGATGTGGACATGTCAGGAAATGTGGCTAGCACATGTCAGGAGATGTGGCTAGTACATGTCAGGAGATGTGGCTAGTACATGTCAGGAGATTTGGACATGTCAGGAGATGTGGCTAGTACATGTCAGGAGATGTGGCTAGTACATGTCAGGAGATTTGGACATGTCAGGAGATGTGGCTAGCACATGTCAGGAGATGTGGACATGTCAGGAGATGTGGCTAGTACATGTCAGGAGATTTGGACATGTCAGGAGATGTGGCTAGTACATATCAGGAGATGTGGACATGTCAGGAAATGTGGCTAGCACATGTCAGGAGATTTGGACATGTCAGGAGATGTGGCTAGTACATGTCAGGAGATGTGGACATGTCAGGAGATGTGGCTAGCACATGTCAGGAGATGTGGACATGTCAGGAGATGTGGCTAGCACATGTCAGGAGATGTGGCTAGTACATGTCAGGAGATGTGGCTAGTACATATCAGGAGATGTGGCTAGCACATGTCAGGCCTTACGGTCGCAGGACTGTTGTGTCAAACTGGCCAGTTATTGGGGGCCATATTTAATATGACGATACCTCTCTTGTGACGAAAATGTCCATGTAAGGAAAGACAGAAGAAGAAAAACTGGACTTAACGTGGGACAGAGAAAATATTAAGCCCAGGCGTTTAGAGACAACGGAGGAGGATATACAAACAAAGGTGGCCTATACAGAAGTGATGGAAGGGGATGGACAAAGAGGTAGACCTAGACGAAAGTGGCCTATACAAAAGTGATGGAAGGGGATGGACAAAGAGGTAGACCTAGACGAAAGTGGCCTATACAGAAGTGATGAAAGGGAATAGACAAAGAGGTAGACCTGGTCAAAGATGGCCTATACAGAAGTGATGGAAGGAGATGGACAAAGAGGTAGACCTGGTCAAAGATGGCCTATACAGAAGTGATGAAAGGGAATAGACAAAGAGGTAGACCTAGACAAAGATGACCAAAAGGCAGACCTAGACAAAGATGACGAGACAACCTAGAAGAAAATATACGAGTTCTTGTAATGGACAGCTGGCAAGAAAAGATCAAGAACAGAGAGGAATGGAGACGTATCTTGTCTGCAGCAATGGGCCTCAGTGTTTCGTTCAGCAGCTGCTAGAAGAAGAAGAAGAAGAAGAAGAAGAAGAAGAAGAAGAAGAAGAAGAAATAATATTATAAGATTATTCTAATCATATACTATGCTATATATATTTTGGACACATTAAACGTCATGATAAATTAAAGAAGACCATATTGGAAGGATACATAATGGGAAAAAGAAAAAGAGGAAGACCAAGGCGAATATGGCTGCAAGACATCGTTGATGATCTGCAAATAGTTGCACCAGCAGCAAAACATCTTGCTTACAACCGAGAGGCCTACAGAAGAGCTGTTAGGGAGGCAAAGTTCCGCAAGGGACATGCAAATGATTGACTGATATGCTCCGAACTTATCAGTATCAAAACTTAAAGTTAACTCTTTAAAAAAAACTGATACTTAGGTTTGATAATGCATGCGGACAGGAGAGAGACAGATAGGCACACGAAGGGAAGTAACTCGGTCACACCCACGTGTAGCCACTTCAGAAGATGGTTTCAAGATAAAAGATACATTATAGTTCTGGATATTTTTCATCTCGTCTGAAAATTTTCACAACAGCTTTCTGGTCTTTCACAGCAGCTGCTGTATGTTTCCTAGACAGCGTTTAATCACTTTCAGTAGGTACGAGGCAATCTTATAATCAACTTCCGATTAGGATAATCAGCAATGTTTAACCTACTCCTACAATGGCGTCAACGGGAGATAAGCAGTCGTGACTTATGATTCTGGGTCTTATTACTAACAAAAAGTTGTTTTTTCCAGCTCCGAACTAAAAGAAATCTATTTTCCCAGTGGACAACTCCAACTAAGTTTCCAAATGCTTTACCATTTTTTTATTTAAAAAAAAAAAAAAGATGGATTCGTGTTAAATTTGTCGATTTGTCCATATTCTGACGACAAAGAATTGCTTCAACGATTTTTCATAATATCAGTAATCGATGCAAAACTCTTGTGTTGACATGGTAACTCCTTGAAGCCCTGCAGGTATCGTACTAGATTTTCCTGCTGTTATTACTATGTCAGGGGTAGACAACCCATTCTTGTTCTTCCCGAACTAGGACTAAAATGGAATTAAATATACAGCAGATAGTCTGACAAAATTAATGTCTACGACAGTTTCTCAAATGTTTCTTTTGACAAATAACGGGGGAATAGAGAATATGGGCGTGTAAAATGGGTGGGGGGAGGGGGTTAAAGATATAGGCGTGGTTTTTACAAATTAAATGTGTGCACAATCAACGTCAACAAATGCAGTCAATATTTCCACAGAATGCCTTCTTCGTGAACAGTGTGTGGGAAATGTAACCACGCAGTTGGACTTGGGGATTCAGATAAAGCATATGGATGCACGGATCACATATATCCTAAACTTTTTCAACAGCGTGCTAGGAAAAAAAAAATCCAGGATGAATGGGAACTGATTTTAAATCCAAAATGACCTAGCAGCTCTCAGCATGACATGACAGTCCACTTACTGTTTAGCTATGATGTCTGTATAACACATGTGATCAGTCACGAGGTTAATTAATTGATGTATCACCTGCTGCTGTTGTTGCTGCAGGCATGTGTGAGAATGAAAATGAAGGAAAGAGTGAATTTTCAGGATTGGAGTAATAAATCATGTCATTTATGTTTGCGTGAAAATTTCTAGTTAATTCTGTCATGAGTTGGCAATGACATTCTTTCTAATGTCACTGTTTCCCGTTTCTACTATTTCTATTACGACTAAATTCTAAATCCTCGTGACACCGTGCCACATGTGGCAGACATGTTGTAACTAGTCTCTAAAGCTGCTGTCAGATACATGAGAGGTCGCTATGACGTTTTCGTGAATCATTTATTTCGTTGCTTTTTTGGCATGCTTTGGTTGATTCGTATGGAATGTTGCTTGCAACATTTACTTTGTGTGGGCTGAGAGTTGAATGCCATTTTATATATCTTATTATGCCACCCGTGAAAATAGCACATGCAGAAAAATTAGTTGGTGGATCCACAGAGCTCGTGTGACCTATATTAGAACAGAAATCTGACACAGCGGGAGAAGAAAAATACAAATCTATAAAACAAAAATTGGGCTTTAGGATGACAACCTACAATTCCATGTGCTAACATCACAGAACTTGACATAATAATAATAAAATAGATCAATAGTCTGCCGAGACCGCGATTTCTGTCACATGGGATGTCATTAGAGAATCAACAATAAAACAAGATAAAGCATCTTAATGCTGTCAGTCATTAGTTAATGCAGTCCTGTTTTTGTGTTCTGAACCTACAGCATTGTTTCTTTAATCAGAGCTCACTGTTTTCTCTGGTCATTACAGGATTTTTCCCCCATTTTTTTTCTTGCAAATGGTAGTTTCTGTTTATTTTCTAAATCTGTTTCTCTGTTGTCGTGTCGTCTCTTTGTTTGTGTTCTTGTGTAGTCCAAGAGTATTGTCCTCTTTCTGTACATTATGTTCTTGTTAGTGTCAGTTCTTTCATAGTTCGCCATATTGTTCTTCTTTCCCAAGATGTTCTGTATAACAAAAGAAGATTTCAGCTTGTTGTATAGCTCTCATTTGTCCACACTCCTCTTTCACGTGTAGCATTTTAGTACGTATTATCTCCCTGGTGTCCCGTTATATTCTGGTGGCTCCTCTGTTCTGTTTCTGAGAGCAACAATGCCAGATCGTGCACGTGCGTGCTCTGTACCTGGGAGACGTGACATTTCCCTGGCACGATTATTGTTTTATGGTCAGTTTTATTTCTGCTGAACGCGCTGAAAATCTTCTCTTCAATAATTAATATTCTCAAAGCAAACAGTGGAAATGATTTTGTCCTGAGGCAAAACGTGTAGTGTCTCAGCTGGTGAGCACGATATAGAAAGTGCTAGAAGGCATGGAAAAGATTCGTGTGAGGAAAGCATAGAAAGACAAAAAAAAACTATGTTAAAAAAGCAAAGAAGATGCTAGGCCAAAAAAAAGCATATTAAATGATAGGTTAAAGAAATTATCTGTTTTAAAAGAAGCAAAGAACATGTTAAAATTATGGACTAAATTATGGAGTAGTTTCCTTCCAGGTTTTTCTGCCAACATTTCTCATCAGAATTTACTCTGGCAGGGCATGGAGTGAAAGAGTGGAAGAGTTAAAGAAAGTATACACAAAGTTAGTTTAGGGAAAGCATCGAAAATAATTCTATGTTGAGAAAGCATAGCAAAAAAACTAGACTACGAAAAACAGGGGGAGGGTGGGGGGGGGGCTAGATTAAAGAAGGCATAGAAATGCAGGACCGTGCAAACCGCCGAGTTAATATTAGATCTTCCAGAATGTCGCTTAATTCAAGTCTGAGACAGATTATACCAACAAAAGAAAGAAACTGAAACAGCCACAGCCTGTCCAGTAAGTGACCTCATTTTTTTTTTTTGTTGTGTGAAGGCGCTTAAAC
Source organism: Achatina immaculata (assembly GCA_009760885.1). Lineage (NCBI taxonomy): Eukaryota > Metazoa > Mollusca > Gastropoda > Stylommatophora > Achatinidae > Lissachatina > Lissachatina immaculata. Next base: position 23,410,917 of record CM019713.1, on the reverse strand, counting down.
AGGACAAAAGACGATCTCATGAAACATTAGATCCCCTGTCACGGATCACAATCAACTAGCCACGCATGAAAAACTGTTACATAACTTATGAGACAATATCCGTTCTGACACGTGGTTTTGATGCCCGGCTAGGAACCAGATATATATATGAAATGGGGTTTTGATGCCCGGCTAGGAACCAGATATATATATATATTAAATGAGGTTTTGATGCCCGGCTAGGCACCAGACATATCTGAAATGAGGTTTTGATGCCCGGCTAGGAACCAGATATATCTGAAATGGGGTTTTGATGCCCGGATAGGAATCAGATATATCTGAAATGGGGTTTTGATGCCCGGATGTGATCCAGATATATCTAAAATGGGGTTTTGATGCCCGGCTAGGAACCAGATATATCTGAAATGAGGTTTTGATGCCCGGCTAGGAACCATATATATATCTGAAATGGGGTTTTGATGCCCGGATAGAAACCAGATGTATATCTGAAATGGGGTTTTGATGCCCGGATAGGAACCAGATATATATCTGAAATGGGGTTTTGATGCCCGGATAGGAACTAGATATATATCTGAAATGGGGTTTTGATGCCCGGCTAGGAACCAGATATATCTGAAATGGGGTTTTGATGCCCGGCTAGGAACCAGATATATCTGAAATGGGGTTGCCGGAAAAGGTACCCCTAGAGACTATAGAATATATACTTTTACAATACATATCTACGGTAACTAACCTCTAAAGCTAACGATAAGACGATAGATAACTCACTGATAACATATAGAAAGATAACAAAATAATGGCAGATGGAAAATTAACACACTAATATCACAATTATGGCAAATTAAGAAAGTATAAAACATTAACAGCGGGTAGAAAAATAAAACATTAATAACTGGAAATATAACGCATTAATAAGATGTCAGCGCCACCCAACTCTCCTTACTATCTCTCTATCTCTCTCACACACACACATATGCACGCACACATGTCCTTGCCTCCAACATTTGGAAATGTCAAACTGAACATGGCTTGGTAAGAGAAACAAGGTCATGTGGAATAGTTAAAATCTCAATCGTTCATTAATGTGCCCCTTGCGGAACTTTGTCGTAACAGCACTCCTGTAGGCTTCTCGGCTGTAAGCAAGATGCCCTGCTGCTGATGCCTCCATTGGCAAATCATCAAAAATGTCTTCGCCTTGGTCGTCCTCTCTTTCTTTTTTCCCATTATGTATCCCTCCAAGACTGTTTTCTTCACACTCTCATGACTCCGAAATGCTTGAGTCGTCTCTGTTTAATGTTTACTAGTCAGCCTTTTTCAATATTAAATTCTTGTATTATGGTTATATTTGTTCTTTTTTTGTGCGTGTCCATGATATTTGAAGGACTCTTCTATATCATTTACATTCAAAGACACTTATGTTTTGTTAAGCTGTTTTGTAAAGTGTCCAGGTCTCACAGGAATATGTTGACATGGAAAAGTTAAATACATCCATCTTTTCTGCACCTCATACGTTAGCACTCCTGTAGAATGTGCAATATGCAGGAAACTCTACCGTAGAGAACGGAACAACAACACAACTCCTTCAGATCATCAGAGGAAGTACCCCCCTCAGACAAGTGTTTCGGCCCTTTAAACTCCTGACACTCCAAGGGGGGGGGGGGTGGACCCCTTTGGGTCATGACTCCCGACTTCTTCTGGAGCTGCGGAAGGAAAGGCGGCCTGGTGTGATGCTGACCACATAACACTATCGCCCAAACACCATATCTCCTATGTACCTGTAAGATATGACAGGGTTACCTTTACCTTAAACAAGCAGTGCCGTGGTGGTGTAGTGGATAGCGAACTCGCCTACCGATCAGAATGTCGTTGGTTCGATTTCGCACCCGACCGGAATTTTTTTGTCTGACAGAAAGGCACCGGGGAAAACCCATCCTCAAAAACTGGATACCTGGGGTTTACCTGAGAGGTAGCGAGGACAGGTGCCTAAAATCTTGTAGTATCCTAGTACGGGATGTAGTGGTTGTTTGTCCTGAGTTTTCCTAGTTGCATGGTTAATACCAATGTAACGTCTGTTCTGTCACTGGTGTAGCAGTCCAGTCAAATGTCTGCTCTATGATTTAGTGGTGTATGTGACACGAGGATGTGAAGTATTCAGACAAATGTCTGCTCTGTAATTAGTGACGTGTGTGACACGGTGATGTGAAGTATACAGTCAAATGTCTGCTCTGTAATTAGTGACGTGTGTGACACGGTGATGTGAAGTATACAGTCAAATGTCTGCTCTGTAATTAGTGACGTGTATGACACGGTGATGTGAAGTATACAGTCAAATGTCTCCTCTGTAATTAGTGACGTGTATGACACGGTGATGTGAAGTATACAGTCAAATGTCTGCTCTGTAATTACTGACGTGTTTGACACAAAGATGTGACGTATACAGTTAAACGTATGCTCTGCAATTAATGACGTATGTGGCACGATGATGTGAAGTATACAGTCAAATGTCTGCTCTGTAATTAGTGACGTGTGTGACAAGGTGATGTGAAGTATACAGTCAAATACTCGCTTACCAGGTTATAACACATTTACACTCACGTTTGCAGTTCAGTAGGACAACACCAGGCCCAATATACATGTAAAACATTTGTTTAGTTTTACAGCAGTGCACTAATACGTGTTTATTTGTATTATAGTGCACTAATACGTGTTTATTTGTATTATAGTGCACTAATACGTGCTTAGTGTACAGTAGTGCACTAATACGTGTTTATCTGTACAATAGTGGACTAATACGTGTTTAGCTGTACAATAGTGTACTAATACGTGTTTAGCTGTACAATAGTGTACTAATACGTGTTTAGCTGTACAATAGTGCACTAATACGTGTTTAGCTGTACAATAGTGTACTAATACGTGTTTAGCTGTACAATAGTGCACTAATACGTGTTTAGTTGGTGCCGTAATAGCCAAAGTCGTTACTGCCTTAGCTGGTGCCGAGCCAGGCCACGTGTCACGTCCAGTGTGTTTGTTTACACGTTGACCAGTTCGTGCACGTTTTTCGTAGCCCACAGTTGTGTTTTGTGCTGTCAGTTTTCTTCAGCGGTTTTCAAGTATTTGGTTAGGAAGCTCCATTTTTGTTAAGCATTAGGGTTCAGTTGGCAGTTGCTCTTCTTTTTCCTGTAGTTGGGTTCGTTGGTCGGGTTGGTCAGATGTCTACCCCGGCGAAATGGGAGTCTAGTTAGGTTAGAGTTGGCGTTGCGTTGGTTTATCGTTTTGTTAGATGTCAGCAGAACCTCTGAGTCACTTTGAGACGTCAGCCACACTGAGTGCCGTGTCTGAGACGTCAGCCACAGCGAGTGCCTGGTCTGAGACGTCAGCCACACTGAGTGCCGTGTCTGAGATGTCAGCCACACTGAGTGCCGTGTCTGAGACGTCAGCCACAGCGAGTGCCTGGTCTGAGACGTCAGCCACACTGAGTGCCGTGTCTGAGATGTCAGCCACACTGAGTGCCGTGTCTGAGACGTCAGCCACACTGAGTGCCAGGTCTGAGACGTCAGCCACACTGAGTGCCTGGTCTGAGATGTCAGCCACACTGAGTGCCTGGTCTGAGATGTCAGCCACACTGAGTGCCTGGTCTGAGATGTCAGCCACACTGAGTGCCAGGTCTGAGACGTCAGCCACACTGAGTGCCAGGTCTGAGACGTCAGCCACACTGAGTGCCAGGTCTGAGATGTCAGCCACACAGAGTGCCAGGTCTGAGATGTCAGCCACACTGAGTGCCTGGTCTGAGACGTCAGCCACACAGAGTGCCTGGTCTGAGATGTCAGCCACACAGAGTGCCTGGTCTGAGATGTCAGCCACACCGAGTGCCTGGTCTGAGATGTCAGCTACCACTTCACCTTGTTAACCTTGAAGCTTGTTATTATCTGCCAGCTTGTGGGCAGCTTGACCATGAACATTCACCTTTCAGAGACTTGGCTTCTTCTAGAATCATATCCTGACCTGTGTATTATTAGACACTTGGCTTCTTCAGAATCGCATCGTGTTCTGTATTTTATTAGAGACTTTGCATCTTCTAGAATCATATCGTGACCCGTGTATTATTAGAGACTTTGCATCTTCTAGAATCATATCGTGACCTGTGTATTATTAGAGACTTTGCATCTTCTAGAATCATATCGTGACCCGTGTATTATTAGAGACTTTGCATCTTCTAGAATCATATCGTGACCCGTGTATTATTAGAGACTTTGCATCTTCTAGAATCATATCGTGACCCGTGTATTATTAGAGACTTTGCATCTTCTAGAATCATATCGTGACCTGTGTATTATTAGAGACTTTGCATCTTCTAGAATCATATCGTGACCCGTGTATTATTAGAGACTTTGCATCTTCTAGAATCGCTTCGTGACCTGTATATTATTAGAGACTTGACTTCTTCAAAATCACACGTGTCATGTATGTTATTTTGAAAGACTTTGATGCTAAACTATGCTGTCGAGACCTGTGATGTTGGATTTATCGAGAACCGTTGAACGTGACCGATTTACTTAAGTACAACTCATCACAACCTCACAGTTACGACACTCAGCATAAGTTTCATTTAGCACAGGATTTCCAGCCGTTACAAAAGCGATAAACGAAGTTTAATCATGAACCCCCATTTGTAAGTGAGTGTTGTAATTGAATATGGACTGAAAAACTGATGACCAATTACAATGAATAAGGAAGAACTGTCCGGGCGATCCCATCTCCATGAGACAGACACACTCAGACATGAGACAGACACACCCAGACATGGGACAGACACACTCAGACATGGGACAGACACACCCAGACATGGGACAGACACACTCAGACATGAGACAGACACACCCAGACATGGGACAAACACACTCAGACATGAGACAGACACACCCAGACATGGGACAGACACACTCAGACATGGGACAGACACACCCAGACATGGGACAGACACACTCAGACATGAGACAGACACACCCAGACATGGGACAAACACACTCAGACATGGGACAGACACACCCAGACATGGGACAGACACACTCAGACATGAGACAGACACACTCAGACATGGGACAAACACACCCAGACATGGGACAGACACACTCAGACATGGGACAAACACACTCAGACAACTTGGAAAACATTCTAACTTCATGTATACCACAAACTGCACCCTAAGCTTTCAATCTAGAATCAAAAACGTTGTCCAAAGGGGACAATCAAATCACACATTCTACATGACAATCTTTGTCCTGAAAAGGACAAAACGACTACAACAACAGTTTGCCTCAAAATGACAAATTAACCACAACTACTACATTCTCTAGACTCAACAACAATTTTTGTCTTAAAAAGGACAACCAAACACAAAAGCTTACACTATGAAACATGGAATCACTAGCAGACCTTCCAGAAACAAACTAACACGTCCTCTCACTGGGACATCTAGAAAAGAACCGAACTTTTCATGCATCCCGCCGGTCAGACCAAGTGACTGAGCTCTTGCCCCCCCCCCCTCCTCGGAACACGGACAACTTTTCCCATGCCCGCTTCAACAGATGAGTTGCCTAGGCAACGTTTTGGCCACAGCAACAGCGCTTCTAACCCACATTCTGTAACAGAATAAATGTGAAGATAGTGACACGTCACACTCCGCTAGGGCAAGCACATGCTGCTGGTCACAGAATAAGTGTGAAGATAGTGACACGTCACACTCCGCTAGGGCGAGCACATGCTGCTGGTCACAAATCTCAAAGAAACAGACAAAAAGTTATGACGATAAATCCTGTAAAATGACTATCTTAAGAGCTAGGTACCTGACTATCACAGTGCAAGGTATTAATACAGAATTAATAGTTGAAATGCTGGGAGACATTTCTAAGGCAGCAATATAATAATATACACGAGCAACAAAAATGAAGAGAAGGGAAGAGGAAGCAGAATGGATGCATGAGCTTGAGAAACAGTGTCTCAGCTTGGAAAGACAGTCCTGTTGGTAGGAGGAAGGCTCAAGCACAGTACACTGAGTTATATTGTTGTTTGTTAACCTGGAAGTCCTCGTTGTGTCGTCGGCCATATTTGTTAATCCTAGCACCTTCTCGTGGAGTTACCTAGTCAGTGCTTCTTGTTTTTACCTTTACTGTAGTCGTGTAACTATCTTTCATATTGTTTCTCTTTGATGACGCTTTTTTTCAGTTGTCTCTTGCTTATTTTCTATTCTCAGTTACGGAACTCCCAGCCATTTTGAGATGTAACCCTAAACCAGTAGCGGTACGTGACCCACGAGCCCATACAACATCAATGATACATGATCCACGACCCTATACAACATCAATGAGACATGACCCGCGACCCCATACAACATCAATGATACATGATCCACGACCCCATACAACATCAATGATACATGATCCACGACCCTATACAACATCAATGATACATGATCCACGACCCTATACAACATCAATGATACGTGACCCGCGAGCCCATACAACATCAATGATACATGATCCACGACCCTATACAACATCAATGATACATGATCCACGATCCTATACAACATCAATGATACGTGACCCACGAGCCCATACAACATCAATGATACATGATCCACGACCCTATACAACATCAATGATACATGATCCACGACCACATACAACATCAATGATACATGATCCACGACCCCATACAACATCAATGATACATTATCCACGACCCCATACACCAATCAATGATACGTGACCGCGACCCCATACAACATCAATGATACATGATCCACGACCCCATACAACATCAATGATACGTGACCGCGACCCCCTACACCAATCAATGATACGTGACCGCGACCCCATACAACATCAATCATACATGACCCGCGAACCCATACAACATCAATGATAAATGATCAACGACCCCATACAACATCAATGATACGTGATCCACGATCCCATTCAACATCAATGATACATGATCCACGACCCCATTCAACATCAATGATACATGATCCACGACCACATACAACATCAATGATACATGATCCACGACCCCATACAACATCAATGATACATGATCCACGACCCTATACACCAATCAATGATACGTGACCGCGACCCCATACAACATCAGTGATACATGATCCACGACACCATACAACATCAATGATACTTGACCGCGACCCCCTACACCAATCAATGATACGTGACCCCGACCCCATACAACATCAATGATACATGACCCGCGACCTACTACAACATCAATGATACATGACCCACGACCCCAACCCCCTAAATCGCCAGTGTGTTCGTAACCACGACCCTAACCCCTAAATCGCCAGTGTGTTCGTAACCATGACCACTAAATCGCCAGTGTGTTCGTAACCACGACTCTAACCCCTAAATCGCCAGTGTGTTCGTAACCACGACCCCTAAATCGCCAGTGTGTTCGTAACCACAACCCCGACCACTAAATCGCCAGTGTGTTCGTAACCACAACCACCACCCCTAAATCGCCAGTGTGTTCGTAACCACAACCACCACCCCTAAATCGCCAGTGTGTTCGTAACCACAACCACCACCCCTAAATCGCCAGTGTGTTCGTAACCGCAACTACCACCACTAAATCGCCAGTGTGTTCGTAACCACAACCTCGACCCCTAAATCGCCAGTGTGTTCGTAACCACAACTACCACCACTAAATCGCCAGTGTGTTCGTAACCACAACCACCACCCCTAAATCGCCAGTGTGTTCGTAACCACAACCACCACCCCTAAATCGCCAGTGTGTTCGTAACCACAACTACCACCACTAAATCGCCAGTGTGTTCGTAACCACAACCTCGACCCCTAAATCGCCAGTGTGTTCGTAACCACAACTACCACCACTAAATCGCCAGTGTGTTCGTAACCACAACCACCACCCCTAAATCGCCAGTGTGTTCGTAACCACAACCACCACCCCTAAATCGCCAGTGTGTTCGTAACCACAACTACCACCACTAAATCGCCAGTGTGTTCGTAACCACAACCTCGACCCCTAAATCGCCAGTGTGTTCGTAACCACAACTACCACCACTAAATCGCCAGTGTGTTCGTAACCACAACTACCACCCCTAAATCGCCAGTGTGTTCGTAACCACAACTACCACCCCTAAATCGCCAGTGTGTTCGTAACCACAACTACCACCACTAAATCGCCAGTGTGTTCGTAACCACAACTACCACCCCTAAATCGCCAGTGTGTTCGTAACCACAACTACCACCACTGAATCGCCAGTGTGTTCGTAACCACAACTACCACCACTAAATCGCCAGTGTGTTCGTAACCACAACTACCACCACTAAATCGCCAGTGTGTTCGTAACCACAACTACCACCACTAAATCGCCAGTGTGTTCGTAACCACAACTACCACCACTAAATCGCCAGTGTGTTCGTAACCACAACTACCACCACTAAATCGCCAGTGGTACATAACCTGCGACCAACGAAAACAAAAAAAAATGTTTTAATCAATGATTAGTAGCGACTGCGGTACGTGCTGCTCTACTGCTTGTATGTGAAAACATAAAGCAGTTGGGTTTTTTAAGTGTAATTTTTTTTAAAATATCTTCTCCTGATCATAATTCAGACTCCTTCTGCGACCGAAAAATGGGTCTCAACTTGATGATGGCCACGACGTGTCTCGATCTTGCTCAGACTGTCTCTGTTTTCTCTCTTTTGCCTCAATCTCTCTCAGACTGTCTCTGTTCTCCATCTTGTCTTCATCTCTCTCAAACTGTCTCTGTTTTCCATCTTGTCTCAATCTCTCTCAAACTGTCTCTGTTTTCCATCTTGTCTCAATCTCTCTCAAACTGTCTCTGTTTTCCATCTTGTCTCAATCTCTCTCAAACTGTCTCTGTTCTCCATCTTGTCTCCATCTCTCTCAAATTGTCTCTGTTTTTCATCTTGTCTCAATTTCTCTCAAACTGTCTCTGTTCTCCATCTTGTCTCAATCTCTCTCAAACTGTCTCTGTTTTTCATCTTGTCTCAATCTCTCTCAAACTGTCTCTGTTTTTCATCTTGTCTCAATCTCCCTCAGACTGTCTCTGCTCTCTCCATTTTGTCTCCATCTCGCTCTGTCTCTGTTCTCTCCATCTTGTCTCGATCTCGCTCTGTCTCTGTTCTCTCCATCTTGTCTCGATCTCCATCAGACTGTCTCTGCTCTCTCCATCTTGTCTCGATCTCCCTCAGACTGTCTCTGCTCTCTCCATCTTGTCTCGATCTCCCTCAGACTGTCTCTGCTCTTTCCATCTTGTCTCGATCTCCCTCAGACTGTCTCTGCTCTCTCCATCTTGTCTCCATCTCCCTCAGACTGTCTCTGTTCTCTCCATCTTGTCTCGATCTCCCTCAGACTGTCTCTGCTCTCTCCATCTTGTCTCGATCTCCCTCAGACTGTCTCTGCTCTCTCCATCTTGTCTCGATCTCCATCAGACTGTCTCTGTTCTCTCCATCTTGTCTCGATCTCCCTCAGACTGTCTCTGTTCTCTCCATCTTGTCTCGATCTCCCTCAGACTGTCTCTGCTCTCTCCATCTTGTCTCGATCTCCCTCAGACTGTCTCTGTTCTCTCCATCTTGTCTCGATCTCCCTCAGACTGTCTCTGTTCTCTCCATCTTGTCTCGATCTCCCTCAGACTGTCTCTGCTCTCTCCATCTTGTCTCGATCTCCCTCAGACTGTCTGCTCTCTCCATCTTGTCTCGATCTCCCTCAGACTGTCTCTGCTCTTTCCATCTTGTCTCGATCTCCCTCAGACTGTCTCTGCTCTCTCCATCTTGTCTCCATCTCCCTCAGACTGTCTCTGTTCTCTCCATCTTGTCTCGATCTCCCTCAGACTGTCTCTGCTCTCTCCATCTTGTCTCGATCTCCCTCAGACTGTCTCTGCTCTCTCCATCTTGTCTCGATCTCCATCAGACTGTCTCTGTTCTCTCCATCTTGTCTCGATCTCCCTCAGACTGTCTCTGTTCTCTCCATCTTGTCTCGATCTCCCTCAGACTGTCTCTGCTCTCTCCATCTTGTCTCGATCTCCCTCAGACTGTCTCTGTTCTCTCCATCTTGTCTCGATCTCCCTCAGACTGTCTCTGTTCTCTCCATCTTGTCTCGATCTCCCTCAGACTGTCTCTGCTCTCTCCATCTTGTCTCGATCTCCCTCAGACTGTCTCTGCTCTCTCCATCTTGTCTCGATCTCCCTCAGACTGTCTCTGCTCTCTCCATCTTGTCTCGATCTCCATCAGACTGTCTCTGCTCTCTCCATCTTGTCTCGATCTCCCTCAGACTGTCTCTGTTCTCTCCATCTTGTCTCCATCTCCCTCAGACTGTCTCTGCTCTCTCCATCTTGTCTCCATCTCCCTCAGACTGTCTCTGTTCTCTCCATCTTGTCTCGATCTCCCTCAGACTGTCTCTGTTCTCTCCATCTTGTCTCGATCTCCCTCAGACTGTCTCTGCTCTCTCCATCTTGTCTCGATCTCCCTCAGACTGTCTCTGCTCTCTCCATCTTGTCTCGATCTCCCTCAGACTGTCTCTGTTCTCTCCATCTTGTCTCGATCTCCCTCAGACTGTCTCTGTTCTCTCCATCTTGTCTCGATCTCCCTCAGACTGTCTCTGCTCTCTCCATCTTGTCTCGATCTCCCTCAGACTGTCTCTGCTCTCTCCATCGTGTCTCTCGCCAAGCAGCGACCAAACTTTCCTGTGTCTCACCCAGTAAAATACTGTCCCTGCCACAGTCCCTTAAAGCTGAAATGTTTTGTAAGTCCTTGCGTACCTCATTTCTACAAACCTACGACCAAAACGAAAATCAGCATTTACTTACACGGTTTTACTGTTCAGATCTCCTAAACTTATTCTAACAAACGACAGTTTTTCTTCCCTTCAGGTGCGGGTGTGTATCTGTGTGTGTGTGTGTATCTGCAAGCGCGTGCAACCGTTTAAAGACTTAACAATAATGGCTTACTTCACCGATTTTGACATTTAATATTGTGTAGTAATTCGATATCTTCCCCCACCCCTTTTCCATCATCCTAAAGTACATCAATCTGTGTCTGAGAGTCACGTTTTTGTTGTTGTTGTTGTTGTTGTTGTTGTTGTTGTTGTTGTTGTTGTTTGGTAATGATTATCGATGAGAGCGTCACTGGTTTTCCCGCTCCACTTTAGCCCACGTAAGCGGTTTTCGTACTCCTCTCACTGGTGTGTTTTAAATGTGTTGTCTCCCTTATCTACCGTCTGTCTCAGTGGTTCCCAACCTTTTTTTCCCCCATGCACTCTTTTCATCAAAGATCATAATATCACTACTTCCCCTTCACTCTTTCCAAGGTTGTCCGACTCATAAGGGTTAATTCCAAATAACATGCATATAATTCAAAGACTCTGTGTCTCTCTGTGATTCAATTCCCCCCCCCCCCACTCGGGAAAAAAAACTAAAATTCCCGAGGAAGTAAGGGTAAAAACATCCACTACTGTTTGAGAACCCCTGGTCTGTCTATTGTTTGCATCATTTGTTTTGTAATTATCTCTACCTATGCATTCCCTGTTTCTTCCTCTACACAGACCCTTTGAACGGGGGTTGGGGGTGGGGCGGGAGGTGGTAAGGCCGGTGCATTTCTCAAGGGCCATAAGGGCGTCGGGGGGTGAGGGGGGAGTGTATAAAAACACAGCCTCTTATAAGTCACAGCCTCTTATAAGTCACAGCCTCTTATAAGTCACAGCCTCTTACAACTCAGTCTCCTAAAAGTCACAGCCTCTTACAAGTCACATCTTTGTACTCGTTTCAGTAATAAAACTGTTCCTACTTTTTTCCTAGTTTATACATTTTGTTATCGCAGCTTTACTGCAATGGCTTCGTGTATAGTTATACAAGGTGTACTTAGATTTATATACTTATACACTAATTATTCGTGGGTTAATGAAAGAGAGAGAGAGAGAGAGAGAGAGAGAGAGAGAGAGAGAGAGAGAGAGAGAGAGAGAGAGAGAGAACAAACATCTGCTCTCTTCTGCTCAGCAACGATGTTATAACATTATATAACCTATTGTAACAGTATACCGCCTGCTTGCCTGATGCCCTGTGGTTACTTCCAGCTAGAGGGAATGAAGCCGGTGCATTGCTCTGAGATCCTGGAAGATTTCCTCCAGTTTAATGAGAACTCTTTCCGGACAAAGCAGAGTGGCTAGTAAGTAGAACAGGGGACCTAAAGATAGTTTTGTACTGCCTTACGAAGTTCCCGTAAAAGTACGGGTCCTTCATCTGAGCAGATACAAATAATGGTTCTTCACTCCCCCCCCCCACACACACACACACATACACATACTCACATACACACACACACACACACACACACTCACAACTTCAGTCCAGTGTTTCTCTGGAAGTTCGGTCAAAGACCTCGGTATTGTGTTTTCTTCTTCTAGATTTGCGAATCCTTTTCCTTTCGCTTTTCGCTCTTTTGATTCGGTATTTTCTCTTTAAAACTATTGTCTGTTTGTTTGCTTTTGTCTGTTTGTTTGTTTGTTTGTTTGTTTGTTTGTTTTGTCTTCTGTTTATGAACTATGAGTGCTTGTTGCAGTAGCAAATGTGTGAACATGAGGAAAATGTTGCAAGGTCAGGCTGGGCTCCCCCCCCCCACCCCCCATCGCGAGATCAATCTCACATAGTTCAAGTACAAATCATATTTTCCGTTCTTCTGTGCCTGTTTTCGACAGAACGAGAATCATTTCTGAGCTTTTGCAGCTACGACGGAAGGTTGCTGCTCCTAACCCCAGACCAACTCACATTAAAATCTTCTTAAGAATAATTTAAGTAAGGATGACAACGCAAAGAACGACGAAATAAATATGCAGCTTTGTCTAATGAAAATGAACTTCAGTTGATGCTTTCATACTACTATTGATTCTTCTGTTTCTCCTCCACTTATTGCTGCTACTGCTGCTGCCGCTGCTACTGTTGCTGCTGCTACTATTGCTGATACTATCATTGCTACTGCTACTACTACTACTACTACTACTACTACTACTACTACTACTACTACTACTACTACATCTACTACTACTACTACTACTAAAAGGGATGGCGACTGCAGCAAAACTGGTTTAAATAAAAAAGGTAGACAGAGGTGTATGGTGCAGTTTTACAAAGTGAGGGAGGGAGTGAGTAAGGTGAGAAAAAAACGAATAGAAAGTATGAGAATGTATCAATGAAAAACATACAACATCCGATATTTCGGCGTGAGCCTTATTCGAGGATACATACAAAACGAGACAAAAACACGAAAACTTATCTGAATGTGTCTTCCTCCAAGTCGAAAACAGAAATGTGTGTAGTAGAAGGGAGAAGGAAAGACCACGCTGCCTCTAACAAAAGATGCCCGATAGAGCCAATCGTAAAGAAGAGGTGGAGAGAGAGGAGGAGAACAAGTGGGGGAAAGGGGTGGGGGGAAGGCAGTAGAAACATAATAGCCGCTAGAGGTGTCGGGAGGGGGAGGGAAAAGGGGACGCGGAGAGATAATGAATGAAGAACATAAACATCTGCAGGGAGAAAATGTGAAACTGGTGAATAGGACAAGGTCCTAAAGACACCAATATGTTGGCATAGAAGAAAAGAGGGTGGTGGTAGGGAGGGATAGCATAGAGAAAGAAAGTAGAGTTTTAAAAAAGTTACAGGAAGCTGAAGACACTGTTAATTCCAGCTGGGTGGAGACAGCCAGTCTGGAAAATAAGGCGCTGTTCTAGGACCCTCCGAGATCGTACATCAGCAGAACAAGAGCGGATCGCACTAACAGAAATGTCCTGTTTACCCCTGTGGTTGCTAAGGCAAAAATGTTTAGCCACAGGTGTCCAGGGCCTCTTAGAAATATCATTGAGATGCTGGCGAAATCGATCTCCTAACCGTAAGCCAGTCTCCCCTATGTACTTCAAACCGCAACGTTAGCACATGATAGCATAAATAACATTACGTGACGTACAGGTGAAACCCTCCTGAACTGATAACGTGGACTTAGGGAAGGAGATCTGGCTAGCCTCGACAACAAACGGACAAGTGTTACATCTACGGCGTCCGTAACGTCTGGTACCATAAAAAGTGTCATCTGTCTTAAGATGACTACGAATTAAAAGGTCCCTGAGGTTCTTGTCCCGTCTGTAGGCCACCAATGGGGGTTCCCCAGAAGGTTCACGTGTCTCAGGCTCGGTCTGGAGGAGATGGAGATGGCGAAACAGTATGTTTTTAACTGCCAAGCTATGAGGGTGGTACGTGAGTACTAGTTTCACTCTGTCCGAGCTACAGTGCGGTTTAGGGGTGAGAGCTTGTTGCCGCGATATATGGCTAATGCGATTCCAAGATGACGAGAGAACGTGTTCTGGATAGCCGCGTCGACGGAAGAAATCTAGCATTATATGGCCTTGATCCTGGAAATCCAAATCCTCATTACACAAACGTCGCAACCTAAGAAGCTGGGAAAAAGGAATAGAGTCCTTACACGATCTGGGATGTGAGGAAGAGTACAGGAGGTAGCTGTGAGAGTCTGTAGGTTTATAGTGAATAGAAGTAGTAAACCCGGAAGGGCCGTTAGTGACGGCAGTGTCAAGAAAGTTGGCGGAAGTAGCAGAGATATGGGAGGTGAAAGAAATGATAGGATTGTACTCCTTAATAAAACTGATAAAGTTGTTAAGGTCTTCCTCTGGCATTGATGTGACCCCAATGCCGTCATCTATGTAGCGTCTATAGAAGGCGGGAAAAGGTCTCTAAAGGCTCTCAGAACCTTGTGTTCGAAGTGGCCCATGAACAGACAGGCGTAGCTGGGGCCCATCTTGGTACCCATGGCTACACCACTAATCTGGTCGAAGTAAAGGCCATTGAATTCAAAAGAACTGAGTTGGATGACAAGTTGTGTAAGGCGCAGAATAGTACACGTAGGAATAGAGGGATTGCGTCTTTTGTTCAGAAAGAACTTGACGGCATGAAGTCCCTGATCATGCGGGATGGATGTGTATAAGGATACTACATGCTGGAATTAACAGTTAACAATGGAATTAACAAAGCTGGAATTAACAATGTCTTCAGCTTTCTGTAACTTTTTTTAAACTCTGTTTTCTTTCTCTATGCTACCCCTCCCTACCACCACCCTCTTTTCTTCTATGCCAACATATTGGTGTCATTAGGGTCTTGTCCTATTCACCAGTTTAACATTTTCTCCCTGCAGGTGTTTATGTTCTTCATTCATTATCTCTCCGCGTACCCTTTTCCCTCCCCTCTTTCCCTCCCCCCCCCCCGACACCTCTAGAGGCTATCATGTTTCTATTGCCTCCCTCCACCCCTTTCTCCCACTTGTTCTCCTCCTCTCTCTCCGCCTCTTCTTTTACGATTGGCTCTATCGGGCATCTTTTGTTAGAGGCAGCGTGGCCTTTCCTTCTCCCTTCTACTACACACATTTCTGTTTTCGACTTGGAGGAAGACACATTCAGATAAGTTTTCGTGTTTTTGTCTCGTTTTGTATGTATCCTCGAATAAGGCTCACGCCGAAATATCGGATGTTTTATGTTTTTCATTTATACATTCTCATACTTTCTATTCGTTTTTTTTCTCATCTTACTCACTCCCTCCCTCACTCTGTAAAACTGCACCATACACCTCTGTCTACCTTATTTACTACTACTACTACTACTACTACTACTACTACTACTACTACTACTACTACTACTACTGCTACTGCTACTGCTACTACTACTACTACTACTACTACTACTACTACTACTACCACTACTACTACTACTACTACTGCTACTACTACTACTACTACTACCACTACTACTCTACTACTACTACTACTACTACCACTACTACTACTACTACTACCACTACTACTGCTACTACTACCACTACTACTGCTACTACTACCACTACTACCACTACTACCACTACTACTACTACTACCACTACTACTGCTACTACTACCACTACTACCACTACTACCACTACTACTGCTACTACTACCACTACTACCACTACTACTACTACTACTACCACTACTACTACTACTACTACCACTACTACTACTACTACTACTACCACTACTACTGCTACTACTACCACTACTACTGCTACTACTACCACTACTACCACTACTACCACTACTACTACTACTACTACTACTGCTACTACTACCACTACTACCACTACTACTACTACTACCACTACTACTGCTACTACTACCACTACTACCACTACTACTACTACTACTACTGCTACTACTACTACTACTAATAATAATAATAATAATAATAATATAAATAATAATGTAATGTTTGGCGCTCACCGAAGGTAAAATGACTGATTAGTGAAAGGTTTTTAGAGCGGTGCATAAAGTTGTTGCAGGTAAAATTCTGCTGGGTAAAGCTGGGGCGACCATCCCCAACCCAGCGCGTCACAGGCGGCGGATGATGAAAGTCCTTCAGATATGGAGGATCCCTGTGAATAAGGATTTGCCCAAATAAGCAGGCGCAGACCAACTGGCGGTAGACTCAGAGAGCGAGGTGGGGTAGTAGGTGGCTCTGGTATTCCTATAAAGTGCATCAGGTGCTCAGTGAAGGGAATACCAGGCAGGTAAGAAGCGCCTTAAAACCTCTCGCTCCCGCTGCCTTGCGGGCAGGACAGGGAGTCCAAAGACTAGTGGGGAGTCCGTACACAAACCGGCAGAAGGCAACGGGAAACCACTGTTGTAGCTCCCAAGAACAATTATGCTTATTCACAGTAATAGATTTGTCATGAACGACGTTAATGGATGTTCCTCTGGAACAGCCTCGTCCGGTAGGGCAACTCACGAGCCACAGGTGAGGCCAGATCGTCATCAAGCTACTGGTTGCAAAACTAACAGGTTCAAAATAGCAACATGGAATGTTAGAACTTAATTCCAGGCTGGAAAATTAGAAAATGTAAAGAGGGAAATGGAAAGGACGAAGATCAACATATTATGAATGAGTGAAGTTAGATGGACAGGTGCAGGGAAGATAAACTCTGATAAATATACAATAATGTATTCAGGAAGTGAGAAAAATGAACGAGGAGTAGGAATAATATTTGACGAACAAACAGCAAGGACAATTGTAGGATATTTGAACATCTCTGACCGAGTCCAGCTAGCCCAAATGAAAGGACAACCAATAAACATAAATATTATACAAGTGTACGCTCCAACATCTGAAAGTTCTGAAGAAGATGTACAGCTATTTTATAATGACATAGAAACAGCCCTAAAACACACAAAATCACATAAAGTTACTATAGTGATGGGAGATTTTAATGCCAAAGTTGGTAAAGGAAGAACTTCATACATCGTTGGTGACTATGGACTGGGGGAGAGGAATGACAGAGGTAGTAAATTAATTGAATGGGCAAGAATACATAGCATGGTTGTAGGAAACACCTGGTTTAAACAACATCCCTGAAGACTGGCAACGTGGTGCAGCCCAGACAAAAGGACTTTTAACCAGATAGACTACGTATTAATCAACAGACGATTCCGGAACGCATTACTGACAACAAAAGCTATGCCAAGAGCCGACTGCAATAGTGACCATGGCCTACTCTGTGGAAAAATTAGAATAAAGCTAAAGAAAGCATGCAGAAAAGTGAGAAACATCAGACTGAATACAGAACTCCTTAAAAATGACCAAGAACTGCGAGAATAATACAAAGTTATTATAACAAACAGATACAATGCAATAACAAAGACAAATAGTATAAATGAAGAATGAACAATGTTAAGAGATTCTATCCACCAAACTGTTAAGGAGATAATATCACCAAAAAAAAAAGAAGCCTCTATAAATAAATGGATGACAGACGACATCTTAGGACTGATGGACAAGAGGAGAATGAGTAAAAATAAACAAGAAAAATATAGCAAGATAAATAAAGAAATAAGACGCAAATGCAAAGAAGCAAAGGAAGTATGGTTAAATGAACAGTGCAGACAAATAGAGGACTTCCATAATAAAGACAGCAAAAACATGCACAAATGAATTAGTGAACTCACAGGCAGGAAGATAAAATATAAAATACCACAGGATGCCTGAAATCAAAAGAAGGTAAAATGTTAATGAGAAAAGAAGACATTGTGTACAGGTGGACAGAGTACATCGGTGAGCTATATGGAGGAGAAAGACCAGAATTAACACCAGATACTGAAAACTGTGATGAACCAATACTTGAAGATGAAATCATAGATATCATCAAACACATGAAGAAAGGGAAAGCTATTGGGCCTGATAATATAACAATAGAAGAAATAGAGGCACTAGAGGAGATAGGAATAAAAATAATAACCAAGTTACTGAATGACATTTACAACAGTGGTTATATGCCCAGTGACTTGCTTAAATCCATGTTTATAGCACTACCAAAGAAACCAGGTGCAAAGGAATGTAATGAACACTGGATAATCAGCCTCTCATGTCACATAACGAAGCTACTTCTGATAATCATTATGAGAAGAACAAGGGAAAAGATAAAAATGAAAATAGCAAATGAACAGTTTGGTTTTGTTGAAGGAAAGGGAACACACAATGCCATTTATGCTTTACGAACACTAACAGAAAGAGCTTTAGAAGTACAGAAAGATCTCTACTTATGCTTCATTGATTACACCAAGGCATTCGATAAGATGAAACATAATGAAATTATTAAAATGCTTGAAGACATCAATATAGACTGCAAAGACCTGAGGATTGTAAAACATCTATACTGGCAGCAAGAAGCAGCAGTTCGAGTTGAAAATAGAATTGGAAAATATCAACCTATAAAACAAGGGCTGAGATAAAGATGTATACTATCTCCAGGCCTTTTTTTCTCTGTATAGAGAAAATATTCTAAGAACGATCATCACAGAACCAGACATAAAAATTGGAGGATACAATATTAACAACCTTCGGTATGCTGACGACACAGTACTGATAGCTGAGAACCAACAATACCTGCAAAATCTCTTGGAGAAAGCGCCAAAGAAAGTAAACAGAAAGGCCTTACTTTGAACATCGAAAGACAGAGACTGTGATTATATCTAAGAAACAGAATACACCAACATGCAGTATAAAAGTGAACGGAACTATTCTAAAGCAGGTGCAGAAATTCAAATACCTTAGAGCAGTAATAACTTCAGATGGGAAATGCAGAACAGAAATTAGGAACAGAATAGGCCAAGCAAAGACTGCAATTCAGAGAATGAGAAATATAATATGCAATATATCCTTATCAATGAATGTTAGGAAACGAGTCCTAAAATGCTATATTGAACCTATCTTGTTATATGGAAGTGAATCATGGACAATAGGCAAGTCTGCACAAAAATCATTGAGCGCAACAGAAATGTGATTTATTAGAAGAATGTTGCGAATCCCCTGGACAGCAAATATAACTAATGAAGAATGTAGGAGAAGAGCTGGAGAGACAAAAACCTTGTCAAAAAGATAAGAGAGAGACAATGTACTTTCATAGGACATGCAATGAGAAGAGGGGGCATTGAAAATATTATAACAACAGGAAAAATAGAAGGAAGAAGATCAAGAGGAAGACCAAGAGAAATGATACTGGACAGTCTGACGGGATGGTGTGAGAGGAGATCACCAAATGAGCTGATGGCCTGCATGAAGGATAGTGTACTATGGGGAAGCTTAATAGCCAGCGCCAGTCGGCACGGCACATGATGATGATGATGATGATTAAATATATTATATGTCACTAACAGGCCGAAGAAAAAGAGGCAGACCACGTGAAACTCTGAAGAGGACATTATTAAGAGAGGCCAAATTAACAGGCATAAAATCCTTTGATGAGGTTGAAAGACTCGCCGAAGACAGGAAAAATTGGCTAACTACTTTGCGAGCCCTATGTGATGTTTAACGGCACGGGAAAGATATAAGACATGTCACTGAAGGATTTTATTTTAGATGTAGCTCGACTATTCTTAATTTAAAATTGTTATCAGTTACAAAGCAATGTAGTTTCTAGTTTTGTCATTTTGTTTCACTAACAGGGTTACTTTATACGATATTTCGACTGGCTAAAAGTTTCTAGCTCCACATGTGCTCAAACATGGCGGCGGCCTTGCGGATTGTGTTTCATTGACCTCTCAGTTACTTCAGGATAGCGTATTGAACGGCTATTTTAGACATTTTTTTGTAAATTAAATGTTTATAGTAGTCACTTATTCTGTGAGTTTGATTTGTTAAAGTTTATTTTGTGCTTGAGAGAACAGCAGTGCTGGAAAGTCGCTGCAATCAGCAAAGTGACCATGGCAACATCATATAGGCTAGCTTTACGCCATTTTTCAACGTCTAGTGGGCTGTGTGGCAGACAAGTAAACATCCAGAGGCCAAGAATTCCAAGCACAGAGAGGAGAATATTAAACGCAGTTTCTGTTCCTATATTTCCACCTGACCTTCGCCCTCTGCCTCAGCGGTGCTATGACGAAGAGAAGAAGAAAGAAGAGGCAAAAACTAACGAGGTAGTTTATAAATTCATGCCATCTTCGTTTCTTGTAGACTTTATACTGCTATTCAGTTTTCCGTTCAAATCCTTGGTAGCAACTTTTAAGTCTAATCACCACTTTCAAGTCAGAAGTCCTTGAATCCGCTTCAAGTTGAGTCAAAAGGCTAAAACTGTTGGTTCCAATTACCAGATCAGCAGAACTGTTGTTGAGACTATCCTACCTCTTTATGATGATCCCAGTATTAGACTGCTACACTCAGTATACATGCATGAGGGTTTGACATGGTCCTTTTGATGATAGAGTCTACAGATACACTGCTACCTAAGTCCACTCAAAGACTTCAAACAAGTCACAGTAAACTGCACTCCAACTGATACAGTACTGCAAGATCATCACAGCCTCACCTATGAAAATACTGGATCACATTTCCAGGAAGACTAGATTTATTTCTTGAAAAGAAATACTAATTTTAGTAACAGCTTTTGAAGAAGACATTTTGATGAAATCATTGGACTGTATTATAGTTGTATTTTTTTTCCTTTCATCATAAAACTCTCTGTTTGTGTGTTGTCTTCCACTTCTTCATATAAAAATCTAATGTTGCCTGATACTACAAGAACTTAATATTGAAGAAGGCTGGCTAGTAAAGAGAATTAAACAGAGAAAACTTAAATATTTTGGACACATTAAACGTCATGAGAATTTAGAGAAGACCATCTTGGAATGGTACATAATGGGAAAAAGAAAGAGGAAGACCAAGGCGAAGATGGCTGCAAGACATCATTGATAATCTGCAAATGGATGCATCATCAACAGGGTATCTTGCTTACAACCGAGAGGCCTACAGGAGTGCTGTTTGGGAGGCAAAGTTCCGCAAGGGGCATGCAAATGACTGACTGACTGTTGGCTAATAAATAATGAAACATTATTTTTGCATGTTATGTTTTGTGGTGAATCTTACATCCTTCCCGTGCCATTAAATGTCACATAGGGCTCCCATAGTTGTTTGCCAAGTTTTCCTGTTCTGGGCAAATCTTGCAACTTCATCAAGGGATGTTATGTCCACTAAACTGGCTTTTCTTAACAATGTCCTCTTTAGAGTTTCATGCGGTTGACTTCTTTTTATTCGGCCTGTTGTGCTCCACTTGATAGCTTGTTTTGGTATTCTCATATTGTTTCTTCTCATCACATGGCTTTACTATGTCCATCTTCTTTTTCTGATCACCCATGAGACAAGTTGTTGTTTGCTGATTTGTCTTATCTCTGTGTTGTTCTTGAATTCGTTCCACTTTATACCAAGTATTTTCCTTAAGCGTTTGTTTTCAAAAAAGTCTCATTTCTTGTCTATTTCTTTATTGAATTCCAGCTTTCACATGCATAAATGAGGGTGGGTATCACATTTGAATTGAATAATCTTAACTTGGTTTTTGTGATTATAACTTTCAGATTCCATATGTTCTCAAGATTTTTGAAGGACAATGCTGCTTTTGCAATTCTAATTCTAACTTCCTTCCTCGTGTCACCATCCTGGTCTGTGAAGGTATGCAGATTGGTTCATTTCATCAACTGTTCCTTATACGTATATTTTTCCTTCTTGATTAATGAGAAGTTTCATTATTTTTTTGTTTTGTCTTTGTTAATTTCAAGACCTATTTTGCTAGCCAAGGAAGACAGGGATCTGTTTTTTTCCTGCATCGATTTTGCATTGTCACTGATAAGAGTTATGTCATCTGCAAAAAAGATCTTCTATTTGGGCCCCATGTTCCCAGTCAGTGCTGGTTTTACCTGTACAGCATCTTTTCATTATAAAGTCTATGGCAATTCCTAAAAGCAATGGAGATAATATACATCCTTGTTTCATGCCTGTTTCAATCAGAAACCATTCGCTCATTCCTTCTTCTGTCTTGACTGCACAAACATATCCATTGTTTAAAGTCTATGAAGTTCAGGATTAATGGTTTCTGCTTTTCAATATGTTCTTCAAGTATTATTCTTAGAGTAAAGATCTGATCAAGACAGCTTCTCCTTTTTCGAAATCCTGCCTGTTCTTCTCTCATTGCAGTATGCACTACATCCTTAATTCTATTCAGAATCACTTTACACAACACCTCTGACACAATTGATAGTATGGTTACACCCCCTCCAGTTATTGCAGTCACTGAGGTTGCCTTTTTTGGGTATTTTAACAATGATTCTCTTTTTCCATTTAGAAGGGACCTTTTCTTTCCAAATGTTATTAAACATTCTTTGTAGTTGGCAGTAGTTTTTGTAGTTATTAAACGTTCTTTGTGGTGAATCCCAGAACTTATTTCTAGTATTGCTGAGAATTTTTAAAAAAATTATATATAAAGATAGGATCTTTGTTAACTTAGATCTTGAGGTAAGAAAGTCAGAATGTAACAAATATTTTAGATCTTGAGGTAAGAAAGTCAGAATGTAACAAATATTTTAGATTTTGAAGTAAGAAAGTCAGCATGTAACAAATATTTTAGATCTTGAGGTAAGAAAGTCAGAATGTAACAAATATTTTAGATTTTGAAGTAAGAAAGTCAGCATGTAACAAATATTTTAGATCTTGAGGTAAGAAAGTCAGCATGTAACAAATATTTTAGATCCTGAAGTAAGAAAGTCAGCATGTAACAAATATTTTAGATCTTGAAGTAAGAAAGTCAGCATGTAACAAATATTTTAGATACTGAAGTAAGAAAGTCAGCATGTAACAGATATCATAACATGTTCTTGCTCTGTCTCCCTGGAACTGTGAGCAGATGTTCTTTGCCATTGATGAGTTCAGGATGTTGAAGCATACCGGCCTGTTGAATGGGGAGAGCCTTAAGGCCTGTTTCTGCGTGTACCAGCGGAGAGGTAGATAAGATCTTGGTCATCTGTGGTTCAACAGCCCTGACATAAGCATGTCAATTATGCACCACAGACCACCAAACTAAGCAGCAACTTCACCCTCCAGTAATGTAACATAGGCACCGTGTACTGAGAAAAAGAAAAGTGTAACACTAGTGCTGCAACAGCCAGGCGATGCTGGGGAAAGAGAGGCCACATGATAACAACCTGGCAGAGAATTTCTGAAGCTGAGATTGAGCACTTACAACAGAGCAGATCCAGGCTGCAGGTCATAAGTGAGGAGAATGCTTCTTCCATGTAAGATACCACAAGGCATGCTGGAGGCATTTGTCTCTTTGTTAAACATTAAAAGATGTAGATGGACAGTGTCTTCGGGAAAGACCGATTGACACTGGGAAAGACCAGAATCCTCACTGGGAAAGCGTCCCTGAACCGGGCCAGCAACCCTGTCAGCCATCATACTATCGCTACAAAGTCCAAAAAAGAAGAAATGCTCCTCAGGATTCACCGAAAAGGGGGGAGAATAATGGATCCACAGGTGACTATATGGAAATGACCATGCCCGGCCCAGTTAATTCGAGTTGAGAACAGCGGATGGAGTATCTATGCGCCTGTGGCAGGAAATTTAATATTCAACATGGCATGAAGATACACAGAACGAAGAAGGGATGTGGTGTTCCTTGCTGCCCAATACTCAACAGTGCACTGTGACGCCAGTCTCAGAAAAGACATTAGAAGATCTCTGTCAGGATATAAACCACAGTACAGAGAATATTCAGGTTGAGTCAGGCAGCAGGGAGGCAACGCAGTCCTCTGACGAGACCAGAGACAAGATTAACTTCCCACCAGCAAGTGCAGAAAGCATATGGGAAAACCTGGACAAAGGACTACGCAAAGAATTGGACAAACAGCTGAGAGGGAAAAACCTTGAGAAAAAACTGGAAGCATTTGGTAACATCACATATCTTCACTGCCACAAAGAGTTTGGAACCAAACAAGCAAAAAGAGAAAAAGTAACACCAAGAAAGTCCAGAAGACAGAGGAAAATAGAAGCAATAAGACAGCAGAAGAACCATGCCTGGAAAATGTTCAAGAAGGCACATGAGTTGGAAAAAGAAGGACTAAGACAGGTTTGGCAGCATCTAAAATCCCAGCACACTGCCCTTTGCAGAGCTGAAAGACTATGTAAAAGGAAGAGGGAAACCAGATATGCGAGAGAGAAGCTCTACAGGGATCCCTTCGGATTTGCCAAGCCAAAATCAGGTACGCTGAAAGCAGGTAAGGAGGTGCTCGAGGAACACCTGAACAAGACATACTCTGATAAAAACCAGCATACACCTCTTGAGCAGATGAAAGGTCTAATGTGACCCTGTGCGCCAGGCAGCAAATTCAAATGCAGCCCACCAACCGTACAAGAAGTAGAGAGTGTCATAATATAAGCTAAAGGCAAGTCAGCACCAGGCCCAAATGTCGTCTCTTACATACTAAAGATGCCCCGAAGTACTAAAGATGCTCCATAAACTCCTATGAACAGCATGGACCAAGGAACTCATAAGTAAAGAATGGAAAAAGGCTAATGGAGTATACATCCCAAAGGAGCAGAATTCCACTGAAATCAACCATTTCAGACCAATCTCACTTTTGAATGTAGAAGGTAGATATTCTTCTCCGTGGTGGCAAGGAGACTAACAACATACCTCCAAGATAATAGTTACGTTGATACATCCGTGCAGAAGGGAGGAATTCCAGGTTCCTCATGGCGTGACCTAGCCAATGCGTATGGCTCAGTACCACACCAGATGATATGGCTAGCACTAGACATGTATCATGTGCCAAAAGAAATCACGAAGATGCTGAAGATGTAGTTCACAGGGTTCCTCATGAGATTTGGAACATCAGGATATATTACAAGATGGACTGAGCTCCAGGTAGGAATTGCAATGGGCTGTACAATATCTCCCATACTATTCATACTAGCCATGCAAGTAACCTTGAGAGCAGCAGAAGAAACAGCAGAAGGCCCAAGGTTCAGAAATGGATGTCAGATACCACCACTAAAAGCGTTCATGGATGACACAACAGTAATAACAACCAGTGAAGAGCCTTGGCAGAGTATATTATGCTTCCATGAAAGACAAGTCATAGAAATGGCACAGAATTGACTGAACATCATAGACAAAAGCAGGCTACTGGGGAAATTCAAAATATGGTGCCTCCAGTTCATGCTGATTCCAAAATTGATGTGACCACTACTCATTTACAAAGTAAGTACCAGCACAGTAGAGGCAGTCGAAAGAAAGATAAATAAATCCGTAAGAAAGTGGCTGGGCGTGCCACCAGTATTAACTGATGTTGCACTGTACTGCAAGAATAGCAAACTGCAGCTGCCATTCAGATCTGTGGTTGAAGAATACAAGGTAGGAAAGATAAGGCTTGCAATGAAGCTACAAGAATCTACAGATCTAGTAGTACGAGAAGTGCAGCCAACACTTAAAACTGGACAAAAATGGAAAGTAAGTGAGGAAATGACCACAGTCAGGGAAACACAGGAGCTGAAAGAAGTAATAGGATACACCCAGACCAACAGAAGGGGATTTGGCCATGGTGAAATCAAATGGTGGTCAAAGGCCTCCTGTAAAGAAAGAAGGGATATGATCATCAGCGAAGTAAGGAATTCAGAGGATGATAAGCGGGTCCAGGAGGAAGTCCTGCAGAGATCACTAACATGGGAGGAAGTCCTGCAGAGATCACTAACATGGGAGGAAGTCCTGCAGAGATCACTAACATGGGAGGAAGTCCTGCAGAGATCACTAACATGGGAGGAAGTCCTGCAGAGATCACTAACATGGGAGGAAGTCCTGCAGAGATCACTAACATGGGAGGAAGTCCTGCAGAGATCACTAACATGGGAGGAAGTCCTGCAGAGATCACTAACATGGGAGGAAGTCCTGCAGAGATCACTAACATGGGAGGAAGTCCTGCAGAGATCACTAACATGGAATGGCATCTGGAAAATGGCAGGCTCAGCTTCATCATCAGAGCTACTTATGACCTTCTGCCTACAGGTGCCATCTTATACAAATGGGGTTATCAGAAGACACAAAGTGCCCTCTCTGCAACAAAAGGCAAATATTGGAACATGTGCTGTCAGCATGCAGAGTATCATTAGGTCAAGGATGCTACACCTGGCGACACAACAGAGTGCTGCAGGAACTAGTAGCCATTGTAGACCGGGCAAAAGATAAAGCAAATAACAGCAAAAGAGTTCAGGTCCCACCTAAATACTTCATAGATTCTGGTACGACATCAAATATTGAAATCAAGGACATTCCCTTACCATCACTGCTAGATGGCGGAAATGACTGGGATGTGGTAGCGGACCTACCAGGAAGAAGAGAATACCCAACTGCCATTAAGAACACAGGAATGCAACCGGACATTGTAGTGTACTCCATAACAAAACAGGAATTAATAATGATCGAACTTATGGTTCCGTATGAAACAAGAGTAGAGGAGCAGCATCTATTCAAATGTGAGAAGTGCAATGATCTGGCCAAGCAACTGAGGCAGGGGGCAGGAGTCAGGGCAAAAGTGATAGCTGTAGAAGTGGGAGCGAGAGGATTCATAGCAACATCAGCATACGACCTATGTAACCAGCCAGGCATAAAGGGACAAGCAAGAGCAAGGGCATTGAAAATCTTTTCAGAAACAGCAGAAAAGGCCTCATGCTGGCTGTGGAGAATGCAAAACAAGCATTGAGAACATAAATAATTTCGTTCATCACAACCAATACCAGTTCACCTTAGCTAAATCGCTAAAGATGCACTTCAAAGTGCAGTGCCAACTGGAATATCACGGGTTCAATCCCAGGACCAAAAAAAAGCAACAACTCACAAGACCTCTGGGAGTCATGACCCAGAGGGGCCCACCCCTCTTAGAGTGTCAGGAGTTTAATAGGGCCGAAACACTTGTCTGGGGGGGGGGGGGGGGGGGTTACTTCCTCTGATGATCTGAAGGAGTTGTGTTGTTGTTCCGCTCTCTACGGTAGAGAGTTTCCTGTGTACTTTGTAATAGTTTTGTATTTTGCCAGTTTATTGAACTGGTTTTTTTTCTTCATGTTTTGTTGGAATAAATCTTGATTCTATGTTATTCGTCTCATATTTCTTCAACATAAACAGTTTTTTAGACACAGAATATATGCATTATTATTTTCCACTCTGATCCAGCTAGTGAAGGGTTATATTGAATTCCGTCTTAACCAAGCAATCAAAATGTTCAACGAGAACTCAATGGTGGTTATATGTCATAATCTTCCTATGACATCACGGGAGAGTTTTAATGTGAGGACAAAGATTGTTACTGCAGGAATGAATCTTATGTTTGCAAGAAATGACCTGGCAAAGTAAGTCTTGTACATCGACAGTTTCTGTTGTTTAGTGTATGTGTGGGTGTGTGCGTGCATGGGCAGTAAAGCTGTCATAACAAATGTTAAGACTATTTCAAACAAAATTAGGAACAGCTTTATTGTCTGTGTCTGTCTGTCTGTTTATCTATATGTTGCCCTGCTGACTGATGTTGGCTATCATGCTTTCCCACAACTCCCTGCTCTGAGTGCAGACTATAAACTGTGCTGGTGTTCTTTGTCCGTGCCATCTAGTTAGTTCGGCCAGCATTTTCTCTCTCCAGGCTTTGTTAGTTATAAAAAGTCCAGTATTTTTAATTCAGTGAGAACATGACAGAGACTAGCCAAGCTAAATTCTTCAGGTACACACCCAGTGAATGCACATCACTGTCACTTTAATGACTTGCATTTCCTTGGTTTTTTGTTTTTTTTGTCAAGTCATTCACAGCATCAGTTCTGAAATCATATTTTTCACCAAAATGCTGCGTAGGTGCCATGATCAAGTTTCTGAAAGTAACTGTACTTTGTGTGTGTGTGCACACTTTTAATAAGTAAATAATGCTTACTTTTATTCTGGTTGATAACCACATGGTAGTTGTCTCTCTTTTTGATGTTTTTGCATTGAAATTGAAGTTAAGGCACAGAATTATAAACACACTGGAAAACAGCACAGATACATAAAACCAGCGGAAGTTAAGGCACAGAATTATAAACATGCTGGAAAACAGCACAGATACATAAAACCAGCAGAAGTTAAGGCACAGAATTATAAACACGCTGGAAAACAGCACAGACACATAAAACCAGCAGAAGTTAAGGCACAGAATTATAAACACGCTGGAAAACAGCACAGACACATAAAACCAGCAGAAGTTAAGGCACAGAATTATAAACACACTGGAAAACAGCACAGACACATAAAATCAGCAGGCATAATGAAATACAACTGCTGAAATGACCTTATGAGCCTGAAGGATGTTAGGTTAATATTTGATGGACATCTATCAGATGAATGATGTTAGGTTAATATTTGATGGACATCTATCAGATGAATGATGTTAGGTTAACATTTGATGGACATCTATCAGATGAATGATGTTAGGTTAATATTTGATGGACATCTATCAGATGAATGATGTTAGGTTAATATTTGATGGACATCTATCAGATGAATGATGTTAGGTTAATATTTGATGGACATCTATCAGATGAATGATGTTAGGTTAATATTTGATGGACATCTATCAGATGAATGATGTTAGGTTAATATTTGATGGACATCTATCAGATGAATGATGTTAGGTTAACATTTGATGGACATCTATCAGATGAGTGATATTAGGTTAACATTTGATGGACATCTATCAGATGAATGATGTTAGGTTAACATTTGATGGACATCTATCAGATGAATGATGTTAGGTTAACATTTGATGGACATCTATCAGATGAATGATGTTAGGTTAACATTTGATGGACATCTATCAGATGAGTGATATTAGGTTAACATTTGATGGACATCTATCAGATGAATGATGTTAGGTTAACATTTGATGGACATCTATCAGATGAATGATGTTAGGTTAACATTTGATGGACATGTACCAGATGAGTGATATTAGGTTAACATTTGATGGACATCTATCATATGAATGATGTTAGCTTTTCATAGACATAAAATGAATGATACTTCCACCTCCACAGTAAAAATTCTGAATATCAGTCTTTCAGAATTCTGGATAAAGGATTGTGGATATCACTTGTCATTAGATCCATTATTTGAAAACTTATTATCAGTTTTGTAAATCTTCATTTTGTACAATTTAATCATATTCCTAGACTACTTGTGAGATATGTACTTCCATGTTTTCATAGGAAAGCAGTCCAGAACACAAGACTGCAGAACCTAGAGCCATACCTTGTCTCAGACAACTGTTATATTGTCAGTGAAAGAAATATGCTGCCTGAGCTTGTTAACATTTTGAAACAGACACCGGAGATTCAGCTTTTGGGTGAGACAAGTAGAACAGACAAGACAAACAAACACATAACGTGTTATGAAAGACAGGAGTAATTTTATTTATTAATGAGCATGCAGTTTTTTGGTTTATGTCTTACCTATACAAAAACATACAGAGTGTAGAAGTAGGAAGAGTCTGATTTTATGTGCGTGTCTGGGGGGGGGGGGGGGTGTGAGAGAGATTTGCGCTTGTAACGTGTGTGAAGCTGTGTTCAAGACGGTGTTTTGTAAAAGGTTGTAAATTCTTATGTGGAGACCGAGACCTGTGAGTTGTGATAGCAGTCTGATTGGTTAGCAGTAGAGAAGAGGTGAAAGACGACGACAGGGGAGAAAGGGATACAGATAAAAATAGATTAAATGAGTATAATTGGGATGAGAAATCCAGAATACACATGTATAACAGTGTGGAGAAAAGAATAGATGAGAGCTCAACAGGGAGAAAATGTATTGGGGAGAATTAAATGAAGCTGAATTTTTGACCCAGTCCGTGTGGCTCCAGAGTCCCATATTCATATATGAAGTGGTTTTCGAGGATCATGTGGCTTCTGTCATCAAAGTGAAACTGATGGCTGTCACTTGGAAGTCAGACTTGCCTCTGTGACAGGCCGTTTAAATGATTGAGAACTGTGCTGTGACTAAAACTGTACTATCAAGTGACAATTTATCATGACATTACACATCATCAAGATGTCATACCACCTATCATTGACATTATCATCACCAATATTGAGGACCAGAGCACAGTACTTAGACCCCATAATATTCAGAGCAAGATAGCTTCAAAGATATCTAGTTTGAATACTAAGATAGTTTTCATGGATATCTAGTTCAAATACTAAGATAGTTTCAAAGATATCTAATCTGAATACTTATAAGCTGCTATCACAGTTCGGGCCAAATTTTTTTTTTCAAAATTTTTTGTTTGTTTTCAAACACAGGAGCACTTGTTGAGAACCGCATCATGTCTCGGGAAGATGTTTTGAATGCAGTCAAACTGCCTCCTTTGAATATTATGCGAGGACAGCTGTTGACCATATTGTCTGCGTCAGCCAGTAAGACATCACGCTTGCTCAACAGACATCAGCAAGAGCTGTCAATCAATCTGGGACAGTTGGTTAAACAAGGTGGAGGACTGGTGGAGAAAAGCAGTGGAGTTGATCAGAACTGTGCGAGTGAGAGAAATGATTCAAGTACAGGAGAGGCTCAGACATAGACCGTTGCCGAAATTAGTGTTATGTATGTCTGCGTGTGTGTGGCAACAGTGCTGTCAGATGCACTGATAGAGAGTGAGCCGTGTGACTTTATACTTTGCGTGAAAGGGCAAAACTGAATAAAATGTTCTAAAATAGATCCGTCTTAAACCATTGACAAAGTTTTATTTTTCATTGTTTATGTTCTCTCCCCCCCCCCCCCACAACAAACAGCGTTTGATCAACAACCACTCTGGGATCAATAAATAATACTCCTGGTTAACATTAGCATGGAGAGTAGAGCATTTTTTGTTCTTTTTCCAGTAGTCAGTGAGCTGTGAAGTGAGTACTTCAAACCTTTGACTCCTCAGTTTTTCTGCTGTCAGACTCAGTCTCATAATCTGTATATTTTTACTGCCTAATTCATCCCACAATTGTTTCAGACTCCACACTACCTGTTATAGTTTGGTTGCTGGATTAATCAGTTACCGCTGGTAGACATGGCTGCCACAGAACCATCTTTGTTCTCACAAAAGTGTCTTAGTATTGGTCACAGTTCCAGTAATGAGGCCAGTGCTTACAAGATCATGATGATACTACAGCGCTGTGCTTAGTGTTAATGTAACTTAAGTATGTGGCATCTAAAACTTAGCAGTCATCCATTTAAACAAACAAGGATGACAATGAAAGATTTCAAGTTTCTAATTTGTCATTTATTTTCTTGAAACACACCTGTTAGAAAATAACTTTAACAAATAAATGAAGATGGTTAAAACCTTTTTGCTGATCTGACAGGACAAACTGTGCCTTGTGTTCCAAAATTATCTCAAATAATGAGAGCTCTTTTAATCCTCGAGTTATCAGTTTAGGCTGATGCTGCTAGGAAAAAACGACCACTGTATAATCTGTGATGGCAACACTGTCACTACTCCATAGTTCAGATGTGAAAAGATGAATTGGTAGTGCAAGAAAGCATTGTGGATCACAGCTAAATTTATGGCTGGGAATAGTAGCCATGTGCAAGAAGGAACTAACATGCAGCAGGTGTTGGCTGGCTATGATTTTCACAAAAAAAATATGTTGGTATAACATGGTCAGTGTTGTAAATATCAAAATAGTTAATATACAAAAACAAATCTAAAGTGTTGCAACTATATAATGACAAGCACAGTATTTGAATTCAAACTAAAATCTAACTTTCAGAATTATGTTATAGATCCCTGTGGATGCTAACAAACAAAAAGTACTTGAAATACTGCAATGAAAAACTGGAATTAAAATATAAATTAATATTATTTGACTGACATAACTGAACAAAAAAAAAAGGAACACATTAATAGCAATAAAAACAGAACAAGACTCTTAACATAATCATTCTTATGGAGCAGAAATGTCTGCTATAAAGTGGTAGTTCAGTCATCAGATCCTGGTTAGCTATAACAATCCAGAACTGGCCAAGACTACATCCTTCCTCCCTGCAGTGCTACAAGCTACCATCCAGTGGGGAAGATTAATGTGTTCCCAATGTGATGGAGTTTACCAAGAAGCCTTCTGCTGAGGTTCATTCTGTAAATAACATAAACACAGTCAACTGCCTTTTTTTTTCAACTCTAAACCTGCATTCTGATGATAATCACAATGGCACAGTAAGCTAGCACTTGCAAGTACATTAATCAACAAAGCAAACTTTGTACTGTGGCAAGATAGAGATCCATGAACAAAGTTCCGTTTTAGATGAGATTGTAACTGAAAGCTTCAGTTGACAGTCACTCGTATGTTCTCAAACACTTAAGCAGAATAAGGTGTGGAGCAAGGGATGTGGGGGTTGTAGAAGTGCGCCAGAAACATTCAAGACCACACCATGTTTACAAGAGATCAAATAGTTATACTCAGCGGCATTCTCTGTATGTCAAGTTTTAGTAGATGTTAGTTTAATGCTAATTCTAGAGCCTATTATCAGGAGGTGAAGCTACATCTAGAGTCTATCATCATAAGTCATGCTAAATCTGAAGTCTATCATCAGTATGCCATGCTAAATATATAGTCTGTCATCAGTATGTCATGCTAAATTTATAGTCTGTCATCAGTATGTCATATTAAATATATAGCCTGTCATCAGTATGTCATGTTAAATATATAGCCTGTCATCAGTATGTCATGTTAAATATATAGCCTGTCATCAGTATGTCATGTTAAATATATAGTCTGTCATCAGTATGTCATGTTAAATATATAGCCTGTCATCAGTAAGGTTAAGGTAAGGTAAAATTCCTGTTTCTATGCCATTAAGGCATACTGGGGATATGGTGTTGGGCCTGTATGTTCCATGACTTTCGGCACATGAAAGTCTGACGTGGTCAGTATCATGCCTGGCCACATTTACCTTCCCAGATTTCTCTGGTGCCCATTTTTAGAGGCTGGCATCAGTGAGTCAAGCTAAATCTATAGCCTATCATCTGGGCCAGGCCCACAATATTTTTCACATTTTGTGGTTGCAGTAATCTTAGGCCCAGACTCTCCTTCCTGGCAGTGTAGATTACATTCTGTGTAATCCTATAAATACAAGGGGCATTCAGAAAGTAATGTGCCACATCGGTTTTTTTTTTGGTTTTTTTTTTTCAGCTAATAATGAAGATAGAAGCATGAAATTTTGCACACTTTAAATATAGCATGTGCTGATTGTGTGAACCAAATTTCACTGCAACCGGCCAAAGAATATGGCTGCCCTAACCGTTGAAATGGAGAGCGTTAGCAACTTGCGGTATAAGCAGCAAATTGTGGCAAAATTTCTCATTGGAGAGAAAGAAACTGTTGTGAACATTCACAAGCATTTATGTGATGTGTATGGAAGTTTTGCAGTAAACAGCAGTACAGTCAGTCGCTGGGTTCAGAGAATCAAAGAATCAATAAGTGGAAATAAGGAGCTGCATGATCGACCATGCTGTGGACGTCCTGACACAGCCACTAATGCATAAATGTTGAAATGCGCTGAGGGCATTATTCTTACTGATAGGCATATCACTACTCAACAATTGCTGTCAGTCAGCATTGGTAGTGCAAATGCAGTTATAAAAGATCTTGGATTTTCTTCGGTTTGCGCAAGATGAGTTCCTCGAAGTCTCACAAATGACCATTGATTGCAAAAGAAAACAATTCCTTCTGAATTGTTGGCGTGTTTCAATGCTGATGGAGAGAACTTTTTGGCTAAGATCATAACAGGTGACGAAACCTAGCCACATCATTTTGAACCTGAGACAAAAAGACAGTCAGTGGAGTGGCATCATCCGAAATCACCATGAAGAAAGAAATTCAAGACAACTCCTGCAGCTGGAAAGGTCATGATCACTGTCTTTTGGGACACTGAAGATGTGATTCTTGTGGATATTATGCCAAGAGGAGAGACAATCAATTCACAAGCTTACATTAAGACACTGAAAAAACTTAACGTTTTTGCAGAGTTCGGCCACACAAGAATCCAGTAGACCTTCTCCTTCACAAAAATGCACACCCTCACACAAGTCTGGCAACACAAGAAGCAATCACCAAACTGGGTTGGACTGTACTACCCCATCCACCTTATAGTCCTGATTTGGCACCAATTTCTAACTGTTTGGTCCACTTAAAGACACATTCTGAAGGGTAAGATTTGAAGATGTAGCGAAGAAATGGCTATATAATCAAGAGAAAATCTGGTACGGGCTAGGAATACATGCATTTTTTTCGCACTGGTGTAAAGCCGTACAAGTTGATGGGGATTATGCTGAATAATACCGATGTTTACATGACATATCCATGTATATTGTGTATAAATGTCATGCTTTTTTGACTAAACAGCTCCTGAGAAAAACGACGTGGTGCATTACTTTCTGAATGCCCCTCGTAAGTTCAGAACCTTACCAGAGTTGGTGCCTACCAGTAATTACCATCATGAGACTTGTATATGAGAACTAAGCATACCTAAACTCTATGCACATGTATAAAACCTAGTACTTTTATAAGATTTCATAATGTCCCAGTAGTGCAAATTCTGAAATCTGATCATTTAACAGACTGTAAAAAAAAAAAAAAAAAGAAAGAAACCGTGGCAAATAATGAATTATCATCTTCCACATATTCCTAAATTTTCACTGTCTCTGAAACCAATCATATTCTTAAACTTAATAATGAGCATAAGTTCATGCTGTTTGAAAACATGATTCAAATGTGTGATTTTCAATTTAAACTCAAGTTAAACCACAGTTGATACTAAACAAGCTTTCTGATGTTGTAGAATATTTCACAATATTGTTATGGGTCACAGCAGAGTCAGATATGACAGCAGAGCATAATCTGTGCGACTGCAGGTTGCAAGAAGAGTTGAGGAAATGACAGCAGAACATAATCTGTGAGACTGCAGGTTGCAAGAAGAGTTGAGGAAATGACAGCAGAGCATAATCTGTGAGGCTGCAGGTTGCAAGAAGAGTTGAGGAAATGACAGCGGAACATAATCTGTGAGACTGATTGTTGCATGAAGAGCTGAAGCTTCCATAAAAGAAAAGCCATATATAGACAGCCAGAAACAAAAGTGAAGTTTAAATATGAGGTCAAAGTCAACATATTTAAAAAAAAAAAGGGGAGAAGAAGAAGCACTCATATACTATGAGATTATTTAACAAATAACATTATTGCTGAAATCAGGAACTTTCTTAAAACTGGCATCTCTAGGACTCATGCAAATGTCACATGAAAAATGCCTGTTTCTAAAGAATTCAATGAACACACAAACATTTTATATAAATAAATTGCATGTGATATAAGAAAAATGCAGGCTCATTCGTCTGTCCAAGTTATACTGGTGTAGCCTGGGTACTTATCCTTCAGAAGTTCCACTGTGATGGTGTGGTCTGCTCTACCATAGCCCTGTCATACATGAAAGAAATATCATTTTTTACAAAAGCTAATATGTGCTCACAAAATTAAAAATCAAAGACAACATGTTGTGGTTGAAGCACAGTCCACAGAGCAGACAAGATTCACATTAAAATGTGTTTTGTTAACCACATACAGGGAAACTTATTCTGCTTAGGTCATGTTTAAAGTTATTTTTACACTGTGTTTTAAACTTATTTCAACACCTCCTGCCAGGAACCAAAATGCAAGAAAACAGATTAACCAAAAAAAGTAAAACTGAGGTTTTAGATAAAACTGGGTTTTAAAGCAAGCCTCCACTTCTCAAAACGAGCACATAAAAAAGTAAAACTGTGAGGTTTCAGATAAAACGGGGTTTTAAAGCAAGCCTCCACTTCTCAAAACTGAGCACAAAAAAAGTAAAACTGAGGTTTCAGATAAATCTGGGTTTTAAAGCAAGTCTTCACTTCTCAAAACTGAGCACAAAAATGAGCTAATGCTGTCCTATTATTAAAAAATCATAACCCAAATTATAAGTCTATCACTTGTTTAAGATAATACCCCAGAACTTCACAATTTTTATGTACAAATAATAATGCCAAGGATATAAAAATCCACAACCAAAGCCTTATCATACATCATAAAATCTATTAACATATCAAACTGATGCAACCTGAATAGTCAGATAACCAGACTTTATCCATGATGCATGCAATAATCTTCTCTTGCTCCTTAAATCTGTTCAACTCTCATTTACAAAAGCTGATGACTCCAGGACAATGTGTGTTGTCTACCCTTGCTGTCAACTACAGAACTTCCTGCTGTGCCATCTCCAATCACCGGGAAGTGAAAACCTTCCTCTTTATTTCTGACCCTACATTAACTGACACCTGCATTTACCTGTGAATGACCGAACACTCTAATGGTTTTCGCAGCAGGGTCATGCTCAATCTTCCCACCTCCAACACACTCGCATGTCACACCAGTTTGCTGTAAGAAAGCATCCAGCAGGTCATAGATGTCAGCTGTCAGCAAACAAAAAAAAGCATTGAATGACAGAAGGAAATGTATGATGACTGATGAGAAGTTATTCTGAAATGATAAAATAAACAAGAGAAAAACTTCAGAATATTCTCATGTGGAATCATAAAAAAATACTAGACCACCAAACTTAGTGCTGACAAACACCAGAGACACTGAAGAAGTTTACCATAAGAAAGATAAATACAATTACAATATGTTGCAGAAATGAAAAAAAAAAAAACTTATGATAAGAAGAGCATTTCAAAGCAACAGACAATGCAACTTCAGTAGAATAACTACCAAACAATCTGAATTAATCCTTTAAATACCTTGGAAAAAGTGAAGGCAAGATAAGAAATACTTTTTTTTTAATGTGCACTTCATATTTGTCAATGAGCTAATCTGTGAATACTGAACCATCTTATATTTTACTGATAAAGATGATAGTATTACTGTCAGTGTTTGAACAGCACAGCTGTGGCAGCAATTATACTGCTAATATTGGTTTTACCAAACAATAAGTGCTTATACAGGGTCTGACAAAGCATAGCCGGATTTAACTGATGTAGTGCGCAGAAACTGAATACGCGTGAAAAAAAACATGACATCAGAGATGAAGCAGACAAATGGTCATTTTTAATAATGGCTTCTTGGCAAATACAACATCGCGCATTCACCACTGAAACTTATTTTAAAAGTGGAGAACTATCTATTACTGTACAACGAAAGTTTCGTCGCCATTTTGAATTGCATCCCCATGATAATGTTCCCGATTGGAGAACAATTTTGAAGTGGGTCAAAAAATTTAAGGCAACCGCTAACTGCCTTAATAACAAATCTACTGGTCGTATAAGAACTCAACAGACACCTGAACGAATTCAAGAAGTCTGCAACACATTGCTGAGTAGCCCTTGGCGATCAGCTGTTAGGAATGCTTTGGCACCTGGCATCCTCTTACTGTTAATAGTGATCTTATGTGCAGATGCTAACTGAATACTTCATTCCAGACTTGGCCAATAGAAATAAGAGACTAATATGGTTTCAACAAGATGGAGCAACTGCCCACACAGCCCATCAGTCCATGGCCATGCTGCGACAAGCATTTCTCAATCGTCTTATTTCCAGATTTGGGAATACTCATTGGCTGGCAAGGTCACCGGATTTATCGGCCACAGACTTCTTTTTGTAGGGATATCTCAAGAATACGGTGTATGCTAGTCGATCACAGTCAATTACAGACCTAAAAGATTGAATCCGACATTGCATTCAAAATATCCCTTTGAACATGTTAAATGGTGTTATGTAGGAATTTTCCAAACGCCTGGCTGAATGTATCAAATGTAATGGCGGTCATCTAACCAGCATAATTTTCAAAACCTAAATATGATTGTCAGTAATAATAAAAACACTCACTTTTCTGAGTTTCATTTCACTTTTTTTTTTTACCAAAAACATGTATAGCGCTTATTTATTTTCTATTTTTTAAAACCAGCTATGCTTTATGCCGGACCCTGTATAATTATACAAGAACATGACCTGATAGAGATAAAATACAAATATTACATGTTTATAATAAGCCTAGCAAGTAACGTAACTACAATAAATATTTAATGTCAGGTCAGACAACAGATATCTGTGACAATCCAGAAACATTGTTCTGGGAGTAGTTCTGGAAAATCAAAGGCTGGTGACAGAAAATACATGGGGAAGGAGTGCTAGGGCAGATGATGATCAGTTTCTTTCCTGCTCATCTTCTGGAATCCCTTGAAAACTCTTGTTGATTTTCAAGTATTTCAGCTTCATCTGTCCTTTTACTTCTTTGACCGCTCTCAGACATCAGCCTGGATATTCCTGGAAAAAACAGCACTTCACCTTAGCTTGTCAGCATCGCCATATGGCCTCCTTACCTCCATCAGTCTACAGGACCCTCTGGGCAAGGTGGAGTACCCGTACAGCCCCATGATCAGGGTGATGTGAAGCCATGGGAGCAGGTGGTGGATGGAATGGGAGAGCAGCTGACAGATAATGTTGGTTATGGTCACCATTCTATGATGGTAGGCAGATGATCTCAATGTAGGGACAATGGCTACGATCACTGACTAGTACAGTCACTGCCCGGAAGGAAAGCAATGGTAAACTATCTTCTGAAAATATACCAAGAAACCCAAACACCTCTGTCTTATTGCAAAGAAAACTAAATTGATGACAACTGACAAAACAAACAAGGCAGCTGATATATGTACCAATGAGGAAAAACTGGAAGAAGTGGAGGTTTTGAATATCTTGGATCATTGCTAACTAATAGTGGAGATACAATGAGGGAAATTAAAAGGAGGACATCTATCGCTCTTCAGAAAGTAAAACAACTAAAGAATCTGTGGAGAGGAACAGACAGAACTACAAAAATAAGATTTTTAAGGGCATGCATCGCAACATATGCCTGTGAGACCTGGACACTTAACAAAACAGCTGAGAAACACATACATGCCTTTGAATGTAAATGCTACAGAAGAGTTTTTCAAATATCATGGACACAAAAAAGAACAAATATATCCATACTACAAGAACTTAATACTGAAGAAGGCTGGCTGGTAAAGAAGATTAAAGAGAGAAAACTTAAATATTTTGGACACATTAAACGTCATGATAATCTAGAGAAAACAATCTTGGAAGGGTACATAATGGGAAAAAGAAAGAGAGGAAGACCAAGGCGAAGATGGCTGCAAGGCATAGTTGATGATCTGCAAATGGATGCAGCAGCAGCAGGCCATCTTGCTCACAACCGAGAGGCCTACAGGTGTGCTGTTAGGGAGGCAAAGTTCCGCAAGGGACATGCAAATGAATGAATGAATGAATGAATGGCCTTGTCTGGCTTGATACTGGTGACAGCCATGTGTGTTAGTTTCAGTCAAAAAGAGACTCATACAGCAAAAGACTGGTACTTAATCCAAGCTAAATGTCAACTTGATGCATATCTACCTGCCAAAACCATGCTCTAAAATGAAAACTGCCATTACATTATTAATATTACTGTACACAAACAATATGATAAACCAAAACTGTACACAAACAATATGATAAATCAAAACTGTACACAAACAAAACAATAAACCAAACACTTACAATGAAACTCTGCCTGTTTAGTCCCACGGACAATCATTTTGGCCTGATCTTTGCTGTTGCTGAGATACACCTTGCAGAGAATGTATTTGAACCTTCCGCTGTCATCAATGACAACATCATCAATAGTGGCAAGTGCTGGATTCACCTCTGCTATCTTTCCTGGCATGATACAGCTACAACAAAATATGGGAGCTATTAATGACATAATGAGAAATAGTTTCTGGTGTAAGAAAAAAATATATGAAGTCCTCAGTTCAGAAATGTCATTTACTGAGTGAAAATGATTAGTGCATGCATATTTTAAAAATTATTAACATGTTAATTTGTTAATGATTAAAGTTACACTTTGTATTAGAGAGCTAAACTGGTTTCTGTTTATTACTGCTACCTGAAGCTTGACACTAAATAGATGACAGCATGATATTACTGCTATCTAAAGCTTGACACTAAATAGATGACAGCATGATATTACTGCTATCTGAAGCTTGACACTAAATAGATGACAGCATGATATTACTGCTATCTGAAGCTTGACACTAAATAGATGACAGCATGATATTACTGCTATCTGAAGCTTGACACTAAATAGATGACAGCATGATATTTCTGTGGGAAACACAAGCTCCTGAACATCTAACTATCTGAGGGATTCAAACCATGAACTTTTTGCTCATGAAGCAAGTGATATTCAAACATGCCTCTTTCCTTCTCCCTGAGCTGCCATTATTAAAATCTGTATAATTTTATAGCCAGAATGTGTAGAAGACATTACATATAATCTATGAGGAAAAAAAGATCACTCTAGCTACATCATAAGCCTCTTGTGTGTTGTTTTCAGTATTGTGAGGAGACAGAATGGATCTTACACTGTATATTTAGTTTTACATACTTATACATAAAAACTGTTTGTGTGAATAAAATGATGTGAATTTTTATGCTCTTGCAAGAAAATGTTCAGCAAAAAAGTAGTACTAGAAGTAAAAAAAAATTCTCTTGGATAACACAGAAACATTATAAATATTATAGCAGTGTTCTCTTAATTATGGGATATAAGCAGTATTGGTACTCAGGAAACAATTAATAGAGTGAATACCCTTGTTTGATAGGTATTTTGGTTGAGAGCATACACAGGGATCTTAAGCATGCAGCATGGAAAAAACTGAGTGGGTAGGGATAGTATAAATACCTCTCACACTGGCAAAAGGGGTTGGGGGGGGGGGGGCGCTTACAATGTGTTAGAGAGAGAGTTTCAGTTAGGTACAGTTTTCAGTAGTAGCAGTTTTTGGTAGAGGCAAGTTAAATTAAGATGTAGGATTTAGTTTTTTTGAGATAGATGAAGTTGTTCGGTTGGAAACATTGTAAGTATGGTTTTTACTGCATAAGTACATTGTAAAGTTTTCTCTCTTTATATGGCGTAGTTTTATCACGCTGGGAATTGTCATTGTAAACATCTTTCCAGCCTGATGGGCTACATTTCCATCCTGATAATTTCATCCCTCATTTTTTTCCCATCACTAAACTTGTGTAGTCTGAATATAAAAACTACAGCACTGGCTTTGTTGAAACTATCACTGTTTGACGAGTTTTGTTATGTGGGAAGACTGCCAAGCTCAGTTAAGTTGTTGTATCAGTATTACTCTGTGGAGTTGAAAGCCTGGGAGTCTTGTTGGATTTTCTTAGTGTGTAACAGAGAAAATTAGGTTGTCTTATAGCACCATTCCCCCGTGTGGTACCCGGGATCTGCAAAGAATAGGACCACTGTACCCTACCACGCATGATCGTAAAAGGCGACTAAGGAGGGTTCAGCATAGGGCCAGCAACCCTATCTGGTAAAAAAAAACTATCAGACTGCTACAGAAACGGAAGCAAGGGAAAAAGCAAATGCAGGTGGAAGGAGAAATGCTTATCAGGAAACTGAGCCCATGAAGGTTGTGGGTGAAAGCCTGCCACTGGAAGTCCCCAGACCGACTGCAGACCTCCTGGAACCTAAACACAAGATACAAATGGGCAGCTGGAATGTAAGAACACTAAACCAGACTGGAAAACTAGCACAAACCATCAAGGAAATGCACATATACAAACTAGACATACTAGGAATACAAGAAGCAAGATGGACAGGACAAGGCAGAAGGAAATTAACAACACAGCACACAGAAGATACAATAATATGGTCAGGTAAAGAA
Source organism: Achatina immaculata (assembly GCA_009760885.1). Classification (NCBI taxonomy): domain Eukaryota; kingdom Metazoa; phylum Mollusca; class Gastropoda; order Stylommatophora; family Achatinidae; genus Lissachatina; species Lissachatina immaculata. The sequence goes on along the minus strand of CM019713.1, from coordinate 23,368,702 downwards.
GATCATCATGAAGGAGGAGTAGCACTGATTATAACAAAAGAAGCATCAAGAGCATTGCTGAAATGGACCCCAATAAATGAGAGATTATTATATGCACGCTTCAACTCAAGATTCACGAAGCTGTCTATTATAGTTTGTTATGCACCAACAGAAGCAGCTGAAGAGGAATTAAAAGAAGATTTTTACAACAGCCTCCAAGCCACAGTAGAAACAATACCCAAGCATGATATGCTACTCATCTTGGGCGACTTCAATGCAAAAGTAGGTGAAGGAAATGAAGATAGAAGAAGAATCATGGGAAAAGAAGGAATCGGAGAAATAAATGAAAATGGAGAAAGATTGTGCAGTTTCTGTGAAGAAAACATGATGACCATCGGAGGGACAATTTTCCAACACAAAAACATCCATAAGGTGACTTGGAGGTCACCAGATAAAACCACAGAAAACCAAATCAATCACATACTAATAAACAACAAGTGGATACGGTCACTACAAGATGTGCAAGCAAGGAAAGGAGTAGATGTAGGAAGTGATCATAACCTTCTGGTAGCAAAAATAAAACTAAAATTAAGGAAAGCCAAAATCGGAGAACACAGAAAGATACATTTTGATACAAGAAAACTGATAGACCAGCAAACAAGAAATGAATTCTCAATAGTACTTAAGAACCGCTTCAGTATCCTACAAGACGAAGCAGAAATGTCCATATTAGAGTTCAATAAAACACTACAGGAAACAGCAAAAGAGGTGCTGGGATATCGGAAAAGGAGAAAAGAGGAATGGATAAGCAAGACCACATGGGAAAAGATAGAGCAAAGAAAAGAAATCAAGAAAAAATTACTGAACACCAAATCACAACGGCTTAAAGAACGAGTTTTAAGTAATTATGCACAAAAAGACATAGAAGTGAAGGAATCATGCCGCCAAGATAAACGTCAATATTATGACAACTTAGCAGAAACAGTAGAGAAAGCAGCATATACAAATGACATGAAAACCATATATAAAATCACAAAGCAGATGACAGGTAACTTCAACACAAGATGTGAAAGTGCAGTAAGAACACAAAATGGACAACTGGTCAGTGGAGAAAGAGAAAAAATTGAAAGATGGAGGGAACACTTTAACACCCTACTAAACAGAACACAAGCAGCACATACAATAGACATACCTGAAGCAAAAACGGAACTAAACATCAATACAGGACCAATAACAATAAATGAAGTAAAGGAGGCGATAAAGAAGCTAAAATCAGACAGGGCACCAGGTGAAGATGAAGTGACTGCTGAGATGTTGAAAGCAGAAGAAACAGAAACGCCAAAACAACTTTGCCGGATATTACAACAAATTTGGGATCTAGAAAAAGCCCCAGAGGAGTGGAAAACTGGGCTTATAGTAAAACTACCAAAGAAGGGTGACCTCAGAGATTGCGGGAACTGGAGAGGCATTACCCTACTGCCACTCACCAGCAAAGTATTTTGCAGAATAATCATCAATAGAATTGTACCAACACTTGAGGAAAAACTTCGGAAAGAGCAGGCAGGATTTAGGAAAGGAAGATCATGCATAGACCACATATTTGTACTTAGACAAATATTAGAACAGGCAAATGAGTGGCATAGCACAACATATGCACTATTTATAGATTTTGAGAAAGCCTTTGACAGTGTCAACAGAGATGCAAAGTGGAAAATCCTAAGATGGCATGGCCTCCCCCATAAAATAGTTAATGTAATCAAAGCCCTATACGAGGGTTTTCAGTGCAAAGTTATCTGTGGAGAACATACCTCCAGCAGCTTTAGGGTACAAACAGGAGTGAAACAGGGATGTGTACTATCACCAACATTATTTATCTTGGCAGTAGACTGGTTAATGAAGGAGGCAACATCAGACAAACGCAGAGGATTACAATGGACCCTTGACACAGTGCTGGAGGACCTTGACTTTGCGGACGACATTTGTCTATTATCAAGCAGTCACAAAGATATGCAAGATAAAATAAACAAGCTAACTCAGAATGCAAACAACATAGGACTAAAGATCAACGTAGGAAAGACAAAGTTAATAAAGCAAAATGTGAACAACAGAAATGTACTCAGAGTAGATAACAAGTTAGTGGAGGAGGTCAACGAATTTGTATACCTTGGCAGCAGAGTAGTAGAAAATGGAGACAGCACAGAGGATATCAACAGCAGACTTACTATAGCAAACTAGGCTTTTGCAATGCTGCAAACTATATGGAAATCAAAAAAACTAAGCATAAATATGAAAATCAGGATATTTAAGAGTAATGTTCTAAGTGTACTACTCTATGGAAGTGAATGCTGGAAAATCACCAAAACATAGAAAACAAGTTGAATTCTTTCCAGACTAAATGTTTACGAAGAATTAGAAAAATATTTTGGCCAAACACCATAAGAAATAACATCTTATTAGCAGAAATGCAGATGAAACCACTGACAACAATTATTGAGGAAAGACGCTGGCGATGGTTGGGACATGTGCTCAGAATGCCTGACAACTCACTACCAAAAATAGCACTAAGATGGACACCACAGGGGAAAAGAAGTAAGGGTAGACCAAAAGAGACATGGAGAAGAACAACAGAAAGGATGTTGAGCAATAGAGGGCTCACCTGGGCAAGAGCAGAAAAAAAGGCGAAGGACAGGCATTTGTGGAAAACCCTTGCGGAAGCCCCATGTGCCCTGGGCACTTAAGGTTCAGAGAGAGAGAGATAGCACCATTGTGTACAACACCAGAAACTGGGAAAAAATGGGATTTCCAACACATTTGATACAGTTAACATCACTGCTGTATCTAGACCAACAAGCAGCAGTAAGAATAAATGGTGAAACAACAACTTGGTTTGACATAAAACAAGGGGTCTGTCAGGGGTGCATATTGCCACCTTCCTTATTTAACTTGTATACTGAAAATATAATGAGGAATGTTAGAGAAGATGTAGATAAAGAATATTACGATGTAGTAACAATTGGAAGTTATGAAATACCAGAGATTAGATATGCTGATGACACAGTATTACTGTCCACAACACAAAAAGGAGTGGAAAAACTAATTATGTCAATCCGTAAGAACAGCGAAGAACAAAACCTCTATCTTAATGCAAAGAAAACTAAATTGATGACAACTGACAAAACAAACAAGGCAGTTGAAATATGTATCAATGAGGAAAAACTGGAAGAAATGGAGCGTTTTGAATATCTTGGATCACTACTAACTAGTAGTGGAGATACAATGAGGGAAATTAAAAGGAGGACATCTATCGCTCTTCAGAAAGTAAATCAACTAAAGAATCTGTGGAGAGGAGCAGACAGAACCACAGAAATAAGATTTTTAAGGGCATGTATCTTTCCCATAGGAACATATGCCTGTGAGACCTGGACACTTAACAAAACAGCTGAGAAACGCATAAATGCCTTTGAATGTAAATGCTACAGAAGAGTTCTCCAAATATCATGGACACAAAAAATAACAAATATATCTATACTACAAGAACTTAATATTGAAGAAGGCTGGCTAGTAAAGAAGATTAAAGAGAGAAAACTTAAATATGTTGGACACATTAAACGTCATGATAGTCTAGAGAAGACCGTCTTGGAAGGGTACATCATGGGAAAAAGAGAGAGAGGAAGAACAAGGCGAAGATGGCTGCAAGACATCACTGATGATCTGCAAATGGATGCATCAGCAGCAGACCATCTTGCTCACAACCGAGAGGCCTACAGGAGTGCTGTTAGGGAGGCAAAGTTCCGCAAGGGACATGCAAATGAATGAATGAATTAATATAGCACCAACAAGAAGTAATTTCTAAGATGAAAGGAAAATTGTACTCCACAAGAAGACTAATCACCAAGTAGAATACGGGTTCACTTCAGTTACAGCAAATAATATTCCTCAACAGCATTATACTATTTTAGTTGGGCCGTGACCAGTCCATTCTTTCATGGCCTGCAAACAATTCGTGTTCAGCTGTTGCTCGTGTGGCACTGGTCTCATTCACTATACTTCTATTTGTGAAGGCTTGCCAGGTCTCCAAATTTGTAGTATTTCTTGTCTGCAGTGGTGTAGGTTGTAAAGCACACAGCTTCTCTACTGTCACCATGCCCTAGATCACGATTATCAATCAATGACCTATTTAGTTTCATAGCCTGGTTTCGTCTCTTGAGGTTACTCATATGTGTAGTTTTGTGACATGTGGAGACTAGTGTTCTGGTCATTAGGAAGTGTGTTACTAGAGTAAGGATAGCTAGCTTAACAGTTCTGGAAGTTGTCTGCAGATAGATTAGGAGTTGATAGGACAGTAGTTAGTTAGGGAGTCAAGATTGGAGTTTGGTTAGCTAGCTAGCGTTCGAATTTCGGTTGGAAGTTCCATCGGCACTGGCTTCCCGACATCTTCTGCCGGAGAAGAAAAGGAGTCCAGATAGGATAAGAGTTGAGTTGTATTGGCATCCTTTTGCCATTCGAATTGGCGTCAGGGGCGTGTTGACGAGTCTTTGTGGCATCTACTCAAGGCAGCGATGATGTCTGGCTTGCTCAAAAGTTTGGGGGCACCTCTAGCTCCTGGGCCCTAGGTAGTGCAATTACTGAAGCCATACCAGTAGCTTGTATCCAGTCCAGTGAAGCTGATCCTGAACCAGTATCCTGCCATGAACCAAAGCAGCTGGTTACATCACATTTTACTCATACTACATAGAAAGGGACAAGTAACAGTTTGTATCTTAACTGTGGCCTCAGCAAGAAGTCAAGTCTCATCTTTCAGACTGAACATTACTAACTTTAGCTCAAGTAGTGAACGCTAGATTTAGTTACTGTCATTCTCTTTAGAAGTTTGCTTGACAACTGAACAGTTCTGATTAGTTCTGTCACCGTACAGACATTAGTATGGTGGATATAGTAACTTTTTGGACCACTTTCAACTGGGAAACAGCCGTTTGAAATGAACATTCCGTTGTATTTGAAGCTGCCAAATATACTACTTCTGGAAAAGATTATCTAGAATTTTAAGGAATATTACTGGACATTATGGACAATTATCCTATACTGTTTGATAAATTCTTTCTGGATTAGGATTAATTAGCAATTTGTTAACATTTTGTTTGTGATTTTGCATTTGCAATGATGATATTGATATTAGTGGCATTAGTACATGTGTTATTATTCTAGTTCTCTGATAAGTGGTAGAAAACTGAGGATTCTTAGTTTCTTTACTCTGATAAGTGGTAGAAAATTGAGGATTCTTAGTCCAAATTTTTCTGGAAGACTGCCATTTGCTGCTGCTAACTACTCAACTAAAAAGTACTGCAAACATTCTGGTCAGTATTAAGTGAAATTACTGTTGGATTATTTTGGGTAGATTGTATAATTCTAATGTTTTTTGTTTTGTTTTGTTATAGATATTGGTTGCATGTTTGAGTTTTTCCAAAAGTGTACCATATGCCCTTGAAGTACTATTACTACATCTGGGATGTCCCTGGGAGATTAAGCTGCACTTGGTGATCTCTTCAGCATATTTTTTAGATCATATAGTTCTTTTGAGGCAATTAGTGAAATGTGAATGTTTTTTTTTTCTCTTTCAGCTTATTTACTGTATAATGGCCTTACTAGTAGTTAGTCAATGCTTGATGATAAGTCATGTAGTCTTGAATTATAGGTGACATTACTGATTATGACTTACAGATAGCCAACTGTTCTGGCATATACCATGTTTCAAATTGGTTACTACCTCGGATGTGATTTTAAGAGGAGATTGTACTAGAAAGTGTAATTCTCTGAATGGGTACCTAGCCCGGAACATGGAGTTCACATGTGACCGAGGCCAGGGTACAAGTTACCAGAGTGGAGTCTTGTTTGGACCTAGATATTACATTTTTTTTCTGTGCGTACATTTGGTACATGGCAAAATCCCTTTGAGGGATAAATGGAAGGCGGATTAGCCTTGTACCCAAGTTTTACCTATTCTACATATGTGTATCATGTAGCCGCATGTGACAAGAATGGATGATTATATATAGTACTAAAAGTTTTACCTGTTCTACATATGTTTAACGGATAGTTGCATGTGATTTAGAATGGATGATTAATACTTGTAACCGAGTTAACCCATTCTGCATATGTACAGCATATAACTGCATTTGACAGTAACAGAAGATCATATATATATAGTACCAGAGTTTACCTGTTCTATACCTGTGCAGTGAGGAGTCACACATGATAGCAACAGATGACTGTGTATGTAGTGGACATGGGTTGTGTCAGTTTACCTATTCTATATATGTGTAATGAGGAGTCACACATGATAGCAACAGATGATTGTGTTTGTTGTGGACATGGGCTGTGTGTAGCAGAATGTCACACTAAGAGAAGTTTGATAGGTGGAGTCAGAGTATGAAGATGTATGTTTGAGAGTTGATTATTATCTTAGAGTTATATTATAATCTAGATTAGTTATAGTAGAAGGGTTTTCTTTTTTGAGAGTTTCGACAGGCAAAACTCTACTTTTGGGAGGAGGGAATATAATAGCAGTATTCTCTTAATTATGGGATATAAGCAGTATTGGTACTCAGGAAACAATTAATAGAGTGAATACCCTTGTTTGATAGGTATATTGGTTGAGAGCATACACAGGGATCTTAAGCATGCAGCATGGAAAAAACTGAGTGGGTAGGGATAGTATAAATACCACTCACGATTAGCAAAAGGTGGGGGGGGGGGGGCGCTTACGATGTGTTAGAGAGAGAGTTTCAGTTAGGTAGAGTTTTCAGTAGTAGCAGTTTTTGGTAGAGGCAAGTTAAATTAAGATGTTGGATTTAGTTTTTTGAGATAGATGAAGTTGTTCGGTCGGAAACGTAAGTATGGTTTTTACTGTATAAGTACATTTAAAGTTTTCTCTCTTTATATGGCATAGTTTTCTCACACTGGGAATTGTCATTGTAAACTTCTTTCCAGCCTGATGGGCTAAGTTTCCATCCTCATAATTTCATCCCTCATTTTTTCCCATCAATAAAATTGTGTTGTCTGAATATAAAAACTACACCACTGGCTTTGTTGAAACTCTCACTGTGGGAAGACTGCCAAGTTCAGTTAAATTGTTGTATCAGTATTACTCTGTGGAGTTGAAAGCCTGGGAGTCTTGTTGGATTTTCTTAGTGTGTAACATAGAAAATTAGGTTGTCTTATAGCACCAACAACAAGAAGACATTTCTAAGATGAAAGAAAAATTGTACTCCACAAGAAGACTAATCACCAAGTAGAATACGGGTTCACTTCAGTTACAGCAAATAATATTCCTCAACAGCATTATACTATTTTAATATGTAAAAAAAACTGAGAACTGAAGGCACTAGAGATAATCTTACACTGACATCATTATTTGACTACAATATCACATATGAGAAACTTGAAGTAACATTTCTGTAGCAAGTGAAGTGTATATTATCTATTAACAATATCTAACATCACTGTAGATGAACAGAATAAGAGTCAAATTCTTCTTCTTTGAACAGCTGAATTCAACTCCTTTCTGTCCATTGAAGCTCACTGCTGCAGACTAGACACGCCTCCATTCCTTTCTGTTGTTGATTTTCTCTTGCCAGCTGTCGATTCCAAGACCATTATATATCTTTTTCCAGGTTGTCTCGCCGTCTTTGTCTAGGTCTATTCCCTTTCACCACCTCTGTATGGGCCATCTTTCTTTGTCTACCCCCCCCCCTCCATTCTCTCTAAATGCCCAAGCCACTTCATTCTGCTGTTTTTCATAATGGCTGTTATAAGTGCTGAGTTAAACAATGTGTAGATTTCTTTGTTACTTCTTATCCTCCACTGTGTTACATGGTCTCTTACGGTCCATGAATTCTTCCCAAGATTCTACTCAAATGTTTGTACAGTATTTGGTTCCCATCTTGTTTAGCTGATTCGGATAGTGAGAGATAAAGAATTTCTCGAGAACCAGATAAGCAGAACCTCGCCTCTCACCACAGCTACTGCAGTTTATACACGCTGTATTTGCTGATCACCTTTGGTAGCTGCTTCTTGCCTTTCTGCCGGCAAATGTTGAATTGTGCTCCAAACTGTCGTGACTTATGAAAGCAGGTTTGTTCTCGGTAATTCAACTGCCACTGGTCGGCTCGCTGCTTTGCTGATTAGATTTATAACCCATAGAAACATTATCTATTAAGAATAAATATACCTGATATTAGCAGCAAATTCAAATAATCGCGATCAAACGTTCAAATTGTTGGCGACGTTTGCTCCTTTCTGCGCATTTTGAAGTCGGAGTGTTATTGTGAAAGGTGAAGGTCGTGTCAAAGTTGAAGGTGATGATTCCGCGCGAGAGTTTTGTTGTGAGAGAGAAGCGTGCGGGTAGCCCTGGAGTTCATGTAGGCGGATGTGTCTCATTCTTCTTTCAGTGGTGAGAATTCGGGATGGGGTGAGGAAGAGTAGGAGATCTAAAGCAAACCTGGACATAATTTCTGTCTTTACTGATCTCTGTATTGCAATTTCGTTTTGCAAAGTTTCAGCCTTTTGCTTCTTTATAACCAGTAGACCTGCTTGTAACCCACCAATATACTGTATTACAGTATAACCACAATAATATCCTGTATTACAGTAGAATCCATTGGCTTGTCATTAATACGCTATAACATATACCTTCGGAATAATTATCCTGCACAAGTTTCCCTATATTCTTTGCTCTTGGTCATAGAAAGCAAGCTTTTTTTCTGGAGTTCTTTAGAAAATTCTGAACCCTACATGTCTTTTAGCTGCTCGATACATATTAATTACATGCAGTTTATTGAAGACAAATACAATATATTTCGAAACAAGAACTTGCTGAATAATAAACATGTTAAGCAATTGTTTATTATGCTTTTCTGTATCATCGGGTTGGTTTAACCACTGAATGCAGAGTGTTAGAAGATAAATATGCCTCGTGGCCAAAGAACAAGTACAGTTCTTGTGACTGAAGTTTGGGTTCGAATTACAGCAGATCGTTTGGAAGCGGGATTTTTTTCTGTCATATCCATGCTTTGTTTCAACTCATCCTGTCTGGTTTTCTTTCTAGATATTATCATACAGAAAACTATGGCTGTTTTAAGACCCTGTACCATCTCTCCGTTTGGTGCCGGAGGTAAGGGCTAATGCGGCAGCATTTGTTACAGACCGCTTGGCGGTGGAGTTTGTTGAGAACAATAATCTTTATCTTGCTCTTTAGCTCCATCCCTTGACTAAAAACTAGCTACCTTAGCCGACTCTGCATTTGACACCTCGTGCCTCAATACCTGCACTACATCGGCTGCAAAGAACATCCTGCTCGCCATGGGATGAAGATAGAACAAGAAAAAGATTTCCAGCTACAACTGGGCTTAAAAGGACAAGCAAGAATACGCGAACTGAAAAGGCTCTCAGAAACAGCAGAAAAGGCTTCGTGCTGGATATGACACAAACGTGGAGAACAATGGAACACTGACCCGTGAAGACTGTTATACATTGGCGATGACTATAGACAACTTGGTAACAAGGGTCAAGGTAATATAATGGAAGATAACCTCTTGTGTCGTCTCAGTGTGGGGCAAAAGTGGCTCATGCTTCAGTTTCCCTCTGAGTCAGTCAGTCATTTCCATATCCCTTGCGGAACTTTGCTCCCTAACAGCTCTCCTTTGGGCCCTCGGTTGTAAGCATGATGCCCTGCCGCTGATGCGTCCATTCGCAGAACATCAACAATGTCCCGCAGTCATCTTTGCCTTGATCTTCCTCTCTTTCATTTTCCTGTTATGTACCCTTCCAAGATGGTATTCTCTAAATTCTCATGATGTTTAACATGTCAAAAATATTTAAGTTTTCTCTTTTTAATCTTTCTTACTAGCCAACCTTCTTCAATATCAGGTTCTTTTAGTATAGATATATTTGTTCTTTTTTGTATCCATGATATTTGAAGGACTCTTCTGTAGCATTTACATTAAAAGGCATTTATGTGCTTTCCAGCAGTTTTGTTAAGTCTCCGGGTCTCACAGGCATATGTTGCGATGGGAAAGATGCATGCCCTTAAAAATCTTATTTTTGTGGTTCTGTCTGTTCCTCTCCACAGATTCTTTAGTTATTTTATTTTCTGAAGTGCGATAGATGTCATCCTTTTAATTTCCCTCATTGTATTTCCATTATTAGTTAGTAATGATCCAAGACGTTCAAAACTCTCCACCTCTTCCACTCTTTCCTCATTGATATATATTTCAGCTGCCTTGCTTGTTTTGTCAGTTGTCGTCAATTTAGTTTTCTTCTCATTAAGATAGAGGTTTTGCTCTTCACTATTCTTACAGACTGACATAATTAGTTTTTCCACTCCTTTGTGTGTTGTAGACAGTAATACTGTGTCATCAACATAGCTAATCTCTGGTATTTCATAACCTCCAATTTTTATGGCATTGTAATATTCTTTGTCTACATCTTCTCTAACATTCCTCATTATATTTTCATTATACAAGTTAAATAAGTAAGACGACAGTATGCAATCCTGACAGACCCCTTGTTTTATGTCAAACCAAGTTGTTGTTTCACAATTTATTCTCACTGCTGCTTGTTGGCAGATATACAGCAGTGATATTAATTGTATCACATGTGCCGGAAATCCAATTTCTTCCATTATTTCCCAACGTTTCTGGTGTTGTACGTAATCAAATGCTTTTGAATTATTAATTTTATGTTGAAAATATGATCTTCCTTGTCTAAAACCAGCGTGGACCGTATTGATTTCTCCTTCTATTTTCTGTCGAAGTCTACCCACTATGAATTTTACTGGCATGTCTTAGTACCTCATGGTCAGTCAGTTATTTGCATGTCTCTTTTTATGCCCAAACAGCTTTCTCGCAGGCCTCTCAGTTGTGAGCAAGATGCCCTGCTGCTGATGCATCCATTTGCAGCCATCTTCGCCTTGGTCTTCTTCTCTTTCTTTTTCCCATTATGTACCCTTCCAAGACGGTCTGCTCTAGATTATCATGATGTTTAATGTGTCCAAAATATTTAAGTTTTCTCTCTTTAATCCTCTTTACTAGCCAGCCTTCTTCACTATTAAGTTCTTGCAGTATGGATATATGAGACAACTACAGAGAATGTTTAATAAGATTTGGAAATAAGAAAAGGCATCTTCTAGATGGAAAAAAAGGAATCATTGTTAAAATACAAAAAAAAGGTAACCTTAGTGACTGTAACAGTTGGAGAGGAGTAACCTTAATATCAGTTGTGTCAAAAGTATTGTGCAAGGTCATTTTGAATAGACTTAAAGATATAGTGGATACTGCAATGAGAGAAGAACAAGCAGGATTTCGAAAAGGGAGAAGCTGTCTCGACCAGATCTTTACTCTAAGAATAATACTTGAAGAACATATTGAAAAACAGAAAACACTAATACTGAACTTCATAGACTTTAGAAAGGCATTTGATAACATACACAGAGACCCATTGTGGAGAATTTTAAGTCTATATGGAATACCATCTAAAATTGTCAACATCATTAAGGACTTCTACAGTGGATATGTTTGTGCAGTCAAAACAGAAGAAGGGATGAGGGAACAGTTCCAGATTGAAACAGGCATGAAAGAAGGATGTGTACCGTCTCCTTTGGTTTTTGGAATTACAATAGACTTTATAATGAAAAAATGCTGCACAAGTAACACAGGTATTGACTGGGTACATGGGACCCAACTAGAAGATCTTGATTTTGCTGATGATATAACTCTTATCAGTAACATTGTGAATTCCATGCACACACACACACACACACACACACACACAAACAACAAAAAAACAGATAGCCTGTCTTCACTGGCTAACAAAATAGGATTTGGAATTAACAGGGACAAAACAAAAATAATGAAAGTTCCCATTAATCAAAATGGAAAAATTCACATAGAAGGGACAGATATCGAAGACTTCAATCAATTTGCATACCTTGGCAGCTACATAGACCAGGATGGTGACACCAGGAAGGAAGTTAGAAATAGATCCGCAAAAGCAGCATCAATCTTCAAGAATCTTGAGAACATATGGCATTCAAAAGTTATAAGCACAAAATCCAAGTTAAGACTATTCAATTCAAATGTAATATCCACATTCATTTATGCATGTGAAAGCTGGAAAACAACTAAAAAACAGACAAGAAATTAAACTCTTTTGAAAACAAACGCCTAAGGAAAATACTCGGCATCAAGTGAAACGAATTAAAGAACAATGCAGAGATAAGACAGATGACTGAACAGCAACCAGTCTCATGGGTGATCAGGAAAAGGAGATGGACATATGTTGGTCACATGATGAGAAGAAACAGTCAGAGAATCCCAAAAAAAAGCTATAAAATGGAACACAACAGGACAAAGAAAAAGAGCCAGACCGCGTGAAACTCTGAAAAGGACATTGTTAAGAGAAACCAAATTAATAGGTATAAAATCCCTTGATGATGTTGAAAGACTCACTGAAGACAGGAAAAAGTGGCGAACTACCTTGCGAGCCCTGTGTGACGTTTGAACGGCACGGGATGGATATAAGATATATAAGTAAGGATATATTTGTTCTTTTTTGTGTCCATATTTGGAGAACTCTTCTGTAGCATTTACATTCAAAGGCATTTATGTGTTTTCCCAGCTGTTTTGTTAAGTGTCCAGGTATCACAGGCATATGTTGCTATGGGAAAGATGCATGCCCTTAAAAATCTTGTTTTTGTAGTTCTGTTTGTTCCTCTCCACAGATTCTTTAGTTGTTTTACTTTCTGAAGAGCCTCGGGGTGCGTCATACAAAATCATCGAGCGTGAAGCGCTGGACAAGCAAGGGGGACAAATGCGAAGCCGATCAAGGACTTGGTCACACAAAGTATATAAAAAGCCACTGTTGACACGTTACAGACGTGAACATTCGAGCAGTATCTTCAGCCTCGTGGAGTTGCTATACATCAACAGCTCGCAGACTTCTGGGCGTCATGACCCTTAGCCTACCCCCCCCCCCCCTTTAGAGCGTCAGAAAGGCCGAAACGCTTTCTTGAAGGTGGGGGAAAAACGGGGGGGGGGGGGTGATGAACTGGTGAGTTGTGTTGTTTTGCGCTCTATAACATTTTCTTGCTAGCCAGGTTTTAGTTCGTATAAATCTTTCCCATCGCAACATATGGCTGTGAGACCTGGACACTTAACCAAGTAGCTGAGAAATACATAAATGCCTTTGAATGTAAATGCTACAGAAGAGTTCTTCAAATATCATGGACACAAAAAAGAACAAATATATCCATACTACAAGAACTTAACAATGAAGAGGGATGGCTAGTAAAGAGTATTAAAAAGAGAAAACTTAAATATTTTGGACAGATTAGACGTCATGATAATCTAGAGAAACCCGTCTTGGAAAGGTACATAATGGGAAAAGAAAGAGAAGAAGACCAGGGCGAAGATGGCTGCAAGACATCGTTGATGATCTGCAAATGGATGCATCTTCCTCACAACCGAGAGGCCTACAGGAGTGCTGTTAGGAAGCAAAGTTCCACAAGGGACATGCAAATGAATGAATGAATGTTTTTTATCAGCTTAGCAACAGCTATAAATAGTTTGTTGGAAAATGGCGGCGGACAGTAACGGTGATTCGTACATGAACTATGCTGAAGGAGCCTCAAGTTTGGAAGGCTTCATTAAGACGCAGATACGGCAGCAAGAAGTACTACATGTTCAGTCTGGTTTTGTTTTTTTTTAAATATTAAAATACGTACTTAGCGTATTGTCTTTTTTTCCTTCTTTTACAATAAACTAGAATTGTTGAAAACGACCACCATTGGTTATGAATTACCAACGTTCGTGATTATCTGTTGCAGTTATCAGTTTTCATCCCGTGAAAGAAGGCGTGCCATCCTGTAAATGATGTTTTCAAAACATTTCTGTAGTTCATCAACTGATTAGTTTAAGATCATCATCTTTACATTAAAGACCATAATTAGGTGAGCGTTTGATCACGTACTTCACATGCTATATGTTTAAGTCCACTTTACTATCCCTTACCCACTCTCCCCTTTTCTTCATGTATTTCTGACTCATTATACTAGTTTCTTCCTTCGTTCATCGTTCTTCCTTTTTTTCTTTTATAACTTGTTTCCCTCCCTTCACCACTTTTCCAAAAAACTCCATCTTTCATGGCTCTTCCTTTTTTCACTCTGCAGAGAATTTAATATGAATCTATATTTATCATTTATAGACTATTCAAAAGCATTTGATTGTGTACAACACCAGAAACTGGGAAATAATGGGAAAATGGTATTTCCAACACATTTAATACATTTAATATCACTGCTGTATCTAGGCCAAAATGTTAAAAGCTATCAATAGTGACAACATGAGACAACTACAGAGAATGTTTAACAAGATTTGGAAAAAAGAAAAGGCCCCTTCTAAATGGAAAAAAAGGAATCACTGTTAAAATACCAAAAAAAGCAACCTTAGCGAGTGCAACAATGAGAGGAGTAACCTTAATGTCAGTTGTGTCAAAAGTATTTTGCAAGGTCATTTTGAATAGACTTTAAGATATAGTGGGTACAGAATGAGAGAAGAACAAACAGGATTTCGAAAAGGGAGAAGCTGTCTCATCCAGAACTTTACTCTAAGAATAATACTTGAAGAACAAATTGAAAAGCAGAAGCTGTTAATACTGAACTTCAAAGACTTTAAGAAGGTATTTGATAGCATACAGAGAGATTCATGGTGGAGAATTTTAAGTCTTTATGGAATACCATCTAAAATTGTCAACATCATTAAGGACTTCTACAGTGGATACGTTTGTGCAATCACCACAGAAGAAGGGATGAGTGAATGGTTCCAGATTGAAACAGGCGTGAAACAAGGATGTATACTGTCTCCTTTACTTTTTGGACTTACAGTAGACTTCATAATGAAAAAATGCTGCACAGGTAACACAGTTACTGACTGGGCACATGAGACCCAACTAGAAGATCTTGATTTTGCTGATGACATAACTCTTATCAGTAACAATGTGAATTCTACACAAGGAAAAACAGATAGCCTGTCTTCACTGGCTAGCAAAATATGACTTGAAATTAACAAGGACAAAACAAAAATAATGAAACTTCCCATTAATCAAAATGGAAAAATACATGTAGAAGGAACAGCTGTTGAAGAAGTCAGTCAATTTGCTTAACAGCTACATAGACCATAATGGTGACACCAGAAAAGAAGTTAGAATTAGAATTGCAAAAGCAGCATCAATCTTCAAGAATCTTGAGAACATATGGCATTCAAAAGATATAAGCACAAAAACCAAGTTAAGACTATTCAGTTCAAATGTAATATCCACCCTCATTTATGCATGTGAAAGCTGGAAAACAACTAAAAAATAGACAAGAAATTAGACTTTTTTGAAAATAAATACCTTAGGAAAATACTCGGCATTTCATTCATTCATTTGCATGTCCCTTGCGGAACTTTGCCTCCCAAACAGCACTCCTGTAGGCCTCTCGGTTGTGAGCAAGATGGCCTGCTGCTGTTGCATCCATTTCCAGATTGTCAACGATGTCTTGCAGCCATCTTTGTCTTGGTCTTCCTCTTTTTCTTTTTCCCATTATGTATCCTTCCAATACGGTCTTCTCTAAATTATCATGACGTTTAATGTGTCCAAAATATTTCAGTTTTCTCTCTTTAATCCTCTTCACTAGCCAGCCTTCTTCAATATTAAGCTCTTGTAGTATAGATATATTTGTTCTTTTTTGTGTCCACAATATTTGGAGAACTCTTCTGTAGCATTTACATTCAAAGGCATTTATGTGTTTCTCAGCTGTTTTGTTAAGTGTCCAGGTCTCACAGGCATATGTTGCTATGGGAAAGATGTATGCCCTTAAAAATTTTATTTTTGTGGTTCTGTCTGCTCCTCTCCACAGATTCATTATTTGTTTTACTTTCTGAAGAGCGATAGATGTCCTCCTTTTAATTTCCCTCATTGTATCTCCATTATTAGTTAGTAGCGATCCAAGATATTCAAAACTCTCCACTTCTTCCAGTTTTTCCTCATTGATACATATTTCAGTTGCCTTGTTTGTTTTGTCAATTGTCATCAGTTTAGTTTTCTTTGCATTAAGATAGAGGTTCTGCTCTTCACTGTTCTTGCGGACTGACATAATTAGTTTTTCCATTCCTTTTTGTGTTGTGGACAGCAATACTGTGTCATCAGCATATCTAATCTCTGGTATTTCATAACCTCCAACTGTTATGGCATCGTAATATTCTTTGTCTACATCTTCTCTAACATTCCTCATTATATTTTCAGTATACAAGTTAAATAAGTAGGGTGACAATATGCACCCCTGACAGACCCCTTGTTTTATGTCAAACCAAGTTGTTGTTTCACCATTTATTCTTACTGCTGCTTGTTGGTCTAGATACAGCAGTGATGTTAATTGTATCAAATGTGTTGGAAATCCCATTTTTTCCATTATTTCCCAAAGTTTCTGGTGTTGTACACAATCAAATGCCTTTTGAGTAGTCTATAAAGGATAAATATAGATTCACATTAAACTCTCTGCATTTCTCTATTATTAATCTTAGATTGAGTATATGATCTCTTGATCCTCTTCCTTGCCTGAAACCAGCTTGGACCATATTGACTTCTTCTTCTATTTTCTTTTGAAGTCTACCCATTATGATTTTTAACAGAATTTTACTGGCATGACTAATCAGGGCAACAGTTCTGTAGTTGGTGCATAATTTCAGGTTACCCTTTTTTGGCAGTGGTATGAATACAGTTCTTTTCCATTCTTTTGGCCAAACACCTGAATGCCATATCTTTTTACATAGTGCATGATAGATTGTTGCACACTCCTTTCCTCCTGCTTTAATAAATTCAGCTGTTATCTCATCACATCCTGGTGATTTACCATTTTTCAGATTCTTTATTGCCCATAAAACTTCTTCCATTGTCGGTTCGGGTTCTTTCTCCTCCAATAATAATTCACACTGTTGATTTCTGCTTCCACAGTCGGTTGTTTCATACATTCTTTTGCAATATTCCTTCCATCTTTCTAGAATGATCTCAATGTAGGGACAATGGCTACGATCACTGACTAGTACAGTCACTGCCCGGAAGGAAAGCAATGGTAAACTATCTTCTGGAAACATACCAAGAAACCCAAGCAGCAATACTCGGCATTAAGTGGAACAAATTCAAGAGCAATGCAGAGATAAGACAGATGAATGAACAACAACCAGTCTCATAGGTGATAAGGAAAAGGAGATGGACATATGTTGGTCATGTAATGAGAGGAAATGATCAGAGAATCGCAAAATAAGCTATCAAGTGGAACACAACAGGCCGAAGAAAAAGAGGCAGACCACGGGAAACTCTGAAAAGGACATTGTTAGGAGAGACCAAATTAATAGGCATAAAATCCCTTTATAAGGTTGAAAAGCTTGCTGAAAACAGGAAAAATTGGCAAACTACCTTGTGAGCCCTATATGACATTTAATGGCACTGGAAGGATATAAGATAAGATCTAGGCCAACAGGCAGCGGTAAGAATAAATGGTAAAACAACAACTTGGTTTGACATAAAACAAGGGATCTGCCAGGGGTGCATATTGTCGCCTTACTTATTTAACTTGTATAATGAAAATATAATAAGGAATGTTAGAGAAGATGTAGACAAAGAATAGTACGATGCCATAACACCTGGAGATTATGAAATACCAGAGATTAGCTATGTTGATGACACAGTATTACTGTCTATAACACAAAAAGGAGTGGAAAAACTAATTATGTCAGTCCGTAAGAATCGTGAAGAGCAAAACCTCCATCTTAATGAGAAGAAAACTAAATTGATGACAGCTGACAAAACAAATAAGGCAGCTGAAAAATATATCAATGAGGGAAGATTGGAAGAGGTGGAGAGTTTTAAATATCTTGGATCGTTACTAACTAATAATGGAAATACAATGAGGGAAATTAAAAGGAGGACATCTATCACTCTTCAGAAAATAAAACAACTAAAGAAGCTGTGGAGAGGAGCAGACAGAACTACAAAAATAAGATTTTTAAGGGCATGCATCTTTCCCATCACAACATATTCTTGTGAGACTTGGACATTTAACAAAACAGCTGAGAAAAACATAAATGCCTTTTATCGTAAATGCTACAGAAGAGTTCTTCAAATATCGTGGACACAAAAAAGAACAAATATATCCATACTACAACAACCTAATTCCTCTCTCTCTTCCTGCAATGGGGGCGAACTTTATCTGCAGCAATGAGCCTTTATGACTCTGAAAGCTGAAGAGGAAGAAGAAGAAGACAAGAACTTAATATTGAAGAAGTTTGGCTAGTAAGGAAGATTAAACAGAGAAAACTTAAATATTTGGACATATTAAACATCATCTGAATTTAGAGAAAACAGTCTTGGAAGGGTACATAACGGGAAAAAGAAAGAGAAGAAGACTAAGGCGAAGATGGCTGTAAGATATCGTTGATCTATGAATGGACATGTCAGCACCAGGGCATTTTGCTTACAACCAAGAAGCTTACAGGAGAGCTGTTAGGGAGGCAAAGTTCCCCAAGGGACATGCAAATGAGTGAGTGGCTAATTCTCCGCTCTTCTTTTTTATTGCTTCTTTCTCTGTTTCCTCTAGCATTCATAAGAGATTCTTGTTGTAATTTCCCATGAGCCAGATGTGGACAGTTTTTCGTAGTGTTTGTGATCATTTCAGTTTTCTGTACAGTACAGCTGGTTCACTTCCTGATCTTCACAATCCCCATTTATAAATATCTGGCCAAGTCTGTTTATTGATCCTTGTGTTTTATTTGAGAATGTCTACTTGTTATCACACTGTGTTCTTTTAGACAATGTGTATATCTTTGGTTTGAATGTGTTTGTGTATGTGCATGTGTATGTATGTGAGAAAGAGGAAGACAAACGTAGGGAGAGAGAGATGTAGGGAGAGAGAGATGTAGGGAGAAAGAGATGTAGGAAGAAGAAGAGAGGAGGATTATATGACATTAGTAACTAAAATCCATTTTTAGATTTTGAAAAAAAAAACTTGTGGAATGTTTCATACGCAGAAAATATCCCAGGATTCTGACAACCTGGACTCAGTGAAGCGAGACAACTTCATTGCTAGAGCCTTGTCTGAGAGTCGAAGGTGAGTCATTAAACTTACCATGTCAATTACACATTAGTTTTAAATAAGAAGGGTCATTTATAGTATAATAGTATATTTCTCTTTTCGTCTTAATCTTCAAGAGTTGAGGTTACTGGACCAGTTACACACAGAATTCCAGCTCTCACTCTCACATGCTGGATTAGTTACACACTGTTCCAGACAAACTTCTCATCCAGGCTCTTCAAAATCTCACGTTGACGACAACTGGTACAGATAGTCAAGTAAATCCTGGGTAATGGTGACTTGGAACATTTATTGATGGAAGGATGATAATGTTGATGAAAATAACATTAAATCTGACTGCTAGCTGGTTACCCCTGCCATGTGGCCAGTCCATTCATACGTACAACTAAAATGTTCATCTGTTCCACGAAGACCTCACTCAGCTCAAAAAACACGTCCACAAAGTTACACGTTCAACCCAAGACTGCTCCACACACTCAGCCTTGCCCCCACAATATCCTGTCATGTGTTTTGCAGCCCACATGACCTTCTCGAAGGATCTCGACAGGAGAAAATTGAAAAAAGAAAACCTATAATAATGCCCTTACTATCATTGTTACACGAATACTGCTATAATAGCTCCAAAGTGTTTCTATTTGAAATTTAACACTTTTATAAAATGTTCAGTCTGAACATTGTTTACTATTAAATGTGATCAGTTTATCTGGCTGAGCAGAAAAATGCTGTGTTCTTCACATATTTTGTTGTTACAGACATATTCATTCATTATATAGTTTTTTTATTCTTATTTTCTCCTTCCAGTTTCATAAACTCAATCATCCAGACAAGGAAGCGGCTATCCTCAGTAAATACAATCATTAACAGCAAGAACTTTTCATGCATCCCCTACAGTTTTTGATCCATGCTTATTTTCTTGAGTTGAGAGTACATGTTTGAAAAATATGTTCTAGAGTTTGGACACTATTTTGGCACATACAGAGTCAGTTTTGATGTCTTCAGTTTCTGTAGATTGGACTATTGTCTGCAGATGTTCTATCTAGAACCTGTGTGGAGAAAGGGAATGTTAAGTAAAACTGAATTTTTTAGTTCAGACAATGTGGTTTCAGCATTCCTTATTCCTCTCAGACCATGCAGTTTCAGCATTCCTTATTCCTCTCAGACCATGTGGTTTCAGCATCCCTTATTCCTCTCAGACCATGTGGTTTCAGCATCCCTTATTCCTCTCAGACCATGCAGTTTCAGCATTCCTTATTCCTCTCAGACCATGTGGTTTCAGCATCCCTTATTCCTCTCAGATCATGTGGTTTCAGCATCCCTTATTCCTCTTAGACCATGTGGTTTCAGCATTCCTTATTCCTCTCAGACCATGCGGTTTCAGCATCCCTTATTCCTATCATACCATGTGGTTTCAGCATCCCTTATTCTTCTGTGAAGCAGTTTTGAAGCACCAGGCAGCTTCTGTCATCAGAGTGACATTGTTTAATAGCTACTACTAGAAAATCAGACTTGACTTTATGGTCATATTCCCTCTCTACTAAGTTCTACTCTGTCCTCACCTGTAACTTATATTCTAGAACCCTCACTGTACTAGATTACAAGTCCTCTACCCAACCATATTCATCTATTTCCCAAGCCTTTTCTCTGCTTGATTACCACTATGTCACTCTCTCTCCTTTCTGCTTTCTCTTCCCTTCTTACTGCCAACCTGTCACACCTCAAGTCTTCATTTAAACAACAGCAGTATTCTTGGATACAGTTAAGTGCTCACCTTTTTTTTCTATTTTTTCTCCCATTCTTATTCATTATATGTCATTCATGTGAATTTATATTTCATCTTCTTTCTCTGTTTCTTTGTCCTGTATGTTTTTATATGATTTAGTATAAATAGAAATGTTACAACTGTGTGCTCGTACTAGTAAAGCTGTTCCTACTTTTGTTTTAAATATTTTTAACAGTTTTTATCACAGCTTTACTGCAGTGACTTTGAGATATTTATATATTTGGTTTTATTTATACCCAATTTTGAGATATTTATATATTTGGTTTTATTTATACCCAATTTTGAGATATTTATATATTTGGTCTTATTTATACCCAGTTTTTATATATTTATATATTTAGCATTATTTATACCCAAACTATTATTATGTGTGTGTGCATGCATATATATTTTTTAATATCAGTATTCCCTTATATTAAGATCATAATAGCTGACAGAACCTCTTAAGGGTTTGTATATCCATCATGTAGCTTGATCAGAGTGAGCTCTGAACTTATAAATTCATTCACAATGTTCATTGTAGGATGAGCTTAGAGGTGGAGAAGTCCAGGGAGAAGAGAGAGACCTTGCATGCAGAGCTCGGAGAAGGAAGAATGACACAGTGGAGAGACGAACACTCCTCAGAGGTGCTGCCACCAGTGCAGTCAGGCTTGGCCGACCTCACAGATAAGCATGGGTAGCAGAAGTGGCACCACAGCTGGTAATGAAAGCAAGGAACCATTATATGATAACATATTTCTCATTTAGTTCAGTTTTTTTAGTATATTTCCAGTGGTGTTGGCTGGTGCCAGAATTATTAATATTATTACTTATTTGTCAGTAGCGTGAATTATTTTCCTGATTCATTTACATGCTACAATTTCTTGCAAACTTTTTTAAGTAACATAATTTGCTGTTGTGAAGAACAACAGTCAACACTAAATGCAGCATTTACACAAGAGAAGGCACAAGTGTTTCAACTGCAGTAGTGTTTTAACAATTATTATTTAACATCCACAAATTGAGCAAAACTGCATGAAAAGCAAAGAATATGTAGTAAAGGATTCTGTGAGGAGTAGAGAGAGATATCACAAGAAAGCATGCAATTATAATGGACTCGGTTCTCTCAAGATAAGAGAATTCACCAATGATGGAAACAGAAAGACACAAGGAAAATAGAGAACTATAATACAGACTTAGAATACATTCTCTCAGATATAATAAAGAAAACAGCGAAGGAAAAAAATCATACTTTTGTTCTCAACAAGTGATCAGTGTTCCCAGTAAGTGATATCTGTGTGTGTAAATGTGTGTGTGTGTGTGTGCGTGCGTGCGTGCGTGCGTGCGTGCGCATGCATGCATGCATGCTGTCTGTGCATGTATGTGTACATATTGTGTATATGTGTAAGAGGGAGAGAGAAAATAATTTATAAAAATAAATTAATCTTTACCGTAATTTATTTTTTCTGAATATAGATGCTGTTAATTTTTAATAAAGTATCCAGTATGGAAAGTTGAAGTTTAGCGTACAAACGAGTAATCTGTATATTTCACCCACCTGAAAAAGCACATCAAAAATCAAATGACTAACTTTGATGCACTGATCCCTTACTAACTTTTGCCCTGTCCAACTCCAGTCTGATAAAATGTCTGCATTAAACAGATATAGAAGTTTAAAAATCTGTATTTTGTGAAAACATTTCTTCATGGAACATAGAAAGAAATTGTTTTATTCAAGCCATAAATAAAGTTTTTAGCTCAGAGAGTTAAACAAGCGTTCAGTAAAACTCAGAAACATGATAGACTCAGTGACACCCAGTAAAACTCAGAAACATGATAGACTCGATGACACCCAGTAAAACTCAGAAACATGATAGACTCAATGATGCCCAGAAGCTGTAGAATGTTATCAGCAAACGTCAGTGGGTAAATTTACACTTTAAATTATTGAGAAAGATCAAAACACTAGGGTCTGTAAAAAACAGAAAACAAATAGAGGAGATTAAAGTGGAGATAAAATTGGATGTAGAAACCCTGTCAACTCCTTCTCCATTTTTGTTGTAAATAACTTGTTAGTTTTTAATAAGAATTTTTTTCCAGAAAACAAGAGGAATATCACTATAAAAAAACATTTGGAACTTAGAGATTTGTTGCTAAGTAACTGTGAATTGTTGGAAGATGAAGAAGAAAATGATCACATGAGAGAACCACTGATCATAAATGGCTGTAACTACTAAAGTCTCAAGGATCACATGTGTGATATTTTGTAAATTACTGAAAACCAGACAAGTTATAAGCTTTAATGTGTTTGTCTTATTATCAGTACTTGATAGATGTGGAGGTCATAAGTCAGTGATAAAAATTTCAGATCCGGTTTGCCATTGCTTTACATAATTATTTTAGCCATTGTGTTTTTTATGTCCAGAGGGTATTAGCTGTTGTTGGGCAGGGGAAGTTTCACAACTTTTATGTCCAGAGGGTAGTAGTTGTTACTGGGCAGGGGAAGTTTCACAACTTTTATGTCCAGAGGGTAGTAGTTGTTACTGGGCAGGGGAAGTTTCACAACTTTTATGTCCAGAGGGTAGTAGTTGTTACTGGGCAGGGGAAGTTTCACAACTTTTATGTCCAGAGGGTAGTAGTTGTTACTGGGCAGGGGAAGTTTCACAACTTTTCTGGGAAAGCACTCATTGCTGCCATGCTTTCGTTGCAGTTCCTGGATCTTCTCTGAGCTTGTTTTGATCTCAGGTCCCATCAGTAAATGCATTTATTCATGTTAGTTTATGTTTTTTATTTCCGTCATATGACACATATGCCATGAGTTTGAGGTACCAGTACTTGTATCTTTTCTCTCATGACTGGGTTCCCAAGTACACTGACTTTAGCGATCATTACTTTGCTACAAAAACTTTAATATGTTGTTTTAAGTCTTTATTCTCTGAATAAAAACAAGAATTGGACAGCCATCTCAGGGCTTTAACAAATTAGCAGACATATAAATCTCCCATTCTCCATACAAACCCTCAAGATCAGAATCTGTAAATCACTTGTACACTTTATTATATGCAGCCAAAACACGGAGAACCAAATGGGGAACGGAAAGTAGACAGAAGATTTGAAGGAAGATGACTTCAGAAAACTTTAAGAATGCATTGATAAGAACTCACGACAAATGAGGAAATAACCAAATGAATTGGCATTGAAAATATTACTAAAGAGGTTGAAAGACAAAGTTGGAAATGGCTAGGTTTACTAAAATGGAGAAAAGAGACACCCCTACGCCACATTGATTTGGACACCTCAAGGGAAATGAGGGGCAGGCAATTAGGAACATGGAGATGCACAATACAGGAAGAACTAAAGGAAGAGAGAAGGACATGGTTTGAAATATCCCAACCTGCTGAAGTCAGGATTTCCTGGGGAACCTTTGTTGATGCCTTTTTGCTCCACTGGGAGTACAGAGGACTGATGATTTATTCTCTGAACTCAATATAAAAAATAAGCAGCTAAGATGGCGTATGAAATGGAGAAAATAGTGGAAGTTCATTGTTTATCTTGGTCTCTGAAACAGAAAAATGAGCTGATTGTTGTATCTCTGTACAGGGACTCATTTTTTTCATTGTCTGTGTGTTCATGAATGTGTGTGATCTGTGTGACTAAACATGTTGTGTGATCTGTGTGACTATATATGTTGTGTGATCTGTGTGACTAAACATGTTTCTAAATCTGGTGCATGATTCATTGTCTGTGTTCATGAATATGTGTGATCTGTGTGACTAAACATGTTGTGTGATCTGTGTGACTAAACATGTTGTATCTAAATCTGGTGCATGACTCAGTGGTTGTCTAAATTTAGTGTTTGAGCTAATAGACTGTCCAAATCTAGTGTTTGAACTCATAGACTCTAAATTGATGTCTACTTTTTATGCTTTAACTCATTGTCATAATTTAATGTATGAACAGTGGTCTTGTTAACCAACATTTACCAGTAAATTACTGATAAAAAAATGAGAAAACCAGAAGTTTTAGAAGTCATCAGTTACTGTAACTGGTTTATATAATAGAAAACCTAGTAAAAAATAATCAGCGAAATCGGTTGGAGGGTACTCAGACCTGTAGACTGATGATGTTCAGTTTGTATGGAGAAGAAACAGCCAGCTTTGACTTTGGTAGAGCATGTGAACATGTTGTTAATAGTACAAGCTCATAGCAAATAAGGAAAGAAAAATTTCCTGTGGTCATTTAATACCATTAATGTTTATAAGGTGTGTTTGCTTTTACATTTAAATAAAAAAAAGAATAAGGCACTGAATGTTGTATTGACAAAATGAGTATTTCAGAAAATACTACATGCAGCGTGAAAGGTAGGTACAAGAGTATCAGTTTTGAAAAATCGTTGCCATCAATGTATATAAATAAGTGAAATTTGGCATTTCAGTTCAGTGAGAGTGAAAATTTGCAGATTAACTTGGTGAATTTCTATGTTTTGTGACAGAACAACCATGAGTGTCTAAATTTAGTATCAGAACAACATAACCATCTAAATTTACTGTCAGAGCAAAGTGGGCACCAAAATTTGGTCTCAGAATACTTTACTTAATATCAGAATGAAGAGAATGCTTAACTTGGTGTCAGAATGAACCAAATGTTCAACATGGTATCAGAATGAAACAAAAGCTTAACTTGGTGTCAGAACAAACAAAAAAAAAACAAGGAAAAAACATTAAAGAACTGCCTATATTCACTTTTTTAAGATGCATTATTACATTAAAAAAAGATGACTAAATCCAAGAAATTCAAAATTGATAGTTTTTGGTGTCACTGAGATGAATAGTGACACACCTAATGCCGTTTAAGTCCAAGTTCAGCCTCCATTGGCATGGGATGGGGTGATATGTAAAAATAATCCACAGTGACCGATATTAGTGTCGAATCCATAATTTTAGGTGTCGTGGAGATGAATAGTGACACTCCCGATGCCATTTATTTCCAAGTTCAGCTTCCATCAGCATGGGGTGGTGGTGTGAGGGTGGGAAATAAAATGTCCAGATTGACCGAGATTAGTGTCAAATCCATAGTTTTTGGGGTCACTAAGCTGATTGGTGACAGTCCTGATGATTATTAAGCCCAAGTTTAGTCGAATAGAACGAATAGAATTCTGTAGAAAGTCTAGACTCTGTAGAACCTTCTAGAAGGTTGTGGAAATGAATAGAACTTTGTAGAACCATCTAGAAGTCTAGAAGGTTGTGGAAATGGATATATAATTTAAATACTGCGTGTGTGTGTGTGTGAATGTAAATGCTACAGAAGAGTTCTTCAAATATCAGGACACACAAAAGAACAAATATATCCATACTAAAAGAACTTAATATTGAAGAAGGCTGGCTAGTAAAGATGATTAAACAGAGAAAACTTAAATATTTTGGGCACATTAAATGTGAATTTGGAGAAGACCGTATTGGAAGGGTATATAGTGGGAAAAAGAAAGAAAGGAGGACCGTAGCTGCAAGATATCGTTGATAATCTGCAAATGCACATCAGCAGCAGGGAATCTTGTTTACAGTCAAGACTGAGACTGACTGTAAGCATGTAGCAGTGACTGACTGACTGACTGTAAGCATGTAGCAGTGACTGACTGTAAGCATGTAGCACTGACTGACTGTAAACATGTAGCAGTGACTGACTGACTGACTGTAAGCATATAGCAGTGACTGACTGACTGACTGTAAGCATGTAGCAGTTACAGAGACAGGAATACTGTGAGAAAAGTAAATTTCTTAAATGATATAATCAAAGTTAAGCAGGAATCGAAAAAAAAAAAGAAATTGAAGTTAAAAAGAACGAGAGAGAGAGAAAATGTTAGACCATTTAAAAACAAATGTAAAAACAGTTTTATTAATCAATGAATTAATAAAGCTGTTCCTACTTTTTGTTTTAAACAGCCTAATACTTTGCTAAGTCATATGTCTCAATCTTAATGACTGATGGCGATTTTTTTATTTGTTAAACTGTTTCACTTGTCCTAAGCCGACGATTCCCTCCATGACCCTAACTGAACAGGTCCTAAGAATAAAGTGACCAGCAGCTGAATTTATAGCAACTGTTTGTTTTCTTGAACCTCTTTTTAAACACCAACAAAACCAAAGTAATAATAATTGACAAAATGAGAAGCAAGCCCAAAATTACACTGGACCATCAAGAGCTTAAAAAATGTAAATAAATTTGAATATCTAGGTTCGGTCATCACCACCAATGGCAACTGCGCAGTGAAAATCAAAAGACTAAGAGTTTCATCACAGAAACTAACACAAATGAAGAGTATGTGGCAAGGTACCAACAAGAAAACAAAGTTATATTTACTAAGAGCTGACATATTCCCAGTGGCAACATGTGGATGTGAAACATGGACACTTAACAGATCACTAGAAAAGAGAATAACAGCATTTTAGAAAAGAGAATAACAGCATTTGAAATGAAATGTCACAGAATGGCACTTAGAATATCATGGATAGAACGAAGATCAAATAAAGAGATGTTGATAGGATTAGGTGTCGCAGAAAACTGGCTCGTTAACACCGTAAAGATTAGAAAGCTGAGATACTTCGGCCACATCAAGAGACACAACAGCTTGGAGAGGATGACAAAGTCTGAATGTGTCAATGTGAAACGCTGGTCAACTTGCGCAAGACCGTATTGCATTGGTTGGGGGGGGGGGGGGGGGTGTGAGTGGAACAACGTTCTGGAAAGGATATGTCACTTGAATGAATGTTTGTTTTCTTATAGTGATTGTGATACTTTCTTTCTTATCTCAGCAATCTTATCTTACGTTCGAAAGGTGATGCTGTTTAATCTTACAATCGAAGGGACATAACTATTCACATCTTATTGAAGATTTGATTTTATTTGATTGGGTTGTCATCTTTCTAAGGGACTGTCAATCGTAGTGGTTAGAGCACTCGTCAAGCAAAGGTTCGAATCCCCAGCTGGGCGGGATTTTTTTGTTCTGACCAATACGGACCTCGGAAAATGCGTACCAGAGAAATCTGGGAAAGTAAAGCCAAACACGGTTCCGAGAATGCCTTAATGGCATGGAAACGGGAATTTTACCTTTACTTTTACCTATTATCTTTCTGGACAACGAAGCGGAGAGTGTACAGGGTGAAATGATTTACATGTGTACTGTTCGAAAAGTGTGTTCCTTTTTTTAAACATTTGTTTTGTAGGTTTTTGTGCTTTTGTTTTCCTTTTTTATAAGTATTTGTATCTGCAGTATTTAAGTTAAATAAATAAGCCACAGGTTCTCACAAAATTTCAGAAAAAAAAATATCTTAGGACCTAAATCCGGGCTTACAGCTTAGGACTTCACCAAGGCTAAATAGGGCTCAGAGTATCTGCTTTTGCTTGCTCATTTCTTCTTGCTAGCAGCCATTGAATCCCCCCCCCCCCCCCCCCCCCCCCCCGTTTTTCCATCTTTCTTTACTACTTACCAATCAGACTGGTTACACATTACCCAGTTCATTGTGTAAACACAAGTAATAATGAAGGGCCTCACATATTAAAAGCAGAAATGGAAGAAGCCATAAAAAACATGAAGAACAACAAAGCACCCGGACCAGATAAAATCACCAAAGAAGAACAGGAAGCATCGAGAGAGCTTGGCATAGAAATAATTAACAGGTTGCTGAATGACATATATAACAGTAACTATGTCCCATCAGACGTTTTGCAATCGGTTTTCATTGCCCTGCCAAAGAAACAAGGTGCATTTGAATGTGAAGACCATCGAACCATTAGTCTTATGAGCCATGTTACCAAAATCCTGCTTCGTATTGTCATGAGAAGAGTCAGGGGCAAAATAAAACCAGAAATCGCCGAAGAACAGTGTGGCTTCGTCGAAGGAAAAGGTACAAGTAATATATATATATATATATATATATATATATATATAATGAGAACATTGATGGAGAGATCAATAGAAGTAAAGACGGATCTATACTTATGCTTCATAGACTACTGTAAAGCATTCGATAAAGTGAGACACACAGAAATCATAAGAATGCCAGAAAACATCAACATAGATGGGAAAGATCTGAAACTCATCAAAAATAAATATTGGCAGCAATCAGCAGCAATGAGGGTTGAGAACCAAAATAAGAGCATTCCAAAACATAAAATTGGGAGTGAGACGTGTTCTATCTCCTGAATTCTTCTCCTTGTACAGCGAAAACATCAGAAATATAGAGAATATGCCAGGAATATCAATTGGCGGGTACAAGCTTAATAACTTAAGATATGCAGACGACACAGTTCTGATTGCCAAAAGTAAAGGGGAACTACAGGCTCTTCTGGACGTCGTGGTTCGTGAAAGTAAAAATAAAGGTCTCAGCCTGAACAAAAAGAAGACTGAAGTGATGGTCATCTCAGAGAAAAGAATGCGGCCAAAATGTAGCATTACCATCGGTGGCATTAATCTGTAGCAAGTTGATAGATTCAAGTACTTAGGAACAATTATAACAACTGATGGGAAATGTCACAATGAAATAAAAAGCAGACGTGCTCAGGCCAAGTCAGCATTCCAGAAAATGAGAAACATCTTGTGCAACAGATCCATGTCAATGGAAACAAGATTCCGAGTACTTAAATGTTATATCGAGCCAATTTTGTTTTATGGATGTGAAGCTTGGTCCATGAATAAGAGAGTACAGTGAGAAATGGAGGCCATGGAAATGTGGTTCATAAGAAGGATGTTGAAGGTACTGTAAAACTTGTTTGGTGCAAGCTGACATTTATAATTATTGGGAGGAATATATTTTCTCAAGATGGTTACAGATCAACAATCCTTGGCAATGTGTTACCGTACTCGAGGCCAATCTAGCCCCCCCCCCCCCCCCCATGTGACCGCCAGCTTAGGTTCTCCCGTCCTTGGTGTACTGTAAGCTAATCAAACATAAATCCTGAGCATATAATCAATACACAATACATTGAAGTACAAATCACCAAGTCAGAAATTAAGGACACAGCATTTTAATCTCACTATGCGCCACAACAACACATACAACTGACACTGACATCAACGTGACATCAAATCAGATGTCATTATAAAGTAATTAAGCAGGGTATCATATAATGATGACTACTCATGTTGCATTGTTGAAAACCTGACGGACCTGGGGTTCCCCCAGGATCTCTTGGCCCTACACGTAGCCTACACTACGAATCTAATGTGCAATGGCACTTATTCCACGCAGCTACCGCGTTGCTGCAGCGCAAGATCAATCTACGTGAAAGCATACTAACAAATCACACTTGTTGCCAACCCAATATAGCTATAAACCACACTTAAAATCATGTCTATACGGAAACCTACATCATAGATTACTGCACAGCTACATTACCTACAAAACATGAGGTGGGGACGGGCAGAATATAGTCAACGACCACGATAATACACAGGAATTTACAGCACATCTATAAGCACAACTAAACAAAACATCGCCAGGCCATTGCCTCTATCTACACTGATCCAAGCCAATGTTTATATATATATATATCCCAAAAAAAAAAAAACAACGGAAAATCACGTGGACGATGATGCTTCGGTCAAGGTCGTACACCCCTCGATCTAATCGTGTATTGTCTACAGTACCATGGACAGCCAAGAAAACCAACAAAGAAGTATTAAAAGAGACTGGGGTTTAAAAGTAAATTATTGCAAAGATTAGAGGCAGACAAGCGAGATTTATAGGACATTGTCTGAGAGCAGGAAAATTGAAACACACTGTGTAAAGTAAAGATAGTCCCATAGCATTTCAAATGCCGTAGGGGGTGAAGCGTTAGAGACCTCATTATGCTGGGTCATCAGCGTGTGAGGTAGGGTGACCAGTTCCTTTTCTCGCTGCCTTTACTTCCCAGATTTTCTCTGGTACCCATTTTACGAGGCTGGGTCGACCTCAGGGCCGTATTGGTCGGAAAAAAAAATCCCGCTCAGCTGGGGATTCGAACCCTCGACCATTTGGTTGCTAGACGAGTGCTCTAACCACTACGCTAGCCGGCCCACAAAAAACACACTGTGGCAACTGAAAAAACTGAGGGAAGAAGAGATATAGGAAGACAGAGAGAGAAGTTACTGGAGGGGCTGTCAGTGTGGCTAGGAAGAAAGCCACCGGCGGATCTTATAATCAACGCAAAAGACAAGGAATTGTGAAGAGAAATGATCGCCTACGCCACACGGCACGGCACTTGGAATTGTGTAAGCACGTACAAGTTTTCCTTAATACATGTACATTTCTGGACACTGCATAGTTATACAGCATTCGTGCATATTTAGCCTTTCTATTCTTTTCATACAACTTCGCCCTGAATGTTTTTGTATGAATAAGTTGAAATGCTGCGACTGTTGACATATCTATACATAGAGGGGAGAAAAGCAGACACCATTGATAAGCTAAAATAACCAGACGGTTCAAAATGGTTTTTTTTTATACTTGTCAATATTTGTGTTATATTATAGTGCATATTTATCGTCCGTCATATTTTATGTTGGGACATAAGAGTTCCAACTGTAGCGTTATGTCAAAACACTTATTTTATGTGAGGATACGATTGTGGCCTTCTATAAAAAAAAACCGTATTTATGTGGAGAGATTGCCTGTGGCTTTCTATCAAAACACTTACTTTATGTAGGGACACGACTGTGGCTTTCTATCAAAACACTTATTTTATGTAGGGACACGACTGCGGCTTTCTATCAAAACACTTATTTTATGTGGGGACACGACTGCGGCTTTCTATCAAAACACTTATTTTATGTGGGGACACGACTGCGGCTTTCTATCAAAACACTTATTTTATGTAGGGACACGACTGTGGCTTTCTACCAAAACACTTATTTTTTGTGGGGACACGACTGTGGCTTTCTATCAAAACACTTATTTTATGTGGGGACACGACTGCAGCTTTCTATCAAAACACTTATTTTATGTGGGGACACGACTGCGGCTTTCTATCAAAACACTTATTTTATGTGGGGAGATTGCCTGTGGGTTTCTATCAAAACACTTATTTTATGTGGGGAGATTGCCTGTGGCTTTCTATCAAAACACTTTATGTAGGGACACGACTGTGGCTTTCTATCAAAACACTTATTTTATGTAGGGACACGACTGTGGCTTTCTATCAAAACACTTA
Source organism: Achatina immaculata (assembly GCA_009760885.1). Taxonomy (NCBI): domain Eukaryota; kingdom Metazoa; phylum Mollusca; class Gastropoda; order Stylommatophora; family Achatinidae; genus Lissachatina; species Lissachatina immaculata. The sequence continues at coordinate 23,336,600 of CM019713.1, read as the reverse complement.
TTTTATGTGGGGAGATTGCCTGTGGCTTTCTATCAAAACACTTATTTTATGTAGGGACACGACTGTGGCTTTCTATCAAAACACTTATTTTATGTAGGGACACGACTGCGGCTTTCTATCAAAACACTTATTTTATGTGGGGAGATTGCCTGTGGGTTTCTACCAAAACACTTATTTTATGTGGGGACACGACTGCGGCTTTCTATCAAAACACTTATTTTATGTGGGGACACGACTGCGGCTTTCTATCAAAACACTTATTTTATGTGGGGACACGACTGCGGCTTTCTATCAAAACACTTATTTTATGTAGGGACACGACTGTGGCTTTCTATCAAAACACTTATTTTTTGTGGGGACACGACTGCGACTTTCTGTCAAAGCACTTATTTTATGTGGGGAGATTGCATGTGGCTTTCTATCAAAACACTTACTTTATGTAGGGACACAACTGTGGCTTTCTATCAAAACACTTATTTTATATGAGGACACGACTGTGGCTTTCTGTCAAAACACTTATTTTATATGAGGACACGACTGTGGCTTTCTATCAAAACACTTATTTTATATGAGGACACGACTGTGGCTTTCTATCAAAACACTTATTTTATATGAGGACACGACTGTGGCTTTCTGTCAAAATACTTACTTTATCAGGACACATTAAACGTCATGATAATTTAGAGAAGACCGTATTGGAAGGATACATAATGGGAAAAATAAAAAGAGGAAGACCAAGACGAAGATGGCTGCAAGACATCATTGACGATCTGGAAATGGATGCAACAGCAGCAAGCCATCTTGCTCACAACCGAGAGGCCTACAGGAGTGCTGTTTGGGAGGCAAAGTTCCGCAAGGGACATGCAAATGAATGAATGAATGACACGACTGTGGTTTTCTATCAAAACATTTATTTTATGTGGAGACATGACTGTGGTTTTCTATCAAAACACTTATTTTATGCGGGGACACGACTGTGATTTTCTATCAAAACACTTATTTTATGTGGAGACACGACTGTGGCTTTCTATCAAAACACTTATTTTATGTGGGGACACGACTGTGGCTTTCTATCAAAACACTTATTTTATGTGGGGACACGACTGTGGCGTTCTATCAGAACACTTATTTTATGTGGGGACACGACTGTGGCTTTCTATCAAAACACTTATTTTATGTGGGGACACGACTGTGGCTTTCTATCAAAACACTTATTTTATGTGGAGACACGACTGTGGCGTTCTATCAGAACACTTATTTTATGTGGAGACACGACTGTGGCTATCTATCAAAACACTTATTTTATGTGGGGAGATTGCCTGTGGGTTTCTACCAAAACACTTATTTTATGTGGGGACACGACTGTGGCGTTCTATCAGAACACTTATTTTATTCTGCTTACTGTGAAAATGTATCCAGGTGTCTCTTGCGGTTAGGTTCTGAATAACAGCTTTAGCTAAGATATTACTAAATAACAGTTTTAGCTGAGATATTACTAAATAACAGCTTTAGCTGAGATATTACTAAATAACAGCTTTAGCTGAGAAATTACTAAATAACAGCTTTAGCTGAGATATTACTAAATAACAGTTTTAGCTGAGATATTACTAAATAACAGTTTTAGCTGAGATATTACTAAATAACAGTTTTAGCTGAGATATTACTAAATAACAGCTTTAGCTGAGATATTACTAAATAACAGCTTTAGCTTTAGCTGAGATATTACTAAATAATACTTTTAGCTGAGATATTACTAAATAACAGCTTTAGCTGAGATATTACTAAATAATACTTTTAGCTGAGATATTACTAAATAACAGTTTTAGCTGAGATATTACTAAATAACAGTTTTAGCTAAGATATTACTAAATAACAGTTTTATGTACAACTTGCGAGATTCAACAGTCAGCAATGTCGCCAGTGAGAAACGATTTTATGATTTTGCTGCTTACTGACTCGGTATTTTTTAAAGAGAGTTGATGATGATGATGATGATGATGATGATGATGATGATGATGAGGAGGAGGAGGAGGAGGAGGATGGAAGATGGCAGTGAACCAGAGCTAGTCATTGTCCTATCTTAAATCTCTGTTGGTTCTCCTTGTAACAGGCTGAACCTGGCTGACAAGACAAAGCTCCCCAAGGTCCTCCTGGTCGTCCTGGTCCTCCTGGTCGTCCTGGTCCTCCTGGCTTCTTGGTCCTCCTGGTCTCTTGGTCCTCCTGGTCTCCTGGTCTCCTGGTCCTCCTGGTCTCTTGGTCCTCCTGGTCTCCTGGTCGTCCTGGTCCTCCTGGTCGTCCTGGTCCTCCTGGCTTCTTGGTCCTCCTGGTCTCTTGGTCCTCCTGGTCTCCTGGTCTCCTGGTCCTCCTGGTCTCTTGGTCCTCCTGGTCTCCTGGTCCCCTGGTCCTCCTGGTCTCCTGGTCCTCTTGGTCTCCTGGTCTCCTGGTCCTCCTGGTCTCCTGGTCTCCTGGTCCTCCTGGTCCCCCTGGTCCTCTTGGTCTCCTGGTCTCTTGGTCCTCCTGGTCCCCCTGGTCTCTTGGTCCTCCTGGTCCCCCTGGTCTCTTGGTCCCCCTGGTCCTCTTGGTCTCCTGGTCCCCCTGGTCTCCTGGTCCCCTGGTCTCCTGGTCCTCCTGGTCCCCCTGGTCTCCTGGTCCTCCTGGTCCCCCTGGTCCTCTTGGTCTCCTGGTCTCTTGGTCCTCCTGGTCTCCTGGTCTCTTGGTCCTCCTGGTCCCCCTGGTCTCCTGGTCCTCCTGGTCCCCCTGGTCCTCTTGGTCTCCTGGTCTCTTGGTCCTCCTGGTCCCCTGGTCTCCTGGTCCTCCTGGTCCCCTGGTCTCCTGGTCTCTTGGTCCTCCTGGTCCCCCTGGTCTCCTGGTCTCTTGGTCCTCCTGGTCCCCCTGGTCTCTTGGTCCTCCTGGTCCCCCTGGTCTCCTGGTCTCTTGGTCCTCCTGTCCCCCTGGTCTCCTGGTCCTCCTGGTCCCCCTGGTCTCTTGGTCCTCCTGGCTTCTTGGTCCTCCTGGTCCCCCTGGTCTCCTGGTCTCTTGGTCCTCCTGGTCCCCCTGGTCTCCTGGTCTCCTGTCCTCCTGGTCCCCCTGGTCTCCTGGTCTCTTGGTCCCCCTGGTCCTCCTGGTCCTCCTGGTCCCCCTGGTCTCCTGGTCTCTTGGTCCTCCTGGTCCCCCTGGTCTCCTGGTCTCTTGGTCCCCCTGGTCCTCCTGGTCCTCCTGGTCCCCCTGGTCTCCTGGTCTCTTGGTCCTCCTGGTCCCCCTGGTCCTCCTGGCTTCTTGGTCCTCCTGGTCCCCCTGGTCTCCTGGTCTCTTGGTCCTCCTGGTCCCCCTGGTCTCCTGGTCTCTTGGTCCTCCTGGTCCTCCTGGTCTCCTGTCCTCCTGGTCCTCCTGGTCCCCCTGGTCTCCTGGTCCTCCTGGTCTCCTGGTCCCCCTGGTCCTCCTGGTCCCCCTGGTCTCCTGGTCCTCCTGGTCCCCCTGGTTTCCTGGTCCTCCTGGCCTCCTGTTCTCCTGGTCCTCCTGGTCCCCCTGGTCCTCCTGGTCTCCTGGTCCTCCTGGTCTCTTGGTCCTCCTGGTCCCCCTGGTCTCCTGGTCCTCCTGGTCTCCTGGTCCTCCTGGTCTCCTGATCTCTTGGTCCTCCTGGTCCCCCTGTTCTCCTGGTCCTCCTGGTCTCCTGGTCCCCCTGGTCTCCTGGTCCTCCTGGTCTCCTGGTCTCCTGGTCTCCTGGTCCCCCTGGTCTCCTGGTCCTCCTGGTCTCTTGGTCCCCCTGGTCTCCTGGTCCCCCTGGTCTCCTGGTCCTCCTGATCTCTTGGTCCTCCTGGTCTCCTGGTCCTCCTGGTCTCCTGGTCCCCCTTTTTCTCCTGGTCTCCTGGTCCTCCTGTCTCCTGGTCTCCTGGTCCTCCTGGTCTCCTGGTCCCCCTTTTCCTCCTGGTCTCCTGGTCCTCCTGGTCCCCCTGGTCTCCTGGTCCTCCTGGTCTCCTGGTCCTCCTGGTCCTCCTGGTCTCCTGGTCCTCCTGGTCTCCTGGTCCCCCTGGTCCTCCTGGTCTCCTGGTCCTCCTGTCTCCTGGTCCCCTGGTCCTCCTGGTCTCCTGGTCTCCTGGTCCTCCTGGTCCTCCTGGTCTCCTGGTCCTCCTGTCTCCTGGTCTCCTGGTCCTCCTGTCTCCTGGTCCCCCTGGTCCTCCTGGTCTCCTGGTCCTCCTGGTCTCCTGGTCCTCCTGGTCTCCTGGTCTCCTGGTCTCCTGGTCCTCCTGGTCTCCTGGTCCTCCTGGTCTCCTGGTCTCCTGGTCCTCCTGGTCTCCTGGTCCTCCTGGTCTCCTGGTCCTCCTGGTCTCCTGGTCTCCTGGTCCTCCTGGTCTCCTGGTCTCCTGGTCCTCCTGTCTCCTGGTCCCCCTGGTCCTCCTGGTCTCCTGGTCCTCCTGGTCTCCTGGTCCTCCTGTCCTCCTGGTCTCCTGGTCCTCCTGTCCTCCTGGTCTCCTGGTCCCCTGGTCCTCCTGTCTCCTGGTCTCCTGGTCCTCCTGTCCTCCTGTCTCCTGGTCCCCCTGGTCCTCCTGGTCCTCCTGGTCCTCCTGGTCTCCTGGTCCTCCTGTCCTCCTGGTCTCCTGGTCTCCTGGTCCTCCTGTCCTCCTGGTCTCCTGGTCCCCTGGTCCTCCTGTCTCCTGGTCCTCCTGTCCTCCTGGTCTCCTGGTCTCTTGGTCCTCCTGGTCCTCCTGGTCTCCTGGTCCTCCTGGTCCTCCTGGTAGTGGAGCCTGCTACGTATCTTGTTTTGTTGGGTCTATATTCCATGTCTTCAAGGCAGTAACCCACTTCTTATCCGATGCAGTACGGTATGTTCTAACATCTTGACCTCAACGACTGATAAAAATATCCTGTATCTTGCTCTCAGATCCAGGGAGACAAAACACCAACGACCTAGAACAAATGTATATGTCATATGAACAAATATCACAAAGTGAGCGAGGGCTGCACAATTTCTAGACCGGAAAGATGTCCCGATGGGGGAAGAGACATCCCGGCAGGCCAGCCAGCAACCCACAGCTAACATACTAACTTCAGGGTTAGCGAAGCATAACTGACCAAGACCACGCCCCAGCTCTCCGTTGGTATCCCCAGTAACAGGCTAACGTAGCAGGGATCGCTAAAGCCCTCATGGTGGTGGAGCTTGATAAAGAAGTATTGCATACCCCCGGTAAAAAGCTTCACTAAGGGAGTTAAAAAATTAGGTGCCGTAACCCTCTCCCAGTCCGACACGGTGTTGTGCCTCAACATCTTCACAGCATTGACTGCAAAGAACACTAGCTCACACTTCCAACAAAAAGGTCCTCGAATCTCAGCTCTTGTCAACAGTAAAGAACCGAGCTGGCAGTCAAATGAATTTCAAGCGAAAAAAAAAAAAGATTGTCCCATAAAATATATTTGATGTAACCCCATTTAAAGTTTTTCTTTCTTCACATTATTCTTTTCTCCAGTGTCCATTTCATATTAAAAACTTCCTTTAAACTTTTACACACCCCCCCCCCCCCCACATACACACCCCCTAACACAATGACACTCCTTTTGTTGTTATTTTCCCTATTGTCTATCTGTATGTAGGAACACGTTGTCGGAACTGACCCCTCCTTTCGCCTACCCTTCTTCCGCTCCGTTGGCGTCTTATCTCACTAAATTCCAATCTTCTGCATCACGCGAAACATCCGTGTAATTTCCTACTGTTTCATTCACATCTTTGACTGTTGCTGTGGGTATTGTAATCGCTGCAGTTGTAGTGGATGTTGTAGTATTGTGTGTCTGGTTGTAAGTCAGACTATAAGAAAGTCAGACTGTTATGACATCTTGCTAGTTTAACGTGATTTAAGATAACAGGCATATTCAACATCACTTTGAAATACTAAAAGATTGCAAATTAACACAACAACTGTGTGGAAATCAATTTAAAAAATATAAATTGCAACACATTAAATAGAGAAACTTACTGTAATAACTTTCAGTGACACACAAGCATACATGCCCACGCATACACACCCACATACATTCTTTCCTCATTAAATGACGATTAGTAAAATTGTTCATCTCCTTCTCTTGCCTCGTGGTGAATTTACAGCGTATGTAGAACAAAAATGTTTAGTATTTTATGGATCACAAAACACTAAGAAACGGTTACTGTACTCAAATATCTGGGAAGCAATTTATACAGTGTGGAGAAATAGTCAGAAATCGAATCTAGAATTCATTAAACAGACATTCCTAACCGTCAAGTTGCACAGATCCTAAAACATCCAAATATCTCACCCTGATTCTGTGCTATCAGTGCCAAACATTAACACTCACCATATACCATAACAGAAAGATAACAGCATGCGAGATGAAATGCTTAAGAAAAAAAAAAAGTAAACAAGACAAGAAAGGATCAAGTAAGAAATAAAATAATTCGGCAAATGGCGGAGACAACACATATATCAGGGACTACATCGAAAACCAGCAAGTCAAGTGGTTCGGGCATCTGGTACACATGAAATCAGAACAACCAGTTCATACAATTCGAAAACATCTGGTCATAGATGTGGGCGAAGACGACGAAAGAAAAACTGAAGGGAGTGAAAGAAACACAGAGGAAACAACATGACAGCAACCCAGGCCTCTCACCTTGTTCTGGACCGATGTCTGAAACTCACTGCGACACTAATGGCATAAGCAGACGTAAGAAGAAGAAGAAGACCCTAAGGAGTCTTAAGGGACCTCGGCCGTAAATACGAATGGTCGTAACTCGGTCAGTCGTGAGTCGGAGCATGACTATAAAAGTAAAAATAGTCCCATAGCAAAATGCCGTAGGGGGTGAAGCGTTAGAGACCTCATTATGCTGGGTCATCAGCGTATGAGGTAGGGTGACCAGTTCCTTTCCTCGCTGCCTTTCCTTCCCAGATTTTCTCTGGTACCCATTTTACGAGGCTGGGTCGACCTCGGGGCCGTATTGGTCGGAAAAAAAAAATCCCGCTCAGCTGGGGATTCGAACCCTCGACCATTTGGTTGCTAGACGAGTGCTCTAACCACTACGCTAGCCGGCCCCTAGCATGACTATACATGTACTATATTTCTTGACTTGCCCATTCGACTAGCGATCATGCACACTCACGATTTGCTTATATGGTATTTACTTCCATTTACTGACAATTTCCCTTTTATTATCGGCATATGTTAATATGCCACGTGTTCCAGTAGTTTCAGACATGAAGATGAAAATAAACACACAAGATAAACTCATCTTCAGATTACAAAACTGAACTGATATTCATTGAAATGTTTACTTTTATCGAAAATTCCCTTACACGCGCGGTTTGTGTGTGTGTGTGTTTGTGTGTGTGTGTGGGTGGGCATATGCTGGCTATTTGTAATCTTGAGACTGAACAAGAAGTGAAAGAATTTACATGCATACATGTAAACACTTTCTCCCTCTTTTCAGTTGGTGACAGTTGAGACTATGGCCTTACAGATATACTTAGAACCTGTAGATCCAGACGTTTCTAAAATACATTTTCCCGATATTATTTATTGCCCTATTTCTTGTCCACCGAAAGCGAGGTTTTTTTTTTTTTTTTACAAAATGCAAATTTATTTTTCTGTTACTCTTTCTAAGTTCACAGTGTACGGGACATTCAGTCACACTTTGCGGGGGGGGGGGGGAATAAAAATTTTAAACCGAAATTTCAATCAACAGGCGAGGTTTATAACTTTATTTATAAATGTACCAACCAGGCCTACTTGTTGTACTTCTCTACAGAGTTAATTTACAACATTTCTATTTTCGAATATGCGGCCATTTTAAAGATAATAATATGTGGCAATATTGGACTTTCTCTCCCCCCCCTCTCTCTCTCTCCCCCCCCTCTCTCTCTGGTCCATGCCAAACAGGTGTTCGTCGCCATTGATTTCCACAACCACCTGTCCTTTGCTCTTTCCCTAAGATGTGTTTAGGACTGTGCTCTGTGCCACTCTTTTAGTCCGTTAAGTTTTCCTGTTGACACCAAGTGTCCCAGTTTGCCTCTTCTTAAAACATGTCCCACAAATCTGGACTAAGGTGTTCTGAATTTTGCCACAATTTCTCTCTTTTTGCTCAGCCTCTGTTAGAACTTGTTCTCTTGGCTGTCCGTGCTATCCTCATCATTCTTCTTATGATTCAAATCTCGGCAGCTTCCAGTAGATTTTGATTGCTTTTTTCTATCATCCATGCTTGGCATCCATATAATAATATGGGTTCAATGTAACTGAATAACTCTCTTGTTGGTGTTCACTGACAGAGCTTTATTGCACAGTATGTTTTTTCTTTGTCACAAATGCTGACTTGGGCCTGGTCTATTCTCCTCCTTATTTTGGTTTCGCATCTTCCTTCTTGTGATATTATTGTTTCTAAATACTTGAATTTGTCCACTTGCAGTATGGTACACGTGCCTTAAAATAGGGGATACTTAGGCGTGCTGACTAAAGTAATACGATTCCCAGGACACATCCTTAATATGCGAGAATGTCCCGTATAATACGGGACGGTTGGTCACTTTAGTTATTCTGGTATGTGACTCATGTGCCAGCTTCGAGTATAATTATTTCGTGACAAATGATTTTTATTTCATTTTGCATTTTATAAAATGAAATTAATAAAACTAGCGACAACTCGCAGTCAACATTATCACAGGTGATCCGACGATGTCGCAGGGAAAACACACGTCAGTCTTAGCAGGATACGTGAAATGTAACTGTGTACATATTTCGTCAACATTTTCAGTACTGAATATAGAATTCACGGAACCTGCGGCTGTAATATCACGTTTTCTCGCTTCGTTAAATCTAATTCTTGTAATTTTTTTATGTTTTCCTTTCATATCTACGTTCTGTTTGAATTCAAACCAAGCGAAGAAGAAGGACGGACAGGATCGCGCCCCCCCCCCCCCCCCCGGCCCTCTTTTTCCCCAAATAACAGTCAGCTTTGATACGGTATAAATAGGGAGCCCTCGCTAGACCGGGACAAATTAAAGCACTTGGAAAGTGAGGATCGGCTATTGCTGGGACCATATCCCGTGTCCGCCGCGTGTAGCGTGTTACGTGTACATACATCTGCTTTATACATAGTAAACAGGCAGTACGTAGCTACCGCCGTGTCAGTGCGCGCGCGCGCGTTCCGGTGTGCGGGAGTGGTGTGTGTGTGTGTGCGTGCGTGCTTGATGACGTCAGCGTTATGGCAGACGGCAGTGGAATAGATACCGCAACCGCTTTTCTTGCCTCTTGAACTTGTTGCGCGCTTGTGTGTGTAACGTTACTTCTTCACAAGGTGCTGGATTAATCTGTTCGTTTCTGTTATGTTTTGTGAATTTAATAACTGAAATAACAGAAAACACTGGCAGTGATCTTTTACGTTATCACAAACTGACGTCAAGGATACACAGCTTACGTCCATCTCAAAAGATACATTACATCAGTTCCCAGGACTCGCTTCAATTGCTTTGTTCAATTTTTCTGTGTGTCTAGAGCACCAAGATACCCGGGGAAAAGTTACCGACATGGATTTTTAAAGCGATTCGTCGTCATTATTTCCTCACAGCGTCGTATATGCTATCTCCAGTAAGTATTCGTCATACAAATGTGAAGTATGTTAGGCTGGTATATTGACAACGGGCATGGACGTTGTGTAATATTTCATAACTTTTCTTTCATCAGAAACCCATCCAGAGATTTTAAAAAAAGAACAAGCATAAAGAAAATATCCACAGTAACTTTTGTTTTCAATAATAATTTTGCTGCACCTAAACTATAAATGCAGACGAGATGTAACAGCAGATTAAAAAGCTTTAATGTCACGATAAGTGTGATACAAGCAAGAAATATATCAGTTGCTAAGACATTCTCATTAAAAAAAAAAGAATAGCTGAGTTTTGGGATTACAATAGACTTCATAATGAAAAAATGCTGCACAGGTAACACAGGTATTGACTGGGTACATGGGACCCAACTAGAACATCTTGATTTTGCTGATGACATAACTCTTATCAGTGACAATGTGAATTCCATGCAAGAAAAAACAGATAGCCTGTCTTCACTGGCTAGCAAAATAGGACTTGAAATTAACAAGGACAAAACAAAAATAATGAAAATTCCCATTAATCAAAATGGAAAAATACACATAAAAGGGACAGATAAGTCAAGAAGAAGTCAATCAATTTGCATACCTTGGCAGCTACATAGACCAGGATGGTGAGACTAGAAAGGAAGTTAGGACCAGAATTACAAAAGCAGCATCAATCTTCAAGAATCTTGAGAACATGTGGAATTCAAAAGTTATATGCACAAAAACCAAGTTAGACTATTCAATTCAAATGTAATATCCACCCCCATTTATGCATGTGAAAGCTGGAAAACAACTAAAGAAATAGACAAGAAATTAGACTCTTTTGAAAACAAATGCCTAAGGAAAATACTCGGCATCAAGTGGAACGAATTCAAGAACAATGCAGAGATAAGACAGATGAGCAAACAACAACCAGTCTCATGGGTGATCAGGAAAAGGAGATGGACATATGTTGGTCACTTGATGAGAAGAAATGATCATAGAATCCCAAAACAAGTTATCAAGTGGAACACAACAGGCCACAGAAAAAGAGGCAGACCGCGTGAAACTCTGAAGAGGACATTGTTAAGAGAGGCCAAATTAACAGGCATAAAATCCTTTAATGAGGTTGAAAGACTCGACGAAGACAGGTAAAATTGGCGAACTACTTTGCGAGCCCTATGTGACGTTTAAAGGCACAGGAAGGATATAAGATAAGATAAGAGTTTTTATGTTATATAAAGATGATGCTGGTTAAGTTGGCTAGAAAACATAGACCTCCAGTAAACTATCAGTCCTCTTCACTGGTATCCTCCAATAAGAGGCATAGCCTGGCTAGTGGAACATGGGCTGCTATAGTCCACATGATAATGATGATGATGTCTGCTAAAGAAGCAGAATTTTTTCCAGCTTTGTGACTTCACTGTGGCCTGCAAAAAAATAGCTGCCACAACCCCCCCCCCCCCCCTTTCTCCATCCACACTTGTATTGCTTGTGTTTCACCATCTTTACCACATCTGGTGTAAAGAATACCCTATCTGTGGTTGTAGTAAGATAGAGCAAGAACAAGTATCCTCAGCAACATTTCTGGTCCCCATTCCTATCTCCAAGTTTGTGTTTATTCACTGATGTTAACTAATATCAGCCTTTCTTTCTCCCTTCATTAATTGCTGACTAACAACTTTAAACATGTAAAAGCTAAATCTTTTATAATCTCATTTGGCCAAGTGTCTTCTCATTTTCTGTTTTTTTTTTTTTTTAGCCTCAGAAAGTCCTTATCCTGTGTCACAGATTCCTTAAATCATTATCCTGTGTCACAGATTCTTTAAATCATTATCCTGTGTCACAGATTCCTTTAATCCTTATTCTGTGTCACAGATTCCTAAATCTTTATCATGTGTCACAGATTCCTTAAATTCTTATCATGTGTTACAGATTGATTAAATCCTTATCCTGTGTCACAGATTCCTTAAATCCTTATCCTGTATCACAGATTCATTAGATAAGTCAGTTTTGTCATTCCAGTTCTGAGTTAAATTTTCATATTCAAGCTAAAGGGTGAAGGTGATCCTGTTATGCCACAGAGGCACTTGGGAAGTGTTCCTTCTAAGAAGCAAACTTTTACATATAGGAAACAGGGCATTCACACAGTAAAGTAACAGAGCACACCATTGTATGGTTAGACCTTGAAAAACTCATAAACAAAGCACTTTTAGGCATTAGAGATTTTTTTTAAAAAGTGACGAGAATTGCAGGGACTCTGGTAGGACAAACAAGCATCTAGCCATGGAAGAACAGCACATATGCATGTGCATTAACCTTTTATTTTTCCACAAATGTAAGTTCTTTGTCCAGTTCTCCATTCCTTTTTAGGCCTTCATTCTTTAATTGTGTCAAGGGCAAGGGCGTACACAGTGTGTGAGCCTTTTTTTATGTCCAGTTTATGGTAGAGGCTGTGTCACACAGTTAGACATGCTTTTTTTTTTGTGTGTGTGCTTACCTGTGTGATCTAGGGAAAGACATTTGTGTGATCTTAGCCACAAAACTTGTTTGTCAGTGATTTTTTTTTGTTTTCTAAAAGTGACTGAGTACATAATTGTAACCTGCTTGTGAATGGAAGATTCTAGTTCACTGTGTAAATCTTTTCTAATTTCATTTACGCCGTTCTGCTTATCATAATGCAATCCTTACTTGCACTCTTTTCATGATTAGGGTATCTGGTCTTATTTGACTATGCCAGTCTCATAAGCAGCGTCAGCATCTGTTTAATAAGTATTCATTATGTGAGCAATAGTGGAAAATAGTTGTCAGAATTTTGTTAATTTTATTCTCTCCTCTAGTATCTCGTGGTATCAAGGGCACAAATAGACTTGCTGATAGTGTCCATGAGTTGTACCCATATGTTGCTGTTAGTGTCCATGATTTTTACCTGTATGTTACTGTGAGTGTCCATAATTTGTACCTGTATGTTGCTGTTAGTATCCATGCATTGTACCCATATACTACTGTTAGTGTCCATGATTTGTACCTGTATATTGCTGTTAGTAATGCCTCTCCAGTTCCCGCAATCTCTGAGGTCACCCTTCTTTGGTAGTTTTACTATAAGACCAGTTTTCCACTCCTCTGGGGCTTTTTCTAAATCCCAAATTTGTTGTAATATCCGGCAAAGTTGTTTTGGTGTTTCTGTTTCTGACAGCACAGAGGACATCAACAGCAGACTTACTAGAGCAAACCAGGCTTTTGCAATGCTGCAGAATATATGGAAATCAAAAAAACTAAGCATAAATATGAAAATCAGGATATTTAAGAGTAATGTTCTAAGTGTACTACTCTATGGAAGCGAATGCTGGAAAATCACCAAAACCATAGAAAACAAGTTGAATTCTTTCCAGACTAAATGTTTACGAAGAATTAGAAAAATATTTTGGCCAAACACCATAAGAAATAACATCTTATTAGCAGAAATGCAGATGAAACCACTGACAACAATTATTGAGGAAAGACGCTGGCGATGGTTGGGACATGTGCTCCGAATGACTGACAACTCACTACCAAAAATAGCACTAAGATGGACACCACAGGGGAGCAGAAGTAAGGGTAGACCAAAAGAGACATAGAGAAGAACAACAGAAAGGATGTTGAGCAATAGAGGGCTCACCTGGGCAAGAGCAGAAAAAAAGGCGAAGGACAGGCATTTGTGGAAAACCCTTGCGGAAGCCCCATGTGCCCTGGGCACTTAAGGTTCAGAGAGAGAGAGAGATTGCTGTTAGTGTCCATGTGTTGTACCCATATGTTGCTGTTAATATTCATGATTGTATCCATATGTTGCTGTTAGTTTGCAGCATATAAGCAAATATTTAAGGTTTCTGATATTTCCTTCATTCATGTTTGTTTGTGTTTATTCTCAGCTCGAGTGCTTTTTGTGATATACTGTTTGCTGGAAGCTGTAAAACATGGTCAAACCATTTGACTTGCTTCTTCTGAATGTAGTTTAATACTAATGTTTTTCCAGTCCTTGTCATGTTGATTCATTTCTGATTTTGCCTCTTATTTGTTGCATTTAATAGTCCTTATTTCAATGACCAGTTTTGATAGCCCAGAATTGGGAGTAAGTCCTGTTGGATCAGTTGTTTTGAGTTTGTTTTTCAGTAAAGGTGTCAGTTGTCCAATGATCTGATTTGCTGTATTGCATCTGTTCTCAGTTTCAGCATCAGTTTCAGGAAGGTCATGCTGTACTGCCTAGTTATTTGAAATGCTTCACTTGTTTCAAAGGCCGATAATCTAGGATGATTTTTATTAGGATGGCTTCTCAGGCAATGGGCTTGAGTTCAGATTTTTGACACAGTTTCATGCTGTTGGTTGTACATGCTCTTGTTAAGCTATCCATGTTCTGTTGTAGGTCTTTCTCTGATGTAACTGTAAGCACCTTATCATCAGCAAATGAGTTTGTTTATGATTCATCTGTTGAGTATGTTTTAAATGGGGTGTTGTGACAACAACCAGACAGTTCAGCTCTTTATGTTATATTTTGACTTCTTTGTAGGTTTTGTCACAGAATTTTATGAATAGTAAAGGACACAGCACACAAACTTAGCTCACTCCAGATTTTATGATGAAAGGTTTAGTGTCCTGCATTTGTTGACTGTATTTTGTTTCTTATAGATTTTGCATAAGATGTTTAGATCTATACTTCCTTTGAAATGTAAGATTTCCCACAGTTAGTACTCTTTCAAATGCTTCTTGTTGATGTACATGGGCTGTGTGCAGTGTTTGACTGTATTCAACCAATTCTTTTGTTATTTATCTTAAAGTAAAGATGGCATCTGTACTGTCAGTGGTGTTTCTAAATCCTGCCAAATTCTGACTTAACTGTAGCTTGAATATTTATCATATTCTTTTTTCTTTTCTAGGATTGTGCAGGATATTTGTTCATGTATGCACAGTAATTAGAAGCTTCCATAGTGGTTGTAGTTTCTTTTACTGCTCTTTTTTTTCCCTGTTGGGGGGTGGGGGAGGGGGGGGTAACATTTCTCCAGTTTTGTGAGCACTTTTTTTGGCTCATCTGTTCAGGTTTGTCATTCTTGGCTGGATTGTTTTATATGATTTTTCCAGTCGATTTTGGGCACTGTTTTACTTTCTTTGTGTTTTTTTTTGCAAATGATCTTTTCCTTTATGCCAGTACATTTTTTTTATACTACATTCCATAATTGTAGACCACAGGCAGTGACAGTCATCATTTGTATAGGTTGCTTTGGATTTCTATATATTATTGCTTAAGAATTTAGGTCAAGTAGGTACTTGTCTGCAGTGGTTCTAAGTGGTGCAGGAATGGCTTCTTTGTGGCTCCCATATCTGACTGGTACAGAATTTTACCTGCTGGTTTTGGAGACATAATAGGCACTCAGGTCAATCCCCATCCTCTTCCTTCGTGGCATAGAAGCTGGACTAGCTGTGGTTGCTGTTGGTCTGAATTCTATGATATGTAACACTGTGCTTTTACCAACTTGTCTAGGAATGAAGCTTTGTAGTAAGAAATATCAAAACTATATTTGAACATAACCAACATATGCATGAATGGTTAAAACTGAGGAAATTATATCCTAGTCTTCATATTTGACACAGAGGGATGGGGTGTGGGGGGCGGGGGAGTGAATGGGACAGAATTGTCCACAGCAAGTTGCTATTATGCTATTTTGTATCTGACTATCCCTCTTTTATGCTGTATTTAGAAACTACAGAGTCATGCTTTTTTAAGCTGTTCTTGGAGAGGAACAAGTGTTTTCTGAGTCTCATGTGTTGTCTGTAAACTGTCAGGTAGAAACTAATCCTGGAGTTTAGGAGAAACACTGCTATGAGTATCACTTCTCTCTCTCTCTCATACACAGACAGAAACACACACACAAACAAACACTGTGAGAGAAGAGATGTAAATTCTGACAGGTTATCTCATCAGACAAATTTAGTTCCACTTTTCTGAAAATGATAATTTATTACTGCAGACTTGGTTTTAAAAAGTAAACTTTACTGGGCCAAAAAAAAAAGCAACAACCAGACAGTTCAGCTCTTTATGTTATATTTTGACTTCTTTGTAGGTTTTGTCACAGAATTTTATGAATAGTAAAGGACACAGCACACAAACTTAGCTCACTCCAGATTTTATGATGAAAGGTTTAGTGTCCTGCATTTGTTGACTGTATTTTGTTTCTTATAGATTTTGCATAAGATGTTTAGATCTATACTTCCTTTGAAATGTAAGATTTCCCACAGTTAGTACTCTTTCAAATGCTTCTTGTTGATGTACATGGGCTGTGTGCAGTGTTTGACTGTATTCAACCAATTCTTTTGTTATTTATCTTAAAGTAAAGATGGCATCTGTACTGTCAGTGGTGTTTCTAAATCCTGCCAAATTCTGACTTAACTGTAGCTTGAATATTTATCATATTCTTTTTTCTTTTCTAGGATTGTGCAGGATATTTGTTCATGTATGCACAGTAATTAGAAGCTTCCATAGTGGTTGTAGTTTCTTTTACTGCTCTTTTTTTTCCCTGTTGGGGGGTGGGGGAGGGGGGGGTAACATTTCTCCAGTTTTGTGAGCACTTTTTTTGGCTCATCTGTTCAGGTTTGTCATTCTTGGCTGGATTGTTTTATATGATTTTTCCAGTCGATTTTGGGCACTGTTTTACTTTCTTTGTGTTTTTTTTTGCAAATGATCTTTTCCTTTATGCCAGTACATTTTTTTTATACTACATTCCATAATTGTAGACCACAGGCAGTGACAGTCATCATTTGTATAGGTTGCTTTGGATTTCTATATATTATTGCTTAAGAATTTAGGTCAAGTAGGTACTTGTCTGCAGTGGTTCTAAGTGGTGCAGGAATGGCTTCTTTGTGGCTCCCATATCTGACTGGTACAGAATTTTACCTGCTGGTTTTGGAGACATAATAGGCACTCAGGTCAATCCCCATCCTCTTCCTTCGTGGCATAGAAGCTGGACTAGCTGTGGTTGCTGTTGGTCTGAATTCTATGATATGTAACACTGTGCTTTTACCAACTTGTCTAGGAATGAAGCTTTGTAGTAAGAAATATCAAAACTATATTTGAACATAACCAACATATGCATGAATGGTTAAAACTGAGGAAATTATATCCTAGTCTTCATATTTGACACAGAGGGATGGGGTGTGGGGGGCGGGGGAGTGAATGGGACAGAATTGTCCACAGCAAGTTGCTATTATGCTATTTTGTATCTGACTATCCCTCTTTTATGCTGTATTTAGAAACTACAGAGTCATGCTTTTTTAAGCTGTTCTTGGAGAGGAACAAGTGTTTTCTGAGTCTCATGTGTTGTCTGTAAACTGTCAGGTAGAAACTAATCCTGGAGTTTAGGAGAAACACTGCTATGAGTATCACTTCTCTCTCTCTCTCATACACAGACAGAAACACACACACAAACAAACACTGTGAGAGAAGAGATGTAAATTCTGACAGGTTATCTCATCAGACAAATTTAGTTCCACTTTTCTGAAAATGATAATTTATTACTGCAGACTTGGTTTTAAAAAGTAAACTTTACTGGGCCAAAAAAAAAAGCAAAAACAATGTAACATCGTGACTTTTATCTTCTCCAGACAAAAATCAGTTAAGATGTAAATATAATAAAAGGAACAGAAATAAGATATTTAATAAGAAAGGAAGATTGAACATGTTATGGTTTGTGACAAAATTAAAATTTTACGGTGATGAGCAATAAATGTTAAACTGTGCATACATTATTTTGATTGCAAGGAAGTGTGTGACATTATTTTGATTTCAAGGAAGTGTGTGACATTATTGTGATTGCAAGGAGGTATGTGACATTATTGTGATTTCAAGGAAATGTGTGATATTATTTTGATTGCAAAGAAGTGTGTGACATTATTTTGATTTCAAGGAAGTGTGTGACATTATTGTGATTGCAAGGAGGTATGTGACATTATTGTGATTTCAAGGAAATGTGTGATATTATTTTGATTGCAAGGAAGTGTGTGACGTTATTGTGATTTGCAAAGAAGTGTGTGACATTATTGTGATTGCAAGGAAGTGTGTGTCATTATTGTGATTTCAAGGAAGTGTGTGACATTATTGTGATTTCAAGGAAGTGTGTGACATTATTGTGATTGCAAGGAAGTGTGTGACATTATTGTGATTGCAGGGAAGTGTGTGACATTATTGTGATTGCATGGAAGTGTGTGACATTATTGTGATTGCATGGAAGTGTGTGACATTATTGTGATTGCAGGGAAGTGTGTGACATTATTGTGATTGCAGGGAAGTGTGTGACATTATTGTGATTTCAAGGAAGTGTGTGACATTATTGTGATTGCAGGGAAGTGTGTGACATTATTGTGATTGCAGGGAAGTGTGTGACATTATTGTGATTTCAAGGAAGTGTGTGACATTATTGTGATTGCAAGGAAGTGTGTGACATTATTGTGATTGCAAGGAAGTGTGTGACATTATTGTGATTGCAGGGAAGTGTGTGACATTATTGTGATTTCAAGGAAGTGTGTGACATTATTGTGATTGCAAGGAAGTGTGTGACATTATTGTGATTGCAGGGAAGTGTGTGACATTATTGTGATTGCAGGGAAGTGTGTGACATTATTGTGATTGCAAGGAAGTGTGTGACATTATTGTGATTGCAGGGAAGTGTGTGACATTATTGTGATTGCAGGGAAGTGTGTGACATTATTGTGATTGCATGGAAGTGTGTGACATTATTGTGATTGCAAGGAAGTGTGTGACATTATTGTGATTGCATGGAAGTGTGTGACATTATTGTGATTGCAAGGAAGTGTGTGACATTATTGTGATTGCATGGAAGTGTGTGACATTATTGTGATTGCATGGAAGTGTGTGACATTATTGTGATTGCAAAGTAGTGTGTGACAGAGTGCCTCATACATGGCAGATGAAAATTCTACTTAACAAGCCCTAGAATTTTGACAGACACATTTAAGAAAATTTGTGAACCATCCTCTGTGTGTGTATGTGGTTTATTTGTTCATATGTTTTATGTGGTATGTAACTTAAGGTGATTTATTTTATGCATCAGGACCACTTACTATTATTTTTGTCAGTCCTATTTTTTATAATTTCTTTTCATTTGTTTTTATAACACTCCTCCTCCTGACAAATATGGTAAGTTACATGAAACTTAAAAAGTGTGATAATATTCACAGATTCCATTACATGGCAGAAACAGACACATCTGGCATAAACTACACACATCATAGAGACAAATATAATCTGTTTTAAGAAACCACAAAACAGAAAACATTCACAGGTATCATCACATGACACTTGATGAGAGGTCAAGAGCCCACGGACAGCTGAATATGTAACAGTGACAGATTGATTTTTTTCACTTATGATCATTCATATTGTGTGTTTGAGTGAATGAGGTTGGTCAGGTCAGAAACTTGTGGTTATGTTACCTTTGATATGATACATCTTATCTTCACAAACAATTCAAAATTCTATCCCACAGATATAGAATAATTTTTAACAAAGTTAAGTTCATTCACAGAATTCTGTCGCACAATGCTCCGCCTTGCTTGTAGTCACTGTTTACGTATAACACTAAACATAGGCAGTGTTTAAAAAAACCGTCTTCTTCCTAAACTCACGCTTGATCTGTACAAAAAAAGTCTTGCATACTCTGCAGTACAGCTGTGGAACACCCTCCCCTACCATTTAAAATCCATTAGTATTACTTCATCATTTAACTCAAACATTTTTCATTATTTACATACAACTATACGCCTCCATAGAATAACCAGTAGTCTTTCAACCCATGGCTCGCTAGCCATCAAGTTCTAAAAGGACATAGTTCTAAAAGTAACTTGTTAGATCTTGTTAGAAATTATTTTAATGAGTGTTAAAGAACAAATGTTAGAAGAACTATACTGAAAATGTTTTTTTTTAATGTATATGCATGTATGTGTATGTGTGCAAGAGCTATTTTGTTAGGTTAATTACTTCTTCTCTTATACTGTGAATGTAATAGTTTAATTTGCACTCTTTTGATATGTTTTTTTCCTCATGTAATTTGTATACTTGTGTGTGGGAAGAATGAAAGATGGAGTGATAAAGGGAGAATATAAGATGGGCCTGCATGCCCAATTCTTTATCCTTTAAAAATATAGATCATTCATTCATTCGCATACAACATGAAGAAAATATAAAGATAATCTTATAATGAAACACAAAAATGGACTTGAATTAAAGGCAGCAGTAAATGTAAATCAATAAATTTTTACAACAGGCTCAAACTGTAAGCAGATATATAATCTTAGGTAATTTTGATAGATTTCCAAGAATTTTATTAGTATTTTTCTTCTTTTGTAAGCACCAGACCAAATGAAATTTTAATTATTGTATTGTTTGGCATAAAATTGTTCAAACTTTTTATTCTTTTATTACCAGGATACTGACTTTGTTGGAGACAAGACTACTACTCATGACCAGGGAATGTACAGTAAAGAGAATTGCCAGGATGGATAACAATCGAAATGGTAAAGTTTTAGAATTATTCATTCACTGCTTTTCCCCGATCTAACTTCAGAATCCCCATAAAATCATATTTCACACTTTGAAAGTTTTGTGCATCCTCTCTCCCCCCCCCCCCTCCAAGTTATGAGTTAATAAATTCATAAAGTGCCATAAGAAGTCTTCCAATTAAGAATAAACATATCACAGCTGATTTAGTTGCTATGTACATCCACAAATACTTCACAAAGAAATAAGAAACATTTACAAGTCTCTAGAGGTCAGTGTTTTGTGAAAGTACTTCATATTTGTTTGATACTATTGTGATTGTTAGTATCAGCCACATTGGTTTTGATCTTCTTGGAATTGGCTTTGTAGATTTTTTTCCACAAAAGTAGGGGTGTGGATAAATGTGGGAGAGGAGGTTTAAGAAGCTGAACTGCAGATTATGACAACAACCCTAGAAAATGAGACATTTTCCCAGAGCTTTGTGAACCTTCCATTGAAAATGCAAGAGCTACTAGCAGAGACTGAAATCATATGTATCTCATGTGATCTGGTTGTTTCTAGTGTTCAGCAACTGGTTAAGTGCTTCACAGAGATTGCTGGATTGTCTCCAAAACACAGGCTCATCTCTCCAGTGTAAAGTTGTGACACAGTGCTGGCATGTTATTGGTTATGTCTTAGCATCGTATTAATGATTTCTGAATAAATTTATGCCACTTTAAAAAAAAAAATTTCTTTGTAAAATGCCACATCCGATTTCGTTTTGCTCTAATTGTTACTAACTAGTACTTCAGAAGTGACAGGGCTAGAATGTAAAATGTTCACATGATACAAGATTATCCACGTGACACTGAGTGCACCACATTCTGCTTCATGTCATAATTACTTGCAATTATATCGCATAATTGGACGCTATTTTGTGTTATAATGGAACATAAAAAGAAAATGTTTGTTATAAAAATGGTTTCAAGACATGGGACACAAAGACTGCACTATCTTGTGCTTTCATTCTCCAGAAAGAGACATTGGCTCACTGGACATTGCGTAGTCCAGGGTACATGGGCATCACGTAGTCCAGGGTATGTGGACATCACATAGTCCAGGGTATGTGGACATCACATAGTCCAGGGTATGTGGACATCACATAGTCCAGGGTATGTGGACATCACATAGTCCAGGGTATGTGGACATCACATAGTCCAGGGTATGTGGACATCGTGTAGTCCAGGGTATGTGGACATCACGTAGTCCAGGGTATGTGGACATCACATAGTCCAGGGTATGTGGACATCGCATAGTCCAGGGTATGTGGACATCGCATAGTCCAGGGTATGTGGAGCACTAGAAATGTGTGAAAGCTTTAAATGTGCTGATAAGCTCCAGAGGAGTGTAAAGGGAAAGGTCGGCCACCTGAGAAAAGTTAAGAGTACAGGATTAGAGAGATCGTCCTACAACCTCGTCATACAGTTATACTTACTTGTACATTATAGTGGTCGCAAGCTTTTGGTCCTGATAACTTTTGGGGTATTTGTTTCATATTGTTTTCTTGTGTTCGTATCTGTCTTTATATTTTCTTTCATTTGCTTGAACTCATGACTGCTTCATACTTCTTGTAACACTATGAGGTTTAGGTCCAGTAATGGCCCTGCACAGCTGTCTGGCAGTTGGAGCCAGTGAAGAGAAAGAACGCTGTTGTCTGTCCACTCTGTGGAAACAAGTGGAGATAATTTACTGGAAAACCCCACAATTTGTAGGAAGTGACATTTTACGTAGATACTATTATTCGTTTTTGTAGAGTTAAAGCCCTGCGAAGAGAGATGAGCAACCCAGCACTTTTTGCGTGCTCTCAAATTATTCATGCCGGCAAATTTCCTGACTCTTTTGACTGATGTCTCCGGTGAGAAAATGTCATAGTCAGAGTGTCAGTGATTTGCGGGGAAAATGGCGCTCAACTGTTTGATCTCCCAGGCACCCAGGCGCTTGTTGAGAGAACGCTTATGTAAGCAATGAAAGTTCTGTTCTTTTTATTTTCTGCTCCATATCTGTAGTTCTGCATGAACACATGCAGGCTTAGTGCCTCTGTGACATGTACCTTGGCTGCAATCTTCACATGTCTGGCCTGTGTTATCTGAATGTTGCTGTGTACTGTTCTGCCAGAGATGTCTTGATAGGACATCAACTTGGAAGTGTCGGCGCGGTCGATGTCTTCACACGGTCATCTACAGAAAAAGAAGCAGAACGTATTACAGGCGGTAGGTGGATCTTTCCAGAAAACCCTACTCAAGCCAAAGCGTAAGTTTGTCGGAGCACACACAGCATTGTATTAGCGCGTCGTCAAGACGTTCACATAAAATTAACTAAAAAGAAATATTAAATGCAGGCGTGACTGGAAGTGCCGCTTTTCAATACACGATGTAGTATTTTTTTGCGTTATAATTCTATCCACTTCGGTACGTGGATTTTTCTTTTAAGTCAGGGATCCGCAAGGAACATAAGAGTCTACGTGTATAGGACCTACATAAGACTGGTCATTTACGTGAAAAAATAGGGATGAGACAAGTAGCTAGCAGAAACAAACAGTACAAAGATCAACGTATTCTGTGCGGAGATAACACATGGATTTACCGGACAGAGAGAGATATCACTTCCTTCAGAAGCGGGGACCTTTGTTGTACATTTTTTCATGCAGCAGGGAAACAGTTGAAAACAGCGTCAGCGTGTTTTTGTGTAGCTGCCGTAGCTAGAACGCTGCTAGACCGAACTCCTTGCTGTACCAGCACGCTGGCGTTGACTGTAATTGATGATGACAGATAGGGGTTGCCTGGCGTCCCGCGGCCTGCACGCATCTTGCAAGCCTTTGCTGCGTTTAGGCAAGCGGAATAAAAATATTGAACTTGCCGAAAAGTATAATGTACATCTTACATCATTCATGTGCCGTTAAACGTCACATAGGGCTTGGCCAAGTTTTCCTGTTCTCGGCGAGTCTTTCAACTTGATCAAGGGATGTTATGCCCACTAAACTGGCACAAACTTAACAATGTCCTCTTTAGAGTTTCACGTGTTCGACCTCTTTTTTTTTTTTTCGGCCTGTTGTGCTCCACTTGATAGCTTGTTTTGGTATTCTCTGATTGTTTCTTCCCATCACATGGCCTACATATGTCCATATTTTTTTTTCTGATCACCCATGAGACAGGTTGTTGTTTGCTCATCTGTCTTATCTCTGCGTTGTTCTTGAATTCGTTCCACTTTATACCAAGTATTTTCCTTGGGCATTTGTTTTCAGAAGAGTCTAATTTCTAGTCTCTTTCTTTAGTTGATTTTCAGCTTTCGCATGCATAGATGAGGGTGGGTATCACATTTGAATTGAATAATCTTAACTTGGTTTTTGTGCTTATAACTTTTGAATTCTATATGTTCTCAAGATTTTTGAAGGACAATGCTGCTTTTGCAATTATAATTCTAACTTCCTTCTTGGTGTCACCATCCTGGTCTGTGTAGTTGCCAAGGTATGCAAATTCGTTTACTTCATCGACAGCTCTTCCTTCTACATATATTTTTCCTTGTTGATTAGTGAGAAGTTTCATTATTTTTGTTTTGTCTGTGTTAATTTCAAGACTTATTTTGCTAGCCGAGGAAGACAGGGAATCTGTTTTTTTTTTCTTCATCGATTTCACATTGTCACTGATAAGAGTTATGGCATCTGCAAAATCAGGATCCTCTGTTTGGGTCCCATGTACCCAATCAACGCCGGTTTTACCTGTACAGCATCTTTTCATTATAAAATCAATGGCAATTCCAGAAAAGCAGTGGAGATAATATACGTCCTTATTTCATGCCTGTTTCAATCTGAAGCCATTCGCTCATTCCTTCTTCTGTCTTGACTGCACAGACATATCCGTTGTAGAGATCTCTAATGATGTTGACAACCCTAGATAGTATTCCATATAGTCTTAAAATTCTCCACAGTGAATCTCCGAGTATGCTATCAAATGCTTTTTTAAAGTCTATGAAGTTCAGAATTAATGGTTTCTGCATTTCAGTATGTTCTTCAAGTATTGTTCTTAGAGTAAAGATCTGGTCAAGACAGCTTCTTCCTTTTTGAAATACTTTATGGTCTTCTCTCATTGCAGTATCCACTACATCCTTAATTCTATTCAGAATCACTTTACAAAACACCTTTGGTACATCTGATAGTAAAGTTACACCCCTCCAGTTATTGTAGTCATTGAGGTTGCCTTTTTTTTTTTGGGGGGGGGGGGGTATTTTAACAATGATTCTCTTTTTCCAGTAATGTAAATAGCACACTTTTATCAAAGACTGAAGTGATGGTCATCTCAAAGAAAAGAATACCACCAAAATGTAGCATTACCATCGATAGCACAGAACTGAAACAAGTTGATAGATTCAAGTACTTAGGAACAATTGTAACAACTGATGGGAAATGTCACAGCGAAGTAAAAAGCAGATGTGTTCAGGCCAAGTCAGCATTCCAGAAAATGAGACATCTTGTGCAACAGATCCATATCAGTGGAAACCGAGTACTTAAATGTTACATCGGGCCAATTTTGTTTTATAGAAGTGAAGCATGGTCCATGAATCTGCGAGAGATGGAGGCCATTGAAATGTGGTTCATAAGAAGGATGTTGAAGGTACCATGGACAGCTAAGAAAACCAACGAAGAAGTCTTAAGAGAGGCTGGAGTTAAAAAGGCAAATTACAGCAAAGATCAGAGGCAGACAAGCGAGATTTGTAGGACATTTTCTGAGAAGAGGAAAATTGGAACACATTATGACAACTGGAAAAATTGAGGGAAGAAGAGACAGAGGAAGACAGAGAGAGAGAGAGAGAGAGAGAGAGAAGTTACTGGATGGGCTGTCAGTGTGGCTAGGAAGAAAGTCACCGGCGGATCTCATAATCAAGTCTAAAGTCAGGGAATTGTGGAGAGAAATGATCGCCTACGCCACACGGCACGGCACGGCACATGATTGATTGACACTTTTGTCGGATCAGAAAACGCTATCTACTACTGCACAGTAACTTATGTATGGTAATTTTATCTGCCTAGGAGTGAGTTTGGCAAAAATTCAGTGTACAAGCTGTAGTGTAAGCGGCAGTGCATGAAAGTCAAGTTGGCTTGAAGTGAAAGCTTTACTGTCCACATTCTTGCTCCCAGTATATAGACACATGGCTTACTGGTGATTTTTCTTTCTTGGTGCTGAGAAAGCATTTGACAGCCTAAACCAAGATGCAGCTTGAAAGATCGTAACTTTGTGTGGAAATATCCTTTTAAAAAATTGCTTTAAAAAATTCACGAGAAAGATTTATAGTGGATATCGCTTACCTGGAAATGAACTAAAAATAGCAGCAACTCTTTCATGTTAAATCAGTGGTGTGAAAAGAAGTGTATGCTGTCAGCTGTCGGTAAACGTACAGTAGTACAGTACCTAACTAAATATAGCGATAAAAAACCTCAGGACCTCACATCAGAGAGCTGCGGTTGGATTTAATCAGAAGATTTCGTTCTCTGCAAAAAGAATTGCTTGCAAGATAGGTCAGTCAGACAGACAAAGATAAGTCAGACAGATAAAGATTAGTCAGACAATGATAAGTCAGTCAGACTGGCTGACAGAGTTAAGGGACTGACTGACAAAGATAACTTAGACGGACAAAGATAAGTCAGTCAGATAGAGACAAGATAAGTCAGTGAGACGGACCAAAAGACTAGAAACTCATGCTGTTTTTTTTTGTCGAGAGACCAAGCCTCAAACCTTGGCTAGAATCAACGGTAGAGTTCATCTACATAGAAAGTATGAGACCAGTAGATGGTAATCTAAAATGAGGAAAGAGAAACAAAAACAGAGAGAGAGAGAGAGAGAGAGAGAGAGAGAGAGAGAGAGAGAAGTTACTGGATGGGCTGTCAGTGTGGCTAGGAAGAAAGTCACCGGCGGATCTCATAATCAAGTCTAAAGTCAGGGAATTGTGGAGAGAAATGATCGCCTACGCCACACGGCACGGCACGGCACATGATTGATTGACACTTTTGTCGGATCAGAAAACGCTATCTACTACTGCACAGTAACTTATGTATGGTAATTTTATCTGCCTAGGAGTGAGTTTGGCAAAAATTCAGTGTACAAGCTGTAGTGTAAGCGGCAGTGCATGAAAGTCAAGTTGGCTTGAAGTGAAAGCTTTACTGTCCACATTCTTGCTCCCAGTATATAGACACATGGCTTACTGGTGATTTTTCTTTCTTGGTGCTGAGAAAGCATTTGACAGCCTAAACCAAGATGCAGCTTGAAAGATCGTAACTTTGTGTGGAAATATCCTTTTAAAAAATTGCTTTAAAAAATTCACGAGAAAGATTTATAGTGGATATCGCTTACCTGGAAATGAACTAAAAATAGCAGCAACTCTTTCATGTTAAATCAGTGGTGTGAAAAGAAGTGTATGCTGTCAGCTGTCGGTAAACGTACAGTAGTACAGTACCTAACTAAATATAGCGATAAAAAACCTCAGGACCTCACATCAGAGAGCTGCGGTTGGATTTAATCAGAAGATTTCGTTCTCTGCAAAAAGAATTGCTTGCAAGATAGGTCAGTCAGACAGACAAAGATAAGTCAGACAGATAAAGATTAGTCAGACAATGATAAGTCAGTCAGACTGGCTGACAGAGTTAAGGGACTGACTGACAAAGATAAGTCAGTGGGGGGGGGGGGGGAACAAATATACTTTAGACAGACAAAGATACGTTAGACAGACAAAGATATGTCAGACAGACAAAAGATAAGTCAGCAGGCAAAAATAAGTCAGTCAGACTGACTGACAAAGATAACTTAGACGGACAAAGATAAGTCATACAGACAGAGATAAGTCAGTCAGGCGGACAAAGACAAGTTAGACGAAGATAAGTTAGACAAAGATAAGTCAGTCAGATAGAGATAAAGATAAGTCAGTCAGATAGAGACAACGATAAGTCAGTCAGATGGAGACAACGATAAGTTAGATAAAGATAAGTCAGTCAGATAGAGATAAAGATAAATCAGTCAGATAGAGACAAAGATAAATCCGTCAGATAGAGACAAAGATAACTCAGTCAGATAGAGACAAAGATAAGTCAGTCAGATAGAGACAACAAGTTAGATAAAGATAAGTCAGTCAGATAGAGATAAAGATAAATCAGTCAGATAGAGACAAAGATAAGTCAGTCAGATAGAGACAACGATAAGTCAGTCAGATAGAGACAACGATAAGTTAGATAAAGATAAGTCAGTCAGATAGAGACAAAGATAAGTCAGTCAGATAGAGACAAAGATAAGTCAGTGAGACGGACCAAAAGACTAGAAACTCATGCTGTTTTTTTTTGTCGAGAGACCAAGCCTCAAACCTTGGCTAGAATCAACGGTAGAGTTCATCTACATAGAAAGTATGAGACCAGTAGATGGTAATCTAAAATGAGGAAAGAGAAACAAAAACAGAGAGAGAGAGAGAGAGAGACGGGACAGAAAACTAGCACGACTTTCAGCACATGTAACTTGTAACAAATCGTGTGGTCACGGCAAGAGAGCACACAAGACTCTCCCCACAAGCTGGTGTTAAACGTTCACGTCTTGTCTTCCTTACACTTTGTTGTTCTACTTGAAACCTTGTCTCTCTCTACTTGTCTTCCTTACACTTTGTTGTTCTACTTGAAACCTTGTCTCTCTCTACTTGTCTTCCTTACACTTTGTTGTTCTACTTGAAACCTTGTCTCTCTCTTCTTGTCTTCCTTACACTTTGTTGTTCTACTTGAAACCTTGTCTCTCTCTTCTTGTCTTCCTTACACTTTGTTGTTCTACTTGAAACCTTGTCTCTCTCTACTCGTCTTCCTTACACTTTGTTGTTCTACTTGAAACCTTGTCTCTCTCTTCTTGTCTTCCTTACACTTTGTTGTTCTACTTGAAACCTTGTCTCTCTCTACTCGTCTTCCTTACACTTTGTTGTTCTACTTGAAACCTTGTCTCTCTCTACTCGTCTTCCTTACACTTTGTTGTTCTACTTGAAACCTTGTCTCTCTCTACTCGTCTCCCAACAGTCTGCCTGTATTCTTCTGAACGCTGTGATCTCAAGACCTCACAGCACCTTCTGTGTTATATTCCGTATTCCCGCTGAATAACTAAGGACAACTCTAACCAAAGTTTTGTTGAGCTTCAGATCAGTGTTAAGTCTCTCTCTCTCTCTCTCTCTGGGCTGATGAGACTGACATTGAACAGTTTTCTGCTACACAACATAACGGAAATCTTCAGTTACAGTTGCTGATGCTGATTCTTGTGTTATATAGCAGCAGAACGTGTCAGTGTAAAGTAGGTCACGTCATTTAACGCTCATCAACAACTGACATGACAGATGGTAAGAAAGATAACCAAATATTATGACTGAACTTTCTGCTCTGAACATTCACAATTAATGTTATTACTCTAACAGTGGTGGTATGTTGAGATCAATGTCCACTAAACGTTGTAGCAGTACTTTAGAATCTGTTAGTGTGTGATATTCACAGAAACAGGTACAATTATTCTGTTGCTTCTACGCTATAGACTTGGTTGCTTCTACGCTGAATACTTTTCTTTCTGCCTTTTAAAAATCGTGTAAAATAGAGAAAGAGGGAGATAGCACTTGGTGCTGTACAGAGTCAGAAAGCATATAATCTGATAGCTGTGACATGTTTGCTAAGCTATAGTTAGCTATTTTGATGATTCTGGGGAGGGGGGCTGGCTATATGAATGTTTATATTTTTCCAGTAAATGCGCGTATTGGTGTCCACGTGCTGTAAGTGTCATAATGAGACACACACAAACATACGGACACGAACCTAGCCACACATTTAGAGTAGCAAGGCATTTTGAAACATTTTTCTGGACTATTAAAATGATTGACAGGAATCTGTCCAAGGCATCTACGACTTGACAATTTAAAAGTTCATCTGTGTTGGATGAGGATGTACAAAAGAAGAAATCGAACAATTAGGGACAGTGTCAAGATAGTGAAAGTAGTCCATGATAAATAGGGACAGTGTCAAGATAGTTAAAGTGCAGGACGGGATAAATAGGGACAGTGTCAAGATATTGAAAGTGTAGGACCGGATAAATAGGGACGCTGTCATGATGGTGTAAGTGTAGTACGGGATAACTAAAGACAGTGTCAATATAGTGAAAGTGTAGGGCGGGATAACTAGAGACAGTGTCAATATAGTGAAAGTGTAGGGCGGGATAACTAGGGACAGTGTCAATATAGTGAAAGTGTAGTACGGGATAACTAAAGACAGTGTCAATATAGTGAAAGTGTAGGGCGGGATAACTAGAGACAGTGTCAATATAGTGAAAGTGTAGGGCGGGATAACTAGGGACAGTATCAGGACGGTGAAAGTGTAGGACAGGATAACTAGAGACAGCCAAGATAGTGAAAGTGTAGGACGGGATAACTAGGGACAGCCAAGATAGTGAAAGTGTAGGACGGGATAACTAGGGACAGTGTCAGGACGGTGAAAGTGTAGGACGGGATAACTAGGGACAGCGTCAAGATGGTGAAAGTGTAGGACGGGTTAACTAAAGACAGTGTCAATATAGTGAAAGTGTAGGGCAGGATAACTAGGGACAGTATCAGGACGGTGAAAGTGTAGGACAGGATAACTAGGGACAGCCAAGATAGTGAAAGTGTAGGACGGGATAACTAGGGACAGCGTCAAGATAGTGAAAGTGTAGGACTGGATAACTAGGGACAGCGTCAAGATGGTGAAAGTGTAGGACGGGTTAACTAAAGACAGTGTCAATATAGTGAAAGTGTAGGGCGGGATAACTAGGGACAGTATCAGGACGGTGAAAGTGTAGGACAGGATAACTAGGGACAGCCAAGATAGTGAAAGTGTAGGACGGGATAACTAGGGACAGCGTCAATATAGTGAAAGTGTAGGACGGGATAACTAGGGACAGTGTCAAGATGGTGAAAGTGTAGGACGGGATAACTAGGGACAGTGTCAAGATGGTGAAAGTGTAGGAAAAAGTAATGTGTATTGATCTCTCTCTCTCTGAACCTTAAGTGCCCAGGCACATAGGGCTTCCGCAAGGGTTTTCCACAAATGCTTGTCCTTTGCCTTTTTTCTGCTCTTGCCCAGGTGAGCGCTCAACATCCTTTCTGTTGTTCTTCTCCATGTCTCTTTTGGTCTACACTTACTTCTGTTCCCCTGTGGTGTCCTTCTTAGCGCTATTTTTGGTAGTGAGTTGCTCTGCCCTTCATCACTCCATCTTTCATTCTTCCCGCACACTCGATTTAATACAAGTATACAAATTACCTTAGGGAAAAAAACATCAAAAGAGTGTAAGATTAAACTATTACATTCAAATTAAAAGAAAAGTAATTAACCTAATAAAATTGCACTCACACAAAGACATAGACATAAAGAAAAATACATTGTCAGTACAGATCTTTTAACGTATGTTTTTAAAGAAACATTAAAATAATTTCTAACAGTGTCTAACAAGTTACTTTTCGAACTATGTCATTTTAGTACTTGATGCCTGGCGAGTCATGGGTTGAGAGAGTGCTGGTTATTCTACGGAAGCATATAATTACAAGCAAATAAATAATAAAATAAAATAAGAGAGAGAGAGAGAGAGTTGACTATTTTTCTTCCTCTGTGTGTGTATGAGTGCGTAAACAAGTTGATTGTTTTTGTTCCTGTGTGTGTGTCTGTCTGAGAGAGAGAGAGAGAGAGAGAGAGAGAGAATAAACAAGTTGATTGTTTTTGTTTGTGTATAGGTCGAGAAAGAAAGAGAGGGAAGAGACGATATATTTTCTGTTCTGAATTTCTGACATTTATCTTTTCTTCTCCCTCTCACTTCTCTCTTCCCTCTAGACTCTCTCTCTCTTTATACATTCTCTCTCTCTTCTCTCTCTCTACGTTCTCTCTCTTCTTTCTATATCTTTTCTCTCTCTCTCTCTCATTTCTCTATCTCTTATCTCTCTCTCATTTCTCTATCTCTTATCTCTCTCGCATTTCTCTATCACTTCTCTCCCTCCTCTCTGACTCGCATCACTCGTAACTCTCCTCTGTTTCCCCTCTTCTCTTTCTCCTTTTCTCCATCTCTTTATCTCTTTCTTCTCTCCCTCTCGTCTCTCTTCCTCACTTCTCTGTCTTTTCTCTCACCCTCTTAGAACACACTCACACAAACACTGACGCACACGCCCTTACCAAACTTCAGTAGAAGAGGTAGGATTTAATGCACTTATGTATTACATTTATTATTTATCATTATTATGGCAGACGAGAAAGAACTTTACGTACAGGAGAAACTAGGGTAGGGGTGATGTTAGAATGCATCAGTCGTTTAGACTTTTCATATGAATACACTCAACAGAACAATGATCATGTATGAGCTGAAGTCTAGCACGTTTTGGCATTTTCAGGTAGCATTCATGCAAGAATTTATCGTCCACACTAGCAGCAAATATATGTGTTTTATAGTCGTTATTTTGCCAGTGGTCAAATCAATAACCACACACGTTCCTGGACTGAAGTACTCGGGTCTATTGTCCATTCTCTCTCAATCCATTTACCTCCCTCCCTCCGTCCCCCCCCCCACACACACACACATCGATGAAGATTCTCACGCGTGGTACGGAGTACATTCGCCTGAAGGAAATCCTTGTACCAAAGAGAGGATCAAAGCAGCTTTGATTTGCCCTGAGTGCATGGATAATAATGTTATACCAATTTAACAGTTAACACAGGATCATAAGAGATTGAGTAGGATTAGGATTAGGATTACGGTGTCTTTAATAAAATAGGGGATTTTTGTGCTGTAAGGGCATACTAAAACATGGCTAGAATCACAGTGTGGGTAGTGATCTACATATTATGTTCAGCTGTTCTGTCGTCTGTTTCTTAACATAGTCGTGGAATTTACCACAGCCACATTTCTTTATATATATATATATATGTACACACACACACACACTAACACACTACAGAACCAAGTGCGTCACAGAACTTGTAGTGTGTAGGTGAAAGTTGATACAGGAATTTAAAAACAGAACAACTAGAGCGGCCAAAACATGCAGGAATCAGAAAGATTCTGGTGTTTAATGAAGGGCACTAATTTATACTGTTACAATACAATACGATGTTGCGATTTAAACTGAAGTTCGCTGATCAGACAAGGGCAAATTGCCTGAAACGTTCACGTGCTGACCTGAATTGTACTCAGCAGATGATTCATGAGCACAGAAAAACGACACTAGTCAAAACAGCATTTTTGGCAGTAACTCATGACAGGTTCTCGAGAATCCCGTGAAACTTACTGAACACAAAACTCACTGACCATGTTATTGAATGCCTATAAAAGTAGTGGCCAGACAATTTAAGGTGGTTAGAAGCACCATTAGTCGCCTTTGGAGACGATTTCAAGAAACTAGCTCAGTTGCAGACCGGCCCATCGTCACAACTCCTGTCAAAGACCGCTTCATACGGCTGCGTCACTTCAGGAATCAATATGCATCCGCGTCCTCAACAGTCCAGTCAATGACAGCAGCTCGTCGAATTTCATATAAAACAGTCAAGAACCGGCTGGACGACGCTGGTCTTTGGGCTAGAAGACCCTACAGAGTTCCTGTTCTTATGGACCGGCATCATCAGAACCGACTGTAGTGGGCGAACCAGCATCGTCAATGGACCGTTGCGAATGATTGGAGAAGGGTTTGGTTTAGTGATAAATCATTCTTTCTACTCCAGCGACACGATAGACGAAGAAGAGTTTACTGCAGAGTGGATAAGCGCTACGTCCAGAACTACGTGGATGAGGCTCCTCCACATGGTGGTGGAGGTGTACTGGTGTGGGGGACGATCAACTTCATGGGAAGAAGTGACCTGGTGCAAATTGAAGGACCCCTGAATGCCCAGCGATACTTCGCTGAAATTCTTTGTCCTCACGTCCTTCCACTTCTGGCTGCACCAGGGTCGATTTTTCAGCAGGGTAACGCTCGACTTCATGTGGCACAACTCTATCACCCAGTTCCTTGCTGACAACAACGTCCAGACCATTCTGTGGCCGTGCATGTCATCAAACATGAACCCAATAGAACATTTATGGGATGAACTCAACAACAAGTCCGCCAGCGAGACGTGGCGCCAACCAATCTCCGACAGTTGTCTCTTGCACTGCAAGAAGAGTGGGCAGCCATCCAACAACAACAGATCCAACGGCTAATCGGATCCATGTCAAGGAAATGTCGTTCTCTGATACAGGCCAGAGGAGGCCATACACCTTACTGAAACGGAGGCCTAAGTCGCAAAGAATAAAAGTCCAAACCAAATTTAATGAACATCATTCCATTGTTAAAGTCTTTAAAGTTTCTTCATGCCAAGATTTAAATATTAATTCCATAAAATAAAATTTTGATACAAGTTTGAAATTTGTGACCATTACGACTACAGTAGTGTTACGTTTCTTTCTTTTTGTTTTTTGAACAATATAGCTTAGAGAAAAGTGCACGAGTGCAGTCATTTTACAGTTATCACCCTTCAATGATAAGATAGTTCTAGGAGCTATAACTAGAAAGTAAACCAAGAAAATTATATAGATAGATTGTTAAGAAGTGGTAACATGTCTCAGCTGACAGTCGAGACAGTCTGGTTAGGCTGCGCTTAACCATGGACAGAAATGGCTAGAAGTGTAAATATGGCCCAGAGCAGTTTATGGATTGCATGACATTGTGATGTGAGCTTTTAAAAACATTAATATCCAAGTTTATATGTTGTATCAGAGTGTAGGGAGGTTGAGTTCAGAACACGAATATGTGACGAACAACATGTTTATTATAGCCAGCCAAACATGTGCAGATCTGAGAGACCGCATGTCAGACTCACTAATTAATTGTCAGAAAGTGTTAGAATACAGATGGCAGTCTCACGTCCACTTAGCTATCAGCAGCCATGTTCATGAGTTGATTAGTTGATGCAGCAGCATATTTACTTGACTCAAGGTTAGAGACATCCATGCTTATGTTAAGATCTGCTTGCTAGCTAGACGGAAGCTTGTGTTTTTCTTGTTATTTCTTCCTGGTAAGTTTTGCCAAGTCTAATAATAGCCGGAAATCATACATGTTCAACATAGTATACGTATGGGTTTGGAAACTGTTGTTCATCATCATCATCATGTCTCTCCCGATGAGCTCTGTTATTAGCCATCATTTCAGAAGGACCGTGTCCGTCGTCTTCAACTACTCTTCCATCTCCCAGGAACTGCGAGCTGATCTTGTCAGATTGGGAGCGGGTTATTTTTCAATTCAGTGCAGCTACAAAGCGGGGGTGGTTGTGTGCGGGTTGGTGGGGAGCCGCGCAATACTTCTTTAGCACACGCCACCTCCTTGGGGACTATGAGGATCCCGCCCTGTTAGCTAGCTAGTCTTGATGCTGGGGGTACCACGGAGAGGTGGGACACGGTCTTGGTCAGCTGGGGCCCACCAACCCTGATGCTAACATGCCAGCTGTTGGCATGTAACTGGCAAATAGGATATCGTTTTGTCCTGGCTGCCGGCTTCAGTGTGTAGACAGTTCTACCTGACTATTCTACCCGTCGTGTTGATGCCACGTGGTCAGGTTCCCTCCATTTCTTCATAATAAGTAATGGGCACTAATATATGTTTGTTAGAAAATACATCTTGTCTGCCAGAAGTGATCTTCTCATTATTTTTCTCCCAGCAGTGACTTTTTTGTATAGCAGTGTATAACTGATAATGTTATCGCGGCACGCAGTTTCTTAAACTGACAAACAGACAAAACATGTTATATGCTGAATGAGATGTTACATGCCATAGGTGCAGTCTTCTGTTGGCCTATTGTTTCTTTAATTGGCGAAGAGCATTTTCTGAGATGAATTGTTGAGATGCCTAGATAGTTTTATTTAACACCTTAACTGAAACAATTCCACTCACTCTGTACTTAAAGTGAGTGTGCTTTGTAGAGGATTTATGTCACATCTTTAGAGAACTTGTTTTTATACTTTTTTTTGGTACTGTTTTATGAGCTCACGACACGTTCTTGCAGTGTAGCAACCAGCTCCTCTCCTTGCTTTCCTGTAACTGCTGCCACATTTTCCTGTGCAGGGAGAATAAATCTTGTAATATGAGACATTGCTTTCCGTCCTGTTTTTGTCCTTGGAGTGAGTGTTTTCCACTGTACGAGTAATGATTCCTTGTTTTGAGAAATATAATTTTCACAAGCATGCTCCCAGTATTTGAGCATCGAAATATTCTGAGAGTTTCGTTGTGTTCCGCTTTCAAACGTTTCATTCTTATCAGTAGAATAACTAAACGTTTTTTTATACTCTCCCTCCCCCCTCTCTCTCGCATTGTTAGCTTTCTGTTCATAATTATCAGAATCATTGCCGTGGTATGGCCCCACAGAGTGCAACGGTCGCATTCTTGCTCCAGCTGTCTGTTGTAAGATTATATTAAAAACGAAAATAAGGGTCATTATTTTCGTTGATGTTATTCCAATGTTTCATTATTTTTGGTGCTGTGTGTTTTGTCATATCAACCACGTCTTTGACTCTTGTTACATGCTCTTTCAGTAAGTTAATGTGCAGTCAAGACACATCATGTCTGCAGTCAAAATATAGACTCAAGTCTGTATAAAATGGGTAGAAAGTGATTTTCTGCCAGGAAGACACGCAGTCTCTACATGGTGCCAGATCTTTCTCAGACTTGTAAAGCTAAGACACACAGCCACACCATCCATTTCACACACAAGACCAAGATTTTTTAAAAATTTGTTTCAGTAGAGAAAACAAGTCTAGATGTAAGACAATAAGCAGAAAGTGTTATGAAGTCAGTTTTTGGTGCAAGGTTTAGCCACCATTTGGCAGGTCATGGCAAAGCTTTCCATGCAGGTTCAAGCAACCTACTCGTGTTGAGTGTGAAGACACTTTTTTAATTCTCTCCTAGTCTACGCACAAGATGTCGGTTTTACTGTTTCCTTATCTAAACGATATTTTTTTATATGAAGGTCCAATCAAGAGGCTGTTTTAAAGTTATTTATCATCCATGTAGCGACTCACACAGACAACCCACTCAGTTCTGAGACAACCTTGCCTTTGTTGCGTATTTCTCATGTCGGTTTTTTCTTGAAATCTCGGCCACAAAACGTAAATAACATTTTTACTCACGGGTTACAAGACCCATCAGCGGCCATCAAGTCAACCAGCTCTCTCTCTCTCTCTCTCTCTCTCTCTCTCTCTCTCTCTCTCTCTCTCTCTCTCTCTCCACTTCTGCAACTGTCTAGTCTTATCGATAAAGGTTACTCAAGTTGCTCGCCTCTCTGCAGCTGAATGATAAGGTGCTGTATAAACAATGAGCAAACTGCGCACTTTATGTAGCGTGCCGGGCCCACAGAGCTTGATAGGAGACTTGACAAGACAGTCTAGGTAGACTGAGTGGCTGAAACAGTGGGGCGGTATATCATTTCAGTGCTGATATACAGGCAGAATTGTGTGCGTGTCTGTAATGGCGGGCTGCCTGATATTTGCTGTAACAAACTGGAATGTTTGGGGGGGGGGGGAGGGCGATTACTGTGTGGTGATTTTCTAGAAATATGACATCATACTTTTACTGGTCGCCTCAACCCTGTGATTTTTTAAAAAAGTTAGAATCATACGATTTTCTAGGGACTGCTGTTGATATTTATAACTCCCCCCCCCCTCTCTCTCTCTCTCCTTGGTGCTCAGTTGTATTTCAAATAATATTTCATAAAGACAAGATTTCAGTTTGTTCCCCCCCCCCCCCCCCCATGCTGTGTCGTGTGTGAAGAGATCATAAGATATGTTTTATACTAACATACCCCCCCCCCGTACTTGGTTTTAGTTCATGAGCATTGCTTTATCTTAATGATCATCTTTAGTGTTTTCTTACATCCTTCCCGTGCCGTTAAACGTCGCATAGGGCTCGCATAGTTGTTTGCCAAGTTTTCCTGTTCTCGGCGAGTCTTTCAACTTGATCAAGGGATGTTATGCCTACTAAACTGGCACAAACTTAACAATGTCCTCAGTAGAGTTTCACGTGGTCAACTTCTTCGGCCTGTTGTGGTCCACTTGATAGGTTGTTTTGGTATTCTCTGATTGTTTCTTCTCGTCACATGGCCTACATATGTCCATATTTTTTTTTCTGCTCACCCATGAGACAGGTTTGCTCATCTGTCTTATCTCTGCGTTGTTCTTGAATTCGTTCCACTTTATACCAAGTATTTTCCTTGGGCATTTGTTTTCAAAAGAGTCTAATTTCTTGTCTATTTCTTTAGTTGATTTTCAGCTTTCGCATGCATAAATGAGAGTGGAAATCACATTTGAATTGAATAATCTTATCTTGGTTTTTGTGCTTATAACTTTCGAATTCTATATGTTCTCAATATTGTTTAAGAATAATGCTGCTTTTGCAATTTGAATTCTAACTTCCTTCTTAGTGTCACCATCCTGGTCTGTGTAGTTGCCAAGGTATGCAAATTCGTTTACTTCATCGACAGCTCTTCCTTCTACATATATTTTTCCTTGTTGATTAGTGAGAAGTTTCATTATTTTTGTTTTGTCTGTGTTAATTTCAAGACTTATTTTGCTAGCCGAGGAAGACAGGGAATCTGTTTTTTTTTTTCTTCATCGATTTCACATTGTCACTGATAAGAGTTATGTCATCTGCAAAATCAGGATCTTCTATTTGGGTCCCATGTTCCCAGTCAACGCCGGTTTTACCTGTACAGCATCTTTTCATTATAAAGTCAATGGCAATTCCAGAAAAGCAATGGAGATAATACACACCCTTGTTTCACGCCTGTTTCGATCTGAAACAATTCGCTCATTCCTTCTTCTGTCTTGACTGCACAGACATATCCGTTGTAGAGATCTCTAATGATGTTGACAACCCTAGATAGTATTCCATATAGTCTTAAAATTCTCCACAGTGAATCTCCGAGTATGCTATCAAATGCTTTTTTAAAGTCTATGAAGTTCAGTATTAATGGTTTCTGCATTTCAATATGTTCTTCAAGTATTATTCTTAGAGTAAAGATCTGGTCAAGACAGCTTCTTCCTTTTTGAAATACTTTATGGTCTTCTCTCATTGCAGTATGCACTACATCCTTAATTCTATTCAGAATCACTTTACAAAATACCTTTGACACAACTGATAGCGAGGTTACACCCCTCCAGTTATTGCAATCACTGAGGTTGCTTTTTTTTTTGGGAGGGGGTATTTTACAATGATTCCCTTTTTTTCCATTTAGAAGGGACGTCTTCTTCTTCTTCTTCTTCTTCTTATGTCTATATCTGCAGTCCTGTCTCTTGGACAAATTTCACTTTTTTTTGTAACTCATGTATGGAACCATAGAGCTTATCTTCTTTAGTGGTTTCACTGGGCCAGTAATTATTTCTCAGTGTCTCATAGTTGGTGCAGTTCTGGAGTATATGTTCCACAGTTTGGGGCACCTGGGCACATGTACATAGATTAGTAGTACCAACTTTAAACTTTGTATACATATGACTTCAGAGTCGGCTGTGTCCTGTTCGGAGACGGAAAATCGTGACTTGTTCCTTTCTGTTTAGCATGTGATAGTCATCATGTGGTGGTGTTTGTGTCTTCCTGTAGGTTTTTATCATGCTCTTCTTCTGATTATAGGTGATTGGTATGTCTGGTTGCTCCATTTCAGTGTCCTCTTTGGCCAGTCAGCTTTCTTCTTCTTTCCAAATTTTTATTAAACATTCTTTGTAGTTGGCTCATGTTGTCACTGTTAATAGCTTTTAACATCTCGATTGTTATTTCATCTTCACCTGCAGCTTTGTTGTTAGCCATTAAATTCACTGCTGTTTCAGTTTCATTAAGTGTAATTTCATCTAAGTTGACATTTAGTTGTGGGACTGGTAAATCGGTTTCAAGATTTATTAATTCATTTGGGTGTGGTCGATTAAGTATTTCTTGGAAGTGTTCAGCCCTTCTTTGCTTTTGATCTTTACTTGATGTTAATAGGTTGCCTGTTTTGCTAAAGACTGGTCTTTCTCTGGAGGTAATAGCACCTGTTAGCTTCTTCTGTATGTTATATAAAGTTTTGCTGTCTCCTGTTTTTGCTGCATTTTCTGCTTCTTTTGCCATATTGTCCATATATTCTCTTTTGTCTCTTCTAGCTGAACTTTTACTTTATTGTCTAGTTCTTTGTATGTTGCTTTTGTCAAAACTTTTCCAAGATCTGTCTTTACATTCAACATGGCTAATTTGACTTGCTTGTCTTTCATGTATGTATTTCCATGTGTTCTCTGATATCCATGCTTTCCTACTTGTTGACTGCAGTCCAGCACTTGCTTTTGCTGCAATGATTATGGCTATGCTGTATGAATTCCATAATACATCTATATGTCTCATCTACCTCTTTGAGTGCTGCAAAATTTTTGGTAAGTTCCAGACTGAAATCACTGTTGGTATTTTCTTCTTGCAGGCTATGACTGTTTATCTTTCTGAGTATTGATTTCTTGTGTTGAGCTTTTCAGTTCAAGTCTTATCCTCCCTATACACAGGTTGTGATCACTGTTAACATCTGCACCCATATATACTCTTACATCTATCAGAGAGGTTCTGAATTGTTTTCTAATACAAAAATGATCTATCTGGTTTCTGGTTCTATCATCTGGAGAGTTTCTAGATACATAATAATCAGCTTTAGTATCTAGATACATAATAATCAGCTTTAGTGTCTAGATACATAATAATCAGCTTCAGTGCGCATAATGTTTTAATTACGTTATTTCATTTGTTATAGTTATAATAATCTCTGACTTACTTAATGCTGTAGTTGTGTTAATCAGTGACTCGTGTAATGTTGCAGTTATGTCAGTCACTGATTGGCGTAATGTTGTAGTAATGTTGGTGTTTGTTTTCCCCCAGAAGACCCTAGTCTGGAAGATGTGGTTGCTTCCATCCAGCACAGTCTTGAAGATGGCCTCAAGTTAGGTAACAAGCGAGCACAGAAGCGGGCCATAGACCAGCTACAGAAAACACGAAATGAGCTCAAGGTCAAGTGCGAGTTTGGCGGAGAGAAAAGGTACTTTTTTGTTAGCAGCACGTTATATAAATATGTGAAATATATTTTCATGGTATTGTAGGTAACATGGTTACCTAGGAGATACAGCGTCCTCACACGACCTGTATGTTTCTCTGTCTACTTGATTGTTTCCTGTATAAGATGGAGATACAGCGTCCTGACACGACCTGTATGTTTCTCTGTCTACTTGATTGTTTCCTGTATAAGATGGAGA
The DNA here is from genome assembly GCA_009760885.1 of Achatina immaculata. Lineage (NCBI taxonomy): Eukaryota > Metazoa > Mollusca > Gastropoda > Stylommatophora > Achatinidae > Lissachatina > Lissachatina immaculata. The sequence continues at coordinate 23,296,162 of CM019713.1, read as the reverse complement.
TACAGCGTCCTGACACGACCTGTATGTTTCTCTGTCTACTTGATTATTTCCTGTATAAGATGGAGATACAGCGTCCTGACACGACCTGTATGTTTCTCTGTCTACTTGATTGTCTCCTGTATCAGATTTGATTAATCTTACTACAAATCCAGGTTGCTCCTGTGTGATCCCTAACCTTTCTCTGTTTCATCGGTGGTTTTGGGGGGGGGGGGGGGGAATCAAGTTTAGATTGTTCACTGAAGAATTCAAGAGAAGAAAGAAAGAAAGTATTGATGATGACGAAGACAAGAATGCTGCTCCTGGCTGTTGGCTGTCAGCGCTTAGACACAGCGCTAATTAAACCAGTAAATCTCATCCCTTTTTTTAAAAAAAATATGAACACAGTACAGGAGTAGTCATTAGGTTGTTGTACAGGCAAGCGTCTGTGGGCCAGGAAGAGAGAACCATCTCTCCAAATACAGCTTATTGACAGTGATTTATAACTAGCTCGTTGTTATCTAAGAGATAATGACGTGTCAGTCTGTGATTGGTGAGTCATATATTAGTAAGTAGATACCAGAACAAGAGCGGGGTCAGGCCATGCATCAGGACATGGTTGGTATAGGTCCACGCTGCGGGGGAGGTGGAGGGGGCATCCTAAAGTTAGAATAGCCTAGAGGCCTGGCTGGTGTTTTTGTCTGAGTGTCAAGAAAATAAGTCAAGTTATCACAGATTTACTATATAACAATTATAGGGAGATACAACATATAAACTATGGGGAGATACAACATATAAACTATAGGAAGATACAACATATACACTATAGGGAGATACAAAATATAAACTATAAGCAGAAACAAAATATAAACAAAAGGGAGATACGACATATACACTATAGGGAGATACAACATATAAACTATAGGGAGATATAGTATATAAACTGTAAGGAGATACAACATATAAACTATAAGGAGATACAACATATAAGCTCTAGGGAGATACAACATATAAACTAGGAAGATATAGCATATAAACTATAGGGAGATACAGCATATAAACTGTAGGGAGATACAACATATGAACTAGGAAGATATAGCATATAAACTATAGGGAGATGTATCATATAAACTGTAGGGAGGTACAACATCTATATTATAGGGAGACGAGGATTAGTATAATGTGGACATGACACTGAAATACAACACTTAGACAGTGTTAACAACTAGACCAGCCATTCTCTGTGGGGAGAAAGTTCAAGTTTAAAGGCAAGACTTCAACCACCGTGAAAGATTTATAATGGTTTCTGGATGATGATTCAGTATATAGGGGGCAAATTCGGAGAAAGTCGGGGCTGTAAAGGGAAGGCTGGGACTGGGACTTTGAGAACCACTGAAATAGAGAAAAACTTCATGGCAGGAAGAAAGCAGTGAATGTCTAAGCAAATGTAAACAGGTAACAAAGAAAGACAAGCAGATCTTATTATCCACTTATTATCTTATCAACGACATACCTCCATGATTCATACAATTTACATGCACTTTAGACTCTTCTTACAGACGTCGAATTCAGTTATTTATTCTGAATAGTAAGTGCTGAAAGTGAAGTTGATAGTCGTTAGTGTGAGACTGCGAGAATAACAGTTGTTGTTGTTGTTGTTGTTGTTGTTTTACATGTATGTAGTTTCTTTCTGTACCGAGTGCATGGATAAGAGTGAAAGGTAAAGTTTATATTTGATCTTATTTTATGTTTGTCAGCTTCAGTGTTAATTATGTTTGTTATATGAGCAGCATATTTGTAGAATGTCTGGGACAGAGTGAAAGTTGTTTGATACAGGGCAGAATGTCAGACAAGCCTGCGTGGTCAGTTTTTAACCCTTTGGAAACAAAGATCAGTCAATCATCAATCAGTCAATCAATTTACACTATGAACAGCACTAAGTGGTTGCATGTAGTTGTCAGCCCGGTACAATGCCTCTTGATGATGATGATGATGATGGTTCATATGTTTTCTTGCTTCATCCATTAGTTAGTGTTCTTGCTTACACGCATGAGGGCTAACTTAGTTTCTACTTGTGCAGGGAATATATGTACACCATGAGTCAGAAATCACTTGACAGTGATCTGTTGTGAATATCATTTGAGAATATATGTGGCCATGTTTGTGGTTGGACAGATCTAAATATATGTGTGGTGGCGTTCCAGTGATTATATCATTCTAGTTCCTGGTGTCATCCCACGTCCTGTTCTCCTCCCTTCAGGATATCGTGTGTGTTGTGTTCTTCTTATACGCTGAAACTAGTGCTATCCCCGTATTCTCTCTCTCTCTCTCTCTCTCTCTGAACCTTAAGTGCCCAGGGCACATGGGGCTTCCGCAAGGGTTTTCAACAAATGCCTGTCCTTTGCCTTTTTTTTCTGCTCTTGCTCAGGTGAGCCCTCTATTACTCAACATCCTTTTTGTTGTTCTTCTCCATGTCTCTTTTGGTCTACCCTTACTTCTGTTCCCCTGTGGTGTCCATCTTAGTGCTGTTTTTGGTAGTGAGTTGTCAGTCATTCAGAGCACATGTCCCAACCATCGCCAGCGTCTTTCCTCAATAATTGCTGTCAGTGGCTTCATCTGCATTTCTGCCAGCAAGATGTTATTTCTTATGGTGTTTGGCCAAAAATATTTTTCTAATTCTTCGTAAACATTTAGTCTGGAAAGAATTCAACTTATTTTCTATGGTTTTGGTGATTTTTCAGCATTCACTTCCATAGAGTATTACACTTAGAACATTACTCTTAAATATCCTGATTTTTGCATTAATGCTTAGTTTTTTTAGATTTCCATATAGCCTGCAGCACTGCAAAAGCCTGGTTTGCTCTAGTAAGTCTGCTGTTGATGTCATGTGTGCTGTCTCTATTTTCTACTACTCTCCTGCCAAGGTATACACATTCATTGACCTCCACTAACTTGCTATCTGTTATTATCTATCCCCGTATTGTAGTGAGTTTTTTGGCTTAGTTTTTGTTATCACTGCTTGCTGAGATGGGTGGGAGAATGTGACCGACGTACAGTGATGGGTTCTACTGCAGCTGTTGCTGTGACGCCCCTGTCTCCTGTCTCTCGTGATAAATATACTTTCATTACATTTGAACCTCTGTCCATCTCTTCTTCGGCGAGTCTGGTTGTGGGAAGTCAGTAACGAGGGCACTTCCAGTCTGAGATGTGGCAGAAGGTTCGATCCTCTCAGCTGCCGCACTTTAGTCAACAGTAGCTATAAGAACGAGAACTCTAACTTAAACTGCCGCACTTCAGTCAACAGTAGCTATAAGAACAAGAACTCTGACAACTGCCGCACTTCAGTCAACAGTAGCTATAAGAACAAGAACTCTGACAACTGCCGCACTTCAGTCAACAGTAGCTATAAGAACGAGAACTCTGACAACTGCCGCACTTCAGTCAACAGTAGCTATAAGAACAAGAACTCTGACAACTGCCGCACTTCAGTCAACAGTAGCTATAAGAACAAGAACTCTGACAACTGCCGCACTTCAGTCAACAGTAGCTATAAGAACAATAACTCTGACAACTGCCGCACTTCAGTCAACAGTAGCTATAAGAACAAGAACTCTGACAACTGCCGCACTTCAGTCAACAGTAGCTATAAGAACAAGAACTCTGACAACTGCCGCACTTCAGTCAACAGTAGCTATAAGAACAATAACTCTGACAACTGCCGCACTTTAGTCAACAGTAGCTATAAGAACGATAACTCTGACAACTGCCGCACTTTAGTCAACAGTAGCTATAAGAACGAGAACTCTGACAACTGCCGCACTTCAGTCAACAGTAGCTATAAGAACGAGAACTCTGACAACTGCCGCACTTCAGTCAACAGTAGCTATAAGAACGAGAACTCTGACAACTGCCGCACTTCAGTCAACAGTAGCTATAAGAACGAGAACTCTGACAACTGCCGCACTTCAGTCAACAGTAGCTATAAGAACGAGAACTCTGACAACTGCCGCACTTCAGTCAACAGTAGCTATAAGAACAAGAACTCTGACAACTGCCGCACTTCAGTCAACAGTAGCTATAAGAACAAGAACTCTGACAACTGCCGCACTTCAGTCAACAGTAGCTATAAGAACAATAACTCTGACAACTGCCGCACTTTAGTCAACAGTAGCTATAAGAACGATAACTCTGACAACTGCCGCACTTTAGTCAACAGTAGCTATAAGAACGAGAACTCTGACAACTGCCGCACTTCAGTCAACAGTAGCTATAAGAACGAGAACTCTGACAACTGCCGTACTTCAGTCAACAGTACCTATAAGAACGAGAACTTTAACAACTGCCGCACTTCAGTCAACAGTAGCTGTAAGAACGAGAACTTTAACAACTGCCGCACTTCAGTCAACAGTAGCTGTAAGAACGAGAACTCTGACAACTGCCGCACTTCAGTCAACAGTAGCTGTAAGAACGAGAACTTTAACAACTGCCGCACTTCAGTCAACAGTAGCTGTAAGAACGAGAACTTTAACAACTGCCGTACTTCAGTCAACAGTAGCTGTAAGAACGAGAACTTTAACAACTGCCGCACTTCAGTCAACAGTAGCTGTAAGAACGAGAACTCTGACAACTGCCGTACTTCAGTCAACAGTAGCTATAAGAACAATAACTCTAACAACTGCCGCACTTTAGTCAACAGTAGCTGTAAGAAGGAGAACTTTAACAACTGCCGCACTTCAGTCAACAGGAGCTATAAGAACGATAACTCTGACAACTGCCGCACTTTAGTCAACAGTAGCTATAGAACGAGAACTTTACAACTGCCGCACTTCAGTCAACAGTAGCTGTAAGAACGAGAACTTTACAACTGCCGCACTTTAGTCAACAGTAGCTGTAAGAAGGAGAACTTTAACAACTGCCGCACTTCAGTCAACAGTACCTATAAGAACGAGAACTTAACAACTGCCGCACTTTAGTCAACAGTAGCTATAAGAACAATAACTCTGACAACTGCCGCACTTTAGTCAACAGTAGCTATAGAACGAGAACTTTACAACTGCCGCACTTTAGTCAACAGTAGCTATAAGAACAATAACTCTAACAACTGCCGCACTTCAGTCAACAGTAGCTGTAAGAACGAGAACTCTGACAACTGCCGTACTTCAGTCAACAGTAGCTGTAAGAACGAGAACTCTAACAACTGCCGCACTTCAGTCACAGTAGCTATAAGAACAATAACTCTGACAACTGCCGCACTCAGTCAACAGTAGCTATAGAACGAGAACTTAACAACTGCCGCACTTCAGTCACAGTAGCTGTAAGAACGAGAACTTTACAACTGCCGCACTTTAGTCAACAGTAGCTATAGAACGAGAACTTAACAACTGCCGCACTTCAGTCACAGTAGCTGTAAGAAGGAGAACTTTAACAACTGCCGCACTCAGTCAACAGTAGCTGTAAGAAGGAGAACTTTAACAACTGCCGCACTTCAGTCACAGTAGCTGTAAGAACGAGAACTCTGACAACTGCCGCACTTCAGTCACAGTAGCTGTAAGAACGAGAACTCTGACAACTGCCGTACTTCAGTCAACAGTACCTATAAGAACGAGAACTCTGACAACTGCCGTACTTCAGTCAACAGTAGCTGTAAGAAGGAGAACTTTAACAACTGCCGCACTTCAGTCAATAGTAGCTATAAGAACGATAACTCTGACAACTGCCGCACTTTAGTCAACAGTAGCTATAAGAACGAGAACTCTAACAACTGCCGCACTTCAGTCAACAGTAGCTATAAGAACAAGAACTCTGACAACTGCCGCACTTCAGTCAACAGTAGCTATAAGAACAAGAACTCTGACAACTGCCGCACTTCAGTCAACAGTAGCTATAAGAACGAGAACTCTGACAACTGCCGCACTTCAGTCAACAGTAGCTATAAGAACAAGAACTCTGACAACTGCCGCACTTCAGTCAACAGTAGCTATAAGAACAAGAACTCTGACAACTGCCGCACTTCAGTCAACAGTAGCTATAAGAACAATAACTCTGACAACTGCCGCACTTCAGTCAACAGTAGCTATAAGAACAAGAACTCTGACAACTGCCGCACTTCAGTCAACAGTAGCTATAAGAACGAGAACTCTGACAACTGCCGCACTTCAGTCAACAGTAGCTATAAGAACAATAACTCTGACAACTGCCGCACTTTAGTCAACAGTAGCTATAAGAACGATAACTCTGACAACTGCCGCACTTTAGTCAACAGTAGCTATAGAACGAGAACTCTGACAACTGCCGCACTTCAGTCAACAGTAGCTATAAGAACAATAACTCTAACAACTGCCGCACTTCAGTCAACAGTAGCTATAAGAACAATAACTCTGACAACTGCCGCACTTCAGTCAACAGTAGCTATAAGAACGATAACTCTGACAACTGCCGCACTTCAGTCAACAGTAGCTATAAGAACGAGAACTCTAACAACTGCCGCACTTCAGTCAACAGTAGCTTTAAGAACGAGAACTCTGACAACTGCCGCACTTCAGTCAACAGGAGCTGTAAGAACGAGAACTCTGACAACTGCCGCACTTCAGTCAACAGTAGCTATAAGAACGAGAACTCTAACAACTGCCGCACTTCAGTCAACAGTAGCTATAAGAACGAGAACTCTAACAACTGCCGCACTTCAGTCAACAGTAGCTATAAGAACGAGAACTCTGACAACTGCCGCACTTCAGTCAACAGTAGCTATAAGAACGAGAACTCTAACAACTGCCGCACTTCAGTCAACAGTAGCTATAAGAACGAGAACTCTAACAACTGCCGCACTTCAGTCAACAGTAGCTATAAGAACGAGAACTCTGACAACTGCCGCACTTCAGTCACAGTAGCTATAAGAACGAGAACTCTGACAACTGCCGCACTTCAGTCAACAGTAGCTATAAGAACGAGAACTCTGACAACTGCCGCACTTCAGTCAACAGTAGCTATAAGAACGAGAACTCTGACAACTGCCGCACTTCAGTCAACAGTAGCTATAAGAACGAGAACTCTGACAACTGCCGCACTTCAGTCAACAGTAGCTATAAGAACGAGAACTCTGACAACTGCCGCACTTCAGTCAACAGTAGCTATAAGAACGAGAACTCTGACAACTGCCGCACTTCAGTCAACAGTAGCTATAAGAACAATAACTCTGACAACTGCCGCACTTCAGTCAACAGTAGCTATAAGAACAATAACTCTGACAACTGCCGCACTTCAGTCAACAGTAGCTATAAGAACAATAACTCTGACAACTGCCGCACTTCAGTCAACAGTAGCTATAAGAACGAGAACTCTAACAACTGCCGCACTTCAGTCAACAGTAGCTATAAGAACGAGAACTTTGTTGAGAACGTCTGCTTCTGAAATTGAAGAATGCTTGCAGGACGAGTCACGTAAGAACACATTATAAACTGCGTGTCAGAACAGGAAGGACGCACGCGCCAAGCAGCAAGTTATGTTTTAAGGCTTTTCTCAGTAACGCCCCACGTTTTGTTACTCTGGGTAGACCTCGCTTCCTATGTTGCCTTCTTAGGGCGCCTCGCAGAAGTGAGATACAATCTTGGCTGTCTTCAGTTCCACAGCCCCAACTTTAAGCTCTATGCATCTTCTCTCATTGAGCAGTTCTGGTCAGAAAAAATTGTTTTCAGTGGTGTAAAACTGGTGTGAAATATTAGAGACAGACCCAGGCCAGCATTTAGTCTTGTTTTGAGATGGGGCGCCAGTCTTACATTGTTCTTAGACGCCCGAGTTAGGAAGCAGCTTCTAGTAGGGTTGCCTGGAACGTGACAGGACGTCAGAGTGAATCTAGTCTTGCAGCAGCTACAAACCATCCCCTCAATTTAAGAGAAAAAAAAAGGTGTTATGAATGCAGTACAGCATTGAAGTCGCTGTGTGAGAAAGAAACTGAGAGTTGACACTTGTAATTGGACGTATAACTGATAGAAAGAGTTTCTACATAGGTTTTATGTTTATTAAACTTGCTTTTTAAAAAATGAAAACTTGTTATCTTTTCCTACAAAGATGCGACTTAATGCATGCTCTTCGAGTGTGTACATTCACAGTATATGTGTCAATAAATTCACAGCATATGTGTCAGTAAATTCACTATATGTGTGTCAATAAATTCACAGTATATGAAAATTCTCTGCTTACTACTGTTCATTTTCTTGTGCGTCTTATACCATGGAACTAAACTCTTTCATTGCTCTCACTAACTTACATGTCTTCGTTAAACATAACATAATTGTCTCTACATGCTTTACTGGAGAACAAATATCAAACTACTTTATAAGCTAAACATAGACGTGGCATCACTTTCCTGTAAAGGCATGACGGGTATGTGTATAAGAACGATAACTCTGACAACTGCCGCACTTCAGTCAACAGTAGCTATAAGAACGAGAACTCTAACAACTGCCGCACTTCAGTCAACAGTAGCTTTAAGAACGAGAACTCTGACAACTGCCGCACTTCAGTCAACAGGAGCTGTAAGAACGAGAACTCTGACAACTGCCGCACTTCAGTCAACAGTAGCTATAAGAACGAGAACTCTAACAACTGCCGCACTTCAGTCAACAGTAGCTATAAGAACGAGAACTCTAACAACTGCCGCACTTCAGTCAACAGTAGCTATAAGAACGAGAACTCTGACAACTGCCGCACTTCAGTCAACAGTAGCTATAAGAACGAGAACTCTAACAACTGCCGCACTTCAGTCAACAGTAGCTATAAGAACGAGAACTCTAACAACTGCCGCACTTCAGTCAACAGTAGCTATAAGAACGAGAACTCTGACAACTGCCGCACTTCAGTCAACAGTAGCTATAAGAACGAGAACTCTGACAACTGCCGCACTTCAGTCAACAGTAGCTATAAGAACGAGAACTCTGACAACTGCCGCACTTCAGTCAACAGTAGCTATAAGAACGAGAACTCTGACAACTGCCGCACTTCAGTCAACAGTAGCTATAAGAACGAGAACTCTGACAACTGCCGCACTTCAGTCAACAGTAGCTATAAGAACGAGAACTCTGACAACTGCCGCACTTCAGTCAACAGTAGCTATAAGAACGAGAACTCTGACAACTGCCGCACTTCAGTCAACAGTAGCTATAAGAACAATAACTCTGACAACTGCCGCACTTCAGTCAACAGTAGCTATAAGAACAATAACTCTGACAACTGCCGCACTTCAGTCAACAGTAGCTATAAGAACATAACTCTGACAACTGCCGCACTTCAGTCAACAGTAGCTATAAGAACGAGAACTCTAACAACTGCCGCACTTCAGTCAACAGTAGCTATAAGAACGAGAACTTTGTTGAGAACGTCTGCTTCTGAAATTGAAGAATGCTTGCAGGACGAGTCACGTAAGAACACATTATAAACTGCGTGTCAGAACAGGAAGGACGCACGCGCCAAGCAGCAAGTTATGTTTTAAGGCTTTTCTCAGTAACGCCCCACGTTTTGTTACTCTGGGTAGACCTCGCTTCCTATGTTGCCTTCTTAGGGCGCCTCGCAGAAGTGAGATACAATCTTGGCTGTCTTCAGTTCCACAGCCCCAACTTTAAGCTCTATGCATCTTCTCTCATTGAGCAGTTCTGGTCAGAAAAAATTGTTTTCAGTGGTGTAAAACTGGTGTGAAATATTAGAGACAGACCCAGGCCAGCATTTAGTCTTGTTTTGAGATGGGGCGCCAGTCTTACATTGTTCTTAGACGCCCGAGTTAGGAAGCAGCTTCTAGTAGGGTTGCCTGGAACGTGACAGGACGTCAGAGTGAATCTAGTCTTGCAGCAGCTACAAACCATCCCCTCAATTTAAGAGAAAAAAAAAGGTGTTATGAATGCAGTACAGCATTGAAGTCGCTGTGTGAGAAAGAAACTGAGAGTTGACACTTGTAATTGGACGTATAACTGATAGAAAGAGTTTCTACATAGGTTTTATGTTTATTAAACTTGCTTTTTAAAAAATGAAAACTTGTTATCTTTTCCTACAAAGATGCGACTTAATGCATGCTCTTCGAGTGTGTACATTCACAGTATATGTGTCAATAAATTCACAGCATATGTGTCAGTAAATTCACTATATGTGTGTCAATAAATTCACAGTATATGAAAATTCTCTGCTTACTACTGTTCATTTTCTTGTGCGTCTTATACCATGGAACTAAACTCTTTCATTGCTCTCACTAACTTACATGTCTTCGTTAAACATAACATAATTGTCTCTACATGCTTTACTGGAGAACAAATATCAAACTACTTTATAAGCTAAACATAGACGTGGCATCACTTTCCTGTAAAGGCATGACGGGTATGTGTATTATAATATCGGGTAGATTTTTTTGATCTGGTAGTCTAGCAGCAAAACTGTAACTGGGAACTAATACAGAACTTAGACAGAAATTAACAGAACAGAACAAGTAAAGAATCAACTGTAGACTACAAGTGTTAAAATATATCCTTCAAAGATGGCGCCATACCGCGAGTTAATGTTTGGTTTGAGCGGGGTGTATAGTACAGGAAGTGAATCCACAGTGTGTCAGAGGTCAAACGAATATGCACCCCCATCTGTTTTAACCACCTGATGTTGTATTCTTTCAGAGTGCTGTCAGTTGCTCGCCCTGTTCAGTACCAGGAGCTATGCCACAAGTTGCAGGACATGTACCAGATGGTGTTAAATATTTTCTATACCCAGAGCAACGGAGAGGTATGTCTTCATGTGTCTTCAGCGTTGTTTTGTTGTTGTTGTTGCTTCATCTTGTAAAGTGTTTTTGTTTGTTTTCTTGTGGCTCCATTCTTATCTATTTGCTGTGCTTGTTATTGCAACATTTGATGAGACAGTGTCGACGTATGTGAATACAGTCTTGAATAAGCATCTTTTTGCTGCTCATTTCTCGCATTTGTTATTCTAAGAATATGTCAACGGAAGGGCCATAGTTCACACGTTGACTCGTTCACACAAGACCCAGTCACATTGACTTGTTCACACAAGACCCAGTCACATTGACTTGTTCACACGACAAGGTCCAGTCACGTTGACTTGTTCACACAAGACCCAGTCACGTTGACTTGTTCACACAAGACCCAGTCACGTTGACTTGTTCACACAAGACCCAGTCACGTTGACTTGTTCACACAAGACCCAGTCACGTTGACTTGTTCACACGACAAAGTCCAGTCACGTTGACTTGTTCACACAAGACCCAGTCACGTTGACTTGTTCACACAAGACCCAGTCACGTTGACTTGTTCACACAAGACCCAGTCACGTTGACTTGTTCACACAAGACCCAGTCACGTTGACTTGTTCACACGACAAAGTCCAGTCACGTTGACTTGTTCACACAAGACCCAGTCACGTTGACTTGTTCACACGACAAAGTCCAGTCACGTTGACTTGTTCACACAAGACCCAGTCACGTTGACTTGTTCACACAAGGTCCAGTCACGTTGACTTGTTCACACGACAAGGTCCAGTCACGTTGACTTGTTCACACAAGACCCAGTCACGTTGACTTGTTCACACAAGACCCAGTCACGTTGACTTGTTCACACGACAAAGTCCAGTCACGTTGATTTGTTCACACAAGACCCAGTCACGTTGACTTGTTCACACAAGACCCAGTCACGTTGACTTGTTCACACAAGGTCCAGTCACGTTGACTTGTTCACATGACAAAGTCCAGTCACGTTGACTTGTTCACACAAATCCCAGTCACGTTGACTTGTTCACACAAGACCCAGTCACGTTGACTTGTTCACACAAGACCCAGTCACGTTGACTTGTTCACACGACAAAGTCCAGTCACGTTGACTTGTTCACACAAGACCCAGTCACATTGACTTGTTCACACAAGTTCCAGTCACGTTGACTTGTTCACACAAGACCCAGTCACGTTGACTTGTTCACACGACAAATTCCAGTCACGTTGACTTGTTCACACAAGACCCAGTCACGTTGACTTGTTCACACAAGACCCAGTCACGTTGACTTGTTCACACAAGACCCAGTCACGTTGACTTGTTCACACAAGACCCAGTCACGTTGACTTGTTCACACGATAAAGTACAGTCACGTTGACTTGTTCACACAAGACCCAGTCACGTTGACTTGTTCACACGACAAATTCCAGTCACGTTGACTTGTTCACACGACAAATTCCAGTCACGTTGACTTGTTCACACGACAAAGTACAGTCACGTTGACTTGTTCACACAAGACCCAGTCACGTTGACTTGTTCACACGACAAGACCTAGTCACGTTGACATGTTCACACGACAAGACCCAGTCATGTTGACATGTTCACACGACAAGACCCAGTCACGTTGGTTGGTTCACACGGCAAGGTCCAGTGGCTTTGACCCATCTGTACTACACAGCCCTTAAGTGAGGTAGCAAGAGGATCGGTATATGACGGTGTCCGAGGAAGTTTTCACGAGAAAAACAAAACTGTTCCTAACATGCCATGAAGACGACGAGGAGGAGGCGTGGGTGTCAGGCCGTATTTTCCTTGACATGCTGACCACACAGTGTAGGGTAATGCTGTCAGTGCTCTTCTTCTTCAGGAGTCGGCCAGCCATCTGTAAACTAGGTGAGTGAGTCCTGCCAGGCTGGACCTACCAACCTCCGCCTGAAAGCCGAGCTCAGTTGTCGCTGTCCCACTCCAACTCATTTTTTCTCCGTGTAGGAAAACAGTAATTTAACTCATCGTAAAATACTTTCAGCATCTTCTGCGAGTAATCTCAGGCTGGAAAATCTAAGATAGACTACGTGTAGATATAATAAAGTGTCGTATATACATTTCAATAGATTTTATTAGTCATTCGGTGGGGGGGGGGGGATAATACATTCCTACATTCACTGTTTGACATGGCTCTCGAGTAAGGAGTAACAAAACTATGTACATCCGGCGAGACGTGGCAGCCGTCTGTCTTGTTCACAGATCAGATTCCCGGGTATTTTGCTCAGTTCACAGCAATTAACAGTGTACTGTCTCCGGCGCTTGCAGTTATTATTATCATCATCTTCTATAGATTTGTAGTTAACATCTGTAATAGCTTTGTATAATTGTGAGGCCATCATGTGATTGGTCAGCGTCCTGCGTGACGTCAGAGATGCAGCTGTCTCCTCTTATTTTACGCTGACCCTTGTACATGTTTTTACTCCACGTTTTGTCATTGTAACCGTGACCTAGTTTTCGTTTCTTCCTCTCTCCCTCCCTCCTTCTCTCTCTCCCTCTTTTTTTTTTCTTTCCCCCCCCCCCAGATTAATTTTCCCACTCTCACAAGTTGTGCTTCACTTCCGGGTAAAAATTCCTTGGAAATGTCAGATTGACCTGTGGCATTGTTTTTATGATGTTTATATTTTGTCTACAAGCTTTGTTTTGACAGTCTCTCCTGTACCTTGGCAGAGCTGTGTTGTCTTTTCTAACGTTCTCAGGACATAGCTTGCCCTGATAGATCCACGACTCCTAGCTTCTGATTGTTCGCTTGACTCGGCCCTCCCTGAAACACAGCTCACAGTAGTATCTTCTATGTTAATATCAGCTCAGCAAGATTTATATAACCTTCGTATCATCACGTATCACTGTCTCATTAGAGAAAAGTGTCAGCGACTATCACCAGCACCGCTGATTCACCACATGTACTAGAAAAAAACATTGAGAGAAAAGAACAAGATGGTGTGTTACTCGAAATTTGAGCAGGAAGACGGAAGCAGATTGAATCATCAGTGATTCATCTTATGTACAGGGAACTTAAAAAAACATTATTATTGCCTAAGTGAGGGAATACAGCTCTAGCATACACCAGGAACTGGTTTTCTGTACGTCACTTCTGGAAGTTCTTGACCTTTGTTTTAGAATATATTTACCAGTATCTCTGCCACTCTATCTCACAAGTGTACTCTCTTTCATTCCCGGATTCCGTGCCTGGTTTTGCTTTTGTGGTTTGGTTGAAGTTTCGAATGCGACAGAGTAAGGGGAGGGGATCCTCATCACGTGACCATTTTGTGAGTTAGAATCTATATTATATAAATTTGATAACCACTGTATTTTAAAACTTGTTTGTCGAAGTTTATAGTTTTAAGAGACTGTCTGTAGTCAGGTAGGTATAAAGCATGAAAGTTAGGTTGGGAGAACGCAGCTGCTGATATATTTTTCTTGTTAGTTTTATGTACATGCGGTGAGCATGCCAATGCCTGGTTGGTGCGGTCAGGAGCTTTTTCCTGCTGACATCAGCGTGACTGATGCACCGCTGTAGGTGGTGGCTGATGCACCGCTGTAGGTGGTGGCTGATGCACCGCTGTAGGTGGTGACTGATGCATTGCTGTAGGTGGTGACTGATGCACCGCTGTGGGTGTACTGACTAGCCGAAATGGTTGCTGAGAAGAAAGCGAAAAAAAAAGACAGCATTAATGCTTGTTTGATATTGGTGATTAGATCTGACAAGTAAATGTAGGGTTAATAACATACCTTGAAGATGGTAAGAGCTGGCAAGGCCTAACTGCTCATCATTGTCAGCAGTGGCCCCACGCTGTGTTGGTCAAGTTGTGGTGTCCACCATCACAGCGTCAGAAACATTGAGTTGGGAAAGTACTTCCGCTGTTGCACACTCTCTATCACAAATCCTAGTGATCCTGACATCACCTGCAGCTTACCCTCGACCAGCAACCTTTACCTTAACTTTTCTCACTAAACTGTTGTAAACTGTTGATATGATTACAACAAAAAACAAGTTGCGAGGTCCATCGTTGGTTTGAAAACGTGGTTTCCTCTTGCTGGAGAAGCAGATGCCTGTGAAACGTCACCAATAGAAACATATTATCTGTGAGAGGAGAGTCTGTACTACCTGGATTAGTATTTGTGTATGTTAGTTCATGTGGAGCTTGACAAAGCCGATAGATTCAACTTGTCTATCAGAACTGCAAGCTACAGTACATAGTTATCTAGTTTTGTGAACAATGATTCTGAACATTTATACATCGAGACGTTAGCATTTGTGAACATGTACACGTGTTCACTAAAATATAAATCTGTACTGGAGCATTTTCACACACATATAGATGAGACATAGCTCAGCAGTCGCTATACAGTTAAACCAAATACAGGTTGTTAAACTGGCCGTTGGGAGGTTGGTTTTTTTTTTTTTGTCTAGCCAATGGGCAATTAAGATTATAATAACTTAAATATTTGATAAGAATTTGTTGGAAAATTATATAATCATAGTTGTGAAATTTAAAAAAAAGAATCTCACATTTCACTGCATCTTTATCACCACTCCCACTACCACCACCACCATCACAGATCTACATTCCCTTGAAGGGCCAAGCTGACCTGGATGCAGCCACACAACTTGTGGAACGGAACGAACACACGTCTAGTTTGCGTCTCTACCTAACCTCGGCAGTGTCAGGCCCTGATCTCGACTCAAGCCAGCATGCCCCACACAACTCAGCCCCGGTAAGAACAGTCTCCCCCCCTCTCTCTCTCTCTTCCTTCTCTCTGTCTCTCTCTGTGTCTCTTTCTCTATCTCTCTCTCTCTCTGTCTCTCTCTCTCTCGTTGTTTACAGTAACCCTCTCTTTTTCAGCAATTAATGAACTGTAAATTAGATATGAATAAGGCACTGACAAACATATTCTTTCTCAAAGATCAGTTTTCCACAGCTTTTCCACAGACTGCTTTCTTTCCTCCCACCATCGTCGTAGACGTAAATGTAACTTGGCATCACCCTTCACTTCACAAGTAAGCATGTTCTGTCCCTCCACCGACGCTGCAGACAGAATCAGCTGCTCTCGTTCCAGAAACAACCTTCAGTTATGTCTTCGTCCATTTCACAAACTACTGCTCGACTCCTTTTATTCTTCTAAATATGCTGCCTTTGTGTTCTCATGTAACTCAACAAATTAAACAGCGTTTTTATCTTTTCCTTCGTTCAGTTCACAAGTAAGTAAATCGTAAGCTGCCATATGACACTAGCATAGTACCCATTGTAAATTGTTCAGATGGGAAGCAGCGGGGCTCTCTCAGTGTTGTATGGTTAGCATTTCTAAATATAGGAGACAGAGCACTTGCCACGTGAAAAAAAGAAGTCTGCCACACAAAGCGCTTTAAACCAGAGAGAAAACATGTAGAGAAGGCACTTAGGACGTGAGAGAAAGAAAGACAAAAACCAGGACTGGAGACCGACCCCCCCCCCACCCCCTTCCTCCCTACATAGATGACGGACGGAGTGTGTTTCTTATTTGATGAGTTTCCTGTCAGACAGCAAACAAATGTTTAAAAGAGGGGGAGGGGAAAGCTGAGTTATTTAAAATTACAAATCCTGACGATATGCTTATGTTGGTGACAAAATATGTTGAGGTTTCAAGGGTTCCCAATCTGTGATCCCCGGACCACATATAGTCTGTTATTGATTTGGTATTATATCCCATCTGCTGTATAAAAACGATGAAAGATTTATAGAGTTGTGATATCACATACATGACGACGTACCTTATATTTACTTGGAAAAGTGGCCCTTCATTATAAAAAAAGTTGAGAACAACTTTTTTCCACCACTGATTTGAGTACTTTTTGTGTTCCCTTGTTTTCTTCTGTTTCTACTCGCTGTAAAGCACTGGGTATTTTGACTGCTTTATTTTATGTTGTACCATATTCAGAATATGCTGTCAGCTTCCAGTAACTCAGCACACATGGAGATACATTCATGTTATCTTTGGAGAAAGCAAACACTGTCAGAAAATATATACCGAATATGATATTGCACTATTACAGTAGAGTAGAGATAGTCTAGAAGAAGAAGTCAGTATGGCACAACCTGGCTTTAGACAAGGAAGAGGAACATATAGACAGATACAGCAAGAATAAATGGTGAAACAACAACTTGGTTTGACATAAAACAAGGGGTCCATCAGGGATGCATATTGTCGCCTTACTTATTTAACTTGTATACTGAAAATATAATGAGGAATGTTAGAGATGTAGACAAAAAATATTACGATGCCATAACAATTGGAGGTTATGAAATACCAGAGATTAGATATGTTGATGACATAGTATTACTGTCCACAACACAAAAAGGAATGGAAAAACTAATTATGTCAGTCCATAAGAATAGCAAAGAGCAAAACCTCTATCTTAATGCGAAGAAAACTAAATTGATGACAACTGACAAAACAAATAAGGCAGCTGAAATATGTATCAGTGAGGAAAAATTGAAAGACTTGGAGAGTTTTGAATATCTTGGATCATTACTGACTAATAATGGAGATACAATGAGGGAAATTAAAAGAACATCTATTGCTCTTAAAAAAGTAAAATATCTAAAGAAGCTGTGAAGAGGAACAGACAGAACTACAAAAATAAGATTTTTAAGGGCATGCATCTTTGCCTGTGAGACCTGGACACTTAATAAAACAGCTGAGAAACACATAAATGCCTTTGAATGTAAATGCTACAGAAGAGTTCTTCAAATATCATGGACACAAAAAAAAAACAACAAATATATCCATACTACAAGAAGTTAATATTGAAGAAGGTTGGCAAGTAAAGAGGATTAAAGAGAGAAAGCTTAAATATTTTGGACACTTTAAACATCATGATAATCTAGAAAAAACCGTCTTGGAAGGGTACATAATGGGGAAAAAAGAGAGGAAGACCAAGGCTGCAAGACATCGTTGATGATATGAAAATGGACGCATCAGCAGCAGGGTATCTTGCTCACAACTGAGAGGCTTACAGGAGAGCTTTTTCTTTGGGAGGGAGAAGCAGAGTTCCGCAAGGGGCATGCAAATGACTGAGAGGTAGTCACCTTGTTCTTCAATATAAAGTAGAACGAATTTAAGAACAACACAGAGATAAGGCAGATGAGTGAACAACAACCTGTCTCATGGGTGATCAGAAGAAGATGGGCATATGTCGGTCAAGTGATGAAATAGTCAGAGAATCCCAAAACGAGTTATCAAGTGGAACACAACAGGCCAGAGAAAAAGAGTTCAGCCACGTGAATCTCTAAGAGGACATTGTTAAGAGATGCCAAATCAGTAGGCATAAAATCCCTTTATAAGGTTGAAAAGCTTGCCGAAAGCAAGAAAACTTGGCGAACTACCATGCGAGCCCTAAGTGACGTTTAACAGCACGGAAAGGATGTAAGATGTAAGTAAGAAGATATAGTCACTGGCATGCGGTACAGTTT
Organism: Achatina immaculata; assembly: GCA_009760885.1. Classification (NCBI taxonomy): domain Eukaryota; kingdom Metazoa; phylum Mollusca; class Gastropoda; order Stylommatophora; family Achatinidae; genus Lissachatina; species Lissachatina immaculata. Next base: position 23,277,945 of record CM019713.1, on the reverse strand, counting down.
TACAAAAAAGAAAAAAAAAGATAGAAAGAAGTAAAGTTGAGGATCGAGAAAAGATGCAATGAAATGAGCATATAGAAATGTAAAACAAATAGTAACAGACCAATATTTCAGCGGTGTGCCCAGTGATCGCATTAAACCGACAATTACCAGTAAATTACCGATTAAAAACGAGAAAAGCCGAAGCTGTTGGAGGTCGCCGGTTACCGTAACCGGTTTATAGTATTTAAAAAAAGTAACAAAGTAAAAAGAAACCAGCGAAAAAGGTTGGATGACCAGTAGGTTACTGATGCTCAATTTTCATAAAAGAGAGTCAGCAAGCTTTGACTTTGGTTCACCATGTGAGCATTTTGTAAAGATTAAATCTTGTCGTTAATAAGAAAAGAAAAAAAAATCATTATCATTTATTTTCGCTGATATTTGTAAAGTATGTTTAATTTTACATTAAAAAAAAAGGTATAAAGTACCGACTGTTTTACTGAGAAAACCAGTATTTGGGAAAGTACTTCATGCAGCATGAAAGGCAAGTGTAATTGTACTGGTTTCGTAATATCCTAGCTCGGTCAACGAATATGTCTTTATCAAGGAGGACAAAAATAGCAAAACAACAGAGACAGAAATAGCATTTAGCAGGCAGAGATCCTCTTGATTAGGATGCCAAGCAAGTAGTGCCAGCAGTTAAGGCATCTTTCAGAGAAGTATCTTAAGCCAGCAATAAAGTGATTGGAATCGGTCGTGTTAGAATGTAGGTTTTCTTGAAGTGTTTTTGGAATAGAAACACCGAAAGCGAATTTGTCAGGTAACTGTAGTTAGAAATTCACGGAAGTGTGCGTTCTGTCTGGCCCTCTTAATGTAGAGGTTGTTAGGTGGAAGGGAAAATAAAAGGTTATCTCGAAAAAAAAACTGTTATCAGGGATTCTGTGAAGCGAGAATATATAGATTTGTCATCTAAAACAATCTTTGTGGGTTTCTAAAGGTTCAGACCTGAACCAAGTTAATATTTCCTCATTTGTTTTCTACAAGGTCCGACAGTTAAGTAATGAGGCTGATTTTATTATGGCCAAGACTCAAATACCATGATGAAGCAAAGCATGGAATTCAAAGAAGCAACCTTCATCTATGATCTGGCAACTTTTCATCGACGCCCGATAAACAGACGACAAACAAGCCGCCATTTTGTTGACCTATTCAGGTGTGCATTGTTACGTAATCAGCATGGACCAAAAAGCTAACATTAAAAAACTCGGAAAAAGTGCCATTGAGACAGTTGAATTGATGCGAAAAGTTTATGGGGATAATTGTTTATCTCCTGCACAGATATTCAGATGGTATTCATGATTCAGAAGTGGCGGGAAACGATTACAAATGCAACTAGACACTGACGCCTAATTTCTGTTCGTAATGAGGAACTCATTGCAAAAGTCAGAGAACGGATACAAGAAGATCGTTATTTGACTGTGAGGAAGATGACAGATGAATTTAGTGTTAACTGAGAGACCATTCGTAAAATTTTAGTGGAAGATTTGGACAAGAAAAAAGTTGCTTCCCGGTTTCTACCACATTCGTTGTCTGATGATCAAAAACATCAGCTGTTGAGTACACAAAAGACATAATCAAAACGTGTCGCAGAAATAAAATTTTTAAAAATTTGATTGTTGCAGAGGATGAAACATGGATTTTCCTCTGTGATCCCACAACTAAACGACGAAGTGCTCAGTGGAAGTCATCATCATCACCAAAAGGCAACAAATTTTGTGTTCAAAAGTCGAAAATGAAGACAGTGTTGGTGTGCTTCTACGACAGCAAAGGAGTTGTTCACAAAGAATTTATTCCAGAGGAACAGATTATCACTGCCAAAGTTTATTTAAGTATTCTGAAACGCCTATTGAAAAGGATTCTCAGAATCCGACCGGAATATTCAACACCTGGCAGTTTTTTTTCCTTCTTCATGATAATGCACCGAATTTTTGGCCTAAAAACAAGTGTGTTTTCTCAGTCATCCACCCTATTCCCCAGATTTGTTTCTCTGCGACTATTTTCTATTCCCAAAATTAAAGTTACCATTGAAAGGACGCTTCTTTGACGATATTGATGACACCTAAAGGGGCGTATTACAGAGACAACTACAGAGAATGTTTAACAAGATTTGGAAAGAAGAAAAGGTCCCTTCTAATTGGAAGAAGGGAATCATTGTTAAAATACCAAAAAAAGGGCAACCTTAGTAACTGTAACAACTGGAGAGGAGTAACCTTAATATCAGTTGTGTCAAAAGTATTTTGCAAGGTCATTTTGAATAGACTCAAAGATATAGTGGATACTGCAATGAGAGAAGAACAAGCAGGATTTCGAAAAGGGAGAAGCTGTCTCGACCAGATCTTTACTCTCAGAATAATACTTGAAGAACATATTGAAAAGCAGAAACCATTAATACTGAATTTCATAGATTTTAAGAAGGCATTTGATAGCATACACAGAGATTCATTATGGAGAATTTTATGTCTATATGGAATACCATCTAAAATTGTCAACATCATTAAGGACTTATACAATGGATATGGTTGTGCAGTCAAGACAGAAGAAGGGATGAGTGAATGGTTCCAGATTGAAACAGGCGTGAAACAAGGATGTATACTGTCTCCTTTACTTTTTGGGATTACAATAGACTTCATAATGACAAAATGCTGCACAGGTAACACAGGTATTGACTGGGTACATGGAACCCAACTAGAAGATCTTGATTTTGCTGATGACATAACTCTTATCAGTAATAATGTGAATTCCATGCAAGAAAAAACAGATAGCCTATCTTCACTGGCTAGCAAAATAGGACTTGAAATTAACAAGGACAAAACAAAAATAATGAAAATTCCCATCAATCAAAATGGAAAAATACACATAGAAGGGATAGATATTGAAGAAGTCAATCAATTTGCATACCTTGGCAGCTACATAGACCAGGATGGTGACACTAGAAAGGAAGTTAGGATCAGAATTACAAAAGCAGCATCAATCTTCAAGAATCATGAGAACATATGGAATTCAAAAGTTATAAGCACAAAAACCAAGTTAAGAATATTCAATTCAAATGTAATATCCACCCTCATTTATGCATGCGAAAGCTGGAAAACAACTAAAGAAATAGAAAAGAAATTAGACTCTTTTGAAAACAAATGCCTAAGGAAAATACTCGGCATCAAGTGGAATGAATTCAAGAACAATGCAGAGATAAGACAGATGACTGAACAACAACCAGTCTCACGGGTGATCAGGAAAAGGAGATGGACATATGTTGGTCACTTGATGAGAAGAAATGATCAGAGAATCCCAAAACAAGCTATCAAGTGGAACACAACAGGCCTAAGAAAAAGGGGCAGACCGCGTGAAACTCTGAAGAGGACATTATTAAGAGAGGCCAAGTTAACAGGCATAAAATCCTTTGTTGAGGTTGAAAGACTCGCCGAAGACAGGAAAAATTGGCGAACTACTTTGCGAGCCCTATGTGACGTCTAACGGCACGGGAAGGATATAAGATATAAGAAAGGGGCGTAACATCGAGTTTAAAGGCCATACCAACAGAAGAACTGCAGAGATCGTTCCAATGTTTGTTAGATCATGCCACTTACTGTATCACTGCACAAGGGGCTTACTTTGAATAAAATACAGGTTATATCTTTAACTGTTGTTTATTTTATTTTGTATGTAATTAGTTTCATTACTTAATTGTCGGACCTTGTGTTTCTTTTTTTTTTTTTCTTCATGTGCATATCTTCTAAAAGAAAAGAGACTTTTTTTTTCTCCAACTGACTAATTTGTCAGTTTCGTGTTTAAGATATCCACCAACATACATCTAACTAATTTGTCAGTTTCGTGTTTAAGATATCTACCAACATACATCTGACTAATTTGTCAGTTTCGTGTTTAAGATATCTACCAACATACATCTGACTAATTTGTCAGTTTCGTGTTTAAGATATCCACCAACATACATCTGACTAATTTGTCAGTTTCGTGTTTAAGATATCCACCAACATACATCTGACTAATTTGTCAGTTTCGTGTGTAAGATATCTACCAACATACATCTGACTAATTTGTCAGTTTCGTGTTTAAGATATCTACCAACATACATCTGACTAATTTGTCAGTTTCGTGTGTAAGATATCCACCAACATGCACCTAACTAATTTGTCCAGTTCGGACAAAAAAAAAAGACTCCACTTTTTGCCCCTATTCATAGAAGGAAAACCACTGACATGTTTGTTCCAATCCAGCAAAGCATTGGCTTATTTGTTCCGATCTAATGAAGGAGGAGCATTGGCTTATTTGTGCCCATCCAACAAAGGAGGAACGTTGGCTGATTTATCTCCATCCAACAAAGGAGGACCATTGACTGATTTGTCTCTATCGAACAAAGGAGGACCATTGACTTATCCCCCTCGATCGAAGAAAGAGCACTGGCTTATTTGTCCCCTTCCAGCAAAAGAAGAGCACTGGCTTATTTGTCCCCTTCCAGCAAATAAAGAGCACTGGCTTATGTATCTTCCTCGGAAAACATATTTGTGATCTCTCAACGAAGACAGAGAAGCAGACAGAATCTGAGGCTGACGGAGTCGAACTTTCAGACAGACCTGGCTAGTGAAGGAAAAACAAGAACGCTGAACATGTCTGGGTCCTGGTTTACCTCACAAAGTTTGATGATGATGATGATAATGATGATGATGAGTGGCCGTTTGGACTCGTAATTAGTTTCAAAACTGGAGAAAGTATTGATCTTGTTCTTGGTGTAATCTCTCTGAAGCAGCACAGTGTTGGATGGAGACCGGGGTTACTGGGCTACTGTGTAGAGAGACCGGAGAAGTGACCATCATTTCTGTAGCAGGCCACAAGAGTATGAAACTAGCTGAAAGTGGGAACCACTCGTCATAGGCAGACAGTGTGGCTAGAATAGATATTACCAGTGCCATGAAGCAAGCTAACAAAACAGAATTTCACTGATAATTGTGATTCATCCTGTTTGTCAAGAGGTGAATGAGCGGGGGATGTTGGAGTCGCAGAACTGGAACGATGTGTTAAGAAGACAGCAGAAGGATCGGCGATCAAGGCAGGGCGGGTGTTAGCAGTCGTCGTGCGCTGATAGAGAGACTGAAGGCCAGATTGTGGAGCCGCCCAAAGTGTGAAAAATGATTATACAAATGGGAAAATGTGTAACTTCTTTGAGTGGAAAAATCAATGATTTCACCATGACTTGACTAATGTAGTCAGGTTAATCAGACCGAAGAAGCAGGACAGGATGTTATTAGCTGCCCCAGGAGAAGGTAGGATATCTTGACCACTAACTTGCTAAAACGGGGTCATTGCCCGGTATTCGTCCAGACACAAGATCTCGCTATCGCGAAAATACGTACCATCAGTCGTGGCAGTTCATTAAGTGAGAAACAAGAACATTCAGTTCATGTTCCCAGATAGGGCCAGGAAGAACAGTATATTCAGTTCATGTTCTCAGACAGGGCCAGGAAGAACAGTATATTCAGTTCATGTTCTCAGACAGAGCCAGGAAGAACAGTATATTCAGTTCATGTTCTCAGACAGGGCCAGGAAGAACAGTATATTCAGTTCATGTTCTCAGACAGGGCCAGGAAGAACAGTATATTCAGTTCATGTTCCCAGACAGGGCCAGGAAGAACAGTATATTCAGTTCATGTTCTCAGACAGGGCCAGGAAGAACAGTATATTCAGTTCATGTTCCCAGACAGGGCCAGGAAGAACAGTATATTCAGTTCATGTTCTCAGACAGGGCCAGGAAGAACAGTATATTCAGTTCATGTTCTCAGACAGGGCCAGGAAGAACAGTATATTCAGTTCATGTTCTCAGACAGGGCCAGGAAGAACAGTATATTCAGTTCATGTTCTCAGACAGGGCCAGGAAGAACAGTATATTCAGTTCATGTTCCCAGACAGGGCCAGGAAGAACAGTATATTCAGTTCATGTTCTCAGACAGGGCCAGGAAGAACAGTATATTCAGTTCATGTTCCCAGATAGGGGCAGGAAGAATGGTTTTACAGCACCTCCGCTGGTTACGATGATTCACTTCTTGTATCTGGCTGGGCAGATCATGGCGTAGGCAGACTCATCACTTAAACCTGGAGTTTGATATTTGTACGTGGGCAGGTTAATCTCATAACAAATGACAGACGTTTTGTTATGTTCCCCGCCGCGCGCGCAGTAAAACAGGGAAAATTGAGTTATAAATAAGAGCAGTTTCAGCAGACATAGACACATCTCTTCAAGTCTTTCAAATCTGGCCCTGCATATCTTTAATTCAAATATGAAACCAAACGTTAGCAGAGACGCTTTTATGTATTATTTATTTATTATTTTTGTTGTTGTTAGAAAAATCCGTTATTTGGGGACATAATACGGGAAGCCGAGGAAGCCAAAATGTTTGTCTTAAAATGATATCAAGATGAAGTGTCTTAATATATGAATGAGGGTGTCATACGTCTTTATATTCTAGTGCTACATTCAGGCCTAGCTTGTTTTATGAGTGGGGGCGTCAAACACTCATACACGTCTTTATATTCTAGTGCTACATTCAGGCCTAGCTTGTTTTATGAGTGGGGGCGTCAAACACTCATACACGTCTTTATATTCTAGTGCTACATTCAGGCCTAGCTTGTTTTATGAGTGGGGGCGTCAAACTTTACACATGTCTTTATATTCTAGTGCTACATTCAGGCCTAGCTTGTTTTATGAGTGGGGGCGTCAAACTTTACACATGTCTTTATATTCTAGTGCTACATTCAGGCCTAGCTTGTTTTATGAGTGGGGGCGTCAAGCTAACACACACGTCTTTATATTCTAGTGCTACATTCAGGCCTAGCTTGTTTTATGAGTGGGGGCGTCAAACTTTACACATGTCTTTATATTCTAGTGCTACATTCAGGCCTAGCTTGTTTTATGAGTGGGGGCGTCAAACTTTACACATGTCTTTATATTCTAGTGCTACATTCAGGCCTAGCTTGTTTTATGAGTGGGGGCGTCAAACTTTACACATGTCTTTATATTCTAGTGTTACATTCAGGCCTAGCTTGTTTTATGAGTGGGGGCGTCAAACTTTACACATGTCTTTATATTCTAGTGCAACATTCAGGCCTAGCTTGTTTTATGAGTGGGGGCGTCAAACTTTACACATGTCTTTATATTCTAGTGCTACATTCAGGCCTAGCTTGTTTTATGAGTGGGGGCGTCAAACTTTACACATGTCTTTATATTCTAGTGCTACATTCAGGCCTAGCTTGTTTTATGAGTGGCGGGCGCCAAGCTAACACACACGTCTTTATATTCTAGTGCTATGTTCAGGCTGAGCTTGTTTTATGAGTGGGGGCGTCAAGCTAGCACACACGTCTTTATATTCTAGTGCTATATTCAGGCCTAGCATGTTTTATGAGTGGGGGCGTCAAGCTAACACACACGTCTTTATATTCTAGTGCAACATTCAGGCTGAGCTTGTTTTATGAGTGGGGGCGTCAAACACTCACACACGTCTTTATATTCTAGTGCTACATTCAGGCCTAGCTTGTTTTATGAGTGGGGGGGGGGAGCAAGCTAACACACACGTCTTTATATTCTAGTGCTATATTCAGGCTGAGCTTGTTTTATGAGTGGGGGCGTCAAGCTAACACACACGTCTTTATATTCTAGTGCTATATTCAGGCCTAGCTTGTTTTATGAGTGGAGGGGGGCGTCAAGCTAACACACACGTCTTTATATTCTAGGACTACATTCAGGCCTAGCTTGTTTTATGAGTGGGGGGGGGGGCGCCAAGCTAACACACACGTCTTTATATTCTAGTGCTACATTCAGGCCTAGCTTGTTTTATGAGTGGGGGCGTCAGACACTCATACACGTCTTTATATTCTAGTGCTACATTCGGGCTGAGCTTGTTTTATGAGTGGGGGCGTCAGACACTCATACACGTCTTTATATTCTAGTGCTACATTCAGGCTGAGCTTGTTTTATGAGTGTGGGCGTCAAACACTCAGTCTTTATATTCTAGTGCTACATTCAGGCTGAACGTGTTTTATGAGTGGGGGCAGCAAACACTCACACACGTCTTTATATTCTAGTGCTACATTCAGGCCTAGCTTGTTTTATGAGTGGGGGCGTCAAACACTCATATACGTCTTTATATTCTAGTGCTACATTCAGGCTGAGCTTGTTTTATGAGTGGGGGCGTCAAACACTCACGCACGTCTTTATATTCTAGTGTTACATTCAGGCCTAGCTTGTTTTATGAGTGGGGGCGTCAAACACTCATACACGTCTTTATATTCTAGTGCTACATTCAGGCTGAACGTGTTTTATGAGTGGGGGCGTCAAACACTCATACACGTCTTTATATTCTAGTGCTACATTCAGGCCTAGCTTGTTTTATGAGTGGGGACGTCAGACACTCATACACGTCTTTATATTCTAGTGCTACATTCAGGCTGAACGTGTTTTATGAGTGGGGGCGTCAAACACTCACGCACGTCTTTATATTCTAGTGTTACATTCAGGCCTAGCTTGTTTTATGAGTGGGGGCGTCAAACACTCATACACGTCTTTATATTCTAGTGCTACATTCAGGCTGAACGTGTTTTATGAGTGGGGGCGTCAAACACTCATACACGTCTTTATATTCTAGTGCTACATTCAGGCCTAGCTTGTTTTATGAGTGGGGACGTCAGACACTCATACACGTCTTTATATTTTAGTGCTACATTCAGGCCTAGCTTGTTTTATGAGTGGGGGCGTCAAACACTCATACACGTCTTTATATTTTAGTGCTACATTCAGGCCTAGCTTGTTTTATTAACGTTTTTTTTTTGTGCTTCTCGTGTGGAAGTTGTTTATACTATAACTTAGAACATTTACAATCCTTCACCGCCAGCTCTCTCTCTCTCTCTCTCTCTCTCTCTCTCTCTCTCTCTCTCTGTGACTCACTGTCTCTCACTCACTCTGTCATTCTCTCTCTGTCACACTCACTTTCTTTCAGGCACTCTCTCTCTCTCTCTCTCTCTCTCTCTCTCTCTCTCTCTCTTTTTCACTCTCTGTTTGTCTCTCTTCCCCTCACTTCTCTCTCGTATAAAATATCTAGAGACGAATTTACGAGGGGCTGGAAACTTTCAGGTTGTATAGTAATGTTATTTTCTTTCACGTGAATCACATGAAAACGTGATGTACAACATTCACAGGAGCAGTTTTGAAAAGTGCGAAACAGTCTAGCGTTATCTCCAGCTCCGTGGTTCCACCGGCCCACTGAAGTCTCTGGTTACTGGAACCAACAGCTAGAAGCGTTACTAGGGGCAGAGAATTGGGAAGACAGGGGAGACAACTGGCGGTTGCCAGTACTGAGAGTGAAAGCCCTTGGTTTCAGACTAGCACAAGTGTTAAACGAATACTAAATTCCTTTCTGTAACAGTAAATATCACGCACTGTTAATTTCTGAAATCTAAATCCTCACTTTGTATTGATGTAATGCATTTCTTAGTGTGCTGAAGGATATCTATGTATCACAGTCATTTGCTGTAGTTTAAGGCCGCCTGTTGTTTTTGTGAGATTTCAGCTGAATGGGTTATATCTTCCCCGTATTGCGCAACTAAGTGTCGATGTTGCATCAGATTACATTAGCAGCTATTTATAGAGTATAGGCAAGCGTTCGGGTGTCAGTCCGCTTCTGGTTTTCATGCTAAGAGGTTGTGTATATATTTTATGTGTAGCTAAAAATGGGCAGAAAACCATCTTGAAGTGTAAGTCAGAGGACCGCCGTAGTGAGTTTATGTTATGATGGACACTCTGAACGTGAAGTAAGCAGAAAAGTGAATGTTAGCAAGATTGTTTATAATGCCATCATGAAATATCCAGATACTGGAGACTTCAGCCAGAACTGGAGGTCCCAGGAGAACAGCTCCACGTCATGACAGAACCGTACGTGAATTGTTCTGCGTTCTCCGAGGAGTTCGTGCAGGAAAGTCGGGGGGGGGGGGGCTTCTACATTCAGCAGGGACAGATATGAGTACTGTTTCCCGGTGTCTGAGCAAAGAATTTGGATTAAAATCATGTAATCCTGAAACACACACACACGCCAGAAAACCCCTAGACTAATCCCGTTAACGAGAAAGAAAGGACCTGAGTTTGCTAAGCCAAATCAATCATGGACTGTTGATAATCGGAGCCAAGTTCTTTTTTTTTTCCTGATGAATTAGCTGTACAGCACGTTGCCTGACGTGTATCACATGTTCCAAGACGAAAAGGTGCAAGATTTCATGACAAGCACATCGTTAACACCGTGAGGCTTCCTCTTAGGCGGGTGATGTGAGGTGCGGTGTCACAATCCTGGCTATCTAGGTGCAGTGTCACAATCCTGGCTATCTGCTTCAATACACTTTTTTTTTTGCCGAAGGGAACTACAATAACTGGTCCTCGCTATGTGGAAATGTTAAAAGACAATCTGGTAACTCATACGACAGTGAATAAATGTTCAGTTTTCATGGATGATGGCGCCCAATGACATATATCCAAGGCTGTGAAGGACTACCTGACGTGGCGCCCCATGCTATAGATCCAAGGCTGTGAAGGACTACCTGACGTGGCGGCCCATGCCATAGATCCAAGGCTGTGAAGGACTACCTGACGTGGCGGCCCATGCCATAGATCCAAGGCTGTGAAGGACTACCTGACGTGGCGCCCCATGCCATAGATCCAAGGCTGTGAAGGACTACCTGACGTGGCGCCCCATGCCATATATCCAAGGCTGTGAAGGACTACCTGACGTGGCGGCCCATGCCATAGATCCAAGGCTGTGAAGGACTACCTGACGTGGCGGCCCATGCCATAGATCCAAGGCTGTGAAGGACTACCTGACGTGGCGGCCCATGCCATAGATCCAAGGCTGTGAAGGACTACCTGGCGTGGCGGCCCATGCCATAGATCCAAGGCTGTGAAGGACTACCTGACGTGGCGCCCCATGCCATAGATCCAAGGCTGTGAAGGACTACCTGACGTGGCGCCCCATGCCATAGATCCAAGGCTGTGAAGGACTACCTGACTTGGCGCCCCATGCCATAGATCCAAGGCTGTGAAGGACTACCTGACGTGGCGGCCCATGCCATAGATCCAAGGCTGTGAAGGACTACCTGACTTGGCTGCCCATGCCATAGATCCAAGGCTGTGAAGGACTACCTGACGTGGCGCCCCATGCCATAGATCCAAGGCTGTGAAGGACTACCTGACGTGGCGCCCCATGCCATAGATCCAAGGCTGTGAAGGACTACCTGACGTGGCGGCCCATGCCATAGATCCAAGGCTGTGAAGGACTACCTGACGTGGCGGCCCATGCCATAGATCCAAGGCTGTGAAGGACTACCTGACGTGGCGGCCCATGCCATAGATCCAAGGCTGTGAAGGACTACCTGACGTGGCGGCCCATGCCATAGATCCAAGGCTGTGAAGAACTACCTGACGTGGCGGCCCATGCCATAGATCCAAGGCTGTGAAGGACTACCTGACGTGGCGCCCCATGCTATAGATCCAAGGCTGTGAAGGACTACCTGACAGGGAGCAGAAGTACTGCGCCTGACTGGACCTCAAGCCCACAGAGAGTTTGTGGAGACTTTGAAAGGATAAGGCTGCAGAAAAACAGGCATCATACTGCCAAGCTTTGACTGAAGTAATAAAGTAGACTTGGTACAGTGACCTTCCATATGACTGCTGCAAATCTCTAACTGACAGTATGCCATATCCTATTCTGTCTGTCATAAACAACAAAGCTGGCCATACATATGTATCTTTTTGTTGACAAGAGTGTAAGTTTTCATCTGCTGTCTCATTTCTTCACATATCTTCAGAACTAGATTACATGTTTTTGTGCAGCTGTGAAATTTCAGAAAAATGACAGATGGTCTTAAACTTTTGCAAATGACTGTATATAACACCAAATTTAATTTCATTGAATAAATTCCCATGTATTATACCGTTATTGTTAATGTTTATATGCCTGTTTTTTTTTAAATTCGTGGATACCTGTGTTGATCGTTTGATCCACACATATGAGATAGAAGAGAGGCAGTGTGGTAAAGTTGTAAGTGAGGAAGAGAGAAAGAGAATTTGCTGCAGTAATTGCTTCAGTCAGTCAGTGTATGAAACATACTTGGCAGGAGATATAGCTAGCAAGTTTACTGTTAAACTCTTTTGAAAATATCATTTTGGCTGAACAAAAAAAGTATTCTCAACTTAACAGAGTCAGTCCTGTTGAAATTAAGAGGAATGGAAGGTTTGATTACATATTGTACATGAGATACCAGAGAGTAAGTCAAGATTTCAGCACATATTGTATATGAGATACCAGAAAGTAAGGCAAAATTTCAGCACATATTCTAAATGAGATATTGGAAAGTAAGGCAAGATTTCAGCATATATTCTAAATGGGATACCAGAAAGTAAGGTAAAATTTCAGCACATATTGTAAATGAGATATTGAAAAGTAAGGCAAGATTTCAACATATATTCTAAATGAGATACCAAAAAGTAAGGCAAGATTTCAACACATACAAAGTCCGACAATTAAGTAATGAAACTAATTACATAAAAATTAAAATAAACAACAGTTAAAGATATAACCTGTATTTTATTCAAAGTAAGCCCCTTGTGCACTGATACAGCGAGTGGCACGATCTAACAAACACTGGAACGACCTCTGCAGTTCTTCTGTTGGTATGGCCCTTAAACTCGATGTTAGGCCCCTTTGGGTGTCATCAGTATCGTCAAAGAAGCGTCCTTTCAATGGTAACTTTAATTTTGGGAATAGAAAATAATCGCAGGGAGACAAATCTGGGGAATAGGGTGGATGGCTGAGAACACACACTTGTTTTTGGGCCAAAAATTCCTGTACAACTATCGCCCGGTAAGCCGGTGCATAATCACGAGGAAGGAAAAAACTGCCAGGTGTTGAATACTCGGGTCGGACTCAGAGAATACTTTTCAATAGGCGTTTCAAAATACTTAAATAAACTTTGGCATTGACAATCTGTCTCTTTGGAATAAATTCATGTGAACAACTCCTGTGCTATCGTAGAAGCACACCAACATTGTCTTCACTTTCAACTTTTGAAGATGAAATTTGTTGCCTTTTGGTGATGATGATGATGATTTCCATTGAGCACTTTGGCATTTAGTTGTGAGATCATAGAGGAAAATCCATGTTTCATCCTCTGCAACAATCAAATTTAAGAAATGTTTATTTCTGCGACACATTTTGATGATGTCTTTTGCGTACTCAAGACACTGATGTTTTTTATCATCGGACAACAAATGTGGTAGAAACCGGGAAGCAACTTTTTTCTTGTCCAAATCTTCCACTAAAATTTTACAGATTGTCTCTTAGTTAACACTAAATTCATCTGTCATCTTCCTCACAGTCAAACAACGATCTTCTTGTATCCGTTCTCTGACTTTTGCAACGAGTTCCTCATTACGAACAGAAATTGGGCATCCATGTCCAGTTGCATTTGTAATCATTTCCGCGCCACTTCTGAATCATGAATACCATCTGAATATCTGTGCAGGATATAAACAATTATCCCCATAAACTTTTCACATCAATTCAACTGCCTCATTGGCACTTTTTCCGAGATTTGACCATAATTTATTGTTAGCTTTTTTTGGTCCATGCTGATTATGTAAAAATGCACCTCTGACTAGGTCAACAAAATGGCGGCTTGTTTGTCGTCTACTTAACGGGAGGCGATGAAAAGTTGCCAGATCATAGATGAAGGTTGCCTCTTTGGATTCCATGCTTTGCTTCATAGATGGCATTTTTGTCTTGGCCATAATAAAATCAGCCTCGTTACTTAACTGTCGGACCTTGTATATAATGGAGATCCCAGATTAACAAACTTGGGACAAATAAGAACTTAAATATCAGAAATAAAAGTATAGTAGGGTGTGACTGTACATGTTTCATGAAGTCATTTTACTTTCAATACATGAGAAGTTTTTGTGGGGTGAGGCTGCATGAAATGCATACTTGAACAGAGCTAATGGAAAATGTCAGTGGAAAAATTATATATATATATATATCTCAGTTCTACCTGTGACAGAATTAACATTCCAGCAGAGAGAAAGAATGCTGACAGTAGACCACCCACCATGATCACATACCTGCTTTGGAAGTTTCTTACATATGTTTCATGTATATCATCAAGACAATAACTTGGGCTTGTTTCTTATTCATGTAGAAAGGCAGCAAGAAGGCTGTTACTGTATCATGAAAATCATGTGTGTCTAAGCCAAGTTAGTTAGCAAGCAGAGTTTCTCAGGGTCTGTTCAGATATGATAGATGGAAGGCGCGTGTTAATGTAGCCACTCACACCTCATGGACTTATCCAAGTCTGATAGAAAGATAAACATTTGTGGTTTTAACCTGAGAAACATTTTTGTGTTGAGTTTTTTCATTTTTCTTCATAAGTCAAATAGAAAAATACAAGTAATGTTGTCTCTTTCAGCTCAGCTGCAATTTTTTTTCTTATTATATTTAGATCTTTGTATGTGTTTGTTTGTTTTTTTTTTTTCTTATCCCTTGTTTGTCCCGAAGAGAGATTTGTTATTAGTTGCTTGGAGGGAGGAGTGGGGAATTCATACCAAGTTTTAGACAAGTAATAAGTTGTTCTGCTTCCTGTGAACATATTGGTTCATACCAAGTTTTAGACAAGTAATAAGTTGTTCTGCTTCCTGTGAACATATTGGTTCATACCAAGTTTTAGACAAGTAATAAGTTGTTCTGCTTCCTGTGAACATATTGGTTCATACCAAGTTTTAGACAAGTAATAAGTTGTTCTGCTTCCTGTGAACATATTGGTTCATACCAAGTTTTAGACAAGTAATAAGTTGTTCTGCTTCCTGAGAACATATTGGTTCATAGCAAGTTTTAGACAAGTAATAAGTTGTTCTGCTTTCTGTGAACATAATGGCACGTAAAATTGTTTTCCTCAGCACCAGTAGAACAATAAAGCATAAAATGGCAGTAGAGTTGGTAAGAAAAGATATATGGGTCACATATTCCTCTCTTTGTGCCTGCTCCCTGAGCCTTGCTCTTGACTCTCACCAAAACGAATTTTATTATCCAGAAAACAAATAGACAGGCAGTTCAACTGTGTCATTGGAACAGGAATTCACAAGCAAAGCTCTCTCTCTCTGAACCTTAAGTGCCCAGGGCACATGGGGCTTCCGCAAGGGTTTTCCACAAATGCCTGTCCTTCGCCTTTTTTTCTGCTCTTGCCCAGGTGAGCCCTCTATTGCTCAACATCCTTTCTGTTGTTCTTCTCCATGTCTCTTTTGGTCTACCCTTACTTCTGCTCCCCTGTGGTGTCCATCTTAGTGCTATTTTTGGTAGTGTGTTGTCAGTCATTCGGAGCACATGTCCCAACCATCGCCATCGTCTTTCCTCAATAATTGTTGTCAGTGGTTTCATCTGCATTTCTGCTAATAAGATGTTATTTCTTATGGTGTTTGGCCAAAATATTTTTCTAATTCTTCGTAAACATTTAGTCTGGAAAGCAAAGCAAAGCTAGTAACATTAAAATAGCTAGAATAAACTAGAGAAGATGGGCATCCTTAAATTAGAACCTAGAAGTGGTATAGGTTAAACTAGAGAAGATGAAAATCCTTAAGTTAGAACCTAAAAGTGGTATAGGTTAAACTAGAGAAGATGGGCATCCTTAAATTATAACCTAAAAGTGGTATAGGTTATACTAGAGAAGATGGGCATCCTTAAGTTAGAACCTAGAAGTGGTATAGGTTAAACTAGAGAAGATGGACATCCTTAAGTTAGAACCTAAAAGTGATATAGGTTAAACTAGAGAAGATGGGCATCCTTGAGTTAGAAACTAGAAGTGGTATAGGTTAAACTAGAGAAGATGGACATCCTTAAGTTAGAGCCTAGAAGTGGTATAGGTTAAACTAGAGAAGATGGACATCATTAAGTTAGAACCTAGAGTGGTATAGGTTAAACTAGAGAAGATGGACATCATTAAGTTAGAACCTAGAGTGGTATAGATTAAACTAGAGAAGATGGACATCATTAAGTTAGAACCTAGGGTGGTATAGGTTTCTCCCTCTGTAGGAAGGTTTCCTGTGAAACCTTTCATAAGCTCACATGGCTTAAAGTGAAGAATAAATTATAAGGGGAACATTATTTACTGCTCCCAGCCCCCAAAAATATTGTATCAGATTGTACAAGATAACATATAAATCTCAGTACAATACTAACATATAGTAAAAGCAGGAATAATATGATAAATACACAGTTTATACAAAATATAAACAATTTATATAAAGTGTAGCTTCACTTACCAGAATCATTAAGACAGTGAGCAAAGTGAAAGGTGATGGTGTATTAGGCTGAGTTGTCAGTGATGATGATGTTAAATTGAGTTGCCAGAGTGGTGGTGATGATGATGTGTTAGATTGAGTTGCCAGAGTGGTGATGATGATGATGTGTTAGATTGAGTTGCCAGAGTGGTGGTGATGATGATGATGTGTTAGATTGAATTGCCAGAGTGATGATGATGATGTGTTAGATTGAGTTGCCAGAGTGGTAATGATGATGATGTGTTAGATTGAGTTGCCAGAGTGGTGATGATGATGATGTGTTAGATTGAGTTGTCAGAGTGGTGATGATGATAGTGTGTTAGATTGAGTTGCCAGAGTGGTGATGATGTGTTAGATTGAGTTGCCAGAGTGGTGATGATGATGATGTGTCAGATTGAGTTGTCAGAGTGGTGATGATGATGATGTGTTAGATTGAGTTGTCAGAGTGGTGATGATGATGATGTGTTAGATTGAGTTGCCAGAGTGGTGATGATGATGATGTGTTAGATTGAGTTGCCAGAGTGGTGATGATGATGATGATTTGTCAGATTGAGTTGTCAGAGTGGTGATGATGATGATGTGTTAGATTGAGTTGTCAGAGTGATGATGATGATGATGATGTGTTAGATTGAGTTGCCAGAGTGGTGATGATGTGTTAGATTGAGTTGTCAGAGTGGTGATGGTGATGATGTGTTAGATTGAGTTGCCAGAGTGGTGATGATGTGTTAGATTGAGTTGTCAGAGTGGTGATGGTGATGATGTGTTAGATTGAGTTGCCAGAGTGGTGATGATGATGATGTGTTAGATTGAGTTGTCAGAGTGGTGATGATGATGATGTGTTAGATTGAGTTGTCAGAGTGATGATGATGATGTGTTAGATTGAGTTGTCAGAGTGGTGATGATGATGATGATGTGTTAGATTGAGTTGCCAGAGTGGTGATGATGTGTTAGATTGAGTTGTCAGAGTGGTGATGGTGATGATGTGTTAGATTGAGTTGCCAGAGTGGTGATGATGTGTTAGATTGAGTTGTCAGAGTGGTGATGGTGATGATGTGTTAGATTGAGTTGCCAGAGTGGTGATGATGATGATGTGTTAGATTGAGTTGTCAGAGTGGTGATGATGATGATGTGTTAGATTGAGTTGTCAGAGTGATGATGATGAGTGTTAGATTGAGTTGTCAGAGTGGTGATGATGATGATGATGTGTTAGATTGAGTTGCCAGAGTGGTGATGATGATGATGTGTTAGATTGAGTTGCCAGAGTGGTGATGATGATAATGTGTTAGATTGAGTTGCCAGAGTGGTGATGATGTGTTAGATTGAGTTGTCAGAGCGGTGATGGTGATGATGTGTTAGATTGAGTTGCCAATTTGTTGATGATGATGATATGTTAGATTGAGTTGCCAGAGTGGTGATGATGATGTGTTAGATTGAGTTGTCAGAGTGATGATGATGATGATGTGTTAGATTGAGTTGCCAGAGTGGTGATGATGATGATGTGTTAGATTGAGTTGCCAGAGTGATGATGATGATGTGTTAGATTGAGTTGCCAGAGTTGTGATGATGATGATGTGTTAGATTGAGTTGCCAGAGTGGTGATGATGATGATGTGTTAGATTGAGTTGCCAGAGTGGTGATGATGATGATGTGTTAGATTGAGTTGCCAGAGTGGTGATGATGATGATGATGTGTCAGATTGAGTTGTCAGAGTGGTGATGATGATGATGTGTTAGATTGAGTTGTCAGAGTGGTGATGATGATGATGATGATGTGTTAGATTGAGTTGCCAGAGTGGTGATGATGTGTTAGATTGAGTTGTCAGAGTGGTGATGGTGATGATGTGTTAGATTGAGTTGCCAGAGTGATGATGATGTGTTAGATTGAGTTGTCAGAGTGGTGATGATGATGATGTGTTAGATTGAGTTGCCATGAGTTGCCAGAGTGGTGATGATGATGATGTGTTAGATTGAGTTGTCAGAGTGATGATGATGATGATGATGATGATGTGTTAGATTGAGTTGCCAGAGTGATGGCATGTGGGAGGTGCAGGGACTGAGGTGTAGGAGAAAAAGGAAGAAGGTCATCTGTTAACATCTCATCATGGTCAGAATGCATCAGAGCAGACAGGACCCTAATGTCTATGCTTTGTTACATGCCTGCCTGCATCAGTGTCAAAGTCATCTTGGTCTGAAGGGTTGAAATACCACAGTATACTTGACTGCTAAGCCTCACACATTTTTCTCTTATGCATTTCTGTGTATGCACTCACAACAACCTGCAGACTAAACCTACATGCCTTTCAAAGTTACTTTTCTGCAGTCATAGCATTATCAGTCATAGTGAAAATCTTATGTGTTTATGTTCAGTTCCTGGACAGCTTCACTTTTCAGTCAAAGCAAATGCTGAACACTGTTTTTGCTCTTCACCTTTTTTTTCTTTTGTTGTTGTGAAAATGAAAATCCTCCTTGTATTTCTTTTGATTAGTGAAAACATTCTAATGTAGATATTTCATAAAAATGAAATGGCATAAAGCAAACTTTAGAAAATTGGGGGATACCAGGGTGGCCACAGGAGGAGTAGCAATAGAGCACTTGTTGCAGTAATCTAAGAGGATATAAATACTTACTCTGTACAACATGGCACCTAAGAGGATA
Organism: Achatina immaculata; assembly: GCA_009760885.1. Taxonomy (NCBI): domain Eukaryota; kingdom Metazoa; phylum Mollusca; class Gastropoda; order Stylommatophora; family Achatinidae; genus Lissachatina; species Lissachatina immaculata. Next base: position 23,258,886 of record CM019713.1, on the reverse strand, counting down.
TAAACACTTACTCTGTACAACATGGCACCTAAGAGGATATAAACACTTACTCTGTACAACATGGCACCTAAGAGGACATAAACACTTACTCTGTACAACATGGCACCTAAGAGGATATAAACACTTACTCTGTACAACATGGCACCTAAGAGGATATAAACACTTACTCTGTACAACATGGCACCTAAGAGGACATAAACACTTACTCTGTACAACATGGCACCTAAGAGGACATAAACACTTAATCTGTGCAACATGCCACGCTCTGGATCATTTGTTTTTTTTATATGACTTGACAATCAGATGTGATTGCTTTACAGTTTTTTTTTCTATTTTTTGTGTGCATGTGCTGGTTAGCTTGCCAGCTGTAATATAATAGGTAGTAGTAAGCTTGTTGTAACAAATGGTGCGGAATCACCCTACTTTCAGTTCCAGGAAAACTTTTTTGTAATCTAGTACTTGAGAGAAAGTATCAAGAAAAAAAGCACTGGACGCGAGGTTTAGAGAAGAACAAGCGGGTTTTAGACCATATTGGACATGCATTGACCATATATTTATGCTGAGATCTGTTATTGAAGAGTCGGTGGAATTCCAGTCCCACCTTATTATCAACTTCGTTGACTTTCAGAAACGTTTGTTAGCATACACTGCCCCTTGTTTTGGAAGCTGTGGGTATCTATGGCTTCCAACCCAAATACATTAACATCATAAAAGCCTTTTACTCGAATTCACGCTGCTATGTACAAACAAATTCTGGGAGTTCCAATTGGTTTCCAGTTGAGACAGGGGTGTGTCCTCTCACCAGTATTATTCAGTGTTGTGATTGACTGGGTCATGCACAATAGTACAAAGGATAGCCATCAGGGTATCACATAGACCAAGGGCAAAACCCTCAAAGACCTGGACTTTGCCGACGATGTAGTGCTACTGAGCGTGTTGCATGCAGACACCCAAGAGAAAACAGGTCACCTCCACTCCTGCTCAAAACAACTTGGCCTACAAATTAATAAGGAGAAAAAAAAATTATTGATCTCACAAATAGACCTGATGAGATCTTGCTAAACGGTTTTGCTTATGAAAAAGTCCACACTTTCACCTATTTGGGAAGCAAAATGTCAACCTCGGGTGATACAAAACCAGAAAGCAAGTCTCGCATTGCAATGGCTTCCAATACTTTCAATAAACTGTCTACTATCTGGAAGTCAAATACGTTCATTAAAACCATGAAACTTAAAATTTTCAACTCTTGTATGATCCCAGTGTTAACATACGGTTGTGAGAATTGGAAATCAACCAGTCTACTCAATCAAAGACTTGATGCATTTGAGAGCAAATGTCTCCGTAGACTATTGAACATCAGATGGTCCGACTTTAAATCAAACAACTCAGTAAGACAATAATCGAACAGAGTCTACATATCAAGATACATCAAAAGATGTTGGTGAGCCTATCTCTACCACATTCTCAGAATGGATGAATCCAGACTCCCTCGCCAAGCCCTCACATGGTCAGCGAAGGACAAAAGAAAGCAAGGCAGGCCAAGGGAGACTCTACGTAGAACCATCACTAGAGAGAGTACAACTTTGGGATTCAAGTCCATCCAAGACCTACAGCGGGCGGCGGCGAGTCGTCAGACATGGAAAGATATGATTTCCGCCATATGAGCCAGTGTTGGCCCAAAAGGAATGTCAATCAATCAATCAATCAAGTAAGTTTGTATAACATAAACATGATGATGATGGCAGCCACAGTCTGGGAAGGAGAAGACTGAAGTTATATAATTATTATCACTAGCTTGACATAATCTAAAGTTTTATTTGTAGCTGAGACACATTCATGTGTACACATTTACTTTATCATCCCCACTTCATTGAGTAAATGTGTGCATGAAGAGCTACATTTACATAAGGGATTGTTATGTTGTGTTGTTTATGAGTAGATACATTCAGACATTTTGTGCAGTGCGTACTCAGCATATTTGTTATGGCTGAAACATAAAATAAAATGAATATGGACAGTAAACCTCAAACTCGGGCAGATAAACTTTTCTCGTAAAGCTACTATGAAAACCAGGTATGTTAAATACCAGAGTTTGAAGCGGTGATTCTAAAATCATAATTCACAAAACTCAGCCAGCACAGGATATTTGGAAAATGGTGTTTACATTAAATGAGTTGTTTTTTTTTTCTTCATTAAAACAGCTTTAAATAGCACATTTGTCATTTCATCACAGATTCAGTTGCTGAATTAACAAAAACCACAATTAGTGTTTATCAGTCTCCACTTCATAAAGCCACAAGATGGTAGTAGATTTATGTCTTATGCTTGTTCCAGTGTACTTTTGTAAACACTGGCAGCTGTCTGCAGAGATGAATGTAGGTAAATAAATTATGGGCAGATAAAAGTGTTGCTAAAAATGTGTGCTGAAAACTGACAGCCAACTTGATCTGGGACTGTCAGAAAATGTAGATGTGTTAGTCATAGGGAAAAGTTTTGATCCAAGCAAGAGCTCAGAGTACACTGTTATCTTGTTTATTCTGTTTTATCTAGCTAGATTCATTATAGCAGGATTCATATTTTGAAAGTAGGTCACAGTGATACAACTGCTTCTATTTCTAATAGGACTGTCTGAAAAAGGAATTTCCTGAATGTGATTTGTAGGCTGTTATTCATCAACACTATGTTGTTGTCATATCTTTCTGTGGCTGCAAGTTAGGAATCCTAACAGTTCATGCAGGTGAACTATGCTAATCTTTCTTTCTTCCTACAGTGAACTCATGAAATAAACCTCTCAGAAGATATCACCGCTCTAGTGTCTTACGTGTTGACCAGGTTATAATTCTTCATTTCAATGACTTGGTAACTGAGTCAGTTTTGACATGTCCCCACTCCATGAGGTCTGAGTCCCCACTCCATGAAGTCTCCACTCCATGAGATCTGAGTCCCCACTCCATGAAGTCTCCACTCCGTGAGGTCTGAATCCCCACTCCATGAAGTCTCCACTCCATGAGGTCTGAATCTCCACTCCATGAGATCTGAGTCTCCACTCCGTCTTCATTCTTTAAGGTTATAAGTCTCAGCCCCGTGAGATACGTCTCATCTCCATGAAGTATATGCTCAGTTCCATGAGCTCCAAGTCTCAGCTCCATGAAGTATATGCTCAGTTCCATGAGCTCCAAGTCTCAGCTCCATGAGCTCCAAGTCTCAGCTCCATGAAGTATATGCTCAGTTCCATGAGCTCCAAGTCTCAGCTCCATGAAGTATATGCTCAGTTCCATGAGTTCCAAGTCTCAGCTCCATGAGCTCCAAGTCTCAGCTCCATGAAGTATATGCTCAGTTCCATGAGCTCCAAGTCTCAGCTCCATGAGCTCCAAGTCTCAGCTCCATGAAGTATATGCTCTGTTCCATGAGCCCCAAGTCTCAGCTCCATGAAGTATATGCTCAGCTCCATGAGCTCCAAGTGTCAGCTCCATGAGTTCCAAGTCTCTGCATGGGGTATATGTCTCACTTTCATGAAGTCTAAGTCTCATCCCCATGTGCTTTGTGTCTCGGCTCCATAAGGTATAATGCATAAAGATGAAAGCATGATTTTCATAGAAATTCCCTTGTGTCACCATCACTTTCGTACAGTTATATAACTAGTGTTCTTTAACTGCATCTAATGTTCTTGAAAGTACTTAACTGCAGCTAATGTTGAAAGTACTCAGCTACATCTAATGTTCTTGAAAGTACTTAACTGCAGCTAATGTTGAAAGTACTCAGCTACATCTAATGTTCTTGAAAGTACTTAACTGCATCTATGTTCTTGAAAGTGCTTAACCACATCTAGTGTTATAGAAAGTATTTAACCACATCTAGTGTTCTAGAAAGTGTTTAACCATATCTAGTGTTCTTGAAAGTATTTTTTTTAAGAACTATCCTGCTTATAATGTGAGCTCTGCATTCACATGAAAAAAAGCCCCAGAGATACTCAAAACTGAGTCAAGTTCCGAGAAAGCTCAGATATGTATAAATCAGTTGGTTTTTTAAAAATATTTCTTTAATAGGCAGCATGGTGCTGCTAGATAATTTTACCACCTCGCGGGTGGCGAGAGTGTTTGGTGTAAAAACTTCTTAGCCAAAATAAATCAGTTTTTGTTTGCTTTGGTTTTGATCATGAAATCAACACAGAACGAAGGTGGAAGGGAGACAGAACATTGTAGTTAAAGAAAAGAAACAGCTAGTGAATGGAGTGGTGAACATTTAAATATATGGATTCCACGATGTCATTTTTAAAAAAAGCCATCTCTTTGTCTATCATCTTTTCATTACCTGCACCTTTCATTCATAAATTCTTTCTTTTTTACCTTATATCACTCTTTTTACTTAAAACAAGACCCTGACATTACCACTCCTTAAAAAAATGAGTGGATCAAGAAAACAGGAAGTGACCTTTTTTTTTAAATGGAGGAGGAATGCTTAAAACACACATTTATCAATAAATCTTGAGCATCCTATAAAACGGTGTTTACCTGACCCGTTTTTTTTTTCGTCATCCGCCTCTGCTCCGGCATCCAGTCTAGGACTCCCACACACAGATGTGTGCTTATCCAAGCATTAACCTGCCCTGGAAGTGTAATTTGTATCTTGAAAGTGCCCGGATGTCTCTAATGCTTCTGCTTACTCAAGATAGTCACCGTCTACACTTTGAAGGGTTACAGGTTTTGTGGTTTGTGAAGGACAGTGTGAACAGTTGAAGCAAGCAAGAAGACAGATAACATATCAGTCAGCAAAGCTTTCAGGTTTCAGTGAAAACATTGTAGCATTGTGTAGCAGTTGATAGGTTGATTGGTCTGTCCCAGTGCTGTAGAAAGGCCACATTAATTCATGCCTTGGCTGCTATATGCTCAATCTGTGCATTGTTCTGGACAGGCGCTGACAACATTCTGACTCTGAAAATGAAGAAATCATTGAGAGCGCCACACATCGGATGAGTACTTTAGCTCTTTAAGCTGCTAGTGTTCTGAAGAGAGCCCATGGGTCATGAGTCCCCAGGGTGGTAGTATATTGTAATGTGTTGCTTACACCAGGGAGATAAACTGGACCACATTCTTCTGTCAGGCGCTAAAAATAAAAGCTTGTGGACATCAGCTGTTGGTACTGCAGGTATCAGGGATAAATCATAATCCACATGTAATAATTGTATCTTAAGTACTGGTCATACATGACTTGTCTACATCTACACAGACCTTTAAAACTGAGAAAAGTTCTATATCAGGAAACTCACTCCAAGATATAAGGTGAAAAATGCTGATGTGAACAAGGTGCTCATTCAGACAGCCCAGAGAAGTCTTCATGGTCTGCCTAATGCCCATTTTGTGATCATGTAAAAATAAAAATTGTCTTCACTTGACCACTTTGGGAATACAGTATTTCATTTCACAGAAGCAGTCAGTCAGTTATTGTCTGGAGATGTACATGCAGGATGTTATCAGGGCTATGCAGCTTTTAGTTGTTCGTAAGGGAGGGAGGATGGGGTTTGAGGCATGCTTCATGAACTGAAGAGCACAAAGAAGTACTCAGTAAATGAAGAGCTCTCAGATGTTGTTGCTGTTGTTGTTGTTCTTGGTTTATATTTGAGTAGTGACAGCAAGAGTTGTAAGATGAAATATGAATTACACATAGTAGGTCTTGAGTACCCATAGAATCTTACTTTTGTGTGTAGGGTCAGTGCAGTTTTCTATCTTCTTCTTCTTCTTCTTCTTCTTCGTTCACTTCTACCACCAAAAACCGCACTGTGAACCTACTGAATTCACACATGTGGTCCTCGTTAGGTCCGGTGGTCCCCTGTGTGGTCCAAAATAGACCACATGAGTTCCACGAAGGACCACAAGGGGTTCAGAGTATCACAGTGCTTTAGCCTGTATTCTTGGTGGGTCTCGGAAGCGGGATTGCGTGACACCGTGGTTTTCATTGCACCAGTTTGGTCTAGGGTTGGACTTTCTCACCGGAAGACCTCGACGTGTTTGGAATATCAGTGCATCCCCGCTGGGTGAGAGGCGTTAGCCCACCCAGGCCAGAGTTGGACTTTCTCACCGGAAAACCTCGACGTGTTATGAGATACCCGTGTATCACCGCCGGGTGAGAGGTGGTTGCCCATCCAGTCCAGGGTTGGACTTTCTCACCGGAAAACCTCAGCGTGATTAGGATACGCAGACATCCACGCCGGGTGAGAGGTGGTTGCCTATCTAGACTTCCCTGGTCCAGTGTCTCCGACTTCAGCATTTTGCGGTCGTGGCCGCTACCCTTCCTAGTTGTGACCAGGATGGAGCTTTTGTCCAGGAGGACGAATCCTCGCCACTAGTGACTTCTACCCCTGGGTTGAGCCGGTTTAGGCATTTCCCAGTATGGGCATGTTTGGGACGGGACCGACCTCTAGGGCAGAGGTACTGTGACATTCATAGCCTTCAAGATTCACCCCTGGTATGAGCCGGTTTAGGCAAAATTCACCAGTATGGGTGTTTATCAGGCGTTACCGACCTCTAGAGCGGAGGTGGCATGACATGTCTAGCCATCGAGTTCCACCCCTGGTGTGTGCCGGTTTAGGCATATTTCACCAGTGTAGGTGTATTTCGGACGTAGGCGGCCTCTAGAGCAGAGGTGCCGTGGTATAGCTCTCGTAGCGATACTACTGGAGGAACCTCGACTGATTTAATGAGCCATTCGCGGTTTCACCGTGAGACAGTGTGAACTTAGACATGCATGGCTTAATCTTTGAGACAAGCATATGACTACTGGCAGGATCAACCAGATAGCTTTCTTCACCGAACCTTTGTCGGATATCTGCCGACAGACCGACGCGGGGCAATGGAGACAGCGCTCTGCTCAGAGCGGATCCCTTTCGACCCCGGCGGCGTTTCATTTCCTTTAACCGGCGGGGGCGGCTCTCTCTGCTCTAACGAGCGGAAAAGAAAGCCTGGCCACCCACAAACAACACACGTTACATACTGCAGACCCGATACTCTTTGCGAGAGATGGGCCAATTTCGAGACCATCGGTCGACAAAACCGTACTACATCGTTATCACGAACCTGGCTGGCTAGCCGTTTACATGCTTCGCTCGACGGACAAACCACTCGCTTCTGCATCGAAACACCTTAACTCTCGCCGTCCGGGAAGGGAGCGAAAGCCTGTCTCCCCACGCACGGAACTCGAGAGCGCTTTTTCGCCAAAAGAACGGTCGGCCTGCGCAACAGCAACCGCCCGCGCTGTGCAGGTCGGCGCAGCTCTGCGCGGCTGACCAGTTTTCTATCATTTCTTTGATCTTTATTTCCTCATGACAGCATCATAAGCTTGACCCTGACTTGTCACCACATCAGCTATCAGATCTGACATCTTTTGACTAACACTCAGACTATAAAGTTGAGCTTATCTGAGGTTGTGTTACAGTACAATGTGAGAGAAAATGTGCTTTCTACAGAGAAGTTTAAGAAATGCACAGGAAATCTGAAAAACAAAGGAGAAGAGAGAATATCAAACAAATACAGAAGTGAAAAATACATAATATGAAGGACAGAAGACTTTAGAGCAGTGGTTCTTCTTCTCTTTTTTTTTTTTTGTTGTTTTGTTTTAATGTGGACCCCTTTCTTGCTTGAGGACATCTGTGGACCTCTTTCCAGCCAGCAAACAACAGGGGACCCCTTTCTGGCCCTGAGAACAAAACTGGATCCCTCATTAAAAATAAGCGAGATAATGCTGAGATTTTCTTTTTAAAACAAGCCAACCATTATACCCCAGGCTGAGAACCACAGCTTTAGAGGGCATTGAATGAAGATTGAAGATCACTGGTAATGTTGATACATCATATCTCTGTCAGCATCTCTTGATTCATCTCCACATTTCTGTATCTTATTGATCTTTCATCGCTTATCTCATTTCATGTGAAGATGTTTTCTTGCCTCTTTATTTTTTCCTATCATGCTTTTCAGATCTCATTTAATTTTTTTAAAACTGTCATTTAAAACTTTGTAAGGAAAGGAAGGGAGAATGTGAAATGAGTTTTGTTTGAAAGAAAAAAAAAACATGAAAATATGTCAGACAGGAAGTAGAGAAGTGCTTGTGATCGCTGAAGGAAGTGCTTATTTATAATGATAGATGCTAGATATTGGTGTATTATTGGTGTATTAAAAACACACAGATACACACATACACTTTGGAGGCAGTGTTCTGTACAAGGGAACAGTCAAGATTATTGTTCTTACTGAGACTGTTATTGCTATTATTATCTAGTTCAAACTGTTATTATCTAGCTCAGACTGTTATTATCCAGCTCAGACTGTTATTATCTATCTCAGACTGTTATTGTCTAGCTTAGACTGTTATTGTCTAGCTTAGACTTATTATCTAGCTTAGATTGTTATTATCTAGCTTAGACTTATTATCTAGCTTAGATTGTTATTGTCTAGCTTAGACTTATTATCTAGCTTAGACTGTTATTGTCTAGCTTAGACTTATTATCTAGCTTAGACTGTTATTGTCTAGCTTAGACTTATTATCTAGCTTAGACTGTTATTATCTAGCTTAGACTGTTATTATCTAGCTTAGACTGTTATTATCCAGCTCAGACTGTTATTATCTAGCTTAGACTTATTATCTAGCTTAGACTTATTATCTAGCTCAGACTGTTATTATCTAGCTTAGACTTATTATCTAGCTTAGACTTATTATCTATCTCAGACTGTTATTGTCTAGCTTAGACTTATTATCTAGCTTAGACTGTTATTATCTAGCTTAGACTTATTATCTAGCTTAGACTGTTATTATCTAGCTTAGACTTATTATCTAGCTTAGACTGTTATTATCTAGCTTAGACTTATTATCTAGCTTAGACTGTTATTATCTAGCTTAGACTTATTATCTAGCTTAGACTGTTATTATCTAGCTTAGACTTATTATCTAGCTTAGACTGTTATTATCTAGTTCAGACTGTTATTATCCAGCTCAGACTGTTATTATCTATCTCAGACTGTTATTGTCTAGCTTAGGCTGTTATTGTCTAGCTTAGACTGTTATTGTCTACCTTAGACTGTTATTATCTAGCTTAGACTGTTATTATCTAGCTTAGACTTATTATCTAGCTTAGACTGTTATTATCTAGCAAAATTATAACTACTATAATGGTCTGTGAGCAAATGTTGGTCAAAACTATATTTTGTTTTCACATGTATAGCTTGACCAACAGAAAGAGATCAGTGAATTATCAGTGGTGGTGGAGCATTGTTAGAAGTACACTTCCAGGTAGATATCAGGAATTAAGGAAAGTTGTGGTATCCAGTATCTTGAAAAAAGAGGAGCAGAAAAAGCCAAGAAAAAAGTAAGGGCTAGAAAAGATAGGGGAAACTATTCATATGAAGACCCCCAGCTCACAGGAAGCCAGGTTATGGGAACTGATGTTACGATACTTTTTTAGTTCTCATCATTTTAGTTTTTGGGAAATAAGTTCCATGTTTTTGTCAGTTTTTTTTTTTTTTTTGGTTAGCATTTATTTAAAAAAAACAGTCTTCACACGTGTGGTTTCTTACAACTTTATGATATTTTCTGACTTGAAACTTAGAAGAAGACATTAATTTTAAAAAAATATGTAGTTTTTCATCTCTAACTTGCTGTATTTTTTATGGTGCCACATACAGTGTGTAGTTTTGTTCATCCTCAGGTGCGACATTCACCAAGTCCCCCACCAGGCTCTCTTCCTTTCAAATATTCATACCTGCGGACCAACTCGTACACTCCTGTAGATGGAGAGGGACAGTTTATACCAGAACCTAGTCAGTTTAATGATGTGGTGAGTTACAGCGTGCTTACTGTCCGCTCACTCTACTGCTTCTTATTATTCTTATTGTAAATGTTAATTCTGTCTCCATTTTGCTGAACAGATGTGCCTTGACTTATGATGGTTCAGCTTACAATATTTCAACTTTAATATGGTGTGAAAGTGATACATACATATTAAGCAGAAAACTTACTTCAGATTTTGATTTTTTCCCAGGCTGACAATATGCTGTACAATACTCACTCTCAACTTGGTGCCATCTTGGCAAGCGACATAATCAGTTTCACAAAAATGTTTTGTCTTCTAACCATTGTTTTCTAAATATTTATTCATGCTGCTAGAATTTTGGCATGATGAGTTACGGCAAGAAAGAAATAATTGCAAGACGAACATATAAACATATTTGTATGGAGAACTTTACACTTTCAGTCTAGTTCACAAATAATGTAAGTGTTCTGAGCACGTTTAAGGTAGGTTAGGCTAAACTGATGTTGGATAGGTTAGGTGTTTTAAATGACATTTATGGCATATGATGGGTAATCCCATCCTCGTAAGTCAAGGAGCACCCATACAAGGATGAGATGGAGCAGACTTGTGTATAGATTAGTTGCTTTGTTCTGTCTCTCAGACGTGTGTCACAAAACTGTAGGAAGAAGAGATGGGAAGTGGGCCTGATGAAGGCTGAGAGAGAATCGTGGAGAGCAGCGTGATAGAAAGTTACAAGCTGAGCCAGTGGAAAATATGAAGGGTTGAGACACATATAAAAAGCATGACACCCAACTACAATATGGCACCTAAGAGGACATAAACACTTACTTAGTAGATATTTATAGAAAGGAAAGACCTGGTGCTGTGACACACATGAGGTAGCAGGTGTAGCCAGCTGGACAGTCCTGAGTTGTGAAGATCTACTCAGAGACTGGCTGTTCCCTGCCTGACTAGTTCTCTGTGTGTGTTAATAAGCTTGTTTTTGTGCTGTGTTAGTGCATTGAAAAGACATATATAAGTTCAAGTTTGACAACGTGATTTGTTCCCGGCTGTCACGTGTGTGAAAATCAGATTGTGAAACAGATATTAGTTTGCTGATTTATTCATTTATTTTATTTTGTGGAGATTTTTTGTTCTAACAAAAATGTGAACTGTTCTGGGTCATGCGATTTAAACTGTGTTGGTAAATTTATGGAAGCAACTCATATATATCTTATCTTGACTGGCCACCTCGATTTGAGTTTTGGAAATCTAACAGTTCTTTGTCACATCATGTCAGATTTGGGAGCAGAACATTTTAATGTGCAGGATTTAGCAGTGAGTCCAGTGAAATTTAGTATGATAAACAGAGTGAAATTTCATTTACAGATCATACTACAATAAGAATAGATGTGACATTGACCACTTGACACTTTCATGTGCCAAAGGTCTTGGAAATATGGGCCTAACACCTTATCTCCCAATATGCCTTAATGGCATGGGAAACAAAGATTTTACCTTTTTTTTTTTTAACTGCAGTGAGAGACTGGGAGAAGGAAAATAAGTACAGTCATTTCTTTTTCATGTTAATGGTGTGCGTATGTATATATGTGAGGTCCCACGAGTGAGTGAGACAGAGTGAGTGAATATGAGTAAATGAAAGAAAACTTGTAAGATCAAGAACTTTTCAGCAAATCTGTCCACTGTTAGACTGCTGTACTTTTCAGTCAGATAGTAATGTATACTTTCATACAAAATGAAACTAGAGGAAATGATTAGGAAGGAATGAAATACACTTTGCTTAATTTGTGATGTACAGAAAATATAATAATTAACAGTACGTTTTTTACTGTTAAAACTTCTATTGACATTCCAGTGCAGATATTATTGCAAAAAAAAACCTCTCTCATCCCATCATCATCTGCAATTTAATCTTTAGCCATTTAATCTTTAGCTGTCAGTGTGTATATCTTCATTTTTCTAAAACCAAAGTCCCTGACTGAAAAATATACTGTAATATTGTTGAGCTATTTTATATATAACTTATGTTGTGGAGTTTTGGCTGCATTTTTGTAACTAAAGCTACTTCTTATTTCACGTGTAGGGTATCTATCGGCATCGTCGAGAAGGTTCCATGTCAGACTCCCTGTCTTCCAATGACAGCAGTTATATTAGTGGACAGTAAGTATAAGACTGTTTTGTTTTAGGCAGTCATGACCTCCAATGAGGACTTCAGCAAATGTTTCCTTTTTATATGGTCATTTTTTTTTTCTTTTTGACTAACTTGTGTACAGTAGGGTCCCATTCTCATAGCATTTGTTAGTAACACACACATTTTTTTTGTTGTTGGGGGGGGGGGGTATAAAAATATGGGCACTAACATCATATTCCTATGTGCCTTAAAAGCATGATGGGGTTACCTTCACTTTAAGTATGTGAAACTAAATGTATACTCATGGAAAAAAAGTAAGTGTACAATGCTCTGAAAAGCACCATGAACGTGATCAGGTGATGACTGAAATAAAATTTGACACACATTATGTTTGACTATCCAATAACAGATAAAATGATAACTTTTAGGCCAGTCACATGTCACAAAAAAGTTTTAAAAAACTCACCTAATGTGGCTCATCACCCCGAGAAAAGAAAATCAGGGTTTCAATATCTTATGTGTCCTCCTTGGGCAGTTATCACTGCTTGACACCACCTTCTCATCGAACCAATGACACGTATCAATTGTTGAGGCATATTATTCAATTCTTTCAATGCTTGGGCTAATTCTTGGCGGTTTCTAGGATGATTGTGTTGTCTTCGCAACCTGCGTTCCAGTTATCCCAGATGTGCTTGATAGGTGACAGGTCCAGTGAAGCTTTGGGCCATGGCAAGACAGTAATCTGATGCTGTTGAAAGTGGTCCCTGATCACATGTGCGACATGTGGACGAGTGTTATCCTGCTGCAGTATCATGCCTTGTCCATTAGCATCCAGAAAAGGCATTTCATGGCGTGTAATGATTTCATCCCTATATCATAAACCTGTAAGATTGCCATTGATGAAGACTAGGTTTGTTTGGCCAGCATAGGAAATTCCTCGCCAAACCATTACATTGCCTCCTCTCCTCCTATCCACCTCTAGTACACAAGCTTTCACAGTTTTCATGAGAGTTTCATCCAGCTGTAGAAATGGGTACCTGAATTCTTCTGAAGTTAGGGAAGGAAAGGTGGCCAGGCGTGATACTGACCATATCACCCTCTAGTGTGCTGACAGGTCAAGGAAAATATGGGCACTAACACCATATCCCTATGTGCCTCTAAGGAATGACAGGATTACCTTTACCTTAGTGTATATAAACAACTTTTTTTTTCATGATAAAAATGCTCAGCAACTTTAACAGACTGTATCAAAACTGTGTTGTGTGGCAAAAGAAGAGAGTCACTATAATTCACCATAGAAAAAAAGTAATAAAATAACATAAAAAGTCAAGAAATAGTAAGTACATGTACAGGCAAGTTTCTTAACTGTGTTATACCTAGTCTGGGATTACAATATAAATACACAGAACTGATATTTTTTTTTTTTTTTGTAGTTTACTACACCAGGAAAAAAAGTGAATTAGCCAATTCACTTGTATGAGAAGTTCTGTTGTATTTGTATGTGACACATTTGTTTGTGTGTCCACAGTAGTGACAGCAGAAGAAGAGATTCACGAAGAAGTGTACTGTCTGAAAACTCCAAGGATGAGCTTCCAAGAGACTTAAGTCAGTTTTTGTTTGTTGGTTTCTTTGCTTCATTTTTATTGTGTTGTTAAGAGGTCCTATAGTAAGTGTATGGATGTATGTGTGTGTGAGAGAGAGAATAGATTAATAAATGAATGACAGAGAGAAGAGCTTCAGACCATATAATAACCTCAAAGAGTGTTCCCCCCCCCCTCATAATTTGCAGTAAATAAGCAGGTAACCAGTTTTTTTCTTTTTTTTTTTTTAAATCTGATTTCCTTTTGATGCATATTCTAATTTCCTTATACTAGAATGTCATATAAGGTTTATACACTCCAGCGACTTTGTAAAAATGTTTTTACATATATACGTTTTTTTTTCATTGTTTTTCAGGATATATTTACTTACTTAATCATATACATTCAGCTTGAAGTTTTCATGAATTATTATTGCTTGTTGTTTGTATAGACATATGTCTTATGTTGTAGTCTGTAAATGAGCATGAACAGAAAGGATTTGAGTAAAACTATAGGGGAACATATATATGCAGATTTTACAGAACCATAGAGGTCTTACATAAATATTGAAAAATATATTTACTTTCAACATTATGTGTACACTAGACATTCTGTGCTCATGTATCCCGCACGCTGTAGAAAAGTTTGCACAATTAGAAAGAGCAAACACAAAGTTCATAAAAAAATAAAACAATCATTGGCTGTAGATAACAGACAGGAATGAAGTAATACTGCAGGATTTAGAGGTTCACTATTAGAATGTTTGATGCTGTACAATTCAGGACTTGAACAAATATTTGTATCAGTGTCTGAAATGTTGCGTGTGCTTCTGCTGAAAAAAAGCCATTAATGAGAGAAGAGAAACCCTGACTTTCAGTCCATCAGTGTTCTGACTTTCAGTCCATCAGTTTTCTGACTTTCAGTCCATCAGTGTTCTGACTTTCAGTCCACCAGTGTTCTGACTTTCAGTCCACCAGTGTTCTGACTTTTAGTCCACCAGTGTTCTGACTTTTAGTCCACCAGTGTTCTGACTTTCAGTCCATCAGTGTTATGACTTTCAATCCACCAGTGTTCTGACTTTCATTCCACCAGTGTTCTGACTTTCAGTCCATCAGTGTTCTGACTTTCAATCCACCAGTTTTCTGACTTTCAGTCCACCAGTGTTCTGACTTTCAGTCCATCAGTGTTCTGACTTTCAGTCCATCAGTGTTCTGACTTTCAGTCCATCAGTTTTCTGACTTTCAGTCCATCAGTTTTCTGACTTTCAGTCCATCAGTGTTCTGACTTTCAATCCATCAGTGTTCTGGCTTTCAATCCATCAGTTTTTTTACTTTCAGTCCATCAGTGTTCTGACTTTCAGTCCATCAGTGTTCTGACTTTCAGTCTATCAGTTTTCTGACAAATGCAAAAGTTAGAATGGTTGAGGGTGTAATAATAATCTGTGTATGGATATATTTTAATGGTGGGTGTTTGTAAACCTAAGGTTTTGTTAATAATCAGAGAATATGTCAACAGTCATGTTAAAACTACAGTAACATGCTAATAATGAGAGCATGTATCATCAGTGATGTTTAACTGAAATGTAAGAATTCTATGTATAAATATTAATCGTAATGTATTGTAGACATGCATCTTTTTGATTTAATTGAATTTCAAAATGTTACTCTTCATATTTCATCTATAGAAATTTGTCTTTTGTGCTGACAAATCTGAATCAGTTTCTTGCATCTTACAGGCCTCATTGTAGATACTTACAAGGCCTCGTTGTGTCTATATATATTAAAAGTTGTTCAGATACTTACAGGCCTTGTTGTGTCTAGATACATTAAAAGTTGTTCAGATACACTACTGTACAGGACAGTTTGACTTCATTTACCGTACTTCATTATAATATTAATTCTTTTCGCTATTACATGATTTTCTATATCTTTTGTTGTTATTCTTTCTTAAAGAGGAGATAAGAGGGGGTTGTATATTTTCATTATTGTAACAAATTTTCGTAATTGTATTTACACTTTCATGTTACCCAAGAGTTTCATACTGAGAAGCTATGTACAGAATGTTTACGTAAGAAATTAAGAAAGCAGTGTTTATGTCTCAGTTTTCAAAAAGTCAGACTTATATTTTAATCCATTTTTAATCTTATATTTTCTAGGTCGCAAACATTTTGGGACATTTCCACGAGGATTTGAAGGTGGACAATTAGAATCAACCATAGAAGGAAAAAATAATGGTAATTTTTAAAAAGTGTTAAAGTCAGCATAAATATTCACATTTGAAAGTGCTAACCTTCTTTAGGTTTGTTAATGTTGCTTTGCAGCTTGTCTTTAGCACATGGTTGTGCTGAGCAATTTAGTGTTGTTCACAGCAGGACAGTCTCAGCATCATTAACTCTAACCTGTCAGTTTTCAGTCTGTTCACTTCTGTCACTTGTAACCAGGAAAACATGTTTGTAATGTAATGTAAAACATCTGGTGTGCCCTTTGGTCTTCTTCTCTTCTAGCTCTTTATATATATATATATATATATGAGTTTGGTTTTGTCCCTTCTGTCTCTTGTATATATGTGAGTTTGGTTTTGTCCCTGCTATCTCTTATATATATATGAGAGTTTGGTTTTGTCCCTTCTATCTCTTATATATATGACTGTATCTTGTATATATATGAATTAGGTCTTGCAGTTCACTTCTATTCGATCTAACTTTCTTCATTACATAGTACTTTTTTTTATATCATAATCTTATAACTGTTTTAAAATGTGATATCCATTTTTTCAACTAGTTGACAGATGCACTTGTTTGTCATGTTTTATTTTGGAGTTTTCCTATTAATTTTCTACTTTTTCTCATTTAGGTCATCAGACATTTCCTCGATCAGCGATCAGACGTCTTGAAAATGAACCTAGCCTTCATTCTTTGATGTCACACAGTTCCGAGGGCACATTTGATACACGGAGCTGGGATTCCCGGAGCTCCTCTAGCAGCGGATTGCCTGACCAAGACTTTGACTCCCCTGGAGGAAGATATTCTCTGAGTGGGCCTCTGTTTTCTAAATGTAAGGAGTTTCACTTGTAGCGCTCTGAGATAAGTTCTAAGTGGGCCTCTGTTTTCTAAATGTAAGGAGTTTCACTTGTAGTGCTCTGAGATAAGTTTAAATGTAAGAGATCTTGGATTCTGTGAAGATTTACAGAACTAAAGAAGACTTGCAGAATTTGTGGCAAAGGTAAACAAGTTCCTTGTTTTTGTTTTTCGTTTAGCTCCCCGTGCACCAACCAACTGGAAGAAGGGAAAGCTCTTGGGATCAGGTGCATTTGGAGAAGTGTTCCTGTGTTGTGATGCTGACTCTTCCATAGAGCTGGCAGTCAAGCAGGTCCAGCTGGGGACTATGAATGCTGAAGTGTCTAAGGTAACAAAGAAAACAAAAAACTAAGATATAAAAACAAGTCGAACTCAGACATTTTTTTTCTTCTTTAAAGCTTGAATATAAACCACGAATAAATACCAATATCACCAAGATAACAGATAGTTTGTTTTTATTAAAAAAAAAAAAACTACATGAATACAGATCAAAGCATGAGTAGAAAATATTTTTTGTTCATGGGGGAGGTCAGCAGTGTTGTTGATTTTGTACAGCTTGGCAGTCGGCAATCTATGATCCTGTCCAACCTCTCTGTTGCTATCTCCAGACTGGCTAATGGATTAGAGATCAGTAAAGTCCCCATGGTGGTGGAGTCTGTTGAAGAAGTGTTGCATGCCTCCTGCTTTTTAGCTGGAGGTAGGGAGTGAAAAAAAACATCTGTCGTAACTCGCCCTCAGTTTGTCACAGTGTCGTGCCTCAACACTTTCACCGCGCTAGAAAGGAAAAAAGTTGTTATCTCTTGGTTAGATTTCTTGAAACTCAGAATGTATATTTGTTTTTGTGGTGTGATCTTTTGACAGTGAAGAGTCTGGTCAGAGTGTGTGTCAGTCTTGTGTATGTATGGGATTATCTCAGTCAGATCTGTGCTCACCTTATATTTCAGTGCAGCAGCATGTTAGAACCGTGCAAGAATTATGTTAAAAATAAATGTACGTTACCTGTTACCTGACCTTCCCTGCACTAAAACTAGTGCTTGAGGTGAGGTTACACTGACCAGCAGGTGCAAGTTACACACACACAGACCTAATAAGACTGTCATAAACCTGAACATTATTGCTCCTGCTGGTTAATGTTTAGCTTACCTTTTACATAAGATATCATTGTTTAGTTTTATTTTTCTTACAGGAAGTGAGAGCATTGGAAAATGAGCTGCAGTTGCTACGATATTTCCAGCATGAAAGAATTGTCCAGTACTATGGGTGTCAACAAGAGAGTAAAGTTTTGTCAATATTCATGGAGTATATGCCAGGGGTAAGGGGTTTCTCATGTTGTGACAAGCATAGTGGTTAGAGAGCTTTGCTGTTTGTTGCAGGAGAACTTGCCTCATACTAGTCTCTCTCTCTTTTCGGCAGTCAGTATGGCTCATAATATACAGTTGAGTTTGTAGTTTTTTATTTCATTTTTAGCTTTCTCACCTTTGTCTTTAATTTGTGCACCAGTTTTGCTGTAAATAGTACTTATGTCTTGAGTTGATAGGAAAAGGGGACTGAATCTAGCAGCAACATACTTATAGCACTTTTAGGCTGGATCTAACAACAACGTCCTTATAGCACTTTAGGCCTAGATTTAGCAGAAACATACTTATAGCACTTTAGGCCTAGATCTAGCAGCAACATGTATATAGCACTTTAGGCCTAGATCTAGCAACAGCATACTTATAGCACTTTAGGCCTAGATCTAGCAACAACATACTTAGCTTATAGCACTTTAGGCCTAGATCTGGCAAGAACATACTTAGCTTATAGCACTTTAGGCCTAGATCTAGCAGCAGCATACTTAACTTATAGAAAGGTTAAAGAGGAAAGATGGAGATAAGTGTACAAACGTAAAATATCTTACTATGGTGAACATTTTGTTGAATGTGAATTTCTAATCAGTTTTGACCACAAATTTAAAGCAAAAAATATCACACACTCAATAAAAACTATAAAGGGTATTTGAATAAGGGCAAGAAAACAAAGTAGCAATGAAGTATAATTTTCTCTCTCTCTCTCTCACACACACACAAACACACACACACACACACACACAGAAAGTATGTGGATGTAAAGAATAAAAACACTTGTTCCCAGGGTTCTGTCTTGGACCACATGAAGCAGTATGGGCCCCTGACAGAAAATGTTACCCGCAGGTACACAAGACAAGTGCTGCAAGGTCTGGCTTTCCTCCATAAGAACGTGATCGTTCACAGAGATATTAAAGGTAAGGTAGAAGCTTTCTCAGTATCTCTAGCTTCTCGTTATATCGGGCAACTTTATCCAGCATCAGAAGTACCTTCAGCTCAACGCCGTGAATATGGCTTACCTAGACAGTTTGTCTTGTGGCATCATATACTGGCACTTCAGCAGTTTTGAAGTGGGCAGATATTAGCTGCTGTTGGTTTGCTGAGCATCATCTTGCTGAAATTTCCAACAACAGTCTGTTTTAAATAAACTTGCTGAAGCAGCACAGTTTATGGGTATCGCGCAGTTTTGTTCTTCCATTAACTCTGCTTTTTTGACTGAACATTAGGGAGTTCACAGTGATGACCAAAGTTCACTCTGCGAGATTCAAAGCAACAGCATTAGATGATCTTACTAGAAGAGATGAAGGTATAGATGCTTGGCTGATTTTGTAGATGGTTACTGTTTTAGATCCGTATTTTGAGATATTCATATTTTCTCAAATACAAAGAAACACCAGATTCATGAATTTGAATTTTTGTGTACAGAAGAAAGGCAGTTAACAAAGGAAAGAAATTGACAAAGGCGACAGTGCCCATGTGGTTTCAGAGCTAGTGAAGAAGAAACTAAAACAAACATTATTACTTACTGATTCTTTAATGTTAACTGCTGAATCAAATGAGGAAGACCATAGTGAAATCTTAGACTTGAACTGTTATAAAGTAAAGCCACAAGATTCTAGAAACGGAAACCTCCTCTCATCTGCTGGAAAATAAATAGTCATTGTTTCCCCGTGTTCCTAGGTATGTGAAGATTATACTCTGTGTCCCAGCCGCTGTTCCCTCTAAGCTACGTGGCCGCCCACGGAAAAAAATCATAACGCGCACAAAACTTCTGGAGGTGTGAAAAAGAAAAGTGAAACTGCTACTTTTATTTTCCAGTTTCCAGATGTTACTCCGTGCTATAACTGCGATCAAGAAAAATACAATGATGGTACATGTTTTTCCTTTACTGTTTCGTGTTGAGAAATTACTTTCGGATCGAATATTTCAACTGTTCTTTTATCGTGTAGTTTCAGTAGTACTGTGGCAGAATAGTGACGAGGCAGGTGGGCACACAGAGGGTAGAGGGTAATTAAAATAAACGGACAGATGAATTTCCACTGCGTCGTGGAAAAGGAAAATGTCCATTGAGCTGCTCAGATATGCAAACTGATCTTGGTAACTAACACCAGACGTTGTGATTACCAACATTAGAGCCATCCTGTTTTTTTTTTTTAAATAGCAAAAGATTTACTATCCCTGTGAATAGTAAATCCACCATAGGATTATGTTTCAATAAGCCCATAGTAACTCGAATATGATAGGAAAAACAACTATGTAAATAAATAACTACTGTCATTGAATGAATAAGTAAACAAAGAAACCATCATTACAATTAACTAAATACCAGTAACTTAAAAGTACAGCAGATTTATCCTGTTATTAAATATACAGGTCGTTACTGTGTGATATATACTACGCACATTTGCACACACAAAATTTTTTTTGCACATGAGCCGAACATTTTGCATACAGACTGCAAACACTTAGAGGGAACATCAGTCCCAGCCACTTCTATACCTTGTGTACACTCAGACATATGGCAGACTTTCTGAAAGTTGCTTGAGAATATGAGTATGTTGGTTTGTCTTTATGACTGATTAAGTGGAAGATAACTTTATAGACCATGAAGTTTTGACCTTGTCTTCATGACTGATTAAGTGGAAGATAACTTTACAACATATTTACTGTGATTTTGCAGTTTTAGGTTTTTTTTAAAACTTGTTTTCTTTTTATCTTTAAACATTTAAAATGCGTTAAGGACATTTAAAATTATAATACCCAGTTGTAACAATTAACATGTAAAATGGCTGGTTTCCAAAAATAAAAAAAATACTCTCATGAAGTTTTTTCACATATTCTTATATATCTTATATCCTTCCCGTGCCGTTAAACATCACATAGGGCTCGCAAAGTAGTTCGCCAATTTTTCCTGTCTTCGGCGAGTCTTTCAACCTCATCAAAGGATTTTATGCCTGTTAATTTGTTTTCACATATTACTGATGAGATAAAATTGATGCATATTTTTCATTTAATGGATTCATTTCTTTTAAATCAGGAACTGCACTGTTTTAAATATTTAAATATTGAGTTGTATTTCGTTATAAAATTTAAGACATTTGTGATCAAGTAATCACTTCATAAGTTTTGTTTTATTTGCATGCAGAATTTGTTGATGAATCTTCTCAAACATTTTCCTCACTGTATCCACCAGCTGCAAATATTCTAAGAGATACCATGGGCAATGTCAAGCTTGCTGATTTTGGAGCATCAAAAAGGCTGCAGACCATATCCAGTGCTACAGGCCTAAAGACAGCCATAGGAACCCCTCATTGGATGGCCCCAGAGGTCATAAATGGGGAAGGTTATGGTCGCAAGGCTGATGTCTGGTAAGTATCAAGGTTTTATGTGGCTTGTTTCAGATGATGTTACGTGCAGTTTCTCTAAGTCAGAGAGTTTACTGAGGCATTTGATCCAGGAATAAATGTTTGAAGATTCAGTGCAGGAATGTTCAGTTCACCAGTCAGTATCTGGCATAGATGAGTTGTTCTACCTGGTCTGGCATAGATGAGTTGTTCTACCTGGTCTGGCATAGATGAGTTGTTCTATCTGGTCTGGCATAGATGAGTTGTTCTACCTGGTCTGGCATAGATGAGTTGTTCTACCTGGTCTGGCATAGATGAGTTGTTCTACCTGGTCTGGCATAGATGAGTTGTTCTATCTGGTCTGGCATAGATGAGTTGTTCTACCTGGTCTGGCATAGATGAGTTGTTCTACCTGGTCTGGCATAGATGAGTTGTTCTATCTGGTCTGGCATAGATGAGTTGTTCTACCTGGTCTGGCATAGATGAGTTGTTCTACCTGGTCTGGCATAGATGAGTTGTTCTATCTGGTCTGGCATAGATGAGTTGTTCTATCTGGTCTGGCATAGATGAGTTGTTCTATCTGGTCTGGCATAGATGAGTTGTTCTACCTGGTCTGGCATAGATGAGTTGTTCTATCTGGTCTGGCATAGATGAGTTGTTCTACCTGGTCTGGCATAGATGAGTTGTTCTACCTGGTCTGGCATAGATGAGTTGTTCTACCTGGTCTGGCATAGATGAGTTGTTCTATCTGGTCTGGCATAGATGAGTTGTTCTACCTGGTCTGGCATAGATGAGTTGTTCTACCTGGTCTGGCATAGATGAGTTGTTCTATCTGGTCTGGCATAGATGAGTTGTTCTACCTGGTCTGGCATAGATGAGTTGTTCTACCTGGTCTGGCATAGATGAGTTGTTCTATCTGGTCTGGCATAGATGAGTTGTTCTATCTGGTCTGGCATAGATGAGTTGTTCTATCTGGTCTGGCATAGATGAGTTGTTCTATCTGGTCTGGCATAGATGAGTTGTTCTATCTGGTCTGGCATAGATGAGTTGTTCTACCTGGTCTGGCATAGATGAGTTGTTCTATCTGGTCTGGCATAGATGAGTTGTTCTGCCTGGTCTGGCATAGATGAGTTGTTCTACCTGGTCTGGCATAGATGAGTTGTTCTATCTGGTCTGGCATAGATGAGTTGTTCTGCCTGGTCTGGCATAGATGAGTTGTTCTATCTGGTCTGGCATAGATGAGTTGTTCTATCTGGTCTGGCATAGATGAGTTGTTCTATCTGGTCTGGCATAGATGAGTTGTTCTATCTGGTCTGGCATAGATGAGTTGTTCTACCTGGTCTGGCATAGATGAGTTGTTCTATCTGGTCTGGCATAGATGAGTTGTTCTATCTGGTCTGGCATAGATGAGTTGTTCTACCTGGTCTGGCATAGATGAGTTGTTCTATCTGGTCTGGCATAGATGAGTTGTTCTATCTGGTCTGGCATAGATGAGTTGTTCTACCTGGTCTGGCATAGATGAGTTGTTCTGCCTGGTCTGGCATAGATGAGTTGTTCTACCTGGTCTGGCATAGATGAGTTGTTCTATCTGGTCTGGCATAGATGAGTTGTTCTACCTGGTCTGACATAATAAAACTCAAGCTGTATAAAACATGTTCCACAGAACAACACTCAAAACATGTCCCACAGAACATATTTTAGCATTCAACACACAGAACATGTCCCACAGAACATATTTTAGCATTCAACACACAGAACATATCCCACAGAACATATTTTAGCATTCAACACACAGAACATGTCCCACAGAACATATTTTAGCATTCAACACACAGAACATATTTTAGCATTCAACACACAGAACATGTCCCACAGAACATATTTTAGCATTCAACACAACATGTCCCACAGAACATATTTTAGCATTCAACACACAGAACATGTCCCACAGAACATATTTTAGCATTCAACACACAGAACATGTCCCACAGAACATATTTTAGCATTCAACACACAGAACATGTCCCACAGAACATATTTTAGCATTCAGCACACAGAACATGTCCCACAGAACATATTTTAGCATTCAACACACAGAACATGTCCCACAGAACATATTTTAGCATTCAACACACAGAACATGTCCCACAGAACATATTTTAGCATTCAACACACAGAACATATTTTAGCATTCAGCACACAGAACATGTCCCACAGCACATATTTTAGCATTCAGCACACAGAACATATTTTAGCATTCAACACACAGAACATATTTTAGCATTCAGCACACAGAACATATTTTAGCATTCAACACACAGAACATGTCCCACAGAACATATTTTAGCATTCAGCACACAGAACATATTTTAGCATTCAGCACACAGAACATGTCCCACAGAACATATTTTAGCATTCAGCACAGAACATGTCCCACAGAACATATTTTAGCATTCGACACAGAACATGTCCCACAGAACATATTTTAGCATTCAACACAGAACATGTCCCACAGAACATATTTTAGCATTCAACACACAGAACATGTCCCACAGAACATATTTTAGCATTCAACACACAGAACATGTCCCACAGAATATATTTTAGCATTCAACACACAGAACATGTCCCACAGAACATATTTTAGCATTCAACACACAGAACATGTCCCACAGAACATATTTTAGCATTCAACACACAGAACATGCCCCACAGAATATATTTTAGCATTATAACTAATTAATGTTAACCATCTTTACAAAGAAGTCATCTACAATAACATGCTTCTACGAAACAACAAAGCAACTGGTTCAGATGGAATTGTTGCAGAAATGATTAAGGAAGGAGGTCTAAGTCTACACGAACAGATATGTGCACTAATACAACAAATATGGAGAAAAGAAAAAATCCCTGGTGAATGGAGAGAATCATTACTGATCCTAGTATTCAAAAAAGGAAATAACAGCAAGTGTTAAAACTACAGAGGAATGTCCTCACTACAAACAAGCTACAAAATATTATCTATTATACTTTTAAATAGATTAAAACCATACAGCGAGAACATACTGGGAGACTATCAAGCAGATCAACTATAGACCAAATATTTCATCCTCGTCAAAGAGTAGAAAAGTACTGGCAATATGGAAAAGAACTACATAATATCTTCACTGACTTCAAGAAAGCTTATGACAGCACAGATAGGAACAGCTTATGGAAAATTATGAAAGAATTTGAGATATCTAATAAATTAATCAATTTGGCCAGAATATGCATGGAGGATACACAAAATATAGTAATATATAAAGGAAGGTAGTCATATAAGAACTTTTAAAACAAAGTGATACATTATCTCCATTACTGTTCAACCTAGTACTAGAAAAGGTAATTGGAAAAGTGAAAGAAGACAGCAATAGAGAAGAACTAGCTAAAATACTAGGATACGTTGATGACATGGACCTAGTAGGGGAAACTATGCAAGAAGTCATCAACACCTGTATACACCTGAGAGATGTAGCACTAAAAGTGAGCTTGATCATTAACCAAGATAAGACAGAGTATATTAAGATATCAAGAGACCAGAGGAGGAATGATCAAGATTATATAAAAGTTGGGGATATGATTGTTAGGAAAACAGAAACATACAAATATTTAGGCACAACTTTCTACATAAACAACATCTTATCTTATCTTATATCTTATATCCTTCCCATGCCGTTAAACGTCACATAGGGCTCGCAAAGTAGTTCACCAATTTTATAAGCAACATAGTAAGTGAGAAAATTAAAAGCAGAGTACAGATAGGGAATAAAATATACTTTGCCTAGCAACACCTTTTAAAATCCAAAATCCTGTCCCAAAACACCAAAATAACAATCTACAAAACTATAATAAGACCAGTCATCACGTACGGATTAGAGACACGGAGTACAACAAAAAGATGAACAACAATTACAGATCTTTGAGAATGAGATCCTAAGAAGAATCTTTGGGCCCATAAAGGATATCACCAGTGGAGAATAGAGAACTAGAAAGAACACTGAACTGAACAGCTTATTTAAATCCCAACAAATTATAAATGTCTTGAAACTGAACAGACTACATTGGTTGGGCCATGTAGAAAGAATGGAAGAGAACAGTCAGTCAGTCATTTGCATGTCCCTTGCGGAACTTTGCCTCCGTAACAGCTCTCTTGTAGGCCCCTTGGTTGTGAGCAAGATGCCCTGCTGCTGATGCATCCATTTGCAGATCATCAACAATGTCTTGCAGCCACCTTCACCTTGGTCTTACTCTCTTTCTTTTTCCCATTATGTACCCTTCCAAGACGGTCTTCTCTAGATTATCATGATGTTTAATCCGTCCAAAATATTTAAGTTTTCTCTCTCTAATCCTCTTTACTAGCCTGCCTTCTTCAGTATTAAGTTCTTGTAGTATGGATATATTTATTCTTTTTTGTGTCCATGATATTTGAAGAACTCTTCTGTAGCATTTACATTCAAAGGCATTTATGCGTTTCTCAGCTGTTTTGTTAAGTGTCCAGGTCTCACAGGCATATGTTGCGATGGGAAAGATGCATGCCCTTAAAAATCTTATTTTTGTAGTTCTGTCTGTTCCTCTCCACTGAGAGAACAGACAAACAAAGATGGTGTATGCACAAGAGACGAGGGAAACAAGATCAAGGGGTAGACCAAGACAGATGGAAAGACAACATAGAAGAGGATATAAAAGAAATTAATGTCATCAACAGGAGAGAGAAGATTAGGAACAGAGAGTAATAGAGGCGAACTTTATCTGCTGCAGTGAGCCTAATGGCCTGGAAAGCTGAATAAGAAGCTTTATAAATGAAACTAGCACTTCAGATTTGTTAAGGGAGTTTTGCAGTAAACCAGTTTGATAATCATTTAGTTGCCTATGATCATGTCCACATCCTCTATTGGACTTATTCCACATCATAGGCTGCCAGTTTGGACCTTCTGTACATAATACTGCTGCCATTCCTTCATTTTTTTTTTTTTTTAACATCATCTACTGTTAGAAATTTTTGAAAATGTCTGTTATAGGCAGGAAAATCTGCGTAACTTCTTACCATAAAATATTAGATAAAATTTTGCTAAATTTATGATAGGTCCATCCCCTGCCCTATGATGACACACCCACCCCCACCCCACCCCACCCCCAAGCCTAATGTCGACCAGGACTAGACATAAAAGAAAAGCTTATAATTTTGAATTATTTTTTTCCAAGAAGTAATATCTATAACTGCCTTACGTTTCTTTTTGCATTGAATGTAAAGTTTTATTACATGCTTTACTGTTGTATTACTTAGAGCAAAGGCAACAACTTATTTTAAAACTTAAACAATTTAGCCAGTTTTTATCTGACATTAGAATTTACAACTTTATTTTATTGGTGATAACAATAGCATGTAAGTTGTTTTAGTGAAGTCATTTGTTCCAAGTTTTAGCACATTTCATTACAGAATAGTTGAGAATCAGCTGTCTTGTTAGTAGAGAATCAGCTGTCCTGTTAGTTGAGAATCAGCTGTCCTGTTAGTTGAGAATCAGCTGTCTTGTTAGTTGAGAATCAGCTGTCCTGTTAGTTGAGAATCAGCTGTCCTGTTAGTTGAGAATCAGCTGTCCTGTTAGTTGAGAATCAGCTGTCCTGTTAGTTGAGAATCAGCTGTCTTGTTAGAGAATCAGCTGTCCTGTTAGTTGAGAATCAGCTGTCCTGTTAGTTGAGAATCAGCTGTCCTGTTAGTTGAGAATCAGCTGTCTTGTTAGTTGAGAATCAGCTGTCTTGTTAGTTGAGAATCAGCTGTCTTGTTAGTTGAGAATCAGCTGTCCTGTTAGTTGAGAATCAGCTGTCTTGTTAGTTGAGAATCCATCATCTTTATTCATACAAAAGAGACCTTTTCTAAAGTTCCAAAAATGCATTGCATCATTTGTTTTCTGTTAATTTTATTAATGATCCTAGAACAGAGATCATTTCAAGAGCAAAGATTTGTTGAATAAACAATAATTTTATCATGTTTGTATATTAAAAAAAAATCCACCATAAACATGATGGTGGATGGTTTGTCTACCATTTGGAATCTAGTTTATTGAGACTGTATGTAAAGCATAACAAACAGTAGTAAGAAAAATATGTATAAAATAATCAGTTTTATAAAATACAGAAAGCCAATAAATTACAGTCCAGAATTATTGTACTTAATATAAGTTAAAAAAAAAAGTAGCTATATAATGTCATTACCTAAGGGAGATTGTTTTACTTGACTTGTAAGCACCATACAGAGTGATGTGCTCAACATAAAGCCAGACAGCTTTTCCTTGCCTGTCTCCAGAAGAAGTCAGGAACTGCTTCCTGCAGCTGGATGACTGGGCTGGATTCAAACCCCCAACTTTTGCCACGAGAGACTTGTGCACTAGCCACCTCCATCACTCTGCCTCATATAGAACAGAAGCTGTTTATATTTTCAGCTGCGCTAGCACTTTATACTGACCATGTATCTTCTTTTGCCAGGAGTGTGGGCTGTACTGTTGTGGAGATGTTAACACAGAAGCCTCCTTTCTCAGACTACGAATCGTTTGCTGCCATGTTTCAGATCGTCACTTGCAAACATCCCAAGTATGAACTGCCATCCAGTGCTTCTGTGTACGTCAAAGACTTTCTTGTCCAGACATTTAAATCTACGGGTCAGGACAGGCCTTCGGCAGAAGGTTTACTAGATCACAGATTTGTCAAAGACCTGACTTAATGCTGGTGCGCTTGCACTAGGAGTTGTCATGTCCTGAGTTCTGTTGCTTCATGATGATGGAAGCAAGTGTGTGTGAGCGAAAGATTGTACTTCATACTAACAGGCATTGTAATCATGTAACATGTGCTGGCTTCACTCACAGCTGGCTAATGATATTCGTAATGTTGAAGCTGTGTGATGGTGCACTCGAGGAACTCTGGCCATTAGAGATCTGATGATGGATAAACTTAACTGAGCTCCCTTGGCTGTGGCAGATATGAAGGTAAATGCAACATTGGATTTAATTTCATTGATGAATATCCTAACTGAGCAATGATTTCACTCCACTGTTGGTGTTTACCTGATTTGTTAAGTTTCTTTACTTAATGAGGACTGGCTGTGTAAACATGAGTGTTTTTATTATTTATTGTCAGTTATGAATATTTTTTCAGTTTTTTTTTTTTGGGTGGGTGGGGGTGGTTTGAGTACACAGGGAAGGAAGACATGCCAGAGTCGTATGATTTTATGCCAAGTGATGCTAGAAAATTGTGCAAGTTTTTCCCCCAACTGTTGAACAATGATGCTAGACCAAGCTGACACACTAACTGCTGATTTTCTCTTCCCTCGGGGAAGAGAGGTTCTCATATTAAACTTTGGCATTTTGCCCATCTCCCAGCTAGAGATGACAGTAAATGTTGACATCCTGCTGTACTACTGATGTCCAAGAGTTTTACTTTTTGTATTGGCAGCCAAAAACTGGAAAATCAAATCAGTAATCTTTGAGACCAGTTTTAACTTCAATACCATCATGAGAAACTATTCTATGCAGTAACACATTCAGCATTTATAGAAGTTTCTCTGTGTAATATAAATGCAACCAAGAGCAGAATGGCCTACAGGAGTAACTCTGACATTCTTAGTTATTCCTGCAAGTACAGAGTACTTGGTGTCATGGAGGACAAGACTGGGAGTTGTCATGAAAATAACCAGTACTTTTTTCTTTGTCTGACTTTGACTTTTCTGATCCCCAGGTTTACAAGTTTTCACTCTTTTTCTTTGTGCTGGGTAGTGCATTGTACAAGTCTTTTTTCAGTTGTTCTACACCTTGCTATGACTGTCAGAGTGGAATGTACAGGTCTTTTTTCTTGTTCAGTTGTTCTACACCTTGCTATGACTGTCAGAGTGGAATGTACAAGTCTTTTTTCTTGTTCAGTTGTTCTACACCTTGCTATGACTGTCAGAGTGGAATGTACAAGTCTTTTTTCTTGTTTAGTTGTTCTACACCTTGCGATGACTGTCAGAGTGGAATGTACAAGTCTTTTTTCTTGTTCAGTACACCTTGCTATGACTGTCAGAGTGGAATGTACAAGTCTTTTTTCTTGTTTAGTTGTTCTACACCTTGCTATGACTGTCAGTGATGGAGAAGTTTGGTAGTGTGAAGTTCTTGCAGAGATATTTCAGCGCGCTGCAGTCCAGAAGGTGTTTCATAGTTTGTCTGTTTCACAACAATCCAGCAAGTGTTTCACAGTTTCTTCTTGTCTGTTTCACAACAATGCAGCAGGTGTTTCACAGTTTCTTCTTGTCTGTTTCACAACAATGCAGCAGGTGTTTCACAGTTTCTTCTTGTCTGTTTAACAACAATCCAGCAGGTGTTTCACAGTTTCTTCTTGTCTGTTTCACAACAATCCAGCAGGTGTTTCACAGTTTCTTCTTGTCTGTTTCACAACAATCCAGCAGGTGTTTCAGAGTTTCTTCTTGTCTGTTGCACCACAGTGAAAAACTATATTAGAACAAAATGGCTTCCTGTTTTGTGTGGGTAGATGTAAGATGGTGAAGATGCATATAACAGCCAGCACACATCACATACTCTTACAATCAAGTTGTTATGCATTCTAAAAATTATTTATAATTTAATAAAAATTATGGTTCCACATTTTATTTCGCACATTCCTATAACAAACATAATATTTGTGATCAGTCATCAGTTATAAAAGAAGTAATTTATGCGGTAGCCAAATGTAGGCTTGCTCACCACTGCACTGTTAGTAGCTCTGCTTGCTCATGAAGTAGAGTTTTTGTAGAGGGAACATTGCTATCCTACACACTGAATCACATAACTGTAACATTTTTTTTATTTAACAATGAACACCTGGAAGAATGTGATCTATCCCTTAACAGTAGAATCACAGAAACTGTGAAACTGCATAAACCTAGACACACCTGTATCAGACTAGTTCAGTTACACACAGAAAATCTCGACAGAAAACTGTCTCATCAGAAAGGCCAGCAATTATTTTTAACACAAGTGTTTTCTGAAGTGTCTTTGAAGCATTATTGGTATGTCTGCGGCTGTATTCTCATTTAAATATTAAGTGCCATCTCTTGAATAAAAACAATGAATGCTTCGTGACACTGCAACATAGTACGTGTACCTAACTTGTATGTCTGAAAAAGTAGTCCTTGCATGCACAAAGTTGAGATACACTAATGTAGAGGACAGTGAGACGTCTTGTCTCTAAATATAAAGTAACGATTCTCATATTAGTCTTGGGTGGCTGAGATTTTGTCTTTACTTTTTAAGTTTCTTCTGAATTGAGCTTTGAATTTTACAAATTATTTGACTTCATCTTTTCTCTCTCTCAAAGACAAGTATTACTGCTGTGTGCCAGATTTATTCGTGGACAAACCCTTCACATAATAAATGCCTCTAAGTTTTACTGTCAGTTGCAACAATCTTGCAAGATAACCGGAAGGGGCAGCTGCCATTATATCATTTACTGTTTGTTAGTTGATTTGTTAGTTGTGGTAGTGGTAAGTGAAGTTGTTTTTA
The DNA here is from genome assembly GCA_009760885.1 of Achatina immaculata. NCBI lineage: Eukaryota > Metazoa > Mollusca > Gastropoda > Stylommatophora > Achatinidae > Lissachatina > Lissachatina immaculata. The sequence continues at coordinate 23,228,050 of CM019713.1, read as the reverse complement.
TGTTATATTCTGTCATAGCCAGACTTGTAGGCAGTTGTAAACATCTCTATTTTCTACACTGCTTGAGATATTTTGCTTCAGTGTTTAGATCCTTTAAATCTTTGACTTCCTTGAGCCATTTAAACAGTTGTTTTTTTTTTTTAAATAATAAAGAAGAGTTGCACTCGTATGAATTGGTTTTATAGTTAGCAGTGTATAAACTAGCTTTCATTCCTGGTATAACCTGGTGGCTGTGATGAATGTTTGTGTGTCATGGATGTTGTTCATCAGTTTAAGACTTGAATATCCTTGGAAATTCTAGCTTTAGAATTATCCTACTGTCGTTTAATGTAACTACCTCCATTGAGTTTTGGCATCCTGGGCACCTTGGAAGATTTCCTTTAGAAGCTACATATTATAGGCCTGAGTGTATTTAACCTTAATCTTGTTTTTCTTCCAGGAAATAATGCATAGTCGTGCGTTTTGTGATGGTGTCTTCTTACCCCTTTGTTCTCAACATCTCAGCCTCAGCTTCTTGCTTGTGTCTGCCATTAATGTTGACATCCAGATGTTTGTGCTTAGCTTATCTGCCACACTGACTGCACAGATTTAATTATTAGTAAAACAGGATATTCAGATCTTGCTTTAAGAAACAAAAGATTAGATACTCATTTTCAGTATTTGTCTCATTGAGAAAATAATTTAAGCCTACAAGTTTTTTTTAATGTGACACAGTTACGCCTACATGTTTTTGTTTTTTTTTTGTGATGCACTTAAGCCTACAAGTTTTTCATGTTACATATTTACACCTACAGGTTTTTACTGTAACATATCTACTGAGATTTATTCACATTGCTTCATGTACTAATTCATACTCTCTGCACAAAGATTATTTGACAAATTTGCTTATGTGACACTTGGCCACAGTGGCTTATTTGCTGGACATAGTTACATGTAAACGTTCCTAGTAAGAAGTGAAAGCTCTTTATATGTAGGAATTATACTTTTTTTTTATCTCATCATAATGTCAGGGGTTACAACTAGTATTTATGTGGACATAGGAAAATTTCATTTATTTCACAAACTGAAATATACAAGAGATATTTTTTGTGTGTGTTCAACTCTTAAGAATTGTCTGTGCTTATGAAAGATAACAAGAAGTGATAAAAATGTAATAGAAAAGAAACTAGCAGAATGTTGGTTCATCACCAGAGAAAACAAGAGCAAAACTGCACTGAGTAACAAGAATGCCATCTTTTTAGTGTCAGTTAATTTGCCAGGAAACAAGCCTGGATGTGGCTGGTGGTAGAATCTTTTCTCCGAACATTCATTGTCGTTTAAAAAAGAAATATACCAACAAAAACGTGATAATTTGTTTGGAATAGATTGCAACATCTTTCAGCTACTAAAGTGTTCAAGCAATGTATGTATGATTAGCATGGAAGCACAGCAGACAGAGCAGTTCACTGTACTTGGGCTTTGATGTATCCATCTCACTATAATTGTACCTACATTCACTAAAGTGTTTGTAATAGATTTTTATAGTTTCAGTTGCAGAATTAAAATGTGAAAAAACATCTGTATAGAAAACCTGAAAAAATATAGTTGCTGCAGTTATTTGACACACACTGTTGTTGGCTGTGATATATTTGAGTTAATGCGCACCTCTCTCTCTGGACCATGAAATACATGGAGCTTCTGCAAGAGTTTTCTACAAACGCCTGTCCTTTGCCTTTTTTTTCCCTGTTGTTGCCCAGGTGAGCCCTCTTACTCAACATCCTCTCTGTTGTTCTTCTCCACGTGTCCTTTGGTCATTGCATGCACAAGAAAAACTGAACTTTACAACACAAACATTGCTTATTGTTACTGTGGCTGCTCGTACAGATCCAACATTGGTAGTATCAGCCATGAGAGGAACTGCTCAGTAAGATGGTGCTTGCCAGAACCTACAACAATTGATACCTGTCTTTCTCAAAACCTGCTCCTTAGGCAGAACATGCCAGTAATCTCAGCAGCCACTTGAAAGTGTCTACAAACTATTAACTGACACTCTGCTGAAATCTTCAATGGAAAACAACAACCAATTCTGGAGAGAAAGCTATTTCAGAACACAACCCCCCCCCCACCCTGTGATATATACATAATATATATACATATGTTAGCATACAAACTGGAACCAAATCTTAAGGACATCCTCATCCATAACCACTTGAAGCGGAACCTTGAATATGTTAGCACTAGAAAATGTAACCACCCCCGCTGTGTTACCTATCCTGTAGTCTGGGAAACGAAAATGATCACCTTTCCTAAAACTATCCTCACTCTCCATGAGGGATTCACATGTGAGTCTCACAATGTGATATATGTCATTGTATGCAAAAGATGCAGAATAACTTAAATTGGCTCAGATTAGGGGACAGCATGCAAAAACATCTGTACAATATCACTCAGCATGCTTCCAAACTGGTCCCGAATCATTTCAGTGGCCCAAACCATAGAGCCAAATCTGACTTTCTGGTAACAGCCAGTAAACGGTGTCATGCATATGACACAAGCCGCCTAGCGCTTGAGAACCACTACATTCAGGAATATGGGACTCTGGATTGAACTTGCTATTCAGCTACACCTAACATTCTCCTCATCCACAATCATAATCCCTCCCCACTAAGTTCCACTCCCTTCTCACTTGTTGTTACACAGAGCTCAGAACCTCCTCACAGCATCACATTACAACCTCTCTACCCCTACTTTAATCACATATTTCACCTTCTCCCGGCTAGATTACCATTGTATCACACCCCCCCACCCACCACCCTCAGTTACGACCCACCTATCACACATCCCAAGTCTCAATTTAAATACTCTCTGCATTCCACCATGCGCATTTCTGGCACACAGCGTCGGACAAGTCACAGCTTCTTACAAGTTACAGCTAAGCGCTCTATTCATTTTATCTGATATTCTTTTAACATAGCATTCATGTGATTTTATATTTTATCTCCTCTCTCCTCTTCGTCCTGTATGCTTTTGCATGATTAAGGCTCCTTCTGAAATGTCACAACTGTGTGCTCGTTAAGTAACAGAGCTGTTCCTACTTTTTTTCCCTAGTTTATAAATTTTGTTATCACAGCTTTACTGCAGTGGCTCCGTGTATAGTTATATACTCATACGCTAATTATTGTGTGTTATATACAGATTTTGACTGAGCAAATATCTGGTGTCTTTGAGAACTTAAGTGTGACAACTCAACATTTTTCACTAACTGTGTTACACAAACTTGTGCTGCTATAACAGTGTCATTAATGATAGTCAGGACTTGAGAAAATTGTAAGAGAGGATTATAGAAAAATTGTTAGGTGGAGTCAGGGATTATATCTCTCAAAGCTGAAGAACGCAAAAGATGGATGTGTTAGAAAAATTAATGATGCCAAAATTGTGTACATTAGAGGTGTTTCTTCTTTAAATTCACAATACATAATATATATATATATATAGTTTAGTAGTTGTAGATCGAGCAGATCCCAACTGTGTACTAGAACAAGAACAGTTTACAACCAACACAGTACTAGAACAAGAACAGTTTACAACCAACACAGTACTAGAACATGAACAGTTTACAACCAGCACAGTACTAGAACAAGAGAAGTTTACAACCAACTCAGTACTAGAACAAGAGCATTTTACAACCGACACAGTTCTAGAACAAGAGCAGTTTACAACCAACTCAGTACTAGAACAAGAGCATTTTACAACCGACACAGTTCTAGAACAAGAGCAGTTTACAACTAACTCAGTACTAGAACAAGAACATTTTACAACCGACACAGTTCTAGAACAAGAGCAGTTTACAACCAACTCAGTACTAGAACAAGAGCATTTTACAACCGACACAGTTCTAGAACAAGAGCAGTTTACAACCAACTCAGTACTAGAACAAGAACAGTTTACAACCAACGCAGTACTAGAACAAGAACAGTTTACAACCAACACAGTACTAGAACAAGAACAGTTTACAACCAACACAGTACTAGAACAAGAACAGTTTACAACCAACACAGTACTAGAACAAGAACAGTTTACAACCAACACAGTACTAGAACAAGAACAGTTTACAACCAACACAGTACTAGAACAAGAACAGTTTACAACCAACACAGTACTAGAACAAGAACAGTTTACAACCAACACAGTACTAGAATAAGAACCGTTTACAACCAACACAGTACTAGAACAAGAACAGTTTACAACCAACACAGTACTAGAACAAGAACAGTTTACAACCAACACAGTACTAGAATAAGAACAGTTTACAACCAACACAGTACTAGAACAAGAACAGTTTACAACCAACTCAGTACTAGAACAAGAACAGTTTACAACCAACACTGTACTAGAATAAGAACAGTTTACAACCAACACAGTACTAGAACAAGAACAGTTTACAACCAACACTGTACTAGAATAAGAACAGTTTACAACCAACACAGTACTAGAACAAGAACAGTTTACAACCAACACAGTACTAGAACAAGAACAGTTTACAACCAACACTGTACTAGAATAAGAACAGTTTACAACCAACACAGTACTAGAACAAGAACAGTTTACAACCAACACAGTACTAGAACAAGAACAGTTTACAACCAACACAGTACTAGAACAAGAACAGTTTACAACCAACACTGTACTGGAATTAGCAGAAACACTAAAGGATGTCTTACGGGGATGTGAAGCAGTTCCCTTGGTCAAGGAAGCAGGCTAGGTCTTACACAGTTTCCACATCTGACAGAGTAGCACACACACACAATCATAGACATCTACCAAAAGGGTCAAAAACAAATCCAATCTAATGTAACAAATCTGACTTTTGTATGCATAATATACATGTGTTACATTTTATGACCAACTGACTGCCCTGTGTGCTCTTTTTTTGTTTTGTTTTTTTACTTTTCTGTTATTTGGGTTTTGTAAAATATATGATTTAATTAGATATTTTTAGCACGTTGAATTTTGTATTTAGTGGTTCAACTGCTGTAAAGTGATGGATTGTTTAACCTAGGCTACTTGTGTATTGTGTGCTGGCATAATCAAAATGTGATATTATGTGGATAGTTTTTTTGTGCTTGTTTAACTTAATGCCATGCTTCTTACTTTAGACATAATTTTTCTGTTGTGTTGTTTGTGTCATGGCAAATGTCATTCACCAGTAACTGTTTTATTATCGTTCGGCGGTCCAGACGAGAAGTGTGCATGTGTGAGAAACTAAATTACCAGGGTAAGAGTGGATCATGGTTTTATCCTGGGGGTGGACAGTCTGTCTGCTGGCTGATTAGAGTTGTCCTCGTGGTAGTTTGCAGCATGAATGTCGAGATTTCTCTTACCAGACATGCTGTTGCTGAGTGCCCAAAAGGAAAGACGGTAGTGTTTCAGTTTGAAGTTAAGAAGGTGTATCTTTTGTCTCATTTCTTCTTTTAGTTGCACATGAGAGCTGCGACATTTCTGCTTGTTCTTCAGAATAAAGTGGAGTCTGTGGTGCAAGTCTTCTTTGATGAGACTCATCAAAGTCAGAACAGAAATGTCAGATTGTTCATGCCAGTCTTTACTTGCTGATCATGTACCTTTTTTTACAAAAATACATTGTCACATTTGGCCTAAAATTTTATTTGTATTTTTTTACTTTATATTTGTAAAAAATCAGTTTATACTGCTAAAAATGTGAGAGGAATTTCTGAACCGTGTTCAAGCATTTAATAATTTTGACTTGACTTCTCACTTGCCACATTTGTCTGCCACTCGTTTATTCTGTCTTCTCAGTTTTTGTGTCATTCTTTTTCACCCCTCCCCTTCCAAACACACATTCATTCTCTCACTCTCTCTCCTGTTTTTTTTATCAGTCAGTCATCCGCATATCCATTACGGAACTTTGCCTCCCTAATAGCTCTCCTGTAGGCGTCTTGGTTGTGAGCAAGATGGCCTGCCGCTGATGCATCCATTTGCAGATATCAACGACGTCTTGCAACCATCTTCGCTTTGGTCTTTCTGTCTTTCTTTTTCCCATTATGTACTCTTCCAAGACGGTCTTATCTAGATTATCACGACGTTTAATGTGTCCAAAATATTTAAGTTTTCTCTCTTTACTAGCCAACCTTCTTCACTATTAAGTTCTTGTAGTATAGATATATTTGTTCTTTTTTGTGTCCATGATATCTGAAGAACTCTTCTGTAGCATTTACATTCAAAGGCATTCATGTGTTTCTCAGCTGTTTTGTTAAATGTTTTTTTCTATGTTACTTAAATCTTTGCACATTTCTAGTGCTGTAATCCAGATTTGCTGCACTTAAAAATCTTTGCACATTTCTAGTGCTATAATCCAGATTTTCTGCACTTAAAAATCTTTGCACATTTCTAGTGCTATAATCCAGATTTTCTGTAGTCTCCCAGGGATCCAGTTTTGAGAACTGCTGTCTAAATATTGATGGATGCAATTTTTGTATATGTCAGAGTGCAAGGAATGAAATGTTGTTCTTTAAGTCAAATCAGTTAATCCTTGATTTTGTAAGTAGCAAATGATACACAAGGAAGATTACATTTACAAATAAAAATTCTGTTTGAACATTTATCACTCAGATTTCTTGAGATTGTCTATAATCTTGATGTCTTCCTCATTCTTCTCTCTCAGACAGCAACGTTAGTTCAGTGTTTAATTCCATTTGCAACACACCCCAGCACCTGTCTTCAGTGTCTGAAAGTTTTCAGGTCTTTGGCTGCGTGGTAAACATTGTCAGGTTGTTATTGACTGTGCTGTTGTCTTAGGCCGTCTAGGAATGTAGAGAAAATGTAGAAAAATAACAAAGTTTCAGTCTTTTTTTTTTTTTGATGATGTTTTGTTTATCAGTAGATTTAAAGATGTCACCATGTTTTTTGTTTTGTTTATTCACATGATCTGATAGCATCTTGATTCAGTACAGATGCTCCTTGTTTATATGATAGGGTTATGTTGCAGTGATAATGTCCTGAAGTTAAATATATGATAAATAAATGACACTTGACACCTCTGACTGAATCTTAGGTGTCATTTGATTAATGTAAATGAATGATTTGATTATCAAGACAGCTTGATAACCGCTGAATGTGCATCAATTGCTCCATCATAAAGTACAAAAATTGTTCAGTTGAGGAGTAACTCTGTTTGGCTTATTATGTGTTTAGAAGGTAAGTGAATGTCTCTTTCTTGGGAGAGAAGGCACATGTAGCCTTGCCAAATATTTTATATTTATTTTGGGGGATTTTTTTTTAAACTTAAAATACCTTTTGTGATTGTTTAAAAAAAACTATACTAGTATGTTTTGTGATTGTTAAAAAAAAACTATACTAGTATGTTTTATGATGGTTAAATAAAAGTTATACTGGTATATTTTGTATGATTGTTAAACAGGAAAATGTACTAGTATGTTTTGTGACTGTTAAACAGAAACTATACTAGATTTTGTGATTGTTGAACAAAAACTATTCTAGTATGATTATAGTGTACATATTGTGTATTGAAAATACTTTAAAAAATGATATTGTTATTTCTGACTGCTGCTGTTACTTTAGATGTGTTAGATGTACTGCTTAATACTGTCTCCTCAGTTCAGAGAACACAATATATTTCTATGCAGAGTGCTTTGTGAAGGTTGACCTGTCATCTATATGTGCAGACATCTTCAATATGCAAATACTCCAGGATTTTGAAATTGCAGTATTTTTTGATGTTGTTGTTGTTGATGTCGTTGATGATGTCATTGTTGTTGTTGTTGTTGAGACTACTCTGTAAACACGCACGGCAGTAAAGAAGGGATAACATTAGAAGTTTTCAGCGATTTTTTTTTTTTTGGTACATGCAGACATGGCTTTTTCTTGTAAAATAAAACGGTGAACTTTGTTGTAGATAGTTTGAAAGATTTTCCTGCTAGATAATACGTGCCTGCATGATGAGAAAGCAGCTGGGCTGCGTACCTTCAGCCATCTCTGTTGTTGTAAACATGATCTATGTACAGGCATTATCTGCCATCTTTCTTCTCAGTATTTAAGGAAATGTTTGTTCCAAAAATTGACACTGGTGCCCATACCTTATTTACTCTTATTGATAAGTTTATAAAAAAAAAAGGAATGAATATTCGTGTGATTATTTTGCTGAAAATATTCTTTTAAATGTTGTTAAGCACATTCTCAGATTATGCTGCCAAATCTTGTCTGAATTTATCATTGTACTCATTATTTATCATTGTCCTGTATATGAGAGTCATCAGTCAAGTAATGCTCGACCGCATTTTAGAAGCAGTTACTTCGGCTCTGTATTTTTTATGGGTTTTTTTTTCTTTTAAAACATTTTTATTGGTACATAAAGAAAAAAAATCATTTCTCAAGGTCACACATTTACAGTTTTTGTAATAGTTCTGTAGAACAGATACAACTTATTTTGTTCTAAATTTGGGTCATTACTTCTGAGGTATCTCTGGGTAGCATGGCTTGTGTCAGTGTCCCGTTTCTACGTGGTTGCCAAACTGATCCAGTTGCTCACCCATTATTTTGTTGTGTGCTGTGCACTTTGTTGTCTTGTCTCTTCTCCTTCCACATATACCATCCAGTGCTGAGGGGACAAATATCTTGCTTCATTTAATGCTTCTGTGATTTCCTCTCTCTGTCTCTTGTGTGGGCGGCCTCTTCCTCTGTTACCTACAAATCTTAGTGTGAATGTTTTCTGTAATACACTGTCTGGTGGTAACCGTGTAGCATGCCCAGACCATTTGAGTTGCTATTTCTGGATATAGTGTAATACTGATGTTACTCCAACCTTTGCTCTGATGGTGTCATTTCTTATGTGGCCTCTTCCTCTCACATTTAGTATTCTCCTTAAACTTCTCATTTCTGTCGTGATGATTTTTCTTTTGTTCTTGGCTGTTAGTGTCCATGTTTGACATTGATAGCATAGACTTGGGGAGAAAAGTGTGTTGTACAGTTCCCTTTTTGTTTTAGTTGTGATGTATTTGTTTTTCTGTAAAGGAGTCATTTGTCCAATGATCTGGTTTGCTTTATTGCACCTGTTCTCAATCTCAGCATGTTTTTCCTGAGGATGATATTATGCTACTTGGGTATTTGAGATGTTTCACTTGTTTCAAGGGCTGGTTGTCTAGGATGATATTATGCTACCTAGGTATTTGAAATGTTTCACTTGTTTCAAGGGCTGGTTGTCTAGGAAGATCTTTGGATTTCTTCTCTCACTGTAGTCACGACTTCCATTTTTTTCAGCACTGATCCTCACATTGTGGCTTCTACACCCCCTTTGCTAAATTATCCATGTTCTGCTGTAGGTCTCTTTCTGATGTGGCTATAAGTGCTTGATCGTCAGCAAAAAGAAGTTTGTTTATGGTCCTCCTCTTGGGTGTGTCTTCTGGAAGATGTTGTGGGTTTATTAGCATTCTTTCTGGGGTTGGGCTGTTGGGCAGCTTTGTCATGTAGTTTTTATTATGTATGTTAGCTTCTTTGTAGATGTTGTCAGTGTATGTTATGAAAAGTAAGGGAGATAGTACACAGCCTTGTCTCACTCCAGATTTTATGACGAATGGTTCAGAGTGTCCTGCATTTGTTCTAATTGTACACTGACTCTTTTCTTATAGGTTTTTACATAGGTTGATCATATGTGTACTAACTCCATAATGCTGTAAGATTTCCCACAGTTTATCTATCTAAGATGGCATTGTACAGCTTCTATTTTTTCTAAATCCTATCTGAGTTTCATTTAACTGTGGTTCAATCACTGGTCGCAGTCTATTCTCTAGGATCTTGCAGAACATTTTCCCAGTATGGCTTAACAGTGAGATACCTCTATATTAGTTGCAGTCCATTTTACTGCCTTTTTTTTGCCATATTGGAACAATTACAGCATTTCTCCAGTCCTGTGGCGTTTGTTTTTCCCATACCAAGTTATAAAGTCTGAAGCCAAGCTATTCCAACCTCTTTCACACATTTGATTAATTCATTGGGTATTCCATCACATCCTAGGACTTTGTTCATTGGGCCTTTCTGATGGCTTCTCTGATTTCAGCTTGTAGTATGCCTGGTTCTAGTTCTATAGGGTCAGCTATATTATCATGGGTTTAGCTTGCTTGGATAGTATGTCGAGTAACTTGTCAAAGTACATTGCTGTATTACCCTCTCTGGTTCACATATTGGATCACCATTACCATCAGTCACAGTCTCTGTTGGGTCAAAGTGCTTTGCTCACTTTCTCATTGTGCTGATCTTTTTATAACAAGTTTTTGTAGCTTCTTTATGATTGTTGTTTAATACTTCACTGTATTCCTGCCATGATTTTACCTTTGCTTCTTTTATTACCCTCTTAGAGTGTCTTCTTGCAATTCAGTATTCAGTGTAGTCTAGATACTCCTTACTTCTCATACATTCTTTATTTTTCTTTTCTTTTACAGTCTCTTTCACCTCATCATTCCACCATGTTGTTATTTTCATTTTTCTACCTCCTTTTTTCATAGTGCCATGTTTCCTTTGCTACTGGCAAAAAGTTGGTTTTGAACAAGACCTATTCCTCTTCCACTGATTTTGTTTCTGTTGGTAAGTTTATGAACAATTCTCATATTCTCTTCCTTGAGCTTGCTTAGTTTTTTTTTTTTTTTTACTTTTCTTCTTGGGAGTTCTGTTATGGTTTTTCCTGTGTCTTCTGATGACTGCTTTGTGGTCTGTGCTTGAACTCAGGTTGGGTATTGCTCTTGCATCTATGACTGAGCTTTTCTTCTTGTTCCTTGCTAGCATGAGATCAGTTTAGTTTCCGCATGTCATCATTCTATTTGTATCAGGTATATATTTGGGACTCTGTGTTTAAGGAATGTTTGTGATAAAAAAGTTCATGCTGGCTGCACAGTTCTAGGAGTCTGCTATGATTTTCATTTCTAACGCACTGTTGGTCATCAAAGGCACCCATGTAGTCTGCTACATCAGTTCTACTAGTTTCCATTCTTGCATTGAAGTCCCCATGATTATAACATTTTCCTTTTTAGTTATGTTGTTTAGTGTATCATGGAGGTTGCCAAAGAACTACTCACTTTCTTCCTCCATGTCCGCTGTATTACAAGGAGCATATATTTGGACGTAGGTTGTGGTCTCCTCATTTTCTATTTGAACAGTTATAATTCTTTTTATTTTGTTTCCAAGATTTTGCCAGCAGTGTTTGGATCTATGATCATTCTGACACTCTTTTGCTCTTTCTTGCTCGCTCACTCACTGGAGTATAGGAATACATAATTTTGATGTATTTGTTTACACCTTTTACCTCTGAGTTTGCTGTCTGCAACTCCTTTTTATAATTTATACCACATATGTTGATAGTACTTACTTTAAGAATCACTTTTCTGTCTCTTTAACATTTCCGAGTTGTTTTCTATTTATATGGCCTGATTAGTCAGATGGTTAAAAAAATTCTTTATCGTCGTCTGCCACTAATCCAGCTCGACCCAGACACTTGCGACATGTTCACTTATCCACCCCTATTAGCATACAAATGTGAGCCAAACCTTAAGGGCATCCTCATCCACTTGAAGTGGAGCCTTACATATGTTGATACCAGAAAATGTAACTGCCCCCGCTGCATTACCTGCCCTGTAGTCTGGGAAACGAAAACGATCACCTTTCCCAAAACTATCCTCACTCTTCATGAGGGATTCACATGCGAGTCCCATAATGTGATATATGTCATCGTTTGCAAAAGATGCAGGATAACATATATTGGTGAGACTGGCCTCAGATTAGGGGACTGCATGCAGAAACATCTGTACGACATCACCCAGCATGCTTGAAACCAGTCCCAAATCATTTCAATGGCCCCAACCATCAAACGGTGTCACACAGATGACACAAGCCGCCTAGTGCTTGAGAACCACTACATTCAGGATTATGGGACGCCAGAACCACATGGGTTAAGCTCACTATTCAGCTACACTTAACATTCTCCTCTTCAACAATTATAATCCCTCTCCACTCCTTTCTCACACATAGTTCAGAACCCCTCTACCCTAACTATAATCATCTGTTTCACCTTCTCCTGGCTAGGCTAACATTGTACCACTCTCTCTCCCCTCCCACCACCCCAAGTTATGACCCACTGACTACGCATCAAAGGTCTCCATTTAAAGAGTCTCTACGCCCTACCACATTTCTAATACACAGCATCGGACAAGCCACATCTTCTTACAGTTACAGCTGTGTTCTCTATTCATTATTAATTATTTTTTTAATAGCATTCATATGAATCGATACTTTATCTCCTCTCTCTGTTTCTTCATCCTGTATGTTTTTGTAATTAAGGCTGACGCCAAAACGTCACAACTTTGTAATTGTTAAGTAATAAAGTTGCTCCTACTTTTTTTCTAGCTCATGCGTTTTGGTATCACAGCTTTACTGCAGTGCTTTGTGTATAGTTGTATTATTGTCTGTTTATATGAGTCCATCTATTCTTCCTGTGTTTTCCGCGAGCAGTAAAGAGATCCACCGCCATTGTAAGCCCATTGTTATATTTTATATTTTTCTGGAGCTGTGGGTTTCTCTTGTCAAATGTTAGACCCGACTCTTTGACTCTTATAACTGGCAGCACATAAAATCACATTGTGCCTCTAACATTCAGACATTGTTTATAACATTTTTTTTCTTACAACTGATGAATAAAATGTTCAGTACTACATTGTGATATATCATGTGTTGGAACTGATTCTTGTTTGTGGTCCTAAAATGTTGGAAATGATTTTATCTGTGGTCCAAAGATCAGATTCTCATGAGCTCAAAAACTCAACCAGGTGTTCACACCTAAAAAAAAAAACAATAAAAAATAAAAAATCCTATGCTGTTTGACAAGAAAAGTTCATTTTATCAAGATTTGTGAACTCTGAATAAGACATGTGAGCAAAATGTAAGGTAACATATGGCTGTAAAGAAACGTTTCCAGTTTTCTTTAAAAGGCCCCTTGACAACCAGTGCCAACATATAAGATGATGCATGCAGTGCTTCTTTTATGAAAGACAACATGACCAATGTCTGGTACAGATGATTACAAGAGAGAAAATATGCTTGAAGAAAAAAGTGATAAGCATGACAAAGGAACTGAGTAATAAAGACAGTTTACACAATTAAGTACAAAAAATCCATACTGACAAAAACAATAATGACAAATATAGGGTTTGAACAAAACAATAAGGCAACTTATCACAGGACATGAGCTGCTGATTCATCATCTTTTGCTAAGATGATGGTTGTTCATTTCCGTGCCTCACACATGAAACCACTGAACATCACCTTAAAGTGCTTTCATGTCCAACAAAATCAGTCATAACTTTTGTAATGAGATCAATTTGTTATGTTTTCAGTTTGTAACTTTCGTAATGAGATCAATTTGTTATGTTTTCAGTTTGCTGCCACTAAATTATTTCTGTTCAAGTCAAGAATATACACCAGTAACCTGCAAAAGTGGAACTAAACTTCTCAAGCTGGGGATTTGTCTCAGGAAACTGCTTCAAGAAAACTACAAATAAAAACTGTCAGTTGTGGGTATCAAGTGAAAGAGAGGAGACAACTTGTTCATGCTGAGGACAGCAAATCAATTCTAACAGTTTAAAGGGAGTGAACAGAACAAAATGAGAAATGATCTAAATTAATACACAACAAACAATCATAATCAGGTACATAAATTAACAAGCAGCTTCTGCATGTATGATCAACAACAGATTCTCTGTCAAGATATGTCTTCATTAACTTCTAGTTCAAACATAAGAACAGAATATAATCTCAGCATGACAAACACTAGTCCCTTAAACCCAAACCCTGCTGGAAAGACACGCACACTTCATCTAAAATTTAACAGAAATACCAAGAAAAGAAAGTCAACAGTTAGAAAATCAGTCTCTACATGGGATTATTCTCAATATAGCTCATTTAAATTCACATCAAAGTCCCACCACTGGAATAGCACTACAAATGTACATCATTTCTGACAGGAGTTTCTTGATATCTGCTTAGGACTGCAACACACAGCTAAAATAGAAGTATTCAAGTTACAAACGTGCCATTCTGTCACACGTGCAAATGACACAGCATCAGTTTTAATAAATACACATTACAGGAAGATAAAAGTGTTTATTTTACAATAATTATCAAACATTTAAAACTGCAGGTACCAACAAAGAAACTTCAAACTGCTGGTTTTTCATCCACTCACAAGCTGGTACCAGTGGCTTATCTGGACAAGAATTTTAAAGAATTAGACAGGGATCAGGATCTGAAGTGACCAACAACCTTGAACACAGAAGAAGAAGACATATCTCAAGAAGAACAATTCAAAGTTCACCATGGAGTTGGAAATAAGGAATTATGTGATATGGTAGACTACAGAAACACTACATGCCAGCAGAGCCCTCTGACACGTGACCTACTTCTATATGCCAGCAGACGCCCTCTGACATGGTGACCTACTTCTACATGCCAGCAGATGCCTTCTGACAGTGACCTACTTTTATATGCCAGCAGACACCCTCTGTCAGACAAACTTTTAAATGGCAGCAGATACCCTCTAGCAGACAAACTTTTATATGGCAGTAGATACCCTCTAACAGACGAACTTTTATACTGCAGCAAATACCCTCTGACAGACAAACTTTTATACTGCAGCAAATACCCTCTGACAGACAAACTTTTATATGCCAGCAGACATCCTCTGATAGATCAACCAAATTCTCAAAGTCTGGAATGAAAACAAATAAACAAGATATTCATGTACTGAAACAGCATTTTTTTCTTTTTACTTTTAGCAAAAATTTCTACCTTAACCCTTTTAGTTTTACTTAAGAAATATAAGGTCACTTTACCCTGGTGAATTACTTTCACACACAAACACAATCCCCATGTAGGCACACAACAGTCAGAAATATGAAGTAAATATTTATTATGCCAGAAATAAAAACACTTCTTGCCACTCACTGATGATGATGGTTATAGTGAGATGATGATGATGATGAGAGTATAGGTGGTCCAAATAATGATTATGCTTGTGGTAATGATGATTAGAATTTCTTGTCATGGGCTCATGATGATGATGCTGATGCCCAAGTGAATAGTTTTTCTTTATTTGATGAAAGAGATAACCAATATCACTTTACACTTCTGCTAGAAATATCACATTTCCCTGAAATCTGAATGCTGGTCTGGAATGTGACTTTTGACCATTCTTGTATCAAAGAATTCAGGTGCAATTTCAACAGTTTTAGTCTTGTCATCATTGCTATAAATATCACCATCACCCAAAAAATCTAAATTGTCTGCTGTGCATTTAAGAAGAAACATTGGTATCATCATGCAACAAGTCCTCATCGTATCTGAAACAAAGGCGTTTACTGCAACTGGCCGTTGTTCTCAAAGTGTGTAGCCTAACACAATATGGCTACATTTAGGTTGACTTGGCTGTTCAATCTGCTGTTCCAGCACCCTCCCATGTTATCTCGTAACTAGGCCAGCCACTGCTTATAGCAGAGCAAGAAAGCTCAGGAATAACTCTATGAAGTGAAGTGCGTCTGTGTATAATCAGCAAGTTAACTCATGGAGAGCAATGAGCATGTGTGAAATACTCTTAAAAACTCTAAAGGGGTTAATAGATGTAGCAAAATGATGCCCATGGGCTTCCATAAACAGTTCACATGCTACAACAAATTCTTCTATCATAAAATGTGCCTTTATATTTTCACTTCAAAAACTTGTGTGCAGCTGGCAGCAAACTTTCTTGGTGCTGTCAAGGTTTGGACATACCCCAGCCTGCATCGCTTTCATTCAACACTCTCTGGTCAGTTTTCAGATTTCTTTCTGTTGCTTTGTTAGAAGCAGACGTCACCCCATCATCACTGTTGGCAGTGCTGTGGTCTTTAGGAGGAATTTTATCTGCATCTGCGGCTTTATCATCTGCTTTTGCAGTCTCCAACCAAAACAAATCCTCTGTAGATACACCAAAACAAATCTGTGTAAACATAGAACTACCAAGAAATCAAATTTTTTTTAAAAAATCACTTTCACAAACAGAAAAATAGAAGTAAAAAGAAAAAAAAAGTCCTTATCTTCTGACACGTACATCAATATCTTACAGGACCACTCCTACCCCCACTCCACTCTCTCTCTCTCCTTCTCCTCTAATAATGATGTAAGGTGAAACTATAGTATCACAGTTCATATCAAGATGTGACCATCATTAACTAACCTGGAGAAAGTGCATAAGGATCAATACTACTTGTCTGGCATTTAGGATCACGTTCTGGACCTAGTGTCCACAGAGATTCAATGTCGTAGTAGTCTCTTGCTTCACCATAAAATATGTGAAGAACAATATTACCTGTTGGGATATATTTAGCACAGAATTTTACGTATATAAAATACACAGAATACTGCAAAGAATGAACTAAACATAACAAGTTATCTCCACATCTAAATATAACACATGATCACATCATAATGATGATATGCATAACATGGATAAATACAGTTCTTGTTCCTTTTCAAAATAAACTGCAGCAGACTGTAATGGTTTAACTAACTCACAGTTCACTTAAATAAAAACACAATCAAATGGTGGATAACTATATAAGATAGTAAAAGCTGGACTGAGTCAACTTGTTGAAGTGGCACTATATAAGATAGTAAAAGCTGGGCTGAGTCAACTTGTTGAAGTGGCACTATATAAGATAGTAAAAGCTGGACTGAGTCAACTTGTTGAAGTGGCACTATATAAGATAGTAAAAGCTGGACTGAGTCAACTTGTTGAAGTGGCACTATAAGATAGTAAAAGCTGGGCTGAGTCAACTTGTTGAAGTGGCACTATATAAGATAGTAAAAGCTGGACTGAGTCAACTTGTTGAAGTGGCACTATATAAGATAGTAAAAGCTGGGCTGAGTCAACTTGTTGAAGTGGCACTATATAAGATAGTAAAAGCTGGGCTGAGTCAACTTGTTGAAGTGGCACTATATAAGATAGTAAAAGCTGGGCTGAGTCAACTTGTTGAAGTGGCACTATATAAGATAGTAAAAGCTGGGCTGAGTCAACTTGTTGAAGTGGTACTACAGTTGCCTGTCAATGAAAGTCTTCTGATGAATGTGCTCAAACTACCTAAAAAACAAAAAAGGTGAAAGAGGAAAGCCACAAGTTATATTGGGCAGGCATGCGGCCCTTAGCAAGCACACCTTTGGCCCGCACAAAGGATACATAAGAAGGCCTGAATTTCGTTTCAGCTTTTTAACCGGTTATTTTCTTTTTAATTTTTTGTATTTTTCAGATTCCACATCATATTTAAAATGGCTACTGCTCCTCCAGCTAAGAGAAAAAGGAAACTGAACAAAGAAGGGCAAATGTTTCAAGAAAAATGGGAATTACAGTATTTCTGCACAACAGTGAATGGAAAGATACATTGCTTAATTTGCAACAACAGCACTGCCACGCCAAAAGAGCACAACTTGAAAAGACATTATGAAACGAATCATCAATCTTACAATAAATATGAAGGCCCGGTGCGTGTCTCAAGACTCGAGGAACTGAAGGCTAACAGACCTGTTTTACGAAAACTGAGGAAGGGAATGTCAGTTCCGTTACTGCAAGCCATGAACTCAGCCGAATGACTGGCATGAGTGGGAAATCTTACAGTGAAGGAGATTTAGTAAAGCAATGCCTTGTAAAAACGGCTCAAAGTACGTGTCCAGAGAAAGCATACTTATTCAAAGATATTTCGTTAACCAGGAACACTGCTGTTGAGCGGATTGATGAAATGTCAAGTGATCTGAAACAACAGTTGAAGGCCACATCATCAAGATTTGAACATTCTATTGCTATTGATGAGACCGCTGACATCACTGGAATAGCACAGCTTGCTTTTTTCATCAGGGCTTGTGACAGTCAATGTAATATTTATGAAGAACTAATTGAACTGATCTCCATGCATGACACTACAACAAGCCAGGAAATCTTTGAGAAAGTCGAGCAGGTTCTGCATGACTATGGTTTGGATCTGAGTAAACTTGCATGCTTATCTACCGACTGAGCTGCGAATATGTTTGGCAGACATAACGGTCTTGCTGCCATGTAACGGACAAAAATAGAAAACTCGCTTCCAGACTCATCGTTTGCAGATTTTCACTGCATTATTCATCAGCAAAATTTGTGTGCAGACATTTTAAAATTGGATCATGTTCTTAGTTTGGTCACAAAGACAGTGAACTATATCAGAGGCCGTGCTCTCAACCACCATCAATTCAGCCAGTTGTTGGAAGATATGGATAATCAAAATTGTCAAAAGAATTTCAGGAAAGATTTCGTGACTTCTCATCTTTTGAAAACCGCTTCGCATTATTCTCAGCACCCTTCACCTTTGATGTTGCCAAGGCAGAAGAAAGCCTGCAGATGGAACTATTAGAAATGCGGTCGGATTCTACACTCAGGGCAAAGTATCTTGAAGTGGGGATACCTGGTTTCTTTTCATACCTTCCTGAAAAATTTAAAAACTTGAGAAAGTTTGCCACAAAGATTATGAACGTTTGGTTCTACCTATGTGTGTGAACAGTTATTTTCCTTCAAGAAATCCACAAAAACTTCTCAGAGAACAAGGCTGACTGATTAACACTTGTCACCTCTGATCAAAGTCAGAACTGCACAGACATGTCAGCCAGACATAGCAACAAGTGTTATTAAAAAGAAGTGTCAAGCTTCAGGACAAAACACTAAAAATATTCGTAGATAAATGTTCATTTTGAACTGTTGTCATTTTTGTACAATGTATTTGTTGCTGTTGCATACAAGTCTATGTTGCTGTTTTAAATTTCATTTTTTTTCTTTTGTTAAACTACTTCATTACTTTGCATTCATGCATGTGGCTAGCTGCTAAACCATTTGTATGCACATTGTATGTTTCTAAGTTTAAGTAATAAAAATATTCTGCAATAATTTGTATTAAATGACTTCAATTAGTTGTCGCGCATGGCCCTCATGACAACAAATGTGCTCCATATGGCCCTCAGTTTGACGTGCCTGATAATTACAGCTAATCAGACTTATACAATGTCCCCACACTTCTGACATCATATTTTCTTGATGTCCCCACACTTCTGACATCATATTTTCTTGATGTCCCCACACTTCTGACATCATATTTTCTTGATGTCCCCACACTTCTGACATCATGCCTGTGTGCCCTTCCTTGTCCAGCTGTGAGATGAAACGCTGACTGGAACATTTCAGGTCAGAATCAAACCCACAATCAACAAGTTTATCTTGCTACTCACTCACTCTTAAATGACGACAAAATATTCATGCCAGCTTTCACATTACCAGCATATGAAACCTGTGAAAATCACAGGACAGACGGATCACATCGTGTGAAATGAAGTACCCATTAACGATGATAAATATTACCATAAGGAGAATAGTGATTTACAAGCACAAGTGAACACCTGCACTTGCAGGAACAAATCTAGCAACATTTACATACAACAGAAAATGTAAGCTATTACAATTCAACAAAACATCAGAACATAACCCATACATCAATCATCAAATTCCAGTCAAATTTGATGTCATTAAGACTGAAAAATGCCAGAATAAAGATCTGTGAGAGAACCAAGGACACCTTTATGATGCACAGAATCACACTCATTACAGCTCTGATTCTCTCCATGTAATGTGAAAGGTAAGTACTGTTTTCTAGCTCTTTGTGTAATGTGAAAGGTAAGTACTGTTTTCTAGCTCTTTGTGTAATGTGAAAGCTAAGTACTGTTTTCTAGCTCTTTGTGTAATGTGAAAGGTAAGTACTGTTTTCTAGCTCTCCATGTAATGTGAAAGGTAAGTACTGTTTTCTAGCTCTTCCATGATGCTCTGACTGTCCCTCTGTGAAGGTAGATTTCCTGCAAATACACTCAACTGTCATAGCTTTCCTTAACAGCTTAACATGTTGGCTTATTAAGCCAGTTAAGCAGTCACCAAGTGTGCAGACCTCAGAGAGAGGCATTACTGACCTTTGTGTGGCAGTTTTATCTTTGCCTAGGACACATACTATTTCAGCACAAGCACTGCTTTCTATCCATAACAAGTCAGATCAATGATCATCAACAGAATCAGTCCACAACTACATCCAGCCTTATCAAGTGATCAAACAACTACAACCACACTTGTCAAGTGATCAACAACTACAACCAGCCTTATCAAATGATCAAACAACTACAACCAGCCTTATCAAGTGATCAAACAACTACAACCAGCCTTATCAAGTGATCAAACAACTACAACCAGCCTTATTAAGTGATCAAACAACTACAACCAGCCTTACAACTACAACCAGTCTTATCAAGTGATCAGACAACTACAACCAGCTTTATCAAGTGATCAAACAACTACAACCAGCCTTGTCAAGTGATCAAACAACTACAACCTTATCAAGTGATCAAACAACTACAACCAGCCCTATCAAGTGATCAGACAACTACAACCAGCCCTATCAAGTGATCAGACAACTACAACCAGCCCTATCAAGTGATCAGACAACTACAACCAGCCCTATCAAGTGATCAAACTACAACCAGCCCTATCAAGTGATCAGACAACTACAACCAGCCCTATCAAGTGATCAAACTACAACCAGCCCTATCAAGTGATTAGACAACTACAACTAGCTATATCAAGTGATAAGACAACTACAACCAGCCCTATCAAGTGATCAAACTACAACCAAGCCCTATCAAGTGATCAGACAACTACAACTAGCCCTATCAAGTGATCAGACAACTACAACTAGCCCTATCAAGTGATCAGACAACTACAACTAGCTATATCAAGTGATAAGACAACTACAACCAAGCCCTATCAAGTGATCAGACAACTACAACCAAGCCCTATCAAGTGATCAGACAACTACAACCAGCCCTATCAAGTGATCAGACAACTACAACTAGCTATATCAAGTGATCAGACAACTACAACCAGCCCTATCAAGTGATCAGACAACTACAACCAGCCCTATCAAGTGATCAGACAACTACAACCAGCCCTATCAAGTGATCAGACAACTACAACTAGCTATATCAAGTGATAAGACAACTACAACCAGCCCTATCAAGTGATCAGACAACTACAACTAGCTATATCAAGTGATCAGACAACTACAACCAGCCCTATCAAGTGATCAGACAACTACAACCAGCCCTATCAAGTGATCAGACAACTACAACCAGCCCTATCAAGTGATCAAACTACAACCAAGCCCTATCAAGTGATCAGACAACTACAACTAGCTATATCAAGTGATAAGACAACTACAACCAAGCCCTATCAAGTGACCAGACAACTACAGAATACATGACACATGTTTATACACACCCATATCCATGGCACACCAGTATGATTTCTTCAAGCCTTCTATTAAAAGATGAGGGTCTTCCTTGGATTTTTTCCTCTTGTGCTGGAAAGTCAAGTACACCAATGTCTGCTACATCAGCCACAGACTACAAACTACAGCATTAAGGCACATTTTAATTATTGGTTACTGTAACTGCAGCATTAAAGCACATTACAATAGTTAATTAACTAGGATTGTCATCTTTGTATTCCAGACAACTTCTCAGACATTCAGTTCTCTTTCTCAAAACCTTTCAGAGTACAGAGACAACTGCTAAAGCCAAATGATCTATCAAGGTAGAGAACAGCTGATGCACAC
The DNA here is from genome assembly GCA_009760885.1 of Achatina immaculata. NCBI lineage: Eukaryota > Metazoa > Mollusca > Gastropoda > Stylommatophora > Achatinidae > Lissachatina > Lissachatina immaculata. The sequence continues at coordinate 23,206,304 of CM019713.1, read as the reverse complement.
CAAATGATCTATCAAGGTAGAGAACTGCAGCATCCAAATGATCTACCAAGGTAGAGAACTGCTGCATCCAAATGATCTATCAAGGTAGAGAACTGCTGCATCCAAATGATCTATCAAGGTAGAGAACTGCTGATGCACACCAAATGATCTTTCGAGGCAGAGAACTGCTGATGCACACCAAATGATCTACTGAGGTAGAGAACTGCTGCATCCAAATGATCTATCAAGGTAGAGAACTGCTGCATCCAAATGATCTATCAAGGTAGAGTACTGCTGATGCACACCAAATGATCTATCGAGGTAGAGAACTGCTGATGCACACCAAATGATTTACTGAGGTAGAGAACTGCTGCATCCAAATGATCTATCAAGGTAGAGAACTGCTGCATCCAAATGATCTATCAAGGTAGAGTACTGCTGATGCACACCAAATGATCTATCGAGGTAGAGAACTGCTGATGCACACCAAATGATCTATCGAGGCAGAGAACTGCTGATGCACACCAAATGATCTATCGAGTAAGAGAACTGCTGATGCACACCAAATGATCTATCGAGGTAGAGAACTGCTGATGCACACCAAATGATCTATCAAGGCAGAGAACAACTGATGCACACTAAATGATTTATCGAGGTAGAGAATAACTGATGCACACCAAATGATCTACCACGATGGAAAATAATTGTTGCACACCAAATGATGATAACTGCTGTGCACTGAATGATCTATCAAGATATCCAGATCTCTGGTCTAATGTACTTTCTCTGTGGAACTGACAAAAATCCATAGAAATAATAAACAACTGTAAATATGGCACAATGCAGTAACTCAGTGATAATTTCAACAATGTAAAAAATACCTGAAGTTACACTAAAACAAATTTTAATCAGTGAAAGTCAAATGTTAGTCTTTAAAATTCAAACAAGCTAACTCTCATAGTATGTCACAAACAGAAGCATTAACAATAACACAAGATTCATAAATAATTAACACAAGACTCATAAATAATACAATACTCCTAAATAGTTAACATAAGACTCTATAAATAAAAGTGGACTTGCACCTTGAAAATTTCTCCCCCCCCCCCCCCCAAATAATAATTATTGTGATACTGGGTCAGTGTGCTATTATAAGAACTTTTAATTTTTATTGTTCAAGAATTTTCTGGAAAAAAAAAGAAAATTTAGTTTACAAAGAAATAAACAACAGTTGTTTGTTTATGGATAGCTTACCACCCACAGCAACTCATCATTAATGGCCTGTAGATGACGCTGTGATTTTGCTGACACGACCACCATGTGGTCGCAGAAGTTTGCCTCGGGAGGGATTGGAAATGTCACGATGTTCTCAGCACCAAGATGTTCTAGGAGAGTGACCAACTCCTGGAGCTCAAACACACCATTCTCTCCCCCTATAATGTACAAGCACACATCAGAACAAAAAGCACTAACATCAAACATGTTGATCTACACGTATCTAATTACTCCAACATGCAACATAAAACGGGTGATGATGGATCACACACTGGAGCTGATAAAGAACTGATGAGCAAGAAACAGGACTGTTAATACTCAGAGAAGATGAGGACAGATCCAAAAGCATATTTACTTTAACTTTTCAAACAGAAATTCCAAGTAAAACAACATGAGAAACAACCTCCAAGTAAAACAACATGACAAACAACTCCAAGTAAAACAACATAAGAAACAACTTCCAAGTAAAACAACATGAGAAACAACCTCCAAGTAAAACAACATGACAAACAACCTCCAAGTAAAACAACATGAGAAACAACTTCCAAGTAAAACAACATAAGAAACAACTTCCAAGTAAAACAACATGACAAACAACCTCCAAGTAAAACAACATGACAAACAAAACAGACAGTTCAACAACAGGTCATATGACAAATTTCAAATGGGAGCTGAAAATGTTTCAATACACGTGGGAGCTCACATCTACATGAAACATTACATGTAAAATCTATCCAGTATATCTACTGTACCTTGCTCTGTCTAGCTATGCTCCATGACAGTGAACAATATACAAAGAGTGTGGGTGTGGTTGTGGTGTGTCATCTGCCAGCACATTACAAAGTAATATGGCTAGTATGACACTTGCTCATCTTTTCTAGAGGGTGATGTAATCTGTATGTCTGACCACCTTTCCTTTATTTGACGCTGTTGTAGTCACATGATATCTGAGCACCTTTCCTTTATTTGACACTGTCACATGACATCTGGCCACCTTTCCTCTATTTAATGCTGTTGTAGTTATATGACATCTGACCATCTTTCCTCTATTTGATGCTGTTGTAGTCACATGATATTTGAGCACTTTTCCCTTATTTGACGCTGTCACATGACATCTGACCACCTTTCATTTATTTGACAATATCACATGACATATGATCACCTTTCCCTTATTTGATGCTGTCACATGATATCTGACCAACTTTCCTACTCTAGCTCCTAGAGAAGTTAGGTACCCGCTTTTAGAGTTGGTCCGACTTCTTGCTATAATTACTAACCACTTAATTTTTTTTTTTTTAATTCAGAAATTCACCCTACCCAAAAATAAAGTCTAAAGTGATATCTGAACAACTCACAAGTAAAGCAAACTCACTCACTATCATCAGTTTCCAAATATGCCTGTATTTAAAACATACATGAGGTCATTTCACACACCATCCTTTGGGAAATAGATGTCAAAACTGAGAACTGGTGCAATAAAGCAAATCAGGTTATTTGATAAATGATGCCTTTACTGAAAAACAAATACATCAGAAATGAAACAAAAAAAGCACTACAACACAATTTTCCTCCCAAATTTGTGCTATCAATGTCAAAATTTGACACTAACAGCTAAAAATAAAAGGGAAATCATCATGACAGAAATGTGATGTATAAGGAGAATGTAAAAGGAACACACAAAACTAGAAATGACAGTATCAGGGCAAGGGTCCCATTAGATCCAGAACCAAGTCAAATGGTTTGGCCATGTTACACAACCACTGCCAGACAGTACACAACAACAACAACAAAAACATTCATGCTAATAACTGTAGGAAACTGGGAGAGAGGCCACCCATGCAAGAGGCAGAGAGAAAATTACAGAAAGCTATGAAGCAAATCACTAACCCCTATCAAGACGTTTGTGTGTCCCTACAACACTGAAAGGTATATGAGGAAGGTGACAAGACATTTCACATGATTTTGTTACAAATTAGTAATATCATGTAGCAAGCTATATACATGAAACAAAAATGATCTTACTCTCTAGACTGATAGGAAGAACTTTCTCTGGCCGAACCTGCTCTGGGAACACAGATTCATCCATGTAGTCATACTCCTCAATATCTTCAGCAACTTCATAATCGTATTCAAAGTCTCCACCTTTTCTGTCCGTACGAGAATCATCGTGACCTGAACCAGTGTTTCTATCGTCTGTAGGTTTAAAGTTTTGTTTCGATTTTCCTGCCTCCAGTTTAGTTTCGTCAGACTCTACGTCGTCCGTTTGATCTTGTTCAAGATCATCAACTTTTGAGCCGGGTCTATCGTGGTCACCGCTAGTATTGTGATCAGATGACAGACAATGTGAGTAACTCACATGGCGACAACTCCCACCAGCCGAAGAAAGCGCACAGAAATCTGAAAATTTTCCGAGAAACTTCAAACCTGGTAATCTTACACTACTTTTCCACGGCCACACGCACTTAACTAATCTGAGCGACTGAGTTCGATTCAGAACACAAGAAATACTCTCTGTTTCTAAGGGCAAATCACTCGACTTTCTAGAGATTTTTTTGTCTGTTTTATATGCGCCTGAGAAAACTGCAGAAACATTCGCAATAACAGAATAAGAAGTCTTACAAGAATACAACGAAGTTGTCCTTGGCTTCATGTTCACACGGAGAACTGAACGACCCGCCATCTTGTCTACTTTAGTGCACCGGAAGTGCAACGGCCTTTCTGTCATCTTTCTCATCATCTCTCCCCTTCTCTTTCATTCACTCTCACTCTCTGAGAAAAATAACTTCAGAAATTTTGTGAAAGACAAAACTGATAGTAAATTCAGTTTTACCCTATTTATTCGTATATTTATGTTTTACAGGTGGTATCTATGTTCTACTAATTATCGTTTCTACTGAAGCCACTATTAGTTATCGGGGGGGGGGGGGGGAACTGAATTACAATTAATTAAATAAACGCCACTGGGATTTACGAAAAACAGAAGCTATACAGATGCCATCTATTCTTTAAGACAACTAACAAAACCTGACCATCTTTTCTAAGTTCAGATATGGGACATTAAATCAAAGCAGATGTAAGAGTATATGAGCGTGCGCGCGCGTGTGTGTGTGTGTGGGTAGGGCTAGGGAGGGGAGGGAGAGTTAAAGTTCATTTTAAACATTTTGACCAGTAAGCCTAAGTGTATAACTTAACTTAGAAATGTGTCAGTCAGGTCCACGTGTTGCTGTTGTCTACAGAGTGAATTTTCCGAACATGCTGCTGCGGTCAAGGATGATAGAGGTACAAACTGGAACATGCATTTTAAAATAGAGAGCATTTACGCGCCCAGACCCAAGTGTGCAAATTCTTACAATATGACGCTTTCCCGTATAATACGGAACAGTTGGTCACCCTGCCTAACAGAAAACTCGGTTGAATACAACCAGATATTACAAACAGTAAATCCAAATCAAGAAAAAGCACCCGTTTAGAGCGGGGGGGGGGGGGGGGGGAGAGAACTGACTAGAACCAGAATTTACTCTACTGAGTGACTTGCTGTTTGATAAAAGGGATGGCGACTGCAGTAAAACTGGTTTAAATAAATAAGGTAGATAGAGGTGTATGGTGCAGTTTTACAAAGTGAGGGAGGGAGTGAGTAAGGTGAGAAAAAAACGAATAGAAAGTATGAGAATGTATAAATGAAAAACATACAACATCCGATATTTCGGCGTGAGCCTTATTCAAGGATACATACACAACGAAACAAAAACACGAAGAACTTATCTGAATGTGTCTTCCTACAAGTGGGAAACAGAAATGTGTGTGGTCGAAGGGAGAAGGAAAAACCACGCTGCTTCCAAACAAAAGATGCCCGATAGAGCCAATCGTAAAGAAGAGGTGGAAAGAGAGGAGGAGAACAAGTGGGAGAAAGGGGTGGGGGAAGGCAATAGAAACATGATAGCCGCTAGAGGTGTCGGGGGGGGGGGGGGAGAAGAGGGGAGGGAAAGGGGGACGCGGAGAGATAATGAATGAAGAACATAAACACCTGCAGGGAGAAAATGTGAAACTGGTGAATAGGACAAGCCAATATGTTGGCAGAGAAGAAAAAAATAGGGTGGTGGTTGGGAGGGGTAGCATAGAGAAAGAAAGTAGAGTTAAAAAAAAAGACAGTGGAAAAATAAAGAAGTTACAGAAAGCTGAAGACATTGTTAATTCCAGCTGGGTGGAGACAGCCAGTCTGGAAAATAAGGCGCTGTTCTAGGACCCTCCGAGATCGTACATCAGCAGAACAAGAGCGGATCGCACTAACAGAAATGTCCTGTTTGCCCCTGTGGTTGCCAAGGCAAAAATGTTTAGCCACAGGTGTCCAGGCCCTCTTGCTGTTTGATAAGTTCGCTCTTTTGTTCGATGATGACGATGATGATCTCAATGAAGAGAATAATAATGGTGATGATCTCAATGAAGAGAATGATAATATTGATGATCTCAATGAAGAGAATGATAATGTTGATGATCTCAATGAAGAGAATGATAATGTTGATGATCTCAATGAAGAGAATGATAATATTGATGATCTCAATGAAGAGAATGATAATATTGATGATCTCAATGAATAGAATGATAATGCTGATGATATCAATGAAGAGAATGATAATATTGATGATCTCAATGAAGAGAATGATGATGTTGATGATATCATTGAAGAGAATGATAATGTTGATGATCTCAATGAAGAGAATGATAATGATGATCTCAGTGATGAAGATAATGGTGACGATGATGTCACATTTCCACGGCTTTGTTGATTACTGTGTCTTACATATATCAGACGATACTTGTATGTAATGCTGTGTTTCTTGCCAGGCTGTGCCATGACTGAGAGTACATCGATCCTTATTCTGACGTTCATCTTTCATCATCAGCTCAGACCAACCAGTCAGTTCACGAGGACTTCGCTTGCATTTCCCAAAGAAGAACTGTACAGTGGATTTCAGTTAATTGGGACACACCAGGACATAGTTATATGTCTTAAATAAAACCACTGTCCTGAAAGTTGGGAACTGGGGGGGGGGGGGGAGTGGGGAATCATTTTTCGTGTCGATTCTAAGGAGCACCAACAGATACTTGGCTGGCACTAGAACATCACTACCAGTGCCTGATGCTAGAGAAACACATGTCAGCCCACGCCAGTATGTGTGTGTGTGTATGCGTGTGTGTATGTGTGGTGCGTGCGAATACAAGATAAACTGTGCTTTTTTTTTTTTTAAACATAGTCTTAAATCACCAATTGTAAGCAAGCTGCTGTGAGAAAATATTACCACAATAACTCGTGAAGAAAGGACAATGTTTTGTTTTTTGTGGTTTTTGTTTGTTTAGCATAAAAATTAAGATTAGAACTGTGGTTTTTCAAATTTAATTTATTAATTTTTAAAATCATTCATTTTTTTTTTCAAATCAATGATGTCGTGTGCTGCTAATTTTACAATCAATGATGTCGTGTGCTGCTAATTTTACAATCAATGATGTCGTGTGCTGCTAATTTTACAGTCAATGATGTCGTGAGCTGCTAATTTTACAGTCAATGATGTCGTGTGCTGCTAATTTTACAGTCAATGATGTCGTGTGCTGCTAATTTTACAATCAATGATGTCGTGTGCTGCTAATTTTACAATCAATGATGTCGTGTGCTGCTAATTTTACAGTCAATGATGTCGTGTGCTGCTAATTTTACAGTCAATGATGTCGTGTGCTGCTAATTTTACAATCAATGATGTCGTGTGCTGCTAATTTTACAATCAATGATGTCGTGTGCTGCTAATTTTACAGTCAATGATGTCGTGTGCTGCTAATTTTACAGTCAATGATGTCGTGTGCTGCTAATTTTACAGTCAATGATGTCGTGTGCTGCTAATTTTACAATCAATGATGTCGTGTGCTGCTAATTTTACAATCAATGATGTCGTGTGCTGCTAATTTTACAATCAATGATGTCGTGTGCTGCTAATTTTACAGTCAATGATGTCGTGTGCTGCTAATTTTACAGTCAATGATGTCGTGTGCTGCTAATTTTACAGTCAATGATGTCGTGTGCTGCTAATTTTACAATCAATGATGTCGTGTGCTGCTAATTTTACAGTCAATGATGTCGTGTGCTGCTAATTTTACAGTCAATGATGTCGTGTGCTGCTAATTTTACAATCAATGATGTCATGTGCTGCTAATTTTACAGTCAATGATGTCGTGTGCTGCTAATTTTACAGTCAATGATGTCGTGTGCTGCTAATTTTACAGTCAATGATGTCGTGTGCTGCTAATTTTACAGTCAATGATGTCGTGTGCTGCTAATTTTACAATCAATGATGTCGTGTGCTGCTAATTTTACAATCAATGATGTCGTGTGCTGCTAATTTTACAGTCAATGATGTCGTGTGCTGCTAATTTTACAGTCAATGATGTCGTGTGCTGCTAATTTTACAGTCAATGATGTCGTGTGCTGCTAATTTTACAATCAATGATGTCGTGTGCTGCTAATTTTACAGTCAATGATGTCGTGTGCTGCTAATTTTACAGTCAATGATGTCGTGTGCTGCTAATTTTACAATCAATGATGTCATGTGCTGCTAATTTTACAGTCAATGATGTCGTGTGCTGCTAATTTTACAGTCAATGATGTCGTGTGCTGCTAATTTTACAGTCAATGATGTCGTGTGCTGCTAATTTTACAGTCAATGATGTCGTGTGCTGCTAATTTTACAGTCAATGATGTCGTGTGCTGCTAATTTTACAGTCAATGATGTCGTGTGCTGCTAATTTTACAATCAATGATGTCGTGTGCTGCTAATTTTACAGTCAATGATGTCGTGTGCTGCTAATTTTACAGTCAATGATGTCGTGTGCTGCTAATTTTACAGTCAATGATGTCGTGTGCTGCTAATTTTACAGTCAATGATGTCGTGTGCTGCTAATTTTACAGTCAATGATGTCGTGTGCTGCTATTTTTACAGTCAATGATGTCGTGTGCTGCTATTTTTACAGTCAATGATGTCGTGTGCTGCTATTTTTACAGTCAATGATGTCGTGTGCTGCTATTTTTACAGTCAATGATGTCGTGTGCTGCTATTTTTACAGTCAATGATGTCGTGTGCTGCTAATTTTACAGTCAATGATGTCGTGTGCTGCTAATTTTACAGTCAATGATGTCGTGTGCTGCTAATTTTACAGTCAATGATGTCGTGTGCTGCTATTTTTGGCCTGATTTTACGTCTGGCTGCTTCACTGCATTTTTATGTTGCTTTCCCCTACCCTCCTTTTGTTTTCTTTTCAACTGTTTCATCCAGACCAGACACAAGAGATTTGTAAAGCGTCAGTAAGAGACTGTTTGCGTGGACGCTGCATTTATCAAAGAAATCATAGATTCGTTTACAATAGATGAATATTCACCTGAATATCTTATTTTGTTTGAACCATGAACAGTTATGTGTGCCCTGTGCGCCTCCACCCGCATGCATGCCATTCGTTTTCGAGGGGAAGGGGAAGGAGTGTAAGGAAGTTGATGATTGGTTGAGATCGACCAGTCAGAAACAGGCTCTTGGGTTGCTTGTGTGGATGATTGGCGATCGCAGCCGCGAATTTCAGATCCGGGCATCTTATACCAGTCTCGGGCTCTGGTGGGGCAGAGAAGGTCTCCAAGTCTCTCCTGCCCAAGCCTACCTCCTTACCACTTTGTGAACCCTGTTATACCCAGCAATCTGCCCAAGCCTACCAAATCTATCGGTTGGTGAACCCTGTTATGCCCAGAAATCTACCAAAGACTACCCCCTTACTGGTTGGTGAACCTTGTTATGCCCAGAAATCTGCCAAAGCCTACCTCCTTACTGGTTGGTGAACCCTGTTACACCCAGAATTCTCCCCAAGCCTACCTCATCTACCAGTTTATGAACCCTGTTACACCCAGAATTCTCCCCAAGCCTACCGCATCTACCAGTTTATGAACCCTGTTACACCCAGAAATCTCCCCAAGCCTACCTCATCTTCCAATTTATGAACCCTGTTACACCCAGAAATCTCCCCAAGCCTACCTCATCTTCCAATTTATGAACCCTGTTACACCCAGAAATCTCCCCAAGCCTACCTCATCTTCCAGTTTATGAACCCTGTTACACCCAGAAATCTCCCCAAGCCTACCTCATCTACCAGTTTATGAACCCTGTTACACCCAGAAATCTCCCCAAGCCTACCTCATCTACCATTTATGAATTCTGCTACACCCAGAAATCTCCCTAAGCCTACCTCATATACCAGTTTATGAACCCTGTTACACCCAGAAATCTCCCCAAGCCTACCTCATCTTCCAGTTTATGAACCCTGCTACACCCAGAAATCTCCTCAAGCCTACCTCATCTTCCAGTTTATGAACCCTGCTACACCCAGAAATCTCCCCAAGCCTACCTCATCTACCAGTTTATGAACCCTGCTACACCCAGAAATCTCCCCAAGCCTACCTCATCTACCAGTTTATGAACCCTGTTACACCCAGAAATCTCCCCAAGCCTACCTCATCTACCAGTTTATGGACCCTGTTACACCCAGAAATCTCCCCAAGCCTACCTCATCTACCAGTTTATGAACCCTGCTACACCCAGAAATCTCCTCAAGCCGGGTCACAAACCCAGCGGACAGCCAATTTGAATCGCAAAAACGACAGAGGCTAAATCAACACTTCCTGCCGGAAGGAAGGGGATCCAAGCGAAGACGGACATACGCTGAATGTGACCGTTCAGAGCACAGACAGGGAACGTCAGCAAACACCCGACCATCAGATGGATCATGCCTCATAAGTCAGCAAACACCCGACCATCAGATGGATCATGCCTCAAACATTCATACACCCGACCATCAGATGGATCATGCCTCAAACATTCATACACCCGACCATCAGATGGATCATGCCTCAAACATTCATACACCCGACCATCAGATGGATCATGCCTCAAACATTCATACACCCGACCATCAGATGGATCATGCCTCAAACGTCAGCAAACACCCGACCATCAGATGGATCATGCCTCAAACGTCATCAAACATCCGACCATCAGATGGATCATGCCTCGGATGATAATACTGAAATGGTGCCGTCCCGGTGGACCAAAGCCAGGCGATCGTGGCGTCAGGCCCACTAAGAGGCCCACTAAGAGGCCCACTAAGAGGCCCAGTCCAGTGACTGGTGGCACTGTCTACCCGAAGATCAGGGGAGCACAGTGCTACTGGACACACCTAAACCACAGGGACCCACACTCTACAGCACATCCTGCAGCGCTGCCCCCCCCCCCACCCCTCTACCAAGATGGCCGAGCCTGGATCTGGCCACATGGAGCTGAGCTGAAGACACACACTATGACCTCTAAAATACTCAAATTTAAACTTATCTGGATAATAAATACAGACGTCTGAGGTTAGAGCCATGGAAAACAGAAAAAGAAGAAGAAGAAGAAGCATGAAAAAAAAATTGGACTAGAATTGGGCTACGGTAATATTTTTTTTTAAATAGTTAACCTTCACAGCTGAGAGCAGAGTATGATCTTCTGGTCTGTGGAGAGTTCATTCTGACATTTGGTGAAAAGGGTGCAGGGTACAAAACCTTCCTCTAAGCTAAAGATAACTGCCAAATCTCCAGCTCTCTCAGTCGCTACAAAGAAGGAAGCTATTCCTGGCAAATTCTACATCTAAAATAAAACACGCTCTATTCTCACCATCTTGTGAACAATCCTCAGATTAAGTATGGAAAAGGTTTTTTTAATGCTCACAATCAATTATTATTTTCCTGGTTTTCCTTACTTAAATGGAAAAAAAACTTTAAAATTTCTTTTATTATTAAATGTCTGATGATGCTTATCGTTCAGTAATTTTCAACACATTCATTTATTTTTTAAAAAAACCGCTCACAAACATGTTGCTATTATTTCAGTTTCTGTAATACAAATACAAAACTTGGACGAAACAAACTAGTGGAAGGGGGCACAAATCAATAAATGGAAGATTGCAATTGTAGTTTCCCCAGCATTTGAGATTTGAAAACTTATTCGAGCGATGGGATCGGACTGGTAGCAATCTTCATAAATCTACAAGTTTTGTTCAGACCTGACAATGAACTACCGCGTGTGTTCAAGAAAGAACGTGTCAAAAAAATTGGTTAGAGAAAATTAAACAGGAAAATTACCATTCCATAGAGATTTGTGTACAAGTGGAAGTTTAGGGAAACAGGGGTCACCAAGATACGATCCTGGAGGTGAACCTTTAAAGATATTTTTTGTTCGTCATAACTATTATTTTACAATAAATTTTACTCTGATTTTCCTTCATAGAAACAGCTTTGGTTAAAATATTTTAGTAATGTAAGCACACTTCAGTGGGCACTGGAACTGAAGGCAGAGCACGCATGGGAATGTCTGGATTTGGAGGATGCCAGTCTCTGGTTATAGGTTACAGAGAGTAACGTAAGCACACACACACTGAACCACGAAAGCCAAGTGCATAAACTGGAAATGAATATTAGAAAGAAAAAGGTTATGGCAGTCAGCAGTGAGGAAGCAAAATCCATACGTGAACATATAAATTAGTGGAGACACACTTGAACAAGTGACAGAACTCATATAAGTCTTGAGCACATGATAACGGGTGATGGGAAATGTGAAACGGAAATTATTAGGAGAGAAGGAATAACCAGATTTACATTCAACAAAATGAAAAAGAAAGTTCTTACATCAAAACACGCATAATGATAAGAGTTATCAAATGTCATGTATGCTCCACACTGCTGCGTGCTGTTGGAACATGGACATTAAATAAATAAATACATTAATAAATAATAATAATAAAGAAGTCGAAGCGTTTGAAATGTGAACAGAAAAAGGAACAAAGGAATTCTAAACAGAAACTGAAAAGAGAAAAAAAAAAAAGAAAAACAATTAGAACCAGAAGTTATATCAAGAAGTGTATAAAAACCAAACAAGAGGGAAAAGTAAATGGAAAAAAGAGCAAAAGGTCGACAGTGATATAGATGGGTAAAGGTAAAAGGTAAAATTCCCGGTTCCCTGCCACTAAGGCATGTTGGGGAATATGGTGTTAGGCCCGTACTTCCATGACCTTCGGCACATGAAAGTCTGATGTGGCCAGTATCACGCCTGGCCGCTTTACCTTCCCAGATTTCTCTGGTACCCATTTTTTAGGGGTTGGATGGACCCCCGGGGCCTTTTTGGTGTGTACTAGAAAAAAATCCCACTGCTGGGACTGAACCCGGTACCACCGGATTAGTAAACCCAGCGCCTAACCACTCAGCTAACCAGGCTGTCGATATAGATGGGTGGGCAATATAAAAAAATAGACTGCACTAAACTTGACAATATGGACTGTGGAAACGAAGGACAGACTCAGTTGGAGAATCATTGCAGTCAACGCTGAATGGGCAGATGGCAAAGATGATGATGTTAAATGTAATAACAAGGGGCTTAAACTGTACCTCAATAATATAAATGGAAACAATAGTAAATCTACCAAGTCCAGAAGATTACAAAGTCTACAGACCGAAAAATGTAGATGATTACAATTAACATGCACTGTATGGTTTTGCAAGTATGGAAATATATCCTCAACAAAAAAAATGCGTGCGCAGATGTGCGTCGTAATGTAAACTTTGAGCATAATTTCAAGTTCTCACATGGAAAAAAAATCCGAAGAAATCAGGAAAACAAATTCATGTAACGCTATTGTATATGCCTTCCACAGTGGGAAACTAAAATATCCACTACGTTGTGCTCGATATAAAATTTCGTGCTCAGCAAGACTTTTGTGTGCTCGGCCACGCTGCCGGGCAGCTCAGAGTACCACCCTACGCATGAGAAAGTCAAGTAACTCACCAAACGAAGACTAACCGGAACATGCTCTCACTTTGTCCTGGAACTGCATCAGCCACATCTCGCGACAACAAGCTCTCACTTTGTCCTGGAACTGCATCAGCCACATCTCGCGACAACAAGCTCTCACTTTGTCCTGGAACTGCATCAGCCACATCTCGCGACAACAAGCTCTCACCATCTCGCAGCTAGGACAGAGTAAAACTGGTACTTGCGTACCACTCCCCCCCCCTCCCCCACAGTTTGGCGACTGAGAACATCTCGTTTCGTTATCTCCATATCACCCAGACCGAGGCTGACACACGAGAACTCCTTGTGAAGCCTCCACTGGTGGCGTAGAGACGGGAGAGGAACCTCAAGGACCTATTAGAAGCCGCATCAAGTCAGCCTATACGACTTTCTCTGTTACCAAACGTTGTGGTCGCTGTAGATGCATAACTTGTTCGTTTGTTGTTCAGACAAACCAGATTTCCTTCAGACAAACCACATGTCTATCAATCCAGGGGAGCTTTGCCTGCGCTTCTGGCAACGTCATTTATGCGATTATGTGCTAGCATTGTGATATGAAGTATATAAGGGACACTGACTTACGCTTAGGAGATCGGTTTCGCCGGCATCTGAACAACTTGTCTAAGAGGGCACTGACACCACTAGCCAAGCACTTCTGTTGAAGAGACCATCAAGGATAGACCTTCCTGTAACTGCAACCCGCTCCTGTACTTCTATGAACATTCTCGGAAAGCTTTGGAAAGCTTATTTTCCAGACTGGCGGTCCCCACCCAACAGGAATTAACAATAATTCATTTTTCTTTAAACTATTTTATATTTCCACCTAGGGGTTACCTCTTTCTATTTCTACTACGTTCTTGTCTTAGCTTCTATCGCTTTACTGCGTTCTCTCATTCTTACCGCAGACGATTTAAAGTTTATTTTCCACCCTTTCTGTCCTTCTTCTATAGTCTCTAGTAGACTTTTTAAAAAGCTCCACCCCTTTGTCTAGGCATCCTAAGCATCAGTGGCCTCTATTCTTTCTGAACCTCCCACCATCCATTTCTCCCCATATTGCCTTCTCACTCTTTCATCATCTGGGCGGCTTTGCTTTAGGCTATAGGTGTCCGATGGGGGCAAGCTTTGGCTATCCGGTGCATCACGCCGTGCTGTTTACCGCATGGTATCCTTTCTCCCCTTGACCTCATTTCTCAGCCAATCGCTGGCTCTCACTTTGTTCTCTCTCCTGCCCACGTGGACGTATTTCGTGTCCGTCTTTCCTACGAGGAGACAAAAAAAAATCTATGTCTGTATTTTTCCATTTATTTTTCGTGTTTTTAATCTGTTGTGTTGTTTTTGTATGTGATCTTTGAAGAAAGCTTTTGCCGAAACATTGGATTGTTGTGTGTTCTTCGTGTGTATGTGCTCATTTCGCTTCCTGTCATTCTTGTTTCCTGCTCAGTTTCCTCATTCTTATCATTTTATAAAACTGAACCATACACCTCCAGTTATTTTATCACTAGAACCACTTGTTGTTGTTGTTGTTGTTGTTGTTGTTGCGGTAGTCATTCTCTTAGCCAGAACCCACTAAAAGCTACAGTAGCTTGACTGCTTGGACATCAGACACACTGTGCTGTCACACCGACGGAACTCTCAAAGCGTGGTCTGTAAGACTGACAAGGGCATACCTGGCAAGGAATAAGTCAACTTATTAAGTTGCGGGCCTCACATGGATCTAATGTCCCGGGCATGCAGGAACGTAAGGAACATGCTACTAGGAGGCCCGCTCCCTCCCTCCCTCCCTCACATGGATCTTCTGTCCCGGGCATGCAGGAACGTAACATGCTACCCCTCCCCCACATGTAGAATGTGCTGAGACAGGGCAAGTCGGACATTTCCAAGGCTGTTACTGGGAAAACGGGAGGGGGAGGGGTGAAGAGCTGGAGTGGAAGGATAACTCCTAGATCTGCAGGATGAAGGAACTGGGGGGGGGGGGGGGGTGCAGGGAAGGATAAACTCTCTTTGTGGACGGAAGGGACAGAGCCATAACAGCACAGCACAACAGTGACAGTCAGACAGCACAAAATGAACAGTCAGACAGCACAAAAGGAATAGTAAGACAGCATAAAAGGAACAGTCAGACAGCACAACAGGGACAGTCACACAGCACAGAACAAGGACAGTCAGAACAACAAGGACAGTCACACAGCACAGAACAAGGACAGTCAGAACAACAAGGACAGTCACACAGCACAGAACAAGGACAGTCAGAACAACAAGGACAGTCACACAGCACAGAACAAAGACAATCAGAACAACAGGGACAGTCACACAGCACAGAACAAGGACAGTCAGCACAACAAGGACAGTCACACAGCACATAACCAGGACAGTCAGAACAACAGGGACAGTCACAGCACAGAACAAGGACAGTCAGAACAACAAGGACAGTCACACAGCACAGAACAAGGACAGTCAGAACAACAAGGACAGTCACACAGCACAGAACAAAGACAATCAGAACAACAGGGACAGTCACACAGCACAGAACAAGGACAGTCAGCACAACAAGGACAGTCACACAGCACATAACCAGGACAGTCAGAACAACAGGGACAGTCACACAGCACAGAACAAGGACAGTCAGAACAACAAGGACAGTCACACAGCACAGAACAAGGACAGTCAGAACAACAAGGACAGTCACACAGCACAGAACAAAGACAATCAGAACAACAGGGACAGTCACACAGCACAGAACAAGGACAGTCAGCACAACAAGGACAGTCACACAGCACATAACCAGGACAGTCAGAACAACAGGGACAGTCACACAGCACAGAACAAGGACAGTCAGAACAACAGGGACAGTCACACAGCACAGAACAAGGACAGTCAGAACAACAGGGACAGTCACACAGCACAGAACAAGGACAGTCAGAACAACAGGGACAGTCACACAGCACAGAACAAGGACAGTCAGCACAACAAGGACAGTCACACAGCACAGAACAAGGACAGTCAGCACAACAAGGACAGTCACACAGCACAGAACAGGACAATCAGCAAATACTCTGTTACTGTAGACAGCGGTGGGGCAGACAGGGGAAGGTGCTGACTGCAGTGGCACTAACTTCTGTGATCAGTTTAATGTTTTGTTAATATCCACACAGTTACTGCGCTGGTTTGCATTCTGCTAGTATTTTAAAGTGATGTAATTATGGCTATTCATCTTGTCACGTGTTATACCAGTGAACTGTACCTCCCCCTATAACGACCAACATAAGGGCACATAGACCTACCGCCAGATGGAAAGAGGGCGGGGCTACTCTCTATGCGGCCTAAGCAGGCACGTGATTATAACAAACGTTTTTGACACAAGACTAGTATCTAAGCAGAAATGGAAGGCAGAACTAGTTATTCTAAGAAATTTGTTGACAAAATAAAACTTTGGTTAATTTTTTTGGCAAACTTTAATGTCCTTCTTTGTTTCAATGTAACAACAAACTTTAATGTCCTTCTTTGCTTCAATGTAACAACAAACTTTAATGTCTTTCTTTTGTTTCAACGTAACAACAAACTTTAATGTCTTTCTTTGTTTCAATGTAACAACAAACTTTAATGTCCTTCTTTGTTTCAATGTAACAACAAACTTTAATGTCCTTCTTTGTTTCAGTGTAACAACAAACTTTAATGTCTTTCTTTGTTTCAATGTAACAACAAACTTTAATGTCTTTCTTTGTTTCAATGTAACAACAAACTTTAATGTCTTTCTTTGTTTCAAAGTAACAACAAACTTTAATGTCTTTCTTTGTTTCAAAGTAACAACAAACTTTAATGTCTTTCTTTGTTTCAATGTAACAACAAACTTTAATGTCTTTCTTTGTTTCAATGTAACAACAAACTTTAATGTCCTTCTTTGTTTCAATGTAACAACAAACTTTAATGTCTTTCTTTTGTTTCAACGTAACAACAAACTTTAATGTCTTTCTTTGTTTCAATGTAACAACAAACTTTAATGTCCTTCTTTGTTTCAATGTAACAACAAACTTTAATGTCCTTCTTTGTTTCAATGTAACAACAAACTTTAATGTCTTTCTTTGTTTCAATGTAACAACAAACTTTAATGTCTTTCTTTGTTTCAATGTAACAACAAATTTTAATGTCTTTCTTTGTTTCAATGTAACAACAAACTTTAATGTCTTTCTTTGTTTCAAAGTAACAACAAACTTTAATGTCTTTCTTTGTTTCAATGTAACAACAAACTTTAATGTCTTTCTTTGTTTCAAAGTAACAACAAACTTTAATGTCTTTCTTTGTTTCAATGTAACAACAAACTTTAATGTCTTTCTTTGTTTCAAAGTAACAACAAACTTTAATGTCTTTCTTTGTTTCAATGTAACAACAAACTTTAATGGCCTTCTTTGTTTCAATGTAACAACAAACTTTAATGTCTTTCTTGTTTCAATGTAACAACAAACTTTAATGTCTTTCTTTGTTTCAAAGTAACAACAAACTTTAATGTCTTTCTTTGTTTCAATGTAACAACAAACTTTAATGGCCTTCTTTGTTTCAATGTAACAACAAACTTTAATGTCTTTCTGTGTTTCAATGTAACAACAAACTTTAATGTCTTTCTTTGTTTCAAAGTAACAGTGTAACACGCTGTCATCCATTCTTCAGCTCTTTTTTATTTTTACAAAATAATACTTACATAGTTTAAACAAATGCACTAGTTAGTTTACATATTCAAAAGCGCTAAATAAGATATTTGTTTGGGCGTAAAACTGGCACAAGCTCAGGTAGCAGAGTTGGCTGCCTCGGTGGCTGAGGATGAAAAGAAAACGTTGTCACACGTTACGCCTGAACAGTTTTCTGCCAAGGTCTGGTTGCTGGATGCAACCGTAGCTCACAAAGTCTTTCATCGCCTGGAGCACGATCGCTGGCTGGTCAGTAGAAAGCTGATGCCCTGCACCGTGAACAATTACTCGGCAAAAGCTTCCAGTCCGGGAGAAGTATCCATACACCTGGCCACAGTTGTTTCTTCTTTTCCACGCTGTTCTTGCGGTTTGGTTGTACTGGGCTTGTAGCGACCAGGGTGTGGACATCAGCGCTGCTTCCAGCATGGCGGGAGTGACCACCAGGTCATAATCTCCAGAAAGGATAAGAACCTTGTAATTGTCCATGAGAACCGCCAGCTTAGACTTGGTGCCCACAAGACAGTCTTGGCCGTAGTGAAGAAAAGTATGGCCGTTCATGGCTTTGTAGTTGGTGCTGGATCCTACGTGTAGCAGCTCGCGAATTTGAGGAGATGACATTAAAGTAGTCACGCTGTTAAAGTCGGGCTTCTCGCCGGACACGTAATTGTCTCGAGAATCTGCTGTGGCGACGAAAGATGGAAACAAGATTGACCACATGGTATCCATGGTTTCGTTCTCAAAATATCCATTTTGAGCCCGCCAAACAAGATTTTCAATGTCATTTTTGCTTTCTTCGTACTGGACATAGCTAATTATACCCAGTGAGTACCACTGGTCAAATGCAATTGGCAACATTGTTACTGGGTCATAGAACGGTCCGGTTAGATACACTCCTGTTAGAGGTAAAGTCACAGATCCGTCTTTGATCTTCGTGTGAATGCGGTGTGCAAGAGATGGGGCGTATCTTCCAGCGTACGAGTTGCCCCCAATGTAAAATTCTCTTGTCATATACTCCGCGAATAACTGGAAAAACTGCTGAACGAAAGAAAACAAGTCGTCCGTGTAGGCCTCCTGTGTCACTTTATAGCCTTCTGTGCCTTTGTCGGAATAACTGTATCCCACTCCCACAGGCTGGTCGACGTAGAGGACAGAAAACGGGCCCACCCAAGACATTTCTCGTCGTTTATAATCCATCTCATGTCTGTTATTAGCGTACACAACTTCTACGGGACCATGCCACTTTAGAACGCCCATCATTGAAGACACACCTGGTCCACCATTCAGCCACAGGAGTAAAGGGGCCTTGGGGTTTTCTTGCGATGGGAAGAACCAGAAGAATAAATGGTTGCCAAAATGTCTGTCAACGGTTATAAAGCCAGAGTAACTTAGAGGAATGATACTTGTTTCAACTCTGCTTGCTTCTCGAGCCTTCTCGATGTCACCACACTCTAGGAGAGGTGTCAACATCAAAGCACCGTCTTTACAAGCGCAGGTAGAGTTCCATAAGGTCACGTTGACCACAAGGACAGCTATCACTGACCTTAGACGCATCATTTTCAGCACCATGCTACGAAATCTATGGAAGATAAACAGTATTCACTGTTAAATAAAGTATTATAACTTCTTCTTCTTCTTCTTCTCTTTTTCTCTCCCTGTGACTACGAGCCGATGTTCTTTGCAGCCGATGTGGTGAAGACGTCCACGCACAGCATCGTGTGGGCTTGGGAGCAGGTTATGGTGGTTACTTTTTCGATCCCTGATTGGGGGTAAAAAAGCAGGGAGGGGGGTGTGCAGTACTTCTTTAGCAAACTCCACCACCATGGGGACTATGGCGATCCCTGTCCCCGTTAGCCAGGTTAGGCCTTTTACTAGAGGGTACCAACACAGTTTCGGGACAGGGTCTTTGTTGGCTTTTGTTCGCCGTTCCTGGCGCCAACAAGTCTTCTATGACTGCCATATCGGACATCGAGTTCATATCCTCTATATTTATAATTAGAACAAGTTAGACAAAGGACATGACAGACTCATCATTGTAAGGTCAGTGTTACAATGTTGTAATCAAAATTGTATTCCCTTATATTGTTTATGCACAAATAAATATTGCAAACTTTGTTTTTGTGTGTGTGTGTGTTTTTGTCTCCCAATGAGTGTGACAACTAAATTCAATGAAACAAACGGTATAGAAAAACTTTTCCATTTGTTTACTTTGCACGTTAAAGAATGTCACAAAAATGCGAACATTTACTACACTATAATTATATGCCGCAGGAATCCCCCCCCCCCTTAAAAAAAATCACTGATATGGCGGATATCACAACTGTGCACAGCAAAATTAACGCAGATTTAGAGCCAAGCATCAGCAAATTTCATCATCATCATCATGTGCCGTGCCGACTGGCGTTGGCTATTATGCTTCTCCAGAGTATCCGATCCTTCATGCAGGCCATCAGCTCAGTTGGTGATCTCCTCTCACACCATCCCGTCAGACTGTCCAGTATCATTTCTCTTGGTCTTCCTCTTGATCTTCTTCCTTCTATTCAGCAAATTTGCTCATCTAAAACCTGAAGATTTAGTGTTCGAGATATAACAAAAAGCGGGGAAGACGGCTCGAACACTCTCCAAGTTTCACTCTGAAGAGAAATCACCAACTTCAAAACTCGAAGATCTAGTACCCAAACATTCTATAATGGTGGAAGATCTAGTACCCAAACATTCTATAATGGTGGAAGATCTAGTGCCCAAACATTCTATAATGGTGGAAGATCTAGTACCCAAACATCCTGTAATGGTGGAAGATCTAGTACCCAAACATCCTGTAATAGTGGAAGATCCAATACTTAAATATCCTACTGTGGTGAAACTAGATAGTGAAACCATCGAACAGGAACTCGTTAATGTTATCAAGAGCCTTCAAAGATTTTGCAAGTGGCAAAAGATTACATCTCAGCAGAAGTACTGAAGGAAAATATTGACACCCTTCTGCCACATCACCACAGTCTCCTCACCCTGTGCTGAAGTGAAGGCGTGACGCAGCAGGACTTGCGAGCTACAAAGATAGTAATGCTGTACGAAAACAAAGCCCATAAAGGAGACTGCAACAAGTACAGAGGGATATGTTTACGAAGTATAACAGGCAAGACTTTGTCTCAGGTTAGAGGGACTTCTCTACAAAGAAGACTTTCGCTGAGGTTATCTTGAAGTAATTGCTGAAAATGTCGGAGCTGATTCTGTCCCAGTCAAAGTGTGGTTTTAGAGCTAGGCTATCAACCAATGACATGATTTTTTTACTTGTACAACTTCAAGAAATAAATATACAGTACAAGAACTGGGCCTCCTCATAGCTTTTGTTCCTCACAAAGGAACTTCATGAACAGACTTGGTCTGTCCAGTGTCTTAGAGTGCTTTGAGTGTTCACCATTGCTGCTCAAAATCTTCGCTGCCTTGGCATCACGTGATAAGATAAAGTGATCAACTCTGAGCTTCTGCAGCGTGATAAGCTTCCATCAGTGTCAATACTAAGCAGCAGAAGACTGAGTGGTTGGGGTATGTAACAAGAATAGATGGCTGCCGTATTCCCAAGCAACAGAAGACTGAGTGGTTGGGGTATGTAACAAGAATAGATGGCTGCCGTATTCCCAAGCAACAGAAGACTGAGTGGTTGGGGTATGTAACAAGAATAGATGGCTGCCGTATTCCCAAGCAACAGAAGACTGAGTGGTTGGGGTATGTAACAAGAATAGATGGCTGCCGTATTCCCAAGCAACAGAAGACTGAGTGGTTGGGGTATGTAACAAGAATAGATGGCTGCTGTATTCCCAAGCAACAGAAGACTGAGTGGTTGGGGTATGTAACAAGAATAGATGGCTGCTGTATTCCCAAGCAACAGAAGACTGAGTGGTTGGGGTATGTAACAAGAATAGATGGCTGCCGTATTCCCAAGCAGCAGAAGACTGAGTGGTTGGGGTATGTAACAAGAATAGATGGGTGGGCACCTGCCAAGCAATAGAAGACTGAGTGTTTGGGGTATGTAACAAGAATAGATGGGCGGGCACCTGCCAAGCAATAGAAGACTGAGTGTTTGGGGTATGTAACAAGAATAGATGGGTGGGCACCTGCCAAGCAATAGAAGACTGAGTGTTTGGGGTATGTAACAAGAATAGATGGGCGGGCACCTGCCAAGCAACAGAAGACTGAGTGGTTGGAGTATGTAACAAGAATAGATGGCTGCCGTATTCCCAAGCAGGGAGCTTATGGCGGGTTGGAGGTCAAATGGTAGACCTAAACTGAGATATACAAATATCTGTAAATTAACAATTTGTCTATCTGCCACACGTGGAATAAAACTTACGAAAGACCAAGCCATGTGGGGAGCAACTCGGCACATGGATGCAGCATCATGTGAAGAGGAAATGAGGACCAAACTTGAGATTAAAAGATACAAACGTAAGGGAACTGAACTTTACAACACTAACACTGTTTGCTGTTACTGTGGCCGGCTGTAGAAATCCAACATTGGTAGAGTCAGCCATGACAGGAGCTGCTCCGAAAGATGATGATCGACAAAATCCACACTTGATACCTAACTGCTTCAAAACTGTCTCCTTAGACAAAAAAATGACAATGTCATTTAATATATACTCCGAAAAGGGCCATAATTAGGAAACCTTATATATTTCTAGCGCAGATGTTCTGGCGTCACTCTGCTGAGTTAACTCTTTAACTCTTGACTGAAGCTTTTCCATGCTCTGCAGGAACAAATTTTGATGAGAGATTTTGTAGAAAGAAAATGGAAGGGATTCATTCGTTCATTCATTTGCATGTCCCTTGTGGAGCTTTGCCTCCCTAACAGCTCTCCTGCAGGCCTCTCGGTTGTGAGCAAGATGGCCTGTTGCTGATGCACTCTATAATTTAAAATATGGATTGGGTGCTACTTTTAACTTTATTTATACTTTGCCTAAATATCGCTCTGAACATTGATTTGCACAGGTGTGTAAGATCTTCCAAATATGTCCGTTTTTTTTTCTTTTGAAGCAAAAAGGTTAATAGAGATACTGTGTTGCTCACTTGATCACATGTTTTTCTGTTTATTTCAATCTTTGTAATTTTATCACCTTCAGTTTTTAAAATGACGCACGAGATATATAAAAGCTTTGATGTGAAGGAGCCAACAGCAGGAGAAAAATGTCTGATAATTTTGATTTAAACTTTCATCATCATCATCATCATCATCAGGTGCCGTGCCGACTGGCGTTGGCTATTATGCTTCTCCAGAGTACACGATCCTTCATGCAGGCCATCAGCTCAGTTGGTGATCTCCTCTCACACCATCCAGTCAGGCTGTCCAGTATCATTTCTCTTGGTCTTCCTCTTGATCTTCTTCCTTCTATTTTTCCTGTTGTTATAATATTTTCAATGCCTCCTCTTCTCATTGCATGATCTATGAAAGTACATTGTCTTGGCCTATTCTGTTCCTAATTTCTATTCTGCATATTCCATATGAAGTTATTACTGCTCCAAGGTATTTGAATTTCTACACTTGCTTTAGAATATTTCCGTTTAATTTTATACTGCATGTTGGTGGATTCTGTTTCTTAGATATAACCATAGTCTCTGTCTTTTTGATGATCAAAGTAAGGCCTTTCTGTTCACTTTCTTTGGCGACTTTATCCAAGAGATTTTGCAGGTCTTGTTGGTTCTCTGCTATCAGCAATGTGTCGTCAGCATACCGAAGGTTGTTAATATTGTATCCTCCAATTTTTATGCCTGGTTCTGTGATGATAGTTCTTAAAATATTCTCGCTGTACAGAGAAAAAAGGTCTAGAGATAGTACACGTTCTTGTCGCACCCCTTGTTTTATAGGTTGATATTTTCCAGTTCTATTTTCAACTCGAATTGCTGCTTCTTGGTGCCAGTATAGATGTTTTACAATCCTCAGGTCTTTGCCGTCTATATTGATGTCTTCAAGCATTTTAGTAATTTCGTTATGTTTCACCTTGTCGAATGCCTTGGTGTAATCAATGGAGCATAAGTAGAGATCTTTCTGTACTTCTAAAACTCTTTCTGTTAGTGTTCGTAAAGCATAAATGGCATTGTGTGTTCCCTTTCCTTCAACAAATCCAAACTGTTCATCTGCTATTTCCATTTTTATCTTTTTCCTTGTTCTTCTCATAATTATTCTCCAAAGTAGCTTCGTTATGTGACATGAGAGGCTGATAGTCTGGTGGTCATCACATTCCTTTGCACCTGGTTTCTTTGGTAGTGCTATAAACGTGGATTTAAGTAGGTCACTGGGCATATAACCATTGTTGTAAATGTCATTCAGTAACTTGGTTATTATCTTTATTCCTGTCTCCTCTAGTGCCTCTATTTCTTCTATTGTTGTATTATCAGGAAAAATTGGCGAACTACTTTGCGAGCCCTATGTGACGTTTAACCGCACGGGAAGGATATAAGATATAAGATAAGATATATTATCAGGCCCAGTCGCTTTTCGTTTCTTCATGTGTTTGATGGCATCTATGATTTCTTCTTCAAGTATTGGTGGTCCATCACAGTTTTCAGTATCTGGTGTTAATTCTGGTCTTTCTCCTCCATATAGCTCACCGATGTACTCTGTCCACTTGTCCACAATGTCTTCTTTTCCCATTAACATTTTACCTTCTTTTGATTTCAGGCATCCTGTGGTAAATTTTGTTTCCCTGCCTGTGAGTTCACTAATTCGTATGTGCATGTTTTTGCTGTCTTTATTATGGCAGTCCTCTATTTGTCTGCACTGTTCATTTAACCACACTTCCATTGCTTCTCTGCATTTGCGTCTTATTTCTTTATTTATCTTGCTATATTTTTCTTGGTTATCTTTACTTTTCCTCCTTTTGTCCATCAGTCCTAAGATGTCGTCTGTCATCCATTTATTTTTAGGGGCTTCTTTTTTTGGTGGTATTATCTTCTTAACAGTTTGGTGTATAGAGTTTCTTAAAATTGTCCATTGTTCATCTATACTATTTATCTTTGCTATTGCATTGTATCTATTTGTTATAATAGCTCTCTATTGTTCTCGCAGTTCTTGGTCATTTTTCAGGAGTTATGTATTCAGTTTGATGTTTCTCAATTTCCTGCATGCTTTCTTTAGCTTTATTCTAATTTTTCCCCAGAGTGGGTCATGGTCTCTATTGCAGTCGGCTCCTGGCATAGTTTTTGTTGTGAGTAATGCATTCCAGAATCGTTTGTTGATTAATATGTAGTCTATCTGGTTAAAATTCTTTTTGTCTGGGCTGCACCACGTTGCCAGTCTTCAAGGATGTTGTTTAAGCCAGGTTTTTCCTACAACCATGCTATGTATTCTTGCCCATTCAATTAATTTACAACCTCTGTCATTCTTCTTCCCCAGTCCATAGTCACCAACGATGTCTGAAGTTCTTCCTTTACCAACTTTGGCATTAAAATCTCCCATCACTATAGTAACTTCATGTGACTTTGTGTGTTTTAGGGCTGTCTCTATGTCATTATAAAATAGCTGTACATCTTCTTCAGAACTTTCAGATGTTGGAGCGAAAACTTGTATAATATTAATGTTTATTGGTCGTCCTTTCAGTTGGGCTAGTAGGACTCGGTCCGAGATGTTCAAATATCCTACAATTGTCCTTGCTGTTTGTTCGTCAAATATTATTCCTACTCCTCGTTCATGTTTCTCACTTCCTGAACATATTATTGTATATTTATCAGAGTTTATCTTCCCTGCACCTGACCATCTAACTTTACTCATTCAGAATATGTTGATCTTTATCCTTTCCATTTCCATCTTTACATTTTCTAATTTTCCAGGCTGGAATAAAGTTCTAACATTCCATGTTGCTATTTTAAACTTGTTAGTTTTGCCACCAGTAGCTTGATGACGATCTGGCCTCACCTGTGGCTCGTGAGTTGCCCTACCGGACTAGGATGTTCCAGAGGAACATCCATTAACGTCGTTCATGACAAATCTATTACTGTGAATAAGCATAATTGTTCTTGGGAGCTACAACAGTGGTTTCCCGTTGCCTTCTGTCGGTTTGTGTACGGACTCTCCGCTAGCCTTTGGACTCCCTGTCCTACCTGCAAGGCAGCGGGAGCGAGAGGTTTTAAGGCGCCTCTTACCCGCCTGGTATTCCCTTCACTGAGCACCTGATGCACTTTATAGGAGTAGTAGAGCCACCTACTACGCCACCTCGCTCTCTGAGTCTAACGATTTAAACTTTCTAGGAAGAAAAAAATTTTTATTTCAAATCTCGGGCTCCATGCCCTCTCATATCTCTGGCTCCATGCCCTCTCATATCTCGGGCTCCATGCCCTCTCATATCTCGGGCTCCATGCCCTCTCATATTTCGGGCTCCATGCCCTCTCATATCTCGGGCTCCATGCCCTCTCATATCTCGGGCTCCATGCCCTCTCATATTTGATTTTGCCTACATGGTCCAGTGGAAATGACCGTCGTTGTGTGAGATGTATCACTTCAGCTATGTTTTGTGTCACTTCCGCTATGTTTTTTTCACTTCAGCTATGTTTTATATCACTTCAGTTATGATTTGTATCACTTCAGCTATGTTTTGTATCACTTCAGCTATGTTTTGTATCACTTCAGCTATGTTTTGTATCACTTCAGTTATGATTTGTATCACTTCAGCTATGTTTTGTATCACTTCAGCTATGTTTTGTATCACTTCAGCTATGTTTTGTGTCACTTCAGGGGGACATTCTTCTTCACAAGCTGCATGTTAGAACTTCTAGCCCGTGTCCAAGTTCTTTATAGAAGATACTCATTATCTATTCGAAGGAGCACGATAAGGAAGAAGAAAAGAGTAAATTTAGACGAATTAAAATTAATTTTAAATTAAAATTTGATATTTAAAATGTACCTGAGAGTGGCTTTTAAAAATCCACATCTGAAGACTAGGAGAACTTTAATCAACATTTCCGTGCACAAAAACTTTCTCCAGTCATCTTGCTTTTGTGTGAAGTTCTAATTTTTATTTACTTTCAACAGCAATCTATAAATTAGAAGTACACTTATCCCTGTCAACAAGTATAAAAGTTATTTCCAACAACCATTCTCTACAATCTTGTATCCATAAATTAGAAGTACTCTTGTCTCCATCAACGAACATAGTAGTTCTTTATAATTTTATATTTACAGAATGGAAAGTAATAACAACATTCCACACCAAGATCATCTTTTTTTTCGTGAACTATTTTTTTTTAATCGTCTCACCTGTGCGTACATGGTACAATTCGAAAAATGAATTCCAACATAAAATGTGTTTCGACTACAGATAATTTTCAGTGCCTATTGAATGGAGCAGTTAGTTATTGCAGTTATTTTCATGAGCAACTTACCTAAAGTTTTGACAAATATGAAAGAAACAACAGACAATAAATGGTGCAGTAACCAGCAGTTCTGAATACAGTCAAGTGCTGGACAGCAATAATCAGCAGCGATGAATACAGTCAAGTGCTGGACAGCAATAATCAGCAGCGATGAATACAGTCAAGTGCTGGACAGCAATAATCAGTGGTGATGAATACAGTCAAGTGCTGGACAGCAATAATCAGCAGCGATGAATACAGTCAAGTGCTGGACAACAATAATCAGCAGCGATGAATATACTCAAGTGCTGGACCAAGTCTAACGTGAGAAAACTACAGATGACCTCTCTCACGTATGGAAAACTGCCTACGCATTGAGCAGAACAATCCGCGCTGAATTTGGTTAAAAACATCCCACCCCACCCCTTCAAAATTAAAAAAAAAACTGCCAGCAGTTATTGCTCTCCATGTCTACAGCTCTGCGTGCAAGCCTCATTCATCACTCACTTTCGGTTGTTTCATGCAAGCGCTAGTCAGTACATTGTATTCTATGCATGTATATTCCTATACGTTGCCTTCTGTGTGTAACAGTTCTACTGTTACGTGTTACAGAAACAAGATGGCGACAATTTAACAGTACTTTAACAAGATTTTAGCAGAACTGCTTCTTGTTATCTTATTGCTGCCGAAATACACAGCTAGCAAGAACCTTACAAGTGGTTGTGGTTGATATAAACAAGTTGAGAACCACTGAATTTATGTAATTATAATATTAGAATTTTTACTTTTAGTTGTATAACTTCATATCACGCTCTAGTTATCTACATAATGAACGCGCACATTTTGAGGCTCACAGACACTGTAACAACCATAACACTTTCGACGACACAAGCAGCTCACAGACTAGAACAACCATAACACTTTAGACGATACAGACAGACTCACAGACACTAGAACAACCCAACACTTTAGATGGCACAAGCAGACTCACAGACAATAGAACAACCTAACACTTTAGACGATACAGACAGACTCACAGACACTAGAACAACCATAACACTTTAGACGACACAAGCAGACTCACAGACACTAAAACAATCATAATACTTTAGACAACACAAGCAGACTCACAGACACTAAAACAACCATAATACTTTAGACAACACAAGCAGACTCACAGACACTAAAACAACCATAATACTTTAGACAACACAAGCAGACTCACAGACACTAAAACAACCATAATACTTTAGACAACACAAGCAGACTCACAGACACTAAAACAACCATAATACTTTAGACAACACAAGCAGACTCATAGACACTAAAACAACCATAATACTTTAGACAACACAAGCAGACTCACAGACACTAAAACAATCATAATACTTTAGACAACACAAGCAGACTCACAGACACTAAAACAATCATAATACTTTAGACAACACAAGCAGACTCACAGACACTAAAACAATCATAATACTTTAGACAACACAAGCAGACTCACAGACACTAAAACAATCATAATACTTTAGACAACACAAGCAGACTCACAGACACTAAAACAATCATAATACTTTAGACAACACAAGCAGACTCACAGACACTAGAACAACCATAATACTTTAGACAACACAAGCAGACTCACAGACACTAAAACAATCATAATACTTTAGACGATACAGACAGACTCACAGACACTAAAACAATCATAATACTTTAGACAACACAAGCAGACTCACAGACACTAGAACAACCATAATACTTTAGACAACACAAGCAGACTCACAGACACTAGAACAACCATAATACTTTAGACGATACAGACAGACTCACAGACGACACTATTAACAATCATGAGAGTCAGCATACACGTTGGTGTAGTGACAATTCTACAGAAGATTTATTCATGAAGAAAATAAAGACGAGGAAAACTACTTCCATACGGCATTGACAAAACAGACACAACAAACAGAAACTTCCCAGACAAGAACTCGTTTGCCAGAGGGAAGTGAAACCTAACAAAAGAAAAGATAAACCAAATCTACTGCTTACAATTTACAGATATTCCAAAGTGAACTCCACACTAAACACAGCACAACTGTAAAAAAAAACAAAACAGGAAACCATTGAGAAACAGGTTTGTCCCGACAAGGACAATACTACAAACTGTCTACATTTTTAAACTACTAAACTGCCCTAAAAAGGTCAATGCCACCGCTATCTACATCTAGAAAGGAGCTCTACAAACTTCATATTCTAATAAAGAGCAAGTAGCCATGTCTCAAAAACTCTCTACACTGTGACACTATATTCCTACTCTGAACTGACCTCAACTGAAACTGCTATTGAAAAAGCTCCCCCTGCTCTTTTCTAATATTAGTTTTTACATAGCTGACTTTCCCTACCATCCTTCCTAAACTTTTATATAGCTGACTTTCCCTAACATCCTTCATGAACATTTATATAGCTGACTTTCCCTACCCTTTTTCCTAAACCGTTATATACTGACTTTCCCTATCATCCTTTCTGAACTTTTATATAGCTGATATCCCTATCATCCTTCCTAAACGTTTATATAGCTGACTTTCCCTATCATCCTTCCTGAACCTTTATATAACTGACTTTTCCGACAATCCTTCCTGAACTTTAATATAGCTGACTTTCCCTAACATCCTTCATGAACTTTTATATAGATAACTTTCCTACCATCCTTCATTAACTTTTATATAGCTGACTTTCCCTAACATCTTTCATGAATTTTTATATAGCTGACTTTCCCTAACATCCTTCATTAACTTTTATATAGCTGACTTTCCTTAACATCCTTTCTGAACTTTTATATAGCTGACTTTCCTTAACATCCTTCATGAACTTTTATATAGCTGACTTTCCTACCATCCTTCATGAACTTTTATATAGCTGACTTTCCTTACCATCCTTCATGAACTTTTATATAGCTGACTTTCCTACCATCCTTCATGAACTTTTATATAGCTGACTTTCCCTAACATCTTTCATGAACTTTTATATAGCTGACTTTCCCTACCATTCTTCCTGAACTTTTATATAGCTGACTCTCTACAATTCTACCTGATCCGGCGTGACCCAACCAGGAAACTAGAAACAGGTCTAGTAATGTATGTCTCCACAACTATCCAGTTTAGTCGTAGAGAAGACCTCGAATCATCAGAGGTAGAGTGTATTTGGGCGGAAGTTAAAATGCCAAACCAGAGTTCATTAATTATTGGACTTTTGTACTGTAATCCAAATGCATCATCCCTGTGGTACGATCACTTCACGACTATGATGGATGAGGTTTCAACCTTTAAGTTCAAAGATATTATCATTCTTGGAGATTTCAACATAGATCTAATACTATCAAATCCAACTTGGAGCAATATTATATTATCCTACAATCTTTGCCAAATTGTCACCAAACCTACTAGAGTAACAGAAGTATCATCCACATTATTAAATCATATATATGTAGCCCAACCAGAAAACATTGAATGTAACATCCCTCATACTTCGTTAAGTGATCATTACCCAGTCTGCTGTACGTGGACAAGAAAGGGGTATAAACTTCCTAAACACAATCACATCAGTATGAAATTTAGAAGCTTCAGAAAATTTAACCTAGAATTATTCCTTAATGATTTGCAAGAATCTTCACTTACACACGTGTACCAACTAACTGACCCCGATGAGGCAATAGAATATTGGTTAAAGATCTTCAGAGATATATTAGACAAACATGTCCCCATGAAAGAGGTGAGAGTAAAACACCAGACGAAGTCACCTTGGATAACACCTGAAATACTACAATCCATGAGAGAACGTGACCGGGCGCACAAAATCCAGGACTTTATGACCTACCGTTCACTCAGAAACAAAGTTCAATACTTAATAAGACAGAGGAAAAAAAATTACTTCAGGAATCTAGTACAGAATAAATCAGACAGTAAATCAATTTAGAAAGCCATAAATACCCTATCAAATAAAAGAAAAGAATTTGATTTTCAAGCCATCAGTCGTACATACACTAGCGCACATATCAGTACACATTTCAGAGAAGAAATCAACGTTCTTAAATCATCAATACCTGCTCCTGTATGCGACTTACATGAACTACAAACATTCCTGGACAGCAGATGTACTGATTTTAAACAGTTATACATTCCATTCTTAACAGTCAGTGAAGTTCACAGTTATCTCTTAACCTTAAAAAAAACAACAATACAGCTGGGCTTGATGATATTAGTAATAAGATCTTACGTTATGCTGCACCTGTCATTTCACATACACTAACATATATTTATAACCAGTGCATTGCAAAATGTTATTTCCCTGAGGCTTTTAAAACTGCTAAGGTGTATCCTCGCTTTAAATCTGGCTCATTCAATAATCTTACCAACTATAGACCAATATCCATTTTATCGTCATTATCAAAACCACTCGAAAAACACATACACAGAATAACTCTACGACACATGCAAGAGAACAATTTACTCATAGACAGTCAGTCAGGCTTTAGACCCAATCATTCCTGCCACACAGCTCTTACCAAAATGACAGAAAACTGGTTAGTAAACATAAATGACGACAGACTATGTGGTACCATCTTTGTCGTCTTTAAAAAGGCATTTGATATGATTGACCACGATATTCTTGTAAGAAAAATAAAGACTTATAAATTGCACCCTGACCTAATAAAATTAATTGCATCGTTTCTTTCAGACATACAACAGATAGTATTCTTCAACAATTCTCTATCAAATTCTGCTAAAGTTGACACTGGTGTTCCGCAAGGTTCTATTCTAGGCCTGTTGCTCTTTGCTATCTGTATCAGTGATCTTCCACTTCATCTTAAACACTCTTCTTGTGACCTTTTTTGCCGATGATTGCACAGTCTACACCAGTGACTACGATTGTATTAATCTAGAATCAACTCTTCAGGTCGAGTTATACAATTTAATTAGATGGAGCAAAAATAATGGCATGATTATAAACACCGATAAAACAAAATCAATGCTCATAACAACAAGACAGAAACTACAAAACGCAACAAAAACAACACTTCGGCTCTGTACAGAAACATCACAGATAGAAAACGTTAGCGAGCACAAAACACTAGGTCTTATTATTGACCAACATCTGACCTGGAACTTTCATGTGCAATGTCTAACAAAACTCATCGCATAAAAAGTATACCAGTTAGCCAAAATTAAGCATTTCATCGATCAAGACACTAGGAAGACATAATACATATCTCATATACAAACACATTTAGACTATTGCTCAACAGTTTGGGATGGTTGCTCAGCATCAAATATAAAGAGGCTTTGCTCACTCCAAAAGCGAGCAGTAAAGCTCATTAGTGACAAAGATCAAGCACAAACAACTAACCAGCACAAACGTATCAAAATACTACCTCTTAAGAACAGGTTCCTCTTCAACAAAGCCAAGTTAGTACATCAAATTCTTTCACGGCATGCCCCGCCTTATCTATGGAACCTGTTTAAATTTAGCCCAAAGTGCAGCCAACGCCAGAACAACATATGTCTTCCAAAACCTAGAGTTGATCTTTACAAGAAAAGCTTTAGTTATTCTGCTGCTCATCTTTGGAATACCCTCCCATCCTATATAAAAAAATATAAATTATACTCCTTCCTACAACTATAAGCTTTCCCAATATCTATTTGATTCGACTACATGCCTCCATGAATTATAAAACTTAAAAGTTATCTTGAACTGCTCTTACAGACACCGAATATAACTAATTGTTTTCTGAATAGTCCCGAAAATTTTGCTTAGTAGATAGTCATTTATAATGTATGTAGTTACTTCTGTACTGAGTGAATGTTTAAGAGCGAAACATAAATGTTATATTTTATTTCATGTCTCTCAGCTTCAATGTTAGTTATGTTTGTTACATGAACAGCATATTTGTAGAATGTCTGGAATAGAGTGAAAGATGTATGATAAAGGGCAGAATGTCAGACGGGCCTGCGTGCCCAATTCTTAACCCTTTTGAAATAAAGATCAATCAATCAATCAATCAATCAATCAATCAATCTTCCTGAACTTTTATTTAACTGACTCCCTACCATTCTTCCTGAACTTATATATAGCTGACAGGAGAAATGTACTCTTCTTTGACTCCTTTTTCTTCAGAATTATCTCCCTTTGCTCAGACTAGCTTTAATTTATGCCAAATTCTGCCACATATGTTTTACATAAATACTCTTAAACATTGTCTTCTGTATGTTTCACTTATATACTCTTATACATTGTTGTTGTTGACTATTCCTAAATAATGTGAATATACTGAATATATTGTTACTGAAATATAGGAGATTTAATATATTGCTCAATGTTTTTTTTTTGTCTCTGCTTTCCACTAAATTTTTGTTTTTATTTATTTCATTATTTGCTTGTCTGTTTTTTTTAAACTCTTCCGTTCGTTTGTCTTTATGGTCGTCCGTCTGTCTTTCTGCTAGGCTGTCTGTCTTTCTGCTAGTCTGTCTGTCTTTTTGTCTGTTTGTCTTTCTGCTAAGACCGTCTTATTTGCTAGCCTGCCTGTCTTTCTGCACCTCTGTCTGTCTTTCTGTCAGTTTATGCTAGTCTGTCTGTCTTTTTTGTTAGTCTGCCTTTCTGCACCTCTGTCTGAGTTTCAGTCTGTCTTTCTGCTAGTTTGTCTGTCTCTCTTTAAATTTATTTGTCATCATTCCGCCGTCATCTTGTCTGCACAACCTTGTAACAGTCTCAGTGTTAGAGAACTGAACTGTTGTCTGTGTTAGAGAACAGAACTGTTGTCTGTGTTAGAGAACTGAACTGTTGTCTGTGTTAGAGAACTGAACTATTGTCTGTGTTACATAACTGAACTGTTGTCTGTGTTAGAGAATTGAACTGTTGCCTGTGTTAGAGAACTGAACTGTTGTCTGTGTTAGAGAACTGAACTGTTGTCTGTGTTAGAGAATTGAACTGCTGTCTGTGTTAGAGAACTGAACTATTGTCTGTGTTAGAGAACTGAACTGTTGTCTGTGTTAGAGAACTGAACTGTTGTCTGTGTTAGAGAACTGAACTGCTGTCTGTGTTAGAGAACTGAACTGTTGTCTGTGTTAGAGAACTGAACTATTGTCTGTGTTAGAGAACTGAACTTTATCAGCGAGACTTGCTGTACTTGTTTCTGTGCCCTAAATACTGAGTTGATTGAGCAGAACCTCTATCTTAATGCAAAGAAAACTAAAGTGATGACAACTGACAAAGCAAACAAGGCAACTGAAATATGTATCAATGAGGAAAAACTGGAAGAAGTGGAGAGTTTTGAATATCTTGGATCACTACTAACTAATAATGGAGATAAAATGAGGGAAATTAAAAGGAGGACATCTATCGCTCTTCAGAAAGTAAAACAAATAAAGAATCTGTGGAGAGGAGCAGACAGAACCACAAAAATAAGATTTTTAAGGGCATGCATCTTTCCCATCGCAACATATGCCTGTGAGACCTGGACACTTAACAAAACAGCTGAGAAACACATAAATGCCTTTGAATGTAAATGCTACAGAAGAGTTCTCCAAATATCGTGGACACAGAAAAGAACAAATATATCTATACTACAAGAATTTAATATTGAAGAAGGCTGGCTAGTAAAGAGGATTAAAGAGAGAAAACTTAAATATTTTGGACACATTAAACGTCATGATAATTTAGAGAAGACCGCATTGGAAGGATACATAATGGGAAAAAGAAAAAGAGGAAGACCAAAACGAAGATGGCTGCAAGACATCGTTGACGATCTGGAAATGGATGTAACAGCAGCAGGCCACCTTGCTCACAACCGAGAGACCTACAGGAGTGCTGTTTGGGAGGCAAAGTTCCGCAAGGGACATGCAAATGAATGAATGAATGAATGACAGAAGAAAGGTATGATGATGGTGGAATATTTTTTTTTAAAATATTATTTCGTGTAGGATCTAAAGCAGAAAGAGAGCTGACAGAAATGATTAAAGATCCAGATTTGTGGAGGAATATATCCGTCCTCCCTACAAGAAGAAAATTAAGACTTCTTCTTCTTCTTCTTCTTCTCTCTCTTCTTTTCTTCTCTCTTCCTTTTCGTTCTGTCTTTTCTCGTCTACTTGGAACCAAAATTCAAGTGTTTGGCTGTAAAGTCCAACTCAACTAACAAAACCGTAAAATTTGCATGTAAAACGTTTCGTAATATTCTATTGGATGGTGAATCCAAATTAGAAATCTGGCTGGCTTAATCAGACTTTTGGCTTTTATATGTCAATCTGGCCAGTGATGTAAAGATGACGACGTACAAAAGCTAAACTCCAACCTTAGAGAACTCCTTACAGCGAACACTTAAGTCCTGTTTTAGCAAGATAATAAAAAATTTCAATTGTAATCCGTGCTCTATAAATGTTAGCCCTTAACACCCGCCCCGGTGAGGGTGTAATCTTTGTCATCAAAAGCTGCCAATCAAATGTAGGTTGACAGGGAAATAAACAGATGGAGAGATTAAAGAAAGAGAGTTTCAATGAGTGAACAATGGTGAAAAGGCAGAAGTAATCTGAAAGCAAGAATCATTCTTTGTGAGCGAGCACGTGGCCATTCTGTGCGTGGTTGTTGCCGCGCAGATAACGCTCCTCGTGTATGTGAGACTTTGTGTTCTTATAACAGCTCACAATGCACGTTGAAGAAACATATAACACTGGCAAAAGCGAGTTTATCCGCCCAACAACGCAGCCACAAAACAACACAAAATTATGATACTGTCAACCACATGGCAACCATTTCTTCCACACACATCATCACATTTATTTATCACTTCATCGTTGTTGGCTTTGTTCTGCTGTCATAATCTGCTTCACTCCACACATCTAAGCCAATGCTGACGCTCTTCTTCTTGTGTTTTAATTTGTTGACTGTAGAGTTTCTGGAAAAAAAAAACTACATCTCAATTTATTTCTAGTGATTCTGTACGTTCTCTGTTCAGAATTCAATTTCAAAGAACAGAAATGATAACAAATCGAAGAAGAAGAAGAAGAAGAAGAAGATGGAGGAGGAGGAGGAGGAAAAAAATAAAATAAAATAAGGAATATCAAACATATGAAGTAGAATATACAGACCATTAGGGCGAGGTTTAACTTCTCAAAATAGGGCGCAACAGAAAATACAATTATTGTAAAATACAGTTAAGAATTATTTTGAAAAAAGAAAGCCTAACATTGCATGCTGGGGACCACTACACCTACTCATAAACAAGAATGTCCCAGTCTATGTAAGATTTATGGGAGCTGGGGATCTGGGCTGAGTATCTGCAATGGTTTCAGAAGATAGCTACAGCTTTGTACCATGTTTTTATTCTACATGAGCGAACCCATTGTTTATTTTATCTGACTAGCAGAGTCTGCAGGCTTAAGTATGGCGGACATGGAGTCAGAATGTTGGGAGTTATCTGCCGCTGCCTACAGTTTTTTTCTGGTCTACAAATGTTGGACATTTTGTATATATTTTGTCTGGGGACTTCGTGCAAACTAACCCCCAGAACACACACATTCAAACATGCTCACACATTCAATGTATTTATCCAGAGATGTTTGTTTATTGTATGTGCCCTAGTGTGAAAACAAGGCCGCCTCAGAAAAAAGAGGCCGGCAGCACTTAAAAAAATTATATCAAGATATAAAAGCAGTTACATTTGATATCCTTTCTAAGGAAGAGATCTGGAGAGTAAAGATAACACGATTCACTAACATGACAAACGCTTCAGGTGTCTAGACTGAAGGACTCAAACAAACAGACATCTCAGCTACCTCACTAACATGACAAACGCTTCAGGTGTCTAGATTGAAGGACTCAAACAAACAGACATCTCAGCTACCTCACTAACATGACAAACGCTTCAGGTGTCTAGATTGAAGGACTCAAACAAACAGACATCTCAGCTACCTCACTAACATGACAAACGCTTCAGGTGTCTAGATTGAAGGACTCAAACAAACAGACATCTCAGCTACCTCACTAACATGACAAACTCTTCAGGTGTCTAGATTGAAGGACTCAAACAAACAGACATCTCAGCTACCTCACTAACATGACAAACGCTTCAGGTGTCTAGACTGAAGGACTCAAACAAACAGACATCTCAGCTACCTCACTAACATGACAAACGCTTCACGTGTCTAGACTGAAGGGCTTAAACATCCTAGTCCTGCAAGAAGCACAAAGAAATTGGACAACTACAGAAGAATTCATACTTAGTTAAGTAGAGAAGATTTAATAGTTAAGTAAAGAAAGTGTTAATATCTAAATAAAAAGAAGTTAACATCTGAGCTAACCACAGAAGAGCTGAAAGAGATCGATGAAGAAAGAGGAGAAAGAAAGAAGACACCCAGAAAAAGTGTTATCTTAAAGTTTTTCCACTGGATTGTTGGTCTGAAGCATTTACAAGAGTGTTTTTTAAATTTTATTTTTAAATTTCATTTTAGAAGGTTTTAAGAATTTTGGATTTCTAATTAGTAAAACTAAGGATGGGAGCACATTCTGGGCACAGGACGAATCAAGGAAGTCATCAGACTCAGCTACCTTCAGACATTCTCGTTGTCAATTGCTGCAGAAAAGGTGAGAGAGAAAGACAAAGCCTCCTGCCCCATCCCCTCCTTTTGTCAAAACATTTTTTATAAAAATATGAGTATTTCATACGGTATATTGTTCAGAAACTTTGTTTTCTTTAACAGAAATTGCAGAATTTGTATATCACTTGTTATAGCTGATATTACATTAACATAAAAACAAAATTACACCCATTGAAGTTAACTTTTCTTCTTCTTCTTCTTCAACTACTACTACTACTACTACTACTACTACTACTACTACTACTACTACTACTACTACTACTACTACTACTTCTTTCCGAGCCATTTATGTTAATGTTCACTGCTGCGGACAAAGTTCGCCTCCATTCCTTTCTATTCCTTATCTTCTCTCTCCAGTTGGTGACACCAGTTTCTTTTATATCCTCTTCTATGTTGTCTTTCCATCTCTGTCTTGGTCTTGTTTCCCTAATCTCTTGTGCTTACACCATTTTCGTTTGTTCTCTTCCATTCTTTCTACATGTCTCAGCCAGCGTAGACCGTTCAGTTTCAAGACATTTATAATTCGTTTGGGATTTAAATAAGCTGTTCAGTTCAGTGTTCTTTCTAGCTCTCCATTTTCCACTGTTGGTATCCTATAACTATTGATATGACCAAAAAAATTATTATCGTTGATGACATGGCCAAGAATTGTAAATACATTTTGTAAACTTGTACATTTTATTAACACTTCAGTTCCTCTGGTAAGCTTATCATTAGCTTTGCCTCAGCAGTCTAGACATTACATCTTCACAACTAGAATTTCTCCCAGATAATTCACTGTCAGTCTGTCCTGGCTGCAACATTTGTGTAAAATCGTGGTGGAAAGTCTAAACTGGCCTCGTTTTCATCGTTTGTCTTACAAACGGTAATTTCATCCCACTATCTGGAAACACGGCTGGTTAACCACTTCAGAAGATCCAAAAATCATCCAATGAGTGTCCAGACAAGAATATATCACAGAGTGCCAAAGTTACCAGCTGATCAGTCAGTGATTTGCAAGTCCTTTGTGGAATTTTGCTTCCATAACAGTCCTCCTGTAGGAATCTCGGTTGTGAGCAAGATGGGCTGCTGCTGATGTATCCATTTGCAGATTATCAACGATGTCTTGCAGCCATCTTCACCTTGGTCTTCCCTTCCTTTTCCCCATAATGTACCCTTCCAAGAGGGTCTTCTCTAAATTCTCATGACGTTTAATGAGAATGTATAAACTAGGAAACATGTAGGAACAGCTTTATTACTTAACGACTACAAAGTGGTGACGTTTCAGCGTGAGCCTTAATCATACAAAAACATACAGGACGAAGAAACAGAGAGAGGAGATAA
Organism: Achatina immaculata; assembly: GCA_009760885.1. Lineage (NCBI taxonomy): Eukaryota > Metazoa > Mollusca > Gastropoda > Stylommatophora > Achatinidae > Lissachatina > Lissachatina immaculata. Next base: position 23,167,160 of record CM019713.1, on the reverse strand, counting down.
AGTATAGATTCACATGAATACTATTAAAAAGAAAAAAAAATTAAATAGAGTACTTAGCTGTAAAATGTACAGTGAGACTTGTCCGGCGGTGTGTGTCAGGAATGGATTTAGTAGAAAGTGGAGGCTGTTTAAATATAGACCTGTGATATGTGGTCGATGGGGTGTAACTGGAGGTGGTGGATGGGGAACTGAGGAGAGGAGAGAGAGTGATACAATGCTGACCTAGCCAGGAGAAGTTGAAATAGATGATTAGGGAAAAAGGGGTTGCAAAGTGATGCTGTGAGGAAGTTTGACAAGTAAGAAGGGGTGGAGCTTAGTGGAGAGGTACTATAATGGTTGAAGAGAATTTTAAGTGTAGTTGAACAGCGAGTTTAACCCATGTGGCTCCGGCGTCCCATAATTTTGAATGCAGCGTCACGTACAGCTCTAACCGAAAGCCACACACACTTATAACTAAAAAGCTACAAAGCCACACACAGATATAACCAAAAAGTCACCTACAGCTCTAACCGAAAGCCACATACAGCTATAACCTAAAAGCAACGTACAGCTCTAGCCGAAAGCCACATACAGCTATAGCCTATACGCTACGTACGGATATAGCTAAAAGCTACATACAGCTATAATCAAAAGCCATATACAGCTGTAATCAACAACTATGAACAGCTATAACTAAAAGTTACATACAGTAATAGCCAAAAACTACATACAGCTATAACCAAAAGCTATAGACAACTATAACTAAAGCTACATACAGCTGTAAACAAACAAAACTGAACTAATGCAAACTCAAGTGACTGCATCTAACACAGGATAATATAGGACAGCACACTTACTGAGATTTTTACTTTATACCAAGAGAAAGACTGTATCATAGCTTCCATATAAAAATAATTCACCGGACATACAGATTACGTATTACGTATTTCAGTCAGGCAACCTTAGTGACTGTAACAATTTGGAGAGGAGTAACCTTAACATCAGTTGTGTCACAAGTATTTTGCAAGGTCATTTTGAACAGACATAAAGATATAGTGGGTACCGCAATGAGAGAAGAACAAGCAGGATTTCGAAAAGGGAGAAGCTGTCTCGACCAGATCTTTACTCTCAGAATAATAATTGAAGAACATATTGAAAAGCAGAAACCACTAATACTGAACTTCATAGACTTTAAAAAAGGCATTTGATAGCACACACAGAGATTCATTGTGGAGAATTTTAAGTCTATATGGAATACCATCTAAAATTGTCAATATCATTAAGGACTTCTACAATGAATATGTTTGTGCAGTCAAAATAGAAGAAGGGATGAGTGAATGGTTCCAGATTGAAACAGACGTGAAACAAGGATGTATACTGTCTTCTTTGCTTTTTGGAATTACATTAGACTTTATAATGAAAAAATGCTGCACAGGTAACACAGGTATTGACTGGGTACATGAAACCCAACTAGAAGATCTTGATTTTGCTGATGACATAACTCTCATCAGTAACAATATGAATTCCATGCGAGAAAAAACAGATAGCCTGTCTTCACTGGCTAGCAAAATAGGACTTGAAATTAACAAGGACAAAACAAAAATAATGTAACAAATAATAATCAAAATGGAAAAATTCACATAGAAGGGATATATATTGAAGAAGTCAAGGAGATGGACATATGATGGTCACTTGATCAGAAGAAACGATCAGAGAATCCCAAAACAAGCTATAAAGTGGAACACAACAGGCCAAAGAAATAGAGGCAGACCGAGTGAAACTCTGAAGAGGACATTGTTAAGAGAGGCCAAATTAACAGGCATAAAATCCCTTGATGAGGTTGAAAGACTCGCCGAAGACAGGAAAAATTGGCGAACTACCTTGCGAGCCCTATGTGACGTTTAACGGCACGGGAATGATATAAAATATAAGATAAGATTTCAGTCTTAAACACATTGAGTCTAATTAGAAGTACCTAAAGAAAACAAATTGTGAAGTATGATTACTAAAGAGTGCACTGACACAACAACTCAGTCAGTCAGTCATTTAGTCATTTGCATGTCCCTTGCAGAACTTTGCCTCCTTAACAGCTCTTCTGTGGGCCACTCGATTGTGAGCAAGATGGCTTGCTACCGATGCATCCATTTGCAGACTATCAACGATGTCCATAAAAGGAATGGAAAAACTAATTATGTCAGTCCGTAAGAATAGGTAAGAGCAAAACCTGTATCTTAATGTGAAGAAAACTAAATTGATGACAACTAACAAAACAAATAAGGCATCTGAAATATGTATCAACGAGGAAAAACTGGAAGAAGTGGAGAGTTTTGAATATCTTGGATCATCATCATTCATCATTCATTTGCATGTCCCTTGCGGAACTCTGCCTCCGTAACAGCACTCCTGTAGGCCTCTCGGTTGTGAGCAAGATGGCCTGCCGCTGATGCATCCATTTGCAGATCATCAACGATGTCTTGCAGCCATCTTCGCCTTGGTCTTCCTCTCTTTCTTTTTCCCATTATGTACCCTTCCAAGACGGTCTTCTCTAGATTATCATGTGTCCAAAATATTTCAGTTTTCTCTCTTTAATCCTCTTTACTAGCCAGCCTTCTTCAATATTAAGTTCTTGTAGTATGTATATATGTTTTTTTTGTGTCCATGATATTTGAAGAACTCTTCTGTAGCATTTACATTCAAAGGCATTTATGTGTTTCTCAGCTGTTTTGTTAAGTATCCAGGTCTCACAGGCATATGTTGCGATGGGAAAGACGCTTGCCTTTAAAAATCTTATTTTTTGTGATTCTGTCTGTTCCTCTCCACAGATTCTTTAGTTGTTTTACTTTCTGAAGAGCGATAGATGTCCTCCTTTTAATTTCCCTCATTGTATCTCCATTATTAGCTAGCAATGATCCAAGATATTCAAAACTCTCCACCTCTTCCAGTTTTTCCTCATTGATAAATATATAATCTGCCTTATTGTTTTCTCAGTTGTCATCAATTTAGTTTTCTTCGCATTAAGACAGAGATTTTGCTCTTCGCTGTTCTTATGGACTGACATAATTAGTTTTTCCACTCCTTTTTGTGTTGTGGACACTAATAGTGTGTCATCAGCATATCTAATATCTGATATTTCATAACCTCCAATTGTTGTGGCATAGTAATATTCTTTGTCTACATCTTCTCTAACATTCTTCAATATAATTTCAGTATAAAGTTAAATAAGTAAGGCGACAATATGCACCCCTGACGGACCCCTTGTTGTATGTCAAACCAAGTTGTTGTTTCGCCATTTATTCTTACTGCTGCTTGTTGGTCTAGATACAGCAGTGATGTTAATTGTATCAAATGTGTTGGAAATCCCATTTTTCCCCATTATTTCCCATAGTTATACACAATCAAATGCCTTTGAGTAGTCTATAAAAGATAAATATAGATTCACATAAACTATCTGCATTTCTCTATTATTAATCTTAGATTGAATATATGATCTCTTGATCCTCTTCCTTGACTGAAACCAGCTTGGACCATATTGACTTATTCTTCTATTTTCTTACGAAGTCTACCCATTATGATTTTTAACAGAATTTTACTGGCATGACTAATCAAGGCAACAGTTCTGTAGTTTGTGCATAGTTTCAGATTACCCTTTTTTTGGCAGTGGTATGAATATAGTTCTTTTCCATTATTTTGGCCAAATACCAGAATGCCATATCTTTTTACATAGTGCATGACTGATTGTTGCACATTCATTTCCTCCTGCTTTAATAAGTTCAGCTGTTATCTCATCACATCCTGGTGATTTACCATTTTTCAGATTCTTTATTGCCCATAAAACTTCTTCTATTGTCAGTTCCATACGTTGGTCACGTGATGAGAAGAAATGATCAGAGAATCCCAAAACAAGCTATAAAGTGGAGCACAACAGGCCAAAGAAATAGAGGCAGACCGCGTGAAACTCTGAAGAGGTCATTGTTAAGAGAGGCCAAATTAACAGGCATAAAATCCCTTGATGAGGTTGAAAGACTCGCCGAAGACAGGAAAAATTGGCGAACTACCTTGCGAGCCCTATGTGACGTTTAACGGCACGGGAAGGATATAAGATATAATATTGTCGGTTCGGGTTCTTTCTCTTCCAATAATAATTCACACTGTTGATTTCTGCTTTCACAGTCAGTGGCATCATACATTCCTCTGCAATATTTCTTCCATCTTTCTAGAATTTCATCTGTCTCTGCCAAGGTATTCCCCATCTCATCACAAATTACATTTAGCTTAGGTGTGACATTTCTCGTCAATGTCTTCATTTCTTTAAACATTTCATTATCTCTTCCACACTTCTTATGTCCTTTTATTCTTTCACAATATTCTTGTATGCATTATTTTTTGTCTTTTCTTATATTTCTTCTTACTTCTTTTGTTCATTCATTCATTCATTTGCATGTCCCTTGCGGAACTTTGCCTCCCAAACAGCACTCCTGTAGGCCTCTCGGTTGTGAGCAAGATGGCCTGCTGCTGTTGCATCCATTTCCAGATCGTCAACGATGTCTTGCAGCCATCTTCGTCTTGGTCTTCCTCTTTTTCTTTTTCCCATTATGTATCCTTCCAATACGGTCTTCTCTAAATTATCATGACGTTTAATGTGTCCAAAATATTTCAGTTTTCTCTCTTTAATCCTCTTCACTAGCCAGCCTTCTTCAATATTAAGCTCTTGTAGTATAGATATATTTGTTCTTTTTTGTGTCCACGATATTTGGAGAACTCTTCTGTAGCATTTCTTTTGTTAAAGATTTATATTCCTCTTTGTTGTTATTTATCACTTTCCATTGTGTCTTCATTTCTCTGCGTTGTTTTATCAGTTCTAATGTGCCTGCTGTAATCCATCCATTCTTTTGTGTTTTCTTTACTGGAACCATGTCTTTAGCTGTTGTTATTAAGATATCTATGGCCTGTGTAGCCAAATCATATGGTGTCATCTCCTTATGGTCATCAGGATTTCGAAACGGTTCTTCACTTCTATACCGTATTGTTCTGGTATTTTTGTAAGATCAAAGCAGAGTGGTCTTGATCCTGTAACTGTCTTTTTATCTTTATCTTCATGTCTGCTATTAATAACTCATGGCCCGTGTCACAATCAGCACCTGGTAAAGTTTTTGCTGATGTTATACTTGATCTCCACCTTCTGTGCACTATGATGTAATTAATCTATTTAATTCTTGGTTTTCCCATCAGGTGATGTCCTTGTGTAAAGTCTTCTTGGATGTTGTTAAAAAAATCATCCAAAAAGCCATTAGATTGTCACATGCCTCAATTCTATCTTCTGTTCTTTCTGTACCAACCTTTGCATTAAAATCCTCCATTATTAATACAATATAATTTTCCGTACCTGGTCTATCGTCGTTTGCAGTGTGTTATAAAAATCTTCTACTTATCTTCTTCTGCTGCTGATGTAGGTACATATATCTGGATGATTGTTACATTTCCAGGAGTGCCCTTAAGTCTGATTGTGAGGATTCTATCACATACTGGATGGTAACCAATAATGCTTTTGTTGTTGATTTGTCTAAGTAAAAAGCCACTCCATTCTTTCCTCCTAATTCTCCACCAGAGTATATAAAGATATTATCATTCTCGCTCTTGAAGTGTCCTGATCCTTTCTATCGATGTTCGCAGATTCCCAAAATGTGTATCCCCGTTCTTTTCATCTCATCAATTAATAATTGATACTTCCCCTCATACATTCCATGTTCCTACTCTTATTTTTCTTTTTAGTTTGATGCAGGGGTTTTCGTTAGTAACACCGTCAGGATTTTGTCCGTCATCTCAATTACTAGTACTGACCTCTGTCTCACACTCTTCCTCAGTGTTAAAATTAGATCTATCTGGCCTGGGGGACTTCCTATTTGACTTTCCGTGATTGCTGTTTGGGTTTCTTGGTATATTTCCAGAATACCATTGCTTTTCTTCCGGGCAGTGACTGTACTGGAGAGACAAAAAAACCTTGTCAAAAAGATAAGAGAGAGACAATGTATTTTCATAGAACATGCAATGAGAAGAGGGGGCATTGAAAATATTATAACAACAGGAAAAATAGAAGGAAGAAGATCAAGAGGAAGACCAAGAGAAATGATACTGGACAGTCTGACGGGATGGTGTGAGAGGAGATCACCAACTGAGCTGATGGCCTGCATGAAGGATCGGGTACTCTGGAGAAGCATAACAGCCAACGCCAGTCGGCACGGCACCTGATGATGATGAGTGCCTGTACTAGTCATTGATCGTAGCCATTGTCCCTACATTGAGATCATCTGCCTACCATCATAGAATGGTGACCATAACCAACATTATCTGTCAGCTGCTCTCCCATTCCATCCACCACCTGCTCCCATGGCTTCACGTCACCCTGATCGGAGGGCTATACGGGTACTCCACCTTAAAAAAACTCTCCATTTCTTCCAATTTACACAAATCCAAAATAATAATAATAATAATCAACTGCTTATGATTATTTGACGATAAAATGGCCGCAAACATTTGAAAGAGAATATCCAACGTCTCTAGTAAAGTTTTGAAAGGTCTAGGGGAAACAACTGGAAAGAAATTAAACTTCCGTGCTATGGCCTCCCCCTCTACGTCTGAAAGAGCTGATGTTTAATTAAATTATTTAGGCATATTTAGCATTTTACAACTATAGTCATGGGAGGTTTTAATGCCAAACTTGGTAAAGGACGAACTTCAGACATCGTTGGTGACTATGGACTGGGGGAGAGCAATAACAGAGGCAGTAAATTAATTGAATGGGCAAGAATACACAGCATGGTTGCAGGAAACATCTGGTTTAAACAACATCCTCGAAGACTGGTAACGTGGTGCAGCCCAGACAAAAAGACTTTTAACCAGACAGACTACGTGTTAATCAACAGAAGATTCCGGAAAGCATTTATTTTCATGAATATATCAGACACATTTTTTTTTCTTTCTTAAACATTGCGTTTTCTACTTCTGTACACGTTTGCAAGTGCTGCCAGCTTGTTATTGCTTCTTGTTTAGATTTTCTCGCCTTATATGTTGCCATATTCTCTCTTTCTGCTGACTTTCTTACTTAGTCTGGACATCTACAGGGATATTTCTGCTTCATGCCAAAGTGTATTTGGGTTGTTACATCTGCTGGAATTTTTATTATTATTATCATTATTATTGTTGTTTTTGTTGTTGTTGATGGTGGTGGTGGTGTTACTATTGTTGTTATTTTCTTTTGTTCCAGGTTCATGTACTTATTATTGCAGAATTGTGACCTACTTAATACTTACCCCCGAGTAAGTTCTAAGTTAAAATTTTGTACGAAGCCGGTCTGACTTCTGATGTCTGCTAGACTTTTTCATGTACATATGCGTTTTTCTCTCATGCACAGTTTCCTCTCATGTACAGTTTCCTCTCCTTCTGTTATGAACTACTTTGTAACTGTTCTGTAGATTTTCTTTTAAAAAATGTGTTAGTTTGTTCCTCGTTCCCCCCCCCCCCCCTCCCCCACAACCCGTCCGCACATTTCATTATTGTATATTTTCTTAATGCATTCTTCTCCTACTTTTGATTTAATATTTCTCTTCAGATGTTCGATTATTTAGAGAAAGTACTTAATCTTCTGAATTTATCTAAATTGTGTGTGTGTGTGGTTTGGGGGGGGGGGAATGTTACAATTGATAGCTTTGAATGAACTATGAACTAGTGTAGAGTTGCGTCTCATAAAAAAAAATCATTCTTCTAGTTACAAATGATATTGTCTTCTTCTTCTTCTTCGTCGTCTTCTTCTTCTTCTCCTCCTCCTCCTCTTCTTCTTCTTCTTCTTCTCCTCTTCTTCTTCTTCTTCTTTTCCTCCTCTTCTTCTTCTTCTTCTTCTTCTTCTTCTTCTCCTCCTCTTCTTCTTCTTCTTCTCCTCCTCATCCTCCTCCTCCTCTTCTTCTTCTTCTTCTCCTCCTCCTCTTCTTCTTCTTCTTCTCCTCCTCCTCCTCTTCTTCTCCTCCTCCTCCTTCTCCTCCTCCTCCCCCTCCTCCTCCTCTTCTTCTTCTTCTTCCTGGAGCTGCGAGCTAGTATTCTTTGCAGTCGATGCTGTGAAGATGTTGAGGCGCAGTGTCGTGTGAACTTGCGAGTGGATTAGGGAGGTTATTTTGTTTAGTTCCTGAGCGGATATAAAAAAGCAGGGGGCATGCAGTACTTCTTTAACACACTCCACCACCTAGGGGACTATGAGGGGAGCGTGCAGTACTTTTTTAACACACTCTACCACCTTTGGGACTATGAGGGAGCGTGCAGTACTTCTTTAACACACTCCACCACCTTGAGGACAGTGGTGATCCCTACCCCTGTTAGTCAGGCTAAGACTGTTACTGGAGATACCAACAGAGAGGTGGGGGCAGGGTCTTGACTGGCTATGGTTCGCAACCTTGACTCTATCATGTCAGCTGTTCGCCAATTCTGACGCCAGTATGTCAGCTAAGTTGTTCATCAACACAGACTCTAGTATGTCAGCTAAATTGTTCATCAACACAGACTCTAGTATGTCAGCTAAATTGTTCATCAACACAGACTCTAGTATGTCAGCTAAATTGTTCATCAACACAGACTCTAATATGTCAGCTAAATTGTTTATCAACACAGAATCTAGCACGTCATCTAAATTATTCATCAATACAGACTCTAGTATGTCAGCTAAATTGTTCACCAACACAGACTCTAGCACATCATTTAAATTGTTCACCAGCACTGACTCTGGTATGTCAGCTATTGTTCACCAACACTGACTCTGATATTTCAGCTATTGTTCACCAACACTGACTCTAGCACGACAGCTACTGTTCACCAACACTGACTCTGGTATGTCAGCTATTGTTCACCAACACTGACTCTGGTATGTCAGCTATTGTTCACCAACACTGACGCTGGCAAAACATCTATGAGTGGCTGAGTGCCAAATAGAACACAATCTTCCCATACGGTTGTTGCATTTGGGAAGAGGACCCCTCAAACAATGAACTACACCATTAGTTGATCACATGAAGGTGACACTCTACCATTAGTTGATCACATGAAGATGACACTCTACCATTAGTTGATCACATGAAGGTGACACTCTACCATTAGTTGATCACATGAAGGTGACACTCTACCATTAGTTGATCACATGAAGGTGACACTCTAACATTAGTTGATCACATGAAGGTGACACTCTAACATTAGCTGATCACATGAAGATGACACTCTACCATTAGTTGATCACATGAAGGTGACATTCTACCATTAGTTGATCACATGAAAGTGACACTCTAACATTAGTTGATCACATGAAGGTGACATTCTACCATTAGTTGATCACATGAAGGTGACACTCTAACATTAGTTGATAACATGAAGGTGACACTCTACCATTAAATGATCACATGAAGGTGACATTCTACCATTAAATGATCACATGAAGGTGACACTCTACCATTAGTTGATTACATGAGAAAAAAATGACATTGTACCATTAACTGATCCACATGAAACATGACATTGACTGAACATATCAAAGTGGAAACCTCGAAAGATGTTACTGTAAAATATGAAATGAACGATCCGCCCATAGTGAAGTTGCTATGAGCGGTTTCAGTGGTATACAATTCTGCGATCAGATTGATAGCAAGTGCACTGACAAACATACTCAGAGTTGACCCTTGAGATGTTAGACTGGATTCGTTCATTTCTAGACTATAATCTTACACAGTGGATTCACACTGATGGTGACTGTACGCAGGGAAATATCTCAAACACTGCAAATAAATAAATAAATAACTAAATAAATAAATACGGTGCCTCATCACGACCTTTGGAATGTCTAAGTTGTACAAGCTAATATCATGCCTGCTGGTAATTTAACTGATCATGCCCCATTTTGATGTCATCACTGTTTGGCATTTACAAAGTTGTGGCTCCTCCAGATTCCAGTTTTCAAATCTTGTACCCTAAATTTGCCAGAGAGAAGCTTGATTAACTAGGAGAATGATCAGAAGATTCTCTAGGACAAGAAATTAATTCAGGATATTCATGATTGATTTTTCAGAATAAATGAACTGTCAGAGGAAATCATTTGGACATTAGTCAGAGCCTGTAAATGTAGAAGAGCTTCACTGGCTGTTGGGGGGGGGGGGAGGAAAAAAAAGGGGGGAGTAATTTCTTTGAAAAAAACCACTGGACTCCCAAGATGTTTGTTATTTGTGAACTGACAGTTTGCAGAATCAGCTTTCACATGGTGGACATCAGTCAGTCAGTCAGTCATGTGCATGTCCCTTGTAGAACTTTGCCTCCCTAACATGCTCTCCTGCAGGCCTCTCGGTTGTAAGCAAAATGTTCTGCTGCTGATGCATCCATTTGCAGATTATCAACGATGTCTTGCAACCATCTTCGCCGTGGTCTTCCTCTCTTTCTTTTTCCTATTATGTACCGTTCCAAGACTGTCTTCTCTAAATTATCATGATGTTTAATATGTCTAAAATATTTAAGTTTTCTCTGTTTAATCTTCCTTAATACCCAATCTTCTTCAATAATAAGTTCTTGCAGTAGGTATATATTTGTTCCTTTTTTTTGTGTTTCCATGGTATTTGAAAAACTCTTCTGTACCATTTACATCCAAAGACATTTATGCTGTCAGTACAAAGTTTTATTTGTCCAGATTTTAAACTAAACATTCAATCGCCATGTCTGTCTGGTCCGGACATACGAGATAGCTTATTTCTCCACATCTTAATAATAAGACAATAAACTAAAATCTGTCATCATCTTCACAGCAGAGTCTGCATTTGAGTTCTCTTCACTCAGCCTGTAACGGGTTGTTAGAAAAAACATGCAATGTTGGACAAAACTAAGAAAAATACAAAGAAAAATAGCAAGCTGCAGGAACTAGACATTCCGAGACGGCAGTATCTACCAAGGCGAGTCCAAAAGTAATCTCAATTTTGCTGGGTTTTTTTTCGGGGGGCGGGGGGTAGAGGAGTCTAAAACGAGAAGTGAACAGGTGTAATATATATTATATATTGTATAATATATATAATATTTATATATATATATATATATGTTATGTTATCCCTCTCTAGATGTATGTTTACGGAGGCATGTCGGTCATTTTGAAAATATGATATCAGCAGACCAGACTAAAGATAGCTGCACGAGAGAAGAACAGTGCACATTTATTCGTTTCTTGAGTAGTCAAGGCGAGATGCTTTCAGATAATCACTGCAGAATGAAGAGTACAAGCACACGTATGTGTCGCTTCAGAAGACAAATGAATGACACAGGAAGTTTGGAAGTTAGGTGTCAAATTTGCTGAATACAGCTGACACTTGCCGGTTTCACACTGTGAACTGGCCTGACGCTAACGCTGAGGTGGAACGAATGATAGAAGAAAACTGGGGTGAGGGGGTAGCAATCGATGGGATGGCTGAAAAATTAAAGATTAATCATGGCTCGGTGCACCACATCATTCACGAAGTGTTGCAGTACCGAGAAGTCTCTCCTAAAAACACCAAAATATCTCATCCCCGATCTGAAAGAAGGTCGTGAGGATGTTTGTGAAACTCTTCTACGACGTTCTAAAGCTGAAGGAGATTTTCTATGACATACAGAACGTGGATACAAATGCTGGGTACATTGCTTCCAGCCAGAGACAAAGTGAGCCAGCAAGGAGCGGCAACATTCCTCCTCTCAGAAACAAAGAAATTCCGTACAACTTCGTTGGTAAGAAAATTGATGTTAACGCTTTTCTGGGACTTTAAAGGCCCAGCCATAGACACTACACACCTAGAGGAACCACTATCAACAGCAAAACATATTGTGAACTGCTTGAAACCTGCAATCAGGTCAAAACATACTGTGATCTGCTTGAGAACTGCTTGAAACCTGCAATCATGTCAAAGCGTTGCGGTTTGTTCAGGTTCTGGTGTCTTGTTGCAGTATGATAACGTGTAGACTCACGCAGTTTGTGCAACAACTCAAGAAATAGTGAATATGCGTTATGAATCTCCTCCACATCTTCCATATTCACAGAACCTCGCACCATATGTTTTGGCCCCTTCAAGGAGATGTTAGATGGGAGAAGTTCAGGACGAAGGATGAGATTAAAAAAAACAAAACAAACACAGTGCATAAGTGGCTACAGTGCCAATCAGAAGGTTTTTTTTTTCCTAGAGCAATTCAGGCACCACGAGTGAAAGGTCTCGACCCTGCGTTGAACGTAGTGGAGACGACACTGACAAAAATGATAAAGAATTTTCAGTTTGTGCCTTTTTGTCAACAAAATATAGTGCGGTTACTGTCTGAGTGGCGAAGTGGTTAGTGCACTGGTCTCTCATGGCGAAGGTCGGGGGTTCGAATCCGACCGGAGGCACCCCAGTCATCCAGCTGTAGAAATGGGTACCCGAATTCTTCTAGAGTTGGGGAAGGAAGGAAGGAAGGGCGGCCAGGCGTGATGCTGACCATATCACCCTCTAGTGTGCTGACATCATCATCATCATCATCATCATCATCATCATGTGCCGTGCCGACTGGCGTTGGCTATTATGCTTCTCCAGAGTACGCGATCCTTCATGCAGGCCATCAGCTCAGTTGGTGATCTCCTCTCACACCATCCCGTCAGACTGTCCAGTATAATTTCTCTTGGTCTTCCTCTTGATCTTCTTCCTTCTATTTTTCCTGTTGTTATAATATTTTCAATGCCCCCTCTTCTCATTGCATGTCCTATGAAAGTACATTGTCTCTCTCTTATCTTTTTGACAAGGTTTTTTGTCTCTCCAGCTCTTCTCCTACATTCTTCATTAGTTATTTTTGCTGTCCAGGGGATTCGCAACATTTTTCTAATAAACCACATTTCTGCTGCTTCCAATGATTTTTGTGCAGACTTGCCTATTGTCCATGATTCACTTCCATATAACAAGATAGGTTCAATATAGCATTTTAGGACTCGTTTTCTAACATTCATTGATAAGGATGTGTTGGTCAATATATTTCTCATTCTCTGAAATGCAGTCTTTGCTTGGCCTATTCTGTTCCTAATTTCTGTTCTGCATTTCCCATCTGAAGTTATTACTGCTCCAAGGTATTTGAATTTCTGCACCTGCTTTAGAACAGTTCCGTTTAATTTAATACTGCATGCTGGTGGATTCTGTTTCTTAGATATGTTGTGCTGACAGGTCAAGGGAAATATGGGGACTAACACCATATCCCTATGTGCCTCTAAGACATGACAAGGTTACCTTTACCTTTACCTTTTTTAATAGTATATATAATAGTCGTTTATGAATGGTAAACTACTTTGATAAGACGGTTGGGCCTTAAGGCCTAGTAACCACATTTAAAAGCAAAAATTATAAGGCGAATTTTTACAGTTTAGAATGTCACAGGGTTACGAAAATTAAGTTATAAGGATACCTGTAAGACAGAAGACCTGACAGAAGATGCAAACGCAAAGAGACCTAACTTTGCAACATGGAAACGGACTGTTGTTATAGTGCCATTTACAGTCTGTTGTATATTTGTAGAATCAGGCTTGAGAAAAGTAAAATATTGGCTGGAAACTTCAGTCGGCTCCAGAAACCATCTTTTAATACACAGAAGGCCGTTATAAGAAATATCCTGATTTAGAAAGTGTCGAACAGAACAAATGAGTTTTTAATGTTTCAGTTGTAGACATTATGTAGCATGAGTCAGATATCTCTCTCTCTCTCTCTCTCAAAGGGCAGAATGTCAGACGGGCCTGCGTGCCCAATTCTTAACCCTTTTGAAATAAAGATCAGTCAATCAATCAATCAATCAATCAATCTCTCTCTCTCTCTCTCTCTCTCTCTCTCTCTCTCGCTGTATTTTAATCGGTTAGGAAACATACATTCTTTGGCTCAATTTATATATGTATGCATGCACCCACATACCATATATTTAATTTTGTTAGAGGCAAATTATGGGAGGGATGCGGGAAGTGGCCCTGAATTACGTGATAATACTTTTTTAATATGTCAATTCACACTTTTGCCAGAGGTCAACAAAAGACAAACTAAGAAATACCTCATAAAGGAGAAAACATGACATATTTGAGGACATTTGCCCCAGCAAAACTTCACTTCGAATCTCCTGCAGAACTTGTGTTCATTCATGGAACATTCTCGTTCAGCCTCTGCCATCCCACAAAACAGACAACCCTAGAAGGTGGACACATTCCTCCTACTGAACTGAAAGGAAAAATAAACGCGGGCAAAGGGGGGAAAAACCCACATAAACTTGACTTTTGACTTTTCTGAACTCCGGATCACGAGTTTTCACTCCTTTTCTCTTGTGCCAAATAATGAAACGTACAGGTCCTCTTCAGCTGTTCTACATCTCAATACAGAATGTCGGTGATTGAGGAGTTTGGTGCTATCAGGTTCTTCCGAAGGTCAGCGGCCACTCTGTGTAAGTGCTTATTGAGGCTGATGTGCCATGTTCGCAACCTGAAAATTGTGCATTGGTCTCTACGACATAAGCTGTTGATATGGTCTCCGGGGTTAGGCTTTGGCAGGTGTGTATACAGGGCATAAAAATTGGAGGATACAATATTAACAACCTTCGGTATGCTGACGACACAGTACTGATAGCTGAGAACCAACAAGACCTGCAAAATCTCTTGGATAAAGTCGCCAAAGAAAGTGAACAGAAAGGCCTTACTTTGAACATCAAAAAGACAGAGACTATGGTTATATCTAAGAAACAGAATCCACCAGCATGCAGTATTAAATTAAACGGAACTATTCTAAAGCAGGTGCAGAAATTCAAATACCTTGGAGAAGTAATAATTTCAGATGGGAAATGCAGAACAGAATAGGCCAAGCAAAGACTGCATTTCAGAGAATGAGAAACATATTAGCTAACACATCTTTATCAATGAATGTTAGAAAATGAGTCCTAAAATGCTATATTGAACCTATCTTGTTATATGGAAGTGAATCATGGACAATAGGCAAGTCTGCACAAAAATCATTGGAAGCAGCAGAAATGTGGTTTATTAGAAGAATGTTGCGAATCCCCTGGACAGCAAAAATAACTAATGAAGAATGTATGAGAAGAGCTGGAGAGACAAAAAAAAAAACCTTGTCAAAAAGATAAGAGAGAGACAATGTACTTTCATAGGACATGCAATGAGAAGAGGGGGCATTGAAAATATTATAACAACAGGAAAAATAGAAGGAAGAAGATCAAGAGGAAGACCAAGAGAAATTATACTGGACAGTCTGACAGGATGGCGTGAGAGGAGATCACCAACTGAACTGATGGCCTGCATGAAGGATCGGGTACTCTGGAGAAGCATAATAGCCAACGCCAGTCGGCACGGCACATGATGATGATGTATACAGGGATCTTCCAGCTGGATTACTGGCCCGGCTGTCCATCCACTGCTGCTTGCAGTTGTTGTGTTTAATGTGTTTAGCTGTTCTTATTTTGACATGGTGTCTCCACTCTTTGCCAGTCTGTTAAAAATAATAACTTATCTTCCTAAAACAGAAAATAAATTCAGATGGTGACAAATGCTCATGATCAGACTTATTCTCAAAGAGCGCTGACCTAGTGCATAAATAAATACATACATTATAGAAATAGGAATCCTTAAATAGTCATTGCTGTCATGCCCAGCTATAAAACCTTGTACCATGTGACTGTGTTAGATCTCATTGTTTCCGTCTTTCTCACAAGAAGGATTTAAAAAAAAAAGCTAAGCGTTTATTTTTAATCTATTTTTCATATTTTAAAAAATCTTGTGTGTTGTTGTATGTGATCCCAGAAAAAGACTTCTGCCGAAATGTTGGATTCTTGCGGTGTTCTTCATTTATACGTGCTCATCTGTCTTTGTTGCCATTCTAGTCCATGTCCGCTTTCTTCATTCTTTCTGTCTTTTTTTTTATTTGATAAATTGAACGACACACACACTCTCTCTCTCTCTGAACCTTAAGTGCCCAGGGCACATGGGGCTTCCGCAAGGGTTTTCCACAAATGCCTGTCTTTCGCCTTTTTTTCTGCTCTTGCCCAGGTGAGCCCTCTATTGCTCAACATCCTTTCTGTTGTTCTTCTCCATGTCTCTTTTGGTCTACCCTTACTTCTGCTCCCCTGTGGTGTCCATCTTAGTGCTATTTTTGGTAGTGAGTTGTCTGTCATTCGGAGCACATGTCCCAACCATCGCCAGCGTCTTTCCTCAATAATTGTTGTCAGTGGTTTCATCTGCATTTCTGCCAATAAAATGTTATTTCTTATGGTGTTTGGCCAAAATATTTTTTTAATTCTACGTAAACATTTAGTCTGGAAAGAATTCAACTTGTTTTCTATGGTTTTGGTGATTTTCCAGCACTCACTTCCATAGAGTAGTACACTTAGAACATTACTCTTAAATATCCTGATTTTCATATTTATGCTTAGTTTATTTGATTTCCATATATTCTGTAGCATTGCAAAAGCCTGGTTTGCTCTAGTAAGTCTGCTGTTGATGTCCTCTGTGCTGTCTCCATTTTCTACTACTCTGCTGCCAAGGTATACAAATTCGTTGACCTCCTCCACTAACTTGTTATCTACTCTGAGTACATTTCTGTTGTTCACATTTTGCTTCATTAACTTTGTCTTTCCTACATTGATCTTTAGTCCTATGTTGTTTGCATTCTGGGTTAACTTGTTTATTTTATCTTGCATATCTTTGTGACTGCTTGATAATAGACAAATGTCGTCCGCAAAGTCAAGGTCCTCCAGCACTGTGTCAAGGGTCCATTGTAATCCTCTGCGTTTGTCTGATGTTGCCTCCTTCATTAACCAGTCTACTGCCAAGATAAATAATGTTGGTGATAGTACACATCCCTGTTTCACTCCTGTTTGTACCCTAAAGCTGCTGGAGGTATGTTCTCCACAGATAACTTTGCACTGAAAACCCTCGTATAGGGCTTTGATTACATTAACTATTTTATGGGGGAGGCCATGCCATCTTAGGATTTTCCACAGTGCATCTCTGTTGACACTGTCAAAGGCTTTCTCAAAATCTATGAATAATGCATATGTTGTGCTATGCCACTCATTTGCCTGTTCTAATATTTGTCTAAGTACAAATATATGGTCTATGCATGATCTTCCTTTCCTAAATCCTGCCTGCTCTTTCCGAAGTTTTTCCTCAAGTGTTGGTACAATTCTGTTGATGATTATTCTGCAAAATACTTTACTAGTGAGTGGCAGTAGGGTAATGCCTCTCCAGTTCCCGCAATCTCTGAGGTCACCCTTCTTTGGTAGTTTTACTATAAGACCAGTTTTCCACTCCTCTGGGGCTTTTTCTAAATCCCAAATTTGTTGTAATATCCGGCAAAGTTGTTTTGGTGTTTCTGTTTCTTCTGCTTTCAACATCTCAGCAGTCACTTCATCTTCACCTGGTGCCCTGTCTGATTTTAGCATCTTTATCGCCTCTTTTACTTCATTTATTGTTATTGGTCCTGTATTGATGTTTAGTTCCGCTTTTGCTTCAGGTATATCTATTGCTTGTGCTGCTTGTGTTCTGTTTAGTAGGGTGTTAAAGTGTTCCCTCCATCTTTCAATTTTTTCTCTTTCTCCACTGACCAGTTGTCCATTTTGTGTTCTTACTGCACTTTCACATCTTGTATTGAAGTTACCTGTCATCTGCTTTGTGATTTTATATATGGTTTTCATGTCATTTGATATGCTGCTTTCTCTGCTGTTTCTGCTAAGTTGTCATAATATTGACGTTTATCTTGACGGCATGATTCCTTCACTTCTTTGTCTTTTTGTGCATAATTACTTAAAACTCGTTCTTTAAGCCGTTGTGATTTGGTGTTCAGTAATTTTTTCTTGATTTCTTTTCTTTGCTCTATCTTTTCCCATGTGGTCTCACTTATCCATTCCTCTTTTCTCCTTTTCCGATATCCCAGCACCTCTTTTGCTGTTTCCTGTAGTGTTTTATTGAACTCTAATATGGACATTTCTGCTTCATCTTGTAGGACACTGAAGCGGTTCTTAAGTATTATTGAGAATTCATTTCTTGTTTGCTGGTCTATCAGTTTTCTTGTATCAAAATGTATCTTTCTGTGTTCTCCGATTCTGGCTTTCCTTAATTTTAGTTTTATTTTTGCTACCAGAAGGTTGTGATCACTTCCTATATCTGCTCCTTTCCTTGCTCGCACATCTTGTAGTGACCGTTTCCACTTGTTGTTTATTAGTATGTGATCGATTTGGTTTTCTGTGGTTTTATCTGGTGACCTCCAAGTCACCTTATGGATGTTTTTGTGTTGGAAAATTGTCCCTCCGATGGTCATCATGTTTTCTTCACAGAAACTGCACAGTCTTTCTCCATTTTCATTTATTTCTCCGATTCCTTCTCTTCCCATGATTCTTCTTCTATCTTCATTTCCTTCACCTACTTTTGCATTGAAGTCGCCCAAGATGAGTAGCATATCATGCTTGGGTATTGTTTCTACTGTGGCTTGGAGGCTGTTGTAAAAATCTTCTTTTAATTCCTCTTCAGCTGCTTCTGTTGGTGCATAACAAACTATAATAGACAGCTTCGTGAATCTTGAGTTGAACCGTGCATATAATAATCTCTCATTTATTGGGGTCCATTTCAGCAATGCTCTTGATGCTTCTTTTGTTATAATCAATGCTACTCCTCCTTCATGAAGATCTTCTTTACCTGACCATATTATTGTATCTTCTGTGTGCTGTGTTGTTAATTTCCTTCTGCCTTGTCCTGTCCATCTTGCTTCTTGTATTCCTAGTATGTCTAGTTTGTATCTGTGCATTTCCTTGATGGTTTGTGCTAGTTTTCCAGTCTGGTTTAGTGTTCTTACATTCCAGCTGCCTATTTGCATCTTTTGTTTAGGTTCCAGGAGGTCTGCAGTCGGGCTGGGGACTTCCAGTGGCTGGCTTTCATCCACAACCTTCATGGGCTCAGTTTCCTGATAAGCATTTCTCCTTCCACCTGCATTTGCTTTTTCCCTTGCTTCTGTTTCTGTAGCAGTCTGATAGTTTTTTACCAGATAGGGTTGCTGGCCCTATGCTGAACCCTCCTTAGTCGCCTTTTACGATCATGCATGGTAGGGTACAGTGGTCCTATTCTTTGCAGATCCCGGGTACCACACGGGGGGACACACACTAGTCTGGCTTTATTACGAAGAACCACTTTTAATGTAGTCGTCGTGTCTCTTGTCCCTCCTTCTTGACCACCTCCCCCCCCTTGTCCCTCCTTCTTGACCACCTTCCCCCCCGTCCCTCCTTCCCCCATCCACCACTCCCTTTCCCCAAGTCCCTGGATCCACCCGCTTGCCATTGTGTGTTTAAACACCCCCCCCCAAACATGTAGTCAGTAAGTGTAAGCTATTTCGTTGTTTTATTTTGTACTCATTTCTTACATAATAACATAGCTGAAGGCACGTTCTGGGAATGTTTAGCTTCATTGTGGATCTTTGCGATAAAATTCATTGAGGATCGATATTTCTGCCCTATGTACTGACCTTGTTTACACATAACCAGCGAACTGTTATCTAGGGTAGATGGAGCCTAGAGAATTTTTTTTTAAATCAAGGCATTTGAAAAAATGTAAAGGGCAAACACAAAGAAGTGGGATTTTTCGACGTTTAGCTATTAAAATGGCGTTCAATGCACGTGCCCCGTCTGTCCCCACTGCTTTCAAGTAAATTTCAGCATTTCAACTGCCAAAGGTCGCTAGTGTTGAAGTTTGCTTTGGCTGTTGATAACGAGTTGAATTTTAGTTTAAACAAGCGGATTAGAAATTTCACGTGTAACACCCCCCCCCCAAACACACACACGCGCTCGCGCGCACACACATACATAAATCATACACTTTTATCGCACCCGTAACCTTCCGCTCACGTCGACGCCCCTGCTTGAATAAAAACTCCCTCTAGCGGGCTGACTCACCATGTGTGTCTTAGGCAATTTTAACTATTAAAAAAAAACAGAACATAGATATATAATGTCACTGTTAAAGCATAATGTAAAAATAAATTAAAAGGTGAGAAGTTTCCTTTGCATATATAACCAAAAATTATCGCAAAAGTCATTTAGAGCAGAAAATGTGTTTTTCCGCGAGCGATACGCGCTGATGATCAAGGTAAGCGACGAGCCTAATCAACATCCGGTAGCGCCGGAGATTGCCGAACAAACCCGAAGCGTTGTTATTACAATGGCCGACTGACAGCATCTGAGATGAGGGAAACGTTTTCACGTCGGCTACTGTGATTGTGACAGTCATGAAAAAATTGAAAACATGAATTCTGGAAATCAAGGAGCAGAAGGAGGGACAGAAAAGGATGTAGAGTACTATTACAGGCCAGGTAATTATGAATTTAAATATGAAAGAGACCATTTTGCAGCATCTCTTCGCGGACGATGCCAGACACTGGCAGCGTTCTGGTCTGCGGACATCAAAACGGTGCCATGCGTCAGAAGCGATGTCTTAATCCTACCATAACCCTGTGAGACCGGGACTAACACCGAGTACGTCAGATGTGCGCAGAATTGCCAGTAATTGCTAGATTAGCTCTAGAACAAAGAATATTGCCTTAAATTTCTCACATCTGCTCTGTTAAAATATTTTCAGTTATCTCCCGTGTACTATCTTGTCTGTCAAGCGGGAAAGCAAAACCTATATGTGTTTTTTTTTGTTTTTGTTTTTTTGTTATCGCGAAAATTATAAGACATTTCGTATCAGTCTTAGCTTGTTACCAATATCAGGTTTTATCATACTCCTGGGTTAGTCTGCACGGGATGTACAAGATTAGTAATTGTAGAGGAAATGGAAAATTAGTATAGAAGTAAATATAGCAGGGAATTTATGAGTGTGTTGATAGAAGAAATATTTAATAGTTGGAGTCAGTTACATGTGTTTTTTTTTTAAATGACGGCCAAAAAATTTACGAAACTAACGTATACTTGACTAGTTTTATTAAGACCTGTAACCTACTGAAAAAAAGGAAAAGGGTTCAAATCCTCAATCTCTAGAATGATGAGATGGATCAGGACTATGGAGTTGGAAGTAATTTTTGTTGCAGTTTTGGGTAGGAGTCAGTAAATGTGTGACATTTATGATAGGGTTTGAAGTAGGAGTCAGTAGAAATGTAACATTTATGATAGAGTTTGAAGTAGGAGTCAGTAGAAATGTAACATTTATGATAGAGTTTGAAGTAGGAGTCAGTAGAACTGTAACATTTATGATAAGGTTTGAAGTAGGAGTCAGTAGTTATGTAACATTTATGATAGAGTTTGAAGTGGGAGTCAGTAGAAATGTAACATTTATGATAGAGTTTGAAGTAGGAGTCAGTATAAATGTAACATTTATGATAAGGTTTGAAGTAGGAGTCAGTAGAAATGTTACATTTATGATAGAGTTTGAAGTAGGAGTCAGTAGAAATGTAACATTTATGATAAGGTTTGAAGTAGGAGTCAGTAGATATGTAACATTTATGATAGAGTTTGAAGTAGAAGTCAGTAGAATTGTAACATTTATGATAATGTTTGAAGTATGAGTCAGTAGATATGTTACATTTATGATAAGGTTTGAAGTAGGAGTCAGTAGATATGTTACATTTATGATAGGTTTGAAGTAGGAGTCAGTAGATATGTTACATTTATGATAGGTTTGAAGTAGGAGTCAGTAGATATGTTACATTTATGGTAGGCTTTGAAGTAGGAGTCAGTAGATATGTTACATTTATGATAGGGTTTGAAGTAGAAGTCAGTAGATATGTTACATTTATGATAGGTTTGAAGTAGGAATCAGTAGAAATGTAACATTTATGATAGAGTTTGAAGTAGAAGCCAGTAGAAATGTCTCATTTATGATGAAGTGTGAAGTAGGAGTTGGTAGAATGTAACATTTATGATGAAGTTAAGTAGGAGTCTGTAGAAATGTACCATTTATGATGAGACTTGAAGTAGGGGTCTGTATAGAAATGCACCATTTATGATAGGGTTTGAAGTAGAAAAAAAAATTGATTCAGAAGCAGTTTTGAAAGTAGCTAGTAAAAATGCATAATTTATGGTGGGGCTAGTGCTGGTGTTCCCTCTAAGGGTTTGCGGTCTGTGTGCAAAATGTTCAGCTCATGTGCAAAATGTTCAGCTCATGTGCAAAATGTTCAGCTCATGTGCAAAATAATATTGTGTGTTCAAATGTGCATAGTAGCACTGTGTGTATATATATATATATATATATACATACATACAAACAAGAAGCATAATATATATACACACACACTCTGTAAAGGCCCGTACATTTAACAACAGGATAGACTTGCTGTACTTTTCAGCAACAGAAATTCATCTGCCCGTTTATTTTAATTACTCTTTATTCTCTGTGTGCCCACTTGTCTGGTCATGATTCTGCTACAGTAATACCGAAACTACGTGATACAAGACCAGTCGAAATATCCATCTGAAAGTAATATCTCAACAAGAAAGAAACAATAAAGAAAAAACATGCACTATCATTATATTTTTCTTGATGGCAATTATAGCATGGAGTAACATCTGGAAGTTGGAAAATAAAAGTAGCAGTTTCAGTTTTTGTTTGTGCGACTCAAAAAATTTTGTGCGCAGTATGAATTTTTTCTGTGCACGGCCGCACAGGCACGCAGCTTAGAGGGGAAGTGGTTAATGCCAGAGTGGGACAGTCAGAAAATAAAGGAGTTAATATTGCAGGTTTGGGCTATCAGAAGTTCTTTTAGACCCAGAGAACTACATCTGTCTACAACCTATGCTGTACGTATGAGTTATTATATTAAAAGAAAGCCTACAAGAAAATTTCCATAATAGCAGTCCCATGTTTCATATATGGCATTATGTCAAAACATAAGCAGGTGGAATCCAAACAAGAATAAGAGAAGTGTTTAAAAAGCTGTAAATTGAAAGGATCTCAACACTTTGCAGAACAACCATTCATTGGACATCTGAAAGAAAGACAATCGAAGAACAGAAGAAGATGAGATGGAGAGCATGCAACAGAATTAGGACAACATGAGAAATTTTGCAGGGTGTGACAAGATGCAAAGGATGGTTATATCTTAGTCCAGTGGATTCACACTATTTTTCCAGTCACAAACACCTGAAGTTAATAATTCACTGTCACTGCCGACACTGTTATTTTTTGTATCCACGATATTTGAAGAACTCTTCTGTAGCATTTACATTCAAAGGCATTTATGTGTTTCTCAGCTGTTTTGTTAAGTGTCCAGGTCTCACATGAATATGTTGCGATGGGAAAGATGCATGCCCTTAAGAATCTTATTTTTGTAGTTCTGTCTGTTCCTTTCCACAGCTTCTTTAGTTGTTTTACTTTCTGAAGAGAAATAGATGTCCTCCTTTTAATTTTCCTCATTGTATCTCCATTATTAGTTAGTAATGATCCAAGATATTCAAAACTCTGCACCTCTTCCAGTTTTTCCTCATTGATATATATTTCAGCTTCCATATTTGTTTTGTCAGTTGTCATTAATTTAGTTTTCGCATTAAGATAGAGGTTTTGCTCTTCACTATTCTTATGTTCTCTAGTTCCACCTTTTTGTTATAGCCATCTCTAACACTGCTGACACCCTCAGCATTCCATTGCATTATTTTAAGTTCTTGCTTTTTGGCTATTTTCTTCCGTTGTATTTTTTGGCCAGTAGCTCTACTCTCATGTCTCCTGGCTCCACAAGACGAACTGAGAGGACCTCCAGTAGCATTGGGTGGACCTTTTCGAGGCAGGGGGCCCGGCACTGCACCTGCCTGGTTAGTCTTCACAGGGCGAGCACCATGTTTGAATACTGCAGATATAGACATTTCATTAGCGATAATGCGTGTTACCCTGATTTTTGCGATGCGCCTTTTGGCTGGGTAACTCTGACTTCAGCACCTTTCCTTGCTAGGGCAGACTGTGGTCTTGCTCGGACTGCCATGAAGACAGTGTGGCTGGCCTGGCCAAAACTTTGTTTTCCAGCCTCTGGAAGCTCTTCAGTGCAACAAACTACCAGACCTTAAGGATGCCTTGTCAAAAATTGGCTTACAACATGGAGTCACTTTGCAATGGATTCCCTCCCACTGTGGGATACCAGGCAATGAGAAAGCTGACCATCTGGCCAAAGAGGGCACTGAAATGGAGCAACCAGACATACCAATCACCTATAATCAGAAGAAAAGCATGATAAAAACCTACAGGAAGCCACAAACACCACCACATGATGACTATCACATGCTAAACAGAAAGGAACAAGTCACCATCTTCCGTCTCCAAACAGGACACAGCCGACTCCAAAGTCATATGTATACAAAGTTTAAGGTTGGTACTACTAATCTATGTACATGTGCCCAGGTGCCCCAAACTGTGGAACATATCCTCCAGAACTGCACCAATTATGAAACACTGAGAAATAATTACTGGCCCAGTGAAACCACTAAAGAAGATAAGCTCTACGGTTCCATACATGAATTACAAAAAACAGTGAAATTTATCCAAGAGACAGGACTGCAGGTATAGACAGACAATGCGAACGAAGAAGAAGAAGACTTCTTATGGACTGATGTAATTAGTTTTTCCATTCCTTTTTGTATTGTGGACAGTAATACTGTATTATCAGCATATCTAATCTGTGGTATTTCACAACCTCCAATTGTTATAACACCATAATATTCTTTGTCTACATCTTCTCTAACATTTCTCATTATGTTTTCAGTATACAAGTTAAATAAGTAAGGTGGCGTTACGCATCCCTGACGGACCCCTTGTTTTATGTCAGACCATGTTGTTTCACCATGTATTCTTACTGCTGCCTGTTTGTCTAGATACAGCAGTGATGTTAGTTGTATCAAATGTGTTGAAAATCCCATTTTTTCCATTATTTTCCAGTTTCTAGTGTTCCACACAATCATGCCTTTGAGTAGTCTATAAATGATAAATATAGATTCACATTAAATTTTTTGCATTTCTCTATTATTAATCTTATATTGATTATATGATCTCTTGTTCCTCTTCCTTGTCTAAAACCAGCTTGGACTATATTGACTTCTCTTTTCTTACGAAGTCTACCCATTATGATTTTTAACAGAATTTTACTGGCACGACTAATCAGGGCAACGGTTCTGTAGCTTTGTGCATAATTTCAAGTTACCCTTTTTGGCAGTGATATGAATATAGTTCTTTTCAATTCTTTTGGCCAGATACCTGAATGCCATATCTTTTTACATAGAGCATGATATATTGTTGCATATTTCTTTCCTCCTGCTTTAATAAGTTCGTCTGTTATCTCGTAACATCCTGGTGATTTACCTTTTTTCAGATTCTTTATTGCCCATAAAACTTCTTCAGTTGTCGGTTCGGGTTCTTTCTCCTCCAATAATAATTCACACTGTTGATTTCTGCTTTCACAGTCAGTTGTATCATACATTCCTCTGCAATATTCCTTCCATCTTTCTAGAATTTCCTCTGTCTCTTTCAAGGTATTCCCCATCTCATCACACATTACATTTAGCTTAGGTGTGACATTTCTCATCAGTGTCTTCATTTTTTAAAACATTTCACTATCTCCTCTACACTTCTGATGTCCTTCTTTCACAAGTCTTTTATGTATTGTTTTTTGTCTTTTCTTATGTTTCTTCTTACTTCTTTTGTTAAAGATTTATATTCCTCATTGTTGTTATTTGTCACTTTCCATTTTGTCTTCATTTCTCTATGTTGTTTTATTAGTTCTGATGTGCCTGCTGTAATCCGTTCTTTTATGTTTTCTTTACTGAAACCATATCTTTAGCTGCTTTTTTAAGATATCTTTGTCCTGCATAGCCAATTCATCTGGTATCATCGCCTCCTGTACAGCCATCAGTATCTCGAAATGGTTCTTCACTTCTATACCGTATTGTTCTGGTATTTTTGTAAGATCAAAGTGGAGTGGTAATGAGTTGTGGGTTTAAAACAGTGCTTTATATGACCTGAATGAATGTTACATATCCTGTATTAGATATGCATGTCTTTGGAATCACGGTAAGTATAGACTAATTGACTTCATCATCATCAGGTGTATAGGTGGTTATACTTCTTCATAGATATTGATCTTTCATTTTTTTTATCAGCTTATTTTGTATCATTCCTTCTTGTCACACAGTCCATTTTATTGTTTGTACTCATCCAGTCTAAAGCCTCCTTCCCATTTGTCTTCTGTGTTATTATGTGTTATTATGTGTTATTATGTGTTATGATGTTTTCAAGTTATTCCCTTTACTGGTGTGCTTTTTTGTTTTCTTCTTATAGTTTTAGTTAATTTCCCTTTTTTTTATCTTTCTTTCTTTCTTTTTTTTCTTTCTTTCTTTCTTTCTTTCTTTTCATTCTTTCTTTCTTTCTTTCTTTGGGTGGAGGGAGGGACAGGCTTTTGTCAGTTTCCTCCTTACCTGCCTAAACAAGTGATTGCTAGCATTCCAGTATGGTTTTAAGCACATTATGATGACTTTTACTATGCTCTAAAATTTTAGTTGTTTAGTTGTATTGTTTTTTAAAATTATTTCTCTTTTCAGGATCAGTTTCTGTAATATTCCTTTATAAGTCTTTTTTTTTTTTTCTGTCCTTCAGGTAAGTCTGGTCCTTTTGTATATCCACAAATATAGGGCCTCATTTTCTGTTTAATGCTGCATTAAACACTGAAATATGCCCCAAATGAACTGAAATAATGGTGGTATAGTTTTCTGAGCCTTCAGGCTAGTACAGTCTGTATCAATGATTGGCTTTAAACTCTGTGTGTTCTTTGTCTGTGATTTGGTTGTAATTAAACTCTGTGTGTTCTTTGTCTGTGATTTGGTTGTAATTAAACTCTGTGTGTTCTTTGTCTGTGATTTGGTTGTAATTAGGATTCAGAATATTAGGGTGTAATTTTAGAACAGAGAACATACACTTATTTCTTCATCTTATGTACTAGAGATTCTCCAGGCCATTGTTGAAGTGTGTAATAGCCAGCCAGCTACATGAGAATGGGAGATTTATTTTCATTTGTTTTTCACTTAGCTGGAGAGCTTCTGCATGAAAATTTAGACATGATAATTATACAGCAGGAGTGTCCAGAGCAAATGCCAAAGGGCCACAAAAGAAGGCCCAGAGGTCACCAGTTGAACACCTTTGTTGTACAAAGAAAGAATCAGTGATGAAACTTAAGAGTTCCTCATACCATCAAGGGAAGTAACCATCTTTCTTCCAAGCAAATGTTTTTGCTCTTGAAAACTCTGACTCTCTGCAGGAGTTAGGTCTTTCTGGGTCCTAGTTCTTGAAATGTTTCAGAGGGAATTAGGTCCTTCATGTATCATGACTCATGCAGTGTCAGAGGTTATTAGGTCTTCCTGGATCATGACTCATGAAATGTCAGAGGGAATTAGGCCTTTCATATATCATGACTCGTGCAGTGTCAAAGGTTTTTAGGTCTTCCTGGATCATGACTCATAAAATGTCAGAGGGAATTAGGCCTTTCATGTATCATGACTGTTGGAGTGTCAGAAGGAATTAATTTTTAATGGGGAAGTGACTCTTGAAGTATTAACAGAAAACTTTTTAAAGAAATTGTGTCCAAGAGAAAGCTAGATTTTATATAGGAGGGGAGTCATGGGAGCTCATACAAAAGTGGTCTGTTGTGTCACTTATTCCTCAACTTATTACAAATATTGTGTCTTTATTTTCATCCATGAAGGTGGAAGAAGAAATGATGGGTTAAAGGCTGCTGATATTGTTCATGTGTTAAGAGAGAGGGTCGCTTACCTCTCAGGTATGTATTGAGGGCCAGATGGCTGATTTTAATTTAAAATTTATAATTTATATATTCATTTTTAGCAGATATGCTTGTGTAGTTATTTATTATTTTTTTAAACAGATATTTGGATAATCAAGATACGTTACATGTGTTAGGTATTCTTCATTTGGTAGTGGATAAGCTTTGTACGTTGCATGTGTGGCTTTATGTCTTTCTAGTCACAGGGGATTGCAGTTTTTTTTAGAAATGGTTCATTGTGACTATTTTTTTGGTAATCACTAACTAAATATCTCAATTCTGTGCTCGTGATATAATTATCATGCAATACTATCTTTTTGGAGTTTCGCAAAAAGGGAGAATATTGGATTCTTAGAATGGCATAAAGTGCAGAATCAAACCAGGGACTTGGTCAGCAGATGAGTACACTAACTACTACACCACTAATCATTTATTTTTGTTATAATTCCTTTTCTAAATTTATCTGTTATGTTATTTGTATTGGTGGTTACTCTTTTGAAATATTGGGCTGTACATGTAAGTCCAGGGAAATTTTTGCTGGATATTTTTTATAAAACTTGACGGATATCTGCATAGAACTTTACCTGTAGAAGTTGAGATCATGGAAAGTCAGGACTCTTCCAACACTGTGTTATCCTGTGCGAATATCTTTGTACTGGTATGTTGCTACATCAAATGTTGAAGTAGTTATTGTCTTGATAATCATTAAATCTTTATCCCTGTATGATGGGAAAAAACAGGGGGTGGGAAAGAACCGAGTGAGAGAGAACATCAGAACCCAACTGAGCAGAAAAAATTTTGGGAGACACAAGAGATATACCAGGGAGGCAAAGGGGCAGCAGTCTGAAAATATTTGAGAACCACTGATATATTTGCTTCATGTGAGTGTATAGTCTTCCTGCACATTAAATTTTACATTGTTGTACATCTGACTTTTAGGTGGAAGAGACAAAAGAGGTGGCCCAATCCTAACTTTCCCATCCCATACACATCCAGAGAGGCTCAAGTATGAAGACTTACGAAGACTCATGACATATTTAGCAAGTGTGCCAAGGTTAGATATTTCTTCAGAATATAAATTTCATTTTCAAATGAAATAAACTTGTAGACTTGAGATATGATTCTAGTTTTATACTGGTAATGCTGTGTCATAGAGCATATAATGTTGAGAGAATTAATACTTTATATGAGGGAAAAAAAAAACAAAAAAACCCTTAGTTTTACAAAAGCTTATGAACAAGAGTGGAATTTCTATTGCATATTCATGCTTGATAAATTTTCCTTGCACAGTCTAGTGATTTTTAAGAGAAAATGCTTCACTTCTGTTAACTTTTGACATTTTGTGTTAGTTCATTGTCTGGGTTTCATATATATATGTTTTTTTTTGTTTTTTTTTTAAATTTGACTATTTATCTGGAATAGCATATAAACATGGTTCTATATTTATGTCACACATATGTTAAAGACGTGTATGAAATTCTCCTAGTGATTACATAAAATTCACTGTTGTGCATTAAAATTCTCATTGATGTAAAATAATTGCAGCAATTTCAGTAAGAATTTTCTAGTCACTTTTACCACAAAGCTGTTTCTGTAATACTATGGCAGTGATGAGGTTAGAGAGAGAGGTTTTACCATGATTCTTGACATGAGAGGGACCAAGTGGGAAACAGTCAAGCCAATTCTTAAAGCCTTGCAGGTATGGAACAGATTAATATATCCTGGTCATGAATTCCCTGCATTATCTGTTACATTTAGCCAAGCAGAGTGTACTACCAAGCTGCAGTGACAGGTAGTAAAAGTAGATGAGTTTGGAGTCAGTCTGATGTACTGACTCCACAGCCCCAATAAAGAAGCAGCATAATAGACTTTCTAAATTCGTCTGACTCCATCATATTTGGTACATTTCTCTCAACTCTGTCTCTTCTCTGTTTCCTTCATAGCAGACATTAGTGATAATGGATTTCTGTAATATTCCTGTACTTTCCAGGATTGGCTGATTAGACATGTTTTCAGCATTTACAGGATTAACTGATTAGAAATATTTTAGGCAAGATTTTGTTTTATAAGTAGACTGTGTTTTTCATTTATAATATGATAAATGGATGCATCAGCAGCAGGCCATCTTGCTCACAACTAAGAGGCCTACAGGAGTGCTGTTAGGGAGGCAAAGTTCTGCAAGGGACATGCAAATGAATGATTGAATATGATAAAATTATACTCAGTAGCATTAGCATGCTGTGGGAATGTGAAGTGTTAGTGCCTTCATATTTCTTAGCTTAGTACTGTGAGTAGGAAAGCCAGCACCTGTCCTTGATGCCTTTGTTTTCCCAGGGAAACCTAAGTACATATTTCTTGAAGTTGGGCTAAACCTGGTGTCATTTGGTCTAAAAAAAAAAATTCTGTCTCAGTGCAGAATCAAACCAGGGACTTGGTCAGCAGATGAGTACACTAACTACTACACCACTAATCATTTATTTTTGTTATAATTCCTTTTCTGAATTTTATCTGTTATGTTATTTGTATTGGTGGTTATTCTTTTTAAATATTGGGATGTACATGATGAGTTCACGGAAATTTTTGCTGGATATTTGTGATAGAACTTGACGGATATCTGCATAGAACTTTACCTGTAGAAGTTGAGATCATAGAAAGTCAGGACTCTTTCAACAATGTGTTATCCTGTGGCATTTAATATCCTAAAAGGATTGATTAAACATATGGGTTTTCTATTTTACCTGTCTATAGTTTTGTGTTAGTAGTCCCTATGTTTTCATGAACATTATATTATAAAATTATTGTTAACTGTAATGCTTTCCTCAAAAGTAATATCCTGGAATGTTTGAAAAGTCACTGGCCAAACTTGCTTTCAGGAGTGCTTTCCTGGCAACATAAACATGGCCTTTATCATCAAACCAGAGAAGTTCTGGGAGAAGCAGAGAACAAGTCTTGGTAGTTCTAAATATAATTTTGAGGTGAGAATACATATTTTATTTTTCTCAAAGTAACAGGTCTACTTGAGGTTGTCAGTGGCTGAAGCTGGTCAAAACAGATCATAGCCAGAGTTTTTTGTTTTTTATTATTTCACTTGATCTAAAAGGATGGTATAAAAAAAAAGCAATGAAGATTGCTGCATCTTGGTTCAGAATGATGTGAATTGTGAAGAAGTTCCCAAATGATTGCTTGTCTGTGAGAAATATTCCAAAATTCTTGGGGTAATCTAACAACACTACACACCTGTCCAGTAACTAGCGGCAGACAGAATCCCTATAATAATCATGAGCATACTGTAGTATTGGAATTATTGACATTGATAGTGTGGATGAACTTGTAGCAGAATCATTGATATTGATAATGTGGATGGATTTGTAGCAAAATTATTGACATTGATAGTGTGGATGAATTTGTAGCAAAATTATTGATATTGATAATTTGGCTGATCCTAGTCTGACCTGAAGAGTCATAATATCGGTAGGAAATAGGTGCAGAGTTTCAAAATTGTGACAAAATGGGGGTGAACTTTTATTGATTTATTTTTATATTCATCTAGATGTGGATCTTCCTTAGATTAATGTAAGTTTGTTGAAACTTTAGCTTATGTTTCATCAGCTTCAACAAATACTGTGTTACACGGTTATATATTGAGGAAAAAAAAAGAGGCAAGAAGAGAGTAAGATCAAGGGAGCAAAAAAAGTAAATTTAAATGTTAAAGAGGAAGACTTGATAAGAAAAGCTGAGATTACGGTTACCAGATAACAGCCAGCAGTTGATAAGATATGATGATGACAGTTGTGATAAAATGGAAAATGGTGGGAAAATTAGTTCTACTAACTAAATCCTAACACATCTTTATCAATGAATGTTAGAAAATGAGTCCTAAAATGCTATATTGAACCTATCTTGTTATATGGAAGTGAATCATGGACAATAGGCAAGTCTGCACAAAAATCATTGGAAGCAGCAGAAATGTGGTTTATTAGAAGAATGTTGCGAATCCCCTGGACAGCAAAAATAACTAATGAAGAATGTAGGAGAAGAGCTGGAGAGACAAAAAACCTTGTCAGAAAAGATAAGAGAGAGACAATGTACTTTCATAGGACATGCAATGAGAAGAGGGGGGATTGAAAATATTATAACAACAGGAAAAATAGAAGGAAGAAGATCAAGAGGAAGACCAAGAGAAATGATACTGGACAGTCTGACGGGATGGTGTAAGAGGAGATCACCAACTGAACTGATGGCCTGCATGAAGGATCGGGTACTCTGGAGAAGCATAATAGCCAACGCTAGTTGGCACGGCACCTGATGATGATGATGATGATGAACTAAATCCAGCAAAGTTGACTAGTGAGAAGATAATCAGCAAGAAACTGCTCAGTGAATTTCAGGAAAACACTCATGGAACAAGATTTTGTCTCATATGTGCACAAATTTGAACTGTACACATCTTGTCTGTTTGAATATTTTGAGGTTATGATACAACATGGAACATTTAGTTTACTTGAAAAACTGTTTGAATGAAGTGATTTCCTAGTTTTGAACAGTTTTGTGACTGGTTTAGTGAGGTAATTTGTAGAGTTTTGTTTAATGATGGTTTAAAGCACATATGGGCAACTATTGCCCCCCTGGCTACATCATTTTTTGTGACTCATAGGCAGTTGGTAGGTTTTTGTTTTTTTTTAAAGCTGTATAATTTACTGAAAACTTTAACAATATTAACTTTATATTGTAGATTTACATTAGCTTGGTTTGATAACTTAATGATATAGTGCATTAAATTTAATTATGTACATTTTGTGACTATGAGGTTCGTAAATTTGACACTTTTTAAACTGTGTAGCCCACACCCACTTGAAGAAACAGTCCTTTTTTTTTTGGCTTGCTTTAAAAGAAAGTTGCCCATGTCTGGTTTAAAGAAATGATTTGTGGAGTTCTCACTTGTGCAACTGTTTTAATAAGGTATTTGTAGAGTTCTCATTTGCATAAATCTAGCTTATCTGTTGTTTCAGACAAACATGATATCATTAGATAGTTTGAACAGAGCAATAGAACCATGCCAGCTGACCAAGGAATTTGATGGCACATTGGAATATGATCATGAGCAGTGGATTCAGCTGCGATTGGTAACTTTACTTCATGTTCTTAACTGACATTGTTCATCATATCAAGAATTTTCCAGATCCTATCTAGCAAAGGCACATATTATGTTGTATAAATGTAATGTGTAACTTTAGAGAATGCACATATGTTAAAAAAATTGCAGTGAAGAAGTTACAAAAACATTACAGGGATGTTGATAATTAAATTTTATGTTAGAGCACATCATACACAAAGCTAACAGAAATAAGTTATGTAATGAAGGAAAATTTGTATTGTCAAAACCAAATTGTCTTTCATTGACTGCAGATTAAATTGAGGAATTTGAAGTTCAGCTTCTACTTCTTCTTTGAACATTTTCAAACGTCGTCTTGCATACTTTTGAAGTAGTTGGTGATCTGGAGAGTGTGAAGTTCAGCTTCTACTTTTTCTTCTTCGAACATTTTCAGATGTCAACTTTCATACTTTTGAAGTAGTTGTTGGTGATCTGGAGAGTGTGAAGTTCAGCTTCTTCTTCTTCGAACATTTTCAGATGTCAACTTTCATACTTTTGAAATAGTTGTTGGTGATCTGGAGAGTGTGAAGTTCAGCTTCTTCTACTTCGAACATTTTCAGATGTTTTGATACTTTTGATGTTTTCATACTTTTGAAGTAGTTGGTGGTGATCTGGAGAATGTGAAGTTCAGCTAAAATTACGAGGGGTGATTAATAAGTTTGTGGCCTATGGTACAACGGATTATTTGTGGACAACTTTTTTGGATTATTTCTCAACATAGTCCCCTTGCAAATTTATGCACTTGGTCCAGCGATCATGGAGCATACGGATCCCTTCTTTGTGAAAGTCAGCATCTTGTGCCAGTAGAAAGTGGTCTATAGCATGAATGGGAACTGGAGCATTGTCTTGATGAAAGATAACTCCTCTCATCAATTTCCCTCGATGCTTTTCCTTCAATTTGACCCACATTTGCTTCACAAGATTAGCGTAATAGCCGCTGGTGACCTTTCTACCCTTTTGAAGATAGTCTACCAACAGCACACCTTCTGAATCCCATCACTTTGCCTACAGACAGAACCACCCTTGGTTTCTTTGGAGATGGGGATCCATGATGTTTCCACTGCTTTGACTGTTCTTTGGTTTCTGGTTGAAAATGATGAACCCAAGTCTCACCTATAGTCACAAATTGCTGAAGAAACTTTTCGGGATCTGCAGAAAAGTGGCCAAGATTGTCTCTTGACATGTTGAGACACTGTCATTTGTGATCAGCTTCAAGAAGTTTTGGGACCCATCGAGCAGAGACCTTTGTCATTTGAAGATCATTGTGAGTAATGGCATGAACACATTCCTGGGAGATGCCCAACTCAGTAGCAATGTACCGCTCAGTTAGTTGTTGATCCTCAATTATCATGTCATGGATTCTGCCGGTGG
This sequence comes from Achatina immaculata, assembly GCA_009760885.1. Lineage (NCBI taxonomy): Eukaryota > Metazoa > Mollusca > Gastropoda > Stylommatophora > Achatinidae > Lissachatina > Lissachatina immaculata. Next base: position 23,132,843 of record CM019713.1, on the reverse strand, counting down.
TTTCATCGGTGGTTACTGTTCTTGGTCTTCCTGGACGAGGATCATCTTCCAGACTCTCCCTTCCATGTTTGATTTGAGCTGCCCATTTCTTCACTGTGCTGTAAGAAGGGCACTCTCCCCTAGATTCTCCACCATATCCTCATGGATCTCCTTCGATGCTAAGCCCTTGATGCAGAGGTTGCGGATGACTACTCGATGAGAAATTTTATCCATTTTCTCAATTTCTGCCACCCCTTACCACTTCAGTAGCCTGTGAAAAAAATCGGTTGCAGTTAATTTCTTGAAACTTGTTTAATCTTACATTAATCTGATCTACAAATGCACCTTATATTAACTGTGCGTTTCAAGTATTTGTACCTTATGCCGATAACTTATCAATCACCCCTCATATATCTGAACCGTCAGGGTTTGTTTGGAAATGATAAATTTATTCCTTTCATTAAAATTTGTCTCCTTTATTTTGTGAAAAAAAGATGAGTGTCTTGAAAGTTCTTGATTGACATGTAAAAGGAGCCATTAAAAAAAAGAATATTACACGGTGTCACTGGGATAGCCAGTGTTTGATTTCAAAGTGACCAAAGGGCTTGTTCCAGTCCATGCTGGCCAGGGCTTTCTTTGAATGTGACCATTTCATAGATTCAGTAAAATAACAAGATTTTTTTAAAATTGGAATTTGGAAAAGCTGCCTGTCTGTATCAAAACTTAAAGAAAAATCAATTAATCAATCAAGTGCCATGCCGCGTGGTGTAGGCGATCATTTCTCTCCACATTTCCCTGTCTTTAGACTTGATTATGAGATCCGCCGGTGACTTTCCTCCTAGCCACACTGACAGCCCATCCAGTAACTTCTCTCTCTCTGTCTTCCTCTGTCTCTTCTTCCCTCAATTTTTCCAGTTGCCACAGTGTGTTCCAATTTTGCTCTTCTCAGAAAATGTCCTACAAATCTAACTTGTCTGACTCTGATCTTTGCTGTAATTTGCCTTTTAACTCCAGCCTCTCTTAAGACTTCTTCATTGGTTTTCTTAGCTGTCCATGGTACCTTCAACATCCTCCTTATGAACCACATTTCCATGGCCTCCATTTCTCACTGTACTCTCTTATTCATGGACCAAGCTTCACATCCATAAAACAAAATTAGCCTGATGTAACATTTAAGTACTCGGAATCTTGTTTCCATTGATATGAATCTGCTGCACAAGATGTTTCTCATTTTCTGGAATGCCGACTTGGCCTGAGCACGTCTGCTTTTTATTTCATTGTGACATTTCCCATCAGCTGTTGTAATTGTTCCTAGGTACTTGAATCTATCAACTTGTTTCAGTTCTGTGCCATCGATGGTAATGCTACATTTTGGTGGTATTCTTTTCTTTGAGATGATCATCACTTCAGTCTTCTCTTTATTCAGGCTGAGACCTTTACTTTTACTTTCATGAACCACGATGTCCAGAAGAGCCTGTAGCTCCCCTTCACTTTTAGCAATCAGAACTGTGTCGTCGGCATATCTTAAGTTGTTAAGTTTGTACCCGCCAATTGATATTCCTGGCAAGCTCTCTATATTTCTCATTATGTTTTTGTGTACAAGGAGAAGAGGTCAGGAGATAGAACACATCCTTGTCTCACAGCCAGTTTGGAATGCTCCTATTTGATTCTCAACAAAGAAATACATTAAATACAAGCTGACTCAGTGAATGATGTATTAGAGTTACCTGATGGTCTCAGTGGTTCATAGTTGGTTTTAGAGGAGCACAACTATGTGAAGAATAAGATTACCATGGCACCAGTAGAGCAGCTGGCAGTGAAAGGTCATTATGTATAAATATGTATGTCTGAACCCAGCACCCATTACCAGAAGATGCTGGAGGGCTAGTACAGGAGGGGTCCAGAAGAGATGAAGATTGAAAACTGGGAAAGAAATAACAGAAAGATTAGGCAAGAGTATATACTAGAGGGAAAGAAATAACAGAAAGATTAGGGAAGAGTATATTAGACCAGAGGGAAAGAAATAACAGAAAGATTAAGGAAGAGTATATTAGAGTAGAGGGAAAGAAATAACAGAAAGATTAGGGAATAGTATATTAGACTAGAGGGAAAGAAATAACAGAAAGATTAGGGAATAGTATATTAGACTAGAGGGAAAGAAATAACAGAAAGATTAGGGAAGAGAATATTAGATTAGACAGCATTTTAATGCCCCAGAGGTTTGAATATATGAGAAAGTGGGTAGCGTGAAGTTTCTATTTATCACTAATGGTTGTATACACTGATTCAGAGATGAGAATTGCCATTAAACAGTGAAGATTATTAGTTTCAGTGAAGCAAATTACCAGTTTTATTATGTTTTGTAAATGATAAAAAGACATTAGCCATCATTTCAATTTAGATCAACCTTCTGAATATGATTAATTTCAACCAGTTGACAGCTAGTTATGGAAAATAACAACCAGTTATGGAATATGACAGCCAGTTGACTGCCGGTTATGGAATACAACAGCCAGTTATGGAATATAACAACTAATTGACAGCTAGTTATGGAATATATCAACCAGTATGGAATTTGCATGAACCAGTTTGAGATTACTGTGATTCAGATCATCTGTTTAATTTCTCATTTATATTGGTCAGCCAGGTCAAGATGAATCTAGTAAATAAAAACAGGGTGGTAATTCCCCTGATGGTCATTGGTGTCATGGTCTGATGACTTGAGAGATAGATGTGTTTTATTAAAGAATCTAAAGATTTTGTATAATAATAATAATAATGTTGGTATGTATGTGTGTGGTTAGGGGGCGTATGGGGTTAAAATACATTATGTTAACAGGGAAGGTAACATTTCATGTTGTAATTTTTCTCCTCAGATGTTGGAAGAGTTCATATGGAAAGCATTGGACCTCCTGGACAGACTTGATGAGCTTGGGGAGATTCTGACCAACCCTGAGTTACCTGACGATCTCAATGGTGCACAGTTGGTTTTAGAGGAGCACAACCACTTGAAGAAGAGGGTTACCATGGCACCAGTAGAGCAGCTGGCAATGGAAGGTCATCAGATCTTGCAGAGGATAACTGGAGAATATAGTGGTATGTGTGTCAACAGGACAATATAGTGGTATAGTATGTTTGTACACAAGAGTATATAGTGATATGTGTGTAAACAGGAGAATATAGTGGTGTAGTAAGTTTGTACACAGGACAATATAGAGATATGTGTATACACGGGAGAATATAGTGATATAGTATGTTTGTACACAAGATAATATAGTGGTATGTGTGTACACAGGAGAATATAGTGTAATGTGTACACAGGAGAATATAGGGATATGTCTGTACACAGGTGAATATAGTGATATGTATGTACACAGGAGAATATAGTGATATGTATGTACACAGGAGAATATAGTTATGTGTTTGTACACAGGAGAATATAGTGATGTGTGTAAACAAGTATATATAGAGATATATTTGTAAACTGAAGAATATAGTGAAACGTTTGTAATCAGAGAAGTTGTGCATACAAGAGAGTTTAGTGGTATATTGGTAAAAGTGAAATATTTCTAAACAGGATAATTTAGTTGTTAATTCATTTGGTGCGTGTATCATTTCAAATATTCAGTATCAATCATCCCAGGATCCAGCGGAAGGAAGTATGTGATATCAGGTAATGCTGATTTCCAGTCTGCTGTGCCCCAGATCTCTCAGCTTCTAGACAACCTCCAGTCCACCAAGCAGCATCTCAACCAGCTGTGGAGCGTGAAGAAGATGAGACTTGAGCAGTGTTTGCAGCTTCGGATATTTGAGGAGGATGTGGAGAAGGTTAGAGTTCACAGACGCAGAATTTTGCTTTATTATAAATATTAATAGTGTTAAGTCGCCTGATGATATCGACCTAGTGGGAGTAAACTATGCAAGGAGTCATCAGTACCTGCATACACTTGAGAGATGTGGCATTAAAAGTGGGCTTGACCATTAACCAAAATAAGTCAGAGTATATGATGATATCAAGAGACTGGAGGTAGAATGATCCAGATTATGTAAATGTTGGAGATAGATCATTAGGAAAGCAGAAACATACACAAACATCTAGCCACATCAGCAGATGCAACATGGTAAGGGAAGAAATTAAAAACAGAGTACAGATAGGGAGTAAAATATACATTGCTTTGCAACACCTGTTGAAACAAAATCCTGTCCCAGAACACCAAAATAACAATCTACAAAACTATAATAAGACCAGCCGTCATGTATGGATCAGAAACGTGGAGTACAACAGAGAAAGATGAACAACAGTTGCAGATCTTTGAGAATATGATCCTAAGAAGAATCTTTGGGCTTATAAAGGATGCCAAAAATGGAGAATAGAGAGTTAGAAAGAACACTGAACTGAACAGCTTATTTAAATCTCAGCGAATTATAAATGTCTTGAAATTGAACAGACTACGCTGGTTGGACCATGTAGAAAGAATGGAAGAGAGCAGACAAATGAAAATGATGTATGCACAGGAGATGAGGGAAACAAGACCAAGGGGCAGACCAAGACAGAGATGGAAAGATAACATAGAAGAGAATGTAAAAGAAACTGATGTCACAAACTTGAGAGAAAAGATTAGGAATAGAGAGGGATGGAGGTGAACTTTATCTGCAGCAGTGAGCCTTACTGGCTTGCAAAGCTGAAGAAGAGGAAGAAGTGTTAACTCTTCCCGTGCGGGAGGAAGAAACACGGACGTGTCGTTCCGTGCGGGAGTAAAACGCGGGTCTTGACTGTAAGGGGGTCTAGTTGTAAAATGGAATGGAAAACAGTATTTCCATTTACTTCCGTATACGTAATATGTGTCAAAGTGTAGCTAAATGAATGAAAATTTCAGAAATGCAGAGTTTTTTAGGAAAAAAGAAGTAATGTGATGTTTTTAGACACTGACTGTGGCCAGCTCACCATCGGCTAGGTCTAGATTCACGCTTCTTACCCCTATTTACCATCTAAGATGTGTAGATCTACTTATCGATCTCGTATTGTGACTCCGTATGGCATTTTCGCTGAATGAATGTCTGAAATAACCTCCTAACTACTCCTAAGTACTTCTCCAGTCGTCTAAATATGTCTAAATCTACTTAGAAAACACTCAAGAGCAGCGGGGTGGCCATAGGCTATGTCCATACCCCTATCTACATCGTCAAAAATTGAAAAATTTCCATGCTTCGCGTCCTTGTTCTCGCTCGGCATCGCTCGTAACTAGGCACGCATTCTCCATTTTGAAAGTGTCACCGGAATCGCAGACGAAATCAGTACAATATAAATGTTACACCGCTTGTTTTAATGGAACAATGATTGTCGAATTTTCGACTATACGCACGCACAGGACCACCGGAAGTGTCGAAAATTCGACCATACGCACGGAAAGAGTTAAGTCATGTTGTTTCAGTGTGTTGTTTCCGTTTGACAGAGGATTTTTAACCAATATTTAACTCATACTGTAAGTCCACAGTTTTGTCTTCACTGTTCAGATTAGGTTATATCTGAATCTATCACAGTTTCTGCTGTCTTATTTTTTGTTAATAATCATTTTTTTTTTTTTTTGCATTTAGGACTTGCAGACTCAGTTATAAGAAAGCATTTTTGTTAGAACATTAGAGAATTTGACAGGAAAAGAAAAGTTTAGAGAGCTTTTTAAGATGACAGGAAAATCAGTTTTTGTTACTTGAAGGTAGAAATACTTTATTTTTTTGTGTTTGTTGTTGTTGTAACATATGTCTTGTTAAAAAACTTTTTGTTTGAAATTGTCATGGGTATGTCATCAACAGCTTGCTTCATTAATTTCTGTTATTTTGTTTTCCTACCCATTATTTTCTGTGTTAGCATATTTCTGACTCCCCTTCTGGTTTATCTTCCCTGTTGCCATGACTTCTTCAAGTTCTGGCTTCTCAAGCTGCCAGGCATTCCTCATTAGTTGTATCAGCTGTTCTAGATGCACTTAACATTTTCTTTTGAGAAACCAGCATTTATGCTGCTTTATGTGGTCAGTAAACTAGTCTGTTTGCTGTCTGTGACAAAGAGAAGGGTAGATGCAGTGTATCATTTTAGTACTAGTTTTCACATGGTGCTAATGATTACTTTTATACAAGAAAGTGAGGGCCGTTTTCTGTACTCTTCTCAGATGTTTGAATGGATAAGCCACAACAGAGATTTATTCCTTGTTAACTACACGGAGATTGGGACCTGCCACCAGATGGCAGTGGAATTGGAGTCAGAACACTGTCAGTTTGCTACCAGTGCTGAGGTATGTCTTAGATTCTCTTTGTCATTACTTAATGATTTACATGTTCAGACACAAGTTTTGCTTCATGCACAGTCTTGGTAATTACATTTTAAAACATATTTACAGGAGAAGGTTGATCACATAGTTCAAAGGAATACAATAATTGGTGTATAAGTATACAACTATACACTAAACACTGCAGTAAAGCTGTGATACTAGAATGTATAAAATTGGAATTGGGAAAAAAGTAGGAGCAGCTTTATTACTTAACGATTACAACTTTGTAATCGTTAAGTAATAAAGCTGCTCCTACTTTTTTCCAATTTTATACATTCTTGTTAAAAAACTTTTTGTTTGAAATTGTCATGGGTATGTCATCAACAGCTTGCTTCATTAATTTCTGTTATTTTGTTTTCCTACCCATTATTTTCTGTGTTAGCATATTTCTGACTCCCCTTCTGGTTTATCTTCCCTGTTGCCATGACTTCTTCAAGTTCTGGCTTCTCAAGCTGCCAGGCATTCCTCATTAGTTGTATCAGCTGTTCTAGATGCACTTAACATTTTCTTTTGAGAAACCAGCATTTATGCTGCTTTATGTGGTCAGTAAACTAGTCTGTTTGCTGTCTGTGACAAAGAGAAGGGTAGATGCAGTGTATCATTTTAGTACTAGTTTTCACATGGTGCTAATGATTACTTTTATACAAGAAAGTGAGGGCCGTTTTCTGTACTCTTCTCAGATGTTTGAATGGATAAGCCACAACAGAGATTTATTCCTTGTTAACTACACGGAGATTGGGACCTGCCACCAGATGGCAGTGGAATTGGAGTCAGAACACTGTCAGTTTGCTACCAGTGCTGAGGTATGTCTTAGATTCTCTTTGTCATTACTTAATGATTTACATGTTCAGACACAAGTTTTGCTTCATGCACAGTCTTGGTAATTACATTTTAAAACATATTTACAGGAGAAGGTTGATCACATAGTTCAAAGGAATACAATAATTGGTGTATAAGTATACAACTATACACTAAACACTGCAGTAAAGCTGTGATACTAGAATGTATAAAATTGGAATTGGGAAAAAAGTAGGAGCAGCTTTATTACTTAACGATTACAACTTTGTAATCGTTAAGTAATAAAGCTGCTCCTACTTTTTTCCAATTTTATACATTCTAGTTCAAAGGAATATTCAGTGTTATCTGGTATTTATTTTCAGATAGTTTGAACTCAATGGTCTTTTCATGAATGCATAGATTAGGATTGTTTAAATTCAGTGGTCTTTTCATGACTACATAGATTAGGATAATTTGAACTCAATAGTCTTTTCATGAATATATAGATTAGGAATGTTTGAATTCAGTAATCATTTTGTGAGTGCATAGGTTAGGAATGTTTGAACTCAGTAATCATTTTGTGAGTGCATAGGTTAGGATTGTTTGAAATCAGTAATATGTGTTCAGGACTACACAGATCAGGAGTTACAGTTCCTTGTTAACAAATGTTTTTTTTGTCTTTTTCAAGAATGTGTATGTGAATATCACAAGAATATTGAGCATGGCCCAACGTATGTGTGACTCAGGTCATTATGCCTCCAACACCATACGCATGGAGGGTGGGAAGCTGGAGAGGGAGTGGAAGAGTCTGGCAGCTGCACTTGAGGACAGAAGTACAGTTCTGCGAATGTCAGTCGTGTTCCATAAAAAAGCTGAACAGGTAAACAGTGCCAACAGTTTTGTTTACGTTTGTTTTACACATAGTTGTTTATGTGTAAGTATGTATATGTAAGTTGTTTCTTTTCAGAATACAAATTATCCACAGAAATGCTTGGCATTACAATAGCAAGTTGAGGAAAAGTGGGGGGGGGGGGGGGGGAGTGTTAAGGCAAATTATCATTGGCCTCAGGAGGGGGGGTCCATGACGTGGAAAAAAAAAAAAGGCAGAGAGAATCATTAAACAACATCATGATAATGAGAATTTTTAGTTTTTCCTATCTTTGCATTTAGCATCTCCTCTTGGATAGTTTGTTCTTCTTGTCTGATGAAGCCACAATCTGAAATACTGATTATAGTCTTGTTACTAGGAAAATCGTAGTCCTTATCTGACTCTTTAGATGACTTGATCCATTATGTAAACTGGCAGTTTCATTGTGATGTGTAGGGGGAACTACAATGTTGTTTTGTTAATGGATGGTGATGTTGTATGACAGATGGAGGAGGTAGCTTGCCTTTTTTAGAAGGTGAGCCTTGAGACAAGTTAAAATTAACACTGATGATTCTTGAGGTGGGTTGAAATTAACACTAGGAAGCTTTGAGACAGCCTGAAATTAACAGTGATGAGGTTTGAAACAAGTTGAAATTAACACTAGGAAGCTTTGAGACAGCCTGAAATTAACAGTGATGAGGTTTGAAACAAGTTGAAATTAACACTGGGAAGCTTTGAGACAGCCTGAAATTAACAGTGATGAGGTTTGAAACAAGTTGAAATTAACACTAGGAAGCTTTGAGACAGCCTGAAATTAACAGTGATGAGGTTTGAAACAAGTTGAAATTAACACTGGTGAGACTTGTTGAAACTAAGAAACCTACTTCTGACCACCACCACATCCTAAGAAAACATCATCACTGACTAGGAAACAGTATATTGTTCGATGGTTAAGTTGATTGGCTATAGGTTAAGTTGATTGGCTATTGTGCCAAATGTCCTGGATTCTAATTCCACCAGGCTTTTAATGGTTTTCCCTAAACCTATAGTTTCCTTAATTGTATTATAGTTTTCCCTGATTTCTTGAGGTGTGCAGTCAAATGCCTAGCCTCTAAAAATGGAGAAAAGCAAGGCATGGCTGTTTGTTTTACGGGTAAACAGATATTGACATATAAAAATCAGTCCAGTACATATGTAACTTACCAGAATTCATAGCAGATTATGCAGAAAGAAATGAAACATTCGCTGATATTTACCCAGCATGCAACAGACAAATGCCATGCTAGAGTAGGTTTCAAAGTTTTGCACAGCTTGACTGAGACTATGGAACATACAAAATGTCTGTCCAGGCAAGGTCTGAGGTAACAGTGGAAAGCCTAAATAAAAGACACATGCATTAAGTTAAGATGGATATTATAAAAGGATGCTCACTTTATAAGGATGCATTTCTCTTTCCAGTATCTTGCACAAGTGATTGTTTGGCAGAATACTTGTGAGAGCTTGAAGATTCCTTCTGGCATAGATGACCTTGAGGAGGCCCTTCAGCAGCATCAGAATCTCATTGAGACAATCAGTCAGACTTATGCAGAGGTCAGGTTTCTTTTATATGACTTCATAAGAGAACACGTTTGTCTTCCCTCTGTTATCATGGTTTGTAAACTTAAGCTGGGCAAAACTTTTTTTCTCACTCATCCAGAAGCAAGCCATTTCATAACAGGCTCAGGTAGAAGGAGCTGTAGGGATTGACTTGGTTCTCTTCATGGTAGAGGGCTCTTGCTGGGGCAAAAGTCATGTCAGACAATAATCACCAGTGACATATGAGTCTTATTGTTGGTTGTAGAATTAGATTCATTCAGATAATATGAGAACATTGTTAGTTATTGCCTCACCTTGTTATCAACATAATTTCTCTTTTATACCATTGTTAAGGAACTACAGCTGTTGAAGTTATTTTGTTTTGTTAGTCTTTCATAGCTTCCCTTCTGGCTCTTCATGAGCTGGCAATATTTTCATGTATTGCTATGAAAATAAATATGTAAGCAAACTCATATCCCCTTAAGAAAGAAATGAAACATTCGCTGATATTTACCCAGCATGCAACAGACAAATGCCATGCTAGAGTAGGTTTCAAAGTTTTGCACAGCTTGACTGAGACTATGGAACATACAAAATGTCTGTCCAGGCAAGGTCTGAGGTAACAGTGGAAAGCCTAAATAAAAGACACATGCATTAAGTTAAGATGGATATTATAAAAGGATGCTCACTTTATAAGGATGCATTTCTCTTTCCAGTATCTTGCACAAGTGATTGTTTGGCAGAATACTTGTGAGAGCTTGAAGATTCCTTCTGGCATAGATGACCTTGAGGAGGCCCTTCAGCAGCATCAGAATCTCATTGAGACAATCAGTCAGACTTATGCAGAGGTCAGGTTTCTTTTATATGACTTCATAAGAGAACACGTTTGTCTTCCCTCTGTTATCATGGTTTGTAAACTTAAGCTGGGCAAAACTTTTTTTCTCACTCATCCAGAAGCAAGCCATTTCATAACAGGCTCAGGTAGAAGGAGCTGTAGGGATTGACTTGGTTCTCTTCATGGTAGAGGGCTCTTGCTGGGGCAAAAGTCATGTCAGACAATAATCACCAGTGACATATGAGTCTTATTGTTGGTTGTAGAATTAGATTCATTCAGATAATATGAGAACATTGTTAGTTATTGCCTCACCTTGTTATCAACATAATTTCTCTTTTATACCATTGTTAAGGAACTACAGCTGTTGAAGTTATTTTGTTTTGTTAGTCTTTCATAGCTTCCCTTCTGGCTCTTCATGAGCTGGCAATATTTTCATGTATTGCTATGAAAATAAATATGTAAGCAAACTCATATCCCCTTAAAAAAGAAAGGAAAATTGTCATTTTATTGATAGTCACTGTTGTTAGAAGAAATATATGAGTTTCTTCATGAACTTTTGTTACAGCCCATGTTTATTGAGTGTGAGAAATATTTTCCTTTTATTTCCAGGTGTGTGGGGATGTTTATTGAGTGTGAGAAATATTTTCCTATTATTTCCAGGCGTGTGGGGATGTTTATTGAGTGTGAGAAATATTTTCCTATTATTTCCAGGCGTGTGGGGATGTTTATTGAGTGTGAGAAATATTTTCTTATTATTTCCAGGCGTGTGGGGATGTTTATTGAGTGTGAGAAATATTTTCTTATTATTTCCAGGCGTGTGGGGATGTTTAGTGAGTGTGAGAAATATTTTCTTATTATTTCCAGGCGTGTGGGGATGTTTAGTGAGTGTGAGAAATATTTTCCTATTATTTCCAGGCGTGTGGGGATGTTTATTGAGTGTGAGAAATATTTTCCTATTATTTCCAGGTGTGTGGGGATGTTTATTGAGTGTGAGAAATATTTTCCTATTATTTCCAGGCGTGTGGGGATGTTTATTGAGTGTGAGAAATATTTTCCTATTATTTCCAGGTGTGTGGGGATGTTTATTGAGTGTGATAAATATTTTCTTATTATTTCCAGGTGTGTGGGGATGTTTATTGAGTGTGAGAAATATTTTCCTATTATTTCCAGGTGTGGGGATGTTTTTTGAGTGTGAGAAATATTTTCCTATTATTTCCAGGTGTGTGGGGATGTTTATTGAGTGTGAGAAATATTTTCCTATTATTTCCAGGTGTGTGGGGATGTTTATTGAGTGTGAGAAATATTTTCCTATTATTTCCAGGTGTGTGGGGATGTTTACTGAGTGTGAGAAATATTTTCCTATTATTTCCAGGTGTGTGGGGATGTTTGAGTGTGAGAAATATTTTCCTATTATTTCCAGGTGTGTGGGGATGTTTACTGAGTGTGAGAAATATTTTCCTATTATTTCCAGGTGTGTGGGGATGTTTATTGAGTGTGAGAAATATTTTCCTATTATTTCCAGGTGTGTGGGGATGTTTATTGAGTGTGAGAAATATTTTCCTATTATTTCCAGGTGTGTGGGGATGTTTATTGAGGTTGAGAAATATTTTCCTATTATTTCCAGGTGTGTGGGGATGTTTATTGAGTGTGAGAAATATTTTCCTATTATTTCCAGGTGTGTGGGGATGTTTATTGAGTGTGATAAATATTTTCCTATTATTTCCAGGTGTGTGGGGATGTTTTTTGAGTGTGAGAAATATTTTCCTATTATTTCCAGGTGTGTGGGGATGTTTATTGAGTGTGAGAAATATTTTCCTATTATTTCCAGGTGTGTGGGGATGTTTATTGAGTGTGAGAAATATTTTCCTATTATTTCCAGGTGTGTGGGGATGTTTATTGAGTGTGAGAAATATTTTCCTATTATTTCCAGGTGTGTGGGGATGTTTATTGAGTGTGATAAATATTTTCCTATTATTTCCAGGTGTGTGGGGATGTTTATTGAGTGTGAGAAATATTTTCCTATTATTTCCAGGTGTGTGGGGATGTTTATTGAGTGTGAGAAATATTTTCCTATTATTTCCAGGTGTGTGGGGATGTTTACTGAGTGTGAGAAATATTTTCCTATTATTTCCAGGTGTGTGGGGATGTTTACTGAGTGTGAGAAATATTTTCCTATTATTTCCAGGTGTGTGGGGATGTTTATTGAGTGTGAGAAATATTTTCCTATTATTTCCAGGTGTGTGGGGATGTTTACTGAGTGTGAGAAATATTTTCCTATTATTTCCAGGTGTGTGGGGATGTTTACTGAGTGTGAGAAATATTTTCCTATTATTTCCAGGTGTGTGGGGATGTTTACTGAGTGTGAGAAATATTTTCTTATTATTTCCAGGTGTGTGGGGATGTTTATTGAGTGTGAGAAATATTTTCCTATTATTTCCAGGTGTGTGGGGATGTTTAGTGAGTGTGAGAAATATTTTCCTATTATTTCCAGGTGTGTGGGGATGGTAAAGCTCTTCTGGACACTCTACAAACTCCAGTAAGCTCCAGCAGTGCTAACTCCATCACTGCCAAGGCAGATTACTCAGAGGCAGCGGGGCATGTGTTAGATGTAGTTCATGAGGTGGGTTGTTTCTCTTCAAACTTGGCACGTTGCCCTGATGGGGAAACTGATCACCACAAGAAGCAAACCACTTTCATATGTGGTTTGTGTATGGGATATGTGGGAGACATAGGGCAACAGTTTTTACAAATTCTGGACTACTATATTTTGAGGAACAAAATCAACAAAGATAACACTGGACAGTGGAAAACTGACCCACCGTAAATGTACAGCAATGAAAATAGACATACAAAAAGTTGTGAAAGACAGCATATTTCTGGACAAAATTTCTTCATAATTTAAAAAAAAAAACAACTTGAAAATCTTTACAGAAAGAAGTGCATGAAGATGAGACATAACCTGGTGGCTCACAGCATTCTTTGTCTCATTTTCCCTATATGTCAGAGTGTTCCCCCCCCCCCCCCCCCCCCCCCCCCCGATTGTTCAAACAATATGCCAACAATTTGAGCCTGTCAGTCTGTGAGGTCCAAAATCCTACATTCCCCGCACATATGCATGTACATGTGTGGTGGGGGGGGGGGGGGGAGAAATTCCCCACTGATTGAGAACATCTGGCTTAAAAAGTTGTCTTTTTTTACATCTTCACCAAACTGACATCATTGCCTAGAATAGATCCAGAGTTGCATACTTAAATTTAAATGTATTTGTGGCATTTTTGTTTTCTTCCACAACATCAGGAATTGAATTCTTTGTTTTGTGGTCCATTCAAGTCTGAAGCTGCCCAGTTTGTCCTGGTTAATTCTTACCCTACCATGAGCTGTATAAACAGCTTTTCATAAAGTTAAAAATAAAATAAGATCATATGGTTTTGTTCTATAGTTAGAGGTTTATAATTTTGAATTTGCCAGAAATGCAAAAAAAAAAAAAAGTGTTTTGTTATTTTCTGATCAAGTTAGTGGTTTTTTTTTTTATTATAAAGAATGCTTGTGTGTCGTGGATGTTTGGGAGGTTATGAGTTAAAGTGCAGTGCTTTATTTTAAACTGAAGAAGATAATGAGCAGGAGAGCAGAGTGGGACAGTGAAGTTGACACTGAACTATATCACGCTCACTGTTTTCAGGTTCTAGCACATCAGCGACATCTAGAGCAGATCTGGCACAGCAAGAAGGTCAAGCTGCACCAGAGACTAGGGTTGAGGTTGTTCCAGCAGGATGTTAAGCAGGTATGTGTGACTGTATGGCAGGCTTAGTGGTTTCTGTGAGGACACTTGTTCATTTATTCTTGTCTTGTAGCTTGTTCATGGCCAAGTGGAGACAGTGACCAAGTTGTCTTTTACTACAAGTATAATCATCATCGTTACTGCCGCCAGACATCAGCAGTCATGTACCTCCATTTAGTGTTGTTGAATATTTTTCTTGTCAGATTTTCTACATCTTCTCTAGATATATCTTTTGGCCTCCTTAGTTTTCTTTTGTGTCATGAATTTCCCAGTGATTATCAGGTTCTTTAGTTGCCTTTCTTCTCAAGGCATTTTGACCAGATAATCTCGCTTTAATTATTAGTTTTCAAAAATATTTGTGGCAGTTGGCGAGTAAGTTGGTTACTGATAATAAAGATATGTTTCTAATGCCAGGGTATATGGAATGATGGTTTTGTAAAGGTCATCACAGATAAGACCTTAAAGGGAAACAAAGAGATTACAGCCATTGTTGGACTGGATTGGTGACAAAGCATTGGAAAATGGAGATATAGAAGTGGTAAGATGAACTGAGACTGGTCAGAACTTTTAGAATATATAAGACAAGATGGTGAGAGTGAAGGAAAAAATTTGAACACGTAGAAAGAATAAGGATTATTGAGCGTACTTCTCCATTTTGTGCGCTTTTTAAACAGAAAGATTTTGTGGGCTTTTCTGTGCCAGTTGGCCTGCTTATCCAGATATTTTTCCTGCTGTTGTCCCCCTCTATTTCTGTGATTGTCAGGCTCCCTGCAGTCTGGTGATGTGTGTGAAGAATTTTGCTTATTTATTTATTTTTTTAATGCTTTTAATTCATATTTGGTGTTCCTCATCCTCTTGAGAATTTCATTTGTTTTTTTATGGGCATCAAGGGGAATGTTATTTTCTTCTGAAGGGATTAGTGAACACATTGTGTTTTGTCAGATAGTCTCAAATGTATGTGCAAATGTTGGTAAGTATAATTAAACTTATTTTTTGTTGATCCGGATATGACATTGTTGATTAAACTTGGAGTTTGATTAGATCTTGTTCTGTTAACATCATTTCGAGAAATCTCATGTATGGTTAGTAGTTTACAGAAAAAGAGTAAATGAAGATCCATTTTTTTGTTGTTGTTGTCTTGCAGGTAATAGACTGGCTGAACAACCATGGGGATGTGTTCCTGAAGAAGAACACTTCCATTGGGAAGACTTTACAGAGGGCCAAAGCATTACAGAAGAGTCATGAGCACTTTGAGTCAGTGGCAAGGGTGAGTGTTGTCATAGATGTTGAGTATAGTGTTTGTCACATCGTCTCTGTACATTTTCATTAGACTAAGTCAGAGGTGTTGTCATAGATGTTGAGTATAGTGTTTGTCACATCATCTCTGTATATTTTCATTAGACCAAGTCGGAGGTGTCCATCTGGCAGCCCACACATTTATTTTGAAATTGTGATCTATTAAAATTTATGTTGATAATCAAGAAAGGATGAGTTTTAGTCTTCTTCTTCATCTTCTTCTTTCTCCCTTGAACTACAAGCTTGATGTTTTGTGCAGCCAACGCAGTGAAGACACCATGTCAGGTTGGGAGTGAGTTTTTTAGTTTCTGAGTGGAACCAACCAGCAGCAAGTGCATGATATGATACTTTCTTAGCAGGGTCCACCTTTGAGGGGACTGTGCTGATCCAAGGTGCATTGGCCACGGTAGGCCTATTACTGGGGATACCAGTGGACAGGTTGGGCAGGGTCTTGATCAGCTGTGGTTCGTCAGCCCTGATAGTATCATATCAGCTGTGGGCTGCCGACTGTCAAGTCAGACAGTGTTTTTGGCCCGGAGTTTTAGTTTTATGCTTAGAGTAAAGCTTCATTTCACTCTTTTCTCTCTCTCTCTCTCTCTCTCTCTCTCTCTCATTATTGCTCAACAATCTGGGATGGTTGCTCAGTGTCAAAAACAAAGAGGCTTTACTCACTTAAAAGTGAGCAGTAAAGCTTATTAGTGACAAAGATCAAGCACAAACAACTATCCAGCACAAACGTATCAAAATACTGCCGCTTAAGAACAGGTTCCTCTTCAACAAAGCCAAGCTGGTACATCAAATTCTTTCACGGCATGCTTCACCATATTTATGGAACCTGTTTAAATTTAGCCCAAAGTGGAGCCAACGCTTGAACAATATATGTCTTCCAAAACCTAGACTTTACCTTTACAAGAAAACCTTTACTTATTCTGCTGCTCATCTTTGGAATACCCTCCTATCCTGTATAAAAAATATAAGCTGTACTCCTTCCTACAACTACAACATTTTCCAATATCTCTTTGATGTCAACTACATGCCTCCATGAATCATAAAACTTAAAAAGTTATTTCAGACTCTCTTACAGACACCAAATTCAATTAATTGTTTATTCTGAATAGTACTGAAATTTTTGTTTGCTAGATAGTCATTTATATGTGTATGTAGTTGTTTGGGTGTCTGAGTGGCAAAGTGGTTAGTGCACTGGTCTCTCATGGCGAAGGTTGGAGGTTCAAATCCGGCCGGAGGCACCCCAGTCACCCAGCTATAGAAATGGGTACCTGACTTCTTCTGGAGTTAGGGAAGGAAAGGCAGCCAGGCATGATACTGACCATATAACCCTCTAGTGTGCTGACAGGTCAAGGAAAATATGGGCACTAACACCATATCCCTATGTGCCTCTAAGGCATGACAGGATTACCTTTACCTTTTTTTTTTCGTTAGTCATTTATATGTGTATTTAGTTAGTCATTTATGTATGTATGTAGTTAGTCATTTTTATGTGTATCATCTTACATTCTTCCTGTGCCGCTAAATGTCACATAGGGCTCGCATAGTAGTTCGCCAAGCTTTCTTGTTTTTGGCAAGCTTTTCAACCTCATCAAGGGATGTTCTTAACAATGTCCTCTTTAGAGTTTCACGTGGTCGACCTCTTTTTCTTTGGCCTGTTATGTTACACTTAATAGCTTGTTTTGGAATTCTCTGATTGTTTCTTCTCATCACATAACCGACATATGTCCATCTTCTTTTTCTGATCACCCATGATATGTATGTAGTTACTTTATTGTTAATTATGTTTGTTATATGAGCAGCATATTTGTAGAATGTCTAGAACAGAGTGAAAGTTGTATGATAAATGGTAGAGTGTTCGATGGGCCTGCGTGCCCAATTCTTAACCCTTTTGAAATAAAGATCAGTCAGTCAGTCTCTCTGAACCATAAGTGCCCAAGGCACATGGGGCTTCCCCAAGGGTTTTCCACAAATGCCTGTCTTTTGCTTTTTTTTGTCCATTCTTGCCAAGTGAGCCCTCTATTGCTCAACATCCTCTCTGTTGTTCTTCTCCATGTCTCCTTTGGTCTACCCTTACTTCTGTTCCCCTGTAGTGTCCATCTTAGATTGTACTGTTCTGTCAGTAGTAAATTTCTCCAAAGTGTGTTACAAAAGCTAGTTGATATAGAATTGTCCCCCACTGGGCCCTTTTGAAATTAGACATCACTGGACTAAATAATACTTCATTATTCTGTGAACAGTTGATAATAGAAGCCATACAAATTTTATCTTAAAAGTTAGGACATTGGTAGACATATTTTAGATAGTTTGTTTTTTTTTTTAAACTTTAGAATTAGCTTTTCTGTCATTCTGTATAGTTAACTGATCT
Source organism: Achatina immaculata (assembly GCA_009760885.1). Classification (NCBI taxonomy): domain Eukaryota; kingdom Metazoa; phylum Mollusca; class Gastropoda; order Stylommatophora; family Achatinidae; genus Lissachatina; species Lissachatina immaculata. The sequence continues at coordinate 23,115,038 of CM019713.1, read as the reverse complement.
TGCATGTAAGGTCTCTGTGTAGATGTCCTTATCAGCTTTCATAATCTGTGATAGTATGCCATCTAAAATACTAGCTTTCCTATGGCAGAGAAACTATTGGATTTGTTTGTTTGTTTGTTTTTTAAGTCGAGACGTGTTTCCTTTCCTGCTATGAATTAAATTGTTTCATATATCTTTTCATCCAGTTTTTTATGTTTACTCCATAGTTTTCCAGTTTTACTTTTTATGTGTGTCTATATATTTTCATGCTAACATCACTTTTTTTTTTTTACCTGTAAGCTTATTTGTTTTGCTGCTACATGCTGTTCTTATTCAGCACTGGATTATACATTCATTTTTGTCTCTTTTCACTTTTTAAAAACATTTCTCTTTAATTCAGTTATCTTTAAATTTTTTTTTTTTTTTATCAAACTGAGATGTAGTTTTTCTTAGGCTAATCTTTCCAGTTTCTCTTTTTAATCCTCAGTCTTGTTATCTTTCCAGTGTCTCTTTTTAATCTTCAGTCTTGTTATCTTTCCAGTTTCTCTTTTTAATCCTCAGTCTTGTTATCTTTCCAGTGTCTCTTTTTAATCCTCAGTCTTGTTATCTTTCCAGTTTCTCTTTTTAATCCTCTTTCTTGTTATCTTTCCAGTGTCTCTTTTTAATCTTCAGTCTTGTTATCTTTCCAGTTTCTCTTTTTAATCCTCAGTCTTGTTATCTTTCCAGTGTCTCTTTTTAATCTTCAGTCTTGTTATCTTTCCAGTTTCTCTTTTTAATCCTCAGTCTTGTTATCTTTCCAGTGTCTCTTTTTAATCCTCAGTCTTGTTATCTTTCCAGTTTCTCTTTTTAATCCTCAGTCTTGTTGTCTTTCCAGTTTCTCTTTTTAATCCTCAGTCTTGTTATCTTTCCAGTGTCTCTTTTTAATCCTCAGTCTTGTTATCTTTCCAGTTTCTCTTTTTAATCCTCTTTCTTGTTATCTTTCCAGTGTCTCTTTTTAATCCTCTTTCTTGTTATCTTTCCAGTGTCTCTTTTTAATCCTCATTCTTGTTATCTTTCCAGTGTCTCTTTTTAATCTTCAGTCTTGTTATCTTTCCAGTTTCTCTTTTTAATCCTCATTCTTGTTATCTTTCCAGTTTCTCTTTTTAATCCTCATTCTTGTTATCTTTCCAGTTTCTCTTTTTAATCCTCAGTCTTGTTATCTTTACAGTTTCTCTTTTTAATCCTCATTCTTGTTATCTTTCCAGTTTCTCTTTTTAATCCTCAGTCTTGTTATCTTTCCAGTTTCTCTTTTTAATCCTCATTCTTGTTATCTTTACAGTTTCTCTTTTTAATCCTCAGTCTTGTTATTCATTTCATTCTTCTTTCGTGGACTTGTGAAGAGAGAATGTTTTGTTGAAAGTTTCCTTGCTTTTCTTACTTACTTACATTGTGGAGTTTGTGCAACAGTTTTTTATGCTGACTTGCTTTAGATACTTGATGAAGCCTGTGACATACACTTTCTTTTACAACTTCCCGTATTTCCCTCATCATGGAGGTATTGTACAGCATGTGCTACATTAACTCATGGTTCCAGCTTTAATTTGGCTGTCATTAGCTTTATCTAAAAAACAAATGAAGTGCTGAGAGATGTTGCAGGGTAGTGAGAACTAATTAAAACTGAAAAGGAGCAGGCAATCCAGACTTTTTTTGGACAAGCCATGACAAGACAGAAGAGTTGCTTGAAAACTCAAGAGAGCAGGAAGAAGGGGAGGAGGCTGACCACAGGAAAAGGGAAGGTTAGAAATAATAGAGAACATGCAGAATGGAGAAATATGATTGTCATTGCACATAATAAATGATTAAATCAGCAAGCTTCGGATGTCTCCAACACAGTGTACTGCCACTTTGTGAAAGATCACAAGACTTGCTTGCAACACAGAAGTGATTTTATATTTCAAATGGCCTTGAATCTTCATGTTACCTTTATATATATATATATATAGTACATGGGAAAGTGTGCTCCTTCTTCCATCTGATTGGATTATTGACCTGATCTGCAGATGTCTTTCATTAGAGTAACTCATCTTAGTCCTTTCTTTCCTGTAATTCTTTCCTGTAATCTCATTATGATTATGTTCTCATTTTGCGTTTATAAACTCCACCATGTTGGCTTTCTGGGACTTTGCAATACTCTTGTTATCATAGGCTTGTTTTTATGTTGTTTGTTGATGTGTTTATTTTCATATCTTTCTGTTTGACTGCTTTGAAAAGTTGTGGAAATTATTCATGTTTCTTCTTTGATCTCGTGCTATCCAATGTTTATTTCACTTTTTATCATTAGAACAGCACATTTTTGTGTGGTCGATTGGCTTCCTGTTAGCAGCTTTGTTTGAGTAGCTTTTCTCCTTGATACTAGACCTAGATAAAACATAGATAATAAGCCTAGATATGATGTGGAATGCAGGGTTATATGTTACATAGATAATAAGCCTAAATATAACTTGGATTACGGGCTTATATGAAGGTCATACTGAAAGTCGTGAGCAAAAATTGTTTAAAAATCATAATTTATAGATAGAGAAAATATAAATGTATCACCTTAATCTACATCCTTTGCACTTCATGTAGAGGTCACATGATGTCACCATCATATCTCACGTGACCACGCGGAGCATAAACAAAATGGCAGGTGCTGAAGGTTTGTTTCATCAATGTGCTGTTTTTAGTTCTTCGTTAAAGAGGACATCCCTGCTGCTGAAATTAACCAAAGACTTCAGCTTGCTTATGGAGATGTGCGTATCGGTGCCAGCAGTGTTAGGAAGTGAGTGAAACATTTCAAAGATGGAAACACAAGCATCCAAGATATGCCTCGCAGCAGTCGCCCTTGAACTGCCTCCACTTAACGCAATGTGGAAAGGGTTGATGACATCATTAAAGAAGACGTGTCACAGTTTCTGAAATCACTGTAAATCTTTGAATAGGATACAATGCAGTACAGGACTAGGCTATAGAAAAGTTTATGCCCACAGGATCCCATAGGATCCTACAGGAGAGAACGTCCAGAAAGCAGTGTGTTTGTGTTTTCGGTCAGCTGGAACGGAATTCTACTTGGAGGGCATTTGCGATGGGAAAAATGTGTGCAGAGAAATGGAAAAAATGTGTGCAGAGAAATGGGAAAAATGTGTGCAGAGAAATGGAAAAAATGTGTGCAGAGAAATGGAAAAAAATGTGTGCAGATAAATGGGAAAAATGTGTACAGAGAAATGGGAAAAATGTGTGCAGAGAAATGGAGATTGAAAAGTGAAGAAAACATGATACATTTATATTTTCTCTATCTATAAATTCTGATTTTTAAAAAAATTTTGCTCATGACTTTTGGCATGACCTTCATATGTTACATGGATAATAAGCCTAGATATGATACGGATTACAGGCTTATTTGTTACATGGATAATAAACTTAGATATGACATGGATTACAGGCTTATATGTTACATGTTAGCACTAATGTTTCCTTTCTCTGTGATCGCTTTCCCTCTGTACTAAATTTTACTCTTTCCTCACTTGTGTTTCAGAACCCCCCTCACTGCACAAGATCACAAACCTCTCTACTCCAGTTACATTCATCTACTCCACTCACCCTTTTCTTGGCTGGATTACCATTGTACCCTTCTTTCTTTCTCCTTTCCACCCCCCCCCCCCCCCCCACTACCAGTGTATCACACACCCACTTGTGCACGCCTGGTTCCAGCTTCTTACAAGTCACAGTTTATGTTCCTTTCTAGCTAATTTTTTTCCTACTTCTTCCATATCTCTTTGTTGTGCGGCATTCTTGTGGAATTATATTTTATCTTCTTTCCTTATTTACTTGTCCTGTACGTTTTTATGTAAGGTGTAAACTGAAACATCACAACTGTGTGCTCGTTAATTAATAAAGTTGTTCCTACTTTTATGTTAAATAGTTTAACATTTTGTTATCACAGCCTTACGGCAGTGGCTTCATATGTATAGTTATGTATTTATTTTTATATATTTAGTACTTGTACTCAAATTATTCATGTCATTAGATTTAACAGATAACAGACAAATGAAATGGGTAAGAGCTAGACCTAACATGAGTAACAGGTCTAGATGTAACATCAGTATAGACTTAATGGATAACCAGAACAAGCTGTAACATGAATAAAGGACCTAGATATAATAGTTATAGATGTATCATGGATAAGACCAAACTATGTATGGGTAACAGATCTAGGTGTAACAGGATTAAAGAATTGATGACCGCAGTAAAACTGGTTCTAGCAGTGAAGGTAGGCAGAGGTTTTACAAACAAGATAGAAAAATATGGCTGCCTTTCTTTCTAGGAGGAACAGAAAAGCAAGGTGTTTAATTTTCCATCTTTTTTTTTTTTTTTTGTATTTTTATCTGTTGTGTTGTTTTTGTGTGTGATCCTTTAAAAGAGCTTTTGGCAAAATATTGGATTATTGTATGTTCTTTATTCATACATACTAATCTTACTTTCTGCCACTCTTTCTTGCTCACTTTCCTCCCTCTTTCTATCTTTTTGTAAAATTGAACCTTACAGCTCTGATTATGTTTATTGTGACAGTATAGCACACTTAGATATACATTTATAATAGACCTAGATGTAACATGGATAACAGACTTAAATGTAGTATGGAAGGTAGATCTTGTAATAACATGAAACAGACCTTGACATTAAATGAATAACAAACCAAGAAATAACATGGATAACAAAACTATACAAGTGTTTTAAAAAAAAAGAGCAAATGCTTTCAGAGTGCTCATTTGATATTTTAAGTGGTGTTTTCTTCAAAGTAAAACCCTCTCTTGGGCAGTACACTGTTCCCAACATTTCTTGCATTGTTGGATTGCTTCCTGGAATGTACTTATTGTGATGGTGTGCAGTTATCTTATTGGATTTTTCTGAGTCTTCCTTATGGTTTGTAAACAAGTTCCTTTCAAAGTGGCTTTAAGTTTGAGAAACAGGAAAAAGTCTGCTGGGGCTAAGTGCAGAGAATAGGGTGGGTGAGGCGCAATGGATGTCTGATGTTGTGCTAGGTAATTGTGGATTAGGAGCGACGCATGAGCTGGAGCATTATCGAAGTGCAACATCTAAGTCTGGTTGTCCCGCAGTTCAGGCCTCTTCCTATGCACATTCATATGCGCTATAACTTCATGATACGCCTGTTTGCTTACCATCTGACCACATGGTACATGTTCATAGTAAACAATGGGTTTGCAGTTAAAAAACACAAGTAACAATGCCGTCGGACTTATCTGTGATTATATTTTTGTTTGAACAGACCCTTTCCCCACCCGCTTTGAAGACTGCAACTTGGTTTCAACATCATAACCATATAAACCCACGTCTCATCTCCTGTTATGATGTTCTAAAGAAAGGGATCTTCACCTACTGGTGTTCTGCTCTCCTTTAAAGCACTTAAATTACTTAAAACACTGCATTCAGCTCATACAGTCCTCCTCATATGCTTATTTAAGCAGCGGCCATATCTCTGTAACATTTTTATGAAGTCTGCAGAAGAATTTCACACAAGTTGTTCTTCCATTGTCACTTTGTCACTAATCCAGTGAACAGCTTGTTGGCATTGTCACTTTGTCACTAATCCAATGAACAACTTGTTGACGCTGATTCAGTGAACAGCTTGTTGACACTGATCCAGTGAACAGCTTGATGACATTGTCACGTTGTCACTAATCCAGTGAATAGCTTGTTGGCATTGTCACTTTGTCACTAATCCAGTGAATAGCTTGTTGGCATTGTCACTTTGTCACTAATCCAATGAAAAGCTATGGCATTGTCACTTTGTCACTAATCCAGTGAATAGCTTGTTGGCATTGTCACTTTGTCACTAATCCAGTGAATAGCTTGTTGGCATTGTCACTTTGTCACTAATCCAGTGAACAGCTTGTTGGCATTGTCACTTTGTCACTAATCCAGTGAATAGCTTGTTGGCATTGTCACTTTGTCACTAATCCAGTGAATAGCTTGTTGACATTGTCACTTTGTCACTAATCCAGTGAATAGCTTGTTGACATTGTCACTTTGTCATTAATCCAGTGAATAGCTTGTTGGCATTGTCACTTTGTCACTAATCCAGTGAATAGCTTGTTGACATTGTCACTTTTTCACTAATCCAGTGAATAGCTTGTTGGCATTGTCACTTTGTCACTAATCCAATGAACAACTTGTTGACGCTGATTCAGTGAACAGCTTGTTGACACTGATCCAGTGAACAGCTTGATGACATTGTCACGTTGTCACTAATCCAGTGAATAGCTTGTTGGCATTGTCACTTTGTCACTAATCCAGTGAATAGCTTGTTGGCATTGTCACTTTGTCACTAATCCAATGAAAAGCTATGGCATTGTCACTTTGTCACTAATCCAGTGAATAGCTTGTTGACATTGTCACTTTGTCATTAATCCAGTGAATAGCTTGTTGGCATTGTCACTTTGTCACTAATCCAGTGAATAGCTTGTTGACATTGTCACTTTTTCACTAATCCAGTGAATAGCTTGTTGGCATTGTCACTTTGTCACTAATCCAATGAACAACTTGTTGACGCTGATTCAGTGAACAGCTTGTTGACACTGATCCAGTGAACAGCTTGATGACATTGTCACGTTGTCACTAATCCAGTGAATAGCTTGTTGGCATTGTCACTTTGTCACTAATCCAGTGAATAGCTTGTTGGCATTGTCACTTTGTCACTAATCCAATGAAAAGCTATGGCATTGTCACTTTGTCACTAATCCAGTGAATAGCTTGTTGGCATTGTCACTTTGTCACTAATCCAGTGAATAGCTTGTTGGCATTGTCACTTTGTCACTAATCCAGTGAACAGCTTGTTGGCATTGTCACTTTGTCACTAATCCAGTGAATAGCTTGTTGGCATTGTCACTTTGTCACTAATCCAATGAACAACTTGTTGACGCTGATCCAGTGAACAGCTTGTTGACACTAATCCAGTGACCAGCTTGTTGACATTGATCCAATGAACAACTTGTTGACACTGATCCAGTGAACAACTTGTTGATGCTGATCCAGTGAACAGCTTGTTGACACTGATCCAGTGAACAGCTTGTTGACATTGTCACTTTGTCACTAATCCAGTGAATAGCTTGTTGGCATTGTCACTTTGTCACTAATCCAGTGAACAGCTTGTTGGCATTGTCACTTTGTCACTAATCCAGTGAACAGCTTATTGACATTGTCACTTTGTCACTAATCCAGTGAACAGCTTGTTGACATTGTCACTTTGTCACTAATCCAGTGAACAGCTTGTTGACATTGTCACTTTGTCACTAATCCAGTGAACAGCTTGTTGACATTGTCACTTTGTCACTAATCCAGTGAACAGCTTGTTGACATTGTCACTTTGTCACTAATCCTGTGACCAGCTTGTTGACATTGTCACTTTGTCACTAATCCAGTGAACAGCTTGTGCATGTGTTCGCTTTAGCAGCTGTAACATTCCAAATAATGCTTATAGTGGAACAAGGCAAATGGCAGTTTGTTGTCAAGATGTGCTTCTAGGTGCACTCGACAGATCACCTCACCCTCTGTGCTGATTGAGGCACCAATTAGAAAGTTTGCTCTTTTTTTTTTAACACACCATGTATAACACTTTCTAACAGATTTAGATGTAACATGAATCTTTTTACAACAGATATAACATGGATAGCAGACCAAAAAATAATGTGAAGAGTAATTAGTTGTTATGACCTAGAGGTAAAATAAATAATAAACCTAGATATAACATAGATATAACAAACTTGGTAAATACAAAATAGATAACAGACTTAAATATAACATGGAAAGTGGATTGTGTTATAACATGAAATAGACCCAGAGGTAAAATAAATAGCAAGCCTTGGTAGTAACACAGATAACATACTTGGATGTAACATGGATAGCTAACATAATGGTCATCTACATATGTTGACATGGCAAGTAACTGAATGTTTTCATGGAGTTAAGCAGCAGACATGAATCTGCTGAGTGAAGCAAAAGTTGCTCTCTGTTTTAACAGATCCAAGATTTTCCTCATATTTCCTGTAGATAAGGGAGTGTTCCTGGAGTACACAGAGAGAGAAGGAGAGAGAGAGAGAGAGAGAGAGAGAGAAGAGGGTGGGGTGAGGGGGGGAGGAAAGCAGATTAAATATAGATAAGAAAGACTACACTTGTGAACAGTCTCTGAGAATGTAGGAAAGAAATTATTGTGAAACATCTGTAGGATCATGAAAGTCTGAAAACAGGGAATAATGAAACAGAAATAAAAGATGGATATGAAGTTTGTGTAATTTGTTGACTTTTTGCATTGTCACACCCATTTTTGTGAATTTTTTTTTTTGTCTCGTGTGATGTTAATTTATAAGAATTTAGGAGAAGTTGTGGTTTTATAAAGTGTACTCTCTCACTGTTCTGCCTTGCTGTACCATAGTTGTGGAATCATATGCTGTTTACATTCACAAAGCCTTCACATTTTTTTTTTCTATTTCTTAAAGCAACAGGTTGGATAAGGAAAACAGATTAACTTTTGAGGGCACATGTGGGGCAATGAAATATAATATCTTTCTTTCTCCACCCTACTCTCTGTATTATGTACTGGCACTGAACAGAGATTCTTATAATTACTGAGATTTATATAGTGCTCATAGTTTAAAGATGTGCTCAGCCTCTTGATGCAAATGTACTATTTATTGATTAAATCTGTTTTTCAGTTCTTGATGTATATGTATATGATTTACATATATGATATCTGTGGTTTTAAAGCTGAGCTTAAGCTCAAGATTTATATTCAGTGTTTATTGTTTAAAAATAAATTCTGTAGCATCTGTTTCTTAATGACTGAAACAGGTTAACCTGTGCTGTTATTCGCCATATTTCTCCCAACCATCAACAGCCACCATCATCCGGTAAAAAGTGTGGTTCACTTTTGTAGAAAGAAAAGATCTTAACATTTTTTCAAGTGTATTTTTCCAACTTTGTCATAACTTACGTACCACTCTTCAGTCAGTATATATCTTAATCTGTATTAATAAACATGATCACTAAGTGGTATATAGACAAAAAAATCCATAAATGTATGTATAGTGTTGAAGAAAATTTTAAATATCCTTACCAATTACTAGAATGGAGAGAACTTGTATCCTGCTTCGGTAATGGTATAAATACAACACAGACAGCCCTTGGGCTGCAAATGCTCAACTTACATGTAACCCATAGCTACTAGAGCAACCATTGTACAGCCTGGTATGTTAAAAGTTCAAGTTGCATTCAGTGCTTTGTAGTAATAAATGGGCATTACTTTGCAGTGCACATCAAAACAGTGCACATTTACAGTGATTCATCAGTTTCTTTTATATTTGTGTGTGCATTGAAAGGTATACTTCACACTTTATACCAGTGATTGCTTTATCTGGGAATTACTGGTAAATTACTGATTAAAAAAAAAGAGAGAAAAACTGACTTTTGGAGGTTGTTAGTTACTGTAACTGGTTTATATTATAAAAAAACCTAGTAAAAAGTGACCAGCGAAGTCAGTTGTAGGATAATCAGGCCAGCAGGCTGATGATGTTCATTTTGCATGGAAGAGAATCAGCAAGTTGTGATTTTGATTCAGCATGTTAGCATTTAAAAGGATTAAATCTGGCAGCAAATAAAGTAAGATCACAAATTTCACATGTACTTTCCCACTAACATTTGAAAATATGTATCATTTTACATTTTAAAAAATATGAAATACTGAATGTTGAGAAAACTGGTATTTCAGAAAGTACTTCATGCAAGGTGAAAACCAGATACAATTGTGCAGGTTTCAAGAAATCATAATGCAGTCATCATTTATACTACTTTAAGAGACATTTGACTAACTGACATTAGATACAAGCTGTTCCTAAGTGTTCTGACTTATGTGCAAATTCATTTTACAAAAGAACTGGAAATGGAACTTGTTTGTAACCTGGCGATTGCCTGTATGTATCCTTACAAAAATTGTGAAGAAATTACATATTCACTGCCAGTGATTACATTAACCAACAGTTACCGGTAAATTGCCAATTGAAAAAGACAAAAATGAAACTTTTACTGTGACTGGTTTATATTATCAAAAACTTAGTAAAATGCAACCAGTGAAATCTGCAGGAAGATAATTGGGCCAGTTAAGTTGGTTTTCATTGAGGAAATCAGTCAGATTTGGCTGTGGTTCATTCAGCATGTGAACATTTTGTAAAGTAAGAATTTTGCATTAAATCTCGTGACAAATAAAATAAGAATTTTGCATTAAATCTCATGACAAATAAAGTAAGAATTTTGCATTAAATCTCACGACAAATAAAGTAAGGATTTTGCATTAAATCTTGCGACAAATAAAGTAAGAATTTTGCATTAAATCTCGTGACAAATAAAATAAGAATTTTGCATTAAATCTCATGACAAATAAAGTAAGAATTTTGCATTAAATCTCACGACAAATAAAGTAAGGATTTTGCATTAAATCTTGCGACAAATAAAGTAAGAATTTTGCATTAAATCACGTGACAAATAAAGTAAGAATTTTGCATTAAATCTCATGACAAATAAAGTAAGAATTTTGCATTAAATCTCACGACAAATAAAGTAAGAATTTTGCATTAAATCTCATGACAAATAAAGTGAGAATTTTGCATTAAATCTCGTGACAAATAAAGTAAGAATTCTGCATTAAATCTTGTAACAAATAAAGTAAGAATTTTGCACTAAATCTCCTCACAAATAAAGTAAGAATTTTGCTTTAAATCTCATGACAAATAAAGTAAGAATTTTGCATTAAATCTCATGACAAATAAAGTAAGAATTCTGGATTAATTTTGTAACAAATAAATTAAGAATTTTGCACTAAATCTCCTTACAAATAAAGTAAGAATTTTGCATTAAATCTCACAACAAATAAAATAGTAATTTCACATTAAATCTCGTGACAAATAAAGTAAGATGCATCTGCTTTTCATTTATGGTTATAAAGTGTTTAATTTTACATTAAAAAAGAGTATAACGTACCTAATGTTGTATAGAGAAAACCAGTATTTCTTGAAGTGCTTCATGCAAGATGAAAGACAAGTACTGGTTTTAAAAATCCTAGCGTGATCACTGTTCACAACATATTGGTGTGAAGGAATTATATATGTATCATTTATGTTTAGTTGCATGAAGAAAATGTGCATCCTTTTTTCATAATTTTTGTGAAGAAAAATATGTATAATCTCCATTTTCACTTTAAGAGACTTAAACAAAATTCTAGGCTTAGTGAAATGCCTAAGCAGCCAGGACCTTTAAATCCAGCTTTGCCTTGTACATTTTACACTCTGGCCACCTTTCAGGAGAGTTCCAGTTTCCTTTTCCACTGAATTCTGTCAGCTTTTTCCAGTTACTTCCCCAAACTGACAGTTAAGGAATTCTGCAGACATGTATTGCAGCATAGTTTGAAGTAAAATGTCTAGTCTTTCTCTGTGTGCTTGTGGAACAGACCAATCAGGTAATTTACTTCCTACTAATATTTACTCATTCTGCTCTTATGCTCAGACCTGTTTCTCTCTGTCTCCTTTATTTGTTTTCATTCACAAACTTGCTTGTCTCTCTTTTGTTTGTTTTCATTCACAAACTTGCTTGTGTGGACATTGATCTCTCAACATCTTTTCCCTCCCTTACTCCCTGCATAGCTCCACCCACCCACACACATACACACACACAAACACGCTCTCTCTCTCTCTCTCTCTCTCTCTCTCTCTCTCTCCCGTATTCTCAGAATGTTTTCTTTTATTTTTTAATGTACCTTGGCAAAAACAAAACAAAAACAGCGGAGTGAAAAAAAATGTGTACCACAAGGAGAAAGTTGGAAGATTAACTGCAGCGACATGTGAGAAACAACTGGTGAATGTGAATGAAGCAGTGGAAAAACATGTCTCAGGGCATGAGAAAGATCACTTGACGGGGAAAAACATTTTTATTTCTCCTATGGCTCACCCAAAGAAGTTTGTGACCGCTGTTTGTTATTCTTTTCTTCCTACACCAAAACAGCCTGCCCATGCCTCCCCTTGACTCTGTGAAACACCAGATGTTGCAAGTGACATTGCACCAGTGGTTATTCCTCCACACACACCCCCACCCCCATTTTTCATTTTTCCTCCTTAGTTTTTAACTTCATCATAATATAAAAAACAAAAAAAGGGCAGGAGCAATGTACAGTCAAGATGGACACGAGAAAATGAAATATAAAATTGCTGGAGTACGTACAAACACATTCCGCTGATATGTTTATTTGCTGCAGGATTCTGGGATAGATAAGGCTTGTATCAGCATGCAAGTGGCTGCAGTTTGTGGAGTTTAAGAGTTGCTCATAGAGCTTTTTAACTGCTAGTTTTATGCTATCTGTACAAGCTGTTGACACAACTCATGGATACAGAAATGCTGGTTTATTTCAGAGATTGTTCTGTAAAGGGTTTACGGTAAATTTTTTTTTTTTTAAAGTCTATTTAAATTTACAATTTTGAAGTACTGTATATAAAATTGTATTTGATAAGTTAGCTACTGTTTATTTAAAAGGAAGATTTAGAGATGTTGTTTATTTAATGTAAATATTTAGAGCTATTGTTTGTTTATTTAATATGAAGATTTAGAGCTGTTGTTTGTTTGTTTAATATGAAGATTTCGAGATGTTGTTTGTTTGTTTAATATGAAGACTTAGTGCTGTTGTTTGTTCGCTTAATGTGAAGATTTAGAGATGTTGTTTGTTTGTTTAATATGAAGATTTAGAGATGTTTTTTTGTTTGTTTAATATGAAGATTTAGAGATGTTGTTTGTTTGTTTAATATGAAGACTTAGTGCTGTTGTTTGTTCGTTTAATGTGAAGATTTAGAGATGTTGTTTGTTTGTTTAATATGAAGATTTCGAGATGTTGTTTGTTCGTTTAATGTGAAGATTTAGAGATGTTGTTTGTTTGTTTAATATGAAGATTTCGAGATGTTGTTTGTTTGTTTAATATGAAGATTTAGAGATGTTGTTTGTTTAATATGAAGATTTAGAGATGTTGTTTGTTTATTTAATATGAAGATTTAGAGATTTTGTTTGTTTGTTTAATACAAAGATTTAAAGATTTTGCATGTTTGTTTAATACGAAGATTTAGAGATGATGTTTTTTGTTTGTTTAATATGAAGATTTAGAGATTTTGTTTGTTTGTTTAATACAAAGATTTAAAGATGTTGTTTGTTTGTTTAATACGAAGATTTAAAGATTTTGCATGTTGTTTAATACGAAGATTTAGAAATGATGTTTTTTGTTTGTTTAATATGAAGATTTAGAGATTTTGTTTGTTTGTTTAATACAAAGATTTAAAGATGTTGTTTGTTTGTTTAATACGAAGATTTAAAGATTTTGCATGTTGTTTAATACGAAGATTTAGAGATGATGTTTTTTGTTTGTTTAATATGAAGATTTAGAGATGTTGTTTGTTTGTTTAATACGAGATTTAAAGATGTTGTTTGTTTGTTTAATACAAAGATTTAGAGATGTTGTTTGTTTAATATGAAGATTTAGAGATGTTGCTTGTTTGTTTAATATGAAGATTTAGGGATGATGTTTATTGTTTATTTAATATGAAGATTTAGAGATGTTTGTTTATTTAATATGAAGATTTAGAGATGTTTGTTTGTTTGTTTAATTTGAAGTTGTTTGCATAGTATAAAGATTTATGGATGTTGTTTATTTAATTTGAAAATTTTAAGTTGTTGTTTGTTTAATATGAAGATTATTGCTGTCGTTTGTTTCATATGAAGATATAGAGCTATTGTTTGGTTTGTTCGGTGTGAAATTATAGAGCTGTTGCTGTATGAATATTCAGATCTGTTAAAAATTTTCAGAAAAATTTCAGTAAACATGGTGGTTGGAATCATTTGTTATGTTTGAAAGACTTAGATACAACTTTCTTAAGCACAGGAATTATTATTTTATTATACAATGGGAAGTCACTAAGTAACTTGCAAATTGAAATTTCAGTGGCAGTTATCAGGTAGTATTTAATTATATCCTTAGATGGTACCATCATCCAACTTTATAATAGTTGTATGTAGGGGACGCTGGGAGTTATGTGTGCATGCGCAAAGCAATAACAAAATGGCTACCCAACTGTTAGTGTGTACCAAAGAAGAACAGAGAAGTGTAGTGTGATTTTTGTGGGCTAAAGGACATTCAGTTGAGGACATTCATAAGGAAATGATTACAGTTTATGCTGAAAAGTGTTTATCACATAAAGCGGTCTATAACTGAGTAAAAGAATTTTCTCAGGGACACACCAAAATTGTTGACAAAGTCTGACTTGGCCAGATTCAGATTGCAACAGAAGCAACTGTGCAACATGTGAATGAGATTATCAGAGCTGATAGACGAGTAATGTATGGTGACAGTGTGAATTCTGTATCGTACTGTGAAGTTCTGTCAATGCTACAGGATGCAATTCGAAGAAAACGTCCTGGTCTGCTGACTAGAGGTGTGCTTCTCTTTCATGACAATGCCAGACCACATACGGCTCAGTTAACCTAAGAGAAAATTAGCCAGTTGGGTTGGGAATTTCTTGAACATCCACCCTGTAGTCCTGACTTAGTTCCAAGTGATTTTCACCTGTTTGGTCCATTGAAAAACCACCTTGGTGGGAGAAGATTCTCGAATGACGAAGAAGTGGAAACAGAAGTAAAAAAATGGTTCTGAAATCGGACCTCCGATTTTTACGCCATGGGTATTGCATCACTGATTTACACGATGGGACAAATGTATCAATGTTGGTGGTGATTACGTTGAGAAATAGGGGAATAATGTAGGTTCAGAAATTAAGTTTTCAAATTACTGTTGCATTTAGTTTTCTTTTGTGACAGATATTTACGAGTTACTTAGTGACTTCTCCTCATACTTACAGCTCAGATTCAGATTGTGCATGGGCAGACTGTTTACAGTTCGTAGGTTGAATAATTATCATGCTTTTACATCACTTAATAAATCAGTCTATCTTCAGCAATTAGGAGGATGCACTTTGCAACATAAGTATTCCTTTTTTGTGGTTGAACATGCATTTGTAACATTAGTAGAGTCAGCATAAAAATTGGAGGTTATGAAATAAATATATTAGATATGATGATGACACAGTATTACTGTCCACAACACAAAAAGGAATGGAAAAACTAATTATGTCAGTCCATAAGAATAGTGAAGAGCAAAACCTGTATCTTAATGTGAAGAAAACTAAATTGATGACAACTGACAAAGCAAATAAGGCAGCTGAAATATGTATCAATGAGGAAAAATTGGAAGAAGTGGAGAGTTTTGAGTATCTTGGATCATCATCATTCATTTGCACATCCCTTGCAGAACTTTGCCTCCCAAACAGCACTCCTGTAGGCCTCTCGATTGTGAGCAAAATGACCTGCCGCTGATGCATCCATTTGCAGATCCTCAACGTTGTCATGCAGCCATCTTCGCCTTGGTCTTCCTCTCTTTCTTTTTCCCATTATGTACCCTTCCAAGACGGTCTTCTCTAGATTATCATGACGTCTAATGTGTCCAAAATATTTAAGTTTTCTCTCTTTAATCCTCTTTACTAGCCAGCCTTCTTCATTATTAAGTTCTTGTAGTATAGATATATTTGTTCTTTTTTGTGTCCATGATATTGAAGAACTCTTCTGTAGCATTTACATTCAGAGGCATTTATGTGTTTCTCAGCTGTTTTGTTAAATGTCCAGGTCTCACAGGCATATGTTGCGATGGGAAAGATGCATGCCCTTAAAAATCTTATTTTTTTTAGTTCTGTCTGCTCCTCTCCACAGATTCTTTAGTTGTTTTACTTTCTGAAGAGCGATAGATGTCCTCCTTTTAATTTTCCTAATTGTATCTCCATTATTAGTTAGTAGTGATTTAAGATATTCAAAACTCTCTAGTTCTTCCACTTTTTCATTATTGATACATATTTCAGCTGCCTTGTTTGTTTTGTCAGTTGTCATCAATTTAGTTTTCTTCACATTAAGATAGAGGTTTTGCTCTTCGCTGTTCTTACGGACTGACATAATTAGTTTTTCCATTCATATCTTGGATCACTAACTAATAATGGAGATACAATGAGGGAAATTAAAAGAAGGACATCTGTTGCTCTTCAAAAAGTAAAATAACTAAAGAAGCTGTGGAGATTGATTGATTGATTGATCTTTATTGCAGAAGGGTTAAGAATTGAGCACATAGGCCCGTCTGACATTCTGCCCGTTATCATACATCTTTCACTCTATTCTAGACATTCTATAAATATGCTGTTCATGTAACAAACATAATTAACATTGAAGCTGAGAGATATAAAATATAACATTTACATTTCGCTCTTATCCATTCACTAAGTACAGAAGTAACTACATACATATATAAATGACTATCTACTAAACAAAAATTTCGGGACTGTTCAGAATAAACAGTTAACTGTATTCGGTGTCTGTAAGAGCAGTCTAAAATAACTTTTAGGAGAGGAACAGACAGATCTACAAAAATAAGATTTTTAAGGGCATGCATCTTTCCTGTCATACCATATGCCTGTGAGACCTGGACACTTAACAAAACAGCTGAGAAACACATAAATGCCTTTGAATGTAAATGCTACAGAAGAGTTCTTCAAATATCATGGATACAGAAAAGAACAAATATATCCATACTACAAGAACTTAATATTGAAGAAGGCTGGCTAGTGAAGAGGATTAAAGAGAGAACACTTAAATATTTTGGACACATTAGACGTCATGATAATCTAGAGGAAGACTAAGGCGTTGATGATCTGCAAATGGATGTATCAGCAGCAGGCCATCTTGCTCACAACCGAGAGGCTTACAGGAGTGCTGTTAGGGAGGCAAAGTTTCGCAAGGGACATGCAAATGATGGACTGACTGACTGATTGACTGACTGACTGAAAGTCAGCATTGTAGCATGATGATGTTTTGAAAAAAAAAAAAAAGAAATCCACAACAGCTGGTATCCTCCTGCTTTAAAACTGTCTTCTCAGATGAAAAGTTCCTGTTCCTTTTTTTAAAGAATTCCCAGATAACTGATGCAGTCCATTGAAGGAAGACTAAAAATAGGTAGCCACACACTGCATGTGCTGTATGTTAAAGAGCCAAATTAGATCTTTTGAACAGCAACAAAATGAGGCTTTCCATTGAAGACTTATTTTGTGAGAAGAGTAATATTTTTGTTATGAATTTTTTCCCCCCAGAACACAATAACAAATGCAGAAAAATTGCTGGCAGCAGCTGATGAGCTAGCTCAGACTGGTGAGTGTGATGCTACTGAGATTTACAGTGAGGCTCATGAATTAGAGCAGCGTATGCACAGCTTTCTCACAGCACTGCAACGACGCAGGGCAGTTCTGGACTTGACCGTGATATTCTATTCACATGTGCATGAGGTATGTGCATTTGTGTGTGTGTAGGGGCGGGGGGTGTAAACAATACTGAATTTAACAGTGCAGAGAAAGAGATAGAGAGAAAGAGGAGAGAATGAGAGAGAAAACTTTATTTTGAAAGTGTGAACTGGTTGTGTGGACATGCCTGATATTCTTCATTGATCTCTCAGTCTCATACTGTGCATGCGTTTGTGAGTCAGAGAGAAAGAAATAAAGCTTGCAGTAGGTGTGATCTGGAAAAATGCCACTTTTATACTGTGAAAGCTGGAAAAATGCTGCCACTATTATAGCATGAAAAGTGGGAAAATGTCACTATTATACTACAAAAACTGAAAAAAAAATTCTACATATTTATCAAATGTATTGTTTCTCTGTGCAGATTACATGGTCCTGAAATTTAAGGGATAATTTAGTTACAAGACATTGTTCATTGTTTAGTGCAGACCATGAGACAGTGTTTGCAAGACACTTTGTTTTTCCAAATTGTTTACAAGAAAATCTATCCATTTATCATTTTCCATGTTTTTATAAATATAATCTGGTTTAATTGTTTTTCCTGCTGATCAGTTTGTTATAAGATTTTTGTAATTTGCATAGTTAATGCTTTTTTTGTTTTTCAAGTGAACAACTGATTAGAGGTCATTTATTTTGCATGGTTAATGCTTTTTTGCTAGTGAACAACTGGTCAGAGGTCATATATTTTGTATGGTTAATATTTTTTTGCTAGTGAACAACTGGTTATAGGTCATATATTTTGTGTGATTAATGCTTTTTTTTTTCCAAGTGAACAACTGGTTAGAGATCATGTATTTTGTGTGGTTAATCTTCTTTTCTAGCTGACCAACTGGTTAGAGGACTTGTATACAGAACTTCAGAGCACAGAACTTGCTGATAGTGTGGAGGGAGCTGAGCAGTTGATAGCACAGTTTAACCAGCAAAGAGAAACAACAGTAGAAGCAGCAATCAACACTGTTGGGGAAGGAGAGACACTTCTAGAACAGCTGAGGTGAGTTGCTTAACTCTTCCCGGGCCCAGAAATAAAACGTGGATGTTCCCGTTCTGTGCCACACAAAAACTGCGGGTCTTGATATGTATAGGGAGTATAGTTGTAAAATGGAATGGAAAACAGTATTTCCATGTACTTCCGTGTACTTATTATGTTTCAAAGTATAATTAAAAGTATGAAAATTTCATAAATGCAGAGTTTTTTAGGACAAAAGAAGTAATGTGATGTTTTTAGACAATGATTGTGCCCAGCTCACCATTGGCTAGGTCTAGATATGCACTACTTACCATCTGAGATATCTAGATCTACTTGTCAATCTCGTATTGTGATTCTTTGTTGCATTCTCGCTAAATTAATGTCTGAAATAACCTCCTAGCTACTTCTCCAGTCGTCTAAATATGTCTAGATCTACTTGGGATACATTCAAGAGCAGTGGGGTGGTCACAGGCCATGTCCATACCCCTATCTACATCATCAAAAATTGAAAATTTTCCATGTTTCTCTTCCTTTTTCTCGCTCGGCATCGCTTGTAACTAAGGACTCTTTCACCATTTTGAAAAGTGTCACCGGAAACGCGGACGAAATATGTACAATCTAAATATTACACCAGTTGTTTTATTGAAACAAATGAATTGTCACTATAACGACTATGGCATGCAACTCAGTAACCGGAAATTGTCACTATAGCGACCTTGGCACGGGATGAATTAATAGTTTTTACCATATCCATTATTTCCTTAGTGTTGTCAAGCTGATGCCACTATTGTCATCCACTGTAGTGAGAGGAGCAGATATATTGTGTATGTCAAATATATGTGTGTGTGTGTGCATATATATATATCAGTCAGGGGCAACTAAGCTATAGTTCTTTGACAAATAGTATACAGCTCGCAAAAATATGTTAACTGATCTCCATTCAACAATTAGAATGAAAAATAAAGGCTACAGAAATGTGATTCTTAAGGATGTTTTGCATACCATGGACAACCAGGAAGACAAAGAGGTGTTAGAGCAGGCACAGGAATATCTGGTGGCATACATGAAATGAATGAATGAATACATGAAAGAAGGACAATCAGAGTTTCTTGAACACATCAGCACGTGCTAAGGACTTGAAAAATTGGTCATGACTGGAAAGATAAGTGGCAGAAAAACAGAGAGGGTGAAGAATACAAAATACCTGGATGTCCAACCACCATGGTTTGGCAGGAAATCAGCAGTTGACTTAATTTGAAACGTGGAGGATGGAGAGAGAGATGACGGGCTGTGTCTATTGACATGACACTGTCTGATTTGGTCTTATCTCTTCTTTTACATCATAGTTAATGTACAAGGTCAATAAGTAATTTTATAGTCTTTTAATTAGTTACTGGGTATAAAAGTAGAACCCCCTTGGGTTAAAACACAAATGTATTATTCATGGTAAGTAAATATATGGAAGAATTTGAGTATTTTAATGTTTCATTTGAGTAACGGTGTACAGGAATTTCAGATTATAAAGGTGACAGAGGAACTGTGTAAGAGAATTGGTAACTGTACTGGTGACATGTCTCATGGACAGTGAATAGATATTATCACTTACATTGGATTTCTTCATATTTATATCAAATTTTTGTAATAAAATGTTCGTGTGACAGCAGCAATATGGATCTCCTATTTTTTCATATCTTGCAGTTCTCAGGTATCTGAAGTTTATCATATGTGGTTTTTTCATTAAAAATGTTTGGCCACCCCAAACATATATATATCCTCCTGGTGCAAAATTGATCTGAAGCTCATATCTCTAACCTTTCTCATACCTCATGAAAGGTCACAATCTATAGTTCTGTTGGCAAGAACTAGTTCACTTTGCAGACATATCTGTAAATGACAGATAATGAGAGCTTTTTCAAAACTAGGGTCAGCTGTTAGTATCAAATAAACATCTATGCATCGAAGCAGGTCTTACTGCCTTGCAAGGTTCCATGTGACCAAAGATGTGCTGAAATCAAAGATGCCAGAACAAATTTTCATGCACAGCATGTTTTTGTTTTTTTAAAAATTCATGTGAAATGTCCTTTCCAGAATGTTGTCCCTCTCACAGCCTCTCTGAATGCAGTTAACAGTCTTGGGCAGATTGATTGGCATCAGTGACACATTCAGACTTCCTGTGATGTCCTGAGTCCATCTGTGGCAAGGTTGTCCCTTTTCTCTTTTGCTGGCCACTATATCTTCTACCATCAAACTTTCCAAGCTATTGTGTCTCTTGATGTGGCTGAAGTATCTATCAAAGTTTTCTTCTTCTTCTTCTTCGTTCGCATTGTCTGTCTATATCTGTGGTCCTGTCTCTTGGATAAATTTCACTGTTTTTTGTAACTCATGTATGGAACCATAGAGCTTATCTTCTTTAGTGGTTTCACTGGGCCAGTAATTATTTCTCAGTGTCTCATAGTTGATGCAGTTCTGGAGGATATGTTCCACAGTTTGGGGCACCTGGGCACATGTACATAGATTAGTAGTACCAACCTTAAACTTTGTATACATATGACTTCGGAGTCGGCTGTGTCCTGTTCGGAGACGGAAGATGGTGAGTTGTTCCTTTCTGTTTAACATGTGATAGTCATCATGTGGTGGTATTTGTGGCTTCCTGTAGGTTTTTATCATGCTTTCCTTCTGATTATAGGTGATTGGTATGTCTGGTTCAAAGTTTTCTAATTTTGATGGTGTTAAGCCAGTTTTCTGCGACACCTAATCCCATCATTTGATTTTCATTCTTTCCAAGACTTTCTAAGTGTTGTTCTGTAGCATTTCATTTCAATTATTGTTATTCTCTTTTCTGTAGTGATTTGTTAAGTGTCTTTGTTTCACATCTGTATGTTTGCCACTGCGAATATGTAGGCTCTTAGTAAACATAACCTTGTTTTCTTTTTTTCTTCAGTGCAGTAAAATTGTATGTTTTTCTCAACCGTTAGGTTCTGCTACTCAGTAACAGTTTTAGAGAAAGTACATAAATGTGTTTTGTGGATTATAACTGCAGGATTATCTCAATGGAAACAGAAAAAACAGGACACAGCGCAGACTACAAACACATAGAAGGTAGGTAATATACTTGGCATTTAGCACAGTGGTATTGGGGTCATCTGTCTTCTTAGAAGGGGGTCTTTGAGTTCAAGTCCTCTCACAACTTAGATTTTTCAGTGAGCAGTGGGTTCCTAAGTATTGCATATTCCTGGTCAATGAAACTGGATGCCTAGATTTTGCATGCAAAGTAAGGCTTGCAGAAGTACACAGTCAGCATGGCTCTCAGTTTTTTTTTCAGTAAAAATTGATATTCACATAAGATTACTTAAATATTTCATTTCACAGCTTTCTGAAAAAAAAATTGTTTCATGCAGAATCTGAGGTTGAAGTAGCTGACTTGTAAATAATTAGTACAGGTAGATGGAGGTGTGTGCTACAGTTTTACAAAATGATAGAAGGAGTGAGAAAAAAACATAAATAGTGAAAAACATACAGCATCCAATATTTCAGTGTGAGCTTTTTTCAAGGATTACATACAAAAATGTAAATAATGCTCCTACAATTTGTGGTTTTAATCATTTCAGTAGTGGTTGGCAGCAATCTCAAATAATGTTTTTTTTTTGGTCACATTAAAAAAAAATTCTACTTCTGTTGTAAACTTCATTCTATAATTCAGTTTCACAAACATACCCTTATCTAACTTGAACTTCCATTTCTGTTTTTTTTAATGTAATTATTTGTTGGTGAGTTTCTCTGTTCAGCTTATCTTCTTGCTTGGCCAAGCTTACAGCTGTATTACAGAAGCAGATGGAAGAGAAGCTAATTCAGCTTGCCCTTCAAAAGCTGTCATCCAGTGCCAGAAGCTGGAGATAGATGATGGCTTTTATATGAAAATTAGAAATTATCTCTAGTCCATCTGTACTGCAGTACTTTGAAGTACTTCTTAATCTGTGTGATAATCAGAGAGGATGAATCATGGAAGTCTCTGGAATTAAAAATGTTCACCCACAGGGTGGCATACACACCAGAGTGCACTGATCTGAGTTGGTGAGTTCTAAAATGGAAAGAGAAATTTTGCTGAAGAGATGAGGAAAACAGGTCAGAACTAACTTAGAAACATAGAGAGCGTATATTCGTCTGCTAGTGTGACAGTATGGTTATCTGAGATGGCCAGATCCTTACTTCACTTCTCAGTTGGTGCTCCCGGAGCATGCCTCAGCATGTTCCTCTAGGTAGTGGAGTCTACTGAGAAGTTTGCATTTTTTTGGGGTCTATGCTGGGTCTTGTAGCTAGCCATCGTAACATGCTGGGTCTTGTAGCTAGCCATCATAACATGCTGGGTCTTGTAGCTAGCCTTCATGACATGCTGGGTCTTGTAGCTAGCTATCATAACACATTGGGTCTTGTAGCTAGCCATCATAACATGCTGGGTCTTGTAGATAGCCTTCTTAACACACTGTGTCTTGTAGCTATCCATCATAACACACTAGGTCTTGTAGCTAGCTATTGTAACACACTGGGTCTTGTAGCTAGCCTTCGTAATATGCTGGGTCTTGTAGCTAGCCATCGTAACATGCCGGGTCTTGTAGCTAGCCTTCGTAACATGCTGGGTCTTGTAGCTAGCCATCATAACATGCTGGGTCTTGTAGCTAGCCATCGTAACACGATGGGTATTGTAGCTGGCCATCGTAACACGCTGGGTCTTGTAGCTGGTCATTGTAACATGCTGGGTCTTGTAGCTGGCCGTCGTAACACTCTGAGTCTTGTAGCTAGCCATCGTAACACACTGGGTCTTGTAGCTAGCCATCGTAACTCGCTGGGTCTTGTATCTGGTCATCGTAACATGCTGGGTATTGTAGCTGGCTGTCGTAACACGCTGAGTCTTGTAGCTAGCCATCGTAACACACTGGGTCTTGTAGCTAGCCATCGTAACATGCTGGGTCTTGTAGCTGGTCATCGTAACATGCTGGGTCTCGTAGCTATCCATCATAACATGCTGGGTCTTGTATCTAGCCATCGTAACATGCTGAGTCTTGTAGCTAGCCTTTGTAACATGTTGGGTCTTATAGCTAGCCATCGTAACACGCTGGGTCATGTATCTAGCCAACATAACACCCTGGGTCTTGTAGCTAACCATCGTAACATGCTTAGTCTTGTAGCTGGCCATTGTAACCTGCTGGGTCTTGTAGCTGGTCATCGTAACACGTTGGGTCGTGTAGCTATCCATCATAACATGCTGGGTCTTGTAGCTAGCCATCGTAACATGCTGCCAATTTGATATGATGCTTGTGCTTCATTTTCACTTGTTGGCTGCTCAAAGAAATCTTCCACAGAGGTACAACAGCGACATTAAAACTGAAATTGTTGTCATGAACCAGCAGTAATGGAAATGTGTTCAAAACTGGTAGATCATCTTAAATGAAAATATGGCAAGGAAATGTCCAAACAACCATTTCCAAATTGCACCAGTAGGCTTTACCTTCTTCTCAAAACATTCTGTGCTGCTAAGCTAGATTAGCGTAGCTTGTGTAATGCTGATCTTGAGATTTTCGCAGGTGTTTTGAGTCAGCTAAATGACAGCCGGAGTCAGCTTGAAGATTTGTGGGCAGCTAGAAAAATGAAGCTGGATCTTTGTCTACAGCTGCAGGTTTTTGAAAGGGACGCTATGGAAGTAAGAAGGGTTGCATTTCTTGTGTAAATAAATTAGTTTCTTTTATCATTTTTAAATGTTATTTTAGTAGGTATAATGGCAGTGGTTTCCCCATGTGTTACATTACTTTATGTTTAAGTGTTATATTACTCTTAAGAAACAGAATATGTAATGATGCATTATTAATTATATGGTGAAAATATATTAATGCTAGTGGATAAAAATATACAGAATATGTTTCTAACTGTACATTACTGTCATAAGACTCATTGCTGTTTGGAAGGTACTGTACACATCTTGTAGCTGTCATGATATTAATACATTTTATTACAATGGTTTCACTAAAAATTAAAAGTGTGCAGTATATTTAGATGCATTATAACATTACATTATTGAAACATACATTAAAGAAACAAAATGGACTGAAATGAGAGAAAGGAAACATTGAAATGTGTGAAAGTTTTTTCTTCAAAACAGTAGTTCACATTATGTCAGTAATTTACAAGGGGTGATTGATAAGTTCTCGGCATAGGGATTATACAACGGATTATTTGTGGACAACTTTTTTGGGTTATTTGTCAACATAGTCCCCTTGCAAGTTTATGCACTTAGTCCAGCGATCATGGAGCATACGGATCCCTTCTTTGTAAAAGTCAGCATCTTGTGCCAGTAGAAAGTGGTCTACAGCATGAATGATATCATCATCTGAAGCAAATTTGTGACCACTGAGCTCCTTTTTGAATTTGGTAAACAGGTAGTAGTCCGAAGGGGCCAAATCTGGGGAATAAAGAGGATGTTCAAGAAGCTGGAAGCCACATTCATGAATGGCAGCCATTGCCACCACTGACTTGTGAACTGGAGCATTGTCTTGCTGAAAGAAGACTCCTCTCGTCAATTTCCTTCGACGCTTTTCCTTCAATTTGACCCGCAGTTGCTTCACAAGATTAGCGTAATAGGCCCCGGTAACCGTTCTGCCCTTTTGAAGATAGTCTGCTATAAGATAGTCTGCCAATAGCACACCTTCTGAATCCCAAAAGATGGAAACCATCACTTTGCCTGCAGACAGAACCACCCTTGGTTTCTTTGGAGGTGGGGATCCATGATGTTTCCACTGCTTTGACTGTTCTTTGTTTTCTGGTTGAAAATAATGAACCCAAGTCTCATCCATAGTCACAAATTGCTGAGGAAACTTTTCAGGATCTGCAGAAAAATGGCCAAGATTGTCTCTTGACGTTTTGAGATGCTGTCATTTGTGATCAGCTCCAAGAAGTTTCGGAACCCATCGAGCAGAGACTTTTGTTATTTGAAGATCATTGTGAATAATGACATGAACACGTTACTGGAAGATGCCCAACTCAGTAGCAATGTACCTGTCAGTTAGTCGTCAATCCTCCTTTATCATGTCATGGATTCTGCCAGTGTTTCATTGGTAGTTACTGTTCTTGGTCTTCCTGGACGGGGATAATCTTCCAGACTCTTCCTTCCATGTTTGAAATGAGCTACCCATTTCTTCACTGTGCTGTAAGAAGGGGCACTCTCCCCTAGATTTTCCACCATATCCTCATGGATCTCCTTCAATGATAAGCCCTTGATGCAGAGGTAGCGATTGACTGATCGATGAGAAATTTTATCCATTTTCTCAGTTTCAGCAACCCCTTACCACTTCAGTAGCCTGTAAAAAAAATTGGTTGCAGTTAATTTCTTGAAACTTGTTGTTTAATCTTACATTAACCTGATCTACAAATGCACCTAATATCAACTGTGTATTTCAAGTATTTGTACCTTATGCCGAGAACTTATCATTCACCTCTCGTATCATGGCATTCATGAGCAGGTTAAAGTAAATGTATTTCCTGATGTTAATTAAAGTGCTTTTTTTTTTTTTTTTTAAGATAGGTGTTCTCACAGACTGATCTGTCTTTTATCTTTTTTTTTTTTTAACATAGGTGTTCTCACAGCTTGATCTGTGTTTTATCTTTTTTTAACGTAGTTGTCCTTACAGCTTGATCGGTCTTTTATCTTTTTTAACATAGGTGTCCTCACAACTTGAATTTCTCTTCTATGTTAAGAGCATCTCTCTTAACATAAGTGTCCTCACAGCTTGAGCTTCTCTCTTAACATAGGTGTCCTCACAGCTTGATCTGTCTTTTATCTTTTTTTAACATAGTTGTCCTCACAACTTGAACTTCTCTTCTATGTTAAGAGCGTCTCTCTTAACATAAGTGTCCTCACAGCTTGACAGATAAAGGGGATGGCAACTGCAGTAAAACTGGTTTAAATAATAAAGGTAGATAGAGGTGTATAGTGTAGTTTTCCAAGGTGGCAGAGGGAGTGAGTAAAGTGAGAAAAAAATGAATAGAAAGTATGAGAAGGTATAAATGAAAAACATAGAGCATCCAGTATTTTGGCGTGAGCCTTTTTTTGAGGATTACATAACAAACGAGACAAAAAACAAATAACTAAACGGGAAACTTATCTTAATGTGGCATCCTCCAACAGTAGGGAACACAGAAATGCGTGTCCACTAGATGAAACAGAGACCATGCGGGGCCACACAAAGGATAAGCTGATAGAGCCAGTCATAAAGAAGAGGCGGGGGGGGGGGGGAGGGCAGTAGACACATGATAGCCATTAGAGAAGAAGAGAAAGTGGCGAGAGGGAGGGGAGCTAGGAGAAAGAAGCAAGAAAGTAGAGTATAAATCACAGAAAAAAAAGGTGGAAAACAATAAGTTAATGGAAGCTGAAGACATTGTTAATTCCAGCTGGGTGGAGACATCCAGCCTGGAAAATAAGGAGCTGTTCTAGGACCTTCCGAGATTGTACATCAGCAGAGCAGGAGTGGATCTCACTAACAGAAATGTCCTGTTTTACCCTGTGCTTGCTAAGGCAAAAATGTTTAGCCACAGGTGTCCAGGCCTTCTTAGAAATATCATTAAGATGTTGGCGAAAACGATCTAAGTGTAAACCGGTCTCCCCTGTGTACTTCATATCACAACGTTTGTACATAACAGAATAAATAACCTTGCGTGAAGTGCAGGTGAAACCCTCCTGAACTGATAAGTGGACTCAGAGAAGGCAATCTGGCTAGCCTCGACAGCAAATGGGCAAGTGTTGCATCTGCGTCGTCCGCAACGTCTGGTACCACAAAAAGTATCATATGTCTTAAGGCAACTTCGAACTAAAAGGTCCCTGAGGTTCTTGTCCCGTCTGTATGCCGCCAATGGGGGTTCCCCAAAAAGTTCACGTGTATCAGGCTCGGTCTGGAGAAAATGGAGATGGCAAAACAGTAGTTTTTAACTGCCAAACTATGAGGGTGGTGCGTGAGTATCAGTTTAACTCTGTCCGCCTGATACATGGTGGTCTACATGGATGTCTTCATCCAGCTGGAATTAATGTCTTCAGCTTCCATTAACTTCTTTAATTTTCCATCCTTTTTTTTCCCTATGATTTATACTCTACTTTCTTACTTCTTTCTCCTAGCTCCCCTCTCTCTTGCCACGTTCTCTTCTTCTGTAATGGCTATCATGTGTCTATTGCCCTTCCACCCTTCCCTCATTTCCCTCCCTCTCTCCACCTCTTCTTTATGACTGGCTCTATCGACTTATATCCTTTGTGTGGCCCCACGTGGTCTCTATGTCTTGTCTAGTTGACACGCATTTTTGTGTTCCCTACTGTTGAAGGATGCCACATTAAGATAAGTTTCCCATTTAGTTATTCATTTTTTTTGTCTTGTTAGTTATGTAATCCTTGAAAAAGGCTCATGCCAAAATATTGGATATTGTGTGTTTTTCATTTATACATTCTCATAATTTCTGTTCATTTTTTTTTCTCACTTTTACTTAACTCCCTCTGCCACCTTGTAAAACTACACCATACATCACATCCTCATAGCTTGAGCTGCTCTCTTAATATAGATGTCCTCAAAACTTGAGATTCTCTCTTAACATAGGTGTCCTCACAACTTGAACTTCTCTCTTAACATAGGTGTCCTCACAGCTTGAGCTTCTCTCTGAAGAGCTTCAGCATATGGAGATGGTGACAGATGGCACAAAGGCAGAGCAGTTGTTACAGATACACAATGAAAGCGTGATGCATGTACAGAACTGCACTTATGAGGTTATACAAAGAGGCCAAGAACTAGCTCAGGTAACACAGCATTATTTTAGTAAAGATGGAAATATAGAGGTTTGTGATTGGCAAAATGTTGGAATAAAGTAGGTAGGATTAGTCTGAAATAATTGTTGCTTGGTTACCCATGAGAATGGAGGTGTAGGAAGCATCAGAAGCAATTTTCTGATTGGTGGAGAAGAACTAGCAGGATTTTGAAAAGGGAGAAGCTGATATTTCAACAGCTGCAAAGTGGATTCTTTGCAGTGAGTGACATGGTGAAGATCTTGAAAATGTCTGTGAAGTTGTAATAGGTGTTGGCTGCTGTATCTTTCTTAACTTTCCAGAATGAATCTAAGAAGCAGGATCCTCTGCAGACTTCACAACCACAGGGAAAACTTTGATTCCTACCACAGTGATGAAGCTATAGTAACATAATCTCATGTCTAGAAGCACACATAATCTCATGTCTAGAAGCACCAACTGGAGGTGAAGCTATAGTAACTAATCATGTGTCAAGGAGCACCAACTGGAAGTGAAGCTGTAGTAACTAATCATGTGTCCAGGAGCACCAGCTGGAGGTGAAGCTGTAGTAACTAATCATGTGTCTAGGAGCATCAACTGGAAGTGAAGCTGTAGTAACTAATCATGTGTCTAGGAGCATCAACTGGAAGTGAAGCTGTAGTAACTAATCATGTGTCCAGGAGCACCAGCTGGAGTTGAAGCTGTAGTAACTAATCATGTGTCTAGGAGCATCAACTGGAAGTGAAGCTATAGTAACTAATCATGTGTCTAGGAGCACCAGCTGGAGGTGAAGCTGTAGTAACTAATCATGTGTCTAGGAGCATCAACTGGAAGTGAAGCTGTAGTAACTAATCATGTGTCTAGGAGCATCAACTGGAAGTGAAGCTGTAGTAACTAATCATGTGTCCAGGAGCACCAGCTGGAGGTGAAGCTGTAGTAACTAATCATGTGTCTAGGAGCACCAGCTGGAGGTGAAGCTATAGTAACTAATCATGTGTCTAGGAGCACCAGCTGGAGGTGAAGCTATAGTAACTAATCATGTATCTAGGAGCACCAGCTGGAGGTGAAGCTATAGTAACTAATCATGTGTCTAGGAGCACCAGCTGGAGGTGAAGCTATAGTAACTAATCATGTATCTAGGAGCACCAGCTGGAGGTGAAGCTATAGTAACTAATCATGTGTCTAGGAGCACCAGCTGGAGGTGAAAGTGTAGTAACAATTTAGGAGCACTAACTGGAAGTGAACTCGTCATGTACTTGTGGGGGGGGGGGTTCCATCAAATGACCAAGGGTCATCTCAGTGGGGTAAATTTCATCAAGTGGAGTGGGATGGTTGTCACATTTAAAAGGATCACAAAGGACACAGTCTGATTCACAGTATGACATATTATACATTAATTTAAACTGGAAAAGTTGTACATTTTTTTCTAATAAAATTGTTAGTAATTTATTAGTATGTAACAGAAAAAAGGAGCTAAGAATTGAGAAGAAAAAAATGGAAAATTATGATGAAAAATGTTCTCACTTACCCCATCAAGTACTGTATGAGTCCAATACATCCAAAATGAATAAAATTTTACACAAACACCATTTCCTCACAGAAAATATACACTAATTATTTATTTACAGTTAATTTACAGTCTACAATACACTAATAACATGAAAGCACCAGTAGGTGGCGGCCTATAAGCTTAGAAAAACATTTTTTTTAACAATTCTTTTAGTAACACAAAATGGCTCTCAAATTCCTGCGTTCTGCCTTGTGTAAAAGGCTGTAAATGCCAAAAGGAAGTGACGTGGACTGGTGTGGCCAGATTTTAAGAATAGTTTGATTAAATTCACAATTAGAGACCAACCCACTACCACCACATTATGTGTTCCCTAGTCCCCTGAAGACCCCTTAATCCATGCACAGTGCGTCGAGTATGGTAAAAACAGTTAAGTTGTAGTAGCAATCAGGTCTAGGAGCACCAACTGGAAATTAAGCTATAGTAACAGTGTGTAGGAGCACTGACTGGAAATGAAGTTCTTTGATTGGGTTTGGTTTGATGACCCTGACAGAGCTAGGGTCTTGGCTAATTTTTTTTTTCTGAACCCGACAAGCTAAATTCTTGACCAGATTTAATTTGCTGACCTGATGAGACTAAATATATGGTCAGATTTGTTTTGCTGATCTAAATAAAATTAATTTCTTGACTAGGTTCAGTTAACTGCTCCTAATATCTGTTGCAGTAGAGATATAGTTTCTCATCACACCATGATCTGGTTCATGTTTATTGCTTTGATATACCATTCTGTATCTTTCAGTTGTGCTGATCATTTTATACTAATTCTAGGAAACTAATATGAGCATTACTCCAATTTCAGATGATAGAAAATGATCACGATGCTACAAATCGTATAAGTGTCCTGTTAGAATACCTAAACGAAAGGCAGGTAGACTTGGAGGGGCTGGCAGAACAGAAAAGAGTCCGACTTCAACAGTGTATTCTTCTACGCAATTTTGAGATAGAAGCCAGACAGGTAGATAGTTATTGTAACCTGGTAATGTTGTTGTCATGTGGAAGGTAGAGGGAGGTTTGGGATTTCACTTTTTATGTGATGTAGGAAAGTTTGCTTAGATACATGAAACTTGTGTAGTGAAATGCCTTTATGAAAGTGTAGAAAATAAAGAAATTCTCTAAATAAATTCTGTCATTCATGAGTAAAAAAAACCATCATTTGCAATTTTTTGTGTCACCCTCTTGGATTAAGGATGCTCCACATAGAGGAATATCCAAGCAAGAGTAAAATCCTCCAGAACATGCACTCCAGAGTGTCCAGCATTCACTAATTTATGCAGCCAAACCAAATTAAACCTCTGGAACCTATACAGGAACCTGGAGAAATCCTGGTGACAGGGCTTAAGATTTAGCATGACCTGGCACTCCGGTGTAAGAACGGTGTTACTGAAAACTAGCCTTGTAGGTAAAAGGTCATATTCATATGTCGGTCACGTGATGAGAAGAAACAGTCAGAGAATCCCAAAACAAACTATTAAGTGGAACACAACAGGGTGAAGAAAAAGAGGTTGACCACATGAAACTCTAAAGAGGACATTATTAAGAGAGGCCAGATTAGTAGATGTAAAATCCTTTGATGAGGTTGGAAAGCTTGTCGAAAACAGGAAAACTTGATGAACTACCATGCGAGCCCTGTGTGACGTTTAACGGCACGGAAAAGATGTGTGATGTAAGATAAAAGGTCTTCATTATAAAGAACAGTAAGCACAACTGTAACAGCAGGTGGTATATTGCAGAGATAGCAGTGAAGTCTGGTTCAAGAATGTAGTGAGATTACCTGATCTGATACTAAATTGTACAGATTATGTATGTAAAGGATAATCTCATTCGTAACTCAGTATATGTTATGAGCAGAGTGTGTCTGTTTTCTGAAATTTTGATTTCTTCTTATATCATCTTGAGTAAATTGCATGCATATTTTTCTCCACACTTGAACACAGATGCGCAGACATGAACACAAACACACACATACACACACAGAATCATATTTACACACTGATGAAAAACATTAATCAAGACAGTAAAATATGATGAAAAGATACAAGTTAATGAGAGGTACACATTTTAAAAAAAATCTAATAGGTGATTCTTTGGGTCCGCAATGGAGAGTCAATGCTGACTGACAGTTTCATGTGCCCAAACTCATTAGTAGAAGCAGAGCAGCTGAAGAAGGAACATGAGCAGTTTATGATTGCTATAGAGGTAAGAGCTGTATGAGGGAACTCTTGTGACTGTTGATGAGTTTTGTGTCAAGTTCAGTCTGCAGTTTGCCAGGATAACAGCAGCTTGATATTTCCACTTCAACAGAATCTGGTATTTTGGAGTATTAATGTTTGAGGAACAAACAGTTTGCTTTCTTTTCTCTCCTCATGCCATCATCTAATGTCTCCTGTTTCATTTCTCAGGGGTTTTGTACAGATGTCATTTCAGAAATAATTCTACATTTCTCTAAATCTTGAACCTTGCAGTCCCTCACTTTTTCTTTTTTTTTTTTTTCAATGTCGGGTCTGAATGTCTTTTTTAGTTCTGTCTCTGCTATGGTCACCAGCCATGGTGCTCTTTTTCTCTCCTTTCATCTGAAAGTGGTACCTGTCTATCTGTTTTGTTTCTCTGTTTTTGATACACTGTTTTGCATATTGGTATGAACCACAAAATGACCTCTTCTGAGGATAGTTTAGATTGTATGGTCCATTTCTCCAAACATTTGATATGGCAGCGTGCAGTCTTTTGCTGTTTCTTCTACTCATGTGTTTCTGAAATTTTTTTTTTTTCAGTGAATAAATTACACAGGGTCATTGATATGGTCTTTTTTAGGTTTCATTTTTTGATCATGTGAGGTTTTATCATCCCAGCACTTGTAGAATCAGTTCTTTTGTATGTGTTATCTATCATGTGTATGTGTAATCTATCATATGTACCTTTTCGTATGTAAAATATTCAGATTTTTTCAGTTTGGTCTCACTTTTTTCATATTTTATTTGATATTTTCAAGAAGAGTTTCATTTTTCACTTGATAAAGCACAGAGTGCCTTTTTACTAAACAAAATAGACACCTGCTAGGTCAAAATACATGTTGGTATAAAGAGACTTTGAAAAAGGCCCTGCAGTTGCATTCTGGAAGATTTCATCAATTACTTTAAATCTATAATGGCATTAACATTCCTTCAGAATCAGAGTCATTCTGGAGAGCCAGTATAAAATGTGTATTTTTGTGTGTGTTGTGAAATAGCTTTCTGAAGAAACCCGTACAAGATTTCTTCGTGTCTCCAGTTTTGACTTGGAAATCTTTTATAATATTCAGAAAACTCACTTTAGCGTGGTGACCGTGACACAGCGAGCAGAAGCCATGCTACAGCAGCAGCACTACAATGCAGAATTGGTACGAGCTATTGCTGAAAATGTGACCTTGGCCTGGCAGCAGCTTATGTATCACGCAGAGGAGCGCCAGAAGCTGGTTATGGCATCTACTAACTGGTACAAAACTGCTGAACAGGTAAGGAGTTTTAAAGAGCTGACACCTTTCATAGATCTGTCACAGCCTTATTACAGAAGAGTGAGAAATGCTGTGTGTGAGGTCAGTTTAACAAACATTTTAAATGCTTTAGGCAGGAGAGAAAGACAAACAGTAAGAGAATCACTGTGAATTGAGCTGCATAACTCTGGTAGGACGAACAACAGATTTAATTGCAGGCTGACATTGTGCTATCCACTTGGCCATTTTGCTTCCCCAACAGAGATGCTTGATATGCCTGGTCTTTAATGCATGTCTGAACTTGTGACACCCAGGAAGGAAACTAGGTCATGATATAAAAATTCCATCAGTTAGAATTCAATCCCTCACAGAGTGTAGCAGTTTCTAAAAAAAAAAAAAGAAATATACATTTGAGAAGGGGTCTGCAGTTTTCAGGAGTCATGCAGAATGAGCCCGGTTAAGAAGCACTTGTTTCTAGAAACAGCATCTTCTTGGAAGAACTAGAATCACAGAAAGATTGTATTGACTTTAAGAATGCTAGTGGGCTCTTATTTACTGTGCTAATATTGACACGACAGAACATACATATTACTCAAGATTCATTGTAAAGTGATATCGCACATAGTATAGTAATTTAGTGTGTGATTAGCCTAAAAAAATGGTTGACAGAGCCTGAAAGGTGAGATGCAAGATGGCTGAGTTGGGGGTGCTGTGTCCTCTTGTGAATAGGTAAATTGCTCATTCTAGCAGATTCTGTGGTTTGGGTGATTGTCATCTTCTTACTGTTTTTCCTTCTCTCATGGCTAAAGCACCTTGTGAACTGTTTCTCAAGTCTAAACATCCACATTGTGCTTCATCACACTGCTGTTTGCAAGCCTCATTTCCAGTTTGCTAAATTTGTGCTTTCAAAGATTCATGGGGACAAAACTTTAGAAAAAAATGATGGTCAGCAAAGCATTATGCTATGAAACAACTAGAAGAAGAATAACTGAAGAGCTGCAGAAATGATCTTGTGAGATGTTTCAGAGCACTCTCATTTTGTATTAATATGTGAACAAGATCTAATCAGGAACATGCCACCTTATGAATAGATTTACGAAGTGACACTGTCATTGTGCCACCATTCTTTACCTGAACATTTTATCACTGCAGGTATGGTCAGTCCTTGAATCTTTAGACAGGGACTACAAACGTGATGAAGATTGGTGCAACAGTGAAAAGGCTGGCACGACAAATACGCAAGCCAAGGCAACCTATCTTGTGCAGCTCATTAACAAACATAATGAACAAAAGGAGGCCTTCCTAAGGGTAGGTAACTTACTACAGTAATTTTTGTGTTGCAGGGATAGAGTTTTCTTCCTTGAGTACAAGAGATTATATAAGTAGCACAGTAGTTTTTCAAGAAGAAGGTGAAGAAATTTGAGAAGGCTTGCTTCAGTCAAAAAAAAAAAAAAAATTCCCAAGGCATTTTGTGCATGCAGCACGTGAGTGAAGAATTAGTGGCTTCACATTTCTAGTCTGCCACAGCTTTTCAAGGCAGAGGGGCTAGCACATGTCTTTGCTGCCTTTATTTTCCTGAGGAAAACCTACGTACCCTTTTCCTAAGACAGAAGTGACTCCATCCAGTGACAGTATGAAAACAATTTCCTTCTCAGTGGGGAATCAAGCCAGAGACCTTCATTTTGGCAGCCGAGTACACTGGCCACTCCACTCACCTTAACATCTCCAAGAAACACAGCAGAAGTGTGTACGCAACACTGGTATTGGAGAATAAAGGTTTTGATGCTGAGTATGGGTTTTTGATGCTGAGTAAGGGGTTTTGATGCTGAGTAAGGGGTTTTGATGCTGAGTAAGGGGTTCTGATGCTGAGTAAGGGCATCTCATCTTTTATAGTGAGCCTTTGAAAAGTAAAGTCTGCAACTTCTTTGTTATATGCATTTATGTTTATACACTGCAAGACTATATGTTTTGTATGGACCAGAGAAACAATAAGAACACTATCTACTTGTCTTTTTGTAAGATACAACTGAAAAAAATGTTTGTACCAAGGCAGTGAAATCACAGAATCAGAAACAGAATGAGTAGACAGTGGCCAAGGAGAAATGCCTTCATGATATGTCCTGACAGATCAGTTCCCATTTAGGATAATAAAATATAATGTTGTGGTTTTCTTGGCCTCGAAGTGATTCCAGATTTTGACATAACTTTATCTTCAGTGTTATTGCATACATGTATTCTGATAAGATATATACTCTGATAATTTTATATGTCATTGCATACATGTATTCTGATAACTTTGTCATTGCAGGCATGTACTGTTATAATTTTATCTTATATGTTTTTGCATTCATGTAGTCTGATAATTTTATGTCATTTCAGAAATGTACTGTGATAATTTTGTCTTATATGTCATTGCAGGCAGGCATGTATTCTGACAACTTTATCTTATGTCATTACAGGGATGTACTGTGATAATATTATGAGGGTCATACCAAAAGTCATAAGCAAAATTTTTTTAAAAATCAGAATTTATAGATAGAGAAAATATAAATGTATCACCTTAACTTGCATCCTTTTCTTCACTTTTCAACATAATCTCAATTTCTCTGCACACATTTTTCCCATCGCTCTGCAAGTTTGAAAATAGCTTTCTGGTAGAATTTCACTCCAGCTGACCAAAAACACAGACGCACTGCTTTCTATACGTTCTCTCCTGTGGACCCAGCTGGCACAAAGTTTTCTATAGCCTGGGGTTTCAATCATTTCCTGTACTGCATTGTGTCCTATTCCAAGATTTACAATGATTTCAGAAACTGTGACACGTCTGTCTTCTTTAATGATATCGTCAATCCTTTCTACATTATGTTTAGTGGAGGCAGTTCGAGGGTGACCGCTGCGAACTATATCTTGAATGCTAATGTTTCCATCTTTGAAATATTTCACCCACCTCCTAACACTGCTAGCACCCATACACACATCTCCATAAGCAAGTTGAAATCTTTGGTGAATTTCAGCAACGGGGATTTCTTCTTTAACGAGGAACTCAATAACAGCACATTGACGAAACAAAACTTCAGCACCCGCCATTTTGTTTATGCTCTGTGTGGTCATGTGACACATGATGGTGACATCATGTGACCTCTGCATGATGTGCAAAGGATGCAGATTAAGGTGATACATTTATATTTTCTTTATCTATAAATTCTGATTTTTAAAAAATTTTTGCTCACGACTTTTGGTATGACCCTTGTCTATGTCATTGAGGGCAGGAAGGTACTGTGAAAATATTATCTTATATGTCATTGTAGGCATGTACTCTGGCCAGAAGAACTGCTGAAACATTCCTAAAATATGTTACCAGAAATCTACATTTTCTGGGAGTTCAGAGGAAATTTGGCAGCCCAGAACAACGGGTTAAAGGTATGTCTGGTCTTTGAGGATTTCACTAATCTCGTTTTCATGTGCCGAAGGTCATGGAAATACGAGCCTAACACTGCATCCCCATTTATGCCTTAATGACTTGGAAACAGAAATTTTACCTTTACCTTTTTTATCTGGGTGCCATGTCTGGTCTTTGATATTTTCACTCAGTTCACATTTTCTTGAGGAAATATGACCAGGGGTGGAGGGGGGGGGGCAGTCTCTCTTAGAGTGTTAAGTGTTCAAGAGGCAGATAACTTGTCAGAAGGCAAACATCTTCCTCTCATTGTATTGTTTTGCTCTCTGTTCACTGCCTGTCTGCTGTCCTTAGCTTAACTCTTTCCGTGCTGGAGGAAGAAACACGGACGTTTTCTGGAGTGCGGGAGTAAAAACGCGGGTCCTTGTCAGTAAGGGGTCTAGCTGTAAAATGGAATGAAAAACAGTGTTTCCATGTACTTCCGTATACGTAATATGTATCAAAGTGTAGCTAAATGAATGAAAATTTCATAAATGTAGAGTTTTTTAGGAAAAAAGAAGTAATGTGATGTTTTTAGACACTGATTGTGGCCAGCTCACCATCGGCTAGATCTAGATTCGCGCTTCTTACCCCTATTTACCATCTAAGATGTGTAGATCTACTTATCGATCTCGTATTGTGACTCCGTATGGCATTTTCGCTTACTGAATGTCTGAAATAACCTCCTAACTACTCCTAACTACTTCTCCAGTCGTCTCTCTCTCTCTCTGAACCTTAAGTGCCCAGGGCACATGGGGCTTCCGCAAGGGTTTTCCACAAATGCCTGTCTTTCGCCTTTTTTTCTGCTCTTGCCCAGGTGAGCCCTCTATTGCTCAACATCCTTTCTGTTGTTCTTCTCCATGTCTCTTTTGGTCTACCCTTACTTCTGCTCCCCTGTGGTGTCCATCTTAGTGCTATTTTTGGTAGTGAGTTGTCAGTCATTCGGAGCACATGTCCCAACCATCGCCAGCGTCTTTCAGTGGCTGGCTTTCATCCACAACAGTCGTCTAAATATGTCTAAATCTACTTAGAAAACATTCAAGAGCAGCGGGGTGGCCATAGGCTATGTCCATACCCCTATCTACATCGTAAAAAATTGAAAAATTTCCATGCTTCTCGTCCGTATTCTCGCTCGGCATCGCTCGTAACTAGGCACGCATTCGCCATTTTGAAAGTGTCACCGGAATCGCGGACGAAATATGTACAATCTAAATGTTACACCGGTTGTTTTAATGAAACAAACTATCCTGACAATACGCTCTCAGCATTGAAACCGGAAGCGGCAGGATAGTGCCAATACGCTCGGGAAGAGTTAAGAAGATAGTGAGGTTTAACAATTTTTTGAGGAGTTTGAATATGAAAATTT
Organism: Achatina immaculata; assembly: GCA_009760885.1. Lineage (NCBI taxonomy): Eukaryota > Metazoa > Mollusca > Gastropoda > Stylommatophora > Achatinidae > Lissachatina > Lissachatina immaculata. Next base: position 23,076,954 of record CM019713.1, on the reverse strand, counting down.
GCTCATATTGGCAGCAAGGCTGTCCATGCTGTACTGCATAGAGATTTTGAAATAGCACAGATGGAGTCTTTATCATTGTCTTTATGTTCTTATCAAAATGCAAGGCTGTGAAAAAAGATATAAATGAATCATGTGTCACATGATATAAAAGAAGCTGTAAACGAAATGAAGGAAGCGGTAGGTTTTTTTTTAAAAAGTATTTATGAAAGTGCAGATAATAGAGCATTCATTTTGTTTCTCTTCAGTCTTCATTTGCTGTCAGTAATACTCAGCCAATGATAGGATATAGTTAGCACAGATGGTTGAGAGACAGGACAGTAACATGTCAGTAGCAGCATGAATTTACGTGACTTTAAATATATCTTTGCTTAAATGGCAGAAAGAGATTTAAGCAATTTTTTTTTTGTTAATGCAAATTTAATGATATTAAATAATGCTGAGGTATGTAGGAAAAATACAAGTTTATTTGATGGATGTATTACATCAAGTGTTAGATAAAAGATGTGATAAGTCTAAGACATGATGTGACAGTTGTGACACCGTTGCCCTCAGCCACTCTGGCCAAGCTTTTACAGCAGGAGAACCTGGTGCTGGAGTACTGGACCATGAAGAAGAGGAAGCTCGAGCAGTGTCACCAATTTGTTCTGTTTGAACAGAGTGCCAAGCAGGTTAGAGCATTGTTCTTACCTTCATGTTCAGCTATCAAACTCAAGGGCAGCAAGTTTATCTTCATCTCTTGGTCATTTCTCTCTGAATGTGGGAGCGAGGGTTCTGGGTCTGCCGAGTGAATAATGTACAAAACTGTAGAGAACTTTTAGTTTTTTATGTAAATTTGGTGTAAAGGGTAAAAGAAACCACTTTTCTGTGCTGGATATTTTACCGAAAATTGATAACAATTCACTGATATGAAAACAGGTAATTATAAAATTATTTTTGAAGTGCACTTTTTATATATAGGTCATATGGTCATTGGAAAACTGAAGAAACAAACAAGGAGGAGGCCAGCAACAACAAAAAATTATAATGAGCTGACCAGATGGCTGAGAAAAGGGAAGATAACCAGGGAATACATAGACTGAAGAAGCATAGCAGGTCTAATGCCTACCAGCACATCCCATAATAATCATATATTAAAAACTGGCCACATCTGCCATGTAATAATTTGCTTGCAAGTAATGTATCACAGTTTGGTGGTAAGCCTGTTACAGAGGACATGAAAAGCTCACTGGTGACAAAGTAATAGTAGAGTTCTGACTAAAGAGTTTTCTTCTAGATCAGTAATGTTTGTTGCTGGTGACTGCTTCTTTCAAAGCTTGTTTTGACAATCTCCTTTTGCTGTGTATTTCACAATATTGGTGAATCACCTCCAGCATTGTCCATGTTCTTATCCTTCATGTTCCTTTTTTTTGCAACCCTAGTATAGTCCCCCATATGTATGTGGCACTGATTCCTACATCACAAATATCTGGTTTTCTCATCATGTACTGATACTGACATTCACATCTACAGTGACCTCAGGTGTGCTGTCCTTGCCAGCAAGTGTCATGCATTTTCAAATCAGTTTCTCTTAGCACATCTGTCAGGTTTCCATTTACACAACTGATTTGACTGGAAGTGCCCCAAAGCCTTATTTTAAACACACTTTCTTCAGCTTGAGTTTGCTATCACTAGAGGCTGCTCTTCCTCTCTGTTATGTGCTTTATTGTTTCCCCAGATCTGGTGTTTATTTTTAGCACGGCTAAAAACAACTAGAGGAACCATTGAACCGTCAAACGCAGGCACATGTTTTTTAAGAGACTGGTTTTTAGAAAAGTGAATGTTTTATGAAGTTGTTTGCTTTTCAAGTTTTATAATTTAATAAATAATTTCATCAAACATTCAATTGTTTAAAACCACAATTATGCAAAAAGTTTGATTGTAGTTGAACAGTTGGGTAGCTGTCTCAGATGTTTTCAGTAAACTAGGTTATGATGATCTAGCTTGGGTGCTAAGGAGCTGAAGTGAGATGTGTCTGAGTTAGAACAGTTTTCTAAGTTTCATCTTATCTGGTACTTGCCCTTTCATGCTTTGGCACTGACAGGCCCTGGAGTGGATCCACGATTATGGTGAAGCTTACCTGGCATCTCATACAAATCTCGGTTCTGACAAGAATGAAACAGAAACTCTGCTCAAGGAACATTATGAGTTCAGGAACAGAGCAAAGGTAAGGTTACACATGGGCCATAGTTTTGTGATCTATCAGTTCCCTTTTCTTTCTTTGTCTCATAGCCTTTAAGTGCTTGTTTCTGTCTGTGCATCTCTCTTGTGTGTGTAAGTATATAGCTGTCTCTCTGACCTTTACATTTCTTTCTATACATTTCTAGACATTATTGAGTGCATTTATATATTGTGAGTTGTCATACTCTTGGATGTTTCCTTCTTATTGTAGATCCTAATGTGTTTTTGTTTTATTTAATTTTGTATCCTGATTTAGTTTTTTTTTATATAATAATGTACATTGTATTCATTTTTGTTACATTTTTCATCTGCTTTTGTTTCATTTTTCATCTGTTTTTGACTTTTTGCTGTGTGTGTTGGTCATTATTTGCCACCCATCATTTTGATCATTTCTTCTTCTCATTTGTTGTCATCACCCTCCAACATTATTCTCCTCCTCCCCGGCTCTCGTTTTCTTTCTTTATGTCAGATTGAGAAGTTTATATTCACTTAGTTTTAATTGTTTCTTTGATATGTTTATAATGTTTTTCTGTTGCTTTTTGGTTTTTTTAAACCAGCCTTAATTTCAACATTTTGTAACCACTGAACTCTGTATCCCCCGTGTGGTACCCGGGATCTGCAAAGAATAGGACCACTGTACCCTACCACGCATGATCGTAAAAGGCGACTAAGGAGGGTTCAGCATAGGGCCAGCAACCCTATCTGGTAAAAAAAACTATCAGACTGCTACAGAAATGGAAGCAAGGGAAAAAGCAAATGCAGGTGGAAGGAGAAATGCTTATCAGGAAACTGAGCCCATGAAGGTTGTGGATGAAAGCCAGCCACTGGAAGTCCCCAGCCCGACTGCAGACCTCCTGGAACCTAAACACAAGATACAAATAGGCAGCTGGAATGTAAGAACACTAAACCAGACTGGAAAACTAGCACAAACCATCAAGGAAATGCACAGATACAAACTAGACATACTAGGAATACAAGAAGCAAGATGGACAGGACAAGGCAGAAGGAAATTAACAACACAGCACATAGAAGATACAATAATATGGTCAGGTAAAGAAGATCTTCATGAAGGAGGAGTAGCATTGATTATAACGAAAGAAGCATCAAGAGCATTGCTGAAATGGACCCCAATAAATGAGAGATTATTATATGCACAGTTCAACTCAAGATTCACGAAGCTGTCTATTATAGTTTGTTATGCACCAACAGAAGCAGCCGAAGAGGAATTAAAAGAAGATTTTTACAACAGCCTCCAAGCCACAGTAGAAACAATACCCAAGCATGATATGCTACTCATCTTGGGCGACTTCAATGCAAAAGTAGGTGAAGGAAATGAAGATAGAAGAAGAATCATGGGAAGAGAAGGAATCGGAGAAATAAATGAAAATGGAGAAAGACTGTGCAGTTTCTGTGAAGAAAACATGATGACCATCGGAGGGACAATTTTCCAACACAAAAACATCCATAAGGTGACTTGGAGGTCACCAGATAAAACCACAGAAAACCAAATCGATCACATACTAATAAACAACAAGTGGAAACGGTCACTACAAGATGTGCGAGCAAGGAAAGGAGCAGATGTAGGAAGTGATCATAACCTTCTGGTAGCAAAAATAAAACTAAAATTAAGGAAAGCCAAAATCGGAGAACACAGAAAGATACATTTTGATACAAGAAAACTGATAGACCAGCAAACAAGAAATGAATTCTCAATAGTACTTAAGAACCACTTCAGTGTCCTAGAAGACGAAGCAGAAATGTCCATATTAGAGTTCAATAAAACACTACAGGAAACAGCAAAAGAGGTGCTGGGATATCGGAAAAGGAGAAAAGAGGAATGGATAAGCAAGACCACATGGGAAAAGATAGAGCAAAGAAAAGAAATCAAGAAAAAATTACTGAACACCAAATCACAATGGCTTAAAGAACGAGTTTTAAGTAATTATGCACAAAAAGACAAAGAAGTGAAGGAATCATGCCGTCAAGATAAACGTCAATATTATGACAACTTAGCAGAAACAGCAGAGAAAGCAGCATATACAAATGACATGAAAACCATATATAAAATCACAAAGCAGATGACAGGTAACTTCAACACAAGATGTGAAAGTGCAGTAAGAACACAAAATGGACAACTGGTCAGTGGAGAAAGAGAAAAAATTGAAAGATGAAGGGACACTTTAACATCCTACTAAACAGAACACAAGCAGCACATACAATAGACATACCTGAAGCAAAAACGGAACTAAACATCAATACAGGACCAATAACAATAAATGAAGTAAAGGAGGCAATAAAGAAGCTAAAATCAGACAGGGCACCAGGTGAAGATGAAGTGACTGCTGAGATGTTGAAAGCAGAAGAAACAGAAACACCAAAACAACTTTGCTGGATATTACAACAAATTTGGGATCTAGAAAAAGCCCCAGAGGAGTGGAAAACTGGGCTTATAAATAAAACTACCAAAGAAGGGTGACCTCAGAGATTGCGGGAACTGGAGAGGCATTACCCTACTGCCACTCACCAGTAAAGTATTTTGCAGAATAATCATCAACAGAATTGTACCAACACTTGAGGAAAAACTTCGGAAAGAGCAGGCAGGATTTAGGAAAGGAAGATCATGCATAGACCACATATTTGTACTTGGACAAATATTAGAACAGGCAAATAAGTGGCATAGCACAACATATGCATTGTTCATAGATTTTGAGAAAGCCTTTGACAGTGTCAACAGAGATGCACTGTGGAAAATCCTAAGATGGCATGGCCTCCCCCATAAAATAGTTAATGTAATCAAAGCCCTATACGAGGGTTTTCAGTGCAAAGTTATCTGTGGAGAACATACCTCCAGCAGCTTTAGGGTACAAACAGGAGTGAAACAGGGATGTGTACTATCACCAACATTATTTATCTTGGCAGTAGACTGGTTAATGAAGGAGGCAACATCAGACAAACGCAGAGGATTACAATGGACCCTTGACACAGTGCTGGAAGACCTTGACTTTGCGGACGACATTTGTCTATTATCAAGCAGTCACAAAGATATGCAAGATAAAATAAACAAGCTAACTCAGAATGCAAACAACATAGGACTAAAGATCAACGTAGGAAAGACAAAGTTAATGAAGCAAAATGTGAACAACAGAAATGTACTCAGAGTAGATAACAAGTTAGTGGAGGAGGTCAACGAATTTGTATACCTTGGCAACAGAGTAGTAGAAAATGGAGACAGCACAGAGGACATCAACAGCAGACTTACTAGAGCAAACCAGGCTTTTGCAATGCTGCAGACTATATGGAAATAAAAAAAAACTAAGCATAAATATGAAAATCAGGATATTTAAGAGTAATGTTCTAAGTGTACTACTGTATGGAAGTGAATGCTGGAAAATCACCAAAACCATAGAAAACAAGTTGAATTCTTTCCAGACTAAATGTTTACGAACAATTAGAAAAATATTTTGGCCAAACACCATAAGAAATAACATCTTATTAGCAGAAATGCAGATGAAACCACTGACAACAATTATTGAGGAAAGACGCTGGCGATGGTTGGGACATGTGCTCAGAATGACTGACAACTCACTACCAAAAATAGCACTACGATGGACACCACAGGGGAACAGAAGTAAGGGTAGACCAAAAGAGACATGGAGAAGAACAACAGAAAGGATGTTGAGCAATAGAGGGCTCACCTGGGCAAGAGCAGAAAAAAAGGCGAAGGACAGGCATTTGTGGAAAACCCTTGCGGAAACCCCATGTGCCCTGGGCACTTAAGGTTCAGAGACAGAGAGAGAGAACTCTGTATATATGTGTATATATTAGTCCATTATTCTTTTGTTCATCCCTTTCTTTCTTTTTTTCTTTCTTATTCTTTTCTTTCTTTCTTTTTTTCTTTCTTTCTCTCTTTTTCTTTTCTTTCTTTCTTTCTTTTCTTTCTTATTCTTTTCTTTCTTTTTTTTCTTTCTTTCTTTTTTTTTTTTCTATCTTCCTTTCATTTCCTCTTTCACATTTGTCTTGATGTGCCTGACAGTTAAAAAAAAAAACCAAACTTTCTGCTGCCAGGAAACCAAAGAGAACGTGAAGTTGCTTCTTCAGCTGGCTGATGACTTTGTGACGAAGGGAAACATCCACGCCACAAGCATCATGGAGTGGTGCTCCATGGTAGACAAGCGCTACAAGCTCTTCTCATCTCGCATGGAAAAGTACAGGGTGCAACTGCAGGGAAAGCTAGGAGTCACCTCCCATGAGGTTTGTGTTCTGTGTTAATTACCTGTAACCCCATCAAAAAATGATGAGAGATGGAGTGGAAATGTTCTGTCTTATTTAATCTGCTCCAGGAAAAGAAAAAAATGCTTCGTCTTGCTTCTTGGTTGAATTTCTTCTCTTGTTTCCAGGATCTTCACCGCGGCAGCCATTTCCTGGTTAAGACATTAAAAAAAAATAAATTGTCATATTTTCAAATTAATTTTAACTTTTACCTTTAAAATAAATACATTTAATCCTTTTTGTTAACGAGTTCACCTTCTTTTTTATACTTTTTTTTTTATAATAAGGGTTTTTAATTTTATTGTGAGCAAAAAGCTGTTGAAAATGTGTAATTTTTTTTTTCTTGTCTTGACTTTGCTTTTCAGCAAAATGAGAAAGATGAGCAGAGACAAAGTGATTCTTCAATAGAAGAAAAGTTAGAGCAGACAGGAACTGCCAAAGAAATAACGGAAGAAAAGAGAAAGTCTGCTAGAAGGAGAGAGTAAGTTGATTATAAAAACAGAAATGGTACAGAGTTGTTTGTATGGCATGAATTCAGAGAGGGGCCCAAACTGCTCCACTTTAGCATTGTATTTTTCCACATCCCATAATTTTTCAGTCCCAAAAATTTGACTTGATCAGTTTCAGACAGTATGTTTTCATATATTTGTATGTAATAAAGCAAAAATAAATGGAAATTACAGACAGAATACTACTGTGTAGGCATTACTTTACTCCCTTGTCAAGATGTGATTGTGAAAGGACAACTCTGGCAGTGTTAGGTTACTTCAGCATGGGTTATGTTTCTTGAATCAAGTAAAGATAGAAAAAGTTGACATTTAACAGAGGAAAACCTTGGTAGAAAAATTAAAGTGATAAGCCTAAGCATAAATATGAATTTATGAGGATGTTACATAAAGATCATATAAGTAACGGATGGATCAGAAAGTCCGTCAGTAATCAGGCAAAGAGTATGAAAAGAAACTAACAACAATTAAAAAAAAAAAAAGAGATATGAACTATATATCTGTGGCCACATTCTTCACCCAGACAACCCAGCAAAACACTTTCCATCTATAATAACCTACCCAGAAAAGTAGGATTCATGAAACTTAAAACTCAAGAGCTTGATGAAATTTTACTAGAGAATGATAATTTGGGAGTAGTTTCCCTTCATGTTTCATTTGGTTTTGTGTGGGTTTCTCTCCCCTTCCCCCTTTTCCATTTCTTGGAAAACTGAAGGTAGAGAGAAAGAAGGGGAGGTCAAGAGATATTTTTACATTGTACAGGAAAAGAAGGGTAACTGAATTATTAGAAACACCAAAGACTGCACACATTGGAGAAGCAAGATCACTTCTCTACAGTACATTATAATAAGAAAAAAAAAACAGATGGACAAAGAACATCATGGAGTGTCACGGAAACGCATGAGATGAAACTATCAGGATTCCACAAGATAGAAATATGTGGCAGGAATTGCTGTATTTTTCTGAGCTGATACCACTCTGGCCAACATGAACATTTTTATGACAAAATCTCATCACATTGTGTTTATTTATACACAGGTGTCAGAAAGTGAAAGTACTGGATAAAATGTTCTGTATTTTTTTTTTCTTTTTTCTTCAGTCACACAATTTCTTTTGTAAGCGAGGTTTTTACAAATTTTTTAAGCTTTATCAAATTACTTTTGCATGTCTAACTAATGCCATGCTGTAAAGTGAATCAGCACTCAGCAACAAAGACCTGAGATGCAGATGTGAAATATGCTCCCTTGTAGGAATCACGAGGTGGATGGTGCTGGGAAGCTACAGAAACCTTAAATATCCTGTTGTGTGAAGCAAATCACTGAGCCCTAGTAAGCTGTCTGTTTGTTCCCTCAGCATAGAGTAATATATGAAGACAGAGACGAGACAAGATGCTGTGCATTTTTTATTGTACTTTTTCAGTTTGTGACTTTTGTTTCTCCATTTCCAGATTCATCATGGCAGAATTATTGCAGACTGAGAGAACTTATGTGAAAGACCTAGAAACCTGCATAAGTGTGAGTTTTTGTGGGGAAAAAAATATTCAAAAAAATTGGCTGATGTTTTTTTTTTTTTAAATAGAAGACTCTAGTGGTTCTCAATCCATGGGCCGTGACAGGGAGTATTGTAGGCCGCTCTGAAGTCTCAAAGCAGCAAAAAAAAATTATTCCGCATTTTTCACGCAATGCATAGGGGCAGACTGCATGAATGCAAGCTGCAGAATTATAGGTAGCTTTATTAGTATGTCCACCTTGCTGCTGTTGGAGAAAGGATGGTCCAGACACCATTTCTTCCAGCATCAATCAGAAATGTGATGTACGTAAAAAGACGGCATCACTTTTGGAGTGCGACACTGGCATCTTTCTGACCATGTTGCTGAAACGAGCAGTGTTACAGCATAATTTTGGAGAACAGTCAGTGTAGATTATGTGAGAGAGCAGAAGTGAAATATACTGTCCAAAAAAAAGAAACGCATAACTACTAATGACCCAAATTTAGCCATAACTTTGATATTCTATAGTTTTTTTAAATTGAATGAAGAAAATTTTCAAATTGCACACAATAATACCTAAGGGTTTAAATACTCACTTGACAGTTTCTTGCATCTGTGTGATGAGAATTTGTCAGTCCCAGGGGTTCTCAAGTTAGTATGTTATGTGGCGTCCGCTAGCATCGATCAGCGACTGGCATCTCCTGGGCATAGATGCGATCAGATGTCTAATTGCACCTGTAGGATGGCTGCCCACTCTTCCTGGAGTGCCTGTCACAGATCACCACGATTGGCTGGAGAAATGTTTCGCCGACAAACACGTCTTTGCAGCTCATCCTATAGGTGCTTGATTGGATTCATGTCTGGAGACAGGGATGGCCAGGGAAGGGTGAGAATGTTGTTGGCAGTCAGGAACTGTGTGGTAACCATGCAGAATGGGGTCCAGTGTTGTCCTGTTGAAACACAGACCTTTGTGCAGCCAAAAATGGAAGGACATGGGATGGAAGAATTTCATTGACGTATCGTTACGCAAAATAGAAGAAGTCAATATGGTCCAAGAGGGTTTCAGGCAAGGAAGAGGATCAAGATATCATATATTCAATATAAGATTAATAATAGAGAAATGCAGTGAGTTTAATCTTTTATAGACTACTCAAAGGCATTATAGACTACTCAAAGGCATTTGATTGTGTACAATGCCAGAAACTTTGGGAAATAATGGGAAAAAAATGGGATTTCCAACACATTTAATACAATTACATCACTGCTGTATCTAGACCAACAGGCAGCAGTAAGAATAAATGGTGAAGCAACAGCTTGGTTTGACATAAAACAAGGGGTCTGTCAGGGGTGCATATTGTCACCTTACTTATTTAACTTGTATACTGAGAATATAATGAGGAATGTTAGAGAAGATGTAGACAAAGAATATTACAGTGCTATAACAATTGGAGGTTATGAAATACCAGAGATTAGATATGTTGTTGGCACAGTATTAGTGTCCACAACACAAAAAGGAATGGAAAAACTGATTATGTCAGTCCATAAGAACAGCGAAGAGCAAAACCTCTATCTTAATGCAAAGAAAACTAAATTGATGACAACTGACAAAACAAACAAGGCAGCTGAATATGTATCAATTAAGAAAAAGTGGAAGAAGTGGAGAGTTTTGAATATCTTGGATCACTACTAACTAATAATGGAGATACAATGAGAGAAATTAAAAGGAGGACATACAATGAGAGAAATTAAAAGGAGGACATCTGTCATTCTTCAGAAAGTAAAACTAAAGAATCTGTGGAGTGGAACAGACAGAACTACAAAAATAAGATTTTTAAGGGCATGCATCTTTCCCATTGCAGCATATGCCTGTGAGACCTGGACACTTAACAAAACAGCTGAGAAACACACATATGCCTTTGAATGTAAATGCTACAGAAGAGTTCTTCAGATATCATGGACACAAAAAAGAACAAATATATCCATACCACAAGAACTTAATATTGAAGAAGGCTGCCTAATAAAGAGGATTAAACAAAGAAAACTTAAATATTTTGGACACATTAAACGTCGTGATAATCTAGAGAAGACCGCATTGGAAGGGTACAAATGGGAAAAAAGAAAGAGAGGAAGAACAAGGCAAAGAGGGCAGCAAGACATCGTTGATGATCTGCAAATGGATGCATCTGTAGCAGGCCATCTTGCTCACAACCGAGAGGCCTACAGGAGTGTTGTTAGGGAGGCAAAGTTCTGCAAGGGACTTGCAAATGAATGAATAAAATGAAAAATCGCTGTGTATTCAAGCCTCCTTCAGTCTGAATCAGTGGACTCCTTCCATTGAAATTGATCATTCACTATACCATTACACTTCCACCACCATGCGGCGGAGCTTCATCAGTACAATTTTAGGCAAAACATTCATTTGGCCTACGGTAGACCCTTCTCCGCATATCATGGTGGTGCAACAAAAAGGAAGATTCGTTATTAAACCAGACATGTCTCTATTGATTGTCAGTTGTCCAGGGCCAATGCTTGGTTGGCCTTAACAAGTCGATTTTGGCGATGGCGTCTCGTTACGACAGGACCTCGGTGAGGTCATTGTGCCACCAGTCCAGCTTCATGCAGCATATTCCAGACAGTTTGATGAGACACATGACGTCCTGCAAGCAATAACTGGACACTTGAGCCAGCTATTGTAAACCTGTTTCTGAGGTGATGAACCAGAATAAAGCAATCATCAGCTGCTGTTGTCACCCTAGGTCGTCCACTGCAGTGCTGGTCTTCAGCTGAGCCAGTGGCTTGGAAACGGTGCCAAAGTCAACTGATGGTACTCTGCTGCAGGTTTAAATGCATGGCAGCCTGAATTTGACTTTCGCCTGCATGCAGGCAACTGGTAGCAATGTTTCGTAAATTTTGCAGTAGACACGCCATAATTATCTGCTTGAAAATTTGAATTTGTTTGTGTAACCTCATCCTTTTATAGGGTTTCATTTGCATGGGAAGTGAGTTGTGCTCACCACAAAAATCACGACTTTTCCATAAACGCAACGTGAGTTATGGTAAAAAAATGCTTGATTAGCAAGAGCATCTACTGCGTTCTGACTATACATGAGAATAGCAAAATTCACGCTAAATCATGGACCTGATATCTTGGTGACAATTTTTGGTTTGGTTTGAGACACCTGGAAAAAAATTTTTGTCATAACATATAAAAAATGAAGCTTATGTAAGCTATGCATTTATTTATTTTTTTGAACAGTATATAATTCTCGGCAATTGTGATTTAGTTTAAAAATCATATTTTGTTGGCTTGAGAGCTGCTATTTGGTCTTGGTGCTGTGTGTAATTCATATTGGATTAATCAATTGATTCCAATTACCCACGTAGTGATTATGGAGACTTTTAGGATAGCCATTTTTATTGTTTAAACTTTAAAACTTCAGGCGCTAAAATGGATTGATTTGTGAAACGCAAGCCTTCAACTTCGTGTAAACAAATTGATGGTGGTGGCAGCGAAAGTCACTGTGATTGAGACGGTGTTAACGTTGATATTTGTATGAAAACTAAGTACGCTCGAAAATATGATGTGGAGTATAGTAAGTACGGTTTCGTTCCATCATCAAATGACCAAAATCTGCCACGGTGTGCAAATCTTCTCTAATGAAGCAATGAAGCAGACGAAATTGCGCCGTCATCTAACTACAATACATCCAGATCTACAGAATAAAACCAAAGAATTTTTTTAACGTAAAACCGAGGAATATAGTAAACAGAAGACAGTATTAAAAACAAGAGCCATTCTAAACGGAAAAGCTCTTAAAGCATTGTACCTGATTGCCAAGATAATGGCAAAATCAAAGAAACCGCACAAGATTTGGGAAGATCTTATCATGCTAGCCACTGTTGAGATTTGTGACATATTGTTTGGCTCAGAATATGCTACAAAACTGAAAATCATTCCCATCTTGAAAATCATTCTGTCCGCCGAAGAATATCTGAAATGTCTGAGGACATTGTCGCGCAGCTAACTGAACGATTACAATGTACTAAGTTTGCTATTCAGTTAAATGAGTCAGCTGATATTGCCGGTGAGTCACAGCTGCTTGTTTATGTTTGCTATTGTTGGCAAAGTAGTATGCAAGAGGAATTTCTTTTTTTGCAAGTCACTGCCTGTGAGAATGACGGCCGATGAAATATTTAATGTTTTAAACGATTTTTTCACAACTTTTGGACTTCAGTGGACGAATTGCATCTGGTGTTTGCACCGATGGTGCTACCACAATGACTGGCTGAAACAGTGGCATTGTAACTCGCATAAAGCAAGTGTCACCCAAGATTGTAGGCACCTATTGCATGATCTATCATGAGGCACTCGCTTCATAGAAGTTGAATGAAACACTTGGATCTGTACTCGAAGACTGTGTTCGGATTGTAAACTTCATCAAAAACTAGAACAGTGAACAGTCGATTATTTGCTCAACTTTGTATTGAGTCAGATGCAGATCACAAGCATCTCCTATTGCACTTGGCTGTGCATTGGTTGTCCAGAGGAAAAGTTCTTTCAAGGGTGGTTGAGCTTCGTTTAGAATTGTCGCAGTTTTTGACAGAACACAATCTCGACCTGGCAAATAAGGTTGCTGATATTGAGTGGCTTGCCATGCTGGCATACCCTGCTGACATTTTTAGCCTTTTGAACATATCACTACAGGGCAAAGATGCCAGTATACTAAAGACATACGACAAAGTTGCAGCCTTTAAGAAGAAACTACGACTTTGGCACCCACGACTCAAGAACAAACCACAAGACATGTTTCACTTGTTCTGTGAATTTATAGAGAGCAATGAAGTTTAATGGCGAGATTCTGGAAGAGGCCACTGGTGTAATAAAAGGGCATCTCTTGCTGAATATTTTGACAAATACTTCACGCCCGAAGACATCGAAGCATACGACTGGATTCGTAATCTTTTTCATTGTGCATTCTCTGAGTTACCCAGTCATGCACAAGAAGAATTAGCGGAACTGTCTAGCAGCCGTACATTACAAATCAAATTTAACTTATTTATGTGAAGTTTCATTTTCTGCATTGACTGCCATGAAAATCAAATACGGTTCAAGAATGAATGTGGAGGATGATCTTCGAGTGTGTTTGTCACAAATTCCAGCCAGAATAGACATGCTATCCAACTGGAAACAGTGCCATCTTTAAGGTAAATGAAAAGAACTTTTATGTAGCAATGAATATGCAGTTAAACATGTAGAGAAAATATTATATAGTACTTTATAAAATTAGATTTATACCTTGCAGATATAAAGCACTTCGTTAGTGGGCCACAAAAATGTTTGACTTTTAAATGTGAGTTCAGCAAAACAGTCTGAGAACCACTTCTCTAGGGAGAGTACAAACTGGCATGTATTCAGATTGTCACATTTTATTATTTTATCATTACTGAACCCAGTTTCAGATTTTTCTCTGCTTTAAGGCTTTGGATTAGGATTTGAAAAACATGATTTATAACAAGAATTCACAGTATTATCCACGTCATTTTTTACCACAGTTGTCACTTTTTGTCACGCAGTGAAAAATGTATCATGCACCATTTAAAAATTTCTTGGTTATTACGTGAAACCTATGTCTATGGCTGACATGAAGTCTGCTGTAGTGACTGGGAATTATCAATTAAAAATCTCCTCAGTGTTATATGAAACCCATGTCTGAGCCTGGAGTCAATGTCCCAACTGGCATTCTGGGCAAGGAGCATGTAGTGTTCAGCAACATGGACGAGATTTATGACTTTCATAAAGAGTAAGTTTTTTTTCTTATTCACACTAATTAACCCTCCTCCTACCAGATAGAGGATTCTTGAAAGTGTCTTTTTTTTTTGTACCAGACATTTCGAAAATACGTTGACTGTTTTTTATTTCAAATTAATTTTGGTGAACTCTTTTGACTAAAATTATATGGCGCATACATAATTTCAAGGTGAAATGAGTACAGCATATTTTGCTTTGTAAGTGGAATTATGTAACTTGAAATGCTGAAAGAAGAAAAGAAAGTGACAAAAATTTTGACTTGCAACAAACTGTTGTTTTTAATTCCATGATGAAAATTGGTTTCACAGACTTAACAGTTAAATTTACACTTCTGCTTCAGAAAGGTCAGCGTGCAAATGTTCAGAGTTCACCTGATATTTTATAAAAGTTGTCAAACAGCTTACAGCTCTCCTCCGTTGTGTGAAGGAAGTAGCACCGTACAACTCTAACTTGTGACTGATTGTATTTTGTTGTGTTTGCAGTGTTTTCCTGAAAGAGCTGGAGAAGTATGAAAGCATACCAGAAGATGTGGGACACTGCTTTGTCACGTGGGTAAGCATGACTGACAGGCCCTAATAGTTTTTATTAGAAATTCAGATCTTGGACAAGAAATACAAGTTTTTAAAGCTGAGCTTGTTTTTAAAAGATGGGGGGGGGGGGGGGGGGGAAGAGAGGAGATGAGAATTAGAAACAATTAAATGACCTTCATTTGTGCACTCTGGACATACTCCTAGGTGCTCCAGTCTCCTCATTAATATCCTCATCATCACATAATGACTTTTAGCACTCGTTTCACTTGACTTTTTTTTTTTTTGGTGCAGTTTTTGAGAATAGGGACAACTTTAATGTCCAGGTGTTCAAATATTATTTATTTATTTATTTTTTTTTTTGTTCTTTCTTTTCCTTTCTTCTTTCTGGCCAGAAATATGAAATTTACTTCCAAAAATAAGCTCCTTAAAGATTTCATAATTAATCTTCATAATTAATATTTCATGTATATTATTTATTTATGCTTTTCTTTTCTTAGAGTAAATATTAAGGTTGAGGAAATTTTGACTTGATATTTGGTCAGAGAATGAAATTTTGTTTAACTCATTTGATACTGGAGCAAAAGTGCTGGGCTTCCTTTATTTTTAACCAACGCAGACGTTACATGACCGAGCAGGTGTCTTGATATGGGGGGAGGGGGAGGGGGTGGTGGTTCCCTTTGTAAAAGACATTGTAAGAAACTAATTCCATGTTCAACACTTGTGTATCACATATGAAAATAAGTGGAAATGAATGAAGATTCCATAAATGAAGTTGTTTGTCATAAAAAAACAAAAAGAAAAAGAGTTCAACTGGTGTGAACAGATGGAAACATTTTTTGCCACAAAAAGAAAAAATTCTTTTTGGGTCTGAGCAATAAAATTAAGTTTTATTTACCTTAACTGTGTCATAGTCCAATACAAAATATGTAGGTCAACACGAAAACATTGTTTGCATCGATATTTGGGGATGTTTTTGATATCCAGTAAATCTAACAGGTCTACAGCTGCCACAAACACGTACAGTAATATAGGTCTAATCGGTCGATGTGACCCTTCTGCTGACCGATCCAAAAAAAAAACTTGAACATTACACTCAAATCAGTAAAATCAATGAATTTCAAAATTTCCTCATAAGCAGGCATGGCAGGAAGTTAAACTTTTCATTGAGAAGAGTTCTTACTGGTTAAATAAAAAGTTACATTGATTTTTCTACCAAAAAAAAAACATTAATGGCTCTTCGGTTATAACTGTCAGACCGGAAGCAGTCATAAATGGACATGTGATATCGAATGAGTTAAAATATAGGAAACAATATTAAAGAGCTCACTCACTGTTTTTATTTATATATGAAGTTTGTATTCATCTTATGCTTACAGGCTGAAAAATTTTCCATCTATGTGACATACTGTAAGAACAAACCAGACTCCAATGCTTTGTTGGTAGAGCAAGCTGGATCATTCTTTGAGGTTGGTGCTTATTACTTATGTACTGGCATAGGCATGAGTCTTACAAGATTTTACATCCAGTGTGTCAGGAATTTACATGGTTTATTTAAGGCCTATTAGGTAATGATCACAAGTGAATAGGTGCAACATTTAGCATAAAAACAATTTTCCTGGTTTAATTTAGTCATGCCAAGAATGGTAGAAAACGGGGAAACCACCCTAGCAGGAGATGGATGGAGGAGATGATAGACAGTCTTAAAGTTACTGCTGTGTGTGGTCAGAATATTGAATTTCTTTGTGTTATCAAATCAGATGACAACACTCGTTAGTCACCTTGCATTAATAGGAATGCTTTCCTCTCGTGTTAGATCCACAGAACAATAAACTGCTTCTCTTATGTAATTACTTTGTGAGAAATTTGTGCACATTGAAGTGATTTTATAATAGGTTTAATATTTACAGATTTAGAAAATTAAAAGTTTCAACTTGAGCAGGTCTGTTTACAGATTTGTACATTGTTAATCAACTTCCATAACAACTGCATTTCATAGAAACATTGAAAACTGATAACAGAATGCACGCACACAAGTTTTAAGAGCAAAGTTGGAAACAGTCCAACCTGTGCCATCAATGAACCAGTAGTAACATCGGAACATGTCCTGTAAGACTGCATGTTGTATGAAGAGTTGGCCCTTGATAATCAAAGTAAAGGAAATATTATATGAAGACTTCATTTTCTTGGAAACAATCTGAGGCAAAAATCAGCACCTGAGAAAGAAAGAAGATGTGAACAGCATAAAGAGTATGAGAATGATGTAGGGAGAAAAGAGGAAGTGGAATGGTAATCTGAGAACAGACAGGAGTGGATGATGTTAACCATGAGAGAAAAAAAAAAAGAATTTTGATTGAGCTGGTCATGTGTGACAATGAAAAGACTTGATGCCCAAGACGAGCAAGGCAAACCTGGAAACGGAGAGATACGGAGACAAAATGTATAAACTAGGAAAAAAGTAGGAACAACTTTATTATTTAATAATAACACAGTTGTGGTGTTTCAGCGCGAGCCTTTATCAAACAAAAACATACAGGACAAAAATTCAGAGAGAGGAGAAAGAGTATAGATTCACACAAATTTTATGTTAACGAAATAATAAAAAATGAAAAAATTAATGAAAAATTGTAAATGACTTATCTTAGGCCTTAGAACAGTATAGAATTACAATCACCTGTATGTTGCAAGGAGCACAGACAGTATGCACTGGTTAGTATGTAAACAAAGCGTTCATTCTGAAAGGTGCAAAATCGTGCATGGTTGAACGTAGAACTTGTTAAGAGATAAGGATGTGCACAAAAAGATCAGGGAATTATTCCAAGAACAGGGATGACTGGAGAGCCTTTATCCATGGCCTGTGCTCCCAAGGGAGTGAAAGGCGATGATGATGATGATGATGTGATGTTTGATAGTAGATGATGGTAGTGAATGGATGGAGATTTGTGATGTTTGATAGTAGATGATGGTAGTGAATGGATAGGGATTTGTGATGTTTGATAGTAGATGATGGTAGGGAAGGGATGGTAATCTATTTAGGAGAAGGTGAAATGTTTGATTACAGCTGTGGTAGAGAAGTAGTAATGTGATCATGTGTGAGGGTACTAAGCTATGTGCAACAAGTGAGAATGAGTAAGATTGTGGACTCCTCTACCACAACCATGCACAATTTTGCGCCTTTCAGAATGAACACTTTGTTTACATAGTAACTGATGCATATTGTTTGTGCTCCTTGCGACACAAAGACGATTGTAATTCTGTTCTGTTCCAAGACCTAAGATAAGTCATTTACAATTTTTCATTAATTTTTTCATTTTTTTATTATTTCGTTAACATAAAATTCATGTGAATCTATATTTTGTCTCCTGTCTCTGATTCTTTGTCCTTTGTTTGATAAAGACTTGCGCCGAAACGTCACAACTGTGTAATCATTAAATAATAAAGTTGTTCCTACTTTTTTTCCTAGTTTATACATTTTGGTATCATAGCTTTACTGCAGTGCTTCGTGTATAGTTGTATACCTATACAATAATTATTGTGTGTTACTAAGATATGGAGACAGATCTTTAATGCAAGATCTCATAATGCAGGAAGTGTGAGACAGGAAATTGATAACATCAGTTCCCAAGATTGATAACATTATGTCCCAAGATTGACAGCATCAGTTCCCAAGATTGATAGCATCATATCCCAAGATTGACAACATCAGTTCCCAAGATTGACATCAGTTCCCAAGATTGACTCCAATGGAGTTCTTTGATTTGCACACGTACAGTATAGCTGTGGATGTCTTCTGGATCAGTGATAAAAATATACACATCATTAATACATGATGAATGCAGTATATCAGATAGTCTTTCTATCATATCCATATTTAATCTTTGTTTTTCAAAGTTTGGAGAGGTCAGTTTTGTTACTTCTGCCTCTGCTCTGTCAGGAGATGCAGTATAAAAGCAAGCTGAATGAACCCATTGCCTCCTACTTGATCAAACCAGTCCAGAGAGTTACAAAGTACCAGCTTCTTCTCAAGGACTTGCTCACATACTGTGAGGAACACACAGGTGAAATCAAGGTGAGTCGGCAGGTGTGGGTGTACTTAGGCAGTAAAGTTTCAGATAAGTTGGTGAAGGGCTGTAGAGTTTTATCAGTGTTCAGTATTTTTCCATGATCTCATCAAGTAGAACTTTCTTACGTCTGAGTGATGTTTATTCTTAACTGTTTGTTATACTGCTGCAAATTATTAACCTGAAGATTGTTATTGTCAGTGATAAACGTAGTTTTCGTTTATAATTTTTGACTTAAAATATTGTCTGGGTTATGTAAACTACCTTGTGAGCCCTATGTGACGTTTAATGGCACAGGAAGGATATAAGATATGTAAAATTGATTAATTATGTAATTCTTCTTCTCTCCAGCTTTCTGCCCATGTGACATGTCTTACTTTGCCAAACTTGTTTGAATAGTTACTTATTATGATGTTCAGATGAGCTTTTCAGATGTAGCAGTATGATACACGTCACATAACTGAAGTCTGTACAAACTTTTACTCTGAAATAGGAAGCTCTGGAAGTCATGATGAATGTTCCTAAGAAAGCAAATGATGCCATGCACCTGAGTATGTTGGAAGGCCTTGAGGACAGCCTGCAAGCTTATGGAGAAGTTCTTCTACAAGATAACTTTACAGTCTGGGACCCTAAGCAGCTTATTAAGAAAGGGCGAGACCGCCACTTGTTCCTCTTTGACGTCTGCCTTGTCTTCTCCAAGGAAGTAAAGGATAGCAGTGGGAAGTCCAAATACATCTATAAATTTAAGCTAATGGTGAGTGAAGGTTGTGTTTGCTTTCTTTCTCAAGATTGGTAATGAAGTTTCAGGTGTGAACTTTACTGTGGCTTTGATTGTCAGATAAGTTTTTTGTTTTTTTTTGTGTGAAGAGAGCTCTGTGGACTATGGCCGAGAGCTGATTATAGCACCTTTATAACTCATTATCAGCACTTTGTGTGCAGAGAAACAACAAAATTCGAAGGTTGACACTTGATTATTATGCCTATGTCAGTAGTGACTGTGGTGAAACATTTGACAGAGATTAAATAGAGAAATAATTTCTAGCTCTGTATTCATATAGCCCTCTGACAAAGGTGTTTACATTAAAAGGGCAGTGCAGTTGTCATTTAGCAAGCCATAGCAGTCCTCTAAATTGCCAGAGTCAGAGTTGGATTTATCAGGCTTTGCCAGCCACCCTGGAAACATGATGCAACCAGTGGCCTTGTGAGAGCAGATGCTAAAGATGAAGCAGAGCAAATCAAAGTCAGGCAGGGCACTGCTTCATTTCTTACTTGTACTTCTGGTAAAAGGCTGTTGTGCTTCTTCGGGCTGGTAAGATATGGCAGGTTGTGGAGCCTGCAGGAAAGTCAGCTCTAACTCTCATCACTTCTCATCCCAACATGATGCTTGTGTTTTTGTATTTTAAAGGCTTCAGTAGAGAATACTATTGGATTTTTAGACAGTCTTAGAACAGCAGCAATCACATATCATTTTATACTGTCATATATTCATTCATTCATGTCTGTTTATATGTGCATCCCTAATGATATGATCATGAGTAAAATTGAATAACAGCTGCTGTCATTAACAGGAATAACAGTGGTTCTTGTGTCTGTTATATTTTTTGTTTCTGTTTTTTTTTTTTGTGCTAGATCTCAGAAATCAACGTAACAGAACATATAGAAGGTGATGAGACCAAGTTTGCCTTATGGACTGGCAGAGCCCCTATATCTGATTACAGAATCATTCTTAAGGTTTGTATTTGAACTTTTAAACAAAATAAATGCTGACATTATTATCTTTGTTCCTTTTATCCTTGTTTCTGAATGATAGTAACTCCATGCCTATAATTAATCTATACAGCAACCATGAAATATGTGAAATGAAATGAAAAATGAATGCTTTCTCATGGAAAGAGGAGGAGTTGCAGTATCAAGGATAAAAAAAAAAAATTATGCTTCTTGTCTTTAACCCCTGAACCCAAATTTAGCATTTCATTCGGCAGTGATTGTTGGTAACAAACCAATTCATGTTTGTAGGCTCCAGAATGTATTTTTTTAGTTTCAGTAAATCTCACCAACGGACAATGGCTACGATCACTGACTAGTACAGTCACTGACCAGTAGGAAAGCAGTGGTAAACTATCCTTTGGAAATATACCAAGAAACCCAAACAGCAACATGAAAAGTCAAATAGGAAAAAGATCTGGTGGTGAGTCCCCCAGGCCAGATAGATCTAATTTTATCACTGGGGAAGAGTGTGAGACAGAGGTCAGTACTAGTAATTGTGATGACGGACAAAATCCTGACGGTGTTACCAAGGAAAACCTCTGCATCAAACTAAAAAGAAAAATAAGAGTCGGAACATGGAATGTAAGAAGTATGTATGAGGGAAACTATCAAATAATAAGTGACAAGATGAAAAGAACAGGGATACACATTTTGGGAATCTGCAAACATCGATGGAAAGAATCAGGACACTTTAAGAGTGAGAATGATAATATCTTTATATACTCTGGTGGAGAATTAGGAGGAAAGAATGGAGTGGCTTTTTACTTTGACAAATCAACATCAAAAGCATTATTGGTTACCATCCAGTATGTGATAGAATCCTCACAATCAGACTTAAGGGCATTCCTAGAAACGTAACAATCATCCAGATATATGCACCTACATCAGCAGCAGAAGAAGAGGAAGTAGAAGACTTTTATAACACACTGCAAACGACAATAGACTAGGTACGGAAAAATGATATTGTATTAATAATGGGTGATTTTAATGCAAAGATTGGTACAGAAAGAGCAAAAGATGAAGGACATGTTGTAGGGAGATTTAGCATAGGACATAGAAATGAGGCAGGAGACAGTCTAATGGCATTTTGCATTGAAAATGAGCTAATGATTGCTAACACACTTTTTTAAACAACATCCAAGAAGACTTTACACATGGACATCACCTGATGGGAAAACCAAGAATCAAATAGATTACATTTTTGTGCAAAGAAGTGGAGGTCAAGTATAACATCAGCAAAAACGTTACCAGGTGGTAATTGTGACACAGACCATGAGTTATTAATAGCAGACAATAAGATAAAGATAAAAAAGACAGTTACAGGATCAAGACTACTCCGCTTTGATCTTACAAAAATACCAGAACAATACAGCATAGAAGTGAAGAACCATTTTGAAATCCTGATGGCTGTACAGGAGGAGATGACACCAGATGAATTGGCTACGCAGGCCAGAGATATTAACAACAGCTAAAGACATGGTTCCAGTAAAGAAAACACAAAAGAATGGATGGATTACAGCAGGCACACTAGAACTGATAAAACAAAGTAGAGAAATGAAGACACAGTGGAAAGTGACAAACAACAAAGAGGAATATAAATCTTTAAACAAAAGAAGTACGAAGAAACATAAGAAAAGACAAAAGACAATACATACAAGATTGTTGTGAAGGAATAGAGAGACATCAGAAGTGTGGAAGAGATAGTGAAATGTTTGAAGAAATGAAGACATTGACGAGAAATGTCACACCTAAGCTAAATGTAATTTGTGATGAGATAGGGAATACCTTGACAGAGACAGAAGAAATTCTAGAAAGATGGAAGGAATATTGCAGAGGAATGTATGAAACAACCGACTGTGAAAGCAGAAATCTACAGTGTGAATTATTATTGGAGGAGAAAGAACCCGAACCGACAAAAGAAGAAGTTTTATGGGCAATAAAGAATCTGAAAAATGGTAAATCTCCAGGATGTGATGAGATAACAGCTGAACATATTAAAGCAGGAGGAAAGGAATGTGCAACAATCTATCATGCACTATGTAAAAAGATATGGCATTCAGGTATTTGGCCAAAAGAATGAAAAAGAACTGTATTCATACCACTGCCAAAAAAAGGGTAACCTGAAATTATGCACAAACTACAGAACTGTTGCCCTGATTAGTCATGCTAGTAAAATTCTGTTAAAAATCATAATGGATAGACTTCGAAAGAAAATAGAAGAAGTCAATATGGTCCAAGCTGGTTTCAGGCAAGGAAGAGAATCAAGAGATCATATATTCAATATAAGATTAATAATAGAGAAATGCAGAGAGTTTAATGTGAATCTATATTTATCGTTTATAGACTACTCAAAGGCATTTGATTGTGTATAACACCAGAAACTTTGGGAAATAATGGAAAAAATGGGATTTCCAACACATTTGATACAATTAATATCACTGCTGTATCTAGACCACCAGGCAGCAGTAAGAATAAATGGTGAAACGGCAACTTGGTTTGACATAAAACAAAGGGTCCATCAGGGGTGCATATTGTTGCCTTACTTATTTAACTTGTATACTGAAAATATAATGAGAAATGTTAGAGAAGATGTAGACGAAGAATATTACGATGCCATAACAATTGGAAGTTATGAAATACCAGAGATTAGATATGCTGATGACACAGTGTTACTATCTACAACACAGAAAGGAATGGAAAAACTAATTATGTCAGTCCGTAAGAACAGCGAAGAGCAAAACCTCTATCTTAATGTGAAGAAAACTAAATTGATGACAACTGACAAAACAAACAAGGCAGCTGAAATATGTATCAATGAGGAAAAACTGGAAGAAGTGGAGAGTTTTGAATATCTTGGATCACTACTAACTAATAATGGAGATACAATGAGGGAAATTAAAAGGAGGACATCTATCACTCTTCAGAAAGTAAAACAAAGAATCTGTGGAGAGGAGCAAATAGAACCACAAAATAAAGATTCTTAAGGGCATGCATCTTTCCCATTGCAACATATGCCTGTGAGACCTGGACACTTAACAAAACAGCTGAGAAACACACATATGCCTTTGAATGTAAATGCTACAGAAGAGTTCTTCAGATATCATGGACACAAAAAAGAACAAATATATTTATACTACAAGAATTTAATATTGAAGATGGCTAGCTAGTGAAGAGGATTAGGGAGAGAAAACTTAAATATTTTGGACACATTAAACATCATGATAGTCTAGAGAAAACTGTCTTGGAAGGGTAAATAATGGGAAAAAGAAAGAGAGGAAGACCAAGGCGAAAATGGCTGCAAGACATCGTTGATGATCTGCAAATGGATGCATCAGCAGCAGGCCATCTTGCTCACAACCGAGAGGCCTACAGGAGTGCTGTTTGGGAGGCAAAGTTCCGCAAGGGACATGCAAATGAGTGAATGAATGAAATCTCACCAAATTTAAAATTAATAAACTCTACAAAATCAAAACTAGAAAATGCAAGATTCAGTGCACTGAATTTTTTCATGAAGTACAGAGATGAGAACATAAGTAACCTTTCATTTGCCACATAAATTGTGGTTTTAGAAAATCATCGTTTGTACTAACAAAACTAACTTCTCTGGAACCTAAATTCAGCCCTTGATTTAAAAAGTGTTCAGAGTCCTTCTTTTAGGTAAACGTATAGTGTGTTATTTTAAAAAAGGCATTTGATAGCGTACACAGAGGTGCATTTTGGAGAATATTAAGACTATGTAGATACCATCTAAAATTGTCAGTATCATTGGTAATCTCTACAACGGATATGTTTGTGCAGTCAACACAGAAGAAGGAAAGAGCGAATAGTTCCAGATTGAAACAGACATGAAACAAAGATGCATACTATCTCCTTTGCTTTTTGGAATTGCCATAGACTTTATAATGAAAAAAATGTTGCACAGGTAAAATGGGCATTGATTGGGTACATGGGACCCGACTAGAAGATCTTGATTTTTCAGATGACATAACTCTTGTCAGTGACATCAATTTGATGCAAGAAAAAACATTTACGTTGTCTTTACTGGCTAGTAAAATAGGACATGAAGTTAACAAGGGAAAAAAAAAAATAATGAAACTCCCCATTAATTCTTCCCATGCCTAATGACTAAAAATGGTCACTTCTGATTTGTGTCTGTAGAGCTGTGTGACTATATTTCGCTACATGCTTTGTTTCATTAATAACCTAGTGTAACATTTAAATTGTAAACATTTAGTGCGCATGCCCCGTGACCTTTTTCAAAATGGCCGAAGAGTGCTTAGTTACGAGGGAGAAAATTGAAATTTTCTGTGAGAAATTTCAATTTTTGGTGATGTAGATAGGGATATGGAGATACATACCCTGTGACTATATCACTGTTCTTGAATGTATCCCAAGTAGATCTAGACATATTAGATGACTGGAGAAGTAGTTAGAAGGTTATTTCAGACATTATTTTAGGGGGAAAGGCACATACAATCACAAGACGAGATCGACAGGTAGTCGACAGGTAGTTCTAGGCATCTCAGATGGTACATACTGTACCCTAGACCCAGCTGATGGTAAGTAGGACACAGTTATTACCTAAAAACATCACATTACTTCTTTTTTCCTAAAAAAAACAAACTCTGCATTTATGAAATCTTCATACATTTTTAGTTATTTTGAAACATAATAAGTACACATAACATGGAAATCTTGTATTTCATTCACTTTTCCAACTATACCCCCAGTACATATCAAGACCCACGCTTTTATTCTATCACCAAACAGAACATCCGTGTTTCTTCCTGCGGCACAGATTGAGTTAATCAAGAAGGAAAAATATACATTTTGGAGGTGGGGGGGGGGGGGTGCTAGTTAGCTAAGTCGATAGTACGCTGTTCTCTCGTGGCTAGACGGCTGCTTGTCCTACCAGAGTCCGTGTTCGAATCCCAGATAATTCTTTTATGATTTTTCTTTCTCTCATGTCTCACTAAAGTGCTTTGTCTACGATTTTTTTGAGGTCTAATCCTACAAAACTGTGTTCTATTACTTTACTGTACCAAAGCCTTGTAGTTTCTTATTTATAAAAAAATTGTTCCTTGTGATGAAGAAGTACACCAGTTTGCATACCTCGGCAGCTACATAGACCAGAATAGTGACATCAGAAAGGAATTTAGAATTAGAATTGCAGAAGCAGTATTGACCTTCAAGAGTCTTGAGAACATATGGCATTCAAAAGTTATAAGCACAAAAACCAAACTAAGATTATTCAATTCAAATGTAATATCCACCCTCATTTATGCATGTGAAAGCTGGATAACAACTAAAGAAAGAGGCCTCTTTTGAAAAGAAATGCCTAATGAAAATAACTCAGTATAAGGTGGAACAAATTCAAGAACAATGCATAGATAAGGCAGATGAGTGAACGATAACCTGTCTCATGGGTGATCAGAAAAAAGGAGATGATATATGTTGATCACGTGATGAGAAGAAAAAGAAAATCCCAAAACAAGCTATCAAGTGGAACACAACAGGCTGAAGAAAAGATCGACCACATGAAACTCTAAAGAGGACAGTGTCGAAAGAGACTGAATTAGTAGGCATAAAATCCCTTGATGAGGTTGAAAAGCTCGCCAAAAACAGGAAAACTTGGCAAACTACCATGCAAGCCCTTTGTGACGTTTAACAGCGTGGGAAGGATGTAAGATAGTATTGTGTTATATGTATTTTAAAGGGATAGGAATGCGGAGAACTATAGTGGTAGTATTCAAACAGTACTAGAACGCATAAAGATTTTCCTTGTAGTTTTTATATAGATCATGTTCATGCATCTTGTTTCAGGCCTCATCGCTAGACACTAAACAACAGTGGGTAAAGAAGATGAGAGAACTGATTCAAGAGCGGGTCATGTATTTGAACGATGCCCTGAAAGACAAGCAGGCAACCATGTTTAAGCCTCCGCCTAAGTTCTTTAATGCCAGCCGTGTGAGCCGGTAAATGTGAATATATGAATGCAAATTACTCATTTATTTTTATTTTATTTGTTATTTTCACCATTGGTATCCTTTTAGTAAATCTGCATTTTTATAATTATATAAACAATGAACACTTTACATCAGTGCAGCAGTATAGCAAAATAGAAATTTCATAATAAAATTTATCATTATAAAGCTCAGTGTGGTAGGAAGTCAAAGAAACAGAACATGAAAGAAAGATAACTTCAGATTTTTCTGATCTTTTGTTGCAAGTTGAGTTTTTCTGTCCTGAAAGGAGAATTGCATTTGGTTCATATGACTATTGGTGGTTTTCAGCAGTGATTTGGCTGTTAAATACCCTCAGACTATGCAGTTAAAAAAAAAATTACTGGTTCATAAATATCAGCATTTTTTTTTGTCAAAGAAGGCATATTTGAAGTAGGCAGATATCAACTATTGTTTTTGTTTTGGCCAGCTTTACCAGTGTTGGGTAAAACAAGCCCAACTGCAGGATCAGCATCACGCCAAACCATATAACCTTTTGATCTTCATGGATCTGTCAGTGACGTGAGGCCTAAAAAGTGGATGGCCCTATATTGTCTACTGTAATGACAAACTGGTTGCAAGTAAATCAGGAGCCCATGCAACTACTGCTTGGGGGATGAGAATGGAGGTGCAGGCAGCATCAGAAGCAGTTTTCTGATTGGTGGAGCAGAGTGACTAGCTTGGGGTCATCATTTCACGCCGTCTCCCCACGGAAGGTTGGCTGCAGTGAATCTCCACTCTGCTCTGTTTCTTGTCTTCTTAGAACACTTGGCCAAGCTTGTCCCTGTCCATCTCTTGATGTTGTCCACCCATCTATGTTGCTGTCATCCTCAAGAAGGGTCTTCAGTATAGTATTGTGCCTCTTGATATGCCCAAAGTATCTTAGCTGTCTTGTTTTTATGATTTTCAACATTTATTTTTCACTTCTAGTTGGTTTAGTGCTTGGTTGTTTGTTTTCCTTTCTGCCCATTAATGTGCCCTTTCTTCTGTATATCCACATTTCATGGGCCTCAGATTTTCTTCTCTCTTGTCTTATTCAATGTCCAGGCTTCTACACCATAAAGGAATATTGAATGTGTGTTGCATTTTATAATATGTAATCTCAGTTGCTGTGATATATGTTTTGATGTAAGGATCTTCCTCATTCTACTGAAGGTGTTTTTTCCAGACCTATTCTTTTGTTAATTTCCTAAGAATGGACAAGGAGGAGATTGTGAGAGCCACCTTGGATAGGCAGCATACGGAGGATGACATTGGGTTGAATGGCACCAGTCACATCAGGGGGATGATCGAACTGGGGGAGAAGCGGGGAAGTGGACGTATTTTCAGAAGGAGTGGTTTAGCGTGTGCTACCCACAACCATCAGCAGGCTTACGCTTCAGTGAGTGTTGAAAAAAGAAGACGGAGTACATTTGGGAATGCCTGGGGTGCGGGGATGCCAGTCTGTGAATACAGTTACAGTTACCAATATTGGATTTGCATAACCTGCCACCTTATTTCAGGTTTGGTTCTCATTTCCTCCTCAAATGATGATTCCCCCCTTAAACAGAGTCACTCACCACAAGTTCTTCCCAGACATGATGGCTGATAGAAAAAATCATGCATTGATGATTTATAAAAATATTCTGACAAATAATACCATGTGGCCTCCTTTCCACCAACTGGCAGGTTCCCATTCAGTATTACACAGATGAGTCCTAGAACCACTGTGTTCTAGGTGTTCTGTGTTGGTGGTTATGGTCAGTGAAAGCAGATCACATGATCTGCCATACTGTATTTGTTGAAGTATAAGTTGAAGTCATGATCTTGCTACTTTTCCCACTAATATTGTGTGCTTTTCTTGAATCCTGGAGGACTTTGCTAGCATTTTTATTGTCACATTTTACTGTATGTGAACAGACAAGATTGCCTCCTTTTTGTGCCTGTCTCTTCTTTGTCATCATCATTTTGAGAAGTTTGATAGTTTTTTTTGGTCTCTAATTGTGATGGTGCAGCTAGCAAGCTACTTTTTGTCCATGTCCATTCATCTAAGTTGTCTTCTTGTATTTTTTCCTTAGATTTTTTTTTGCTTGGAATAAGATTTTCAGTACATTGCTGGTAATAGTAATCAGTATATTACTATTCCTCATAATATGTTCGAGTAAACTTTAGCTTCCTGAATGTGCTTTTCATGATTTCGTTTTCCAGCTTTGGGTGTTCTAATACATGTAAAGAATTTTTTCCCAATTTTTTTTTTTTCTAAAATTATTAGTGATCTGGAGGGTGAGGGCGTAGAGGGGCTGACAGCTTTAGAGAGAAGAGGTTCCCTCATGTCCATTAACTCTAATGCTACAACAGGCACCAATGACAGCAGCAGCAGCAGTGGAGGAGGAGTACAGCCTAGCAAGGTAGGTGGCTGTCTTACAGAGTATGTAATGACTATGTTAGTCACTGGCTGCATACTGCAGGGTA
The DNA here is from genome assembly GCA_009760885.1 of Achatina immaculata. Classification (NCBI taxonomy): domain Eukaryota; kingdom Metazoa; phylum Mollusca; class Gastropoda; order Stylommatophora; family Achatinidae; genus Lissachatina; species Lissachatina immaculata. The sequence continues at coordinate 23,047,856 of CM019713.1, read as the reverse complement.
TGTTGTTTCCAGCATTTTGTTAGCATTCTCTTTCCATCTGTGTTACCATAATGACTGTTTATATCATTAGTTTTCTCATCATACTGTATGTTGTTGCCATAGTGGCTGTTTATATTATATTTCATTTCTCATTATAGTGTTTGTATTGTCTTATGTTGTCTTGTCTCCTTCCTCATTTACTTTTCAGTGTTGAGGGGCAAATAGATCTTGATAGGGCTGAGCGATGTGCTTCATCTTACATTCTTCACATGCTGTTAAATGTCACATAGGGCTTGCATGATAGGTTGCCAAGTTTTCCTGTTTTCCACGAGCTTTTCAACCTCATCAAGAGATGTTATGACCATGAAACTGGCCTCTCTTAACAGTGTCCTCTTTAGAGTTTCATGTGGTTGATCTCTTTTTCTTTGCCCTGTTGTGTTCCACTTGATAGCTTGTTTTGGGATTCTCTGACTGTTTCTTATCATCATGTGACTGATATACGGTGGTATCTAGGGTCATGAATGCCTCTAGTCACGAACAAATTGGCCCACGAACACAATTTCAGAACAAATTTTGACTCGACCCACGAACAATGCCTCTGCGGACGAACACACAAACATGGCTTTGTCGCCATGTTTCCGGCTCGCGAACAGCATCAGTTGTACTCAGGTTTGCGCACTATGAACATTGTTTGTTGTTGCGTTGTTCTTGATACAATTTTTTTTGTTGCTTTTTGCATTAAATTAACCCTCATTATGGCTCCAAAGAAACTGAAAAGTGTTAGTGACAGTGGTGTAAAGAAGCTTAAGCATATTACAGTAGAAATGAAGAAGGAAATAATAACTAAACATGAGAATGGTGTCATGTTTCTGATCTGGCCAAGCAGTATGACATGGCTAAGTCTGCGATCTGTACGATCTTAAAGAACAAAGACGCGCCAGAAAAAAACTGTGACCAGCAGAGCAGTGGATATTTTAAATGACAGTGTGATGTCCCATTTTCGGAAAATTATCCAACAAAGAAGAAGATCGTTATCTTTTGAAAACACCAGCCACCGAGCCAGCAGTCAAACCACTTCCTGTGATACAAAAAAAAGAGAAAAACACCAGAAATACCTACACAGTTGCCCGATATTTTTATGGAATGGGACTATCCTTCGAAGGAGTAGTCTTCTTCCTCCTCCTCTACTATCTACCTGTGCCAACAACTATCAACCACAAGGCTAAAGTTATACTGTATGTTTTATATTATATAGTTTTGCCACACAAAAATCCATAAAAAAGTGAAAAAAACAATATGTTTCTGAGGTGGGTGAATGGATTAATTGGATTTACATTAATTTCAATGGGAAAAATTGTTTTGGTTTGCGAACGGAGTCACAGAATGAATTAAGTTCATGACCCGAGGTACCACTTTTTTTTCTTTTCTTTTTTTCTGATCACCCCTGAAACAGGTTGTTGTTTGCTCATCTGTCTTATCTCTGCATTGTTCTTGAATTCATTCCACTTTATACCGAGTATTTGTTGAGACATTTGCTTTCAAAAGAGTCTGATTTCTTGTCTATTTCTCTAGTTGTTTTCCAGCTTTCGCATCCATAAATGAGGGTGAATTGAGTAATCTTAACTTGGTTTTTGTGCTTATAACTTTTGAATGCAATATGTCCTCAAGAATCTTGCTTCATGTAATGGAATATTTAAGGTTTCTGTAACTTAGTCCCTCCATCTCTTGCAAAAGTGGCTTCTTCTATTTGCTCCATTTGTTAGTGTGAATATTTTCTGTGGTATGTTGTCTGGTGGTAGTCATGTAATGCTGCCCAAACATTTGACTTGTTGCTTCTTGAGCTAGTGTAGTACTGCTGTTACTCTAACCCTTTCCGTGATGGTGTAATTACAGAGTTTGTCTCTTCTTGTTACATTTAATATTCTCCTCAGACATCTCATTTCTGCTGTGATGATTTTCCTTTTGTGTTTGGCTGTTAGTGCTCTGTGTTTGATGCTGGTAGCACTGATTGTGTGTTGCACAGTGCTCTTTTTGTTTCATTTGCAACGTGTTTGTTTTCCATTAAAGCTGTCATTTGTTCTATGGCTTGATGTGCTGTATTGCATCTGTTCTCAATTTTGGCATAGATTTTCCCTGAGGATGATGTTACTACCTAGGTATTTGAAATGCTTCATTTGTTTCTAAGACTGATTGTTGAGGAAGATCTTTGGTGTCTTGTGTTGCTGTAATTTCAGCTTCATTATTAAGTCATGTCTTTCATCTCCTGACAGTTTTTGTACATCTTTCAGTGTTTTTAATCTTCATGCCCCATTGACTGTTTCAGTTTTTGTATGTTTCGGTATCTTAGTAGCTCTTGTTCTGTTCCATTTATACACACATTTCTAACCATCCTCTTACCACCATTTTCTACACATCAAGCAACCATCCTTGCTTCTGTCTTGTCTCCTGTCACCTCCTCCAAATTAACAGCTTATGATTTTGTTTGTACTTTCCTCATGTTTCATGCTAACCCCTGGCTGAATAAATATCATGTGCCTTTAGAAACTGTGTGAAAATAAGAAGTAGATAAAACTTTTCCTCAAAGAAAAACTTCATATGATACAATATCTCTGAGACTACATCACTTGGAAAATGGCAGGCAAGAAAAGAAGACAAGAAACATTTCATGTTGGCCTAAGCTCATAAGTCTAGGACTGTTGACATGATTCTTCATGTTAAACTTTGTTAACTTGGTTCCTCTTATTAAATTTAGTTAACATGATTCTTCAAGTTAAATTTTGTTAACATGATTCTTCATGTTACATCTTGTTAACTTGATTCTTCATATTAAACTTTGTTGATTCTTCATGTTACATCTTGTTAACTTGATACTCCATGTACAAAACTTCATTGTTTACCACTAGCAAGACAATTTTATTGCCTTTATTCAGATTCCCACCCCCCCCAACTCCTGCATGTACTTATGACTGCCATTTGCTGTAACACTTCCATGTATGATACTGCCCTTTAATTTCTCTTTCCTGTCTCACACGATTGTTCAAGCATGTTCATTTGTTTATCTTGTCCAGACACTGATTTATGATGGAAATAGATTTCTGTAGTGGTCACATTCAGACAAAGAACATAGATGTGGTGTGTGAGAGATAGAAGTTAAAAATCTTCAACTCTTATAGGATTAGTTGATGTTTAATTTAAATAAGTCACACCAGCCACTTGGCGGTGAAGTTCTCCCAGATGGATTAATGCTGTGGCTAAGAGTGCCCAAGGATTCCAGCCAAGTCAGTGTGACTGGAAATCTTAGCCGGGCATTAGTGTTTGTGGAGTGAATGTGAGAGCAGCATTCCTGCATATTTAACCTTGGAAAATTACATGTTCAAGCCTTACAAAGTTAGCACTACTGCACTTAAGTCAAGTTACAGACTTAACACTACTGCACTTAAGTCAAGTTACAGACTTAACACTACTGCACTTAAGTCAAGTTACAGACTTAACACTACTGCACTTAAGTCAAGTTACAGACTTAACACTACTGCACTTAAGTCAAGTTACAGACTTAACACTACTGCACTTAAGTTGAGTTACAGAGTTAGCATTGCTACAGTTAAATCAAGTTGCAGAGTTAATACTACTGCACTTGAGTTACAGAGTTAACACTATCGCACTTAAGCCAAGTTATAGAGTTACCACTACTGAACTTAAGCCAAGTTACAGAGACTACTGAACTTAAATCAAGTTACAGAGTTACTGCTGCTACACTTAAATCAAGTTACAGAATTAACACTACTGAACTTAAGTCAAGTTACAGAGTTAGCACTGCTACACTTAAATTAAGTTACAGAGTTGGCACTACTTAAGTCAAATAAAAGGGATGGCGACTGCAGTAAAAATGGTTCTAATAATAAAGGTATATAGAGGTGTATGGTTCAGTTTTACAAGGTAGCAGAGGGAGTGAATAAAGTGAGAAAAGTGAGAAAAAATGAACAGAAATTATGAGAGCGAGATCAGAATGTATTAATGAAAAACATACAACATCTGATATTTCGGCATGAGCTTTTTTCCAGGATTACATACACAAACGAGACAAAAACATAACTAAACAAAAAACTTATCTTAATGTGGATTCCTCCAGAAGTAGGAAACACGGAGAAATGCGTGTCTACTAGACAAGGCATAGAGACCACACGGGGCCACACAAAGGATAAACTGATAGAGTCAGTCATAAAGAAGAGGTGAAGAGAGGGAGGGAGACAGGTGGGGGAAGGGCAATAGAAACATGATAGCCACTAGAGGAGAAGGTGTCTAGGGGGAAGGGGAAGCAGAGAGATAATGAATGAAGAACATATACACCTGCAGTGAAAAAATATGATACTGGTTAATAGGACAAGACCCTATACACCCATAGGTTGCCAAAAAAGAAGCGAAGGTAGTGATAGGGAGGGAAGCTAGGAGAAAGAAACAAGAAAGTAGAGTATAAATCACACAAAAAGGGGGGGGGGGGCTGGAAAACTAAAGAAGTTACAGAAAGCCGAAGACATTGTTAATTCCAACTGGGTGGAGACAGCCAGTCTGGAAAATAAGGCGCTGTTCTAGGACCCTCCGAGATCATACATCAGCAGAACAGGAGCGGATCGCACTAACAGAAATGTCCTGTTTTCCCTTGTGGTTGCTAAGGCAAAAATGTTTAGCCACAGGTGTCCAGGCCCTCATAGAAATATCGTTAAGATTGTGGCCAAAATGATCTCCTAAGCACAAACCGGTCTCACCTACATACTTCATACCACAATGTTTGCACATAATAGCATAAATAACATTGTGTGAAGTGCAGGTGAAACCCTCCTGAATTAATAACGTGGATTTAGGGAAGATCTGGCTAGTCTCGACAACAAATGGACAAGTGTTGCATCTATGTCTGCAACGTCTGGTACCATGAAAAGTATCATCTGTCTTAAGGCGACTTCGAACTAACAGGTCCCTGAGGTTTTTGTCCCATCTGTAGGCCACCAGTGGGGATTCCCCAAAAAGTTCACGTGTATCAGGCTCGGTCTGGATAAGATGGAGATGGCAAAACAGTATGATTTTAACTGCCAAGTTATGAGGGTGGTGTGTGAGTACCAGTTTAACTCTGTCCGAGCTACATTGCAGTTTAGGAGTGAGGGCTTGTTGCCATGGTATATGGCTGATGTGGTTCCAAGTTAATGAGAGAACATGTTCTAGATAGCTGTGTTGACGGAAGAAATCTAGCATTTTATGGCCTTGATCCTGGAAATCAAAATCATCAGTACAACATCGCAACCTAAGAAACTGGGAAAAAGGAATAGAGTCCTTACAAGATCTGGGATGGGAGGAAGAGTACAAGAGATAGCTGTGAGAGTCTGTAGGTTTATAGTGGATAGAAATAGTAAGCCTGGTAGGGCCGATGGTAACGTCAATGTCAAGAAAGTTAGCGGAAGTAGCAGAGACATGGAAGGTGAAAGAAATGACGGGATTGTACTCATTAATAAAACTGATAAAGTTGTCATGGTCTTCCTCTGGCATTGATGTGACTCCAATGCCATCATCTATGTAGCATCTATAGAAGGCTGGAAAGGGGCCTCTCAGAACCTTGTGTTCGAAGTGGCCCATGAACAGACAAGGACAGAGTTAATCTGGTACTCACGCACCACCCTCATAGTTTGGCAGTTAAAAACATACTGTTTTGCCATCTCCATCTTATCCAGACCGAGCCTGATACACGTGAACTTTTTGGGGAATCCCCACTGGTGGTCTACAGATGGGACAAGAACCTCAGGGACCTTTTAGTTCGAAGTCGCCTTAAGACAGATGACACTTTTTATGGTACCAGACATTGCGGATGCTGTAGATGCAACACTTGTCTGTTTGTTGTCAAGGCTAGCCAGATCTCCTTCCCTAAATCCACATTATCAGCTCAGGAGGGTTTCACCTGTACTTCATGCAGTCTTGTTTATGCTATTATGTGCAAACATTGTGGTATGAAATATATAGGTGAGACCAGTTTGCACTTAGGAGATCGTTTTCACCAACATCTTAACAATATTTCTATGAGGGCCTGGACACCTGTGGCTAAACATTTTTGCCTTAGCAACCACAAGGGAAAACAGGACATTTCTGTTAGTGCGATCCGCTCTTGTTCTGCTGATGTATAATCTCAGAGGGTCCTAGAACAGCGCCTTATTTTCCAGACTGGCTGTCTCCACCCAGCTGGAATTAGCAATGTCTTCGGCTTCCTTTAACTTCTTTAGTTTTCCAATCCCCCCCCTTTTTTTTTTCTTTTTTTTGGTGATTTATACTCTACTTTCTTGTTTCTTTCTCCTAGCTTCCCTCCTTATCGCCACCTTCTCTGGCGACCTATGAGTGTATACGGTCTTGTTCAATTCACCAGTTTCACATTATCTCCATGCAAATGTTTATGAACTTCATTCATCATCTCTCCACTTTCCCCCCCTCCCCGACATCTTCTCGTCTATCATGTTTCTATTGCCCTTCCCCCACCTGTTTTTCTCTCTCTCTCTCCATCTCTTCTTTATGATTGGCTCTGTTGGCTTATCCTTTGTGTAGCCCCGCGTGGTCTCTATGCCTTGTCTAGTGGACACACATTTCTCTGTGTTTCCTACTTTTGGAGGATGCCACATTAAGATAAGTTTTTTTTTTAGTTATACGTTTTTGTCTCGTTTGTGTATGTAATCCTTGAAAAAGGGGCCGAAATATCGGATGTTGTATGTTTTTCATTAATACATTCTCATCTCGCTCTCATACTTTCTGTTAATTTTTTCTCACTTTTCTCGCTCAGATCTGCTCCGGGATAAGCATTTCCCCCAATATGTCACCAGACTTTTCCTACAGCCCTTGATAATTTTAATCTGCTATACATATATATATATATATTTTTTTTTTTTTTTGTCAGTACCTGTTCCTGTGTTAAGCCATGTTTTCTGATTTTATGAACAGTGGTTTTGTTTTTTTTTACTTCCTTATAATGATAACTTCAGACAAAGATGACTTTTCACCTTGATGTCTTTTAAATAAATGGGAGTTTCATATCACTAAAGCTTTAGCAAAGAGAAGGTGAAAAGTGAACTCATGAAAGAGGGAGGTGCATGAAATGATCATTCTATCACTCTCTGTCTCTCTTTCTCCTTTTGTCTCTCCCTCTCTGGCTATCTCTTTCTCTGTTTATCTCCGACTGTCACCCTCCATCTCTCCCTCTCTGTCTCTCCCTTTTTTCTCTCTCCTTGTGTCTTAAGTTATCTGTTATCTTAAGCTGCTCTTACAGAACTGAATACAATTAATTGTTTTCTGAATAGTCCCCAAAATTTTGTTTAGTAGATAGTCATTTATAATGTATGTAGTTACTTCTGTACTGAGTGAATGTTTAAGAGCGAAACGTAAATGTTATATTTTATTTTATGTCTCTCAGCTTCAATTTAGTTATGTTTGTTATATGAACAGCATATTTGTAGAATGTCTGGAATAGAGTGAAAGATGTATGATAAAGGGCAGAATGTCAGACGGGCCTGCGTGGCCAATTCTTAACACTTTTGAAATAAAGATCAGTCAATCAATCAATCTCTCTATTTTTCTCTCTCCCTATGTCTCTCTCTATCTCCCTCTCCTTCCCTCACTGTCTCTCTCCCTGTGTCTCTCCCTCTTTTCTCTTTCTCTCTCTTTCTCTTTCTTTCTGTGTGTCTCCCTCTCTCCCTCTTTCTCTCTTCCTCCCCTCGTTCTTTTTAACTTGAATCTTTTGTTATCTTCTTCTTTCTTAACTTTGATTATATGCCCCCATAAGACATATACATTCCTTATAGCTTTACTATTTCAGTAATGGCTGTATGGCTGCATACTTACGGAGTAACTGAAATAATTATTGTCCGTGGTTTTTCCTATAATGTGTGATAATGTCCTCGGTTTAACTTTGTTTAAATGCATTAATGAATGTATAGATGAGAAGTTTATATGTAAAATTTGTTCTGTATATGTTTATGATTGTTGTGTATCCTGTATAATATCAGTAGGAAACTGTTGTTGAATGACTATGTATCAATAGGAAACTGTTGTTGAATGACTATGTTAGAATGAAGGTTGTGTGATGAAAGGCACAGCTTGCTCACTTCTTCAGCATTTGAAGTTAATGCACGTTCATTCATTTGTTGTGGTTTAAGTTTCTGTAAGACAGAGAACTTAGCTCCTGTGTCTTGTGGCGATGATGATGATGGTTATTTTGTTAAGATCATCATCACTGCAGTTTAAACAAAGCCATTGGTTGTTCCATCCCCTCTTTAACATATCTGCGTGTAGAGAGATAGATGATATCAGTGTTTATGTTGATGCACGATTCTTCTTGTAGTCTAAACATGGCCGTCAGCACGCGTTACTTCCAACCCTTTCATCGTAAACAGAGATATTATGTCACCATGTAATCATCTCTTCTGTAGTGGTCTTCATGTGGATGTTAATGTCTAGCTGGTCCAGAATCTGATGTGCTGCTATGTGTATGTAAGCTAGCTCTCCCAGCCATGCTAATCTTTCATTAACAGAAGCACATGAATGTCTGGGACAAACATGAAAGCTGATAAGAATGTAGCTAAGTTGGCTATCCTCATGTTCCGGTGGCATACACAAGAAGATGGAACGATACCCTCACAGAGACTGGCTTCTCAGCAGAGGACATCAGGTCGTTCTGTGCCTCGTTGGCCAGCCTGTTTTCAGGGAGTGCTGTAAGGATGAGAGCTAGATTTCTGACAGAACAGGGCTGCATGTTCATGATATCAAATCGGGCAAGTGGCTTTCTCAGACTCTTTATACACAGGAAATTTCATGTTACAGCTGTTTAACTTGAATATGGTGACATCTTTAGCTTGAATATAGTGACATCTTTAGCTTGAATATAGTGATGTCTTTCTTGTGGTTTATATATTACATGTGCAGATTTAAACTTTCTCTTCTGTTTCTGTTTCTTTGTCCTGTATATTTTTGTATAATAAAGTGTCAGCTGAAATGTTGCAGCTCCGTAAATGAATAAAAACTGTTTAAATTTTCTATAGTTCCATGTAGTGACAGCTAACTAACCACAGTCTACTACCATGAGCCAAATGTCCAAGCTTCTGTTAGCATCATCTGCAGTTGTCACCCTGTGTCTCTACTTGATAAATCTTATTCCCAGACAACTGCAAAATAAGTTCTGAGCTTAATGATTGTCATCACTTTGAGGAATGTTAAATGGAGGCCGCTTTTGAAAGTCGTATTCTTTACCATAATTCTTGAGTTCATGTGGAACTGGTAGGGTTGTGCAAAATATCGAGTTAAGATCGGATAACAAGAGAAGAAAGTTGTGTATTTTCTGGTCAGCTATTGTCTGAACAAGAGTAATTGAGATCAGTGAGTTGGTCACCATCAGTAACAAATGTGTAAGGCATTCAGTTTTCACGTATGGGTGTTCTGTATCCTCACTTCTTGGGAGAGTGCCAGTAGTCCATTATTTTTGTGGTATTATTATTATGATTATTATTATTATTGTTATTTAGTATTACAGTTTACAAGAGACAAGGAACACATGTGCAGCAAAAGGTTAATTAGTCCAGTCAGAAATTGTTAGAGTCAGCCATGGGAGATGTCATTTTGTAAGTCATATTCAATAGATTCCACTGACATTTCAATCAGTCAGCTTCTACTAACATTAAACATCACTCAACTTCTACTAGCATTAAACATCACTCAGCTTCTACTAACATTAAACATCACTTAACTTCTACTAACATTAAACATCACTCAAGTTTCTATTAACATTAAACATCACTTAACTTCTATTAACATTAAACAGCACTCAGCTTTTACTAACATTTGACATCACTCAACTTCTAGTAACATTAAACATCACTTTTCTACTAACATTAAACATCACTCAGCTTCTAACATTTGACATCACTCAGCTTCTACTAACATTAAACATCACTCAGCTTCTATTAACATTACTAACATTTGACATCACTCAGGTTCTACTAACATTTGACATCACTCAGCTTCTACTAACATTAAACATCACTCAGCTTCTATTAACATTACTAACATTTGACATCACTCAGGTTCTACTAACATTTGACATCACTCAACTTCTACTAACATTAAACATCATTCAGTTTCTAACATTTGGCATCACTCAGCTTCTACTAACATTAAACATCACTCAGCTTCTGCTGATATTTGACATCACTCATCTTCTACTAACATTAAACATCACTCAGCTTCTGCTGACATTTGACATCACTCGTCTTCTACTAACATTGAACATCACTCAGCTTCTACTAACATTTGACATCACTCAGCTTCTAACATTTGACATCACTCATCTTCTACTAACATTTGACATCACTCAGCTTCTACTAACATTTGACATCACTCAGCTTCTACTAACATTTGACATCACTCAGCTTCATTATGTTGTCATAAGAAGAAAATGGTTATAATTTCCATTGAATGTACAGACTGAAGGATCTTCAGCAACATATGGAGGAGTTGCTAGTAGTGGTACACAAAACTCCTTCATTAATCTTATTTTTTATGTGTGTCATGGCTAGTATAATAGAGGCTTTTCTAATACTAGTTTTCACAGTGCATATTTATTACTCTCTTCTTTCTCTCTCTCTCTCTTCCTTTTCTCTCTCTCTCTCTCTCTCTCTCTCTCTCTCTCTCACTCAATTTCATTAATACATTCTTTAAATAGCCTAAATTGCTTTCCTCTTCAAATGAAGAGAAATAACAGGAACATAACATGCTTTGTTCATTCGCCAGCATCTTTCTATTTCTTCCGTGCACAGATTGTACTCCACCTTGCACATTCAGGTGTGGGCTTAATATCCTTAGAGATAATCCGGGCAGGTGAAGGGGCTTGATACGTGGCCAAGTTGTCTCCGCCCAGCAGCCAACATAGATACGGACTTTGTCTCAAGTCTTTCTTACCATATCTTTTCAGGACAGCAAGGAAGGTCCTCTTCTCTTATATTTCTGGCCGTGAAGGCTGTTGATTCACATGCAACACGGTGCTCTTTGTTTGTTTTTTTTTTATTTCGCTGCTGCCATGTTCTTTTCTTGGTGATGTACTCAGCTTTTGTCTGTATCTGTTTAGACATGCATGCGATTACTTAGGATCAGCATTATACAAAGTACAGGCGCGCGCCTCGTCGGTTATAGGAACATAGCGGACGTGAAAACATGGTCATCTTCCGAAATGTATCAGTTATAGGCAAAAAGTGGATCATCACCATCGTCATCATTATCATCACAAAATGAAAATTTGTTAAAAACTAATTAGCTTGTTTGTGTCGACTGACATTGAGAAGCTGACTTTGAATTGGTTGGAATCTTGGAATCCGACCATGAAGTTAGTTCACCCCCTTGGACATGGCTGAGTGGCATTAGATTGTATGGTACATTCCTTTCTTCGACCTCTCAGTACAGTGGAGGTGAGAACAGACAGACTGGACATGAACAACTTTTCTAACTCTTCCTAAGCTTTGTGCTTTGGAGAAGACACGCGATTCTTTGACATCATTGTGAGTGTGCTTATTTCGGCCAGAAGTAGCTGAGGGTTTTATGTTATCATCTCACGCCATTTCCTCGGTGAAAGCTGGTCACGGTAAAGCTCCTACGCACTCTGTCTCTTGCCCCTGAAAAGCCCATCCTTCTTGTCACATGATGTTTTCCATCTCTGTCTTGCTTTACCCCTTGGTATTGTTTCCCTCATCTCTTGTGCATACATAATTTTTGTTTGTCTGTTTTCTTCCAGTTTTTCCACATGGTCCAACCAGCGTAGTCTGTTCAGTTTCAGGACATTTATAATTCGTTGGGATTTTAATAAGCTGTTCAGTTCAGTGTTCTTTCTAGTTCTCCATTCTCCACAGTTGGTATCCTTTATCGGCCCACATCTTAGGATCTTGTTATCAAAGATCTGTAATTGTTGTTCATCTTTCTTTGTTGTACTCAACGATTCTGATCCGTACATGGGACAGGATTTTGGATTTTAACAGGTGTTGCAAGGTGAAGTATATTTTATTCCCTATTTGTACTCGGCTTTATTATTTTAGATTTTATTTTAAATTAGACTCTTTTGAAAACAAATGCCTAAGGAAAATACTTGGTATAAAGTGGAACGAATTCACGAACATTGCAGAGATAAGACAGATGAGCAAACAACAATCTGTCTCTTGGATGATCAGAAAAAGAAGACGGACATACGTCGGTCACGTGATGAGAAGAAACGGTCAGAGAATCCCAAAACAAGCTATCAAGTGGAACACAAAAGACCGAAGAAAAAGAGATCGACCATGTGAAACTCTAAAGAGGACATTGTTAAGAGAGGCCAGTTTCATGGCCATAACATCTCTTGATGAGGTTGAAAAGCTCGCGGAAAACAGGAAAACTTGACGAACTACCATACGAGCCCTGTGTGACGTTTAACGGCACGGGAAGGATGTAAAATACACTCTGATTTTAATTTCCTCTCTTACTATGTTGCTTTCCTAACGATCATATCCCCAACTTTTATATAATCTTGATCATTCCTCCTCTGGTCTCTTGATATCTTAATATACTCTGTCTTATCTTGGTTAATGATCAAGCTCACTTTTAGTGCCACATCTCTCAGGTGTATACAGGTGTTGATGACTTCTTGCATAGTTTCCCCTACTAGGTCGATGTCATCAACGTATCCTAGTGTTTTAGCTAGTTCTTCTCTATTGCTGTCTTCTTTCACTTTTCTGATTACCTTTTCTAGTGCTAGGTTGAATATGGAGATAGTGTATCACTTTAAACCAGTTCTTATATAGAAGGATTCTGACTTTCTTTCCTTTATATATTACTATATTTTGTGCAGCCTCCATGCATATTCTGGTCAGACTGATTAAATTATCAGGTATCTCGAATTCTTTCATAATTTTCCATAAGCTAGTCCCATCTGTACTGTCATAAGCTTTCTTGAAGTTAATGAAGATTTTATGTACTTTTCCATATTCCCAGTACAAAAATATCCTGTTACCTGAAGCAAACAGTCAGACCTTATCGAGATATCGACTTGCCCTCTAAACACTGAAAGATATATGAGGGAGACAAGACTAGTCAGACTTATATGGCAAAAACATTGAAGGGAGAAGAAACGAAAATATGTTTTAACTAGCGTATTTGTTGGTATAGAAGACGCAATGTTTTCCTCTTAAAATGTATCTAGTTTTTTTTCTTTTCAATAAATATATGATCAAATGGAGGCATACTTATTTTTTCTAAAAATTATCACTGAAAAGCATGGTGTTTTTTTAAACGCCAATGTGTCATTTAAACAGATAAATACGGTACAATTGTGTTTGGATTACTGCGATATCTCACTAAATGGTTGCTCTGTTCGAAGTGATAATATGTCAGATACGGTAATTGGTCGCAAGCCAGTGGAAATAATCACAGAAAGTTTTCACATATTTTTCTCAGTCCTAGTATCTACATATGATGATAAGAAAAACGTGTATTTTGCTCAGATTTGCTTTTAAAAAAGTAATTTAGTAGTTAAATGGAGCAAAATTTCAACAGAATAATTGAATTTGCTTATCAGTACACGCTGATGATATGATGAAGAAAAAAAACATCGTAATTGTCGTTTCTTCTAGCCAAGTATTCTGAACTGTCTCCTCCTTCTCTGCGCAGAACGTTACCAACATCTTGCTGCCATCGAAATGATTGTCGGCATTCATATTTTGCTTCAAGAGTTCAGTCCACACAGCCCGTGTGACGGCCAGTGTCCATCACTGTAAATATTTCTGTTTCTATCTGGCAGACCACAGAAGTCTAAAGAAACTGTCTTTTCCTTTACTTCATCTGCGTGGTTTAAAGCATTCCGCACTGTAGATTGAGGGTTTTCAGTATATTATTTGGTTTTACAGTTAATGTGCTTAATTACAGTTTTTGTTCTGAAGTATTAACAAGCCTCATTTTTTGCGCTAACTGTTTCAGAGTGAGAATTTTTTTTCTTTTCTCCATTTTGTTAAGGAACATCAAATGTTATTTGATGATGTGATACACGAGGCAGTATGGCATTCATCATGCAGGCGTTATACACCAGATAAAACTAGCACTGACTGCCTGTCGTGTTGGTAACCCTGATCACTTCTGCCCTTACCTCTTACGCCTCACGCTAACCGGAACTTTTGGGCTATCAGTTTTTTCCTGCCGCTCTGACGGAATTTTTGCAGTTCCACCTCGCCCTGATCACCACCTGCCCGTATTTAATTATTCATCATCATCATGTGCTGTACGAATGGCGTTGGCTATTATGCTTCTCCAGAGTACCTGATCCTTCATGCAGGCCATCAGTTCAGTTGGTGATCTCCTCTCACACCATCCCGTCAGACTGTCCAGTATCATTTCTCTTGGTCTTCCTCTTGATCTTCTTCCTTCTATTTTTCCTGTTGTTATAATATTGTCTATGCCCCCTCTTCTCATTGCATGTCCTATGAAAGTACATTGTCTCTCTCTCTTATCTTTTTGACAAGGTTTTTTGTCTCTCTAGCTCTTCTCATACATTCTTCATTAGTTATTTTTGCTGTCCAGGGGTTCGCAACATTCTTCTAATAAACCACATTTCTACTGCTTCCAATGATTTTTGTGCAGACCTGCCTATTGTCCATGATTCACTTCCATATAACAAGATAGGTTCAATATAGCATTTTAGTACTCGTTTTCTAACATTCATTGATAAAGATGTGTTGGATAATATGTTTCTCATTCTCTGAAATGCAGTCTTTGCTTGGCCTATTCTGTTCCTAATTTCTGTTCTGCATATTCCATCTGAAGTTATTACTGCTCCAAGGTATTTGAATTTCTGCACCTGCTTTAGAATAGTTCCATTTAATTTTATACTGCATGTTGGTGGATTCTGTTTCTTAGATATAACCATAGTCTCTGTCTTTCTGTTCACTTTCTTTGGTGACTTTATCCAAGAGATTTTGCAGGTCTTGTTGGTTCTCAGCTATCAGTACTGTGTCGTCAGCATACTGAAGGTTGTTAATATTGTATCCTCCAATTTTTATGCCTGGTTCTGTGATGATCGTTCTTAGAATATTCTCGCTGTACAGAGAAAAAAGGTCTGGAGATAGTACATATCCTTGTCGCACACCTTGTTTTATAGGTTGATATTTTCCAGTTCTATTTTCAACTTGAATTGCTGCTTCTTGCTGCCATTATAGATGTTTTACAATCCTAA
Source organism: Achatina immaculata (assembly GCA_009760885.1). Classification (NCBI taxonomy): domain Eukaryota; kingdom Metazoa; phylum Mollusca; class Gastropoda; order Stylommatophora; family Achatinidae; genus Lissachatina; species Lissachatina immaculata. The sequence goes on along the minus strand of CM019713.1, from coordinate 23,032,621 downwards.
AGTCTTTGCCGTCTGTATTGATGTCTTCAGGCATTTTAATAATTTCATTATGTTTCACTTTGTCAAATGCCGTAGTGTAATCAATGAAGCATAAGTAGAGATCTTTCTGTACTTCTAAAGCTCTTTCTGTTAGTGTTCGTAAAGCATAAATGGCATTGTGTGTTCCATTTCCTTCAACAAATCCAAACTGTTCATCTGCTATTTCCGTTTTTATCATTTTCCTTGTTCTTCTCATAATTATTCTCCGAAGTAGCTTCGTTATGTGACATGAAAGGCTGGTAGTCCGGTGGTCATCACACATTCCTTTTGCACCTGGTTTCTTTGGTAGTGCTATAAATGTGGATTTAATCAGGTCACTGGGCATATAACCACTGTTGTAAATGTCATTCAGTAACTTGGTTATTATTTTTATTCCGGTCTCCTCTAGTGCCTCTATTTCTTCTTTTGTTATATTATCAGGCCCAGTCGCTTTTCCTTTCTTCATATGTTTGATGGCATCTATGATTTCATCTTCAAGTATTGGCGGTCCATCACAGTTTTCAATATCTGGTGTTAATTCTGGTCTTTCTCCTCCATATAGCTCACCGATGTACTCTGTCCACCTGTCCACAATGTCTTCTTTTTTTCCATTAACATTTTACCTTCTTTTGATTTCAGGCATCCTGTGGTATATTTTGTTTTCATGCCTGTGAGTTCACTAATTCGTTTGTGCATGTTTTTGCTGTCTTTATTATGAGAGTCTTCTATTTGTCTGCACTCTTCATTTAACCACACTTCCTTTGCTTCTCTGCATTTGCGTCTTATTTCTTTATTTATCTTGCTGTATTTTTCTTGGTTATTTTTATCCTCCTCCTCTTGTCCATCAGTCCTAAGATGTCGTCTGTCATCCATTTATTTTTAGGAACTTCTTTTTGTCTGTGGTATTATCTCCTTAACAGCTTGGTGGATAGAATCGCTTAACATTTCCCATTGTTCATCTATACTATTTATCTTTGCAATTGCATTGTATCTATTTGTTATTATAACTTTGTATTGTTCTCGCAGTTCTTGGTCATTTTTAAGGAGTTCTGTATTCATTTTGGTGTTTCTCACTTTTCTGCATGCTTTCTTTAGCTTTATTCTAATTTTTCCACAGAGTGGGTCATGGTCACTATTGCAGTCGGCTCCTGGCATGGTTTTTGTTGTCAGTAATGCATTCCGGAATCGTCTGTTGATTAATACGTAGTCTATCTGGTTAAGTCTTTTTGTCTGGGCTGCACCATGTTGCCAGTCTTCAAGGATGTTGTTTAAACCAGGTGTTTCCTACAACCATGCTGTGTATTCTTGCCCATTCAATTAATTTACTACCTCTGTCATTCCTCTCCCCCAGTCCATAGTCACCAACGATGTGTGAAGTTCTTCCTTTACCAACTGTGGCATTAAAATCTCCCATCACTATAGTAACTTCACCACCTGTGAACATTTACTTTCCCTTTAAAAAAATGTGCAGAGGAAGATTATCAGAGACTTAAGATAATTACTATCATGATTCAGCAGCACTGCTCGTTACGCCACATTGTAAGTGAATGGCTAGGTTTTGTCAGTCTGGGGCCTGGTTGGCTCAGTAGTTAGCTGCTCGGCTTACTCATCCGATGGTACTGGGTTCAGGTTCCAGCAGTGGGATTTTTTTTTTACACACTAAAACGGCCCCGGGGGTGACCCAGCCTCTAAAAATGGGTACTAGAGAAATCTGGGAAGGTAAATGCTGCCAGGCGTGATAGTGAGCACTTCAGACTTTCATGTGCCTAGGTCGTGGAAATACAGGCCTAACACCATATCTCCCAATATGCCTTAATGGTATAGGAACGGGGATTTTACTGTTACCTTTTGTCATTCTCCTCCTTATTTTCTTCTCTCTCCTCCCCGCTACTTAGCATAATGGAAGCTACAGTCTTACATATAAACCACAGACAAACGAAAAAAACGGATTAATTTACAGTTTTACATAGTTAGATTTTACACATGGAAAAAAAATAACCCGAACTGAAAATATGAGATAATGAATCAGTCTGTTCTGTGCTCATTGGTCCTTCATAACATATTGTAATTGGGTGTTATCAGCAGCTCAGGCGTGACAGTAGCGTAACTGATAGCGAGCTCCTTCTCAGGCAAAGTCCTGAACACTTCGCCCGCCATTCCACCTAGCGGTGACTAACATAGGTAGCTGATCTTTCCATAATCAGATCTACACCAGGCCGCGGACACGCCATTTGCATAATATGTTCACGTCACAGCTGATAAACGCAAGACAAACAACAAAACATGTGTAACCCATATACACATTCCAGCACGTTTAGCACGATTCACTTGCATAAAATGTGCAGACAGCGCAGGTCGGAATGAACTTAGGATAGCAGATTGTATGTCACCTGGGCCATCGTGTCATAGACACGAAGATGTTATGGTATCGCACCCAGTAAACATGTCTAGGGTAGTCGGCAGCGGTATCGATCTGTAGACACAGCTGACTATGCTAACCAAGACTCCCTGCAATAATTTGTTCCCCCCCCCCACCCCACTAAAAAAATAAAAGTATAAAACATTGATAACACTTAATCATGGATGCCGGTATTGTCTTGGTTTAAATTAATTGCTGGACGCTACATTACAGTAAAGTTCACGCTACAGAATCGATCTCACTCTATATGGGGGGAGGGGGGTTGTGTCCATAAACTTTCACCTAGGATACATTAACGAACATCTTTCACGTAGGATACATTAACGAACATCTTTCACCTAGGATACACTAACGAACATCTTTCACCTAGGATACATTAACGAACATCTTTCACCTAGGATACACTAACGAACATCTTTCACGTAGGATACATTAACGAACATCTTTCACCTAGGATACACTAACGAACATCTTTCACCTAGGATACATTAACGAACATCTTTCACCTAGGATACACTAACGAACATCTTTCACGTAGGATACATTAACGAACATCTTTCACCTAGGATACACTAACGAACATCTTTCACCTAGGATACATTAACGAACATCTTTCACCTAGGATACACTAACGAACATCTTTCACGTAGGATACATTAACGAACATCTTTCACCTAGGATGCACTAACGAACATCTTTTATGTAGGGTACACTAACGAACATCTTTCACCTAGGGTACACTAACGAACATCTTTTATGTAGGGTACACTCACGAACATCTTTTATGTAGGGTACACTCACGAACATCATTTATGTAGGGTACACCCACGAAAATCTTTTACGTAGGATACACTCACGAACATCTTTTATGTAGGTACACTCACGAACATCTTTTATGTAGGGTACACTCACGAACATCTTTTATGTAGGGTACACTCACGAACATCTTTTACGCAGGCTACACTCACGAACATCTTTTATGTAGGTACACTCACGAACATCTTTTATGTAGGGTACACTCACGAAAATCTTTTATGTAGGGTACACTCACGAACATCTTTTACGTAGGATACACTCACGAACATCTTTTATGTAGGGTACACTCACGAACATCTTTTACGCAGGCTACACTCACGAACATCTTTTATGTAGGATACACTCACGAACATCTTTTATGTAGGATACACTCACGAAAATCTTTTACGTAGGATACACTCACGAAAATCTTTTACGTAGGGTACACTCACAAACATCTTTTACGTAGGATACACTCACGAACATCTTTTACGTAGGATACACTCACGAAAATCTTACGTAGGATACACTCACGGACATCTTTTACGTAGGATACACTCACGAAAATCTTTTACGTAGGATACACTCACGGACATCGCTCAGTTTTCTCATGCGTGTTCACAGCATACAGCATTCGATACTCCCACCGCCCAGCCAGGATATAGAATATGTCAGTTTAATCGTGATTTCCAAGACTGAAATATTGACGTTGATTATTTACAATCTAAAGTCCCCGCAGTGGTTCCGGTTTAGATTCAGTCTTATTGTCACTCAGTTGTCCCTAACTCTTCATGATACATGCTACATCTTTAGGCTCGCAATCTTTGATTTTTTTTTCATTTTGAACATTATCCTAATCCAGAATATTAGAAAGCGGTTGTCTAGAATGTTGAGGTGTCTTAGAGAGTTCATTGCCTCGTTCTGTCAAATCTCTTGTCACTAGCCAAGCTCCATTAGAGTCATTTATCTTGAATAAACTTCAGGCCTTGAAAGTTAATGAGCTACAGAAACATTCTGTTGCTCAGGCGAGATCTAATATTTACAAAGAGTTTACTTTATTGATTTTTTTGTCTTATGTCTGCCTCTGGTTTTCTGAACTGTTGAGACTGTCTGATACAGTAAGCACCAGTGTTCTCTCTGATCTTTGCTGCGTTATTCTGGAGCTGAGTGGCGTATTTGTTGACCGTACATCCTTGGAAAATCCAACATTTAGGACCAAGCTCTAAACTAGGCCAGAAGATTGGAGGATGCTGGCAGAATATGGAGAGATGTGCGGTTATTATGGAAGCGATAGTGTTCTAGACTGAGCGTGATTGGGTATCTCAACACACAACATGGATGTGTTTGTTGAAGACAACTTTTGAAGCGATTTTCTTTCTCTTCTCCTCTCTCCCTCCTTTCCTTACACACTCAGACAGTCAGTCAGACAGTCAGTCATTTGTTTGTCACTTGCGGGAGTTTTGCTTCCCTAACACCACTCCTGTAGACCTCTCGGTTTAAGCAGGATGCCCTGCTGCTGATGCATCCATTTTGCAGAGTATCAGCGATATCTTGCAGCTATCTTCTCCTTGGTCTTCCTCTCTTTCTCTCTCCTGTTATACACAGAATTCCAGAACGGTCTTCTTTAAATTCTTATGACGTTTAATGTGTCCAGAGTATTTAAGTTTTCTCTGTTTAATCCTTTTTATAACCTTCTTCAGTATTGAGTTCTTGTAGTATGGATATATTTGTTCTTTTTTGTGCCCGTGATACTTGAAGAACTCTTCTGTAGCATGTGTAGCATGGCCTTGTAAGTAATGATTATTGTTATTATTATTATTAATGAATATGATTATGAAAATATACTGTAAAGAAAATAGTAACATCGAATAGCGACAACGAAAAGTATGTAGGAAAGGAAGAGAAAGGTATAAAACTTCCATGACACTAAAACAAGATGCGGACAAAAGTAATCAGTGGAAACAGTGAATAGAAAAGGACTAGACTCAGTGACTCTGAGATATAGATAATACAAAGGAAGGAAAGTAGGATGGTCCAGTGATAACAAAGCGATGACTGGACGTTGACACGTGTAAACAATAGAACAGACGAATAGAAAAAGCAGACACAATGAAAAAGCCAGGACACAATAAAATCTCCGACATGAAAGAGCAAGGTAATGACTTAGGTTGATAACAAGTGTATGGACGCGACTGACACGCGATAGGACGCTGTTGCGCGCGGTTTTTAAATAAAGGAGTGACCAACTCAGACGGCTGACCAATGAAATATTTAGAGGCGTGGCCTATTGGACCACGAGAGATAAGTCACGGGGCAGTTTGAATGACGGACAGTCAGAACGCTTATACGAACCAGTGGACATCTGAAGGGTGGAGCCAACATACTTATTAATCCATCAAGCTGGACTTGAAGATAAAAAGACGAACGGAGAGACAGGAAGAAGGAAGGAATAAGAAGTAGAGGAGAGAAGAGACAGAGGAGGGGTCCCGAAGACGGAAGAACAGACAGTCTAGAACCAAGAAGTACGGAAGTAGAGGAGAGGACCAAGAAGTACGGAAGTAGAGGAGAGGACCAAGAAGTACGGAAGTAGAGGAGAGGACCAAGAACTACGGAAGTAGAGGAGAGGACCAAGAAGTACGGAAGTAGAGGAGATACGGAAGTAGAAGAGAGAGGAGACAGAGAAGGGAGATCGTCAGAACATGGTCGATCCGGAAAGTTGCAACTGACCAGAACTGCAAGAAGGATGGTCAGTGCACGTGGACAGTCAAGACTGAAGAAAGAAAGTCCAACCAGAACAGCCGAGAAGCCATGAGATGAGAGATAAGAACAGAAGACCAGAGAAGAGGCAAGTAGACTTTGCTCGTTAGTACATTGCGATCGAGAGACGGCCGAGGAAGACTGTCAAAAGAAATCAGAAGACAGACAAACGAAGAAAGAGGACGAGACGATATAAAATCTGAAGTAGTGTTAAACGGAAGATGGTTTTCAAGTGATTCAAGTGATTAAGAAGAATTGACACTTTTGAAACTTTGAGTACAGTGATTTTAGACGAGAAACTAGCTGACCACGTGTTGCAGATGTGATATAATACTGAGATAGGAAATATTCTCGTATCAAGGGTAGAATATTGTGAAGTTGAGAACATTGCCGAAATGCTGTACGTAGAATATGATAGAGTGATATTGTGAACAAATGATAAAGTGATTCAATCCACTTGATGTACATCGTGATCTTATTTGTCAGGATTAAATAATGATGTGAACAGTTCATCGGACTTGATTTAGTGAAGTGGTAAAGTTTTTGTGAAAACTGTGGTGTGTTGATAAAAGAACATCTTCTTTAGTCAGAAATATATGATTCACAATCTTCAATATTATACATGTACACACAGAGGCACTTATGTGTTTCTCAGCTGTTAAGTGTCCAGGTACACATTCTGTTCACGATATCATAGAGATGAACAATCTGAGCAAAAACCCATCCTTCAGAGTAGATACTTCCTCCGTCTTCTTTGTTAAAAACCAGGCTCAAGCAGACAAAATGTGGCAGTGACGAAGCATCTTGAGCCACATAAAAAACTGTTAATTGTCTGTATATACTGGGCAAGATCGTGTAACTACAAGGGCCAGCCCCGCCTACACGACGATACGGTGAGGCTTTTTTCTTCACTGAAGTGTCGGTTTTTCACGTGTCTCTCGCAGACTGGCTGCTTTGTTTAATTGTACTGATTGATATTCGATCTTGTGTACGCCCATGATATTTGCAGTTTTTTTTTGTTTGTTTGTCAGTTGTGCCTTCGACAGAATGTTAGAAAACATTGATTAGGTAGGGGAAGCAGAGAAAAGGATGGTGTGTGTGTGTAATTATATGGCGGGAGAAAGAATACGGGTAAGACACGCTGGTTATTTCTGTCAGTCATTGTTGTACAAGTGGATTCCTGTGAATATTGTGGTCATGCTTTCTTGTCAGAAGCTGTCAGTCAGAAGGGTTAATTTTAGATGTATGTGGATACGTGTTATCCTGTTTCCTTTTTAATTTGAGATATTTGTGGATACGTGCTATCCAGTTTTTAATGTTAAATTGAGATATTTGTGGATACGTGCTGTCCGGTTTTTAATGTTAATTTGAGATATTTGTGGATACGTGCTGTCCGGTTTTTAATGTTAATTTGAGATATTTGTGGATACGTGTTATCCAGTTCTTAATGTTGATTTTAGATATTTGTGGATACCTGTTATCCAGTTTTTATTGTTAATTTTAGATATTTGTGGATACGTGCTATCCAGTTTTTAATGCTAATTTTAAATGTATGGATACGTGCTATCCAGTTTCCGTGCTAAGTATAGATGTTTGCGATTTATTTCTCTTCTCCTCTTTCTCTCTCTCTCTCTCTCTCTCTCTCTCTCTCTCTCTCTCTCTCTTTCATACACAATTGACTGATGCTGCTTAGTCAGTCAGTCAGTCACACACCCACACACATAATATCACACAAATAATAATCATATTATATAATAATATTGGTTACGAGAAACTTCAACTTTTTTTCACCTGCCTGTATTTCAAGTAGTACTTAAATATCTCAAGCCAGTGTTGTATTCTCAGCCATTTGAAGAAGAAGAAGACCGTGTTTATGATCCTGCCACTTGCCGGAGGAGCGCCGACTTAACGATTTGGTAAGCTTTCCCTCGCTGGCAGCTCGATCTGTGAGGCGACAGAGATTACAGCCGACGCTGTGCTGACGAGAACAGAAGCTCCAGGCTCCTCAACGTTATGTATTTAAATCTTGTATCGAACAATACAGCTTTCTTTTACAGACATCTTTCTACCTGAGACAGGGGTCATCGATTTGGAATATTACTTGACAGGCTTGTGTTAATATTCTCTTTTTTTTTCTTGTAAAACTTCGTCTTCATTTATTCTTCACGTCAGAATGAGATTTTGTTTTCTTGGTGTTTACCGGGCGAGTTTTTCCTTATTCATTTTATGAGCTGCATGTCCCTTTTTCATTTTAGGTGTAGTATTTTTTTTTCCTTACTATTCAAAGGGAAGACGTTTGTTCGTAGCATCTGATGAACGTGCAGTAGGTCGCCATTTCAGTTACATAATGGAATATGATGATGGAGGTTTTTATCAGTTACATAAGGAAATGTGATAAAAGTTTATATCAGTTACATAGTGGAATATGACGAAGAAGGTTTATATCAATTACATAAGGAAATGTGATGAAGGTTTATATCAGTTACCTAGTGGAATATGACGAAGAAGGTTTATATCAATTACATAAGGAAATGTGATAAAAGTTTATATCAGTTACATAGTGGAATATGACGAAGAAGGTTTATATCAATTACATAAGGAAATGTGATAAAAGTTTATATCAGTTACATAGTGGAATATGACGAAGAAGGTTTATATCAATTACATAAGGAAATGTGATGAAGGTTTATATCAGTTACCTAGTGGAATATGATGAAGATTTATATCAATTACATAAGGAAATGTGATGAAGGTTTATATCAGTTACCTAGTGGAATATGATGAAGATTTATATCAGTTACATAAGTAAATGTGATGAAGGTTTATATCAGTTACCTAGTGGAATATGATGAAGATTTATATAAATTACACAAGGAAATGTGATGAAGGTTTATATCTTAATGAACACTCTGCTTTTATGACGAAAGAACTACCGGAAATTGATTCCTTTAAGTATTATTTTTATTTTAAATAAACGTCTGAAATGACGAATATATTTGTATACAAGTATTTGTCGGTTCTAGGTTCTGGCTCTAAGCTGAATGTGAGAGTGATATTTTTCAGAACTTCAAAGGGTATTTATATCTTCCTGAGCAGGAATTGAGAATAAGTCTGATGATAAATTTACCGCAGCTCATTGCATGAATGTAAACAGAGAGAGAGACGGGGGTTCTTCAGAAAATGTCACTCAGCTTTGTCTATGAAGAACCAAAGTCCAAGAGTTCAGTAACTTGGGAAAAAGTTCAGGTTCTATGAAGACAAAAGTCTTGTTCTGCACTGTATACTTGTATGACCGTGTATTCCCGGTGAAAAGCTTACACGTCAAGCCACTTCAGTAGTTTAAACAAACAAAACAATTAGTAAAAGTCTGAGTGGAGTATAAGAATAAAGCACATGGGCTTATGACTGAAGTCACCAGATTATGTGGGATTGCTGTCATTTTTCTGATGGCATTTTTATCTGTTAGTAGTATTGATGAATTTGAAATGTACGAGAACCCAAGCTGTCCTCAGTTTTATGCCATGGTCCCATGTTTCTGCGCGTCATTTGACATTCTGTCGGGTACACACGGAACTACGTCAGGACTTGACATTCTGTCGGGTACACAGGGAGCTGTATCAGGACTGTCTAGGTTGTTGACAGTATTGGTCTAGTTCTGCATGACCGTTATAATCATTCCTCACGCCCCACAGAGACATAAAACCATTCATCTCACGTGATCTTATGCCATCTCTTCCTAGTTATATTTTAGAGTAAGGTGGAAAAATGTAATAAAACATTTCCGTTTCCATGCCATTAAGGCATATTGGGGATACGGTGTTAGGCCCATATTTGCACGACCATCGGCACATGAAAGTCTGATGTTGTCAGTATCACGCCCTGGCCGCTTTTACCTTCCCAGATTTGTCTAGTACCCGTTTCTAGAAGCTGGGTGGACCCCGGGACCTTTTCCGTGTGTAGCAGTGAAAAAATCCCGCAGCTGGGACTTGAACCCAGTACCACCGAATTAGTAAACCCAGCTCCTAACCACTCAGCTAACCAGGACGTCATTTAGAGCAGAGACAGTTAAAGGCGTAGGGTGAAGTTTTACGAAAAAAAAAGAAAAGATAAGAAGGAATGGCAAAAGAGACAGTGAGATGAAGACACAGTAGTTCAAAGCAAACAGTATAGTGTTTATTTGTTGCTTCATTATTTTCCTTGACCGTTATAAAGACTTATCGCAAAAGTATTGATTTCTTACTGTTTGTTTTGCACTTATGTGTGCTCATCTCATTGCCTTTTTTTGCCATTCCTTCTCACACTTTCTTCTTTCTGTTTTTTAAACTACACCATACTCCTCGACTATCAGACTATTTCTACTCTCTCTCTCTCTCTCTCTCTCTCTCTCTCTCTCTCTCTCTGAACCTTAAGTGCCCAAGGCACATGGGGCTTCCGCAAGGATTTTCCACAAACGCCTGTCCTTTGCATTTTTTCGCGCTCTTGGCTAGGTGAGCACTCTGTTGCTCTTCTCCATGTCTCCTTTGGTCTACCCTTACTTCTGTTCCCCTGTGGTGTCCATCTTAGCGCTATTTATGGTAGTGAGTTGTCAGTCATCCTGAGCACATGTCCCAACCATCGTGGTCAGTGGCTTCATCAGCATTTCTGCCAACAAGATGTTATTTCTTATGGTGTGTGCTCAAAATATTCTTCTAATTCTTCGTAAACATTTAGTCTGGAAAGAATTCAGCTTGTTTTCTATAGTTTTTGTGATTTTACAGCATTCACTTCCATAGAGTAGTACACGTAGAACATTAAATATCACGATTTTCATCTTCTTGCTTAGTTTTTTAGATTCCCTTATAGTCTGCAGCATTGCAAAAGCCTGGTTTGCTCTAGTACGTCTGTTGTTGATGTCCTTTATGCTGTCTTCATATTCTACTGCTCTACTACCAAGATATACAAATTCGTTGACCTCCTCCGCTACCTTGCTACTCTCAGTACATTTCTGTTGTTCACATTTTGTTTCTTTAACTTTGTATTTCCTACAGTTATCTTTAATCCTGTATTGTTAGCATTCTGAGTTAGCTTGTTTATTTTATCTTGCAGTCTTTGTGCCTGCTTGACCGTAGACAAATGTCGTCGGCAAAGTCCAGGTCCTCCTGCACTGTGTCGAGTGTCCATTGTAGTCCTCTGCGTTTGTCTGATGTTACCTCCTTCATTAACCAGTCTACTGCTAAAATAGATAATGTTGGTGATAGTACACATCTCTGGTTTATTCCTGTTTGTACCCTAAAGCTGTTAAAGAGATGTGTTCGCCGTAGATCACTTTTCACTGAAAACTCTCTTATACGGTTTTGATAACATTCACTGTATTGTAAGGAAGGCCATGCCATCTTAGTATTTTCCACAGTGCATCTCTGTTGACACCGTCAAAGGGTTTCTCGAAAGCTATAAACAGTGCATGTATAGTGCTGTGCTACTCATTTGGCTGTTCTAATACTTGTCTAAGTACAAATATGTGATCTGTGCATGATCTTCCTTTCCTGAATCCTTCCTGCTCTTTCCAAAGTTTTCCCTCAAGCGCTGGTACAATTCTGTTGATGATTATGCGGCAGAATACTTTGCTGGCGAGTGGCAGGAGGATAATGCCTCTCCAATTCCCTTTGTCTCTGAGGTCACCCTTCTTCGGTAGTTCTACTGTAAGGCCAGTTTTCCACTCTTCTGAGGCTTTCTCTAGATCTCAGATTTGTTGAGTATCCGGCATACTTGTTTTGGTGTTTCTGTCTCTTCTTCTTTGTGATTTATTGCTCAGTAATTTTTTCTTGATTTCTTTTCTTTGCCCTGTCTTTTCCCATGTGTTCCTGCTTATCCATTCCTCTTTTCTCTTTTTCCAGTGTTCCAGCACCTCTTTTGCTGTTTCCAGTAGTGTTTCATTGAACTCTAGTATGGACACTTCTGCTTTGTCTTGTAGGACACTGAAGCGGTTCTTAAGTACTATTGAGAATTCTTTCTTGTTTGCTGGTGTTTCAGTTTTGTTGTATCAAAGTATGCCTTTCTTGGTTCTCTGATTTTGGCCTTCCTTAATTTTAGATTTATTTTTGCTACCAGAAGGTCGTGATCACTTCCTACATCTGCTCCTTTCCTTGCTCGCACATCTTGTAGTGACTGTTTCCACTTGTTGTTTATTAGTATGTGATCAATCTGGTTTTCTGTTGTCTTGCCTGGGGATCTCCAAGTCACTTTATGGATGTTTTTATGTTGGAAAATTGCCCCTCCGATGTTCATCATGTTTTCTTCACAGAAACTGTACAGTCTTTCTCCATTTTCATTTATTTCTCCGATTCCTTCTCTTCGCATGATTCTTCTTCTATCTTCTTTTCCCTCACGTACTTTTGCATTGAAGTCGCCCACGATGAGTAGCATATCATGCTTGGGTATTGTTTCTACTGTGACTTGGAAGCTGTTGTAAAAATCTTCTTTTTAAGTCTTCTTCAGCTGCTTCTGTTGGTGCACAACAAACTATAATAGACAGCTTCGAGAATCTTGAGTTGAAGCGTGCATATAATAATCTCTCATTTATAGGGGTCCATTTCAACAATGCTCTTGATGCTTCTTTTGTTATAATCAATCGTACTCCTCCGTCATGATGATCTTCTTTACCTGACCATGTTATTGTATCTTCTGTGTGCTGTGTTGTTAATTTCCTTCTGCCTTGTCCTGTCCATCTTGGCTCTTGTATCCTTAATATATCTAGTTTGTATCTGTGCATTTCCTTGATGGTTTGTGCTAGTTTTCCAGTCTGGTTTAGTGTTCTTACATTCCAGCTGCCTATTTGCATCTTGTATTTAGGTTCCAGGAGGTCTGCAGTCAGGCTGGGGACTTTCAATGGCTAGCTTTCATCCACAACCTTCATGTGCTCAGTTTCCTGATATGCATTTATCTTTCCATTTGCGTTCTATCTCTACTAGAACCAGTCAAACGACACTGTATATCTCTGACTACCTGTACTCTGCTAGAACCAGACATCATACACCGCTGACTACCTGTATTCTTCTAGAACCCGTAAAACTACATCATACACCGCTGACTACCTGTACTCTGCTAGAACCAGACATCATACACCGCTGACTACCTGTACTCTACTAGAGCCAATAAAACTACATCATACACCGCTGACTACCTGTACTCTGCTAGAACCCGTAAAACTACATCATACACCGCTGACTACCTGTACTCTGCTAGAACCAGACATCATACACCGCTGACTACCTGTACTCTGCTAGAACCAGACATCATACACCGCTGACTACCTGTACTCTACTAGAGCCAATAAAACTACATCATACACCGCTGACTACCTGTACTCTGCTAGAACCCGTAAAACTACATCATACACCGCTGACTATCTGTACTCTACTAGAACCAGTTTTTACTGCTGTCTCAACTCATCTGCTTTCAGATAGTCTTTCGTCAACTTTGTGATGCTTCTGAAATGTTCCATTTCATATAGCCGTGCATCTGACTTATCCTCCTTCTTTGGAAGTCAACGTACGCCTTTCTTCGGTTGCAGATGTTTTTGACTCAGTTGGTGGCCAGCCGACTTGCTTTGTCTTTAGTTTGATGTTCATGATGTTCTCATGTATTCTTGGCTTTCAGTTTACGGAACCAGCCTTGGGGACTGTGGTTACGATGTTGTCATTGGCGCGCTGAAACAAACTTTTCTTAACACGGCCCGTCAGAATTTTCAGTCATTTCTACATAAATCTTTCTGTAACAGATTAATATGCCGTTGTCTGTCTCTCATATCTGACATACATAAACTGTATCCAGGGCGGAAAATAAATCTCTCTCTCTCTCTCTCTCTCTCTCTGTCTCATGGAATAGCAAAAATGTCGCCTTAATTTAGAGAGCGTTCATGATCGTGTTGGGCTGTGATAGTGTGAGGTTTGAGTTCTGTGCACAAGGGCTGGGGAAACACACGGTTTAAATAGCGTGCACATTTACGGACAGAGATGTTGCCGATGAAGGAGGGACGAGGCTGTTATCATGTGGGTGTCGTTGAAGATGTGGGAGGTTTTGAAGATGTGGGTTTTGTTGAAGCTGTGGGTGTAGTTGAACTTGTGGCTGTTGCTGAAGATGTGGGAGTTGTTGAAGATGTGGGTATCGTTGAAGATGTGGGAGGTTTTGAAGATGTGGGTATTGTTGAAGCTGTGGGTGTAGTTGAACTTGTGGCTGTTACTGAAGATGTGAGAGTTGTTGAAGATGTGGGTAGTGTTGTAGACGTAGGATTTGTTGAAAATGATGTTCTGTGCAGAATTTTGTACAGTTTGATATGTTTCTGACAGATCTGTAATTCCTCGTTTCTTCAAGGATATGTCCTCATTCCTGAATAATTTGTAAAATCTTTTCCTACAGTCAACCATGTACATGGGGTTTTAAAAATAAGATACAGTTAAAATAATTTTCTCTGCATGGTTTTATATTCTTTGTAAATTACCATATGCGAGAGAGAGAGAGAGAGAGAGAGAGAGAGAGGCATTTACAAGGTAAAAAGTATGGAGTCTGCGTTTATTATAACCTTATTTTTGATGTGTCTTGGAAGTCCAAGGGTTAACTGTGACCGCAAGAGTAAATAACATCTGTACAGCGTTTTGTCCCGCCGTCTTGGACTTGACCTTTGTTGTTGCCATTTTCTGTCCGCCTTCATTAACCTTTAGTCACTTGAGATTTTGAGAGTTTTGTTTTCCAGTGAAGACGTTTATGTCAACGCGCTTCTGTAGTGGTATTAATATTTTTATATTTCACTTTCTAGTACACATATTAACTAGATAATAATATTGTTTTATCTTAAATATAGTATAAATAATATATCAAGATTATTATATTATCTTCACTTCGGCGTAGTGATAGTTCTCACTTTCTCTCATGTTTCCAACGAAATGGTTCACATATGAAATGTATGAGAAATCTAGGAGCAGGAAACAAAAAGTCGTTCATAAATAACATTTATGAGAAATAAGAATAAGAGAGTACAGCAAGAAATGGAGGCCCTGGAAATGTGGTTCATAATAAGGATGTGTCTTAAATATTTTGGACACATTAAACGTCATGATAATTTAGAGAAGACCGTATTGGAAGGATACATAATGGGAAAAAAGAAAAAGAGGAAGACCAAAACGAAGATGACTGCAAGACATCTTTGACGATCTGCAAATTGATGCTGCAGCAGCAGGCTATCTTGCTCACAACCGAGAGGCCTACAGGAGTGCTGTTTGGGAGGCAAAGTTCCGCAAGGGACATGCAAATGAATGAATGAATGAAAGAAGGATGTTGAAGGTATCATGGACAGCTAAGAAAACCAACGAAGAAGTCTTAAGAGAGAGGTTGGAGTTAAAAGGCAAATTACAACAAAGATCAGAGGCAGACAAGCGAGATTTGTAGGGCATTTTCTGAGAAGAGGAAAGTTGGAACACACTGTGGCAACTGGAAAAATTGAGGGAAGAAGAGACAGAGGAAGACAGAGAGAGAGAGAAGTTACTGTATGGGCTGTCAGTGTGGCTAGGGAGAAAGTCACTGGGGGATCTCATCAAGTCAAAAGTCAGGGAATTGTGGAGAGACTAGGTTTCTTAGGCCACGCGGCACGGCACATGACTGATGAGAAATCTAGGAACAGGAAACAAAAAGTAGTTCATATATGAAATGTATGAGAAATCTACCAACAGGGAGCAGAAAGCGGTTCATATAAAGTTCTTCAGAAACCTAGGAACAGGGAACAGAAAGTGGTTCATATAAAGTTATTCAGAAACCTAGGAACAGGGAACAGAAAGTGGTTCGTATAAAGTTATTCAGAAACCTAGGAACAGGGAACAGAAAGTGGTTCATATAAAGTTCTTCAGAAACCTAGGAACAGGGAACAGAAAGTGGTTCATATAAAGTTATTCAGAAACCTAGGAACAGGGAACAGAAAGTGGTTCGTATAAAGTTATTCAGAAACCTAGGAACAGGGAACAGAAAGTGGTTCATATAAAGTTATTCAGAAACCTAGGAATGGGGAACAGAAAGTGGTTCATATAAAGTTATTCAGAAAGCTAGGGACAAGAAAAATAGTTTATCATTTCTCTCATGAAATGATGATTGCTGGAATTAGGATTTTAAAGACAAGGAAATATCTCAGTAATACAATTTTCAAATGTATTTAGATGCAGTCACCAGAATAAATATGTTACACAGGATAATGTAAAACCGATATTTCAAATCGATTAACTTTGTCTATGCAGTAAAAAAAAGTAACAGCGTTACCATGGGTACGGAGTACTGAAGCAAATGTGACAGGGCCAGCTGACATCTGTCATTCTATATGTGTTAATTATTGTTAGTTATGTTCTCAGCTTTGACAGAAGTTATTGTTAATGTTCTCGGCCTTGACAGAAGTTATTGTTAATGTTGTCGGCCTTGACAGAAGTTATTGTTAATGTTCTCAGCTTTGACAGAAGTTATTGTTAATGTTCTCGGCCTTGACAGAAGTTATTGTTAATGTTGTCGGCCTTGACAGAAGTTATTGTTAATGTTCTCGGCTTTGACAGAAGTTATTGTTAATGTTGTCGGCTTTGACAGAAGTTATTGTTAATGTTGTCGGCTTTGACAGACGTTATTGTTAATGTTCTTGACAGAAACGAGGATGTTGCTCTGCGCTGATGTAAAACGTCATGATGTGGCGTACTTTTAGATGTGGATTGTTCAACGTTATTGGCATCCTGCTCTCACACACACGCTTCAAGTACGGGTACCACCCGCTTTTCGAAAGTTCGCTTTAAGCAATTTAGTTTTTACGAAAAACCTGCCTTGTACCTGTTTTCTTTAACGAAACGAAATCACAGAAAGAGGATTTTCGATTTTAGCTTACTAAAGGTTTCCTAGGAACGCTCTACTTTCTGATAGGGAAAAAGCCTGTATGTGTTATTGAACAGTGTTTGTGTTGTTATGCTCGATTTGGGTAAATCACAACTTGATCGTATGTTGTTATGTTCGGGTAAATCACAACTTGATCGTCTTTTGTTATGTTCGGGTAAATCACAGATTGGCCGTATGTTATGTTTGGGTAAATAACAACTTAATTGTATGTTATTATGTTCGGGTAAATCACAACTTGATCGTATGTTGTTATGTTCGGGTAAATCACAACTTGATCGTCTTTTGTTATGTTCGGGTAAATCACAGATTGGCCGTATGTTATGTTTGGGTAAATAACAACTTAATTGTATGTTATTATGGTCGGGTAAATCACAGCTTGATTGTATGTTGTTATGTTTGTGTAAATCACAACTTGATCCTATTATATTATGTTCGGGTAAATCACAACTTGATCGTATGTTGTTATGTTTGGGTAAATCACAAATTGGTCGTATGTTGTGTTCGGGTAAATCACAACTTGATCGTATGTTATTATATTCGGGTAAATCACAACCTAGTCGTGTGATGTTATGCTAAATTTGTGTAAATCACAATTCGGTGGTAGCTTCTTGTGATAATGAATTAACAGGGCATAGTAAGATGGTATTTTGTGGGGTTGAGTGTGAGAGAGAATGACTGTGAAGTTACCCGGGCTAGACTTGGACAAGACTATAATCTACCTTTTGTAGCGTGTTCACTGACTTAGACTAACAACAGGATTACTCCAGGACAACACAGCTTGCATGTAAGCATTTTTCTTGGCCCCACTTGGAGGATTCAGGCAAGCTTGTTTCTTGGCCCTAGTTGGAGGATTCAGGCCAGCTTGTTTCTTGGCCCCACTTGGAGGATTCAGGCCAGCTTGTTTCTTGGCCCCAGTTGGAGGATTCAGGCAATCTTGTTTCTTGGCCCCAGTTGGAGGATTCAGGCAAGCTTGTTTCTTGGCCCCAGTTGGATGATTCAGGCAATCTTGTTTCTTGGCCCCAGTTGGATGATTCAGGCAAGCTTGTTTCTTGGCCCCAGTTGGATGATTCAGGCAAGCTTGTTTCTTGGCCCCACTTGAAGAATTCAGGAAAGCTTGTTTCTTGGCCCCACTTGGAGGATTCAGGAAAGCTTGTTTCTTGGCCCCACTTGGAGGATTCAGGAAAGCTTGTTTCTTGGCCCCACTTGGAGGATTCAGGAACGCTTGTTTATTACTCCTACTTGGAGGATTCAGGAAAGCTTGTTTCTTGGCCCCACTTGGAGGATTCAGGAAAGCTTGTTTCTTGGCCCCTTGGAGGATTCAGGAAAGCTTGTTTCTTGGCCCCACTTGGAGGATTCAGGAAAGCTTGTTTCTTGGCCCCACTTGGAGGATTCAGGAAAGCTTGTTTCTTGGCCCCACTTGGAGGATTCAGGAAAGCTTGTTTCTTGGCCCCACTTGGAGGATTCAGGAAAGCTTGTTTCTTGGCCCCACTTGGAGGATTCAGGAAAGCTTGTTTATTACTCCTACTTGGAGGATTCAGGAAAGCTTGTTTCTTGGCCCCACTTGGAGGATTCAGGCCAGCTTGTTTCTTGGCCCCACTTGGAGGATTCAGGCCAGCTTGTTTCTTGGCCCCCATTTGAAGGATTCAGGAAAGCTTGTTTCTTGGCCCCACTTGGAGGATTCAGGAAAGCTTGTTTATTACTCCTACTTGGAGGATTCAGGAAAGCTTGTTTCTTGGCCCCACTTGGAGGATTCAGGAAAGCTTGTTTCTTGGCCCCACTTGGAGGATTCAGGAAAGCTTGTTTCTTGGCCCCACTTGGAGGATTCAGGAAAGCTTGTTTCTTGGCCCCACTTGGAGGATTCAGGAAAGCTTGTTTCTTGGCCCCACTTGGAGGATTCAGGAAAGCTTGTTTCTTGGCCCCACTTGGAGGATTCAGGAAAGCTTGTTTCTTAGCCCCACTTGGAGGATTCAGGAAAGCTTGTTTATTACTCCTACTTGGAGGATTCAGGAAAGCTTGTTTCTTGGCCCCACTTGAAAGATTCAGGAAAGCTTGTTTCTTGGCCCCGGTTGGGGGATTCATGAAAGCTTGTTTCTTGGCCCCACTTGGAGGATTCAGGAAAGCTTGTTTCTTGGCCCCACTTGAAGGATTCAGGCAAGCCTGTTTCTTGGCCCCACTTGAAGGATTCAGGAAAGCTTGTTTCTTGGCCCCGGTTGAAGTATTCAGGAAAGCTTGTTTCATGGCCCCACTTGGAGGATTCAGGCACGCTTGTTTCTTGGCCCAACTTGAAGGATTCAAGAAAGGTTGTTTCTTGGCCCCATTTGAAGGATTCATGAAAGCTTGCTTCTTACTGCCACTTGGAGGATTCAGGAAAGCTTGTTTCTTGGCCCCAGTTGGAGGATTCAGGCAGTCTTGTTTCTTGACCCCATTTGAAGGATTCAAGAAAGCTTGCTTCTTACTGCCACTTGGAGGATTCAGGAAAGCTTGTTTCTTGGCCCCATTTGGAGGATTCAGGAAAGCTTGTTTCTTGGCCCCACTTGAATGATTCAAGAACGCGGAAGTTATACAGGGATATCAGCAGCAACAACATGCACTGAAGTTATACAACAACGTGCAGATTTCTGAACCAATCTTAAACATTGTCATGAGATCTGGGAGTATGTTCTTTATGTTTATGGACAAGCTGACTCCAGTTATAACAGACAATGAACCAGTCACTTGAGACATCGACACTCATACAGCTTGATGATGATGATGATGATGATGATTTGACGAGAACATAGACTAAGAATAAAGTCACACGAAAATTGTTTGTAGCTGGACCAGGTACTCCAGTAAATCTAGCAACTGTGCAGGACGGAGTGGTGAGTGTGAGATTCTTTCGTCCAGGTATCGACTTTCAGACACTTTGAAAAAGACTTTCTCATTTTTTCCTTGCAGATTTTTTTTTCTTTTTCAAACCTTACACCAAGACATAATTTTTAAAAAATGGAAGTTGTGAATTTATGTATCAGTACGCGCATTACAGAGGACATATAGATAGCATATGCAAGCCACCTTCAGTAGGACGACAGAGTATTTACTGTTGAAGTATTTTCGTGTGGAACATATACAATCTTAGTTGGCGGGGTACGGATATCCCCTATCATAGTAGAAGTAAGACGCCTCCTTACCTCCTTTAGGCAAGATGGAGTACCAGTATAGCTCCCCGATCAGGGTGACGTGAAGCCATGGGAGCAGGTGGTGGATGGAATGTGAGAGCAGCCGACAGATAATGTTGGTTATGGTCACCATTCTTTGATGGTAGGCAGATGATCTCAATGTAGGGACAAAGGCTAAGATCTCTGACCAGTACAGTCACTGCCTGGAAGAACAGCAATGCTATCTGTCTTCTGGAAATATACCAAGAAACCCAAACGGCAACATGCCTCCCTGACAGCTCTCCTGTAGACCTCTCGGTTGAAGCAAGATGCCCTGCTTCTGATGCGTCCATTCGCAGATCAACGATGTCTTGCAGCCATCTTCGCCTTGGTCTTCCTCTTTTTATTTTTCCTATCATGTACCCTTCCAAAACTATCTTCTCTAAATAATTATCATGACGTTTGATATGTCCAAAATATTTGTACGTTTTCTCTGTTTAATCTTCCTTTCTAGCCAACCTTCTTCAGTATTAACACACAAAAATTAGTGTATGAGTATATAACTATTCATGGAGCAACAAAATTTATAAACTATGAAAAAAGGTAGAAACAGCTTTATTACTTAACGAGTACAAAGTTGTGACATTTCAGCACGAGCCTTAATCATGCAAAAATATACAGGAAGAAGAAATGGAGAGAAGAGATAAAGTATAAATTCACATGAATTCTATGTTAAAAAGAAAAAAAAACTAAAATGAATAGAGCACTTAGCTGTAACTTGTAAGAAGCTGTGGCTTGTCCGACGCTGTGTGCCAGAAATGTGCATGGTGGAATGTAGAAAGCATTTAAATGGAGACTTGGGATGTGTGATAGGTGGGTCGTAACTGAAGGTAGTGGGTGGGGGAACCGTGGAGGGGAGAGAGAGTGATACAGCTGGGAGAGGGTGAAATATATACTCACTGAAAAAAGTAAGTGTGCAATGGTTTAAAAAGCACAATGAAGGTGCTCAGGTGATGACTGAAATAAAATTTGACACACATTATGTTTGATTATCCAATAACAGATAAAATGATAACTTTCAGGCCAGTCACATGTCACAAAAAAGTAAAAAAAAACAAAACTCACCTAATGTGGCTCACCACCCCAAGAAAAGAAAATCAGGGTTTCAGTATCGTGTGTGTCCTCCTCTGGCAGTTATCACTGCTTGACACCGCCTTCTCATTGAACCAATGACAAGTTGTATCAATTGTTGAGACATGTTATTCCATTCTTCTTGCAACGCTTGGGCTAATTCTTGGCGGTTTCCAGGAAGATTGTATCGTCTTCTCAACCTGCGGTCCAGTTCATCGCAGATGTGCTCGATAGGTGATAGGTCCGGTGAAACTGCTGGCCGTGGCAAGACAGTAATCTGGTGCTGCTGAAAGTGGTCCCTGGCCACACGTACGACATGTGGACGAGCGTTAACCTGCTGCAGTATCACGCCTTGTCCATTAGCATCCAGAAAAGGCATTACGTGTCGTGTAATGATTTCGTCCCTATATCGTAAACCTATAAGGTTGCCACTGAGGAAGATTAGGTTTGTTCGGCCAGCATAGGAAATTCCTCCCCAAACCATCACACTGCCTCCTCTTCTTCTATCCACCTCTAGCGCACAGGTATTCACAAAGCGTTCTCCTCTTCGCCTGTACACTAAAGCACGCCCATCATGGCCTTGCAGACAGAATCTGGAGTCATCAGTGAATAGGATCCGTCTCCATTGATGATAAGACCATGCCACATGGTGCCTGGCCCAGTTCAAGCGGGTTTGTCTGTGGCGAACTGTCAGTATTGGTCTAACTGCAGGCCTATGAGGTAATAGATTTACCTCTCTGAGTCTGTTCCTCACTGTCCTGCCCGACACACGTCTTACACCTGAAATGTTGCAGGCAGTCCATGTTGCCTGGAGAAACCTGTTACGAAGGTGCATGAGGTGGATGTAGCGGTCTTGTGCAAGGGTGGTAACTCGTGATCTGCCACTTCTATGGCGGTCAGCAACGGAACCATTTTTGTTAAAACGACTTTGAAGGCGTGATATTGTGTTTCTGTGAACATTAAAATATTGAGATACTGCTGCTACTGTTGATCCAGCAATTAACATCCCAACAGCTATTTCTCGCTGATGTTCATTCAATCGTGGCATGATGAAAAAAGATGTTTATGTTGGAATTCCACTACTTCTTTCTTCAACGATTACGTGAAGAGATCTCTGAGAACAGAATTACACACTTACCCTCATTTTATCCGTGGTCAGTAACCAATCATGGATCACGCACGTGATTTCACTGGAGCTGTGGTTATCTCCCCATGAATAGTGCGATCAACTTCGTTCAGCACGGGGAAGTAGACAACACTCAGACAAAACTTTGTGCCAAATTTTATTTCATTTCACTCATGACAACGTGATTGATGCGCTTGACACCACTGCACACTTACTTTTTTTCCGTGAGTATATGATTAAAGTAGGGATAGAGGGGTTGTAATGTGATGCTGTGAAGAGGTTCTAAGCTGTGTGTAACAAGTGAGAAGGGAGTGGAACTTAGTGGGGGAGGGATTATGATTGTGGAATAGGAGAATGTTAGGTGTAGCTGAATAACGATTTCAAACCATATTGTTCCATCTGATTTTTTTTCTTTTTAACATAGTATTCATGTGAATTGATATTTTATCTCCTCTCTCTATTTCTTACGGCCTGGTTAGCTGAGTGGTTAGCTGAGTGGTTAGGCGCTGGGTTTGCTAATCCGGTGGTACCGGGTTCAGGCCAAGCGGTGGGATTTTACTTGTACACCAAAAAGGCCCCGGGGTTGACCCAGCCTCTAAAAATGGGTACCAGAGAAATCTGGGAAGGTAGAGCGGCTAGGCATGATACTGACCACATCAGACTTTCATGTGCCGAAGGTCATGGAAAATATGGACCTAACACTGTATTCCCTAGTATGCCTTAATGGCATAGAAACAGGGATTTTACCGAAATTCTACCTCTCTATTTCTTCGTCCTCTATGTCTTTATATGATTCAGGCTCACGCCGAAACGTCAATGTACTCGTTAAGTAATAAAGCTGTTCCTACTTTTTTTTTTCAAGTTTATACATTCTCTTCAATATTGTTCTTGTAATATGGATATATTTGGTCTTTTTTGTGTCCATGATATTTGAAGAACTCTTCTGTAGCATTTACATTCAAAAGCATTTATGTGTTTATCAGCTGTTTTGTTAAGTGTCCAGGTCTCACAGGCATATGTTGCGATGGGAAAGATGCATGCCCTTAAAAATCTTATTTCTATAGTTCTGTCTGTTCCTCTCCGCAGCTTCTTTAGTTATTTTATTTTTTAAAGAGCGACAGATGCCCTCCTTTTAATATCCTTCATTGTATCTGAATTATTATTTAATAATGATCCAAGATATTCAGAACTCTCCACCTCTTCCAGTTTTTCATTATTGATATATTTCAGCTGTCTTATTTGTTTTTTTCAGTTTTCATCAATTTAGTTTTCTTTGCATTAAGATAAAGGTTTTGCTCTTCGCTGTTCTTACGGACTGACATAATTAGTTTTTCCATTCCTTTTTGTGTTGTGGACAGTAATACTGTGTCATCAGCATATCTAATCTCTGGTATTTCATAACCTCCGATTATTATGGCATAATAATATTCTTTGTCTGCATCTTCTCTAACATTCGTCGTTATATTTTCAGTATAAAGTTAAATAAGTAAGGCGACAGCATACAACCCCTTGGTTTTATGTCAACCCAAGTTGTTGTTTCACTATTTATTCTTACTGCTGCCTGTTGGCATAGATACAGCAGTGATATTAGTTGTGTCACACGTGTTGGAAATCCCATTTTTTTCCCTATTATTTCCCAAAGTTTCTGGTGTTGTACACAATCAAATAATTTTGAATAGTCTATAAAAGATAAATATAGATTCACATAAAACTCTCTGCATTTCTCTATTATTAATCTTATGTTTGATCTTTTGTTCCTCTTCCTTGTCTAAAACCAGCTTGGACCATATTGACTTCTTCTGTTTTCTGTCGAAGTCTACCCATTATGATTTTTAACAGAATTTTACTGGCATAACTAATCAGGGCAACAGTTCTGTAGTTTGTGCATATTTTCAGGTTATCCTTTTTTTTGGCAGTGGTATGAAGATAGTTCTTTTCCATTCTTTTGGCCAAATACCTGAATGTCATATCTTTTTACATAGCCCATGATAGATTGTTGCACATTCCTTTCCTCCTGCTTTAATAAGTTCAGCTGTCATCTCATCACATCCTAGTGATTTAACATTTTTCAGATTCTTTAGTGCCCATAAAACTTCTTCTATTGTCGGTTCAGGTTCTTTCTCCTCCAATAATAATTCACACTGTAAATTTCTGCTTTCACAGTCGGTTGTTTCATACATTCCTCTGCAATATTCCTTCCATCTTTTAGAATTTCCTCTGTCTCTGGCAAAGTCTTCCCCCTCTTGTCACAATCATTTAGCTTAGGTGTGATATTTCTCGTCATTGTCGTCGTTTTTTAAAAAAACATTTCAGTATCTCTTCCACACTTCTCATGTCCTTCTATTCTTTCACAACAATTATGTATGTTCTATTTTTTTTTTAGTCTTTTCTATGTTTCTTCGTATTTCTTTTGTTAAAGATTTATATTCGTCTTTGTTGCTATTTGTCACTTTCCAATTCTTTGTCAATTCTTTACGTTGTTTCATTAGTTTTAATGTGCCTCCTGTAATTCATTCATTCTTTTGTGTTTTCTATACTGGAACCATGTCTTTAGCTGCTATTATTAAGATATCTCTGGCCAGCGTAGCTAATTCATGAGGTGTCGTCTTCTCCTGTACAGCCATAATCAAAACGGTTCTTCACTTCTATACCGTATTGTTCTGGTATTTTTGTAAGATCAAAGCGGAGTGGTCTTGATCCCGTAACTGTCTTTTTTATCTTTATCTTCATGTCTGCTATTAATAACTCATGGCCCGTGTCACAATTAGCACCTGATAAAGTTTTTGCTGATGTTATACTTGATCTTCACTTTCTTTGCACTAAAATGTAATCTGTTTGATTCTTAGTTTTACCATCAGGTGATGTCCACGAGTAAAGTCTTCTTGGATGTTGTCTAAAAAGTGTGTTAGCGACCATTAGCTCATTTTCCATGCAAAACGCCACCAGAGTGTCACTTGCCTCATTTCTTTGCCCTATATAAAATGTTTCCAAAATATATCCTTTGTCTTCCGGTCTTTTTGTACTAATCTTTGGATTAAAATCGTCCATTATTAATACAGTATCATTTTTCGTATCTGGTCTATCGTCGTTTGCATCGTGTTAAAAAAGTCTTCTTTTCCTCTTCTTCTGCTGCTGATGTAGGTGCATATATCTGGATGATTGTTACATTTCTAGGAGTGCCTTTAAGTCTGATTGTGAGGATTCTATCATTTACTGGGTTTTAACCTAGTAATGCTTTTGATTCTGATTTGTTCAATTAAAAACCCACTCTTACTTCTTCACCAGAGTATATAAAGATACCATCATTCTCGCTCTTGAAGTGTCCTGATCCTTTCCATCGATGTTCGCAGATTCTCAAAATGTGTATTCCCATTCTTTCCATCTCGTCACTTATTATTTGATACTTTCCCTCATACATACTTCTTACATTGCATGTTCCTTCTCTTATTTTTCTTTTAGTTTGATGCAGGGGTTTTCCTTAGTAACACCGTCAGGATTTTGTCCGTCATCACAATTACTAGTACCTACCTCTGTCTCACACTCTTCCCCAGTGTTAAATTAGATCTATCTGGCCTGGGGGACTCACCACCAGATCTTTTTCCTATCTGTTCTTCCATGTTACTGTTTGGGACGCACTTATCTTACGCCGTCTGAAAATAAGGCCACTGTGACAAAATAATGATGATATCTTCTTCTTCGTTCGCTTCTACCACCAAGACCGCCCCGTGATCCTACTGAATTTACTCCTGTGGTCCTCGATAAGTCCCGTGGTCCCCCTGTGGTCCCCGAAAGGACCACATTGGATCACCGAGAGGACCACAAGAGGTTCAGAGTATCGCCTGTATTCTTGGTGAATCTCAGAAGCAGGATTGCGTGACACCGTGGTTTTCGTTGCACCAGTTTTATCTAGAGTTGGACCTTCTCACCGGAAAACCTCGACATGTTTTGGATATCAGTATATCCCCGTTGGGTGAGAGGTGGTTGCCCATCCAGGCTAGAGTTGGGCTTTCTCACAGGAAAACCTCGACATGTTTTGAGATACCCGTGTATCCCGCCGGGTGTCTGAGTGGCGAAGTGGTTAGTGCACTAGTCTCTCATGGCGAAGGTCGGGGGTTCGAATCCGGCCGGCGGCACCCCAGTCACCCAGCTGTAGAAATGGGTACCCGACTTCTTCTGGAGTTGGGGAAGGAAAGGCAGCCAGGCGTGATACTGACCATATCACCCTCTAGTGTGCTGACAGGTCAAGGAAAATATGGGCACTAACACCATATCCCTATGTGCCTCTAAGGCACGAAAGGGTTACCTTTGCTTTGCTTGCTTTGTGTATCCCGCCGGGTGAGAGGTGGTTGCCCAACCAGTCCAGTGTTAGACTTTCTCACCGGAAAACCTCAGCGTGATTAGGATACGCATACATCCCCGCCGGGTGAGAGGTGATTGCCTATCTAGACTGCACTGGTCTCCGACTTCAGCATTTTGTGGTCGTGTCCGCTACCCTTCCTAGTTGTGACCAGGACGGAAATTTTGTCCAGGAGGACGAATCCTCGCCACTAGTAAGTTTCACCCCTGAGTTGAGCCGGTCTAGGCGTATTATCCCAGTATGGTTGTGTTTAGGACGTGACCGACCTCTAGAGCGGAGGTACCGTGGCATGAGTAGCCATCAGGTTTCACTCCTGGTTTAAGCCAGTTTAGACATATTTCACCAGTATGGGTGTATATCTGACGTGGCCAGCCTCTAGAGCAGAAGTGCCGTGGTATGAGTAGCTCTTACCGCGAGACTACTGGACATACCGATTAAGCTTCACTTTATCCTTTCCATCACCTTTTCACATCGGCGCTGCACGGCAACCCTAATTGCTTTTTCGCGTTTTCTTCATCGGCCGAGAGGAGTTTCAGCCCACGCGCGGATCCGAAGAATCTCGCCAGCAATGTCTTAAACCCTGGTTTAAGCCAGTTCAGGCAATTTGCCCGGTATGAATGCACATAGGAGGTGGCTGACCTCCAGAGCAGAGGTGCTGTGATTGAGTAGTCCTGACCTCGAGACTACTGATTACTTCACTTACTCCTTTCTTTCATCTTTTCCACAGTGGGGTCGCGCGGCAGCCCCATTCGCACCTTTCTTCACTGGCCAGGAGGAGCCCCACTCCACGCATGGCAGCTGAAGAATCTCGCCAGGAGCGGAATGATTATATATTTTCATGTCTTTTCCTTTTGTTTTCCAATTTTTCATTTAGCTTTGGCTGGTGTGGTGAGTGTCATTAGACTATATGTACTTCTCTGTATATCATCCACTAGACTAAATGTACTCCTCTGTACAGGATCCATTAGACTAGATGTACTCCTCTGTACAACATCCATTAGACTAGATGTACTTCTCTGTACAACATCCACTAAACTACAGTAGATATGCTTCTCTATACAGCATTCACTAGACTAGTTGTACTTCTCTATGCAACATTCATTAGGCTAGATGTACTTCTCAATGTAGGTTCTGGAGACAGTCTTTTTTTTTTTTGGAAAGGGTACATAATGGGGAAAAAGAAAGAGAGGAATACCAATGCGAAGATTGCTAATAGACATCGTTTATAATCTGCAAATGGATGGATCAGCAGCAGGCCATCTTGCTTACAACTGAGAGGCCTACAGGAGTGCTGTTAGGGAGGCAACGTTTCTCAAGGGACATGCAAATGACCGACTGACCCTTCTAAATAATTATCATAACGTTTGATATGTCCAAAATATTTAAGTTATATTTGTTTAATCTTCCTTTCTGGCCAGCTTTCTTCAAAATTAACTTGTAGTATGGATATATGTGTTCTTTTTTGTCCATGATATTTGAAGAACTCTTCTGTAGCATTTACACCCAAAGACATTTATGTGTTCCTCGGCTGTTTTGTTATTTGTTTCTGTTGATCTGAGGATTTGCCAGGTTGTTTCACTTTCAGCGGCAGTTTGCTGTCTGATGTCCTTCCTGGAGTACTTTGAAGCTATATTAAGGAGTACTGCAGTAGGATGTACACTTACGGAAGGGAGGGAGGGGAGGGATTATATTATAAATTTTCAGAATGTGGTTTGACCAGTTTTCTTTATGTGTGTGTTTGTATGTGTGTGTGTGAGAGAGAGAGAGAGAGAGTAAAAGGGGGCGGTTGGAGAAGAAGACATAGGGCACACGGGGCGAGAAACATCAGTTTTTTAGCCATTGAGGTGGGCCGTGGTCCAAAACAGGTTGGAAAACACTGGGGTACTGTTTAAAAAAAAACAGGTTGGAAAACACTGGGGTACTGTTTAAAAAAACAGGTTGGAAAACACTGCGGTGCTATTTAAAAAAACAGGTTAGAAAACACTGGGGTACTGTTTAAAAAAAAACAGGTTAGAAAACACTGGGGTACTATTTTAAAAAAACAGGTTAGAAAACACTGGGGTACTATTTTTAAAAAAACAGGTTAGAAAACACTGGGGTATTATTAAAAAAAACAGGTTGGAAAACACTGGGGTACTATTTAAAAAAAAACAGGTTGGAAAACACTGGGGTACTATTTAAAAAAAAACAGGTTAGAAAACACTGGGGTACTGTTTAAAAAAAACAGGTTAGAAAACACCGGGGTACTGTTTTTTTAAGGCAAGTTTGCCTTCTAGCTATGGATAATTTACATCCAGAAAGCATTAAATATTTTTGTTTATTTAATCAAAGCAGGACGGCAGCCATTCTAGCATAGAATTGTGTGACAAGACTTTCACTCATTAGACACTGTAACAAGGACGTGTTCCTGTTGTCATGAGGATATTGTCTGTCTTTCACAGCAGTAACTGTACATGCAACTCTTACATCAAAATGTTGGATTATTATAGCATAAATGGGCATGAAGTGCATGCAGGAAGTGATTTTAACTCTGGGATTTCATGTTTGATATTGACTGAAAATATATCATTTTACTGCAATTATTTAGTCGCGTGCCAAGTCCTGCCTGGTCTTTTCGTGTGTATTAAATAAAATAGTGTTGCGAATACATGATTCCCTGAGGATATGGCATTCCATAACTTTGGAGTAATGATGGTGAAGTTAGTACAGTGGAAGTCCAGAAATACAGGATCTGAAGTGTCTGTTAGCACGGTAAGTACAACTGTACAGTTGTCATTCTCTCTGTATATACATTACTGCTTACATCTGTGGTAACAGCCTTTCCGCCTCATGATTTGTGCAGTTTTGTGATAAAAATGTTCAAACACGTGTAAGCTCACCTTGCTTTGATCTGTCCAGCAGTTTAGCACAACAGCCTTGTCTACAACATACTCGTCGTATACAGGGTAAACTCTAGATCAACCAAAACTCAAGGTCCTTTTTTTTAACAGCCAGTGTTTCGTGGAAGAAGGAACTTTTTTTAACAGCCAGTGTTTCGTGGAAGAAGGAACTTTTTTTAACGTTTAAAATTAGGGAATATTGAAGCAGACGTGGAAGCCATTGTTCCGAAGAAGAAGAAACATGATTTCTCTCACCATATTTAGCTGTTTATTAGTCACAACAAGTAGCAACGTTCATTTGACTCATTTTTTTAAAAACTACATTTAGGTCATTTTGAAAATTCACCAAGTCTGTAGTGTGTTTTTTAGTGTAGCCTTTACGCATTAAAGGTTACCAGCATTTTCTTTTTACAAAATTCCTTTGCAAACACACAGCTACCATACAGATGTGAAACTTTAAACTTATGGGGGTCCAAGGTCTGGATTTTGAAACAGTATAGTGTCCGTGGCTCGCATTTTGTAGCAGTAGAGTGTCCGTTTCTCGGATTTTGTAGCAGTAAAGTGTCCGTGGCTCGGATTTTGTAGCACTAGAGTGTCCGTGGCTCGGATTTTGTAGCAGTAGAGTGTCCGTGGCTCGAATTTTGTAGCAGTAAAGTGTCCGTGGCTCGGATTTTGTAGCAGTAGAGTGTCCGTGGCTCGAATTTTGTAGCAGTAAAGTGTCCGTGGCTCGAATTTTGTAGCACTAGAGTGTCCGTGGCTCGGATTTTGTAGCAGTAGAGTGTCCGTGGCTCGAATTTTGTAGCAGTAGAGTGTCCGTGGCTCGGATTTTGTAGCAGTAGAGTGTCCGTGGCACGGATTTTGTAGCAGTAGTGTCCATGGCTCGAATTTTGTAGCAGTAGAGTGTCCATGGCTCGGATTTTGTAGAAGTAGTGTCCATGGCTCGGATTTTGTAGAAGTAGTGTCCATGGCTCGGATTTTATATCAGTAAAGTGTCCATGGTTCGGATTTTGTAGCAGTAGAGTGTCCGTGGCTCGGATTTTATAGCACTAGAGTGTCCGTGGCTCGGATTTTGTAGCAGTAGTGTCCGTGGCTCGGATTTTGTAGCAGTAGAGTGTCCGTGGCTCGGATTTTGTAGCAGTAGAGTGTCCGTGGCTCGGATTTTGTAGCAGTAGAGTGTCCGTGGCTCGGATTTTGTAGCAGTAGAGTGTCCATGGCTCGGATTTTGTAGCAGTAGAGTGTCCGTGGCTCGGATTTTGTAGCACTAGAGTGTCCGTGGCTCGGATTTTGTAGCAATAGAGGATCCGTGGCCTGGTTTTGAAACTTGGGGGGGGGGGGGTCCGTGGTCTGGAGTTTGAGACAGCAGGGGCCCCGCGTGCTTTCGCTAAGTGCGAACCACTGCTGTAGTTGATTGACTTTTTTTCTTCAAAAGCATTCGATAGCATCTCGCGCCGATAGTAAGAAGAGCAGCTTATGAAAGTGAGACTCCGAATTAGTTCAGTCCATCTCATGCCCCCCCCCCCAAAAAAAAAATCTGTGCGTGTGTGTGTGTGTGTGTGTGTGAGAGAGAGAGAGAGAGAGAGAGAGAGAGAGAGAGAGAGATGAATAGCCATCAAGTTTCACCCCTGGTTTAAGCCAGTTTAGGCATATTTCACCAGTATGGGTGTATATCGGACGTGACCGGCCTCTAAAGCAGAGGTGCCGTGGTATGAGTAGCTCTCGCCGAGATACTTCTGGACATACCGATTAAGCTTCACTTTATCCTTTCTATCACCTTTTCACATCGTCGCAGCACGGCAACTCTAATTGCTTTTTTGCATTTTCTTCATTTTCCGACAGGAGTTTCACTCCACGCTCTGCATCCGAAGAATCACGCCAGCTTAATCCCTGGTTTAAGTCGGTTCCGGCAATTCGCCCGGTATGAGTGCACATAGGAGGTGGCCGACCTCCAGAGCAGAGGTGCTGTGTGCGGTGGGGGGGGGGAGAGGGGGGAGGAAGAGAGACCATCCCTAATACGGGTGATTCAAGAGCAAAGTTTATTTGGGCATAACAAACTGTACATTGTGTTCCATGATTGATACCTTATTTTTTTCCATGTAGTCGGCGTGATGATTGAGGCATTTGTCTAAGCCTGAGACAAGTTTTTTAATGCTGATCTCGTAAAATGTGGTGCCCTGTCGATAGAGGCAGCATGTCACTGCTGTTTCGTCATCCTCGTCACACTGAAATCTGTGGCCACAAATATGTTCTTTGGGAGCTAGGAATCATATGACGCCAGATCGGGACTATAGGAAATGGTTCAGATTGTCCCACCAAAAATCTTGCAAGAGTTCCCTAGTCAGAGCAGCCGTGGCCGGGAAAACGTTAGCCTGGAGGAGCAGTCAACAGCCCAGGACGACCACGTCAAGTGGCAGCTCGTAAACGCTCCAGTCTTCTACCGTACACAGCAGCATTCGTTGTTGCTCCCCTTTTCCAGAACATCGACCGGCAACACGCCTGTGTGATCCCAAAACACAGTAACCATCACTCTGCTAACAGCTGGCATGACCTTGAATTTCCTGGCTGGTCGGGAGCCTGGGTACTTCCATTCATACTTGCGCGTTTTAATTCTGGAGTGTAATGGTGAACCCATGTCTCCTCACCGCGACAGTGCCCTCCGAAATGACGTATTGTTGGGGGGATGATAGGGCTCGTACCATTCTCTTTGCCTTGTGAACCTCTGAAAGGGCTTGAGGGACCCATTGTGCACACACCTTCTGAAATCCCAACTGCACATTTACTTTGGACATTGTTCCACGTGACAGACTCAAGTTATGTGCCAGTTTGTTCACAGTCACCCGTCTGTTCTCCGATGTCGCACGCTCGAAGCGCGTTTTGGTAGCTGCCGAACCTGCTGTCATATGTCTGCCACTCCACTCTACGTCATTGGTTGTCACTTACCCAATTCGTAATTCTGCACACACTATCGCCTCATCACACTGTATCCATGGACTAACACCAATTGGCGATGAATTTCCGCAACTGGCACCGTCATCGCGTTCAGAAATCAGTATAAATAGGAAACAACAGCATGAATCTCCTGTTTGGACCTCTGCTCCAATCAGTCCTCCATCTTTAGTTGATGGATGCCGCCTAGCTGATGCTGCACTGTACTGCCATCTGGCATGGTGTTGCCGAGTGAGGAATATATACAAGTCAGCAATTTGCTTTTGGGACGCCCCTCGTACAAGTACACACAAACAGTATGCAGGAAATTCTCTGCTACAGACATCAAAACAACCGCACAGCTCCCTAGATCATAAGAGAAAGTAAAAATAACAAGTGTCCCTTCAGATTCCTGACACAGGTAAGGGATTTTGGGAGAGGGGGGAGTGCGGCGGGGCGGGTGTTATTTTGCCTTCTGATCTCAGGAGTTGTGTGGTTGTTTCGCTGTCTGTAATAGAGAGTTTCCTGCGCGCTGTGTGTGTTTGTGCATGTAGTAAAAAGAATAGGCGTCAAAAGAGTCTGTACAGTTTAAATTATCTATTAAATATACACATGATGAGATAACGGAGGTGGTTTGTTCTAAAATAAAACACTACAAAGTTTGTCACTGTTCATTATTGATGGCAGTGGAGTCAGTGATTCTTTCCATGGGGCGTTGATGGCCCGAACCTCATTTCTGCAGGCTGTACCCATACTCGTAGGAAGAAGTCCATTACAGTGATAGTGAGTGATATCCAAAGTAGAAGTAAACATCTTCTTTATATCCGTTTCGAAACTTTTCGCCAATAAATGATGTATTTCTTTAAATGTTGAAGATTCTGAATCATATATTCCTGAATAGTTCCATATTATAGAACTGAAGCTTAAAGATGCTCTTTGATTAACACATCACAGGTTTCACAAAACATTACCACATCACTAAATCAAGTCCGATAAAATGTACCTTCATTATTTAATTCTTACAAATAAGTTCAAGATGTATAGTTGATAACACCACTTGAATTGAATCACTTAATCATTTGTTCACAATATAAAACTCTATCATATTCTACATACAGCATTTCGGCAATGTTCTCAACTTCACAATATTCTACACCTGATACAAGAACATTTTCCAGCTCAGTATTATATCACACCTGCAACACGTGATCAATCTGTTACACGACTAAATCACTGTACTCGAAGTTTCAAAAGTAACAATTCTTCGTAATCATTTGAATCACTTGAAACACATCTTCCGTTTAATACTACTTCTGATTTTATATCGTCTCGTCCTCTTTCTTTGCTTGTCTGTCTTCTGATTTCTTCTGACAGTCTTCCTCGGCCGTCTCTCGATCGCAGTGTACTAACGAGCAAAGTCTACTTGCCTCTTCTCTGGACTTCTGTTCTTATCTCTCATCTCATGGCTTCTTGGCTGTTCTGGTCGGACTTTCTTTTTTCAGTCTTGACTGTCCACGTGCACTGATCATCCTTCTTGCAGTTCTGGTCAGTCGCTACTTGCCGGATCGACGGTGTTCTGACGATCTCCCTTCTCTGTCTCCTCTCTTCTACTTCCGTACTTCTTGGTTTTCTCCTGTCTCTCTGCTCGCCTTTTTATCTTCAAGTCCAGCTTGGTGGATTAACTAATAAGTATTTTGGCTCCACCCTTCAGATGCCCACTGGTTCCCATGAGCGTTCTGATTGTCCGTCATTCAAACTGCCTCGTGACTTATCTCTCGTAAGTCAATTGTCCAATAGGTCACGCCTCTAAATATTTAATTGGTCAGCTGGCCGAGTTGGTCACTCCTTTATTTAAAAACCTTGTGCAATAGCTTCCTAACGCTAATAGGTGTCAAAGTGTCAACTCCGTCAATCCAATTACCATATACCTAAGACATTATCTTGCTCTTTCATATCGGAGGTTTTATTGTGTCCTCGCTTTTCATTATGTCTGCCTTTTCTATTCGTCTTTTCTATTTTGTTTAAACGTGTCAACGTCCAGTCACCGCTTTGTTATTACTTTCTGGCGTCCAACCTTTGTATTACCTGTATCTCAGCGTCACTGAGTGTCATCTTTTTCTATTCACTGTTTCCACTGTTTACTTTTGTCCCCGTCTTGTTCTAGTGTCATGGAAGTTGTATACCTTTCTCTTCCTGTCCTACCCACTTTTCTCTGTCGCTATTCCATGTTACTATTTTATTTACAGTATATTTTCATAATCATATTCATTAATGTGACAACTATAATCATTACTTACAAGGCCATGCTACAAATTCAGTAAAACTGTGAGTGGCAGTTGTAATTGTGAGGCCAGGAAACACTTGTCACGGTCCTGGAAAACTGTGAGCACACGCCTCGTGGTGACGGCCGGTGTTCTGTGTGGACCTGTCATCTCTTCACCCACACCACTCTCTGTCTCCATAGATTTGTCGTGCCACTCACTAGCCGGGACCTGATTTTGCCAAGCTTCCATTCTCTGACATTGTCTTTAACTTGCTCTTTATTATGCAGGAAGCTACACAGAGTTATCTACCAGTTGTAGGGTAAACTTTGTGAACAGCCATGGTTTCTGTACATAAACAAATGAAAGTGGTCTCCAGTCATTACATGTACCTACCAGTAGAAGTACGGAAAATAGCCAGAGTGATAAGTAGATTAAAGTATTTTAAATCTTTAATCAGTCTCCTTCCCTCCGTCCCTCCCCCCACACCCCCCCTCCACGCCATTGAGCGTGAGGGGAAGGGATGTAGATGGAGTGGGCTGTTTACGTATATGTACCAGAGTTTTGTGGACAGCAGTAGATACCGTATATAAACCAGGAGAAACAAACGTCAGCCATGTTTTATTTTCTGTTCATTATAAAGTTCTTTTCATTGTTCTCATATACAACAGTCTTTTCATAAACATGCGCAGTCGGCTTGGTCGAGGCAAGGTGAAGGTCAGCACATAATGTTTGTATTTGTAGGTAGATATTTCCTTGTTGTAATAAGAGCAGGGACTTAATGGAATAACGTTCAGGATTTGGTCCGTGATGAGCAGTTCACAGAATTTTGTCTAAAATTTGTTTTGTCTTCTTTGCCATTGGTTATGAAGCAGGATTCTCCTTACAAGGAGACTACTGGATTGATTGAATCCTCTTGTGGAGTACAGTTTCAACTTATATAAGTTTCTTCTTGTTGCTGGTGTTCTAACCATCACCTAATTTTCTGTATTATACACTAAGAAAATACAACAAGACACCCAGGCTTTCCACTCCACAAAATTAGTACGAATACAACAACTTGAACATAACTTGGCAGTCTTCCGACCAAAACAAACTGGTCAACAATGAGAATTTCCACAAAGCCGATTTGTTGTAGTTTATCATCAGACAACACACATTTATTACAGAAATTCACAGCAACAAATGCCCGGCGTGAAATATCTACGCCACATGGGCAAGGAAAACCTTACAAATGATTTATTCATACCAAAAACCATACTTACAGGCTAACCAAGGACTGCAGCCACACAGAAAAAACAAACGAAACTAATTCTGACAACAAGACTCGCTCTACCCCATTCTCGTTTGCCCAACACGTCCATCCAGTTCAACTTTTCACACATAGACTGCCTAACGACCGGCTTTTTCACACGGACCTTTTTAACGACTTCTTTGCACACGTACTTTCCTAATGACGTAGTCTACGCAACACAATTATTAGCAATACACAAAAACTCTCTGAACAGAATGGCTATTCTGTTACAGAATATCTCCCCACCCCCTAAAGGTAGATATTTGGCCATCAAATATCTCCAACCAAACAAAAAAAAATTG
Source organism: Achatina immaculata (assembly GCA_009760885.1). Classification (NCBI taxonomy): domain Eukaryota; kingdom Metazoa; phylum Mollusca; class Gastropoda; order Stylommatophora; family Achatinidae; genus Lissachatina; species Lissachatina immaculata. The sequence continues at coordinate 22,996,333 of CM019713.1, read as the reverse complement.
CGAACTTGCACAGAAAACTCTCACGAACTGTGAGCGATAACAATGAATTTAAAGCTGAATATGCAGCTACAAAAAAACTTCATGCACCCACAATTTGTACAAATTAAGTACGTTAAACATTTGTGGTGCAAACATAAATATACATATATTTACAACATTTTTAATACTGAGTTCTGTGAACTACACCATCTATTTCTACTGCCATAGAAATAGGATAGAAGCAAAGGATGAACTCCTTTTTCGAAGAACACTACCCAACTAGTGTCTATTGTGCTTTTCTTTAGAAATCCCTATAGATTTCAAACTATTCAGTAGAAGGAATCGCAGTTAATATGTTGATCACAACACGTTCTATGAACTGCTTCCTGCCATCTAGTTCCAATAGTGGGAACTTTTCCATAAGTGCTTTATGGAGATCTTTCATCGTGAACGTTTCTAAGTCCACGGTATCCATTATCTGCCCTATTGCCACAACGAGCTTACGATCGGAGACGTACAACTGATCAATCTCCGTATCGCAGTCGGCACTAGGTGAAGTCTCTTCAGGGAAATAATCTTCACTGTGAGGACAGTGTTCCTTCTGAGACTGATGGCAGATATCGGCTCTCTTCCGTTTCTTCCGCCTATGCCGAGGTCGCAAGTCATCCACCGACATAGGAACTGTTGAGGCGGAAGCATCCACCTCCATATAGTGGTCTGAGGGAGGAGCTCTAGGGACCACTCTCTGCTGGGTTTCCTTCAGGTACCACGGTGGGAGCCTGGGAACAAAACGAGGAGGCGGCGGAAGAGAAAATCTGTCTAATGGGACGTGGCAGGTAAGATCTACAACGATCTTGCTGATACTGCCTCTGAAAGGTCCCACCAGGCAACGATACATTAATGGCGACGTCCTGAACCATAGGACACAATGTATTAGTCGCCCTCTCTACTCTCTCTTTCTGCTGACAGGGACACGGCAAGTCAGTCTGCACAGAGCAATCTACTACAAGCGGGGGCTCTGCCTGTGAATAGGCCTCCACAACGCTCACTGACTTTACGACATATATCTCAGATCCTTGTGACTGAGGGACGTCCCCATCAAGAACGTGAACTGGTACTGGTACAGAAGTGGCACGATCGAAACTTGCCAACGTTGTCTCCCGCGCACCTGGATGAAAGAACATCTGAAGGTCCAGGGTGCGGAGGTTAGCAAACCACCTCTGCAACTTGACGTCTGACATCTCCTGCCGACTGAGGAATGTATCCACCAAGGACCTATGGCCAGTCTTCACAGCGAAGTGTCTATTCGCCAGAAAATATCTCAACTTCTGCGTGGCGTAATGGACGGCATACGCTTCTCTCTCGAAAGTAGACCACTTAGTCTGCGAGCGCGACAGCTTCTGCGAAAGAAAATATAAGGGCTCTTCAACTGAGAGTCCATCAGAAGAGGAAGCTGTCTGCACCAAACAGGCTCCAACCGCAACATTGGAAGCATCTGTATACAATGTAAGTGGCTTATGCAAGTCAGGATGCGAGAGAAGCGGTACTTTCGCAAGGCGATCCTTCAAAGACTCGAACGCCATTTGACAGACTGGAGACCATTTGAACCGATGACCCTTCTTGGTGAGGTCCACTATGGGAGCCACAATCTCCGAAAAGTGGGGAATGAAACGTCGATAGTAACTGCACGTCCCCAAAAAAGAGCGCACCTCCTTCACATTCAAAGGAGACGGCATGTCGGCAATGGCTCTGACCTTCTCAGGATCAGGAGATATGCCTGACTGGCTGATGACATACCCGAGATACTTTGTCTCAGAGGCCGCAAAGTGACATTTGGATGGTTTGAGCTTGACCTGGTGCTCACGCAATCGGTCGAATACCGCCTGAAGATCGCGAACATGGTCTTCGATCGTTCCATCAGTGAACACCAGTATATCGTCAATATAGGCTTGTGCAAACTTGCCTAAGCCCTGTAATACTGTGTCCATGAGTGCGACAAAGGTAGATGGTGCCCCTTTTAAACCAAAGCTCATGTAATTAAAACAGAAAGAACCAAGATGACAGCTAAAAGCTGACTTCTGCTGAGCGTCCTTGGACAAGGGAATACACCAAAAGCCACAACGAGCATCCAAAGTGCTAAAAAATTTGGCTTTTCCGATCGTGCTCAGGATGTCCTCAATGCGTGGCAATGGATATGACAATGAACGGGTCACCGCATTGAGTGCACGGTAGTCGCAGCAGAAACGATGGGTACCATCTTTCTTAGTCACCAAGACAACTGGTGATGACCACTCTGAGATCGTGCGAGAAATTATTCCGTCACGCAACATATTCTCGACGGCCCTCTCTATCACCTCTCTACTCGCCAACGGAGTGCGGTAGGGTTTCCTGGAGATTGGCGGATGATCGCCTGTATCAGTCTCCATCTGCACTGTCGAGGTATGCGATATCTCGGAATCAGTCAAGGCAAAGACATCCTTGTTCTGTGTCAACAACCTGGATATTATGTCCTTGTGCACTTCAGGGCACTGAACCTGTCGAACGATAGTCTCAGAACGACTGTCAGGTGTTGTCTCCTCAGTACCAGAAACCTGCTGGATAGAGTCAACTGACTCCGTGAATGGTGTCAATTTTCCCAAAACACATCCACGTCTGAGCTCGATGTGTTTACTAGAATGATTAATTACTGTCAACACGGGATAGCGATTAGTGTGGAGCTCACATACTGAGTCCACCAACTCTATCTCCGGCTGGGACAGTAAGAATGGTGTCTCAATACCCTGAACCATATAAGAATTGCCAGATGGAAAATATGGTTGGGCTTTCAGTTTAAGAGGAATAAGATTGACGGAACGTGGAGAAAGAAGAGAAGAACGCTGGACACGAAGAATAGAAGCAATGTGTGCATCTAATTCTAAAGGAATCATCTTGTTATGTATGTTTAGTGTATTAGAATTGTAATCGATGACAGCACCAGAACGAGACAAAAAATCACGCCCCAGAATGGCGGAACGGTTCATGTTGCGAACCACATAAAAGCAATGAGAAACAGTGACACCAGCAATAGAAATAGGTAGGTAAACTCTGCCAAGTACTCTCATGGAAGCTGCAGTAACAGTCTGCAGAGTAATTCTAGCGGGCAAGAGCTTAGGAGCAGAACGTAAGGATCTGTATACAGAATCCTTGATAAGACAGACACTAGCTCCTGTGTCTAACAATGCTCGAATTCGAAAAGTATCAACAGAAACAAGGACAGAAGTAGGAGTCGGGGGATTCGCAGCCACCGAGCGTAGTGGTGTCGCATGCGAAAATGAGACAGAGTGTTTGGCAGCCCCAGATGGTGTGAAGATACGGTCGGACACATGGGAGCTATTCATGCGCCGACTTGTCAGTTTAAATGTACACGATCCTTCCTTTCACTCTGCTTACAAAATCGGGCTATGTGACCTCTCCTTCCACAGTTATAACAAGATCTAGTTTCTTGTGGTAGTGTACTCGCAGGTTTAGCCTTCCTGGTATTCGATCTCTGGTGGTCTGTCCTACCCGCTTCGAAGTGTGAAGACGTCCGTCGAGAGTTCTCCTGATGAGAGACTAACTGTACTCTCTGCGAATCCACACAAGGAGACTCTCTGTGTGTCGTCACCTCACCGGACGGTCGAGAACCTGCAATGAAAGCTTGTCGGGAACTACAACTAAGATTCACCGACTTCATGAGGTCATTTTCTTGTAAGGCTAAGTCCACCGCCTGTGAAAACAGAACAGGTTTATCTCTTAATAATTTTGATTTCAATGCGCGAGAAAGTAGTGCATCTACAAACGACTGCACCATTTGCCTCTGCGCCAGCGGAGTTACCCATTCCGCCTCAGAGTAAGCAACTCTGGCTGCCTCACTGATGCGATCAGCCAGCGCTTGAATGGGCTCTCCAGGAGACTGTCGAGTAGAGGCTAGCGTATGCCAGGCCTCCTGAGGAGTCTGCAGCACCCCATATCGTGCTAATAAAACAGATACGAACTCCTCCCATGTCTCTTGAATCTGGAGTCGCTGTTTGACGAACTCTGCCAGGGAACCTGTGGTGCGTAAATACACCAAGTTCTTCTTACTGGGCACATCAGCATTCCGCATGTCCATAATCTTATTAATCTCATCCAGCCATGGTTTCAATTTTGCTGGGTCCCCGTCGAACTTTGCTACAGCTGACATGACGTGGGAAAACCTCAAGTCATTGCTGACTTGGGACAGGGTATCTTGTAATAACCCCAGCAAATCTGACGTGGATGGAGCTGAAGCCATTGTGCGTCTATCCGTAGTGCACTCTACTTATTGTTAGTATATATCACTGGAATCAATACAATGCCACCATATACAGTAATGTCAACAATTATTCAAAACAATGGCATATCAATTATTCATTATCATGCACTAATGCCATACAACTAATAACCATAGAAAAGAAAATCAATTAAATACCATACCACGCACTAACTAACTACACTGAAGTCCTAAGTTAAATGAAAAGCCACAAGAAGTCTATGTACTGTTCCAAATATCACCACTAAAATCAATGTTCAATAAAGTCCCGCTAATAACACTGAATAAGAATGTCCTACAATGTCTATTCCAAATATAAGTGAATCTACAATGTCTGAAATCCTACACCACACATAAAGAAGCACAAACAACGACTGTCCATGTATCAATGTCCACTCCTGTCTATCTGCCGAAATTGTGGAAAACAGTTAATTTTGTCAACATGTTACCTCCCCGGTCTGGATGGAGCTGGTTGAGAAGTAAATGTCACTTGGAACAAACCGCTCTGATTCCTCACCGGATAGTAGTTCAGGTTCAGTCTCACTGGACTTGATTGCAGGCACAGGTAGGCTTCAGTAGCTGCACTGCCTAGGACCCAGGACTAGATGTGACACAAGCTTTCGGGTAGGCTGGACATCATCGCCGTTTTGAATAACCTCTACGATAACTGTCTCTGACACTAACAAAAATACTATTCCCTAACCAAAACTTGAAAACCACTGACGAAACATACTAGCAACACACAACTGTGGGCTAGAAAAAACGTGCATGAACTGTTAAACATGTAAACAAACACACTGGACGTGACAAGTGGCCTGATACGGCACCACTGAAACAGAATCACGGCGCCACTAAAGCAGGATTCTCCTTACAAGGAGACTACTGGATTGATTGAATCCTCTTGTGGAGTACAGTTTCAACTTATATAAGTTTCTTCTTGTTGCTGGTGTTCTAACCATCACCTATTATACACTAAGAAAATACAACAAGACACCCAGGCTTTCCACTCCACAAAATTAGTACGAATACAACAACTTGAACATAACTTGGCAGTCTTCCGACCAAAACAAACTGGTCAACAATGAGAATTTCCACAAAGCCGATTTGTTGTAGTTTATCATCAGACAACACACATTTATTACAGAAATTCACAGCAACAAATGCCCGGCGTGAAATATCTACGCCACATGGGCAAGGAAAACCTTACAAATGATTTATTCATACCAAAAACCATACTTACAGGCTAACCAAGGACTGCAGCCACACAGAAAAAACAAACGAAACTAATTCTGACAACAAGACTCGCTCTACCCCATTCTCGTTTGCCCAACACGTCCATCCAGTTCAACTTTTCACACATAGACTGCCTAACGACCGGCTTTTTCACACGGACCTTTTTAACGACTTCTTTGCACACGTACTTTCCTAATGACGTAGTCTACGCAACACAATTATTAGCAATACACAAAAACTCTCTGAACAGAATGGCTATTCTGTTACAGTTAGCTGTTTCAGCACTCCACCTGTAGTCCTTGTCAGAGCAGCCATATCACGCAGTTATGCCCATTTATCTTTATGTAAAAGTAACGTTCGTCTTGAAACACAACACCTGCTTTTTGTCATCTTGCCCAAAGATGAGAGAGACTTGTCACTTCAAAGTAAGAGCGACCATTATTTTGAGGTCAGTCTTCTAGCATTGTTGCCCGGTGCAGGGGGTTTCCGTGCTGCTGGGAGACTAAGATACGATGTTTATTGATGTCGTTATCATTGAATTCCTATCATGTTGGGCGCATCTCAGGACAGTAACCGCTCCACTGGGTTCTTTCAGTTTTCAGGTCACTGTAAGCCGAAGACTGGGCCGTTCATTAAATATAGCGGTCCTCCTGTGCGATCTTTATCTGTGATCTGCCGGGACGAATTGTGTCGGTGTCCAGTCTAAAAGTCTGATGTTGTCATCCTTGTTCCTCCTTGTACTGTCTAGCTACTTGTGTTATCAAGCAAGTTGGAAGCAACGAGGCTTGCGCACGACGTAGTATCAGAGAAAAGTACGAGTATATGTGTATGTGTGTGTATGATTAGTCTGACTATACGGAGCACTTCAGACTTGAGGGAAAGAGAAATAATGAGAGAATATGTCAATACAACTCTGGACTAGGATAGGACGAGTCTTATTGTTTTCTTGTCCAGTATGCATTAGACCAGTGAGTGGTTCTCAACTTTTTTTTTTCAGCTGTCGTCCATTTCCTCTCAGACTACATCCCTAGCCCCTAATGCCTGCAAAAAGTTTTGTCCCTCATTTGGTTCTGATAGCACTCTTACACTCTTCTCTTTTCTTTCTCTCCCCCCCCCCCAAACCTCAGCCCATGGAATCTTTCCACCCTCCACTGGGGAGCGGTACCCCCAGTTATGGAAAGTGCTGCACTGTAATTTCCAGGAAAACGCCAGCTGATTTCAAGAGAAAAGAAACTGAATAAACAGATAATAAATACGCGGGGAGAGAGAGAGAGAGAGACACACACACACACATACATGACATGCTTTGAGTTGCCAGTTGACTTATATGAATTAATCCTTCGTGTTTCTGTTTAATTGTTGACTTAATCTTACTGGATTATGGTAAGCTGACAAAGCACCAGACAAAACGTATACGCTCATATGAGAGATATGTTTTTCTTCCAGGGCGAGCATCACGATCACAGGAGCAGCGATGATGTTTACAGTGCACTGTGTTATATAACGTTATGTTGTCTTATTTCAGTGCAGCACTTTCACCGCAATAAGTGTAGAGGTATATGGTAGTTTTACATGGCGGCAGAGGGAGTGAGCAAAAAAAAAAAAACAAAAGCAGACAGTATGAGAGTAAAATGAGAATGATTAAATGAAAAACATACAACATCAAATATTTCAGCGCGAGTCTTTCAGAAGGATTACATACACAAACATAACACAACATTCTAAAAGAAAATGAAAATGAAAAACTTAGCTTTGTGGCATCCTCCTAGAAAGAAAACACTAGTGACGGTGACGTCATGCACATTTCATCTCTGCTTCCAGAAGAATTCTGTTTAGAATATTAATTATGTAATTCTTTTACCAGAATAGTAGACTCGAATTGCTCGACTCGGATTTGAGTGCGACTTGAAGACTCGACTTCGATTAGAAACATGAATAGTCGCAAGTCGGACTCGGCTTGAAGGCTGTGACTTAGGAATTTGCACAGATGTAACAATACGGATTTGATTGTATCAGAGTTTACTAAGATGCCTCACTTTGCATTTTGTTAAAAGGGATACCATCCCATCTTCTTGTTATGCCTCGACACATCAAGGAAATCATAACAGTTATCGTCGTCATCATCACTAAACGGAAGCGACCTACGTCCTCGCAGCTTTTACAACAAGAAGATTACTAACCCTTCATGGACCATGACTGACAGTACCTGCAGAAGATTACTAACTCTCCATGGACCATGACTGACAGTACCTGCAGAAGATTACTAACCCTCCATGGACCATGACTAACAGTACCTGCAGAAGATTACTAACCCTCCATGGACCATGACTAACAGTACCTGCAGAAGATTACTAACCCTCCATGGACCATGACTGACAGTACCTGCAGAAGATTACTAACCCTCCGTGGACTATGACTGACAGTACCTGCAGAAGATTACTAACTCTCCGTGGACCATGACTGACAGTACCTGCAGAAGATTACTAACTCTCTGTGGACTATGACTGACAGTACCTGCAGAAGATTACTAACTCTCCGTGGACTATGACTGACAGTACCTGCAGAAGATTACTAACTCTCCATGGACCATTACTGACAGTACCTGCAGAAGATTGTTAGACCCGGCCGGCACCTGGAACAAGACGAGCTTTTGTATTGCAGGTTGCTTCTTGGTGGAAGAACTGGCAAGACTTTTGTTGGTAACTGTCAGTAGCGAGCCAGCCTCGATTAGGACAACGTGTTCTGTACCCCTCTTCACCTTATGCGTATGTCAGATACAATTGCCAACAAGTTTTTTTGTTTTTATTTTTAGTCGACATTGATCACTTTCAGTCATTTCTTACATCCTTCCCTTGCCGCTAAACGTCACACAGGGCTCGCATGGTACGTAGTTCGCCAAGTTTTCCTGTTTTCGTTGAACTTTTCAACCTCATCAAGGGATTTTATGCCTACTAAATTGGCCTCTCTTAACGGTGTCCTCTTTAGAGTTTCACGTGGTCGACCTCCTTTTATTCGGCCTGTTGTGTTCCACTTGATAGCTTGTTTTTGCGATATTCTGTTTCTTCTCATCACGTGACCGACATATGTCCATCTTCTTTTTCTGATCACCCATGAGACAGGTTGTTGTTTGCTCATCTGTCTTATCTCTGTGTTGTTCCTGAATTCGTTCCACTTTATACCGAGTATTTTCCTTAGGCATTTGTTTTCAAAAGAGTCTAATTTGGTGCTGTTTCTTTAGTTGTTTTCCAGCTTTCACATGCATAAATGAGGGTAGATATTACATTTGAATTGAGTAATCTTAGCTTGATTTTTGTGCTTATAACTTTAGATTGCCATATGTTCTCAAGGTTCATGAAGGTGAATGCTGCTTTTTGCAGTTCTAATTTCCTTTCTGGTGTCACCATCCTGAGTCATTTAGAGCTGTTTAAATCTGAATTCACGTCCAAAAAATGCCAGCAGAATCGTGTTTATTGTGCTGACAGCTGCTGCCGTTACAGTGTGTGAAAACATCACCAGTCATATGTAAGGTGCTTTGCCTGTCTCACAGCAGGATGTCACACCTGTATTGTAAACATAGAATATAATGCACAGGAATGCTAAATAATGAAAGGATGACTAGAAAATATTCGCTTCTAATATCCGACGTAGTTTAACGAATTTATTCACAGACGTGTAGTTTCATCATGGCAGTGGTGAAGGTTAATTCTGTTTTTTATTTATTTATAAGTAGCATTTCTTGCAGCAGATATCTGTCGCGGGGCATGACCGTGTCTGTCGTAGAGGCGGGGCATGACCAACGTGTCTATCGTCACGACAGTAAGAGACGGAGCATGAACAACATATCTGTCTCCACGGCAGTAAGAGACAAGAGCGTGAACAACATATCTGTCTCCACGGCAGTAAGAGACAAGAGCGTGAACAACATATCTGTCTCCACGGCAGTAAGAGGCGGAGCATGAACAACATATCTGTCTCCACGGCAGTAAGAGACAAGAGCGTGAACAACATATCTGTCTCCACGGCAGTAAGAGGCGGGGGATGACCAACATACATGTCATCACGGTAGTAAGAGGCGGATCATGACCAACATGTTTATTATCACAACAATCAGTGTCAAGCTTTTAGATTATCAGTGCATTCCTTCAACCAGCTGAGTGCAGTTTGGATTGAATTTCTTCATATTTGGCAAATTATTGTATGTCAGTTGATCAGTCAAGTCTTTGCTGTATGTCATAGCTATGTATGATGAACTGAATGAAATCATAATTTTATAACAAAGACGTTTTAGACGGGGGGGGGGGGAGGTGCAAAGTGGCCAAGGAAGAGAGTGAATGTTGAGTACTTCTCTCTCACACACTCACTCACTCTCTTCCTTGTTCATCTACTCCAGAGGTATACGGTCGATTCCCCACACACATACCCCCCCGCCCCCCCCCCCCCCCCCCAAAAAAAAAAAAGAATTTTCTGTCCATGTTCTCCCGTAATACAGCAGAGCTGTTATAGTTGCCAGAAACCAGCTCGCTCTTATGATGATAATATTGTCTGGAAGCTTCACTGCTCTCCTCTACGTTGTCTTATCTCCGGTAGGAAAAAGCTGCCAGTGTTTCTCATGGCCTGGCATGGCACATGTGTTCTGTTTGATGAACATGTAGAAGATACCTTCACGCTAGGAATAAACGGGACTCTCTCTCTGTCTCTCTCCCTGTCTTGTCTGTGTCTCTCCCTGTCTTGTCTGTGTCTCTCCCTGTGCATCTTTCACTCTCTCTATCTTTCTTGTGTCTATTCATGCATATCTTTCTCTCTCTTTCTCTCATTCCACTGTCTCTCCCTGTGTATCTTTCTCTCTCTCTCTCTCTTTCCTGTGTCTCTCCTTGTGTATCTCTCTCTCTTTCCTGTGTCTCTCCTTGTGTATCTCTCTCTCTCTTTCCTGTGTCTCTCCTTGTGTATCTTTCTCTCTCTCTTTCTTGTGTCTCTCCTTATGTATCTCTCTCACTGTCCCTATTTGTCTCTCTCACTCTCCCTATTTGTCTTTCATTCTCCCTTTGACACTCTTTTGCTCTCACTTTCTTTCTAATGTTGTGTTGAGAAAACCAACATTTCAGAAAGTATTTCACACAAGGTGAAAACAGGTAATACTGTACCGATTGTAACGAATCCCAGCCAGTCACTGATTACTACCAAACTTTCAGTGCTCTAAATCCATGTGGCTCGCTGTAAGCAAAACTTCAGTAAATCTTGTTACTGCTTTCCTAGTTTTACTTGTTTTCCAGCTTGATAGAATGTTTTGAAGTACAAGTTCAACTTGCATTAATTTAATGAAAATTTCATTCACACTTCGTCAAATTCCCATGTCATTTTCCTTTTCGCACATTTCTCTTGAAAGTTTACTGCTGAATTTCTCATATATTGATGGTCAGATACAAAGAAGAAGCTCATTATTAGATGCTTGATTTTAAATCACAGATTTACAGCATACCATACTTTTTGTCATTTTAGAGAGTTATTCTAGTGAACACCAGAGCACAGAAATTGTTGACAGAAGCTGTAGTGTCCTCACTTAGTTCTTGCAGTTTATGACATTTACCACATTTTACACCCAGTTCCTCCATCATTAGCAGAGCTGCCCTGTTACAGTGCATGTTGGTAAAGTTCTCTCAGATAGTGCACTTTGAGATCTTATGAATCCACTATTTGTCCATGTGCATCTTGTTTTTATGCTGTCTCTGAGAGCAGGATACTTCAGTTCTCTTGTACAACAGACAAGGGGTTTGAGTACAGACTCATCGTTTCTGCTGTGTTTCTTACTTTGTTTTTACTTCATTACATTGTGTTTTTTATTTTCATGATAGAGTATTTTGTTATATTCGTGATTCTGCTGTCTTCCTGTACAGGCTATCCAGGATACAACTGTGGTCATTGAAGACTACACAGCCACAAGTCCCAGGGAGGTCAGTGTCTTAAGAGGTCAGCAGGTGGAGATCATAGATGCTTCACCTGGCCAGGTAGACTGGTGCTTGGTGCGGACGCTTCCTCCAGATGGGGCAGACAGTTCCCAAGGCCTGGTCCCGATGTCTGTGCTGAGACCCATGTCTTATCTGCAGACACCTGGTGCTAGGAACAGCATGGACCTTGATGGTAGCTATAAATATCATTATTTATTTTATCATTCTTTTTTTCTTTTGGTATCAGTGCCGTGATGGTGTAGTGGTTAGTGCACTCACCTACCAGTTACAAAGTCCCTGGTTCAGTTCTGCTCTTAAAAGGAACCTTCGCAGAGCAGCCGGCACTGAGGTCTCCCAGCCTCAAAAAATAGGGACATGGGATTTCCATAGGAAAACTAAGGCATAGAGAACAGTCACTGGCATCACCACCTCAAAGGTTACAGCGACTTAGAAATGTGAAAGGGTTAACATTTCATACCTGAATGTCATGCAAATGCCATGGAACATATTTTTTTTTTTTTAATTTCATTTTCTGATCATGGTTTTATGCTTTCAATTTATTGCCTGGAGAGTCTGTCTTGTTTGAATTAGCTGCTGTCATCCCAGATGTCCTTTCCACTTCATTTCATATTATTGTTAATCAGATTTTATGAGATGTGCTGCTCCCTTTCCTTTGTTCTCTGATGCCACTGTCTTATTGCCCCATCCTTTTGTATAAATATTGTTTGTTTCCAGCCGCGGGTTAGGCATAGTTGTACATGAAGACTGTGCACTAGCCAAACTTTCTATAGGCAGTGCATTTATTGACACTTTCAGTTCATATGTAAGCTTATTTATCAGTTAACATGAACCATTATTAAGTCCTTTTCTCAGCAAATTGCTGACCATTATTTTAAACTCTTGTTAAGCTATTGCTAAGAATTGATGGAAATTACTGGATAGCCTTCCAGAACACTTCCACATAGTAAATTAATGATGAAAATTCAGAACAAAATTTTGTTGTGTCTTGTAACATTAAATTGTCATATACTTTCAGACACTCTGAGCAATGCTGAAGGAACATCATCACCAATCAATAAACGGAGAACTAGCTTCAAGTGAGTTCTTTGGATCATCTGTGTTGTCAGTAGTGAGAGATGTTTCTGTTAATTCAAAAGTTAAAAACAGATTTTAGAATTTATTGGATTGAATTCTTCTTTCTAACCTATTATGTGGGTATCTTTTTAAATCACAAGATCTCTGACATGTAGGGGTTTTTTCAAATCATAAAATCTTTTTTTATAACCTGTTATGTATGGCTGTTTGGGTGAAATGCCAGAGATTAGATATGCTGATGACACAGTGTTACTGTCCACAAAACAAAAAAGAATGGAAAAACTAATTATGTCAGTCTGTAAGAACTGTGAAGAGCAGAACCCCTATCTTAATGCAAAGAAAACTAAATTGATGACAGCTGACAAAACAAACAAGGCAGCTGAAATATGTATCAATGAGGAAAAACTGGAAGAAGTGGAGAGTTTTAAATATCTTGGATCACTACTAACTAGTAATGGAGATACAATGAGGGAAATTAAAAGGAGGACATCTGTCGCTCTTCAGAAAGTAAAACAAATAAAGAATCTGTGGAGAGGAGCAGACAGAACTACAAAAATAAGATTTTTAAGGGCATGCATCTTTCCCATCGCAACATATACCTGTGAGACCTGGACACATAACAAAACAGCTGAGAAACACATAAATGCCTTTGAATGTAAATGCTACAGAAGAGTTCTCCAAATATCGTGGACACAAAAAATAACAAATATATCTATACTACAAGAACTTAATATTGAAGAAGGCTGGCTAGTAAAGAGGATTAAAGAGAGAAAACTTAAATATTTTGGACACATTAAACGTCATGATAATTTAGAGAAGACTGTCTTGGAAGGATACATAATGGGGAAAAGAAAGAGAGGAGGACCAAAACGAAGATGGCTGCAAGACATCGTTGACGATCTGCAAATGGATGCAGCAGCAGCAGGCCATCTTGCCCACAACTGAGATGCCTACAGGAGTGCTGTTTGGGAGGCAAAGTTCTGCAAGGGACATGCAAATGAATGATGAATGAATATGTATGGCTGTTTTCAATTCATAGGAGCTTTTTTTCAAACCTGTTATGTATGGGTGTTTTCAGTTCATATGAGCTTTTTTTCTGACCTTTTATGTATGGCTGTTTTCAATTCACATGAGCTTTTTTTTTAACCTGTTATGTATTGGTGTTTTCAATTCATATGAGGTTTTTTTCTGACCTGTTATGTATGGCTGTTTTCAGTTCATAGGAGCTTTTTTTCTTACCTGTTATTCTTTAATTCATAGATTTTTTTTTCATAATTGTTACATTTGACTTTTCACACATTTGAAAACAACTGAAGCAGGCAGGTCTTGGATAATTTTGTTGCCTCTTCTGTCTTGCTCAAGAATTTAGTAGTAGAGAAAGTGTCTTGTCATTGTTGTGCTAGCCTCCCTTTTCATTGTTGATTAGCTTACCAGGGTAAAAGCTATGTACACATGACATTCACATCATTGATAAAGGCCAGTTATATTTTATATTTATATATATATATACAAGTATGTCTGTTTCTTCCTCTAAATCTCTTTCTCTATTTCCAGCCCTTTGTGTGCGCTGTCAGATTTTCATGTTCATTGAAGATATTTCCCCCCACACTCTGTTTTGAACACTTTACCATGAGATACTGAAAGAAGTGCTCTTTAGATACGTGTTGTTTTGTTGTCACTTCTCAAGTGTGTAACATCTCGCCGTAAGACAGATACAGCTGATAACAGGGGAAGCAACCCTCTAAACTAGCTAAATGTAACACTTTTTCGTGTCTCTTATGTCCCCTTGACTTGAGGATTTTCAGTAAACTCGTTCACAGAGCTGACAGCCATTAAGTAAAGACTGACAGTTGCTAGTATTATAAACAGATATGGTTTCATATTTACACTCATGTGGTATGAAATTAAATGACAAATGACTAAGTTTTTTTCAGAAATGTGAGTTTGACTGAGTCATAATGATAATTGTTACATTTCATATGGACAAGACTTTCTAGCCAGCAATTATCAGTGTATTGAACACTTATATGAGATGAAAAACTGCTTAAACCGGTAACATGGATTAAAGATATGTAATTTTTTTTCTGTTAACCCTTTGTGACTAAGGTACATTCCCAATTTTTTAACCCTCTAATTCAGGCAGAGCCCCATGTTCTTGAAATGAGCTTCTCATGATGTCCTGTTTTACTTTGATCCACTGAAAGCCGTGTGTCATCTCAAAGTAGTTTAATCCAGTGTGTCTTGCCATGCAAGAAGATATTTTATATTTTCAGTGAGAGTATTTTTTCAAAACATCCTAACAAGTGCCAGCTTTTACGTCCACATCAACTGAAGATTGAAGGTAGCAGGAGCAGAATCTGTGAATAAACTGTGTCAGTCTGGCCACCTCTGGCATCTTTCTTTGTTTCTTTCTTGACAGCAACAGTTGACTTTATCTTGGTCAGATAATTGGCTTTTCTTTCTGTTTAGTTTATTTTTCCATTTTGTTGTCCCTGAAGAAGGCTTGTGATAAAATATTGTTTATTTTTGTTTTATTTTATCAGACATCTTTATCGCACAAGTTCCTGACATTTTGTATAATTATATTGTCAAGTTTCCTCCACTTTAGAGACAAAATTTTAAGAAATGCTCACAGTAATGAAACATAATGGTGCACATTACAAATCAGCTATTACATATGTAGAGCAGAGAACCAAACTAATTTATTTATTTTAAATGCTAATGCATTATGTTATATGTGACATAACATAACAGTTTTTCATATTTCATCAGTGGGATAAGATGTCTGAAAGCTGAAGGTAACCACAGCTCAGTTGATTTCTTGTCAGGTTCCAGGGATACTTTTTTTTCATGGCCCATAATTCTTAAAGTAGTGTTATTAAGACTTGAGAAAGGCATCATGTACGACCTTCTGTTCTTTACATACACACATAACTAATACATTAGTGCCATAAAAAAATCATTATCAATAAGTGAAGGAGTGCACCACTCAATCCTACAGCACTGAGATGATAGCAAGAAATACTGAGAGAGAAAATGCAGTAATGAACACAAAAATAACCCAGTATTCTTGTCTTATTTTATCTTTCAATTCTTAATATATTGTTTTTGTAGAAAATGGCTGACCACTCCTGTAAGAAAACTTAGTCATGGCAGGATAGAGAAACAAGGAAGCTTATTAATGGATCCACAGAAAGCCTTACACAAGGTAGACAGAGCGGCAGTAATCAACCCAATCATGAAAGACAAGGTAAGAAGTTCTGAATCGTTATCTCTGTGTCCCCTAGTGTCTTTCTCTTTTTTCAGAATATGAGGACCACTTTTAAGCCATTGCTGTCTAGTTAAATTTTGCGTGTTCCATGTCCGTGATGTTGTTGCCCTTCCTGTTTTGGTGTGTGCACTGATGAGCAGTTTACTGTTCTGATAAATGAATGGATGAGTGACTGATGATTTTCTTATGTGAATTGATGAATATATCAACATTTAACAAGTGAAGCCTGTTTTACAAGTAACTGTTGTGGCATGTTTTTCAAATATCTAATGGGACATATTTTACAAGTAACTAGTGGGATGTGTTTTACAAGTAACTAGTGGGACATATCTTACAAGTAACTAGTGGGATGTGTTTTACAAGTAACTAGTGGGACATTTTTTTACAGGTAACTAGTGGGGCATATTTTATAAGTAGCTAGTGGGGCATATTTTATAAGTAAATAGTGAGGCATATTTTATAAGTAAGTAGTGGGACATGTTTTATAAGTAAATAGTGAGGCATATTTTATAAGTAAGTAGTGGGACATGTTTTGCAAAACAATTGTAAATGAACTCTGTAAATGAAGTGCTCTGTCAGTTAGGAAGTATGTAAGGAGCGCAGTGGAAGACAAGGAGGAACATGAGAATAAAAAGCAGATCTCAGAACGATTGTACCAGTCAAACATTGATAGAATCTGCCATGATGGAATGTGCTCAGCAAAATGATGCATGGCAAATTCCACAGACAACTCTGCTTCCACATTTGAGAAGAAGGAAGCCATTGTTATCAGCTGGTGAAGAAATGAAAATAGGACACCGCATATTTGTAAGCTTTCAAGGTAAAGTTTGTTAACAAAAAAAAAAACAAAACATTTAAGTCACTTCATGCGATTTTAAGAAACTGTAGGCCATTATACACACTTTTCTCCACAACATTGTCTTCGATTGTAATGGAGAGGTGTTCTTATGCTTTGAGTAAGATCTTGTACTTGTGTCAGGTCTTGTCATTTCATGTATCTGGAAATGTTTGCTTTGAGTAAGATCTTGTACTTGTGTCAGGTCTTGTCATTTCATGTATCTGGAAATGTTTGCTTTTTGTTTGATTATGTGACCTGGGAGAAAAAAAAGTGTTCAGCTTCTCATAATTATTTTCAGCCTATTCTAACTTGTTAGTGTTGCTAGTATGCAAGGTGAAGCCAGAACTACACACTTTAATACTGTGCGTAAGTTTTCAGCTTTCAGTCAGGCCATATCTTGCAGGTGTTCTACCAACGTGCCTTTACATGTCATTGTACACATCTTTTACGTGTCATTGTACATGTTTATATTGTAAATGCCTTACAGGATTTTTACATGTATGTATATATATATATATATATATATATATATATATATATATGTACACATCTTTTAGGTATCTTGTACATTTTTATATTGTACATGTCTTCCAGGATTTTTACATGTATGTATATATATGTACACATCTTTTAGGTATCATTGTACATTTTTATATTGTACATGTCTTCCAGGATTTTTACATGTATATATATCTTTAAGGTGTCATTGAACATGTTTATATTGTACATATCTTCCAGGATATATATGTATATACTTAAAGTGTCATTGTACATTCTAGTGAGTTCTTCAGTTACTAGCAGCCAGTACAGCTGCCATGAGATGAGATATTCAAATCACTTCACTCACTGTTTCTACAATTTCAGGTTTCCACAAGTTCATGTGACAGAACTCTTCATTTTTTTTTTTTTTTTGGGGGGGGGGGTTCCATCAGCTTCCATTCTTTTCTTAGCACTTCAGAATTTTCCTAAAGTTCAAGTTCCATCATGTTCTTTGATGTCCTCGCTACCTCGGTCTTGTGCTTCTCTGTCAGACAGCGTCATGATAGGATTGTAGCGCAGGTTTCTGTTGTATCCGATGGGGACTTGCTTAAAGTCATGGAGTGGATCAGAGAGAGAAGGCTTGTTGGCAGACTTCCACCATGAGAACACATCAAATTAACCAGGGTATGTTGCTGCTGGGAATACCTCTAGGAGATAGACTAGGCTCATGACCAGCCCTCGTTCGTCAGTCCAGATAACTGTAGCTCGCCTGTAGCTTGCCTGTATGCTCTGTCACAGAGAAATTATTTACTAACAGTGTTCCCTATATTTTACTCCATCGGTTATGCTTACTTGTGTTGTCAGGTACAAAATTTGTCAGAGAAGAAACAACAAACCTTTAGCACAGTAAAGTGATTTAGCACAGTGTTTAGGCCTTCAGAAACTTGTTAGACAAAGTACTTGAGATATGAGAGAAAGGACAATAGTAGACAGAGCACTTGAGACGTGAGATAGAGAAAAATATAAGAAACAACATTTTAGTTGTGAGAGAAAGAAAAATATAAGACAAAACACTTTAGACGTGAGAGAAAGAAAAATATAAGACAAAACACTTTAGACGTGAGAGAGACAAAATATAAGACAAAACACTTTAGACATGAGAGAGAGAAAAATATAAGACAAAACACGTTAGACGTGAGAGAGAGAAAAATATAAGACAAAACACTTTAGACATGAGAGAGAGAAAAATATAAGACAAAACACTTTAGACGTGAGAGAGAGAAAAATATAAGACAAAACACTTTAGACGTGAGAGAGAGAAAAATATAAGACAAAACACTTTAGACACGAGAGAGAGAAAAATATAAGACAAAACACTTTAGATGTGAGAGAGAGAAAAATATAAGACAAAACAGTTTAGACACGAGAGAAAGAAAAATATAAGACAAAACACTTTAGACGGGAGAGAGAGAAAAATATAAGACAAAACACTTTAGATGTGAGAGAAAGAAAAATATAAGACAAAACACTTTAGACACGAAAGAAAGAAAAATATAAGACAAAACACTTTAGACACGAGAGAAAGAAAAATATAAGACAAAACACTTTAGACGTGAGAGAAAGAAAAATATAAGACAAAACACTTTAGATGTGAGAGAAAGAAAAATATAAGACAAAACACTTTAGACGTGAGAGAAAGAAAAATATAAGACAAAACACCTTAGACGTGAGAGAAAGAAAAATATAAGACAAAACACTTTAGACGTGAGAGAAAGAAAAATATAAGACAAAACACTTTAGACGTGAGAGAGAGAAAAATATAAGACAAAACACTTTAGACATGAGAGAAAGAAAAATATAAGACAAAACACTTTAGACATGAGAGAAAGAAAAATATACGACAAAACACTTTAGACGTGAGAGAGAGAAAAATATAAGACAAAACACTTTAGACGTGAGAGAGAAAAATATAGCACAAAACACTTTAGACACGAGAGAAAGAAAAATATAAGACAAACACTTTAGACGTGAGAGAAAGAAAAATATAAGACAAAACACTTTAGACGTGAGAGAGAGAAAAATATAAGACAAAACACTTTAGACATGAGAGAAAGAAAAATATAAGACAAAACACTTTAGACGGGAGAGAAAGAAAAATATACGACAAAACACTTTAGACGTGAGAGAGAGAAAAATATAAGACAAAACACTTTAGACGTGAGAGAGAGAAAAATATAGCACAAAACACTTTAGACACGAGAGAAAGAAAAATATAAGACAAACACTTTAGACGTGAGAGAAAGAAAAATATAAGACAAAACACTTTAAACACGAGAGAAAGAAAAATATAAGACAAAACACTTTAGATGTGAGAGAAAGAAAAATATAAGACAAAACACTTTAGACGTGAGAGAAAGAAAAATATAAGACAAAACACTTTAGACGCGAGAGAAAGAAATATATAAGACAAAACACTTTAGACGTGAGAGAAAGAAAAATATAAGACAAAACACTTTAGACGTGAGAGAAAGAAAAATATAAGACAAAACACTTTAGACGTGAGAGGAAGAAAAATATTAAGACTATGACCTTGACGGAACCCCCAAACCCCGATATGACGAACTGTCGTCTCACTCGCCAGGAAGAGACACGCATGATCTGTTTGGTTGTCTAACATCTGCACATAAATATGTCCCGATTTCAGACACTCATTAAATGAGAGCTATAGAACATCATTGTGTGGAGATGTTAGACGGCCTGGTACATAGATAATGCCTTGTCTTTTACTGGCGAGACAAGGACCGAGTCATGGTCGTTGTCCTGATATTTTTCTTTCTCTCACCTCAAAAGTTGTTGTCTTCTAGTTGTGCTACGTAGTGCGGGTAGCAAGATGTGCAACGTTTTTACTTCAAACAGAAATGTGTTAAGAGAGCAGGCTTGGCTGGCCTTTTGGTCACTTCTTACCTCTGTCATGGCGTCTTCAGAGTTTTTGTTTGTGTTGGGACTTAGTCACGGCCTAAGTAGAGCCGGCCGCCTGTGGCTCGTATACATTCAGGTCATGGCTTTTCTTTACCCAGATTTAGGCGTCCGGTCTTAGACTCTGCAAAAATCAATGCCAGCGGGGAGGGAGGGAGGGGGGGGGGGTCAAAGCGCCCGCGTAACGGACAAGACTGGGCTGACGATCGTTTCCATGACAACCAGAAAAGACCACTTTGTCTATTATGTCTTTGCTTCTCTCAGCACTCTCTTAACATTTACAGCGGCGCGCTGTCTTGTGTAAAGTAGCCAGTTGTAAATACGAAGAACGAATCTCTCTTTTTTTTTCTTCTTTGCATTATTTGCTTGTAAGACAGTAAAGAAATTGTAAACTTTCCTGTTTGGAAGCTTCTTTCCCCGTTCTTGGTGTTTCAGCATAGGCTGGCATGACCTACACTATGTCCATCTTTATCTGTTAACTGTTAATCTTGCTTTGTTTTCTTGAGATAGTTACATCTTAGCAGTGCAGAGATAAGGATCGAGTCTGAGGCAGGGATACCCATCTCCCTTGGGGGGTATGGGAACCATTTGATGGGGTACGTGAACAGAATAATGAGAGTATGGGAACCATATGATAGGGTACGGTAACCAAATGATAGGGTATGGGAACTATATGATGAGAGTATGAGAACCAAATGATGAGGGTATGGGAAACAGATGATCGGGGTGTAAGAACCATATGGTATATGGAAACCATATCATGGGTGCTGTTTAAAAGTAGCCCACAGAGAATCTTTTTTTTCCTCTTTAACATCAGAAGAGATTGGTTTAGTTAGAGGCCAGTGATGTTTTCAGTCAGGCTGCAGTCGACGTGTGGCTTTTTCTTTATAATCCTTTATCTCAGTAAATACAGGACACTGGCTTTCTAAACGTTGTCGGTACTGACACTGTGTCAGCTCATATGTCTGTGTCTGTGCCATAGTACGTATGTAGGAAGTCTTCTGTCTTCTCTTTTTCTGGCTAAGTACTGGAAAATTGAGGCTCATTTATCATTTTATCTGTGATTATTATTTTTAACATTCTAAGATTCATTTCTGTCTGCTGATTTTTATTGTAACTTATATCTATCTCTAATGTGAATCCCTGTGTTTGTTTCCGCACATATCGGGTGTAAGTCAGAGTGTTCCCTGTGTTTGTTTCCGCACATATCGTGTGTAAGTCAGAGTGTTCCCTGTGTTTGTTTCCGCACATATCGGGTGTAAGTCAGAGTGTTCCCTGTGTTTGTCTCGTGAGAGAAAGAAAAATATAAGACAAAACACTTTAAACACGAGAGAAAGAAAAATATAAGACAAAACACTTTAGATGTGAGAGAAAGAAAAATATAAGACAAAACACTTTAGACGTGAGAGAAAGAAAAATATAAGACAAAACACTTTAGACGCGAGAGAAAGAAATATATAAGACAAAACACTTTAGACGTGAGAGAAAGAAAAATATAAGACAAAACACTTTAGACGTGAGAGAAAGAAAAATATAAGACAAAACACTTTAGACGTGAGAGGAAGAAAAATATTAAGACTATGACCTTGACGGAACCCCCAAACCCCGATATGACGAACTGTCGTCTCACTCGCCAGGAAGAGACACGCATGATCTGTTTGGTTGTCTAACATCTGCACATAAATATGTCCCGATTTCAGACACTCATTAAATGAGAGCTATAGAACATCATTGTGTGGAGATGTTAGACGGCCTGGTACATAGATAATGCCTTGTCTTTTACTGGCGAGACAAGGACCGAGTCATGGTCGTTGTCCTGATATTTTTCTTTCTCTCACCTCAAAAGTTGTTGTCTTCTAGTTGTGCTACGTAGTGCGGGTAGCAAGATGTGCAACGTTTTTACTTCAAACAGAAATGTGTTAAGAGAGCAGGCTTGGCTGGCCTTTTGGTCACTTCTTACCTCTGTCATGGCGTCTTCAGAGTTTTTGTTTGTGTTGGGACTTAGTCACGGCCTAAGTAGAGCCGGCCGCCTGTGGCTCGTATACATTCAGGTCATGGCTTTTTCTTTACCCAGATTTAGGCGTCCGGTCTTAGACTCTGCAAAAATCAATGCCAGCGGGGAGGGAGGGAGGGGGGGGGGGTCAAAGCGCCCGCGTAACGGACAAGACTGGGCTGACGATCGTTTCCATGACAACCAGAAAAGACCACTTTGTCTATTATGTCTTTGCTTCTCTCAGCACTCTCTTAACATTTACAGCGGCGCGCTGTCTTGTGTAAAGTAGCCAGTTGTAAATACGAAGAACGAATCTCTCTTTTTTTTTCTTCTTTGCATTATTTGCTTGTAAGACAGTAAAGAAATTGTAAACTTTCCTGTTTGGAAGCTTCTTTCCCCGTTCTTGGTGTTTCAGCATAGGCTGGCATGACCTACACTATGTCCATCTTTATCTGTTAACTGTTAATCTTGCTTTGTTTTCTTGAGATAGTTACATCTTAGCAGTGCAGAGATAAGGATCGAGTCTGAGGCAGGGATACCCATCTCCCTTGGGGGGTATGGGAACCATTTGATGGGGTACGTGAACAGAATAATGAGAGTATGGGAACCATATGATAGGGTACGGTAACCAAATGATAGGGTATGGGAACTATATGATGAGAGTATGAGAACCAAATGATGAGGGTATGGGAAACAGATGATCGGGGTGTAAGAACCATATGGTATATGGAAACCATATCATGGGTGCTGTTTAAAAGTAGCCCACAGAGAATCTTTTTTTCCTCTTTAACATCAGAAGAGATTGGTTTAGTTAGAGGCCAGTGATGTTTTCAGTCAGGCTGCAGTCGACGTGTGGCTTTTTCTTTATAATCCTTTATCTCAGTAAATACAGGACACTGGCTTTCTAAACGTTGTCGGTACTGACACTGTGTCAGCTCATATGTCTGTGTCTGTGCCATAGTACGTATGTAGGAAGTCTTCTGTCTTCTCTTTTTCTGGCTAAGTACTGGAAAATTGAGGCTCATTTATCATTTTATCTGTGATTATTATTTTTAACATTCTAAGATTCATTTCTGTCTGCTGATTTTTATTGTAACTTATATCTATCTCTAATGTGAATCCCTGTGTTTGTTTCCGCACATATCGGGTGTAAGTCAGAGTGTTCCCTGTGTTTGTTTCCGCACATATCGTGTGTAAGTCAGAGTGTTCCCTGTGTTTGTTTCCGCACATATCGGGTGTAAGTCAGAGTGTTCCCTGTGTTTGTCTCTGCACATATCGTGTGTGAGTCAGAGTGTTCCCTGTGTTTGTCTCTGCACATATTGTGTGTGAGTTAGAGTGTTCCCTGTGTTTGTTTCCGCACATATCGTGAGTCAGAGTGTTCCCTGTGTTTGTCTCTGCACATATTGTGTGTGAGTCAGAGTGTTCCCTGTGTTTGTCTCCCCACATATCGGGTGTAAGTCAGAGTGTTCCCTGTGTTTGTCTCCGCACATATAGTGAGTCAGAGTGTTCCCTGTGTTTGTCTCCCCACATATCGTGAGTCAGAGTGTTCCCTGTGTTTGTCTCCGCACATATCGTGTGTAAGTCAGAGTGTTCCCTGTGTTTGTCTCTGCACATATCGTGTGTAAGTCAGAGTGTTCCCTGTGTTTGTCTCTGCACATATCGTGTGTAAGTCAGAGTGTTCCCTGTGTTTGTCTCCCCACATATCGGGTGTAAGTCAGAGTGTTCCCTGTGTTTGTCTCTGCACATATCGTGTGTGAGTCAGAGTGTTCCCTGTGTTTGTCTCTGCACATATTGTGTGTGAGTTAGAGTGTTCCCTGTGTTTGTTTCCGCACATATCGTGAGTCAGAGTGTTCCCTGTGTTTGTCTCTGCACATATTGTGTGTGAGTCAGAGTGTTCCCTGTGTTTGTCTCCCCACATATCGGGTGTAAGTCAGAGTGTTCCCTGTGTTTGTCTCCGCACATATAGTGAGTCAGAGTGTTCCCTGTGTTTGTCTCTGCACATATCCTGTGTGAGTCAGAGTGTTCCCTGTGTTTGTCTCTGCACATATTGTGTGTGAGTCAGAGTGTTCCCTGTGTTTGTCTCCGCACATATCGTGAGTCAGAGTGTTCCCCGTATTTGTCTCTGCACATATTGTGTGTGAGTCAGAGTGTTCCCTGTGTTTGTCTCCCCACATATCGGGTGTAAGTCAGAGTGTTCCCTGTGTTTGTCTCTGCACATATCGTGTGTGAGTCAGAGTGTTCCCTGTGTTTGTCTCTGCACATATTTTGTGTGAGTTAGAGTGTTCCCTGTGTTTGTTTCCGCACATATCGTGAGTCAGAGTGTTCCTTGTGTTTGTCTCTGCACATATTGTGTGTGAGTCAGAGTGTTCCCTGTGTTTGTCTCCCCACATATCGGGTGTAAGTCAGAGTGTTCCCTGTGTTTGTCTCCGCACATATAGTGAGTCAGAGTGTTCCCTGTGTTTGTCTCTGCACATATCCTGTGTGAGTCAGAGTGTTCCCTGTGTTTGCCTCTGCACATGTTGTGTGTGAGTCAGAGTGTTCCCTGTGTTTGTCTCCGCACATATCGTGAGTCAGAGTGTTCCCCGTATTTGTCTCTGCACATATTGTGTGTGAGTCAGAGTGTTCCCTGTGTTTGTCTCCCCACATATCGGGTGTAAGTCAGAGTGTTCCCTGTGTCTGTTTCCGCACATATCGGGTGTAAGTCAGAGTGTTCCCTGTGTTTGTCTCTGCACATATCGTGTGTGAGTCAGAGTGTTCCCTGTGTTTGTCTCTGCACATATTGTGTGTGAGTCAGAGTGTTCCCTGTGTTTGTCTCTGCACATATTGTGTGTGAGTCAGAGTGTTCCCTGTGTTTGTCTCCGCACATATCGTGAGTCAGAGTGTTCCCCGTATTTGTCTCTGCACATATTGTGTG
The DNA here is from genome assembly GCA_009760885.1 of Achatina immaculata. Classification (NCBI taxonomy): domain Eukaryota; kingdom Metazoa; phylum Mollusca; class Gastropoda; order Stylommatophora; family Achatinidae; genus Lissachatina; species Lissachatina immaculata. The sequence continues at coordinate 22,971,303 of CM019713.1, read as the reverse complement.
TGAGTCAGAGTGTTCCCTGTGTTTGTCTCTGCACATATCGGGTGTAAGTCAGAGTGTTCCCTGTGTTTGTCTCTGCACATATCGTGTGTGAGTCAGAGTGTTCCCTGTGTCTGTTTCCGCACATATCGGGTGTAAGTCAGAGTGTTCCCTTTGTTTGTCTCTGCACATATCGTGTGTGAGTCAGAGTGTTCCCTGTGTTTGTTTCCGCACATATCAGGTGTAAGTCAGAGTGTTCCCTGTGTTTGTTTCCGCACATATCAGGTGTAAGTCAGAGTGTTCCCTGTGTTTGTTTCCGCACATATCAGGTGTAAGTCAGAGTGTTCCCTGTGTTTGTTTCCGTACATATCGTGTGTGAGTCAGAGTGTTCCCTGTGTTTGTTTCCGCACATATCGGGTGTAAGTCAGAGTGTTCCCTGTGTTTGTTTCCGCACATATCGGGTGTAAGTCAGAGTGTTCCCTGTGTTTGTTTCCGCACATATCGGGTGTAAGTCAGAGTGTTCCCTGTGTTTGTTTCCGCACATATCGGGTGTAAGTCAGAGTGTTCCCTGTGTTTGTTTCCGCACATATCGGGTGTAAGTCAGAGTGTTCCCTGTGTTTGTTTCCGCACATATCGGGTGTAAGTCAGAGTGTTCCCTGTGTTTGTTTCCGCACATATCGTGTGTGAGTCAGAGTGTTCCCTGTGTTTGTTTCCGCACATATCGGGTGTAAGTCAGAGTGTTCCCTGTGTTTGTCTCCGCACATATCGTGTGTGAGTCTATGTTTTTCATTTGTTCATCTGCGCACATATCGTGTGTGAGTACTTCGGTCTCGTATAGATTATTTTGATAAGGCTTTTTTACAGCAGAGACTGACTGCTGTCAGTTTCCAGTTGTCTTTATATATATATATGACTTCTGTCAGTTTCCAGCTGTCTTTATATATATGACTTCTGTCAGTTTCCAGCTGTCTTTATATATATGACTTCTGTCAGTTTCCAGCTGTCTTTATATATATGACTTCTGTCAGTTTCCATTTGTCTTTATATGTATGTCTACTGTCAGTTTCCAGCTGTCTTTATATGTACGACTTCTGTTAGTTCCCAGCTGTCTTTGTATGACTTCTATCGGTTTCCAGCTCTCTCTGTATGACAGTTGTTAGTTTCCAACTGTATGTGTGTGTGACTACTGTTAGTTTCCAACTGTATGTGTGTGTGAGTACTGTTAGTTTCCAACTATATGTGTGTGTGACTACTGTTAGTTTCCAACTATATGTGTGTATGACAGTTGTTAGTTTCCAACTGTATGTGTGTATGACAGCTTTTAGTTTCCAACTGTATGTGTGTATGACAGCTTTTAGTTTCCAACTATATGGGTGTAAGTCAGAGTGTTCCCTGTGTTTGTTTCCGCACATATCGGGTGTAAGTCAGAGTGTTCCCTGTGTTTGTTTCCGCACATATCGGGTGTAAGTCAGAGTGTTCCCTGTGTTTGTTTCCGCACATATCGGGTGTAAGTCAGAGTGTTCCCTGTGTTTGTTTCCGCACATATCGGGTGTAAGTCAGAGTGTTCCCTGTGTTTGTCTCTGCACATATCGTGTGTGAGTCAGAGTGTTCCCTGTGTTTGTTTCCGCACATATCGGGTGTAAGTCAGAGTGTTCCCTGTGTTTGTCTCCGCACATATCGTGTGTGAGTCTATGTTTTTCATTTGTTCATCTGCGCACATATCGTGTGTGAGTACTTCGGTCTCGTATAGATTATTTTGATAAGGCTTTTTTACAGCAGAGACTGACTGCTGTCAGTTTCCAGTTGTCTTTATATATATATATGACTTCTGTCAGTTTCCAGCTGTCTTTATATATGACTTCTGTCAGTTTCCAGCTGTCTTTATATATATGACTTCTGTCAGTTTCCAGCTGTCTTTATATATATGACTTCTGTCAGTTTCCATTTGTCTTTATATGTATGTCTACTGTCAGTTTCCAGCTGTCTTTATATGTACGACTTCTGTTAGTTCCCAGCTGTCTTTGTATGACTTCTATCGGTTTCCAGCTCTCTCTGTATGACAGTTGTTAGTTTCCAACTGTATGTGTGTGTGACTACTGTTAGTTTCCAACTGTATGTGTGTGTGAGTACTGTTAGTTTCCAACTATATGTGTGTGTGACTACTGTTAGTTTCCAACTATATGTGTGTATGACAGTTGTTAGTTTCCAACTGTATGTGTGTATGACAGCTTTTAGTTTCCAACTGTATGTGTGTATGACAGCTTTTAGTTTCCAACTATATGTGTGTATGACAGATGTTAGCTTCCAGCTATATGTGTGTATGACAGCTTTTAGTTTCCAACTATATGTGTGTGTGACTACTGTTAGTTTCCAACTATATGTGTGTATGACAGCTTTTAGTTTCCAACTATATGTGTGTATGACAGCTTTTAGTTTCCAGCTGTATGTGTGTGTGACTACTGTCAGTTTACAGTGTCTATATCGTGTCTCTTGATACTTGCACAAACTGACGGTGTCTCTTCATATCCTCCATTTGCCAGTACTGTTTCGTCTCTCTTGCTCTTTTACTTATCTCACTCAGTGACTTGGTAATAGTGATAACAACTGGTAAGTCTTTCGTGATTGTGAACCATTATGTTTAGCCTACTCGGTAGACGATATACCAGTCATCTTTATATATTGATTTCTGTCACAATAGAATATGGCCGAGAGAGTTTTTATTGCTGTGTTGAATTTTTCACATGATAGTTATATCCTTCTCTCTTATCAACTCGCCTCGGCTCCTCACTGACAAACATTAACACCTTAAATCTCATTCACTAATCGTGGTTCATCAAGGAGACCGACTGACCAGTCATATGCATTCTTCACTTTCATCGCTAGCCTCACTGGCTAACCCTATGCGATATCAAGTATCTACAGTAGAGACGGGTTTCAAGATTTGGACTTCGTTTAATTAAGTACAGAACGCTGTTAAACAGTGTCAACTGTCACCCCAGATATTAGTCTCAATGAGATAAGAATAAAAGCAGATTAATTCTACAGTGATACAATATTCCTTCACTGTGCCACGTAGTTCACTGCGGTGCTTTGGTGAATCTGCGGTGTATATCGTTGCATTGAAGAAACAAATAGTATGTGTCATTTTTAAAATGTTTTAAAGTGTTTCGTCACAGCACGCAGGAAAGTCTTGAGAACCATATCAGACAGACAGACAGACAGACAGACAGACAGACAGACAGACAGACAGACAGACAGACAGACAGACAGACAGACAGACAGACAGACAGACAGACAGACAGACAGACAGACGACAGACAGACAGACAGACAGACAGACAGACAGACAGACAGACAGACAGACAGACAGACAGACAGACAGACAGACAGACAGACAGACAGACAGACAGACAGACAGACAGACAGACAGACAGACAGACAGACAGACAGACAGACAGACAGACAGACAGACAGACAGACAGACAGACAGACAGACAGACAGACAGACAGACAGACAGACAGACAGACAGACAGACAGACAGACAGACAGACAGACAGACAACAGACAGACAGACAGACAGACAGACAGACAGACAGACAGACACAGACAGACAGACATACAGACAGACAGACAGACAGACAGACAGACAGACAGACAGACAGACAGACAGACAGACAGACAGACAGACAGACAGACAGACAGACAGACAGACAGACAGACAGACAGACAGACAGACAGACAGACAGACAGACAGACAGACAGACAGACAGACAGACAGACAGACAGACAGACAGACAGACAGACAGACAGACAGACAGACAGAGATATGTGTCTCATATATGTTGCTGGGGGGAGAGAGAGAGAGATTTCATGGAGAGATGTGTCATATATAAGTTGCTACAGAGAGAAAGAGAGAGAGATTTCTCAGAGATATGTGTCAAATATGTTGCTGGGGAGGGGAGAGAGAAAGAGATTTCGCGGAGAAATGCGTTCTATATAAGTTGCTAGAGAGAGGGAGAGAGATTTCGCGGAGATATGTGTCATATATGTTGCTGGGGAGGGAGGAGAGAAAGAGAGAGAGAGAGATTTCGCGGAGATATGTGTCATATATGTTGCTGGGGAGGGAGGAGAGAAAGAGAGAGAGAGAGATTTCGCGGAGATATGTGTCATATATGTTGCTGGGGAGGGAGGAGAGAAAAAGAGAGAGAGAGATTTCGCGGAGATATGTGTCATATATAAGTTGCTAGAGAGAGGGAGAGAGATTTCGCGGAGATATGTGTCATTTATAAGTTGCTAGAGAGAGGGAGAGAGATTTCTCGGAGATATGTGTCATATATAAGTTGCTAGAGAGAGGGAGAGAGATTTCGCGGAGATATGTGTCATATATGTTGCTGGGGAGGGAGGAGAGAAAGAGAGAGAGAGAGATTTCGCGGAGATATGTGTCATATATAAGTTGCTAGAGAGAGGGAGAAAGATTTCGCGGAGATATGTGTCATATATGTTGCTTGGGAGGGAGGAGAGAAAAAGAGAGGGAGATTTCGCGGAGATATGTGTCATATATAAGTTGCGAGAGAGAGGGAGAGAGATTTCGCGGAGATATGTGTCATATATGTTGCTGGGGAGGGAGGAGAGAAAGAGAGAGAGAGAGAGATTTCGCGGAGATATGTGTCATATATGTTGCTGGGGAGGGAGGAGAGAAAGAGAGAGAGAGAGATTTCGCGGAGAGATGTGTCCTATATAAGTTGCGAATGAGAGGGAGAGAGATTTCGCGGAGATATGTGTCATATATGTTGCTGGGGAGGGAGGAGAGAAAAAGAGAGTGAGAGATTTCGCGGAGATAGTGTCATATATAAGTTGCTAGAGAGAGGGAGAGAGATTTCGCGGAGATATGTGTCATTTATAAGTTGCTAGAGAGAGGGAGAGAGATTTCGCGGAGATATGTGTCATATATAAGTTGCTAGAGAGAGGGAGAGAGATTTCGCGGAGATATGTGTCATATATGTTGCTGGGGAGGGAGGAGAGAAAGAGAGAGAGAGAGATTTCGCGGAGATATGTGTCATATATGTTGCTGGGGAGGGAGGAGAGAAAAAGAGAGAGAGATTTCGCGGAGATATGTGTCATATATAAGTTGCTAGAGAGAGGGAGAGAGATTTCGCGGAGATATGTGTCATTTATAAGTTGCTAGAGAGAGGGAGAGAGATTTCTCGGAGATATGTGTCATATATAAGTTGCTAGAGAGAGGGAGAGAGATTTCGCGGAGATATGTGTCATATATGTTGCTGGGGAGGGAGGAGAGAAAGAGAGAGAGAGATTTCGCGGAGATATGTGTCATATATAAGTTGCTAGAGAGAGGGAGAAAGATTTCGCGGAGATATGTGTCATATATGTTGCTTGGGAGGGAGGAGAGAAAAAGAGAGGGAGATTTCGCGGAGATATGTGTCATATATAAGTTGCGAGAGAGAGGGAGAGAGATTTCGCGGAGATATGTGTCATATATGTTGCTGGGGAGGGAGGAGAGAAAGAGAGAGAGAGAGAGATTTCGCGGAGATATGTGTCATATATGTTGCTGGGGAGGGAGGAGAGAAAGAGAGAGAGAGAGAGATTTCGCGGAGAGATGTGTCCTATATAAGTTGCGAATGAGAGGGAGAGAGATTTCGCGGAGATATGTGTCATATATGTTGCTGGGGAGGGAGGAGAGAAAAAGAGAGTGAGAGATTTCGCGGAGATATGTGTCATATATAAGTTGCTAGAGAGAGGGAGAGAGATTTCGCGGAGATATGTGTCATTTATAAGTTGCTAGAGAGAGGGAGAGAGATTTCGCGGAGATATGTGTCATATATAAGTTGCTAGAGAGAGGGAGAGAGATTTCGCGGAGATATGTGTCATATATGTTGCTGGGGAGGGAGGAGAGAAAGAGAGAGAGATTTCGCGGAGAGATGTGTCATATATAAGTTTGCTAGAGAGAGAGATGTGTCATATATATAATTTGCTAGAGAGAGAGATTTCGCGGAGAGATTGCCATATATAAGTTGCTGGAGAGAGATTTTGTACTTTTTTTCATCTTAGAAGACCACCTGTCCTTTACAAATGACTTTTAGCCGACCATGATGGGAACTGATATTCTAACTTGGTGATCTTCAGGTAATCTCACCAAGCTGTTTTCTTTTATGTACAACTAGTGATGTCCTTACTGACCCACAGGTACAACTAATACAATACCCATTCTGGCTGTCGTGTAACTTGAGCGCAAGATCCTGCCTCCACTTGCTGTTTCACGTCTTTGTTTCTCTTCTAATCTGTTTCACGTCTTTGTTTCTCTTCTAATCTGTTTCATGCCTTTGTTTCTCTTCTAATCTGTTTCATGCCTTTGTTTCTCATCTAATCTGTTTCATGCCTTTGTTTCTCATCTAATCTGTTTCATGCCTTTGTTTCTCATCTAAGCTGTTTCACGTCTTTGTTTCTCATCTAATCTGTTTCATGCCTTTGTTTCTCATCTAATCTGTTTCACGCCTTTGTTTCTCATCTAAGCTGTTTCACGTCTTTGTTTCTCTTCTAATCTGTTTCATGCCTTTGTTTCTCATCTAATCTGTTTCACGTCTTTGTTTCTCTTCTAATCTGTTTCATGCCTTTGTTTCTCATCTAATCTGTTTCATGCCTTTGTTTCTCATCTAATCTGTTTCATGCCTTTGTTTCTCATCTAATCTGTTTCATGCCTTTGTTTCTCATCTAATCTGTTTCATGCCTTTGTTTCTCATCTAATCTGTTTCATGCCTTTGTTTCTCATCTAATCTGTTTCATGCCTTTGTTTCTCATCTAATCTGTTTCATGCCTTTGTTTCTCATCTAATCTGTTTCATGCCTTTGTTTCTCTTCTAATCTGTTTCATGTCTTTGTTTCTCATCTAATCTGTCATGAAAGCATTAATGGTTTCAATACGGCGAACCCAAACTAAGTAATATGTGAAGCGTGAAGTAGGTGTGCTTATGGGAAACAGATGACATGGAACTGATATATTGATGCTCTTGCTCATACGGCATGCACTTCCACATCCAGGGCGATAGCTGGGTGCAGCTCCACGTCATGATACCGAGAAGCTTGTTCGTTAGATCCGCTCCCATACTTCAGTCAAATCGCAGTAAACCACTTTGTATCCGACACTGTGTTTGTGTATCAAGAGCATCAGACAGCGGACTGCACAGATGAGAAGCTGATAGTTCCGAGCAGATGAAGCGTGCACAGTGTGACCTGCACAGAAGTGCCAGCCTGCTTGTTACTGATGTTTATCTTTCACCGCCGGTTCAACTTTAATGGAAATCACTTGAGAGAGAGAGAGAGAGAAATTTGGCTTGAAATGTGCCTGGATGAGATGAAGGGATAAAGAAAATGAGATTGAGGAAAGTTGCTGGCTGATGGAGGCATGGGAATGCAGGCACGGGCAGATCGATGAACAAAAATCAGTATTCACGACTGCGGAGCATGGGCGGAAGAGAAAGGGAGAGAAGCTCCCACGAATATTTACATCGGGCCGGGGATGGAAGAGGAGGAGGAGGAGAGAAGTATGAGAGAGTCGGGAAGCCTCTTGCATTTATCATTGTTAACAATGCGCGTACAGGAGGTGTAGCGAGAAGCAGCAGAAACTCACCAGCCCACCACCATCTGCCGGTCATGTGATGCAAACATCAGCTGATGCTGTTGCAGCTATAACAATCATTAGCTCACCGCCCGTTCAATCCGACAGTATCAGCCATCTTTACACTTGTGATAGATAATTCGCATCGAACTATCGGAACGCGGCCCGGACGCCGCGACAGCAGCTGAGTACGTACGCTGGACTGTTTTATTCTCTTACAGTTTTGGTGTGTGAGCTTTAGCCTTCGCAAGTTGGGATGTTCTTCCTGCCTGTTCGAGTTTGAACGTCGGGATTATGTAGCGAAAAGATGCCTGTAGCCGATACGCTTGAATATTAGGCGGCCGGTGTTTCTGGTTGAGTTACTTCCTTGGAGCTTGATGTGGATTTATGTTGAGAAAATGTGAAAACTTAATGGATTCCCAGTTTTATGTTGAAGTGTAGGTGCAATATTTTATGCTGACTATTAAGTCTGTACTAGAGACAGATAATTGTAACGAACTACAGAGTTATATCTGCCTCCGTCTAGACACATCCGAGATTTCTTTCTTCTTTTTGTTAAATGTGTAAAGAATAATTCCTGTACAGTTATCGCTGATTTCTTGGAGACGGCCAGAATTCCTTGTAGTAGTTGCTGTGTTGTTCCCGTTGAGAAGGTTGCAGGATCGAGGATGTTGTCGTGGTCCCAGCCGTGAAGAAAGTGCTAGTATGTTGTCATGGTTTGCTTCAGCTGTTCAGGTGTACACAGGAAGATAAATGACGTCATCTCAAACCGAGCTACATTTCTAAGCTTCTTAGTACGCTCCTCCCACTCGAGGTTTCATTTCGTTCCAGCCTCATTCTCCAGCCGGTTCACCAGAGCTGTTTCGTGGAAGTAAGGTTGAGGTGTTGGTCGTTATATGTCGCAATTTCTGACCCCAGCAGACTCATCATGTTCAGGGTGGGCAGCACTTTTCATGAGGGAATAACATGAGACAAGTCATAGGCTATGGGAAAATAACGTTGTATACAGTCAGCGGCTTTGTCATTATATGTCTGTCTGTCTCATTGTCTGTCTGTATGTTTGTCTGTCAGAACCTCAAGACTGAACATGTTGACATGAACCCTGGGAAAACGAGGAGCGTACTTGTATGAGAAATGATACAACAAAAACATGTCTAGCATAACAAGCAGCCTTAATCTGGTCATAAGTTATATATTTAAGAAAGGATGCAACAAGAGACACTGATAAGATAAACAAATGCCTACTGTACAATATTACATCCAAATAAGTCAAATCCGGAACGATAGCTAACTGGCTTCTCAAATAGCAAGGCAAGGCTTGTGCACCGGGCACATTTTTTGATTAGTCATCTTGGTGTAAAAGTGGATTCCTCAAACTCCTTGTTCGGGAAAGCAGCGTCTAACAGCGGAGAAAATCTGCTTTCAAGGCGAGGAGCACTAGAGGTCACGTGCTTGCATGTGTACATGTCTCAAATATACATCAAGCTACACTGAGAGAAAATTAAAGCAAATAAAAGCAGTTGTGAAGGAAAGAAAGCGTGCCTTGATTTGATACAACAGACTTCTGTCCTGTCTAACTAACACGTATAGTGCGGGTACATTGATCCATAGTTCATGTCATATTTTTAATTCAGAATGTTCTCTTCTACGACATACGGGCATGTTTCCATCTTTATAAGGCTTTTTAAAACTACATAATGAATGTTTTATTACAGTTTTTATCCTGTTGTGATTTTTACATCTACTTTACCTTGCTGTTTTTTTTAAACACTGTCATTTCTGATATTTGTACGAGTAGAAAACTTCATTCATTCCCAGCAGTTCTTTTTCAGACCTTCTTTACATTATTTTTTTTCTAACTTTTTTCTTATTCCTGGCTTGTTTTTTTTTTTAAAGCTCTCTTCATTCCCTTGTGTTTTTTAAGCATTCTTCATCCTTTTCTGTTTTTTTAAAATTCTTTTCATTCCCTTGTGTTTTTTAAAACATTCTTTCTTCCATTCTGTTTCTTTTTTAAAATTCTTTTCATTCCCTTGTGTTTTTTTAAACATTCTTTCTTCCATTCTGTTTCTTTTTTAAAATTCTTTTCATTCCCTTGTGTTTTTAAAGCGTTCTTTATTCCATTCTGTTTTTTTTTAAATTCTTTACATTCTCTTGTGTTTTAAACATCCGCTTTTTTTTAAAAGCTCTCTTCATTCCTCTATGTTTCTTTAAAAAAAAAAAAATCTCAGATCATTCTGTGGTGTTTTTTTCATTGGTTCTCCCGGTATTTTGTAAACATCGTCTCCTTGCCTCTTACAAACAGAACAGTCATTGGCCGTGACCAGTTTGTGCAATTATTTTCTGTTATAAAGCATGAATTGTCATTTTGTCCGTGATTTTCTTTTCATTCTGCTTTGTTATCTGGTATGTCAGATTGGGGTTAATTATGTACGTGAACACGTACAATGTTATCTGTCGCTTGGTCTTTTATAGGTGTGTTAAATAATGCATGCACTCATTTTCAAATGTCCATCCGACATTGTTTGTTGTGGTTTTTGGTTGTTGTTTGTTTTGTTTTTTTTATCAGATTGTAGAAGAGAGGACATTTTCATTTATCTGGAAACTTCAAGCGAAGATTCTTTTTATTTATAATAATAAGCAAATGTTGTCACATTTTAGCTATTTGTGTTCGCGCTTTGATACTGCAGGTCACATTTTGGATAGAGCTGGTCACTTTTTAGACACTGCTAGTAACAGTTTAGATACTGCAGGTCACATTTTGGATAGAGCTGGTCACTTTTTAGACACTGCTGGTTACAGTTTAGATACTGCAGGTCACCTTTTGGATAGGCTGGTCACTTTTTACGATACAGCTGATCACATTTTGGATATAGCTGGTCACTTTTTAGATACTGCTGGTTAGTTTAGATACTGCAGGTCTCATTTTGGATAATACTGGTCACTTTTTAGGATACAGCTGTTCACATTTTTATATAGGCTGGTCACTTTTTAGGATACAGCTGTTCACATTTTTATATAGGCTGGTCACTTTTTAGGATACAGCTGTTCACATTTTTATATAAGCTGGTCACTTTTTAGGATACAGCTGTTCACATTTTGGCTGCCTCAGGTCACATTTTGGTTACTTCTGCAGAAATAGAGAATGGAGAATATGCTGTTCTAAAGCAGCGGTTTTCAAACTTTTCTCCTGGGGAAACCCTTCTTCAACAGGTACAAACAGTTGTACGTAAAGTTAATCTCAACATTAGGATGATTTGTAAGTTGTAGACAGTGATCGCGTCAACCTGGCACTTACTTGGAGGTGGTCGGTTACTGTAGCCGATTTATATTATCAAAAGCAACCAGCGGAATCGGCTGAAGATTAACCGGGCCAGTAGGATAAGTGATGTTCAACTTGTACGGAGGAGAATCAGCCAGCTTTGTTCAGCCTGTGAACATTTTGTCACTCGACGCGGATAAGATTAAAAAACAAGTTCAGACGAATATATCATTCCCCTTGATGTTTGTAAACGTGTTTAAATTTACATTTAAGAAAGGTATAAAATACCGAATGTTGTATTGACAAAACGGATATTTTGAAAACTACTTCATGCACGGTCAAAAACAGGTACAGTTGTACTGGTTTCAACATAACCTAGCGCGATCACTGATATATACAGTACTACTGCTCTAAAGTTCAGAGCCAGCCCTTTATTTTCAGCACATAAAAATATCAGTTAATCTCCGGTAATTTGGAGAAAACAAATACATGTGTTGTTGTTGTTGTTGGTTTTCTTTTCAAATCTCAGTCTCTTGGTGACTTCTCTCGCAATCCTAGTTGAGGAATCCTGATCTAAAGATAATCCTGATCTAAAGATAATCCTGATCTAAAGATAATCCTGATCTAAAGATAATCCTGATCTAAAGATAATCCTGATTTGTCACAGGGCGTCTCTAAACTGAATCATTGGAAAGGAAAATGTTGCTTTGTTTGTTTTGTTATTCCTTCACTCCTCATTGATTGGTTGCTTACAGCGGCCCGCCCGACTGCGAAAGTCAGCAGCAATGTGAAAGTTATTGATTTGTTAGTAGCTGGCCTGTCCCTTTCCTTTCTGTGAGGCGGAGCAGGCTGGAGTGGTAAGGCGGATGTCTACTAGCAAACTTCCTTCACTTGCATTATCAACTATCTTCAGTCACGGCAGCTTTCTGCTTCGTAAGACTGGATGTTTGCAGATATTAAAACACACACACAGACAGAGACATATACAGATGGCGCTTCTTCCAGCCTCTTATGTATTCTGTCGCTTGCAGGCACAAAAACATGCAGATAAATACACGTTCTACAAGCCTTAACTTAGATATTATTGGACTTGTCTTCTCAGTGCCATACTAGTAATTGGATATTCTACGTGCTTAAGTTAGATATTCTTGGACTTGCAGACAGAAAAACATACAGATTTTCTACCTGCCTAATTTAGATATTCTTGGACTTGGCAAACAAACAAATAGATCATCTGTCCTTCTACGTTAGATATTGTCGGACATGACAAACACAAAAACGTACCAGTAGATGTTCTGCCTCTACAACTAATTTGAGATCTAGAAAAAGCTCCAGAAGAGTGGAAAACTGGCCTTATAGTAAAACTACCAAAGAAGGGTGACCTCAGAGTTTGCGGGAACTGGAGAGGCATTACCCTACTGCCACTCACCAGTAAAGTGTTTTGCATAATAATCATCAACAGAGTTGTACTAGCACTTGAGGGAAAACTTCGGAAAGAGCAGGCAGGATTTAAGAAAGGAGGATCATGCATAGACCACATATTTGTACTTAGACAAATATTAAAACAGGCAAATGAATGGCATAGCACAACATATGCATTGTTTATAGATTTTGAGAAAGCCTTTGACAGTGTCAACAGAGATGCACTGTGGAAAATCCTAAGATGGCATGGCCTCCCTCATAAGATAGTGAATGTAATCATAACCATATACGAGGGTTTTCAGTGCAAAATGATCTGTGGAGAACATACCTCCAGCAGCTTTAAGGTACAAACAAGTGTGAAGCAGGGATGTGTAGTATCACCAACATTATTTATCTTGGCAGTAGACTGGTTAATGAAGGAGGCAACATCAGACAAACGCAGAGGATTACAATGGACCTTTGACACAGTGCTGGAGGACCTTGACCTTGTGGACAACATCTGTCTGTTACCAAGCAGCCACAAAGATATGCAAGATAAAATATACAAGCTAACAACATAGGACTAAAGATCAACGTAGGAAAGACAAAATTAATGAAGCAAAATGTGAACAACAGAAATGTACTCAGAGTAGATAGCAAGTTAGTGGAGGAGGTCAGTGAATTTGTATACCTTGGCAGTAGAGTAGTAGAAAATGGAGACAGCACAGAGGACATCAACAGTAGACAAACCAGGCTTTTGCAGTGCTGCAGACTATATGGAAATCTAAAAAACTAAGCATAAATATGAAAATCAGGATATTTAAGAGTAATGTTCTACATGTACTACTCTATGGAAGTGAATGCTGGAAAATCACCAAAACCATAGAAAACAAGTTGAATTTTTTCCAGACTAAATGTTTACGAAGAATTAGAACAGTATTTTGGCCAAACACCATAAGAAATAACATCTTGTTGGCAGAAATGCAGATGAACCCACTGACAACAATTATTGAGGAAAGACGCTGGCGATGGTTGGGACATGTGCTTCGAATGACTGACAACTAATTTGAGATCTAGAAAAAGCTCCAGAAGAGTGGAAAACTGGCCTTATAGTAAAACTACCAAAGAAGGGTGACCTCAGAGTTTGCGGGAACTGGAGAGGCATTACCCTACTGCCACTCACCAGTAAAGTGTTTTGCATAATAATCATCAACAGAGTTGTACTAGCACTTGAGGGAAAACTTCGGAAAGAGCAGGCAGGATTTAAGAAAGGAGGATCATGCATAGACCACATATTTGTACTTAGACAAATATTAAAACAGGCAAATGAATGGCATAGCACAACATATGCATTGTTTATAGATTTTGAGAAAGCCTTTGACAGTGTCAACAGAGATGCACTGTGGAAAATCCTAAGATGGCATGGCCTCCCTCATAAGATAGTGAATGTAATCATAACCATATACGAGGGTTTTCAGTGCAAAATGATCTGTGGAGAACATACCTCCAGCAGCTTTAAGGTACAAACAAGTGTGAAGCAGGGATGTGTAGTATCACCAACATTATTTATCTTGGCAGTAGACTGGTTAATGAAGGAGGCAACATCAGACAAACGCAGAGGATTACAATGGACCTTTGACACAGTGCTGGAGGACCTTGACCTTGTGGACAACATCTGTCTGTTACCAAGCAGCCACAAAGATATGCAAGATAAAATATACAAGCTAACAACATAGGACTAAAGATCAACGTAGGAAAGACAAAATTAATGAAGCAAAATGTGAACAACAGAAATGTACTCAGAGTAGATAGCAAGTTAGTGGAGGAGGTCAGTGAATTTGTATACCTTGGCAGTAGAGTAGTAGAAAATGGAGACAGCACAGAGGACATCAACAGTAGACAAACCAGGCTTTTGCAGTGCTGCAGACTATATGGAAATCTAAAAAACTAAGCATAAATATGAAAATCAGGATATTTAAGAGTAATGTTCTACATGTACTACTCTATGGAAGTGAATGCTGGAAAATCACCAAAACCATAGAAAACAAGTTGAATTTTTTCCAGACTAAATGTTTACGAAGAATTAGAACAGTATTTTGGCCAAACACCATAAGAAATAACATCTTGTTGGCAGAAATGCAGATGAACCCACTGACAACAATTATTGAGGAAAGACGCTGGCGATGGTTGGGACATGTGCTTCGAATGACTGACAACTCACTACCAAAAATAGCACTAAGATGGACACCACAGGGGAACAGAAGTAAGGGTAGACCAAAAGAGACATGGAGAAGAACAACAGAAAGGATGTTGAGCAATAGAGGGCTCACCTGGGCAAGAGCAGAAAAAAAGGCGAAGGACAGGCATTTGTGGAAAACCCTTGCGGAAGCCCCATGTGCCCTGGGCACTTAAGGTTCAGAGAGAGAGGTGTTCTGCCTGTCTAAATTAGATATTCTCGGACTTGCAAATTTCAGTCTCACAATTAGAGTTGGACCTGTTCTCGAGTCTCCGTTTGTGTTCCATCATAGTTTTCTTACAACAATCTAGAGCTCTGTCTGAAAGACTCGTCTCCCCTCATCTGAGGATTTTTTTCAGCGGAGGCCAGTCTCTTGCTTAAGTCAAATGTTTATCGTTCAAGCCAGTGCTTGACTGACCAGTGGCAGTCTCCTCTTGTGTTAACTAAATCTTCATGTACGTACTTCGGTTTCTCTTGCTTTTGTTTTCTCAGTTTTCCTCGGTGCTGTGCCTTCAGACCTTCTGAGAGTTAAAACAAAATATGTAGCATCTCATCGTTGCGAAAAGTGTATAGGTATAGATTCTCTTGAAAAGTGAACATTACTTGTTTGTTAATTTGTAGCTATAAGTGTGTAATCTCTTGAGAAATAATCAATACTTGCAAATTAATCTTTAGATTCGCTAGAGAAATGAACTATGCATCCACATTAATCGGGATCGTGAAAATAAAGCAGTTTAACATCAGGTAGGCTGTAAGACAAGAAAAGTGAAGTAATGTGCAGATCACATGTGATCACATAGAGCAGTGTAATCTATGGGGGGATACGTAATGTTCCTTAGAGCAGTGTAATCTGTCGAGGGATACGTAATGTTCCTTAGAGCAGTGTAATCTGTCCGGGGATACGTAATGTTCCTTAGAGCAGTGTAATCTGTCGGGGGATACGTAATATTCCTTAGAGCAGTGTAATCTGTCGAGGGATACGTAATGTTCCTTAGAGCAGTGTAATCTGTCGAGGGATACGTAATGTTCCTTAGAGCAGTGTAATCTGTCGAGGGATACGTAATGTTCCTTAGAGCAGTGTAATCTGTCGAGGGATACGTAATGTTCCTTAGAGCAGTGTAATCTGTCGGGGGATACGTAATGTTCCTTAGAGCAGTGTAATCTGTCCGGGGATACGTAATGTTCCTTAGAGCAGTGTAATCTGTCGAGGGATACGTAATGTTCCTTAGAGCAGTGTAATCTGTCCGGGGATACGTAATGTTCCTTAGAGCAGTGTAATCTGTCGAGGGATACGTAATGTTCCTTAGAGCAGTGTAATCTGTCGAGGGATACGTAATGTTCCTTAGAGCAGTGTAATCTGTCCGGGGATACGTAATGTTCCTTAGAGCAGTGTAATCTGTCCGGGGATACGTAATGTTCCTTATCCGGACTGACTGGGCTTCGGCAACAAACTACTGTAGCTGCAGGAGAACACCACGTGACTTCACAGCAAACTGCGGATATAGTTTCTGTTGTACACAGAGCAAGCTACAGATATACAAGCTCTGACAATTAAGTAATGAGAATAATTCCGTAAAAAATAAAATAAATAACAGCTGAAGATATAACCTGTATTTTATTCAAAGTAAGCCCCTTGTACATTGATACAGTGAGTGGCATGATCTAACAAACATTGGAACGACCTCTGCAGTTCTTCTGTTGGTATGGCCCTTAAACTCGATGTTACGGCCCTTTGGATGTCATCAGTATCGTCAAAGAAGCGTCCTTTCAATGGTAACTTTAATTCTGGGAATAGAAAATAATCGCAGGGAGACAAATCTGAGGAACAGAGTGGATGGTTGAGAACATACACTTGTTTTTTGGCCAAAAATTCCTGTACAGCTACCGCCCGGTGAGCCGGTGCATTATCACGAAGAGGGAAAAAAAAACACCAGATGTTGAATATTCGGGTCGAACTCGGAGAATACTTTTCAATATGCGTTTCAAAATACTTAAATAAATTTTGGCAGTGACAGTCTGTCCCTCTGGAATAAATTCTTTGTGAATAACTCCTTTTCTGACGTAGAAGCACACCAACATTGTCTTCACTTTCGACTTCTGAAGACGAAATTTGTTGCCTTTTGGTGATGATAATAACTTCCACTGAGCACTTTGTTGTTTAGTTGTGGGATCATAGCCGAAAATCCATGCTTATCCTCTGCAACAATCAAATTTAAGAAATTTTTATTTCTGCGACACGTTTTGATGATGTCTTTTGCGTACTCAGCACGCTGATGTGTTTGGTCACCAGACAACGAATGTGGTAGAAACCGGGAAGCAACTTTTTTATTGTCCAAATCTTCCACTAAAAAATATATGAATGGTCTCTCGGCTAACACCAAATTCATCTGCCATCATGCTCACAGTCAGGCAACGGTCTTCTTGTATCCGTTCTATGACTTTTGCAATGAGTTCTTCATTACGAACAGAAAGTGGGCGTCTGTGTCTAGTTCCAATTGCAATCGTTTCCACACCACTTTTGAATCGTGAATACCATCTGAATATCTGTGCACGAGATAAACAATTATTCCCATAAACTTGTCGCATCAGTTCAACTGTCTCAGTGGCACTTTTTCCGAGTTTTAAACATAATTTAATGTTATCTTTTTGCTCCATGCTGATTACGTGACAATGCACCTCTAACTCAATCAGTCATTCAAGTGCCGTGCCGCGTGGTGTAGGCGGTCATTTCTCTCCACAATTCCCTGTCTTTAGACTTGATTATGAGATCTGCCAGTGACTTTCTTCCTAGCCACACTGACAGCTCATACAGTAATGTCTCTCTCTGTCTTCTTCTGTCTCTTCTTTCCTCAGTTTTTCCAGTTGCCACAGTGTGTTCCAATTTTCCTCTTCTCAGAAAGTGTCCTACACATCTCGATTGTCTGCCTCTGATCTTTGCTGTAATGTGCTTTTTAACTCCAGCCTCTCTTAAGATTTCTTCCTTGGTTTTCTTAGCAGCCCATGGTATCTTCAACATCCTTCTTATGAACCACATTTCCATGGCCTCAATTTCTCACTGTACTCTCATGTTTATGGACCATGCTTCACATCCATGAAATAAAATTGGCTTGATGTAACATTTAAGTACTCAGAATCCTGTTTCCATTGATATGGATCTGTTGCACAGGATGTTTCTCATTTTCTTGGCCTAAGCACGTCTGCTTTTTATTTCGTTGTGACATTTCCATCAGCTGTTATAATTGTTCCTAAGTACTTGAATTTATCAACTTGTTTCAGTTCTGTACCATCGATGGTAATGCTACATTTTGGTGGTATTCTTTTCTTTGAGATGACCTTCACTTCAGTCTTCTTTTTATTCAGGCTGAGACTTTTATTTTTACTTTCACGAACCACTATGTCCAGAAGAGCCTGTAGCTTCCCTTCACTTTTAGCAATCAGAACTGTGTCGTCTGCATATCTTAAGTTGTTAAGGTTGTACCCGCCAATTGGGCTCTCTATATTTCTCATTATGTTTTCGCTGTACAGGGAGAAGAGGTTAGGAGATAGAACACATCCTTGTCTCACTCCCAGTCTTATGTCTTGGAATGCTCCTATTTAGTTCTCAACCTTTATTGCTGCTGATTGCTGCCATTATATGTTTCAGTATATGTGAGTTTCAGATCTTTCTCATCTATGTTGATGTCTTCCAGCATTCTTATAATTTCTGTGTCGAATGCTTTACAGTAGTTTATGAAACATAAGTATAGGTCCATCTTTATTTTTATTGATCTTTCCATCAATGTATGTGTGTGTGTACGTGCGTGTGTGTGTGTATGTGGGGGGGGGGGGGTTGCCGCGCACGCACATTTTGCCCCTGACTCTTCTCATAACAATACGAAGCAGGATTTTGGTAACATGGCTCATAAGACTAATGGTTCGATGGTCTTCACATTCAGCTGCACCTTGTTTCTTTGGTAGGGCAATGAAAACTGATTGCAAAAGGTCTGATTGGACATAGTTACTGTTATAGATGTCATTCAGCAACCTGGTAATTATTTCTGTACCATGCTTTCCTACTGTTTCCAATTCTTCCTTGGTGATTTTATCTGGTCGTGGTGCTTTGTTGTTCTTCATATGTTCGATGCCTTCTTCCACTTCTGAGTTTAATATATGAGGCCCTTCATTATTATTTCGTATATCTATTTCAAAGTCATTTAATATCTATTACAAGGTCATTTTGAAAAGACTTAAAGATGTAGTGGATACTGCAATGAGAGAAGAACAAGCAGGATTTGGAAAAGGGAGAAGCTGTCTTGACCAGATCTTTACTCTAAGAATAATACTTGAAGAACATATTGAAAAGCAGAAACCATTAATCCTGAACTTCATAGACTTTAAAAAGGCATTTGATAGCATACACAGAGATTCATTATGGAGAATTTTATGTCTATAATGGAATACCATCTAAAATTGTCAACATCATTAAGGACTTATACAATGGATATGGTTGTGCAGTCAAAACAGAAGAAGGGATGAGGGAATGGTTCCAGCTTGAAACAAATGTGAAACAAGGATGTATACTGTCTCCTTTGCTTTTTTAGAATTACAGTAGACTTCATAATGAAAAAATGCTACACATGTAACACAGGTATTGATTGGGTACATGGGACCCAACTAGAAGATCTTGATTTTGCAGATGACATAACTCTTATCAGTAACAGTGTGAATTCCATGCAAGAAAAAACAGAAAGCCTGTCTTCACTGGCTAGCAAAATAGGACTTGAAATTAACAATGACAAAACAAAAATAATGAAAATTCCCATTAATCAAAATGGAAAAATACACATAGAAGGGACAGATATTGAAAAAAGTCAATCAGTTTGCATACCTTGGCAGCTACATAGACCAGGATGGTAACATCAGAAAGGAAGTTAGAATCAGAATTACAAAAGCAGCATCGATCTTCAAGAATCTTGAGAACATATGGAATTCAAAAGTTATGAACACAAAAACCAAGTTAAGACTGTTCAATTCAAATGTAATATCCACCCTCATTTATGCATGTGAAAGCTGGAAAACAACTAAAGAAAAAGACAAGAAATTAGACTCTTTTGAAAACAAACGCCTAAGGAAAATACTCGGCATCAAGTGGAACGAATTCAAGAACAATGCAGAGATAAGACAGATGACTGAACAACAACCAGTCTCATGGGTGATCAGGAAAAGGAGATGAACATATGTTGGTCACGTGATGAGAAGAAATGATCAGAGAATCCCAAAACAAGCTATCAAGTGGAACACAACAGGCCGAAGAAAAAGAGGCAGACCTCGTGAAACTCTTAAGAGGACATTGTTAAGAGAGGCCAAATTAACAGGCATAAAATCGTTTGATGAGGTTGAAAGACTCGCCGAAGACAGGAAAAATTGGCGAACTACATTGCGAGCCCTATGTGACGTTTAAAGGCACCGGAAGGATATGTATATCTATAGAGTTCTCTAATGTATTCGCACCATCGTGCCATTATTTCATCTCTGCCCATTATTGTATGCCACTCCTTTGATTTCAGGCAACTAGTTGTGTGGTATGTGTTTTTGTTTATTTGACCTCTGACTAGGTCAACAAAATGGCGGCTTGTATGTCGTCTGCTTATCGGCGGCGATGAAAAGTTGCCAGATCATAGATGAAGGTTCCCTCTTTCCTTACTTTGCTTCATTGATGGCATTTTTGTCTTGGCCATAATAAAATCAGTCTCATTACTTAATTGTCGGACCTTGTAGTTTCTGTCTTGCTGGGATATAGTTTCGGTTGTACACAAAGCAAGCTGTGGATATAGTTTTTGCTGTACACAGAGCAAACTGGGGATATAGTTTCTGTTGTAGACAGACAAATCTGTCTCGGGATCGCCTTACACTTTGATTATTCTCTCGACGTCATGCTATGTTTCTTCGTTTGCTTCTCTCCCTTCAGGTCTGGAGCTCTTCATCTCTCATGTCACGCTCTCAATTTATCCAGATTGTAGCCGTCCTCTTTTGTCAGAATTTTCATGAACTATAAAAAGTTTATTTTGTCCTTCTCGTGTCTTGCTTATAATGCAGTTGATATACACTCATATATGTAGTTACCGTCGCCTTCTTCCTATAGTTTGATTTTGTTATGCAACTTGTGTGAGAAATTGGTCTTGGATTTTTTTTTTCAGGTTACACTTTCATATTAGCGACTCATAGACTTGGACTGATGTGTTTGTTTTTTGTTGTTTTTTTTTGGGGGGGGGGGGGGGTAGGGGATCTGTTGTCAGTCTAGTTCATTGAGGAGACTTTATCTGGGATGAGAAGTCCATAGACTTGTCTTGTGTTTACGATTCTTGACATGGCACGCCGTTCTCTAGTAAGTGAAATGTGACATTTATTCTGAGTTAACAAGGAAATATGACATTTATTCTGAGTTAACAAGGAAATGTGACATTTGATATGAATAAATTCTTATCCTTTAGACAAGAACCAGAGTGAAAGCTTCAGACAGTGGACCAGTCGTAGCACGCGCTGCATTCCTGGCCTGTTTTCTTAGGAGCACTGAGGCTTTCATTCCTCACAAAACTGGTTCTGTTTGACTGGTGGCGGAGAAGTGTCAGCTCAGAAATCTATTTTCCATTGAAAGAAGATACGCTGGAAGTTTTCACATGTGAAAGATAACATGTCAGTAATTCCTGTATGTATTAGATAAGAAAGTAAGTTTGTTATATTTAACCTGGCGCTTCTTGTGAGATGAATGTAGCAGACGCTGGCAGAAATTAAAGTTAGGGAAGAAAACGTTTTCTATAGGCAGGCATGCAGAACGGAGATGTCATACCTGGATACGACTCGAAGCTTCATTCGACTGACCAACAGTTTTCCGGAAAACTGCTCCTCTTGGAGTCGTGATGACAGTCACTACCAGTAGTTCCGTGTGTAGCGCTTTAAACCCTGCCATTTCTTGCTCATACGTCAGATATTGTCCTTGTTTTGCTCAAGTAGTTTGTTGTTTTTTTTTGGGGGGGGGGGTGGGGGAGTTTGTCCCGTATATTTTTATTAGTTTTATTCCCGGACAGTTTTATCCGATAAGGCATAGTGTGTTGGAAAACTGTTCTCCCTGTACATGTTCTATGCTGGAAGTTAGCCGTGTAATGCGTCAAACATCTGCCGCGGGACTGATAAATAGTAACAGCTGGCTTTGTCATGTGACAACAAAAATGTTGATGGTTTTGTACAGTCGCAGTGTTGTGGTCCTGTTTACTATGTTGTTGATGATTGGGGTCAAGGCCGTTATCAGCCCCAGAAAGAAAGTCCTGTTTAAGACTTGACAGTTACCACGCACCAAATACCCGGATCACTTGTTATCAGCTCCTACTTTTTTAGAAATGTTATCAATCTATACTGAGAGTAAAACACCTGGGAGAAGATTTTATGTCGGGACATGCACATATTTGTAACATATCCACTCTTATAGCAAGAACTTCTTGCCAGGTTCTTTTGTACTTTGCGTTATTGAGTGATCAAGTTGTATTTTCGTGAAGGAGAGAATGTTAATTAATACCTACCGGTAGTTATTAGTTCTACTTTCGTGAAGTAGAGAATGTTATTATCTGGCGGTAGTTATTAGTTCTACTTTCGTGAAGTAGAGAATGTTATTATCTGGCGGTAGTTATTAGTTCTACTTTCGTAAAGGAGAGACTGTTACTGTGTTGTTGTAATATGTAACAGAGAGTCATGAACCGAGCTGCTTGTGTATTCTGTGATCCGTGACAGATGTAAAGTAGTGTGATGACCTATGATACATTGTTGGAAGTAGTTTTTGGATTTGACACGGTTTAATCTTTTTAACATGAAGATGATCAGCGCTGTGTGTTTCAGTGCAACTACCCCTATCAGTACATTTCTGAGATCAGATGGATGTCTTAGATATTTTATCAAGCTGTAAAGCCACAGCCTGCAGAGAAATTGGCCTTTAAAAATTGATATAACAGACAGCATATGTCACGTTGGATATTGCTCTCTGGATTTGCACAATATTGTCAGTGTAGTCAGCGTGGCAGAGGCGTCATCAAGATCTAGACATCATCTTGTAGTCTGGCTAGCAGCCAGCATGCCTGGGGTGCCACCAATGTCACAGGAGTCTTGGAAGCAGGTGCAGCAAAATATTGACATCATGCAGGCCGGGCGTAGGCGGAAGAGGAAACATAAGCTGTCTATTCCCAAGCTGTGTTCGTGTATGGTGGCCCAACCCCCGGACGACTTCCCAGAGAGTAGTCGCCCTTACGACAAAAGGTCACTGGTATGTATTGACTTAACTTTGTTTTGTCCTTTCATTGTCAGTATGTCTCAAAGTTAGTCAGAAAGCTGTCACATCGGATGTGAACAAGAAGGTCCTACTTTTAAGTAGACATTTATACAAAACATTTAGTTTAATACATTTTTTCGTTATTTAAAGAACAAAAGTGTAGTAATAAGCATACTATAAGTATTAATAATAAACAGTGGCCTCTTTTTTTCCCTTATTTTCTGCGCTTTTGTCTGATAAAGGCGCACATTTGTACAGACAGTGAGGCCTTCACGTAGTGAAGTGACAGCGCACAGTGTTGTATGGTTAGACTTTGACCTATCGTAGACAGCGTACTTTTAAACGTGCGAGAAGGAGCACAACAATGAATGGGACTTGAATCACTGGCTGAGGTAGGACGAGCAAACTGTCTAGCCAGGAGAGTACAGCGCACTATTTAGCTTCACTACCCCTCACCTATCAGTGCCTGGCTGGCTGACAATCATGACCTGGGACTTGAATCACTGGCTGAGGTAGGACGAGCAAACTGTCTAGCCAGGAGAGTACAGCACACTATTTAGCTTCACTACCCCTCACCTATCAGTGCCTGGCTGGCTGACAATCATGACCTGGGACTTGAATCACTGGCTGAGGTAGGACGAGCAAACTGTCTAGCCAGGAGAGTACAGCACACTATTTAGCTTCACTACCCCTCACCTATCAGTGCCTGCCTGGCTGACAATCATGACCTGGGACTTGAATCACTGGCTGAGGTAGGACGAGCAAACTGTCTAGCCAGGAGAGTACAGCACACTATTTAGCTTCGCTACCCCTCACCTATCAGTGCCTGGCTGGCTGACAGTCATGACACACGGAAATAGTCTCGCGACACAGAAACTAGTTTTATGTAGAAAGTGTTCGTTTCCTTGTTGCTATTGTTGCTCAATATGCACTAGACAAGCAAAAAAAAAAAAAAACCCCACAATTATATGAAAGCTCACGTGCATAGATTTGAAACAGTCCTTATGATTTGACGTATTCTTAATCACTTGACCTAGTCTTGAATATTTGATCTAATCTTGGTACTTTGATGTCTTTTTTCGGCGATTTCATCCAATTTGGATAATTTGTTCTGCTCTTGGCGATTTGACCAACTTTTGTTAATTCATCAAGTCTTGACGATTCCACCGTCTGTTTTATTTGGGGGGGGGGGGGGGAAGGGGGAGGTCGACTTACATTGTAGTACCCTGGTGAGACGCGAAACTGAAGCGATATCGGAGCTGGAATACTTCTTTTGTCCAGAAACTATCAACACAATTTATTGTCTGATAGTGCAGTGTGAAAGTAGTAACAGCTGAGCAGTCCTTTCCCCGTGTATATTTCTGTTTATATTGACAGGAGCCTCGCAGTTCATGGTAACTTTGTGCACATTATCGTGTCCGACTGACAAAATAGACACGGCTGGGATGATTCATTTACATTATCCATTTGTTTTGTAGCTTTATGTAGGGCAAAGTTGAAATCAATTTTCTGTACACTTTTAGCCTGGGTCACCTTCCTCAACTATGGAAGCTTTATGATTTAAAGGATGTATAGAGAGGTATATAGATGTATAGATTATGGAGAAGTATATGGATTATAGATTATGGAGAGATATATAGATGTATAGATTAAGGAGAGATATATGGATGTATAGATTATGGAGAGGTATATGGATGTATAGATTATGGAGAGGTATATGGATGTATATATTATGGAGAGGTATATGGATATATAGATTATGGAGAGGTATATGGATGTATAGATTATGGAGAGGTATATGAGTGTATAGATTATAGAGAGGTATATGGATGTATAGATTAAAGAGAGATATATGGATGTATAGATTATGGAGTGGTGTATGGAGTATGTGGATGTACAGATTATGAAGCGGTGTTCAAAGTATATGGATGTATAGATTATGAAGCGGTGTACAGAGTATATGGATGTATAGATTATGGACCAGTATATGGAGTATGTGGAAGTATAGATTATGGAGCAGTATATGGAGTATGTGAATATAGTTTATTGAGTGGTATATGGAGTATGTGGATGTATAGATTATGGAGCAGTATATGGAGTATGTGAATGTATAGTTTATTGACTGATATATGGAGAGTATATGGATGTATGGATTATGGAGCAGCATATGAAGTGTGTGGCTGAGACGTGGACAAAATAAGTAGAATGTAAATAAAAACCTGCGACTGCGGGGTTTGGTCTGAGAGTTGTGTTGACAACGTTTCTAGTGCGGTTTTTTCTCCACTCTAAATAGCACACCACTTAGTGTACATGAAATCTCCCATCCTAAACAGTGCAAGGCCTAGTGTACATGAATTCTCCCATCCTAAACAGTGCAACGCCTAGTGTACATGAATTCTCCCATCCTAAACAGTGCAAAGCCTAGTGTACATGAATTCTCCCATCCTAAACAGTGCAAGGCCTAGTGTACATGAATTCTCCCATCCTAAACAGTGCAAGGCCTAGTGTACATGAATTCTCCCATCCTAAACAGTGCAACGCCTAGTGTACAAGAAATCTCCCATCTTGAACAGTGCAACGCCTAGTGTACAAGAAATCTCTCATCCTAAACAGTGCAACGCCTAGTGTACAAGAAATCTCTCATCCTGAACAATGCAACTCCTAGTGTACAAGAAATCTCTCATCCTAAACAGTGCAACGCCTAGTGTACAAGAAATCTCTCATCCTGAACAATGCAACTCCTAGTGTACAAGAAATCTCTCATCCTGAACAGCGCAACGCCTAGTGTACAAGAAATCTCTCATCCTAAACAGTGCAACGCCTAGTGTACAAGAAATCTCTCATCCTAAACAGCGCAATGCCTAGTGTACAAGAAATCTCTCATCCTAAACAGTGCAACGCCTAGTGTACAAGAAATCTCTCATCCTAAACAGTGCAACGCCTAGTGTACAAGAAATCTCTCATCCTGAACAATGCAACGCCTAGTGTACAAGAAATCTCTCATCCTAAACAGTGCAACGCCTAGTGTGCATGAAGAGTTGGCAAATAAACCATGCAGGGTAAAAAAGCCAACCAAAATCAAAGAGGGCAGTAACATGAGAAGAAGAGCAGATGCAAAGATGGGTGGAATGCTTCAGCGAAATCCTAAATAAGCCAGCACCAACAGAAACAGGAGATACCAGCAGCAGAGAATACTCTAGACATCAATGTAGAACCACCCAGCAGATACCAGCAGCAGAGAATACTCTAGACATCAATGTAGAACTACCCAGCAGATACCAGCAGCAGAGAATACTCTAGACATCAATGTAGAACTACCCAGCAGATACCAGCAGCAGAGAATACTCTAGACATCAATGTAGAACTACCCAGCAGATACCAGCAGCAGAGAATACTCTAGACATCAATGTAGAACTACCCAGCAGATACCAGCAGCAGAGAATACTCTAGACATTAATGTACAACCACCCAGCAAATACCAGCAGCAGAGAATACTCTAGACATCAATGTAGAACTACCCAGCAGATACCAGCAGCAGAGAATACTCTAGACATCAATGTAGAACTACCCAGCAGATACCAGCAGCAGAGAATACTCTAGACATTAATGTACAACCACCCAGCAAATACCAGCAGCAGAGAATACTCTAGACATTAATGTACAACCACCCAGCAGATACCAGCAGTAGAGAATACTCTACTCATCAATGTAGAACTACCCAGCAAATACCAGCGGTAGAGAATACTCTAGACATCAATGTAGAACCACCCAGCAGTAGAGAATACTCTACTCATCAGTGTAGAACTACCCAGCAAATACCAGCGGTAGAGAATACTCTAGACATCAATGTAGAACCACCCAGCAGATAGACATCAGTGTTGAACCACCCAGCAAGGCCGAAATTGAACAAGCTATCTCAGAGTTGAAGAGAAATAAGGCACCAGGTCCAGATGGAATTGTAGCAGAAGTGCTCTTAGCGAACAGAGAAATAGCAACAAAAATACTACTCTTACTATTTAGCAGGATTTCTAAGAAAGATCTATTAGAACCTAAAGTAAGAGAACACATTTTTGTAGGATTAGACCTCGAAAAAATCGTAGACAAAGCACTTTAGTGAGACGTGAGAGAAAGAAAAATCACAAGGGAATTACCTGGGATTCGAACACGGACTCCGGTAGGACGATCAGCCGTCTAGCCACGAGAGAACAGCGTACTAACTGACTGCGCTATTAACACCCCCCCAAAAAAAGTGTTTTATATCCTAAACAGTGCAATGCCTAGTGTACATGAATTCTCCCATTCTAAAAAGTGTAACGCCTAGTGTGCATGAATTCTCCCATTCTAAACAGTGCACGCTTAGTGAACATGAATTCTCCCATTCTAAACAGTACAACGCCTAGTGTGCATGAATTCTCCCATTCTAAACAGTGCACGCCTAGTGTACATGAATTCTCCCATTCTAAACAGTGCACGCCTAGTGTACATGAATTCTCCCATTCTAAACAGTGCACGCTTAGTGAACATGAATTCTCCCATCCTAAACAGTACAACACCTAATGAACATGACATCTCCCATCCTAAACAGTGCAGAGCCTAATGTACGTGAATTCTCCCATCCTAAACAGTGAAGAGAGTAGCGCACATTCTCTGATCCTGAACAGTGCAACGCCTAGTGTACATGAATAAAAACTTTCTTATTTTTAATCCTAGACTTTTTCTGTATTTGTTTGGACTAGATTATATTCCTTCTTTTAAAGCATCCACTTTTCTCATTGCTTTGAGTTGCCAGACAATGTGTATATGTTTACAGTATAGTCGCAGTAAGTGTATTAAATTACATTATTTATTATTTTAGTCCTGCTCATCATGTAGTAACTGAATGTTTCTGACAGAGTGAATGTTGAGAAATGAATGGTAGAATTATTTGTGACAGAGTGAATGTTGAGAGATGAATGGTAGAATTGTTTGTGACAGAGTGAATGTTGAGAGATGAATGGTAGAATTATTTGTGACAGAGTGAATGTTGAGAGATGAATGGTAGAATTGTTTGTGACAGAGTGAATGTTGAGAGATGAATGGTAGAATTGTTTGTGACAGAGTGAATGTTGAGAGATGAATGGTAGAATTGTTTGTGACAGAGTGAATGTTGAGAGATGAATGACAGAATGTCACATGGCCTTGTGTGCCCAATTCTCCTATCCTTCGAAAATAATCTTGACTTGTTTGTTCTTTCATCATCTTCTGTAATTACTGGAAAGGTTGGCTGCTCTATGCCTTATGTATGTGATGAGACTGGTTATTGTCTGCAGTGTTGTTGATTTCGTGTTTTGTTTCCTTCCATCTTTTTTAGACTGCAGCATGGCAGTCTTGATGTGACGTCAGTGTATTTGCTTTTCCCTCATGTTATAAATTATTTCTGATTTCAAGTTCAGTTGCTCCAATACATCTTTGTTTTCATACAGTTGATACTAGAGAAAGAGTTGTTTGACAGTAACTGATGTGGCAGTGACATAATGGCATAATAAAAACAGCCTTTTGTTGGTCTTGTTGTCAGTTCACCAGAAATGTACTTCTCTGGAAGGTCCACCACCATAATCCAAACGTTAGTTCTTAATGTTATGTTAACCCATTTGAAATAAAACAGCATTAAGTATTCTTATCTAATCAAGAGACACATCATGGTGGTAGTGGCGGTGGTGGTTGTGGTGGTGGTGGTGGTGGTGATGGTGGTGGTGATGGAGGTGGTGGTGGTGATGATGGTGGCGGTATGGTGGTGATGGTGGTGGTAGTGGTGATGATGGTGGTGGCGGTGATGGTAGTGGTGGTGGTGATGATGGTAGAGGTGGTGGTGGTGGTGATGATGGTAGTTGTGGTGGTGGTGATGGTAGTGGTGGTGGTAATGGTGGTGGTGATGGTGGTGTGGTGGTGGAACCAGACGCAGATAGATAGATAGATAGCAAACAGAAAGAACACAGTCTACAATGTGATACAGACATGTATTTTTGCTACTTGAGAAAATACTACAGATAGAAAAATGGTAAGAATCTGAACAGAAGAATGTTAAAAATCTGAAGAGAAGAATGTTAAGAATCTGAAGAGAAGAATGTTAAAAATCTGAACAGAAGAATATTAAAAATCTGAACAGAAGAATATTAAAAATCTGAACAGAAGAATATTAAAAATCTGAACAGAAGAATATTAAAAATCTGAAGAGAAGAATGTTAAAAATCTGAAGAGAAGAATGTTAAAAATCTGAAGAGAAGAATGTTAAGAATCTGAACAGAAGAATGTTAAGAATCTGAACAGAAGAATGTTAAGAATCTGAACAGAAGAATGTTAAGAATCTGAACAGAAGAGTATTAAGAATCTGAACAGAAGAGTATTAAGAATCTGAACAGAAGAGTATTGAGAATACAGATAGAAGAATATTAAGAATCTGAACAGAAGAGTATTGAGAATACAGATAGAAGAATATTAAGAATCTGAACAGAAGAGTATTGAGAATACAGATAGAAGAATATTAAGAATCTGAACAGAAGAGTATTGAGAATACAGATAGAAGAATATTAAGAATCTGAAGAGAAGAGTATTGAGAATACAGATAGAAGAATGTTAATAATCTGAACAGAAGAATATTAAGAATCTGAAGAGAAGAGTATTGAGAATACAGATAGAAGAATATTAATAATCTGAACAGAAGAGTATTGAGAATACAGATAGAAGAATGTTAATAATCTGAACAGAAGAGTATTGAGAATACAGATAGAAGAATGTTAATAATCTGAACAGAAGAGTATTGAGAATACAGATAGAAGAATATTAATAATCTGAACAGAAGAGTATTGAGAATACAGATAGAAGAATATTAATAATCTGAACAGAAGAGTATTGAGAATACAGATAGAAGAATATTAATAATCTGAACAGAAGAGTATTGAGAATACAGATAGAAGAATGTTAATAATCTGAACAGAAGAGTATTGAGAATACAGATAGAAGAATGTTAAGAATCTGAACAGAAGAGTATTGAGAATACAGATAGAAGAATGTGAAGAATCTGAAGAGAAGAGTATTGAGAATACAGATAGAAGAATGTGAAGAATCCAGATTAGGACTGAATATGAAGATATTCTGAAAGGTCACTGTGACAACTGAAATAACCAAAAATGTCAGATGGAAACAAGTCATCTTCTCAGGACTTGAGTTTTTGTGGGGGGAAACAAACAAACAGTTGGTAAGGGACATACTAACTGCAGGCAAAAACCCCACGAGAATGTACAACATTGTCCGTTAGTAGGGACAGAGGAGCCGGTGCTTGAAGGGAACTGCATAAACTTGGAATATATGCAAGGATATTCTGTTTGTTGGCATTTTTCAATGGAGGAGTGTTATGTATCCTTACTCTCTGGTTGTTGGCATTTTTCAGTGGAGGAGTGTTATATATCCTTACTCTCTGGTTGTTGGCATTTTTCAGTGGAGGAGTGTTATGTATCCCTACTCTCTGGTTGTTGGCATTTTTCAGTGAAGGAGTGTTATGTACCTCTACTCTCTGGTTGTTGGCATTTTTCAATGGAGGAGTGTTACGTACCTCTACTCTCTGGTTGTTGGCATTTTTCAGTGGAGGAGTGTTATGTACCTCTACTCTCTGGTTGTTGGCATTTTTCAATGGAGGAGTGTTATGTACCTCTACTCTCTGGTTGTTGGCATTTTTCAGTGGAGGAGTGTTATGTACCTCTATTCTCTGGTTGTTGGCATTTTTCAGTGGAGGAGTGTTATGTACCTCTACTGTCTGTTTGCGAGTATTTGTGTTTTGTTTGGTTTATATAAGTTTGGCATTATGGATGTCATTGGTGTTATCTCGTGCTATTTGATATATAGGCCAGCACTTGGGTTTGTTGTCAGTTTTACTTTCTTTTGGTGTGTTGTTATGAGATGTTCAATAATGTACAGCAAAGCTGCCATCTCTTAGCAGTCATGTTTCTGTGTTTTAGCAGTATAAGTCATTCACTGCCTGTCTGTGTTTCTGTCAGTCTGTGTGCTTATACTTTTCTGTCTTTCTCCTTGTCATAAATGTAATGCATATTCCTGCCTTCTTTGCATGTATTTCTGTATGTCCTTGTGTCTGTCTCTCTAACATATCTACATACATATGCAAATACCAGCTATTTTCGTGTAAAAAGATGATTTTGAATGTTGAATCTGCATAACCAGCCACAGTAACATGAAGCAGTATTTGTGTTGCAAGCTGTAGTTTCCTTGTGCTTGCATTTCATAGCTTCAAGTGTAGCTCCTCGTCTCCTTGTCAAATAATGCTTCACATTTGCCAGTTTCTCTCCACATGTTTTATATATGTATGTAAACAGTAAAGTTATCTGTATTTATAAATGGTAAAGTTATCTATGTCTATAAAAAATAAAGTTATCTTATAAACAGTAAAGTTATCCGATACTTTAACTGTTCTTGAGATCATAGTAAAGTTTATATCCAAAACCAGATTAAGTATGCCAGAGGGAAAAAAATAGCAAGAAAGAAAACATGAGGCATGTTTCAGTTTTTATAGAGCGTATGTAAATTAGTTTTTGCCGTCACCTCTTATATCCTGCAGATATTGTTTATATGTGCTGGCTCCACAGCTTTACCAATGCGGTCAGCTCTTATATCCTGCAGATATTGTTTATATGTGCTGGCTCCACAGCTTTACCAATGCGGCCAGCTCTTATATCCTGCAGATATTGTTTATATGTGCTGACTCCACAGCTCTGCCAGTGTGGTCAGCTGTTATATCCTGCAGATGTTGTTTATATGTGCTGGTTCCACAGCTTTACCAATGCGGTCAGCTCTTATATCCTGCAGATATTGTTTATATGTGCTGACTCCACAGCTGTGCCAGTGTGGTCAGCTCTTATATCCTGCAGATGTTGTTTATATGTGCTGGCTCTACAGCTCTGCCAGTGTGGTCAGCTCTTATATCCTGCAGATATTGTTTATATGTGCTGGCTCCACAGCTCTATCAATGCGGTCAGCTCTTATATCCTGCAGATATTGTTTATATGTGCTGGCTCCACAGCTGTGCCAGTGTGGTCAACTCTTATATCCTGCAGATATTGTTTATATGTGCTGGCTCCACATCTCAGCCAATGCGGTCAGCTCTTATATCCTGCAGATATTCTTTATATTTAGATAATTTAGAGAAGACCGTATTGGAAAGATACATAATGGGAAAAAGAAAAAGAGGAAGACCAAGACGAAGATGGCTGCAAGACATCGTTGACGATCTGGAAATGGATGCAACAGCAGCAGGCCATCTTGCTCACAACCGAGAGGCCTACAGGAGTGCTGTTTGGGAGGCAAAGTTCCGCAAGGGACATGCAAATGAATGAATGATTCTTTATATGTGCTGGCTCCACAGTTCTACAAAAAAAAAACATATGAAAGTAGTCACATTACAAGAGAAATGACCGAAGAAAGTCTTTACACATGGTAAGTGTGCCAGATTAGTCCTGCAATTAAAAAAGATATTAATATATCAGGGGAGGTAATCCATGTTGTTCTTTTAGCTTCAGTCGCAGGCCTATCTCCCTTTTCCGTTCTCCGTTCTTTCATACTCATTGTGCGTGGTGTCTGATTACACACACGCACTCACCCATCCCCCCCTTTCCTTTCACACTATTCGCTCTGTAAACTCCATCTACCTGTCCTCCTTGTCCTCTTCAGACTTAATTCCTTCATGTTTCCACAGACCCCCCCCCCCATTTCCTTTCACACTATGCACTCGCAGGACTCCTTCCATCTGTCGTGCTCAGACTGTGTACTACTCACAGTGATTCAGGCACAATTTCATGCCATTCTTCGCTTGTTTTAGAAGCTTTCACACTTCACTACTTGTTAAAGTTATTAGTCTGTTAAGTCTTACATGAACTGCTCATGCTAGTTTCCGGTTCTTACAGCGTAAGAGCTTTTCAAACTTTGTCATATGCAGGTTGTTGCAAGGGTGTGGTGACAACACAAGCTGTTTGTTTATACTGACTCGGTATTCTGTTTCTTATAACTCTGCATCTGTAGTGAGTAGATAATAAAGCAAGTAGTTGCCCGGTTTGATTGGCATCCCCGCTGGTCAGAGACGGGCTTTACGGAAAATGCGCAGTTCTGCGAGTCCGTCGCTGACCAGGTGTATAAAGCCAGAAGGTAGCGGTTGAGGGATCGGGATTCCATATGCTGAGCATGTTAGAGGCCAGCGGCCGTAGGGAGCCGTTATTGTTCAAGTGTGAATGATAGGATCCAATATATGTTAGATAGGATCCAGTATGTGTGTAGGTTAATATGGGCCCTTAGTATGTGATGTGGATGAATGCAAGTTGTGCTGTGAGCTCCCTCGATCAAATTCCGATCGACCACTTAATTAATTATACGTAGTTAGGATTGTATTATGTATGATCATGGATAAATCATCACTCAGTGCAGATGTGAAATGTTCAGTGTAAGACTTCTATGTTCCCTTGTGTAATGGGAAGTATGTTTCTAGCAGTACGTAATTCATATTACTGATTTTTGCATTGTACATTATACGGGGTCCACCATAAAGCACAGCCGGACTTAACTGACTTAATGCACAGAAACTGAATACGTGTGAAAAAAGCATGACGTCAGAGATGAAGCAGACAAACGGTCATTTTTAACAATGGCTTCTTGGCAAACACAACATCGCGCATTCACGTTTAAACTTATTTTAACAGTGGAGAATTGTCTGTTACTATACAACGAAAGTTTCGTCGGCATTTTGAGTTGCATCCCGGTGATAATGTTCCCGATCGGAGGACAACAGTTTTGAGGTGGGTCAAAAAATGTAAAGAAATCGCAAATTGCCTTAATAACAAGTCTACTGATCTTCCAAGAACTCAACAGACACCTGAACGAATTCATGAAGTCCGCAACGCATTGCTGAGTAGCCCTCGGCGATCAGCTGTTAGGAACGCTTTGGCACCCGCATTCTCTTACTGTTAATAGTGATCTTTATGTGCAGATGCTAACTGAATACTTCATTCCAGACATGGCCAATAGAAATAAGAGACAAATATGGTTTCAACAAGATGGAGCAACTGCCCACACAGCCCGTCAGTCCATGGCCATGTTGCGACAAGCACTTCCCAATCGTCTTATTTCCAGATTTAGGGATATTCATTGGCGGGCAAGGTCACCGGATTTATCGACCGCAGACTTCTTTTTTGTAGGGGTATCTCAAGAACACGGTGACCACAGTCAGTTGCAGAGCTAAAAGATGGAATCCGACACTGCATTCAAAATCTCCCTTTGAACATGTTAAGTGGTGTTAATTCAGGAATTTTCCAGACTCCTGGCTGAATGTATCAAATGTAATGGCGGTCATCTAACCGGCGTCATTTTCAAAACCTAAATACGATTGTCAGTAATAATAAAAATACCTACTTTTCTCAGTTTCATTTCACTTTTTTTTTTACCAAAAACATGCCCAGCGCTTGCTCATTTTCCATTTTTAAAACCCAGCTATGCTTTATTATATATATATATATATATATATATATATATATATATATATATATATATATATATATCCTACCAATAGATTATGTGTGTTTACAATCAGAGTTGAAGCCATTATTATGTGTGTTTACAATCAGAGTTGAACCCATATTGTTCAAGGAAAATGTATTAATAGTTTTGATAATACGTATCAGCTGATAACTGACATCACAAACATAAGATTCATTTTGATTTTGTTATCTTGTAAATCGATGTTGTGTCAACTTTTTTTTATTTGTGTTTCTATTCATTGGTATGAAGTGGCAATATGTATTGTATGGATGTACGGTATAAACACCCTCCCAACCACACCAGTAAAATAGACAGTATAACGTCAATATAAAATAAAGGAATAAACATTCTCTCCGTCAATTCCATACCATATTTTCCTACACATCAGCCAAATCTAGATGACTGCTACATTACATCACCTTTTTGTCACTTTACCTTGCTCGACACTGGGCTTGTAACGAAGATTTACCACATGGACTCTGAACATAACATTTTTAAGGGCATGCATCTTTCCCATCGCAACATATGCCCGTGAGACCTGGACATTTAACCTTTAATGATGGACCCCTTGTTTTATGTCAAACCAAGTTGTTTCACCATTTATTCTTACTGCTGCTTGTTGGTCTAGATACAACGATGATGTTAATTGTATCAAATGTGTTGGAAATCACATTTTTTTCCCTTATTTCCCAAAGTTTCTGGTGTTGTACAGAATCAAATGTCTTTGAGTAGTCTATAAAAGATAAATATAGATTCACATAAAACTCTCTGCATTTCTCTGTTATTAATATTATATTGAATATATGATCTCTTGATCTTCTTCCTTGCCTGAAACCAGCTTGGACCATATTGACTTCTTCTATTTTCTTACGAAGTCTACCCATTAATGATTTTTAACAGAATTTTACTGGCATGACTAATCAGGGCAACAGTTCTGTAGTTTGTGCATAATTTCAGGTTACCCTTTTTTTTGGCAGTGGTATGAATACAGTTCTTTTCCATTCTTTTGGCCAAATACCTGAATGTCATATCTTTTTACATA
Source organism: Achatina immaculata (assembly GCA_009760885.1). Lineage (NCBI taxonomy): Eukaryota > Metazoa > Mollusca > Gastropoda > Stylommatophora > Achatinidae > Lissachatina > Lissachatina immaculata. The sequence goes on along the minus strand of CM019713.1, from coordinate 22,935,899 downwards.
GTGCATGATAGATTGTTGCACATTCCTTTCCTCCTGCTTTAATAAGTTCAGCTGTTATCTCATCACATCCTGGTGATTTACCATTTTTCAGATTCCTTTATTGCCCATAAAACTTCTGTTGTCGGTTCGGGTAGATATAGATCTTATAATGAATAAATGAATGTAGCTGTACTGTACTTACAACAAACATGCGTAAATTTAAAATACCATAACTTTTACGTGCTCACTTGACCCTGTCGGTAAGTAGATGTAAGTAGCATCATTGTTCTGCAGTCTCGTGCCCTCCTTACAAGGTCAAGGTACATGTCAGTGTCTAGCGTTGTAGCGCCTGTACCAGAGCACGTACTTAGCGTTCCTGACTGCTAGGTCCAACACTGACAAGAAAGATGCTGTGGTGTGTGTGTGTGTGGGGGGGGGGGGAGAGAGAAGCCTATAAATACAAGAGAGATAGATATTTTTGTCACGGTGTAGAGCCCCACATTCCTGCGGGTAGTAAGCTTCCCCTTTTTGGTCGACATCTTCGCTGGTGATGTTAGCGTGGCAGTGGTTCATGTTCGTGTGTGGTGAATACCCCCTCCTGCCCAATCATGTTTATTCAGTGAATCGTTGACAGGTTAATGGAGTTATAGACTCAGTTGACTTAATGCTGTGTCTCATTATGTCAGTATATGGGCTCAAACTTCGTAGCTGTTGGACAGGAGTGTTAAACAGAAGAGAACTTTTTTAAAATAGAAATTGTAATTAAATTAGTTTTCGTGTCATTTAAAGTGTATATTTCATTTGATGATTTCGTATTTATATTTCTGGGCCCCGAAATTTCGAGTAAGGATCTTCGCTAATATACTTACCAGCAGTGGTTAGCCCTATCTGTTTATATTTTGTATGTTTTGATGTGTTCAAGGCACATGAAAGGCTGTCCATACTTTAATATTTTGAATGTTATTGATTGTTGCATCTTTTTATCAGATGACATCAAGCTTCAGTATATTCCACGATCCTTGCCATTTCTAGTCAGAGCATATGATTTTACTTCCCTGTGTCTTCTCTTTATCCTGTTGTCATATTTTTTCTCTGTCTCCCTTCTTTTTTCATTGAGTTTTCCAGTGATTGTCAGTTTCTCAAATTTCCGCTACGTTCAGAAGATGTTCATTTATAGTTTTGATACGACCTGATAACGGAATTCATTGAACGAAAGTGCGTATATCAAAGTCATTTGAAAGGAATGAATAAGAAATGAATATACCGATATTTTAAATTGTAACCTTTAGTTGAAATTATTGTCAGTGATGTTAAAAATTCTCAGAATTTGTAGATTATTATCAGTAGTATTAAACATTGATATTAATGTCAGACAAAATTCTCAGAAATTGTAGATTATTATCACTGGTATTAACGTCAGACAAAATTCTCAGAAATTATAGAAGATGTAAAACTAAAATGAAGCGACAAGAAAAAGAGAAACAAAGTTTCGGCGACATGGCCGACCTTTAAAATCAGTGGAACATGAAAGTATAGAACTTACAGGTTCTGACAGTCACTGAAAAACTCGAAGGAGAAAAGAATGAAGGAAAAAGAGGATTGATAAGCGGCGTTAGAAAAGAAAGACAGGCGGCTGGATTAGAAGCAGCAAGGAGCTGGCTGAACAGAGAAGCAGCAAGGAGCTGGCTGAACAGAGAAGCAGCAAGGAGCTGGCTGAACAGAGAAGCAGCAAGGAGCTGGCTGAACAGAGAAGCAGCAAGGAGCTGGCTGAACAGAGAAGCAGCAAGGAGCTGGCTGAACAGAGAAACAGCAAGGAGCTGGCTGAACAGAGAAGCAGCAAGGAGCTGGCTGAACAGAGAAGCAGCAAGGAGCTGGCTGAACAGAGAAGCAGCAAGGAGCTGGCTGAACAGAGAAACAGCAAGGAGCTGGCTGAACACAGAAGCATGATGGTCAGAACCCACGTTGCAGGCGTGTGAAGGACGAATGACTGATGTTGCTGCTTTCATTGTTGTTGAGAGTAACCCCGCCCCACCCCGAGAATTAGTTCATTCAGAGGGTATATTGTCAGGAGGTCTCTACATAGGTTAATCACATGTAGCTTGATACAAAGGAAGCTGACTCCTCGGTTTAATGTCGAACACAACATTCATGTGAACACACTGTCACTTCCTCAATCGTCTTAGATTCTCCTAATTCGGCCAAGCCAACTCACAATACAATTAATCTTGCCCACCTTCAGTAATCAGTTAAATGAAATGTGTATGATGCAGGTCTTCGAGATTTACCCCAATACTCACGACTGAAATCATTCACCTGATGTTCTCTTCGACTTGTCCTATCTTGGACTATCTGTCGTCATCTTTATTCCCACAAATCTTGTTGCACAGGCCTTACTGCCAATCAGAGTTCCACGTTTGTCAGTCATGCTTTGCTCATCAACCTTCACCACTTGTTATCACAAGCTTTCTCGAGACATTCGATGATAAATACCGTATTTGATCACATTTTCTCCAGCCGACATAAAACCTGCTAATAGCCGCCCTGCCTGTTTTCTCTCTCTCTCTCTCTCTCTCTCTCTCTCTCTCTCTCTCTCTCTCTCTCTCTGCCAGCCCACAACGTAATACTTCCCATCATTCACTCTCGCTAGCTTGGCTCCGCCGTTCTTTCTCCTCACAGTATGACATCAACGCAGTAAATGAACAATAAAGAATTATTTTTTAGAAGAAATAAGGCACCGCATTATAACGCCATATAAATGAACCTGTTGTAATAACTGCAGCCCACTTAAAGTACCTTTATTTTGTTATGTAAAATGTTAGCAAGTTGGTAAATTACATGAAATTAAAATAAATGATGTCACTACTGGAGTATGATCTGGGCCTATCTCCCGGTCAACCACACAGGTGAACAAACTAGATAATATTGCGTCCTCAAAGAGAATGGGTGAGAGAGAGAGAGAGAGAGAGACTGAGACTATACTCACAACAGACCTGCGTAAATGTTAAATGACTTTTACGTTGCTCACAGAGTCCACGGTTGTACAAGGGATGCTCCAGGGACGGTTACGCGTTATGTGCTTGATATGCTGAGTGTGAGGTCTAAACACAAGTGTGCGCATACCTCAAGGTTGCTGGCATTTTAAAAATCAGCCTCTCCATGCGGAGTTGGGGTTCATAAAGGGCACGTGCATCAGACGAGGCAGATCCTGGGTGGCTGAGACTGAGAATGCAGTAACGTCAATTTGCGATCTCGATGAGGTGCCCAAAGACGATGATTGGTTACAATGCAGGACAAGCCTGAGCTAACAATGGTCGTCAATACCGGGATTGGGCGCATAAAACTTCTTCTTATGAGTTTAAGATCTCGTCTAGTATCACTCACTGACCCGGAGTAACAAAAGTGACTGGGGTTTTGTTGCCTGCTGAAGTGGAAGTGGAGTGGCGCAAGGTTCGGGAGCCTTTGAAGTCACTACATCAAGCATGCGAATGGAAGTCGAGCCCGTGTCTGCGGCAATGAAATGGCTGGTAGACCATGATGTGATTGTTAGTGTCAGTGTTACAGATTCACAATGTATGCTTCATAAAATTTAGAAGAAATTGCTTCGAAAAGAATGGGTTCATCTATTAAGCCCGTCATCTGTGATGAGTTTAACGTTGATTTACTGTCAAGGTCATGCAGGACTACATGGAGATGAAATGGCGGATAAACTTGCCGGACAGGCTCAAATAAAAGGCGGGCTGAGAATGGACATGGCTGGCATTGCTAAAGCTGTATTAGACAGAGGGAAAATGAAGAGCGGGAATGGAAGAACAATGTAGTTGTGATGGGATTGCTGGAGCCAGGACAAATTAAGAGTGCTGGCAGGAAATGGGAAATGTGTGGCAAATAAGACGCATCATAAACACCAACATCTGACGGGAGCTCTTAGCTAATAAATTCTTGGGCGGATATTGCGAAGCAGATGTGGGTCTGTCCTGAATACAATGACGCAGGAATCTGAATTGTTAACCTTGAATCATATCACGCAGCTAAAATAATGTAGCATAGCTTAGATGTTCTTATTTCACCTGATGCAGTATACAAGCAAGGATTGTGGCCAGCTAAAATAGTTGTAATCACGAGCCGTTCCTCAGACACCCTTGTTCCACTTTATATGCACTACAAGCATCGGCACGATAGTGATTCTTAGATAAGGCATAACTACTCTGATCTCTCAGGCATTGACTGCGAACCTGCTTGAAGCAGTGGACAGGTTCATCTGTCTTGGATCTACAGTTACTTCCCCTCCTTTTCCCAGGATGAAATCAGTACACAAATAGGAAAGCCAGCTACAGCTTTTGACAAACTAAGCAAAAGGGCATGAAGCAACAGAAGGTTAACATTGAAGACAGTGGTTCTTAGAACTCTCTTTTATGGATTTGAAGCATGGACATCAATTTGGGGGGGGGGGGGGAGGGATGAAAAAAAACAAGCTTCCAAGTTCTCATCTTTACTGCCTTCGCAGAATAATGAACATCAACTGACAGTAAGCAACTGTGAGGTTCTGCAACATGCAAACCTTCCATCATCACTAGTGACAGTGCTAAACAGCAGAGACTGCGGTGGCTGGGACACATAACAAGAGTGAATGGTAGACCTATTCCCAGGCACGTTTTGTATGGCGAACTTAGACGGAGAGGAGGTTACATGGTAGATCTATTCTCAGGCAGGTTTTGTATGGCGAACTTATGACTGGAAGGAGGTTACATGGTAGACCTGCACTGAGATATAAAAATATTTAGCAGTACAAGATGTTTGAGTCAGCGAGGAAGTGTGAGAAGAACTTTGCTAACAATCTGAGTCGTGTGCAAGTGCGCAGCTTCATTTGAGGGGAAATGAGGAGCAAACTTGAAATTAGAAAGTACAAGCGTGAGAAGCTTACAACACAAATACTGTTTGTTCTTACTGTGGCTGATTGTGCAGATCTAATACTGGCAGCAGAGTCGGCCATGAGAGGTGTTGCCGAGTAAGATGGTACTTGACACACCCCATGTGTGATATCTGCCTGCTTTACAGTGGACTCCTTGGACAAAATGTGCCAGGATACAGTGTAAAACCAGGGATCATACCCGCTACTTTATACTAGGGAAGTAATATTCTTAAACACTGAACATTGTAGGAAAAGTTACTGCTCTTATGTTAACATTTCGGTAAAACTTAACAGGGAGATGAGCAGTAATACGAGAAGAATGTTCAAATGTCCCGGCTGTAAAAGTCACTTAAGCTGGAGACATTAGATAAGTGTAAGGAAACAGACAGACAAAGTAGGCTCGCTGACAGTGCTAGAACAGTGTCAAGTGAATCTGATATCAGTGGACCCAGTTAAGAGGTGCTTGTTTGGTCCCCGGAAGAAGAAGAGAGGGGGGGGCCGCTTAATCATATGTTTGTGATGTAAATAGATAGCGCGTGTAATTTGTTATCTGATGTTCGTGTTTGTTGCGCAGCTACGACAAGCTCTGGCACGGCGCTTTCACTGAAGCCATTGATGTTCCTGGTTGCTGGATGAGTTTATCGTTGTGAAGGTTGTAGAACTTGTCACAGAAACGTTGTGGAGAAGATTCCTATGTCGTGTAGAATGTTTTATGCGGGCATAATTTCGTCGTTAAATGTGTCATACCTGTTTTAGTGCGTCTTATGACCGAGCGTAAGTTTTGTGAGCAGCTGAAAACATTCGTTGTAGACTTCCCGTCCTGCCTTGTTAGTGCTGCGGATATAAGAGAGCAGCACATCCAGCTCGTGGTCAAGGGAATTCTGTATTCACGGAAATACATGGCGACATAATAACCCGGAGCTTGACTACAGTTTAGTGTAGACGCAGTGTATGTGACTGCTTGATGTATGTGATTAGATTTGTGTGGAAAGCTGTGAGGACATGACTGCTTGTATGTCTGCTCGTGTATACGCTGATACAGTGTTTACATGGGGCCCCGCGCCGCCTGGGGCCATGCATCAACCTGATCCAGACTTCTAGTATACCCGCACCATCTTCTCTAGCACACGTTTGCTTAGTAACACTTGACGCCAGCTCGTCGATCATTTGTGACTAAAGGATTTGATCTCCCCCTTGCCCTGCCTAGAGGGGTGACATTGAGAAAATGGGCGGGGTTTTTTCACGTTCCAGGGAGTGGTCTCCCCAGCAGCTGGAGGTGAGTGTTGTCAGTCCTGTGTGTCACCCATGTTAAACACTTTATATCGTTGTCAGAAGCTAGACCCAGAGTCGTAGTGACGCTCCTGACAGTACACCAAAGCCGTTCGCCCACAACTCGGGTAGATTTCCTGAAGTGTGTTATAGAAGGTGTATGTGGGGGGGGGGGGGTGCGGCTTGGTTTAGATGCCTCCCGCCACTCAGTTCCTACATACAGTTGTGACCCTTGTGCCATTTGTCTGGGCAAGGTCTGGATGACCAGGGCCTCCCACAGGGTTTTTATGAGCCGGTACAAAACTGTTTCTCTCCCCTCTCGTGGGCCCCCTTAAAACAGGGAAGTCTCCCGGGCCCAGGAGCAGTGCTCCGGGTTTATCTCGATCTCATTGGCCTAGGAGCAGTGCTCCGGGTTTATCTCGATCTCATTGGCCTAGGAGCAGTGCTCCGGGTTTATCTCGATCTCATTGGCCTAGGAGCAGTGCTCCGGGTTTATCTCGATCTCATTGGCCCAGGAGCAGTGCGCCGGGTTTATCTCGATCTCATTGGCCTAGGAGCAGTGCTCCGGGTTTATCTCGATCTCATTGGCCTAGGAGCAGTGCTCCGGGTTTATCTCGATCTCATTGGCCTAGGAGCAGTGCTCCGGGTTTATCTCGATATCATTGGCCTAGGAGCAGTGCTCCGGGTTTATCTCGATCTCATTGGCCTAAGAGCAGTGCTCCGGGTTTATCTCGATCTCATTGGCCTAGGAGCAGTGCTCCGGGTTTATCTCGATCTCATTGGCCTAGGAGCAGTGCTCCGGGTTTATCTCGATCTCATTGGCCCAGGTAGATCCTAATGTTGGTGTCACTAACATACCCATAATACTTTACAGTGTTGAGTGTAAGACACTTCACTTATAGGCGCCTCCACAACATTACACTCGTAGTGCCAGAGCTGATTGTAGATACGCTTATCTTCTGTCATGCTCTGGCAGTTTCAAGAACTGTACGCGCACATAGTTTGATATTTTAGAGAAAAAGAGGGAGAGAGAGAGTAGAAAAAAATAGATTAATAAAAAAATAGATTCTAATTAATTAGAGAGGGAGGGAGAGAGCCGTGCAGTGATGTGTGTTTTCTGACTTACATATATAAGAAGAGTTCCGAGAGCACTGGGGAAGATGATGAAAGTGTTACAGAAACATACACTGACATTTTTTTATAATGTCCATCATATTTAGCGTGGGTTGGGGGGTGGAGGTGGAGGCGACATTGCTTAATGGATTTAACGAAGTGAAAACACCTACATTATATTGTTCTAGAAACTAGAAAGTGATCACGCACACATTGTTCTAGCTGAAACATTAATTTGGCGAAGCCACAGAAATGTTTGATGTAGGAGAATATTTCTGTGTTGTTTCTTCCTGATTTTTGCGAACCTTCATCAGGTTGGCCAAATCATACGAGAGAGAGAGAGAGAGAGAAACCACTTCATTACTCTATTAAAAAATTTTAAGCCAAAAAAAATCATATTTTCTGGAACACAGCGTCTTTTTTTGTGTCTCTTTCAGTAGACACTCCGTTTCGTGTGTGTGTGTGTGTGTCTGTCTGTCTGTCCGTCCGTCCGTCTGTCTGTCTGTTTAATGTTATCTTCGATAATTGTCATCACAACTTACTCTGTAGAGAATTTCAGTTGGTATTTACGAGGGTGGTGAGCACACTGCTTAAATAATTTACTCATTATTTTTGAAGTGTTTATGTCCGTCCACACTCCGTCACCTAACATCAGAAGCTCGCCCTAGACGGGGCGTGCAGTTTTTCCTCTGTTTCTCTCCGTTCATTTGATTCCACCGAGCAGAACGCCTCGCCTCACTGCTCCGCCGTTAGATTGGTATAAATCAATCATGGGGAGAGAGCCTGGCAAGATGTGGGATGGCCAGAGATCCTACACGAACGATATGAGAGTCCAGGGAAGGCGTACTCCTGCTCACATACTCTGGCAGTTTGTCAAAGAACGTGAGAGAAACGCTATCACATTTAATCTCAGAAGTGTTGTTTTCCGAAAAATGAACAGAGATTAGGCAGATTACTATGCTTGTTCACTTTGGTGAACTAAACGTCACAATTGAGAGTTGCTTTTAACGGAAACGTTAAAAGAGTTTGCTTAAGCATTTAATGAAAACGTTAAAAGAGTTTACTTAACCATTTAATGAAAACGTTAAAAGTTTACTTAAGTATTTAATGAAACGTTAAAAGAGTTTACTTACGCATTGAATGAAAACGTTAAAAACATGAAAACTTAAGAATTTAATTAAAACGTTAAAAAGTTTACTTAATGATTTAATGAAAACATAGAATGAGTGGGACTGTAGGACGCAGCAAACACTATTGTAAACTGGAGGACGATGAAGAGTGTTACACGAGTAAAGGAAGAAGCAAAATATGTAGCATGGCATTGTAAGTATTGATTATAGTTGTTGCTATTATTATTAATGAATATGATTATGAATATATTGTAGGAGTAATAGTAACATCTAATAGCAACAGAAAAAAGTAAATAGGAAAATTAGAGCAAGGTAGAAAAACAAACTTCCATGACACTAGTATGACTGGACGCTGACACACGTAAACAGAATAGAAAAGACGAATGGAAAAGGCATTCACATTGAAAAGCGACGACACAATAAAACCTCCGACATGAAAGAGCAAGATAATGACTTAGGTAAATGGCAATTGTATAGACGGAATTGACGCAGACTGACACGCATGACACCTGTTAACGTTAGGACGCTGTTGATGAGAAACTTTATCCATTTTCTCAGTTTCTGCCACCCCTTACCACTTCAGCAGCCTGTAAAAAAAAATTGGTTGCAGTTAATTTCTTGAAACTTGGTGTTTAATCTTACATTAACCAGATCTACAAATGTACTTAATATCAGTGATGTGTTTCAAGTATTTGTACCTTAGGCCGTGAATTTTTCAATCAACTCTCATATTAATAGCTGTCTTTTTTTTCTGAACCACGAGTACATTATCGACATTTTGAAAATTCACTAAGTTTGTAATCTGTTTTATAGTGTAGTGTAGCATTTACTTAATGCAAAAAGAACTAAATTAATGACAACTGGCAAAACAAATAAGGCAGCTGAAAGATGTATCAATGAAGAAAAAAATTGAAGAGGAGTAGAGTTTTTTTAATATCTTGGATAATTACTAACTAATAACGGAGACACACTGAGGGAAATAAAAGGAGGACATATATCGCTCTTCAGAAAATAAAACAACTAAAGAACAACAGACAGACCTACAAAAATAAGATTTTTAAGGGCATGCATCTTTCCTATCGCAGCATATGCATGTGAGACCTGGGCACTTAACCTGAGAAACACATAAATGCCTTTGAATGTAAATACTACAGAAGAGTTCTTCAGATATCATGGACACAAAAAAGAACAAATATATCCATACTCATCATCATGTGCTGTTCCGACTAGCGTTGGCTATTATGGTTCTCAAGAGTACACGATCCTTCATGCAGGCCATCAGCTCAGTTGGTGATCTCCTCTCACACCATCCCGTCAGACTGTCCAGTATCATTTCTCTTGGTCTTCCTCTTGATCTTCTTCCTTCTATTTTTCCTGTTATTATAATATTTTCAATGCCCCCTCTTCTCATTGCATGTCCTATGAAAGTACATTGTCTCTCTCTTATCTTTTTGACAAGGTTTTTTTGTCTCTCCAGCTCTTCTCATACATTCTTCATTAGTTATTTTTACTGTCCAGTGGATTCTCAACATTCTCCTAATAAACCACATTTCTGCTGCTTCCAATATCCATGCTACAAGAACTTAATATTTAAGAAAGTTGGCTAGCAGAGAAGATTAAACAGAGAAAACTTAAATATTTTGGACACATTAAACGTCATGATAATTTAGAGAAGACCATCTTGGAAGAGTACATAATGTGAAAAAGAAAGAAAGACCAAGACGAAGGTGACTGCAAGGCATCGTTGATTATCTGCGAATGGACGCATCAGCAGCAGGCCATCTTGCTTACAACCGAGAGGCCTACAGGAGAGCTGTTAGGGAGTTACAATTCCGCAAGTGTCATGCAAATGCTTGACTGTGATGTTTACTCATTAAAAGTTAGCCAAATTTTCTGAAAAAAAAAACTCTTTTGCATTTAAAGGATGTACAGATATTAAACTTTTCCAAAGTATGGGGGCCCGTGGCTTGGAGGTCTGCGAAATTTTGTTATTTGGGAAGCACTGTTTTAATGTATGACAGCGTTACTAGTATGCTCACTGTGGATAACAGACGAGGAGTGGACCTAAGTTGTGGTCGGAGGCTGGCCGCACCATGGATTTCGGCGACAACTGTGAATCTTAGACCGTGGACAGGTTGCTTGAGCTCAGCGTCATGCGGGGTGGAATTGGACGACAGCGCTGGGTAAGGAGCCAAAGAAGAAGTCAAAGAGCCGGTGTCTTCAGTCTCTGCATGCTGGAGAAGATTCTTGGGGGGGGGGGGCGGTCTAATTGTCTGATGTGCAGTGAGGATGATCTGGCTACTAATTCACCAACTAAGCGCTGTCGGACCATGTGCTTTTCAGTAACCAGTTCAAGCAAGTCTAGAACTCATTGAGTCGTTCAATTTCTGGGGTTGCCCTTGCAGAAGTGCGGTGCTGAGAAATATTAGCCTGGGCTTTGTAGAAGTTGAGAACAAGCTGGAGCTGCATAATTTCTAGCCAGACACCTGGGCCTACACACATTCACGTTTATAGCGATGATCTGTAGACACTATGTCCCTATATACTAGCTACAGTGAATGCTTGACACAAAACATTGTTACAGTTACTTTTATTAATAAGCTCGGTATTGCCAGTATATCATTTGGCTACATCAGCTTGTGTGCCTAAGCTAACCAAAAAATAATATTATTTTGGATAGTGCGACATTCTTTTAGGTTTTAAAAAACAGCTTTGCAGAAGAAAAGCCTCAAACTGTGTGGACGGAATTAAGAAAGTTTAAGTGAGTCAGTTTTAGCTAGAAAATCTATCTCAGAAAACTGTGCAAGTAATGTAACAAAAGTTTTCCTTTACTGCGTTCAGATTTAGAACTGGCTTGCTGGACATTTTTAAAAAGTACTCCAAAAGAAGATAAATACAAGAAACAATAAATGCGTACAACAGACATAAAGTACATGAAGCAATAGATGTGCACAACAGACAAAGTGTACATGAAACAATATATGCGCACAACAGACAAAGTGTACATGAAGCAATAGATGTGCACAACAGACAAAGTGTACATGAAACAATATATGCGCACAACAGACAAAGTGTACATGAAACAATATATGCGCACAACAGATAAAATATAAGCACCCAGTTTGTGAAAGCTTATATAAAAGTATTATTGTGTGAGTGCTTGAAGTATTTGCTTGATAGGATTGTGTTTTCTCATATATATTTTAGTGTTGGCAGCATCATCCTAGGAGTTTGACTGTATCGTGATGTACATATTGAGGAGTTTGACTATATCGTGGTGTAAACGTTAAAGAGTTTGACTATATCGTGGTGTAAACGTTAAAGAGTTTGATTATATCATGGTGTAAACGTTAAAGAGTTTGACTATATCGTGGTGTAAACGTTAAAGAGTTTGACTATATCGTGGTGTAAACATTAAAGAGTTTGACGATATCGTGGTGTAAACGTTAAAGAGTTTGACTATATCATGGTGTAAACGTTAAAGAGTTTGACTATATCGTGGTGTAAACGTTAAAGAGTTTGTCTATATCATGGTGTAAACGTTAAAGAGTTTGACTATATCGTGGTGTAAACGTTAAAGAGTTTGACTATATCGTGGTATAAACGTTAAAGAGTTTGACTATATCGTGGTATAAACGTTAAAGAGTTTGACTATATCGTGGTATAAACGTTAAAGAGTTTGACTATATCGTGGTATAAACGTTAAAGAGTTTGACTATATCGTGGTGTAAACGTTTGACTATATCGTGGTGTAAACGTTAAAGAGTTTGACTATATCGTGGTGTAAACGTTAAAGAGTTTGACTATATCGTGGTGTAAACGTTAAAGAGTTTGACTATATCGTGGTGTAAACGTTAAAGAGTTTGACTATATCATGGTGTAAACGTTAAAGAGTTTGACTATATCGTGGTGTAAACGTTAAAGAGTTTGACTATATCATGGTGTAAACGTTAAAGAGTTTGACTATATCATGGTGTAAACGTTAAAGAGTTTGACTATATCGTGGTGTAAACATTAAAGAGTTTGACTATATCGTGATGTACAATTGACCTTTCTCTACTAGTCGAAAGCTTTTTATACTCGCTGTTTCAACATATGAAGTGCACGTTATAGAGTGAATGCTGAGAGTAAACCTAGCTCAGAGTACCTTTATTTCTCTAAAAATATGAGGTAAAGAGTTAAGTGCATTAGACCGTTTGGCTTGGCAGATTGTATACTTTTCTTTATCCGGTTACATTCGAAAACAATAAACATTTGTGTACACAGCGTGGACACACTGATCAACTCTTCTTCACACATGTACACAAACACTGATCCGTTATGTTCACACATGTACACAAACACGCCTGTCAGATATGTTCACATGTGTACACAGACGCACAGGTTGTGTTCACACGTGTACACAGACACACCATCTGTTATGTTCACACGTGTACACAGACACACCATCTGTTATGTTCACACGTGTACACACATGTACACAGAAACCAGGTGTACGAGAAACTACAAACAATAATCATGGGCTCTGTAGAAAGCCTTTCCTGGCTTACATTGAGAACGTCTATATCCCGCTGTGAAGAAAACAGATTGGACACGAGCGTACAGACATGAACGTCCTGGTTTGTGGAGTGTAAGCAGGCGGATGTACTCACCAGCGACCGACACTGTATCTCAGTATTGACAGGTTCGCTGTCTGAATACCGCAGCTGGTATTCAGCCCCTCATGAATGTTTTACTTGCATTGTGAAGCAGGCTTTTGTTATTCCGGCCACTGCTCTCTCTCTCTCTCTCTCTATCTATCTATCTATCTATCTATATGTCTGTCTCTTTCTCTCTCTCTTTCTCTCTCCCTCTCCTTTCTGTTTGTAGCAAGCACGTCCTGGCTGTCGTCTAGTCCTGGATGTAAATTGTGTTTTGCCAGGATGAGTGTGAGCCCAGGTTCTCTCACGTGGGGCCATCATTCTGTTTCACTTCACGTAATGGTATTTTTAGAGGTAGCTGCGAGCTTGGCTGAGAAAGCAAGAGAGGCCATGTCTTGTCAAACATGGCAGTCATACGCCTCTACAGGCACCCTGTGGATTTCCGTTACCAGTAGCGTGCTTTCGCCATTTCCTTAGATCATGAGCGCTGGTCTTGCTGACAGTCGGATTACTGGGGAGATCCCTGTTATCAGAATGGCTTTATTTTTCTCAGTACTTCTGCGCATGGGCAGTGCAGTCTTCCTGCTATACCCCCTGACCTGTATAATACACAGCTGCCATGAATGCTTTCTCATTGTGACTGAGTTATTTGTACTGTATGGTGTGCTTAGTGTCCTTGTAAATCTGTTCCTACGTATGTTAACTTTTGCCATTAAAGAAACTGAACATTTGTACCAAGTAGAAACAGCTTAGAAATGCTCGAGACCGCTTCAGGATAGGCAACAGGAAGTAAAATAATCAGCAACGACTATTGTGTTAGAGCAGAGACGAGCTTGTACGAGTGCTGGATGGCGGGAAGTCGGAAGAGGGACGTGGTTTAACTACATCCTTGTGGATTAAGCACTTTCTGCTCATCATACTCAAGTCAAGTATCAGCGGACTAAAGGAGAGTAGACTGTCAGTCTACACTCTTTTTACAGTGGCGCTTTGTGTGTGTATGATGAGGCACAGTTACCTAGATGTTGGCTTGTTTATTATAAACCCAACCTACCTGGAACATTCCTGTAATAAACATACTGTCGGTGTAGCCAGTCAGCTGCAGTGCCGGGCCGGATAGACACGGATGTAGTAGTGCAGCGTGAGCACTTCAAACACAAACTGCTTCGCTGATGGCCGTCCTGTGTTGTGTGAATAAACTACGCCGGCCTTCTTATCAAAGATGCTTAAACAGGTACTGAAAGCTTAGCTGGGTAACAGTTCACCTGAGCCAAAGGTCACATACAACAATTCGTCCACTTGTCCTTTCTGTTTATTAACACTGGAAAACTGGGGCCGTTCTTCCACGTTGTTTCTCGTCCAGAAAATGAGAACCTGTTCGTTGTGCGAAAATGACGCTCACCCCCTTTTAGCAAGCATTTCACAAGCTGTTATTTCACATAGTGAGCAGCCAAGAAATTCGCTGTTTCTATACCTAAGAAACGCCAGACATGTTTGACTTTGTTTCCCGTCAGAACTAACCTGTCTTATAGAATGGCTTGATCAGTAGGATTCATGTCGCAGGCCCGTCTACCATCCAGCCCATCATCTTTTAATTTTCATTCAAACCAAATTATTCAGTCAAAGTTTAGTACTAGCATTACAAACATCATTTTTAAAAAAAACAATACTAAATATGAATTGAAAAACCATGACATATATTCTTACATCTATACATTCAATAATACATACACATAAACACAATAAAGTTGTTTCTCATTCTCACAATAAAGCACAGCCAAAGTGATAAACACCCAAGATATTTAATTGTATGTAGAGTAAGTTTGCTCAAGAGAAGGTTTGGAGCTTCTTATACTAAAAGTTATGTAGCCAGTTTGAGCGGTTTTATACTTTTCTTCTTCTTCAGCAAGACGCCGCCGCAGTTTTTGTCCATTCCCTTCATCAGACTTCACTATATTCTTGGCTAAGTTTGATCATTGCCCCCACAGATACATTGCCAGGGATGTAGTTATTTTATTGTGTCCTCGGCTGTATAACAAGTCTTACAGAGAATATGAGCTGCTACCGTCCGGACAGATTGTCCCACATCTTATAGACACTATGGACTGGTACCTACCTGACAGAATGTCCCACGTTTTATAAAGGACAATGGGCTGGTACCTTCCGGACAGATTGTCCCACATCTTATAGGGACTGGTACGTACCTGTCAGACTGTCCCACGTCTTATGGAGACAGTGGGCTGGTACCTACCTGACAGAATGCCCCACGTCTTATGGAGACAGTGGGCTGATACCTACCAACAGAATGCCCCACGTCTTATGGAGACAGTGGACTGGTACTTACCTGACAGAATGTCTCACGTCTTATGGAGGCAGTGGGCTGATACCTACCAACAGAATGCCCCACGTCTTATGGAGACAGTGGACTGGTACTTACCTGACAGAATGTCCCACGTCTTATGGAGACAGTGGGCTGATACCTACCAACAGAATGCCCCACGTCTTATGGAGACAGTGGACTGGTACTTACCTGACAGAATGCCCCACGTCTTATGGAGACAGTGGGCTGGTACTTACCTGACAGAATGTCCCACGTCTTATGGAGACAGTGGGCTGATACCTACCAACAGAATGCCCCACGTCTTATGGAGACAGTGGACTGGTACTTACCTGACAGAATGTCCCACGTCTTATGGAGACAGTGGGCTGGTACTTACCTGACAGAATGTCCCACGTCTTATGGAGACAGTGGGCAGGTACCTACCTGACAGAATGTCCCACGTCTTATGGAGACATTAGGCAGGTACCTACCTGACAGAGTGTCCCACGTCTTATGGAGACTGTGTTCCGGCGTATATCTAACTACAAAGTCCAGCTTCTCCGCTTATCCCAGGAACTTTATGGAACACCAACAATATGGAACACCAACAATATGGAACACAATGTGTGAACAACCTTCTTATCCTGATAGATCTTATTTCAGTCTGACCGTAAATCTCAGCTTTCTGGAAAATTGATAGATGAAGGCGCAAACAAAATTCTGAAATTAAATAATAAGCACGTGGTTGTTGGTGAAAGTATTTCTTTAAAACTGAATGTAATCGTCTACTTAGCAGTTTCGTCTTGTCTGCACAATAAAGGTGGCTCATGCTGGTTTTACAAACTGTCACAGATGTGGTCAGGGCAACTCATATACAGTCAAGTTTTGGATCACGTACTTGACCTCTGTGTTTATCTGCCTGTCAGTATACTAAGTCCTGCGTGCAAGAGATATTAGCCTTCATTTTCTTTCCTCGTTTATATCCTTATGTAACTACATTTGTACAGATGTATCGTATCTTTGTGCGATACGTTTACACATGAACAGCAGGGAAACTGAACTTTATTTCTATACCTTTTATTTCTTGCCTTTGTTTCTTGTGGTGTTCTAGTCGGATTTTCGTTAAAATAGTTGTTGTACCATTTCTTCTTAAACAAACCATTCAGATCTATGTGTCTACTTACACTGTACACTCTAACTTCTTACATGCGTTTTCGTTATGTTTCATCTTCCTCTTCCACTCTTTATAGAAAGAAATTACATTTTTTAAATTTCAGTTTATCCAGATGTCTTGCATGTATTTTAACAGAATTTGAATAACAGATTTATCTCAACAAATACCGCGTCACGTGTGTCAGGACATTCCCTCGTGTGCTCCGCTGCCCGTTCCATTATACCAGTGAGCTAGTTCATCACTTCCGTCCACAGAGAGGGCTTATTCTCCCCTCATCTGCATGAAAGAACATATATTAACATACAAACATTTATGAAAGCATACTCCTAATAAAGATGGTTTCTCTCGTATCTCTCCTCACCTCAGCTTTTTCATTCTTTTACTTTCTCCTCTCTCACACACTTGACGATCAGCAACTCATCCGCGTCTAACGCTGTTTATGGAAAACTAAATGACCATATTTACGCAGAATTCCATCATCCCCGACCTTTGTTGATTGCGACAGCTCACATTTTCCTAGCACAGCTTCGGCTCTCCCAGTTGAAGAAGCAAGAAAACATGTCAGTCCCAGCGCAGTACTCGGGGGATACAGGCGCTACGTTTATCTTCTCTAATCTTGCAAGAAGTTGGTATTTTAGTGTCACATGGGCTCACTCAGCTGTCACATTCTGGGCCAGTTGTCTCTTTCAAAGTGTGAGGCACGACATTTCTGTCTGAGGAAATTTGACTCGGTCAATATTGTCAGGCTCAGCGACTCTTCTTAATGACATTAGATCACAGTGCTCAGCCTGACACAGATAAACTCAGTGATGACGCAGACACCCCAGAGTGCAGTCTTTAAAATCATGACTGACATTCACGTCACATGGCCAGAACTGTGTTAGGTAGCACCACTGTTGTTATTTGGAAGTACACGATGTAATAAATGGCCAGCTTCTTCATATAGTTTATGTACTTGGGGGTTGTTGTTATTATTATAGTTTTCATGGGGGGGGGTTGTTGTTATTATTACAGTTTTCATGGGGGGGGGGTTGTTGTTATTATTACAGTTTTCATGGGGGGGGGGGGTTGTTGTTATTATTACAGTTTTCATGGGGGGGGTTGTTGTTATTATTATAGTTTTCATGGGGGGGGTTGTTGTATTATTACAGTTTTCATGGGGGGGGGGGGTTGTTGTTATTATTACAGTTTTCATGGGGGGGGGGTTGTTGTTATTATTACAGTTTTCATGGGGGGGGGGGTGTTGTTGTAATTTCTTCATAGTTTCAGTATTGTGAGTTTCTTGACAGTTTCAGTATTGTGAGTTTCTTGACAGTTTCAGTATTGTGAGCTTCTTGACAGTTTCAGTATTGTGAGTTTCTTGACAGTTTCAGTATTGTGAGTTTCTTGACAGTTTCAGTATTGTGAGCTTCTTGACAGTTTCAGTATTGTGAGTTTCTTGACAGTTTCAGTATTGTGAGTTTCTTGACAGTTTCAGTATTGTGAGTTTCTTGACAGTTTCAGTATTGTGAGTTTCTTGACAATTTCAGTATTGTGAGCTTCTTAATACTTTTCAGTATTGTGAGTTTCTTGACAGTTTCAGTATTGTGAGCTTCTTGACAGTTTCAGTATTGTGAATTTCTTGGTAGTTTCAATATTGTGAGTTTCTTAATAGTTTCACTAATGTGGGTTTCTTGATAGTTTCAGTATTGTGAGTTTCTTAATGGTTTCAGTATTGTGAGTTTCTTGATAGTTTTGGTATTGTACGTTTTTTTTTAGGCTCCATATATGCATTCTGTCAGACTTCATTGAATTGGAGCCACCCTTTTAATCTATCTCACTCTCTCACTGTATGTGTGTGTTTCTTTCTGTCTCTCTCTCTTATGCACACTCACTCACACACACATAATCGCACAGTTCTTGTTCTAACACAGCATATTTTAACATTATCTCTTCTCACCGATATTGCTGACTGACTGACTGACTGTGAAATCTGAAATCTGTTGTTTCTCTCTCACTCACTTGTTAGTATATCATCACCCATTATGTAAACTGCTATTACAGGTTGACACACATAAGTTATATTTACAGATAAGAGGAAATGCTTTTTCCCTGGATATTGTACAAGATGTATGATTATTTGATTGTCTGTCTGGGCTGTTAGCTTAGCAGGTGCATTATTTCTGCTTTTCAGTGTTAAAAGATTCAAATTGTCAAAGTGTTGGCTGTGTGTTGTGTCACTTAGGAAGACAAGTCTTGTTGTATTGAAGGAGGTGTTTAATGATGAGTGTCCAGATGTTAGTGAGGAAAAGAAATGGTGACTGCAGGCAGGTGGCTTATTTTTGTCTGTTACTTTTAGCCAGGACTAGGCAAGTCTTACATAAGGAGGCATGTACAGGCATTGTGCTGGTGTGTGTTAGCATTTCTGTACTTTGCCCTTCTGTATATATTTACTTTTCTGTATTCTATCTTGTTGTATACATTTATATTTCTGTATTCTATCTTGTCATCATCATCATCATCTGGTGCTGTGCTGACTGGCGTTGGCTATTATGCTGCTCCAGAGTACACGATCCTTCATGCAGGCCATCAGTTCAGTTGGTGATCTCCTCTCACACCATCCCGTCAGACTGTCCAGCATCATTTCTCTTGGTCTTCCTCTTGATCTTCTTCCTTCTATTTTTCCTGTTGTTATAATATTTTCTATGCCCCCCCCCCTTCTCATCGCATGTCCTATGAAAGTACATTGTCTCTCTCTTATCTTTTTGACAAGGTTTTTTGTCTCTCCAGCTCTTCTCATACATTCTTCATTAGTTATTTTTGCTGTCCAGGGGATTTGCAACATTCTTCTAATAAACCACATTTCTGCTGCTTCCAATGATTTTTGTGCAGACCTGCCTATTGTCCATGATTCACTTCCATATAACAAGATAGGTTCAATATAGCATTTTAGGACTCATTTTCTAACATTCATTGATAAGGATGTGTTGGCTAATATGTTTCTCATTCTCTGAAATGCAGTCTTTGCTTGCCCTATTCTGTTCTTAATTTCTGTTCTGCATTTCCCATCTTAAGTTATTACTGCTCCAAGGTATTTGAATTTCTGCACCTGCTTTAGAATAGTTCCATTTAATTTAATAGTGCATGCTGGTGGATTCTGTTTCTTAGATATAACCATAGTCTCTGTCTTTTTGATGTTCAAAGTATGGCTTTTCTCTTCACTTTCTTTGGCCACTTTATCCAAGAGATTTTGCAGGTCTTGTTGGTTCTCAGCTATCAGTACTGTGTCGTCAGCATACCGAAGGTTGTTAATATTGTATCCTCCAATTTTTATGCCTGGTTCTGTGATGATCATTCTTAGAATGTTCTCGCTGTACAGAGAAAAAAGGTCTGGAGATAGTACACATCCTTGTCGCACCCCTTGTTTTATAGGTTGATATTTTCCAGTTCTATTTTCAACTCGAATTGCTGCCTCTTGCTGCCAGTATAGATGTTTTACAATCCTCAGGTCTTTGCTGTCTATATTGATGTCTTGTCTTGTTGTATACATTTATATTCTGTATTCTATCTTGTTGTATACATTTATATTTCTGTATTCTGTCTCATTGTATACATTTATATTTCTGTGCTATGTCTTCAAAAATAAAGTTCATTATTCTGCATCTTCTTTGTATTGATTATATTCTTCATACTGTCAGATCCCTTTATCTTCTTATAAACATGTGTTCACTGTTCTCCATATATCTACAGCTTTTCTTTCCTCATGTATTGAAACTTAGTCTGCTCATATATAGGTGTGTCAGGTCTTTTGTTTTATGGATCCTGTAGGTTTTGCGACATGTCTTCAGCATTGTTTAATTTCTGTTCTTATCTGTGGCAGTGAAAAAAATCTATGTCGTGACAGGGAGTAAGCACATAATTGTAATGTCAATGCATATAATGGTGGGGATTTGGTGGAGGGAGGCAACTGTTTAGAGTTGTTGTTTGTGAAGCAAGTACAAGAACAGATGCATAATACACAGCACACACTTTCTGTAAGAGAAGGGATTTTGAACGCAGTTCTGAGTCTCGGCTATGTGTTCTGTGATAATGGTTTTCTCTGAGATTTGCATAGAGACTGTGAAATAAATCAGGTCAAGAGCTTGCATGAAAGCCAGACATCTGATTCAAGTTTATGGTGATTTGTTATGCATGTGTTTGAACAGGGATTGTATCTCTTTGAAAAGTGATTTGGTGATACTGTGTGCACTTATTGCTTCATTAAACAATCAAGGCAATTGACGCAGATCTGTTTCAGTGTTAGACCAAATTAGGTACAGAAATAGAGAAATTTTAGAACACTCTGCATCTTGTTGTGTATGTTTTCAGACTTATCTTTTTCCTACATTATATATCACATCTGTACATTTTATTGTTTGTAGTATATAGAAATTTTAGGACACTCTTCTTCTTCTTCTTGTCTTCAGATGTATCCATTTCCTAGAATTACATATCACAGATGTACACTGTACTATCTGTAGTATTCTCAGTTTTCTGCTGATGTTCGCTGACGGCAGGAAGAGAATGACACATCTTTAAAAAAGTAAATTCTCTCTCACTTCAAACTGAGACTTTGCCTGGACCAATAATTTCAAGTCCATTCCAAGTCTGATCCATACTTTCATCTAAGTTCTAAGTTTTCCTTTCACCAGAAAACATGTGAGTACTTTGTATGTTACATCCTTTGTACATGTACTCACCCATCTCCCAAGTTCATCACCTGATTTATTTATTGATGCCATATGTCTCTTAACTTGGGGACTTTTGGGTTGTTGTTTTTTTGCCTTTTGCTTCTCTTGAATTTGGAAGCCTTCACAACCAGTTAAATTTTGTGTTGTTATTGCTGTTTTTTGCTTTCAGTTTCCAAATGACATAGGATTACAGAACAGATAGTGGATTCTGAAATGTCTGCTTTCTTTAGACAAGTTATCTCTACATTATTTCCACTATAGGGCAGTGTTTGTTATCATGGAAGGTTATTAGGGTCTGATGCTGAACAAACATGGAAGGTTATTAGGTTCTGATGCTGTTCAGTTGTTGGACTGCATTTTGCTGAGTTCTGTATTCTTTTTTTTTAATAAATAGTGCTCTTGAGCTCAAGTACATGGCTGTGCCACATGGCTGCTAGATAGATTTACATTGTATCTGTAAGAGAGAAGGCTTCAAAAAATGGTGGTGCTGCTAGATAGATTTACATTGTAACTGTAGGTGAGGAAAATCCAAAAAATGATGCTGCTGCTAAGATAATGGACTAATAGCATCAGCACATAATAGTACTTTCATTCTCAGAAATTAGGACAATCAGAAGGATTTATAATATCAAAGAAAACATTTTTTTAAAAATTAGCTGTGGTAATTTAACAGTGATTTTTTTTTTCTAAAAAGGTCAACATATTCAAATAGTAGAGACAAAAGAAAATGCAACCTGGCAATAAAAGATCTACCGAAACAAGTTTGAATTGAATGTACTCTGTGCTGGGTGGAAATAGTGTTAGAATAGTTGTAGTATGTGAAGGTATTCTGTGTTTATGTTGTCTTTGCAAGCCGGTATTATGGACTCGTGCTGGTTATTATAGATACAAATAAAAGCTGAACTTTTTTTTTTTAATCTAAGAAAAAACAATATCGTGGTTATTTATATTTTCACAGTTTAGTGTTCATCAGTTTTGATCTTAGAATTTATTTATTTGATTGTAATGGAAGGTTATGGACAGTGGAGAAGTGTAGATGTGTGTGTCTGAGTTTGTTTATAATTTAAACACTAAAACAAACAGTAAAACTGGAGCTGTTTATGAAGTATATCATGACATGGATGTACCTACCTGGGTGCTATATGTTGTTTGCCCCTGTTGTAGGAACAAGTCACAAATTTATCAAGTTTCTGGAAGAATGGTGAGGATGAGGCTGGTTCACTTTCTTCACTGATCTTTTATTGTTCACTTTCTTTACTGATCTTTTATTGTTCACTTTCTTCGCTGATCTTTTATTGTTCACTTTCTTCGCTGATCTTTTATTGTTCACTTTCTTCGCTGATCTTTTATTGTTCACTTTCTTCACTGATCTTTTATTGTTCACTTTCTTCACTGATCTTTTATTGTTCACTTTCTTCACTGATCTTTTATTGTTCACTTTCTTCACCGATCTTTTATTGTTCACTTTCTTCGCTGATCTTTTATTGTTCACTTTCTTCACTGATCTTTTATTGTTCACTTTCTTCGCTGATCTTTTATTGTTCACTTTCTTTACTGATCTTTTATTGTTCACTTTCTTCACTGATCTTTTATTGTTCACTTTCTTCACTGATCTTTTATTGTTCACTTTCTTTACTGATCTTTTATTGTTCACTTTCTTTACTGATCTTTTATTGTTCACTTTCTTTACTGATCTTTTATTGTTCACTTTCTTTACTGATCTTTTATTGTTCACTTTCTTCACTGATCTTTTATTGTTCACTTTCTTCACTGATCTTTTATTGTTCACTTTCTTCGCTGATCTTTTATTGTTCACTTTCTTTATTGATTTTGCATTGTTTTTTTTTTTTATTTTACATTCTCCATTTTTTTCATCAGTAGTTTATACTACATGTCTGTTTTGTTTTGTTTCTTTCAAAAATGTTTCTGTGTTTTTTTTTTATGTTTTTTTTTTGTTTCTTATAAATATATGTGTATGATGTGTTTGTGTATGTATGTTGCTTTGTATTTTAACCACTGTTAACTCTAAGACTGTTAAAGAGTGCTCGTGACATGCAGAGATTTATATTGTTACCTTTCATCATGGTTGTTATATTTCTTTGTATTTTTTAACTCATAGACTGTTGAACATCACTCATGACATGCAAACATTTATATTGTTAACATTCATCATACACTCACATGTTGCTATATTTTACCAGGAAATGATACAATACATATTTTAGTATTAATGGCAGCTTCAAATTACAAACTCTCAACTCTGAAACAAAACCAGATAGTTGCATTTTTTAAATATGTTTTTTATATATATATTTTTTTTTGCAAAAAGCCACTAAAACAGTTCATGATAGTCTGAATTAATATTGGTTCTACCAGTCTTAATATGGTTGTCATCTTTCAGTGTCTTGTATGTTTTTTGACGTGTGTTTGATTTCAGTGTCTTGTATGTTTTTGACGCGTGTTTGATTTCTACAACTTTTTGTTTTCGTCCAGCACTACTTTGATAGCTGCACTGAATCATTTTGGTTTAGTTTCTCTGGTTATATCAGGTAAAGTTGAAGCACTGAAGTACAACATTCATGATACATCGGTCAGTGTCTAATACAGTCCATGACCTCAAACATATTTCAGTGCATGAAGTGGATAGATGCAGTATTAACAGTTCCATATTTGGTAATATGAGACATTGTTTGGCAGCCTGCTCAAATGAGAGCTGGCCTCACATATGACTCACTTTTCCAGGAAAAGGCTTTGTAATGTTTATTTAACAAGGCCCAGCAGTGATATTTCAGCCTATGAATGTTTGATTTTTGTTCACTTTTTCTTATCTTTTCAGTGATATTTTCATGTTGATTCTAAAGGCTTTGAGCATATTATAGTAAAAGTATATGAAGAAGAGCCTTTCAGATAGAAGAGAGGCTGACAGTGAAGCCATGTGAAGCTTAAAGATAAAAAAATATAGGCAGACAAGATGTGCTTTCTTAGAGCAAGCTGCACATTTACCCGGGCTCATCATACAAGCACTGAATGTTGGGATACAGAACATCATACAAGCACTGAATGTTGGGATACAGAACATCATAAACTAATTATAACCATCAGGAAGATAATGATTCAATTTCTTTAATATTATTTTACAATAAAGTATGTTTAGGAAACTTTACCACCACTGCTAAAATTAAAAGTGAAAAAAAAGGGGGAAAAAAAGAAGGGGGGGGGGGGGATATTTTGGACAAGATGGTGAAACATTACAGAAAAGAAAATCAAGCAGTCTAATTAAAGATAACAAAACAACAGCCTGAAATGGGTGAAGATTTGGGTGCCCCATTGTTAGCTTGACATGTAAAATTGAGCAACTAATTCAATCGTGGTGTGCTACATTCATAATGCCCCTCCATTTAGTGTAGTCCTTGATATTCCTAGTCAGCATCAGTGTTTTCCTTTTTCCAAGGATCACTTGCTTGCTCCATTAAGATATTTTTTACTTGTCTTCCCTCACTTTTGTTCTAGTTTTTCCATGTTAGATAAATCAGTTTAGAACTTATTTTCTGTTTTCTAGGAGTCAGTCGGAGAGACAGCAGCTGTAGAACAAACATTTGTACCTCAGGTAGCACAAAAGACACAGCTGGATGCAACCAGTGAGGAGGAAGAACCGGCTCAGGACATTGAGATGCCCCCACCAATGGAAATTCAAGAGCACTCCTTCAAGCCAGAGAGCAAGGAAGTTTCCACTGATGATGTCACAGCTAAACTGGTGAGCTGGAAAAATGAAGTGATTACGCTATTATTAATGACTTTGATTAAGAGCTGATTAGAGAGCAGCAGTGCACTTTTTAGTAAGTTCATGTTGGTTAACACAGATTTGTGATGTGCCTGCACTAACTGAAGATATCTCTCATAGATGAATGCCCTTGTAAGAGTGGAATCTTACATCCTTCCCGTGCTGTTAAACGTCACATAGGGCTCGCATGGTAGTTTGACAAGTTTTCCTGTTTTTGATGAGCTTTTCAACCTCATCAAGGGATTTTATGCCTACTAGTTTGGCCTCTCTTAACAATGTCCTCTTTCATGTGATCAGCCTCTTTTTCTTCAGTCTGTTGTGTTCCACTTGAAAGCTTGTTCTGGGATTCTCAGACTGTTTCTTTTCATCACATGACCGACATGTCCATCTCCTTTTCCTGATCACCCATGAAACAGGTTGTTGTTCACTCATCTGTCTTATCTCTGCATTGTTCTTGAATTTGTTCCACTTTATACGGAGTATTTTTCTTAGGCATTTGTTTTCAAAAGAGTCTAATTTGTTACTTATTTCTTTAGTTGTTTTCCAGCTTTCGCAAGCATAAATGAGGGTGGATGTTACATTTGAATTGAACAATCTTAGCTTGGTTTTTGTGCTTATAACTTTCAAGATTCTTGAAGGTCAATGCTGCTTGTTAAATTAATAATAACCCTTCAACATTTCACATCCAACAGTGAGTGATAATAACCCATCAACATTTCTCATACAACAGAGTGATAATAACCTTTTAACATTTCTCATGCAACATAGAGTGATAATAACCCTTCAATATTTCTCATGCAACATGAGTGATAATAACCCTTCAACATTTTTCATGCAACATAGAGTGACTATATATATATCCTAACAGTATTTCTCACTTGTGTACATGGGTGGATGTTTGTCTTGATGTGAAGTTTAATAAAGTAGTAGAAAACTAAGAATGTATGTGATTTTGAAAGAAAAACTAAATCTGATTTTATAGTGCATTGTGCAGTTGTGACCCTATATAGATTGTTCAGTTTTTTAAAAGTTGTAGAAGCTTTATTCAGTGATGCAGCACACAGTTGTGATGTGCTGGAGTTTTATCTTGTTAGTACATGAATATACAGGACAGACAAGAAGGAAGGAAGAGAAAAGCTAGGCAAAATTTGAGAATAGAAGGCAAGATATTATAACATCAAAAAAAAAAAAGAAAGGAAAACTGTTACTTAGGTCAAGGCTTGTGAATGTATATTTTGATCATTGATTGTTTCAGTGGAATCATGTTCTTGTTTTCTCATTTCCAAAGGCTTCACAGTTGTCATTAAAACCACAAGGGGAGGCAACAATCTCTGTTGATTTGGCTAATGAAATTGATAACATGGTGAAAAATAGAATTGTGAGTAATATGTATTTTACGGGATCACAGAGTTTTACCTCTAGGATCGCAGAGTTTAACCTCTAGGATCACAGAGTTTGACCTCTAGGATCACAGAGTTTGACCTCTAGGATCACAGAGTTTAACCTCTAGGATCACAGAGTTTGACCTCTAGGATCAAATAGTTTCACACATCATTATATTTCACATTTTACTGGATCAGAAAAATCTCAGCCTGTAATAATACTCATATTTCATTATTTTATAGAACAGCAGTTTCATGTTATTTCACATTGTATAGGATTCTTATTTCACATTTCATAGTCACATAGGTTTCTTCTTTTGATGTTATTCTTTGTTTTATAGAGTGCCAAGGTTGAATACTTTATTCAACTTTTTAGAGGATGTTTGTTGGGTAATCAAAAAGTGATAATATTTTAGTGAAGAGAGAGACAGATAAAATAATCTTACATGTAAAGGCTGTATCAGAGCCTTGGAGTTAGAATGAAGGCAGAGAACTGTCTGTACCACAAGCTAAAGATTCTCTCAACAGACCTATGTACCTGCAGTAAACAGCCACAAAATAACACAACACCCAGCAGATAAGTCAGCTACACAACCCACTCAGACAGATAACCAGGCAAGACCACAGGCCCGAAGAAGCTCTATGATGATGCTGAAAACTGGCACATTTGTGGCAGAGATTGGCACTGGTGTCTGAGATGGCAATGAAGAAGGAGTGGAATAAAGTATTGAACAATCTTTTTAGCAGGGAGGAAGCAAAGAAGAATCAGTTGTAGCTTCGAAAATGTTTTGTTTTTGAAGTTGAAATGGTGAAAATCATTTTCTCATCATAATAAATTACTAACTAGTTTTAATTGCTTTCTACAGGTTTCTTATCCACAGTCTATTTTTTTGTTTGTTGGTGAAGTAATTTTTTGACAGTGATAGTTTTTTGTTGAATGCAAAGATTGTATATGATTATGACAGTGTGATTCAGATTTCTTAGTTTTTACATTTTGAAAATGAAAGTTAGTTGCTTGTCTGGTTTTTTTTTAACCTTAATTAGGTTTAATGTTTAGTTCAAGTCTTGGATAAACTTGACTTTAAGTATCTTAGATAAACCTGAGTTTAACATATAATGGATACCTGTATGTAGATGATTTAACCTTGTACCTGTTACTATGTAGAAGTTGAATCATCTACACTTATATTTGATCAAATAACCTGGATTATGTAGAGATTGAACCACCTACATCAATTATTTATCATTTATCTCATCAGATAACCTAGATTATGTAATCTTCTTCTACAGGATCCATCCCTTGACGTGGCAGCTGATCGAATGGCAAAAACCATGGATCAGGAGTTGAGCCAGCTGGATATTCAGAGCACAAAAGAGGAAGAAGATGAAGATGACAAGGCAGACAACGAGGGAAAGGATTTGGAGGCAGAGAAAGCAAAATATCTCAAGAAAAGACAGTGAGTTGGTGCAGTGTTGAATAGATTGATTGGGCATGGAAATAGGTGTAACAGAGAAAATGCTTTTTTAAAAGCTATATAAAGAAAAGGGAGCTTTCAAGTATGTTGTAGGAATTTAATCCCACAAAGAGAAATAGACAAAATTGCCTTTTTTTTTACATGAAAATTTTTACTGTAGTTGGAAAACAAAGGAATGTTAAAACTGACAGTCTTTACTTGTTTAATTTCATGAAATAAGAAATATAGTGATCTGTATATTGATGGTGAGTGGTAGAAAAGTGATATTAGGCATAAAAGAAGTGAAGAGACTTAATGATGTCATTTTTGGCATGAGGGTTACATAAAGATTTTTGGCCAGCATGATTTATGTTCACATTTACCAAAAAACACTTGGTAGGAACTACCATGTCTACAGCACATAGAGAAATGAAGAATTAAGTAGTTTGGTCACTTAATGAAAATGTCCCATATAGAGCCAGTCATGGGGGCCTTCAACCAAAGAACTACAGGACACAGATCAAGAGGAAGACCCTGAAAAAGATGGATAAATAGGGTCATAGAAAAATTGGCAAATTACATCATGAATGTCACTCAGGCCACTCATATGGTCCATAAATGCTAGCTGCATCTCCTCTTCACAGCTCATGATATAAGAGGAAATAAAATAAATGATTTGTGTTGACTACATGGAATCATAGAACAGAGAGCAGATATCCCAAAAATTCCATTCTAAAATCAGACACAACAAAACATCATTTTTAGGCTTCAAACAAGACAGTGTAGACTACAATCCCATCAGCACAAACTGATGACAGCTCAGGCTCCACTCTACACATGTCAAGACAGTCTCCAGACCCCAGAGCACATCCAACAGACCTGCACTCTCTAAGAGCCAACATGTCAAGACAGTCTCCAGATCCCAGAGCACATACAACAGACCGGCACTCTCTAAGAGTCCACATGCCAAGACAGTCTCCAGATCCCAGAGCACATCCAACAGACCTGCACTCTCTCAGAGATCTAAGAGCCCACATGTCAAGACAGTCTCCAGATCCCAGAGCACATCCAACAGACCTGCACTCTCTCAGAGATCTAAGAGCCCACATGTCAAGACAGTCTCCAGATCCCAGAGCACATCCAACAGACCTGCACTCTCTCAGAGATCTAAGAGCCCATATGTCAAGACAGTCTCCAGACCCCAGAGCACATCCAACAGACCTGCAGTCTCTCAGAGATCTAAGAGCCCACATGTCAAGACAGTCTCCAGATCCCAGAGCACATCCAACAGACCTGCACTCTCTCAGAGATCTAAGAGCCCATATGTCAAGACAGTCTCCAGACCCCAGAGCACATCCAACAGACCTGCACTCTCTCAGAGATCTAAGAGCCCATATGTCAAGACAGTCTCCAGACCCCAGAGCACATCCAACAGACCTGCACTCTCTAAGAGATCTAAGAGCCCACATGTCAAGACAGTCTCCAGATCCCAGAGCACATACAACAGACCTGCACTCTCTCAGAGATCTAAGAGTCCACATGTCAAGACAGTCTCCAGATCCCAGAGCACATCCAACAGACCTGCACTCTCTCAGAGATCTAAGAGCCCACATGTCAAGACAGTCTCCAGATCCCAGAGCACATCCAACAGACCTGCACTCTCTCAGAGATCTAAGAGCCCACATGTCAAGACAGTCTCCAGATCCCAGAGCACATCCAACAGACCTGCACTCTCTCAGAGATCTAAGAGCCCATATGTCAAGACAGTCTCCAGACCCCAGAGCACATCCAACAGACCTGCAGTCTCTCAGAGATCTAAGAGCCCACATGTCAAGACAGTCTCCAGATCCCAGAGCACATCCAACAGACCTGCACTCTCTCAGAGATCTAAGAGCCCATATGTCAAGACAGTCTCCAGACCCCAGAGCACATCCAACAGACCTGCACTCTCTCAGAGATCTAAGAGCCCATATGTCAAGACAGTCTCCAGACCCCAGAGCACATCCAACAGACCTGCACTCTCTAAGAGATCTAAGAGCCCACATGTCAAGACAGTCTCCAGATCCCAGAGCACATACAACAGACCTGCACTCTCTCAGAGATCTAAGAGCCCACATGTCAAGACAGTCTCCAGATCCCAGAGCACATCCAACAGACCTGCACTCTCTCAGAGATCTAAGAGCCCATATGTCAAGACAGTCTCCAGACCCCAGAGCACATCCAACAGACCTGCAGTCTCTCAGAGATCTAAGAGCCCATATGTCAAGACAGTCTCCAGACCCCAGAGCACATCCAACAGACCTGCAGTCTCTCAGAGATCTAAGAGCCCATATGTCAAGACAGTCTCCAGACCCCAGAGCACATCCAACAGACCTGCAGTCTCTCAGAGATCTAAGAGCCCATATGTCAAGACAGTCTCCAGACCCCAGAGCACATCCAACAGACCTGCAGTCTCTCAGAGATCTAAGAGCCCACATGTCAAGACAGTCTCCAGACCCCAGAGCATATCCAACAGACCTGCACTCTCTCAGAGATCTAAGAGCCCATATGTCAAGACAGTCTCCAGACCCCAGAGCACATCCAACAGACCTGCACTCTCTCAGAGATCTAAGAGCCCATATGTCAAGACAGTCTCCAGACCCCAGAGCACATCCAACAGACCTGCAGTCTCTCAGAGATCTAAGAGCCCACATGTCAAGACAGTCTCCAGACCCCAGAGCATATCCAACAGACCTGCACTCTCTCAGAGATCTAAGAGCCCACATGTCAAGACAGTCTCCAGACCCCAGAGCACATCCAACAGACCTGCAGTCTCTCAGAGATCTAAGAGCCCATATGTCAAGACAGTCTCCAGACCCCAGAGCACATCCAACAGACCTGCAGTCTCTCAGAGATCTAAGAGCCCACATGTCAAGACAGTCTCCAGATCCCAGAGCACATCCAACAGACCTGCTCTCTCTCAGAGATCTAAGAGCCCAAACCTGGTCCCAGAAAAAAAAAAACGTGGACAAAAAACTGAGATACACACGAAGAACTGCTGATGGTGGGATTCATGAAGGCAACCATCTCATTGTCTAGATAGCTGAGCATATGAAACTGAACACTGAAGAAAGTTTGTGTTACATTGACTACAAATAGACTTGTGCTAAATGCCAGTTATGTTGTCTGATTTTCATTAACATTAGTTACTAATTGCTGCCATAGTTCACTTCAGTTTTCTTCATCTCCCTAACAGATATGTAGTTCAAGAACTTTATGATACAGAAAAGGATTATGTGAAAGATTTGGCCAGCATTATAGATGTAAGTCACCATCTTCTTACTTTTTTATTACATTGATGTTAGTAATGCGAGTTTTACTGAAACTGTGATAAATTCTTGTTTCAATGTAACATTTGTTATACTAGGATATAAGAAACAAATATCATTCATTTATCAGGCTATCCAGTATTTTCTTCAGGCTATCCAGTATTTTCTTCAGACTATCCAGTATTTTCTTCAGACTGTCCAGTATTTTCTTCAGACTATCCAGTATTTTCTTCAGACTATCCAGTATTTTCTTCAGGCTATCCAGTATTTTCTTCAGACTGTCCAGTATTTTCTTCAGGCTATCCAGTATTTTCTTCAGACTATCCAGTATTTTCTTCAGGCTATCCAGTATTTTCTTCAGACTATCCAGTATTTTCTTCAGGCTATCCAGTATTTTCTTCAGACTGTCCAGTATTTTCTTCAGGCTGTCCAGTATTTTCTTCAGGCTATCCAGTATTTTCTTCAGACTATCCAGTATTTTCTTCAGGCTGTCCAGTATTTTCTTCAGACTATCCAGTATTTTCTTCAGACTATCCAGTATTTTCTTCAGGCTATCCAGTATTTTCTTCAGACTATCCAGTATTTTCTTCAGGCTATCCAGTATTTTCTTCAGACTGTCCAGTATTTTCTTCAGACTGTCCAGTATTTTCTTCAGGCTATCCAGTATTTTCTTCAGACTATCCAGTATTTTCTTCAGGCTGTCCAGTATTTTCTTCAGACTTCCTAGGGGGTTTTTTTATTTGATCAGTTCTTACATTGCTGTCGCCATAGATTTAAACTGTCCATATGTGACTTATGATTTCCTTTGTGGACTAATTTATATGCTGTTCTGGGTTTTCAGGGGTACATGGCGTATATGAAGGAGAGCCCCTTGCCAGGTGAAATGGAGGGAAAAGATAAGATTGTGTTTGGAAATATCCATCAGATCTATGACTGGCATAATGAGTAAGTGAATCATATTCAGTTTATTGCCATGAATTCTTTCACAGATCTTTTTATAGCATTTTGTTTGAAAAATTCCCATACATGAGAGCTTTTATGTGTGTTTCTGTGATGTCTTTTTCCTTTTAGCTTCATTCAGCATTGAATTGAGAGCTTGATTCTTTTGTCAAATCCCATTTTTAAATATTCTTGCAGTTTTTTGGGGGTTTTTTTTCACTTCTATGTTATCTCTAACATCAGTGATAGAACAGTTTGCATTTCTATGTAGTGATGATGATAGTAATGATAAATGATAGTTGGCCGATGTGAATTTCCTCAAAACTTGGGTAATCCACACAAAAAATAGGGCGATGCTGTCTCTGAACCACAATACCGGGTGTCTAAGTGATATCAGGCACAACAAAACCATATTGATCCTCATTATGTTCAGCCATGTTGATCTCCATCATGTCTGTCACCTATGTCACAGTCATTTACTTGTAAATACTGCATGGAAGTGAGATGGGGGGGGGGGGTTTGTTGGCTGTGTCACAGTCTTCTTCTTCTGTGTTCAAGGTTGGTGGTCACATCAAATCCTGATCCCTAATGACACGGCAAAGCCTACAGTCCTCTCCAGATCCCAACAGGAGCCCCAAAGCTTTTGCCCCAAGCTTGTGTCCTCTGGCCATGTCTCACGCCTCTAGTCTGCATCCTTTCAGCCCATCATATGTCACAGTCATTTATCAATAAATGCAGCATGGATGTGATATAAGGGTTTGGTTGGCTGTGTCACAATGATTTATCAATAAATGCTTCATGCAAGTGATATAAGGGTTTGGTTGGCTGTGACATGGTCATTTATCAATAAATGCTGCATGCAAGTGATATAAGGGTTTGGTTGGCTGTGACATGGTCATTTATCAATAAATGCTGCATGGAAGTGATATAAGGGTTTGGTTGGCTGTGACATGGTCATTTATCAATAAATGCAGCATGGAAGTGATATAGGGGTTTGGTTGACTGTGTCACAATCATTTATCAATAAATGCTGCATGGAAGTGATATAAGGGTTTGGTTGGCTGTGTCACAATCATTTATCAATAAATCCAGCATGGGAGTGATATAAGGGTTTGGTTGGCTGTGTCACAATCATTTATCAATAAATCCAGCATGGGAGTGATATAAGGGTTTGGTTGGCTATGTCAAGGCCATTTATCAATAAATGCTGCATGGAAGTGATATAAGGGTTCGGTTGGCTGTGTCACAATCATTTATCAATATATCCAGCATGGAAGTGATATAAGGGTTTGGTTGGCTGTGTCACCAACCCTTCCATCTAAGCTGACGCCGCTTCATCCTGTTTTTGCAGATCAGAAAAAAAAAAAAAGCATTGCTGATTCATGTCTTTTTGTACTCTTCAACAGAACCATGCTAACCGAGTTAGAAAAATGTTTAACGGATGCCAGCAAAGTGGCCTCTATATTTATCCGCTATGTAAGTAGTGTACCACTGAACTGTCATCATTGTCTGTATCTCACCTGTAACCATTAACACATCTTGAGAAATGTTATCATTGTCTATATCTCACCTGTAACCATTAATTGCTCTTGAGAAATGTCTACTTAGTTTGCTTCTACCACCAAGACTGCCCTTTGATCCTACTAAATTTACTTCCTTGGTCCTCAGTAGGTCCCATGGTCCCTGCAAGGACCACACAAAATCCCCAAGAGGATCACAAGAGGTTCAGAGTATCGCAGGGCTTGAGCCTGTATTCTTGGTGGGTCTCAGAAGCGGGATTGTGTGACACCATAGTTTTTGATGCATCAGTTTAATCAAGAGTTGGACTTTCTCACCGGAAAACCTCGACATGCTTTGGATATGAGCATATCCCCCCGCTGGGTGAGAAGTGGTTGCCCATCTAGCCTGAAGTTGGACATTCTCACTGGAAAACCTCGATGTGTTTTGGGATACATGTGTATCCCTGCCGGGTGAGAGGTGGTTGCCCAACGAGTCCAGCATTGGGCTTTCTCACCGGAAAACCTCAGCGTGATTAGGATGCACATACATCCCGTCGGGTGAGAGGTAGTTGCCTATCTAGACTGCCCTGGTCCAGTGTCTCCGACTTAGTAATTTTTGGTCGTGGCCACTACCCTTCGTAGTTGTGACCAGGACGGAGCTTTTGTCGAGGAGGATGAATCCTCGCCACTAGTGACTTCCACCCCTGGGTTGAGTCGGTTTAGGCATATTATCACGGTATGGGTGTGTTTAGGACGTGACCAACCTCTAAAGTGGAGGTACCGTGACTTGAGTAGCCATCAAGTTTCACCTCTGGTTTAACCTGGTTTTGGCATATTTCACCAGTATGGGTGTAGAACGGACGTGGCTGGCCTCTAGAGCAGAGGTGCCATGGTATAAGTAGCTCTCACTGTGAGACTACTGGACATACCGATTAAGTTTCACTTTATTCTTTCCATCACCTTCTCACATCGGCACCGCATGGCAACCCTGATTGCTTTTCTTCATTTTCTTCATAGGCCAGGAGGAGTTTCACACCAAGCGCGGCATCCGAAGAGTCTCACCTGGGTTAAGCCGGTTCAGGCAGTTCGCCCAATATGAGTGTATATCGGACGTGGCCAACCTCCAGAGCAGAGGGTCTTTGATTTGAGCAGTCCTGGCCTCGAGACTGCTGATTGCTTCACTTACTCCTTTCTTTCACCTTTTCCACAGTGCTGCACAGCAACCCATAATCGCACCTTTCTTCACTGGCCAGGAGGAGTCCCACTCCATGCATGGCAGCTGAAGAATCTCACCAGCAGTGGGCCCCTGAGGACCAATCTCTGTGTCCAGGTTCGAGAATATTAACCCGATTCCCTTTCGATAGGCTGCGGGCAGACTCTAGAAAGAAAGAATGCCCCGGGGTCAGAATGGAGGTTTCCTATCTCTTAGGACCGACTGACCCATATTCAACTGCTGTTCACATGGAACCCTTCTTCACTTCAGTCTTCAAAGTTCTCGTTTGAATATTTGCTACCACCACTAAGATCTGCACCCGGGGCGGCTCCACCCAGGATCACTCCCCAGGCTTCCACGCTCACCCCAACAGCCTACCTACTCATCTCGGCCTAACGTTCCGGCACCATGGAAGGGCCCACTGCCAAGACGGCCCGGTATGGGTCTGACGCTCTAACGCCATCCATTTTCAGGGCTGGCTGATTCGGCAGGTGAGTTGTTACACACTCCTTAGCGGGTTCCAACTTCCATGGCCACCGTCCTGCTGTCTATATCAACCAACACCTTTTATGGTGTCTGGTGAGCATCAGTGTTTGGCACCTTAACTGGATATTTAGTTCATCCCACAGCATCCGTTCTGCTTACCAAAAGTGCCCACTTGGCACACGCATTCTAAACATACCCGGCTCCAGTCAGGTGAGCCGGACTTCTTAGCCATTTAAAGTTTGAGAATAGGTTGAGGTCATTTCGTCCCCAAGACCTCTAATCATTCGCTTTACCAGATAAAACTGTGATCAAGTGCCAGCTATCCTGAGGGAAACTTCGGAGGGAACCAGCTACTAGATGGTTCAATTAGTCTTTCACCCCTATACCAAAGTTTGACGATCGATTTGCACGTCAGAATCGCTATGAACCTCCACCAGAGTTTCCTCTGGCTTCGTTCTACTCAGGCATAGTTCACCATCTTTCAGGTCCCAGCGTGCACGCTCTTGCTCCACCCCACCAACAGCATGGACGGGACGGGCCGGTGGTACGCCACCACTCCTGCAAAGAAGCGGAGGATCTCACCTGGGTTGCGCGAGACGACCCTCGCTTTCACTGCGCCTTCGGGTTTCGTACCGCCCAGTGACTCGCACGCGTGTGAGAATTGTCATCATTGTCTTGATCTCACCTGTAACCATTAACAGCTCTTGAGAAATGCCATCATTGTCTGTATCTCACCTGTAACCATTAACACCTCTTGAGAAAGGTTTCTTGAACAGGCCAGTAGTACCAGTGGTCCAGCTATGTGTCAGAATCACATTATCATGTGCTGTACTTGAAAAATAGTTCATTTCAGCTTAATGTGTTTTGCTAGATAATTTCATGTATAAATTACACTCAGAAAGAAGAATGCAAAAACATTGAAAGAAGAAAATTTAACTATACAACATGCGCAAACAAAGCTGTAAATAAATTGGATTGTACATTGGATCTTCAGTTTTTTTTGTTTTTTTTTGGATAAGAAATGGTAAAAGAGACCAAATTTAAAAACTAGTTTTCCAGATTAAGCACATAAAAATAGTGGAAGAGGATTGAGAAAGAAATAATAAAAATTAGTTACAGAAGTAATGACTGCAGTAGTTTTGTAAAGTTTAACTACGTTTGTTCCCAGGAGCGGAGGTTATATATGTATGTCAAGTACTGTGAGAATAAGCCCAAGTCTGAGTATGTTGTGTCTGAATACCTGGACACATATTTTGAGGTAAGTTGCTACATAGCCTGGATTGTTTGTCCACAAAACTCCTGTATGTATCAAAACAAAAACAAAAATTAACAAGAGGTTATCACAGTCAGTAGAGTTCACTGTGGAAATTCAGAAACTGATACTCACCGTTTCAAGAATGTGAATACTTTTAAGAAATCGGGAATAAATGACAACTATTTTGAGATTTATTTAATAGTAACATACAAAATGTCAAGTATCTTTGAATCTTTTTGGTTTACAATGTGATTACAAAAAAACAAGTTTAGTGTCTGTGTAGTTTTAAAACTGAGCATACAGTCAGTTTCCAGTTGCTCATGATCATTGTGGGCTATGTAGTTTTAAAACTGAGCATACAGTCAGTTTCCAGTTGCTCATGATCATCGTGGGCTGTGTAGTTTTAAAACTGAGCATACAGTCAGTTTCCAGTTGCTCATGATCATCGTGGGCTGTGTAGTTTTAAAACTGAGCATACAGTCAGTTTCCAGTTGCTCATGATCATCGTGGGCTGTGTAGTTTTAAAACTGAGCATACAGTCAGTTTCCAGTTGCTCATGATCATCGTGGGCTGTGTAGTTTTAAAACTGAGCATACAGTCAGTTTCCAGTTGCTCATGATCATCGTGGGCTGTGTAGTTTTAAAACTGAGCATACAGTCAGTTTCCAGTTGCTCATGATCATCGTGGGCTGTGTAGTTTTAAAACTGAGCATACAGTCAGTTTCCAGTTGCTCATGATCATCGTGGGCTGTGTAGTTTTAAAACTGAGCATACAGTCAGTTTCCGGTTGCTCATGATCATCGTGGGCTGTGTAGTTTTAAAACTGAGCATACAGTCAGTTTCCGGTTGCTCATGATCATTGTGGGCTGTGTAGTTTTAAAACTGAGCATACAGTCAGTTTCCAGTTGCTCATGATCATTGTGGGCTGTGTAGTTTTAAAACTGAGCATACAGTCAGTTTCCAGTTGCTCATGATCATCGTGGGCTGTGTAGTTTTAAAACTGAGCATACAGTCAGTTTCCAGTTGCTCATGATCATCGTGGGCTGTGTAGTTTTAAAACTGAGCATACAGTCAGTTTCCAGTTGCTCATGGCCACCGTCCTGCTGTCTATATCAACCAACACCTTTTATGGTGTCTGGTGAGCATCAGTGTTTGGCACCTTAACTGGATATTTAGTTCATCCCAGCATCCGTTCTGCTTACCAAAAGTGCCCACTTGGCACACGCATTCTAAACATACCCGGCTCCAGTCAGGTGAGCCGGACTTCTTAGCCATTTAAAGTTTGAGAATAGGTTGAGGTCATTTCGTCCCCAAGACCTCTAATCATTCGCTTTACCAGATAAAACTGTGATCAAGTGCCAGCTATCCTGAGGGAAACTTCGGAGGGAACCAGCTACTAGATGGTTCAATTAGTCTTTCACCCTATACCAAAGTTTGACGATCGATTTGCACGTCAGAATCGCTATGAACCTCCACCAGAGTTTCCTCTGGCTTCGTTCTACTCAGGCATAGTTCACCATCTTTCAGGTCCCAGCGTGCACGCTCTTGCTCCACCCCACCAACAGCATGGACGGGACGGGCCGGTGGTACGCCACCACTCCTGCAAAGAAGCGGAGGATCTCACCTGGGTTGCGCGAGACGACCCTCGCTTTCACTGCGCCTTCGGGTTTCGTACCGCCCAGTGACTCGCACCGTGTGAGAATTGTCATCATTGTCTTGATCTCACCTGTAACCATTAACAGCTCTTGAGAAATGCCATCATTGTCTGTATCTCACCTGTAACCATTAACACCTCTTGAGAAAGGTTTCTTGAACAGGCCAGTAGTACCAGTGGTCCAGCTATGTGTCAGAATCACATTATCATGTGCTGTACTTGAAAAATAGTTCATTTCAGCTTAATGTGTTTTGCTAGATAATTTCATGTATAAATTACACTCAGAAAGAAGAATGCAAAAACATTGAAAGAAGAAAATTTAACTATACAACATGCGCAAACAAAGCTGTAAATAAATTGGATTGTACATTGGATCTTCAGTTTTTTTTGTTTTTTTTTGGATAAGAAATGGTAAAAGAGACCAAATTTAAAAACTAGTTTTCCAGATTAAGCACATAAAATAGTGGAAGAGGATTGAGAAAGAAATAATAAAAATTAGTTACAGAAGTAATGACTGCAGTAGTTTTGTAAAGTTTAACTACGTTTGTTCCCAGGAGCGGAGGTTATATATGTATGTCAAGTACTGTGAGAATAAGCCCAAGTCTGAGTATGTTGTGTCTGAATACCTGGACACATATTTTGAGGTAAGTTGCTACATAGCCTGGATTGTTTGTCCACAAAACTCCTGTATGTATCAAAACAAAAACAAAAATTAACAAGAGGTTATCACAGTCAGTAGAGTTCACTGTGGAAATTCAGAAACTGATACTCACCGTTTCAAGAATGTGAATACTTTTAAGAAATCGGGAATAAATGACAACTATTTTGAGATTTATTTAATAGTAACATACAAAATGTCAAGTATCTTTGAATCTTTTTGGTTTACAATGTGATTACAAAAAAACAAGTTTAGTGTCTGTGTAGTTTTAAAACTGAGCATACAGTCAGTTTCCAGTTGCTCATGATCATTGTGGGCTATGTAGTTTTAAAACTGAGCATACAGTCAGTTTCCAGTTGCTCATGATCATCGTGGGCTGTGTAGTTTTAAAACTGAGCATACAGTCAGTTTCCAGTTGCTCATGATCATCGTGGGCTGTGTAGTTTTAAAACTGAGCATACAGTCAGTTTCCAGTTGCTCATGATCATCGTGGGCTGTGTAGTTTTAAAACTGAGCATACAGTCAGTTTCCAGTTGCTCATGATCATCGTGGGCTGTGTAGTTTTAAAACTGAGCATACAGTCAGTTTCCAGTTGCTCATGATCATCGTGGGCTGTGTAGTTTTAAAACTGAGCATACAGTCAGTTTCCAGTTGCTCATGATCATCGTGGGCTGTGTAGTTTTAAAACTGAGCATACAGTCAGTTTCCAGTTGCTCATGATCATCGTGGGCTGTGTAGTTTTAAAACTGAGCATACAGTCAGTTTCCGGTTGCTCATGATCATCGTGGGCTGTGTAGTTTTAAAACTGAGCATACAGTCAGTTTCCGGTTGCTCATGATCATCGTGGGCTGTGTAGTTTTAAAACTGAGCATACAGTCAGTTTCCGGTTGCTCATGATCATTGTGGGCTGTGTAGTTTTAAAACTGAGCATACAGTCAGTTCCGGTTGCTGTAGTGCCATGACTACCTGAAGCACAGCAAGGAGGTAGATTAGGCTGTAGTGCCATGACTACCTGAAGCACAGCAAGGAGGTAGATTAGGCTGTAGTGCCATGACTACCTGAAGCACAGCAAGGAGGTAGATTAGGCTGTAGTGCCATGACTACCTGAAGCACAGCAAGGAGGTAGATTAGGCTGTAGTGCCATGACTACCTGAAGCACAGCAAGGAGGTAGATTAGGCTGTAGTGCCATGACTACCTGAAGCACAGCAAGGAGGTAGATTAGGCTGTAGTGCCATGACTACCTGAAGCACAGCAAGGAGGTAGATTAGGCTGTAGTGCCATGACTACCTGAAGCACAGCAAGGAGGTAGATTAGGCTGTAGTGCCATGACTACCTGAAGCACAGCAAGGAGGTAGATTAGGCTGTAGTGCCATGACTACCTGAAGCACAGCAAGGAGGTAGATTAGGCTGTAGTGCCATGACTACCTGAAGCACAGCAAGGAGGTAGATTAGGCTGTAGTGCCATGACTACCTGAAGCACAGCAAGGAGGTAGATTAGGCTGTAGTGCCATGACTACCTGAAGCACAGCAAGGAGGTAGATTAGGCTGTAGTGCCATGACTACCTGAAGCACAGCAAGGAGGTAGATTAGGCTGTAGTGCCATGACTACCTGAAGCACAGCAAGGAGGTAGATTAGGCTGTAGTGCCATGACTACCTGAAGCACAGCAAGGAGGTAGATTAGGCTGTAGTGCCATGACTACCTGAAGCACAGCAAGGAGGTAGATTAGGCTGTAGTGCCATGACTACCTGAAGCACAGCAAGGAGGTAGATTAGGCTGTAGTGCCATGACTACCTGAAGCACAGCAAGGAGGTAGATTAGGCTGTAGTGCCATGACTACCTGAAGCACAGCAAGGAGGTAGATTAGGCTGTAGTGCCATGACTACCTGAAGCACAGCAAGGAGGTAGATTAGGCTGTAGTGCCATGACTACCTGAAGCACAGCAAGGAGGTAGATTAGGCTGTAGTGCCATGACTACCTGAAGCACAGCAAGGAGGTAGATTAGGCTGTAGTGCCATGACTACCTGAAGCACAGCAAGGAGGTAGATTAGGCTGTAGTGCCATGACTACCTGAAGCACAGCAAGGAGGTAGATTAGGCTGTAGTGCCATGACTACCTGAAGCACAGCAAGGAGGTAGATTAGGCTGTAGTGCCATGACTACCTGAAGCACAGCAAGGAGGTAGATTAGGCTGTAGTGCCATGACTACCTGAAGCACAGCAAGGAGGTAGATTAGGCTGTAGTGCCATGACTACCTGAAGCACAGCAAGGAGGTAGATTAGGCTGTAGTGCCATGACTACCTGAAGCACAGCAAGGAGGTAGATTAGGCTGTAGTGCCATGACTACCTGAAGCACAGCAAGGAGGTAGATTAGGCTGTAGTGCCATGACTACCTGAAGCACAGCAAGGAGGTAGATTAGGCTGTAGTGCCATGACTACCTGAAGCACAGCAAGGAGGTAGATTAGGCTGTAGTGCCATGACTACCTGAAGCACAGCAAGGAGGTAGATTAGGCTGTAGTGCCATGACTACCTGAAGCACAGCAAGGAGGTAGATTAGGCTGTAGTGCCATGACTACCTGAAGCACAGCAAGGAGGTAGATTAGGCTGTAGTGCCATGACTACCTGAAGCACAGCAAGGAGGTAGATTAGGCTGTAGTGCCATGACTACCTGAAGCACAGCAAGGAGGTAGATTAGGCTGTAGTGCCATGACTACCTGAAGCACAGCAAGGAGGTAGATTAGGCTGTAGTGCCATGACTACCTGAAGCACAGCAAGGAGGTAGATTAGGCTGTAGTGCCATGACTACCTGAAGCACAGCAAGGAGGTAGATTAGGCTGTAGTGCCATGACTACCTGAAGCACAGCAAGGAGGTAGATTAGGCTGTAGTGCCATGACTACCTGAAGCACAGCAAGGAGGTAGATTAGGCTGTAGTGCCATGACTACCTGAAGCACAGCAAGGAGGTAGATTAGGCTGTAGTGCCATGACTACCTGAAGCACAGCAAGGAGGTAGATTAGGCTGTAGTGCCATGACTACCTGAAGCACAGCAAGGAGGTAGATTAGGCTGTAGTGCCATGACTACCTGAAGCACAGCAAGGAGGTAGATTAGGCTGTAGTGCCATGACTACCTGAAGCACAGCAAGGAGGTAGATTAGGCTGTAGTGCCATGACTACCTGAAGCACAGCAAGGAGGTAGATTAGGCTGTAGTGCCATGACTACCTGAAGCACAGCAAGGAGGTAGATTAGGCTGTAGTGCCATGACTACCTGAAGCACAGCAAGGAGGTAGATTAGGCTGTAGTGCCATGACTACCTGAAGCACAGCAAGGAGGTAGATTAGGCTGTAGTGCCATGACTACCTGAAGCACAGCAAGGAGGTAGATTAGGCTGTAGTGCCATGACTACCTGAAGCACAGCAAGGAGGTAGATTAGGCTGTAGTGCCATGACTACCTGAAGCACAGCAAGGAGGTAGATTAGGCTGTAGTGCCATGACTACCTGAAGCACAGCAAGGAGGTAGATTAGGCTGTAGTGCCATGACTACCTGAAGCACAGCAAGGAGGTAGATTAGGCTGTAGTGCCATGACTACCTGAAGCACAGCAAGGAGGTAGATTAGGCTGTAGTGCCAT
This sequence comes from Achatina immaculata, assembly GCA_009760885.1. NCBI lineage: Eukaryota > Metazoa > Mollusca > Gastropoda > Stylommatophora > Achatinidae > Lissachatina > Lissachatina immaculata. Next base: position 22,893,403 of record CM019713.1, on the reverse strand, counting down.
GACTACCTGAAGCACAGCAAGGAGGTAGATTAGGCTGTAGTGCCATGACTACCTGAAGCACAGCAAGGAGGTAGATTAGGCTGTAGTGCCATGACTACCTGAAGCACAGCAAGGAGGTAGATTAGGCTGTAGTGCCATGACTACCTGAAGCACAGCAAGGAGGTAGATTAGGCTGTAGTGCCATGACTACCTGAAGCACAGCAAGGAGGTAGATTAGGCTGTAGTGCCATGACTACCTGAAGCACAGCAAGGAGGTAGATTAGGCTGTAGTGCCATGACTACCTGAAGCACAGCAAGGAGGTAGATTAGGCTGTAGTGCCATGACTACCTGAAGCACAGCAAGGAGGTAGATTAGGCTGTAGTGCCATGACTACCTTACGCCCGAGCTAGAGTCACCCTCAGTCACCTTGGCTGTAGAAGTAGGTACCTGGCACCATCAGGAGCTGGGAAAGGAAAGGTGAGCAGACATGATGCTGACCACATGACCTTTTAGTGTGCCATCAAGTCAAGGAAAATATGGGTTCCAAGGCTTTATACTTTAGTACCCCTGTGGCTTGACAGTATGATCACTGTATCATGTTTTGCCTGTGGAGAATGAGTAAGCATGAAACTAAACTCCTCGACTCTACATTTTATATGCTAGTTATTATTGGTATGTATGATTGAAATCATTGTTAACTAACACAAAACTATTATGTTTTACTTGCAGGAGGTTCGACAGAAGCTGGGCCACCGTCTTATGTTGCCAGATTTGTTGATCAAACCAGTACAGAGGATTATGCGTTACCAGCTTCTGTTAAAAGTATATTCTTTCTGAAATCATTTTCATGCACATTATCTCTTTGTTTATAGCCATTGTTGTAGTCTTTTTTTTGTGACTGTGAACCAAAGATGTCTGTGACTGATTCAGTGACAATCATAAAACATGACCAGAGTTGGATGTGGAGTATTTTTACAGCAGCACACTGGCATCTTTGGTGTACAGCCAGTAAGTGGGGGCTACTCAGCACCATCATAGAGAAGCTTATCTACCTGTGCCATGTTAGCTAGGCTGTAGTGCCATGACTACCTGAAGCACAGCAAGGAGGTAGATTAGGCTGTAGTGCCATGACTACCTGAAGCACAGCAAGGAGGTAGATTAGGCTGTAGTGCCATGACTACCTGAAGCACAGCAAGGAGGTAGATTAGGCTGTAGTGCCATGACTACCTGAAGCACAGCAAGGAGGTAGATTAGGCTGTAGTGCCATGACTACCTGAAGCACAGCAAGGAGGTAGATTAGCCAGGTTTTTTGGTCATATTCTGCCAGCATCTGCATCAACACTATCTGCAGTACATTGTTTTCTTATGTAAAAGCATTGACCTTATGTAAAACTCAAGTTTATTTGATGTCCTTCAAAATCATTTTGAATAGACTTAAAGTTATAGTGGATACTGCAGTGAGAGAAGAACAAGCAGGATTTTGAAAAGGGAGAAGCTGTCTTGACCAGATCCTTACCCTAAGAATAATACTTGAAGAACATATTGAAAAGCAGAAACCATTAATACTGAACTTCATAGACTTTAAAAAGGCATTTGATAGCATACACAGAGATTCATTATGGAGAATTTTAAGCCTATATGGAATACCATCTAAAATTGTCAACATCATTAATGACTTCTACAATGGATATGTTTGTGCAGTCAAGACAGAAGAAGGGATGAGTGAATGGTTCCAGATTGAAACAGGTGTGAAACATGGATGTATACTGTCTCCTTTACATTTTGGGATTACAATAGACTTCATAATGAAAAAATGCTGCACAGGTAATACAGGTATTGACTGGGTATATGGGACCCAACTAGAAGATCTTGATTTTGCTGATGACATAACTCTTATCAGTAACATTATGAATTCCATGCAAGAAGAAACAGACATCCTGTCTTCATTGGCTAGCAAAATAGGACTTGAAATTAACAAAGACAAAACAAAAATAATGAAAATTCCCATTAATCAAAATGGAAAAATACACATAGAAGGGACAGATGTTGAAGAAGTCAGTCAATTTGCATACCTTGGCAGCTACATAGACCAGAATGGTGACATCAGAAAGGAAATTAGAATTGCAAAAGCATTGTCAGTCTTCAAAAAAGAATCTTGAGAACATATGGATTTCAAAAGTTATAAACACAAAAACCAGGTTAAGACTGTTCAATTCAAATGTAATATCCACCCTCATTTATACATGTGAAAGCTGGAAAACAACTAAAGAAATAGACAAGAAATTAGACTCTTTTGAAAACAAATGCCTAAGGAAAATACTCGGCATCAAGTGGAATGAATTCAAGAACAATGTAGAGATAAGACAGATGACTGAACAACAACCAGTCTCATAGGTGATCAGGAAAAGGAGATGAACATATGTTGGTCACGTGATGAGAAGAAATGATCAGAGAATCCCAAAACAAGCTATCAAGTGGAACACAACAGGCCAAAGAAAAAGAGGCAGACTGCGTGAAACTCTGAAGAGGACATTGTTAAGAGAGGCCAAATTAACAGGCATAAAATCCCTTGATGAGGTTGAAAGACTCACCGAAGACAGGAAAAATTGTTGAACTACTTTGCGAGCCCTATGTGACGTTTAGTGGCACAAGAGGGATATAAGAAGGATATAAGAAAATCATTCTCATTTTTAAGTAAATCATGATGGTGTTGTCCAGGGAGTTGTTTTTAAAAACAAAACAAAAAAATGGCATTGATTTAAGCATTAAAAATTTTTGTTTTTCCCTGCATCTTACAAATTCCATTTCTTTACTTGACCATTCTATTTTCAGTTTCAATTCATTGTGGTGTTTTTGTGATTGTTCAAGATATTCAGACCATGTAATACAGTTATGTCAGTTTCTTAACATTTTATTTCCAGTCAAGGTTTGTCTGTGGAACTGTGACCTTCTAATACAGCTCTCTCAGTTTCTATAATTTTACTTCAAAACAAAAAAAAATAAGCTGGTGGAATTCTGTAGATATCATACAATTCTCACTCTTCTCAGATTTCAGTAGTTCTGTATGCCATTACTGTGATGTTAATATTGGAACCATTGCTGTAACAGGACATTCTGAAGTATACCGAGAAGGCTGAAGCTGACACAGCAGAACTCAAGCAGGCATTACGGGTGATGTGTGTGGTGCCCAAAGCAGCTAATGACATGATGCAGGTTGGGCGCTTGCAGGGATTTGATGTAAGCACATTTGATTTTATTTTATGTTTTATTTCCCCTCACATTCAGTTAAAATCTAGTCTCCTATGCCACACCTTGTAGTCCCATATTATGTGACCAGTTTTACACATATTTATGCTTTTCCTTTATAGCCATATGTACCTTGCAGTGTGGAGTGCCACAGTTTTCAGGTAATGCAAATCCCAGGTAACAGACTTACAGCACTGTTGTCTAGACCACACTTGGAGCCAAGTTGCAACTTTGTCCTTCATTTTTAGATGCCAGTTCATTAATTTGTTTGATTTTTTTTTTTCTGATATAAAAGAAACAAAATGAGAAAAACTTGACAGGGGCATGCATTCAGCAGTTATTATAGGCAACAAGTATCACCTGATACAACCTGTCAACAATAAAGAAGTAGTATCATCATCAGTATGGATTCCCAGACTTCCAGTACAGTTGGCCATCTTCTCTACAAAATGTTGCTAGAAGTCTTGTTTCACCAACCACAGACAGCATCATCAAGTTCCCATCCCCAGTATTGTTCATGTTAAAAGCAAACCAGAATAAATGTCTTTGGCAGTTTTTTAACAAATGTAGTAATAACAAGTAATGTGATAGGAGAAAAGCAAAATATTTCGCTAGAACAATCTACATTCTGTATGTACAGGCCTTCTTGGACAAGAAAAACTATATACATACAGTCTGTCAGATATCTAAAGAGACTGGTGAAAGTTTGGTTTTTTTTTTTTTGTATGAATTCACACTTCTTGGATGTGAGCTTCCAGTCTTATAAAGGACAACATTTCAGTGCTAGCAAATGTCCATTCTTATTAGATTCAGAACTCGCCTGGATACTTTTACCCTCACATGGGATATAGAAGCAGAGAATGAGTTTGTTTTCCTTTCTTGTGTTCTTGTGCAGATTTGTACAAGTTTTTCTTCCTAGAAGAAAGTTGCTTTTTATTTAAGTTTTTTTTTTTTTGGTAAAATACAGAAAACTCACTACAGTCAAACTTGCCATAATCAGACTTGCTGTCACCACTGTCTACAGGAAAACTCACTACAGTCAAACTCATTGCAGTCAGAGTTGCTATCAACAGACTTGCTACAGCACATTTTTCACTACAGTTTAATACCCAGTCAGTCAGTCAGTCTCAGCATGTCCTTTGCAGAACTTTGCCTCCCTAACAGCTCTGCTGTAGGCCTCTCAGTTATAAGCAAGATGCCCTGCTGCTGATGTGTCCACTTGCAGATCATCAACGATGTCTTGCAGCCATCTTTGTCTTGGTCTTCCTCTCTTTCTTTTTCCCATTATGTACCCTTCCAAGATGGTCTTCTCTAGATTATCATGATGTTTATTGTGTCCAAAATATTTAAGTTTTCTCCTTTTAATCTTCCTTACTAGACAACCTTCTTCAATATTAAGTTATTGTAGTATGGATTTTGTTCTTTTTTTTTGTGTCCATGATATTTAAAGGTCTCTTCTGTAACATTTACATTCAAAGGCTTTTATGTGTTTCTCAGCTGTTTTGTTAAGTGTCCAGGTCTCACAGGCATATGTTGCGATGGGAAAGATGCATGTCCTTAAAAATCTTATTTTTGTAGTTCTGTCTGTTCCTCTCCACAGCTTATTTAGTTGCTTTATTTTTTTTTTTAAGAGCGATAGATGCCCTCCTTTTAATATCCTTCATTGTATCTGTATTATTAGTAATGATCCAATATATTCAGAACTCTCCACCTCTTCCAATTTTTCCTTATTGATATATTTCAGCTGCCTTATTTGTTTTGTCAGTTGTCAACAATTAGTTTTCTTTGCATTAAGATAAAGGTTTTGCTCTTCACTGCTCTTATGGACTGACATAATTAGTTTTTCCATTCCTTTTTGTGTTGTGGACAGTAATACTATGTCATCAGCATATCTAGTGTCTGGTATTTCATAACCTCCAATTGTTATGGCATCATAATATTCTTTGTCTACATCTTCTCTAACATTCCTCATTATATTTTCAGTATAAAGTTAAATAAGTAAGGCGACAATATACACCCCTGACGGACCCCTTGTCAAACCAAGTTGTTGTTTCACCATTTATTCTTACTGCTGCCTGTTGGTCTAGTTACAGTAGTGATATTAATTGTATCAAATGTGTTGGAAATCCCATTTTTTTCCATTATTTCCTAAAGTTTCTGGTGCTGTACACAATCAGATGCTTTTGAATAGTCTATAAAAGATAAATATAGATTCACACTAAATTCTCTGAATTTCTCTATTATTAATCTTATATTGAATATATGATCTCTTGTTCCTCTTCCTTGTCTAAAACCAGCTTGGACCATATTGATTTCTCCTTCTGTTTTCTTTCAAAGTCTGCCCATTATGATTTTTAATAGAATTTTACTGACATGCCTAATTAGGGCAACAGTTCTATAGTTTGTGCTTAATTTCAAGTTACCCTTTTTTCAGCAATGGTATGAATACAGTTATTTTCCATTCTTTTGGCTAAATATGTGAATGCCATATCTTTTTTACATAGTGCATAATATATTTTAGTACATTCCTTTCCTTCTTAATGAGTTCAGCTGTTATCACATCCTGCTGATTTACCATTTTTCAGATTCTTTATTATCCATAAAACTTTCTTCAATTGTCAGTTCAGGTTCTTTCTACTCTAATAATAATTCACATTGTTGATTTTCACCTTCACAGTCAGTTGTATCATACATTCTTCTGCAATATTCCTTCCATCTTTCTAGAATTTCCTCTGTCTCTGTCAGGGTATTCCCCATCTCATCACAAATTACATTTAGCTTATGTGTGACATTTCTCGTCAGTGTCTTCATTTCTTTAAACATTTCACTATCTCTTCCACACGTCTGATGTCCTTTTATTCTTTCACAACATTCTTGTATTGCATTATTTTTTATTTCTTCATATTTCTTTTGTTAAAGATTTATATTCCTCCCTGTTGTTATTTGTCACTTTCCATTTCATCTTCATTTCTCTATGTTGTTTTATTAGTTGTAATGTGCCTGCTGTAATCCATTCATTCTTTTGTGTTTTCTTTATTGGAACCATATCTTTAGCTGGCATTGTTAAGATATCTCTGGCCTGCGTAGGCAATTCATCAGTCGTCATCTCCTCCTGTACAGCCATCAGTGTCTCAAAACAGTTCTTCACTTCTGTGCTATATTGTTCTGGTTTTTTTGTAAGATCAAAGCAGAGTGGTCTTGATCCCCTAACCATCTTTTTTATCTTTATCTTCATGTCTTCTGTTAATAAACTCATGGTCCATGTTACAGTCGGCACCTGGTAGAGATTTTGCTGAAGTTATACCTGATCTCCGCCTTCATTGCACTAAAATGTAATCTATTTGATTCTTTGTTTTACCATCAGGTGATGTCCATGTATAAAGTCTTCTTGGATGTTGTCTAAAAAATGTATTAGTGATCATTAGCTCATTTTCCATGCAAAATGCCACCAGATTGTCACCTGCCTCATTTCTATGCCCTATACTAAATTTTTGCCAAAACATATCCTTTGTCTTCTGCTCCTTCTGTACCAATCTTTGCATTAAATTCGCCCATTATTAACACAATATCATTTTTTCATATCTGGTCTGTTGTCGTTTGCAGTGTGTTATAAAAGTCTTCTACTTTCTCTTCTTCTGCTGCTGATGTAGGTGCATATATGTGGATGATTGTTATATTTCTAGGAATGCCTTTAAGCCTGATAGTGAGGATTCTATCACTTACTGGGTTTTAACCTAGTAATGCTTTTGATGTTGATTTGTCCAAGTAAAAAGCCACTCCATTCTTTCCTCCTACTTCTCCACCAGAGTATATAAAGATATTATCATTCTCACTCTTGAATTGTCCTGATCCTTTCCATCGATGTTTGCAGATTCCCAAAATGTGTATCCCTGTTCTTTTCATCTCGTCACTTATTATCTGATACTTCCCCTCATACATACTTCTTACATTCCATGTTCCTACTCTTATTTTTCTTTTTAGTTTGACGCAGGGGTTTTCCTTAGTAACTCCGTCAGGACCGTCTGTCATCACAATTACTAGCACTGACCTCTGTCTCACACTCTTCCCCAGTGTTAAAATTAGATCTATCTGGCCTGGAGGACTCACCACCAGATCTTTTTCCTATCTGACCTTCCATGTTACTGTTTGGGTTTCTTGGTATATTTCCAGAAGATAGTTTACCATTGCTTTCCTTCCGGGTAGTGACTGTACTAGTCAGTGATCCTAGCCATTGTCCCTACATTGAGATCATCTGCCTACCATCATAGAATGGTGACCATAACCAACATTATCTGTCGGCTGCTCTCCCATTCCATCCACCACCTGCTTCCATGGCTTCACGCTGATCCACTGAAATCTTACAGCTGCTCATGTACTCAGAAAAGACAAACCCTTAATCATCTTTGAATAAAAAAACATTTTTGAAGTGAAATGAAAACATGTGTTTTTCAGTAAAAGGTAGAGGTAATAACTTTTCTTGTCCTTTGCTTTTTCATTCTATTTGTCTCATATATAAATTGCTTTTTCATTCTATTTGTCTCATATATAAATTGCTTTTTCATTCTATTTGTCTCATATATAAATTGCTTTTTCATTCTATTTGTCTCATATATAAATTGCTATTTTGCACAGGGCAAAATTACAGCTCAAGGGAAATTATTGCTTCAGGTAAATGTGCCACAGTTGAAATTTATATCAATGTATTGTTTTTTTAAAACATGTAAGCTGTTAGTATTTGAAAAAGGCTGAAATATGCTTAACATGTTTCAAAACTATCTTCAAGAAAACAGGATTATTTATCAAGATATTTATAAATAACTGTAAGCCATTTATTGTTGCAGTTCATAAAGGGAGAGAGTCTAAACATATTTGCCATTTTGTTTTATTATTTTATTGAAATGTATCCAAATTACAGCTTCCAGAAATACAAGAATACAGCCATTGTTTTCTACAGAAACAGTTTTCAAGGCCTGTTTTTGAAAACAACCTAAAGTTTATGTAATAATTTCATGAAAAATTGGCGTTAAAATTCATGTATCATAGTAACATTTTTGACACATGTGTTCTGATCTTAGTGTTAAGTTTCTTCATTGAATTGACAGAGAAAATGTTTTCTCTGTCCTCATAAATGAATTAAATGAGACAACATTCAGTTCTAAATTATTTATTTCTTATACAATGTCCTACACTGTTGTAGAATTTTGTAGAGTTAATAGATGATAATTACAATGTTATAGCTTAACAGGAACTAAACTTGAAAGTTTCATTTTAAAACTTTGAACATAAAAAGAAAAAAAAACATTAAAAAAAATTATTCATTAATGATAACATCAGAGATATGTGGGTGAAGTTTGCAAATTGCAGAGTTTCTGATAGCAATTACACATCACTCCATCTCTAAGTTGTAGTTTGCTGATATTTAACATGGAAAGAGATAATATAAGTTCTGCTTTTGTTTTACACAAGCCTACATTAATAAAAAGGTTGTTTCATTTATAATGATCAGTCAGGGGTCTTGGAGAAACTGCCAAATATTAAAACAAAGCCAAAATAAAAATACCTTTAAAAAATTATTTATGGATGTCATAAGAAGACAGAAGTATGAACCTAACAATCATTTGAAAAATCAAGGGGGAAAAGAAAGAGAGGGAAACAGAGAAGTATTTGGTTCTAAGGGCTGTTATAACCGGAGGTGAGGTGGGGGATACGCTCTTCACTCCAATGAAGTGTCTCCAAGGCGTGCATCTCAAATAGCCTCTGACAGTTCAACTCCAGCTCCTGGCCTTCTTGTGGCAGAACTGTTCAAACTGACAGGAGAAGGGGTGAAGGCGAATATCTGGTGCCTGAAAACCAGACGCTTCAGGTAGATGAGAGGCATGTTTGGTAGCTCATCTACCACTGCTAGCAAGATTCTTCAACTGCCGTGCGTAGAGTGGGGCTCCTCCCAGCCAGTGAACAAAGATGCAAATGGGGTTGCCGCGTGGTGCCACTGTGGAAAAGGTGAAAGAAAGAGGTCAGGACTGCTCAAATCATGGCACCTCTGGTCTGGTAGTCAACTATGTCCTATGTGCACTCATATCAAGCAAAATGCCTGAACCGGCTTAACCCAGGGGTTAAGACACTGTTGGCGAGATTCTTCGGGTGCCACGTGTGGAGTGAAACTCCTCCCGACCAATGAAGAAAATTCAAAAAAGAAATTAGAGTTGCTGTGCGGCGCCAATGTGAAAAGGTGATGGAAAGGATAAAGTGAAGATTAGTTGGTATGTCTAGTGGTCTCATGCGAGAGCTACTCATACCATGGCACCTGTGCTCTAGAGGCTGGCCACGTCCGATATATACCCATACTGGTGAAATATGCTTAAACCAGGGGTGAAACTTGATGGCTACTCATGTCACGATACCTCTGCTCTAGAGGTCGGTCACATCCTAAACACACCCATACTGGGATAATATGCCTAAACTGGCTCAACCCAGGGGTGAAATTTACTAGTGGCGAGGATTCGTCCTCTTGGACAAAAGCTCTGTCCTGGTCTCAACTAGGAAGGGGAGCGGCGGCAACCACAAAATGCTGAAGTCGGAGACACTGGACCAGGGCAGTCTAGATAGGCAACCACCTCTCACCCTATGGGGATGTATGCATATCCTAATCACACTGAGGTTTTCCGGTGAGAAAGTCCAACACTGGACTGGATGGGCAACCACCTCTCACCTGGCGGGGATACACAGGTATCCCAAAACATTTCGAGGTTTTCCGGTGAGAAAATCCAACTCTAGGTTGGATGGGCAGCCACCTCTCACCCAGCGGGGATATACTGATATCCAAAACCCGTCAAGGTTTTCCGGTGAGAAAGTCCAACTCTGGATTAAACTGGTGCAATGAAAACCACGGTGTCATGCATTCCCGCTTCTGAGACCCACCAAGAATACAGGCCCAAGCCCTTCGATACTCTGAACCTCTTATGGTCCTCTCATGGATCTCATGTGGTCCTTTCAGAGACCACAGGGGGACCACGGGACCTATCGAGGACCACAGGTGTAAATTCAGTAGGATCACGGGGCGGTTTTGGTGGTAGAAGCGAACGAAGAAGAAGAGAAAAGTATTTGATTAGACTGACCATGTGGAAAAGTAATAGATCTGATTTGAGATGGCAAAAAACCGCATGGAATGAAGAAATAGTTACCGAAAACTATTGCCATCATATCTGATGAATGAATGATTGAATAATGTCTATATTCATTTGAATTTGTCATTCATTTGTGGATTAGGAGACCCGCTGTTTTCATACTTTACCTTGCAGCGTCTGGTTGCTTCTTACTGTTTGCTTGCCTGTAGAATTTAGAGTTTATGTGCTTGTACTTGCAACTTGCAGGACACACTTCTGGTATCTGAGTCTTCTTCTGGCAGTCAGCAGAAGTTCAAGGAGAGAAGGGTCTTCCTGTTTGAACAAATTGTCATCTTCAGTGAGATGATAGAGAGAAAGAAAGGAAATTTCTCCAATGCAACTTATATCTACAAAAACAGTCTGAAGGTAAAGATCTTTATGTTGTAGTTTCAGATGAACATCAGTTTATTGCTGGATATTTTATTTTGAACATTATGTTGAGAAGAAAGAAATGTGTGGTGGAGCTTGAGATCGTACATGGAAGAGGGTTATTTTAGCTAAAATTCTGAAAATAACGGGCAGTTGCATCCATTGAACATTACCCATAATCTTAGTTTGTCAAAGTTGGTGTTTGTAGTCATTAACCCTTCCTGTGCCTTTCATCACCTAGACAACGGTTACGGTTTCTCACGTGGTGCCTTTAGTCGCTCTAACGATGTTTGGTTTGTTTCATTAAAAACCCAGTGTAATGTTTAGATTGTAAACATTTAGTGCGCATGCCCCGTGACCTTTTTCAAAATGACTAAAGAGTGCTTAGTTGCAAGGGAGAAAATTGAAGTTTTATGTGAGAAATTTCAATTTTTGGTGATGTAGATAGGGATATGGACATGCCCTGTGACCAGACCACTGTTCTTGAATGTATCCCAAGTAGATCTAGACATATTAGACGACTGAAGAAGTAGTTAGAAGGTTATTTCAAACGTTATTCCACCGATAATGCAACATTGAATCACAATATGACACAAGTAATAACGCCGTTCCTAATTTTTTTCCTAGTTTATATATTTTCGTATCACAGCTTTACTGCAGTGCTTTGTGTATAGTTGTATACTTATACACTAATTATTGTGTGTTACCAAAAATTCTGTGTCTGTCAACGTTGATATCTTACCAGAAATAGAGCAGACATGAAAGACCTCTTGTTAATGATGAGATTCATGTAAGCAGCCCATCCTTGTCTAGGTGGCAGATAGAGGGAGCTTGATTTTGAAATACTATGAGAAAGTAAAACATTTGCAAAGTGTGAATCTTTTCACACAATTTAGTTGCGTGTGCGTGTGTTTTTTTAATTAAATAAAACTGAATTTGAAATTTTAATGTGAAGTGAACTACAGTATGTTTAATGAAAAAGATCATTTTTACAGGTGAACAAAATGTCTTTGATGGACAAAGTGGAGGGCGAACCACTGCGCTTTCAGCTGAATGACAAGACACCAGGGTCAGATGTGCGGATGATTATCCAGGCAAACTCTGAAGAAAACAAGGATACATGGATTAGACAGATTCGATCAATTCTGGATATGCAAGGAAACTTTCTAAGAGGTCTGTGTTGATTGTATCATCTTGTTTATATACATTCACACACAAGAAAGAAAATATATATTGTTGTCCTCATAATTACCAATAACAAAACAGTCGCCTTCATAACCAGATCTCTTTCCATTTCTCATGTTATTATTGTTCAGAAAGCACCTCTAACTGGGGATAATTATGATAGTAGTTTGAAATGGCTTTCCCCATATCCCATGACATACACCATAAAATTGAACAATGTTGTCCGTACACAAGAATACTGGGCAGTAACATACACATGATTTGAGATTGGAGAGAAGACACACATTATTTGAAATTGGAGAATAAGACACTTGATTTGAGATTGGAGAGAAGACACACATTATTTGAAATTGGAGAATAAGACACTTGATTTGAGATTGGAGAGAAGACACACATTATTTGAAATTGGAGAATAAGACACATGATGTAAGATTGGACAGTTGCACACAAGAAAATTGGACAGCAGCATGTGCGTGATTGAAAAGTGAACAGTAACGCACTGTATATAACATGTATATTATAAAAGTTATTGCTGTCTCACTTGAGTTTATGTTTTGATTTTATCTCCATTTTATCTGTTACTCCTGTCTCACTTCAGTTTTTCTCTTTTTTGTGGATGAATTGTTTGTTGTTCAGTAAATTGAGATCAATTGTTTTATTTGTGTGTTATCATATCCACAGCACTGCAGTCCCCAATAGCATACCAAAAGGAGCTAACTAAAGAGCTGTAAGTGAACTGTTTGTGGTTTTGTTTATACTGTTCATTTTTATCACAGGTAGACAACTACAATAAACATTAATTAACTTTTCACGTATGAAGTAGGTATCAAATTATATGAAATATCTAAATTACTTTCACTTGCTTCATTTAGCAGTGAGTGTTTGTTGCAGGAAGCATACACGGATTGATTGATTGATTGATCTTTATTTCAAAAGGGTTAAGAATTGGGCACGCAGGCCTATCTGAGATTCATTGTGGAGAATTTTAAAACTATATGGAATACCATTTAAAATTGTCAACATCATTAAAGATATGTGTGTGCAGTCAACACAGAAGAAGGAATGAGCGAATGGTTCCAGATTGAAACAAGGATGTATACTGTCTCCCTTGCTTTTTGGAATTTCCATAGACTTCATAATGAAAAAAATGTTGCACAGGTAAAATGGGCATTGATTTGGTACATGGGACCCAACAAGAAGATCTTGATTTTGCAGATTACTTAATTCAGTGACAATGTGAACTTGATGCAAGAAAATAACAGTTACCCTGTCTTCACTGGCTAGCAAAATAAGACTTGAAATTATGAAACTTCTCATTATTCAAAAGGGAAATATATATTTATGTAGAAGGAACAGCTGTTGAAGAAGTACATCAATCTGCATACCTCTGCAGATACATAGACCAGGATGATGACACCAGAAAGGAAGTTAGAATTAGAATTGCAAAAGTAGCATTGACCTTGAAGAATCTTGAGAACATATGGCATTCAAAAGTTTTAAGCACAAAAACCAAGTTAAGATTATTCAATTCAAATGTAATATCCACCCTCATTTATGCATGTGATAGCTGGAAAACAACTAAAGAATTAAACAACAAATTAGGCTCTTTTGAAAACAAATGCATAAGGAAAATACTTGATACAAAGTGGAACGAGTTCAAGAACAACACAGAGATAAGTCAGATGAGCGAACAACAACCAATCTCATGAATGATCAGTAAAAGGAGATGGACATATGTCGGTCATGCGATGAGAAGAAACAATCAGAGAATCCCAAAACAAGCTATCAAATGGAACATAACAGGTCAAAGAAAAAAAGAGATCGACCACATGAAACGCTAAAGAGGACATTGTTAAGTGAGACATAAAATCCCTTGATGAAGTTGAAAACCTCACTGAAAACAGGAAAACTTGCCAAACTACCATGTGAGCCCTGTGTGATGTTTAACGGCACAGAAAGGATGTAAGATGATGTTTGTTGCCAGTATAACATAAAGTTAATTATGTTTGTAAGACAGGAACTGAATATTTGCAGATAAAGTTTGAATGCAAATACAGATTACAAGTTAAAAGTTTGACAGAATTAAAACTTATAAACATTGAGTTTTGTTACATTGGTTCTAGAGTGCTTGAAATGTTAATATGGCATGGATGTTGGGCAGTCCAGAAGGAATATTAGTTTTAGTACTAGAAATTTTAGAATTTGAATTTTAAATATATCAAGTTTATCATTGCTTTCCCAAATATGAATTTAGATTGAATATTCTGTACATTTTTGCATGTATTGATTTTGAACACAATTGTGGCTGCTATATGTTTATAGTTTTACATGTTACATGCCAAAACCAAGTTTTATTTTACAAAGTATAGTTTAAAAGTGCAAATAGTACTCTTGTCAGGATATTTCTAAATTCATATTTTATGCATTAGCTGAGAGCTTTTAAAGGACTTTATTGTTATTTCGTTATAGTGGGTAATGAACTACATTGATACCATGAATGTAATTTATGTGTGTAATAGGTCAGCCCCAGAATTCAACTCCAATACTGGAGAGTCATCGTTAAGAAAAACTCAGTCACATCCCTTGAACAGGGCCCATAACCTGAGCCCATCGAAGTTGGTGGCTGCCAAAAGTCTCACTGAAAATTCTAGTGCAGGATCAAAGTACAAAAGCGATAGATGCAGGTCAGTTCCAGGACCTTTCCCTCAGTCTCTGGTTGAGTTGTCCTCAAGTGGAGGGAGGGAATATCCTCTTGGAAAGGCATCGTGCCCTAACTCACCATTGGAAACCAGCAAAGACTTTTTACGTGGGAACAGCAGTGATGGAAGTCTACGGAAATTTTCCTCCCCAGCTGTGGATGCAACTAGTGGATCTTGCTCTCCAAAACCCAAAAGGAATATTTTTGAGGGGTTTCGAAACACATTGGGCCGTAAGTCAAAGTCAAGTGACTCAGCAGGAGGCAGATCTACCGCAGACACGGCCATGACTTCATTACCTCAGTCACCATCCAGCTTAAGTGGTGGCGTGGATGCCTTCACAGTTTACCCAACAGAGGGAGGAAGTTCAGAAGCTAGAATAGCTCCACCTGAATCTTCGGATGAAACAGCAGCAGCAGCAGGAGCATCGATGTCAACGTCGGTGAATATGACAGTTTCATTGAATTCCACCACATCCTCATCAGATCGGGTAAGTGGACATAATACCAATTTATGATGACAAGGGGTGGTAACTTGTGTGGTTTTTATGCAAGGTAGAAAGTTACCACCCTTTTATGTCATAAGCTGTGTCCTGCTCCTTCATTGGCTGATTAATTCATTTCTTAGCTTTGTTGCATTCAGTTGTGCATCGTCCTCTCGTCAGTTTACATGTTTTACTTGAATGTGTTTGTTGTTCTGCTTGTTTCAGACAGGTTTTTTTGGTTATTATTTCTGCATTTTGAACTCTAAATACTCAGTCGTGACGCTCCCTTCTTCTCATAACCAGAACCATAATAATGACTTTTTAATGAGCAGTCACTGGAGATCAGTTGACAGTCTAATGCAGTGGTTCTCTACCATTGGGGCATTATCTTTTTCTCCCACCCTGGAAATGTTAAGGTTTAAGGAGGGAAACTGGGACCACAGATGGACACACTCAGACTCTTGGATTATTGGTCTTTGTAAAGTATAGAGCAACATTCCAACAGTTTGAGTCTGTCAGTCTACGGTCGCAGTTACCACCTTGAAAGTCCTGGAGGAGATGGGAGAATCCCCCAACGGTTGAGAACTCTTGGTCTGATAAATAATATGTATTTGTATTACATGTGGAGTATGAAATTGCCTGTATCACTCAGTAATCAGAGACACAGTTATGATATCTGCTCATCCAGCAGATCTTGGACTTTTGACCTTTGAGATCACTACTATCAATTTAGCACATGTAATCACCTACCCCTCCACAAACAAGTCCAATTCAGCCATGTTCATTTTTATTGAAATTGTAAATTGCTCACAGATTGTAAAAAAGTGGATAATTTTTGGAGCAGCAAAGCTTTTGATCAACTGATGTTCCAAAAATGAGCACAATGCACTAGAAATGATTCTGCTTCACATGTACAGTCTCCATAAATTTATGTTTTCAGCCCTACTTTTGTAGGGTCTTGGGCTCAAAGGGTTAAAATTGTAGCAGTTTGTTATTAAATGTCAATGTATATAGTGTTAATCTTTCAGCGCATATAATTGTTTTAAAATAGTTAATAAAGACCTCATGACTTCAATGCACTGTTTAAGTATACAGCAGTACAAAACTTGACAAGAGGATTTAAGGAATATATCTTTCTTTCCTAAAATCTTTTATGTGAAACTCTCTTCAGAGAAAGATGTATATTGTAACAAGACATTACTCTGGTATCTAGCTTGGGTTGTTATTATAGTTGCTACAGATGCAGATAAAATAGCTTCTTGTGTGAGTTAAGAAAGATGGTAAGGTTACAGAATTCACAACTCCATACAAGCAAGTCTTTTGCTCTTGCTGTTTTTTTTTCTGTGGAAAATTTATTTATGTGTTACCGTTTCTTGCTTGATTGTGTATATGAATCTTAGTTATTGCATGAAGTTTGATATAAGTGTGCATTTTGTCAGATGTACTTCTTGGTATTCCTAATTTCTCATGAATATTTGATATAAGTGTGCATTTTGTCAGATGTACTTCTTGGTATTCCTAATTTCTCATGAATATTTGACATTAGAAACCAAAGGCTGATAGCTTGTGTGTTGTTTTCAGTGTTTAATCTTAAAAAATTACATAATACATTTTTTAAATCACAGAAACTTAATCTCGGATTATTTTTTTAAACATTAATCATTTAATATAGAAAAAAAAATAGGGATACTCTGATAAAGTGATACAAAGAAAGAAAGGCAGCAGATGGAATTATGGACACCAAATGTCACAAAGAAAGAAAGGCAGCAGATCATATTATGGATACATGATCTCATACCCTTTTTTTCCCTTATTTGTACATCTACATAAAAAACTGATTGAAACAACTCAACTACAAGGTGTGTAGAATAAGTAATGAGACTTATTTTATTCAGCTAATTGGGGGGGAGGGCAGATTCTCCAGGCCTGAAGGTTAGTGGGATGTTAGTTAAAAGGTCAATATCTCTTCATTTGGCTCTGAGCTTTTACAGAGTGCGGATAACTTGCAAAGTTGACAGCTGTTTCAGCATCGCGTAACAGTCAAAATGCAGAGGAGTGTCGAGCATCGATACACAAAAAAGTTTTGTGTTAAACTTGAAAAATCCTCAGCCAAGATGTTTGCAGTGGTATAGAAAGCCCACAGGAAGGATGCTTTATTGAAAGCACAAGTGTTTCTGTGGCACAAGATATTCAACGAAGGAGGAGAGAGTGTTGAGGATGAGCAACACACAGGGCACCCATTTACATCTCACACTTCCAACAGTGCTGATAAGGTGAAACTGGTTTTGGATTCTGACCAACGTCTGATAGCAGATCAAGTGGAACTTCCAAAATCCATTGTGCATGAAATCATCATGAAAGAATTAACACATGCAGAAAATTTGTGCCAAATTGGTTCCTAACGTTTTGAGCTACAAACAAAAAATGCAAACCGTGTGTCAATTTTTCATGAGCTTTTGGACCATGTGAGGAGTGAACCTGATGTTTTGGAGAAACTGATATTCAGTGATGAAATGTGGGTCTTTGAGTATGATCTGGAGACAAAAAGACAGAGCCCTGAGTCGCACACTACCAAGACTCCTTGACCAAGGAAGGTTCAGATGTGCAAATCGAAGATGAAATTGATCCTCTGTCTTTTTTTACTTTAAGGGTGTTGTCCATAAAGAGTTTGTACCACCCGGACATATGGTCAATGCAGCATTTTAAGTGGAAGTGCTTAAATGGCTGAAGAACAGAGTCGCTTACATCAGCCTGAAGATCGCCAGCGCCTGGGTTCTTCACCACAACAATGCGCTGAGCCATGTGTTGCTGCTAGTGAGAGAGTTTCTGGCAGAACAAACCATGGCAACGCTGTGTCAACCTCTCTACAGCCTGGACTTGGGCCCAGCTGACTTCTTTTTGTTTCCCTTGCTCAGATCAAGCTTGAAAGGCCACCATTTTGGGGCTGTTAATGATGTCCAAGCTGCCATGACAAGTGCTTTGAAGGAGATACCTGTTCAAGACTTCCAGACGAGCTACGATGCATGACAGAACTGCTGGCAACGGTGTATTCATGCTCAAGGATGTTATTTTGAGTATACTTAAGTATGTCTTGAACAAATTGAATTTTATGGAATCAGTCTCATTACTTACCAGACACACCTTGTATATATATTACTCAGTGGAGGCCTGCCAAATTCTGAGTTTTATACATTCTGCCAGATGTGAGTAATAAGTTTTCTGACTGAGCAAATTCAGAAACAAATAGATGGTAGAGAAAAATCACTCGAATTATGGCCGTAATTATTTATAAATATTTGACACTAAATTTTGAATTAACTTTCATATCATGTGATGACTACTATAGATGTTTGTTGAGTCAGTAGTTATGTGACACTACTTTAAATATTTAATAGTTGAAAGTTGGGGAGCAGATCCATACATTAAAACACTGTACTACTAGCAACATTTTTATCATTAAATTTTTTTTTTTATTAAATATTTGAAAATGAATGTTTCAAGTTTTATGATTATTCTGCCAAGTACAAATTAGAATGAGATATTATAAATATTATAAATAGATATTTTATCATGAAACCTTTATTACATACACACATAAACATATTTTATGCCCTATAGGGTTTCCAGGAAAGATTCATTCCTCAGGAAGTCAGCTTTGTATATCTTACTGTGCTGTTTTAGAAAATCTTTATGTGATATCATGAGAGTTTTTGAAGTTGTATTGTCCGGTGAGAAATTTCTAGAGCCCTAAAATGAGTAAAATGACAAGATCAGATTCCTGCCGGCAAATGACAAGTTCCCTCAAGCAGAGCTGGCATCGTCTGGATACAGAGTTTAATTATAGCAACTAGAAAATACATAAGAGGAAATATGATCTCATGAAGTAGAGATGAGAACACTGAGGAATGAAGGAAGGAGATACATGGAATAGATTATTCAGCCCGTGAAAGACAATACAGGCAAATCATAAACCTCTATCCAAGAAACACAATTCTCCTAAGTTCAAAGGTCTAGAGTGCTTGTCTGAGGGGAGGTACCTCTGATGGTCTGAGATGTAAGTCTTGTTCTCCATGACAAGAATTAACTAACTTTTTTTTTTTAAGCAAATCAGTATTTATCATCTTGTCATGATTGTAGCTCTGTTGCCTGTAACCATTTAAGACCCTTTTTTATGCATGTTTTTTTGTTGCTGAACACAAAACTGACCTGTACAGCTAAGGGAAACCAGCTGACCACCCATACACCTTTACACTCTGACTAACTCAAAGTTACAAGTTCATTCATAGCTTTTTCATGCAATACACAAATCAAGAATCACTTCATTTTCATCATCTTGCAGATTCTGATCAAGCTATAGATCTGATGAATGCTAGCTACAGGCAGATTGTTTTTCTGCTTAGTAAAGATATGAGGAATATCCTCGAGTTAATGATCTGCCCTTGCTGCCAGTTATTCTGAGTGCTGTGGGAATGATTAGATTCTCTGTTGTTCATGGATAGTGATAGCTAGCGGTCATAGCTTTCTTCTCAAAGAGATGAAATGAAGACCTGAGTTAGCTCCAGCATTCAGTCCCATCTTCCAGGCCGTTACAACAATCAGCTGCCAGAAAGTAACAGTGCCAGGATGTAACTTACACACATAGTGCTTCATCAGCTGTGCCATAACAATGCCAGGATGTAACTTACACAGATAGTGCTTCATAAGCTGTGCTATAACAGTGCCAGGAAGTAACTTACACAGATAGTGCTTCATCAACTGTGCCATAACAGTGCCAGGATGTAACTTACACACATAGTGCTTCATCAACTGTGCCATAACAGTGGACACACTTGTTCTAACAAAAACCACAAATACTTTTCTCTGTCAGCTGTAGAAATGGGTACCTGACTTCAAGAGCTGGGGAAGGAAAGACAGCCAGGTACTATCACATCATCCTCGTGTGTGCCAACAGGTCAAAGAAAATACAAGTAACATATCCCATATCCCTTAGGTTCCTCCATGACGTTATAGGACTATCTTTACCTGTTACTTTTTTTCTGTAAAGAGCACATATTGTCTTTGTTCTGCCTCCAAGTTATTTGCCAGCAAGATCACACAAGCTGTGCATTGTGAGAACACGTGTACAAGACGAGCCTGATATTGAGCATAAAATAACTTTGTAATAGTTACACTTGAACTTTCATTTTAATATTTTATATATATGACTCTCAGTGTTTATAAGTTTCTTATTTACTACACTTTTAGAAGTTTATACTGGCATTAGCTTTGTCAGAATTGTATCATTTATTTATGGCTTTATATTTTTAGAAATGTGATTGCAGCGTTTCAAGCAACATTATTGCACAGCACTGAAATGTGGGGTTTTGTCAGAACATCCCTCATCAAAAACTGTAAATATGCTTGTATCTTGGTAGAAATCTTAACACTGTGTCCCAAGAGTCAGATAAGGAAATTTGTCTTAACCTCCAAAACAACTTTACTTCTACCCCAAAACTTCTAATGTTTTAGAATCTAAACCCCAGATGAAGTGTCTGCACCAGAATGTACCAGTAAACCATGAAACTGTGTTTGGAAGATCTGACACCGAATCTGATCCTAGACTTGCACGCCTCACTATCATCATGTGATATTATCATTGAAGTAATGTTGAATGACTGTGGTAGAATGAAAAGTGAATAATGATAGGGCAGAATGTTAGATTGGCTGAGGTATCTAATTCTGCACCCTTTGAAAATAAAATTAATCCATACCCAGCATGCTTTGGATTTATGATTTGGCTGAAATTTGATCTTAAGGTTTTGACGGCTTCTTCTTCTTTCACTTCTACCGCCAAGATCACCCCGTGATCCTACTGAATTTACTCCTGTGGTTCTCACAATAGTCTCATTTAGGATGGAGGCTCAGAGCATCGTGGGGCTTGGACCTATATTCTCGGTGGGTCACAGAAGCGGCATTGCATGACACTGTGGTTTTCGTTACACCAGTTTAGTCTAGAGTTGTACTTTCTCACTGGAAAACCTCGACGTGGTTTGGATATAAATATATCCCAGGTCGGGTGAGAGGTGGTTGCCCATCCAGCCTAGATTTGGACTTTCTCACCGGAAAACCTCGACGTGTTTTGGATAGCAGTATATCCCCACCGGATGAGAGGTGGTACCCCAACGTGATTTGGATATAATATATCCCTGTTGGGTGAGAGATGGTTGCCTATCTAGACTGCACTGATCCAGTGTCTCCGACTTCAGCATTTTGTGGTCATGGCCGCTACCCTTTCTGGTGGTGACCAGGATGGAGCTTTTGTTCAGGAGGATGAATCCTCATCACTAGTGAGTTTCACCCCTGGGTTAAGCCAGTTAGGTGTATTATCCCAGTATGGGTTTATGTAGGACATGATGGGCCTCTAGAGTGGAGGTACCGTGATATGTGTAGCCGTCAAGTTTCACCCCTGGGTTAAGCCGGTTTAGGCATATTGTCCCAGTATCAGTGTATATAAGACATGGTCGGGCTCTAAAGTAGAGGTGCCATGGTATGAGTAGCCCTCACTGCGAGTCTACTGGCCATAAATTTCACTTAATCCTTTCCATCACCTTTTTTCACATCGGTGCCGTGTGGCAACCCTGATCACATTTTTCTTCATTGGCTGGAAGGAATTTCACCCCACGTGCGTCAGCTGAAGTTCCTCGCCAACAGAGTCTTAGTTTAACCCCTGGGTTAAGCCGGTTTAGGCATTTGAGCCATTATGGGTGTATATAGGATGTGGCTGGCCTCTAGAGCAGAGGTGCCGTGATGTGAGTAGCTCTGACTGTGAGACTACTGACTACTTCACTTAGTCCTTTCCATCACCTTTTCCACGACGGCACCGCACGGAAACCCTAATCGCATTTTTCTTCATTGGCCAAGAGGAGTTTCACCCCACGCATGGCAGCTGAAGAATCTTGCCAGTAGGAGCTTTCCTTCTCCGAGATAAGCTACCAACCAAGACTAACGAGTCTCATCTACCCGAAACCGTCTGGTTTTCAGGCACCAGATATTCACCTTCTGCCCCTTCTCCTGTCAGTTTAAACAATTCTGCCATGAGAAGGCCAGGAGCTGAACTTGGACTGTCAGGCTATTTGAGATGCACGTCATGGAGACATTTAATTCGAATGGAGAGCGTATCCCTCACCCCACCTCTGGCTATTACAGTCCTTATAACCGGTTTTGATGACTGAAATTTGATCTTAGGGTTTCCATGGCTGAAATTTGATCTTAGGGTTTCCATGGGTGAAATTTGATCTTAGGGTTTCCATGATCAAAATTCCATGGCCATTGTGGCACAAATTTCACAGAGTATAAGAGCTGCAAATTCTTAATAATGGTTACATTTATGAAAGTCCATCAAAACATTGTGAGTTTTGTTTCTCATAATATTTTATTTGTGTACATTACATTTTTGTTTAAGTTTATCATAAAAACTACTCTCATCATGATTGACCAATGATTCCATAAAATTCAAATGATGTGCCCATATTTTCTGTTGAATCATTAGTCATGAGATAGACAGCTGCTGTACAGTAACATGAAAGTTTGTATTTTTGAATTTCTTTGTTTGTTTTGAATTATACATTTTCATTTGAGGAGTGATATCTTTAACTTCTTTAACTGTAACCAGATAGTTTCACTGATCTTTTCTTCTACTGCCAAACCAGGATTAACAAGTACATTTTTGGAAGCAGAAGTCATGTACATATTTTTGTTTCAGAATGCTTTTAATGGAGGCAAACACACTTTTATATGGGTTCAGTATAATGAAAGATAAGAGAGATGACAACTATGGTAAAGCTAGTTCTAGTGATAAAAGTAGACAGAGGTGTTTGGTTCAGTTTTACAGAAGGTAGAAAAGAATGAAGAAAGTGGCCAGGAATGATGATGTTCCGGTCTAATGAAGAGCAGCGACTTACGAAGACCTTGGTGCCGTCCAAGCTTCATGTTTTGAGAGTTGCCAGAAATTTTTCCCAGTTGTCAGAGTGCGGTCAAAGAGTTGCTTTATTTACTTAGTATTACACTGAGGAAACCATTTGTGTCCAACTTGTAATATTAATTAGATGCGCAAAGAAACCCAGATAAAGAAAACATCACTGGAGTGAAGACATGGGCAGATAAAAGTTTGTGTAACTGTTTCCAGTCAAATTGTCAAACACTTTTGCCTGTGCTGTAATGTGATGTGTTTACTGTTCTCTTTGGTTCATCAATATTGTTAGTGACATTGTTATAAATGACAGCAGTTTATTATATAGAGCAGAGTAGTAATCGGAGTAACAAGAACTGGCTAACAAATTATGTTGCAACAGCATTTCAGCCGTTATCTTCCTCAGACAAAACAATAAACCTTTTCACTGCCGCTGACGTGTTATGACTGCTGGTATTACTCTCCCATGTCAGTGCAAGAGATGTGTTAGAACATCATTGTCTCAGCTGTAACCAGCACCCTAACATATACCTCTGTGAGTAATGTCGCAGAACTACTTTTAGTTCCTCATGAGGCCATTGGAATTGTACCAGAGAAAGAATTAAAGTACAGAGAAGACTGGATGAAAAAAAAAAGAAGGAAAATAAAGAAAAAGTTAATATACAATAACACATACGTTTATAACATATTACAAACTTCTGAATGTAGAAGAGTTTTGAGAAAAGTGAATGTAATACTTTTTTTTTATATTTTTTTTTTCAAATTGTAGTTTTATCTGTTTTCCATTCTCCATCATCCAGTCTGCTTTCTCCTTTTATCTTTATTTGTTCATTGTTTTTCTAAATGATGAAAAAAAATGTTGAAAAAATGAAAGTTGCTTCTGCATTTGTTTGTCACAAACCTTAGTTTCTACATCTTTGTTGTGGTGACTCACTTAACTAAAAGTACGTTAAGTTATGTCTCCTTCTGTGTAACGAAACTAATAACAATGTTGTACATGTAAGGTTACTGAAGAAGACTTCAAACCCAAGTTAGGAAAAGATAACACTGATGTCGGAAAAGTAATGGGGAAAGAAGGAATTAATACGATAAAACAGAACGGAGAAAGATTAATTGAATTATGTCTAACAGGGGGTATGGTTATAGGGGGGACATTATTTCCACTCAAAGAGATAAATGAAACAACATGGATATCTCCAGATGATAGAACCAGAAACCAGATAGATCATTTTTGTATTAGAAAGCAATTCAGAACGTCTCTGATAGATGTATGAGCATATAGGGGTGCTGACATCAACGGTGATCACAATCTGTGTATAGGGAGGATAAAACTTAAACTGAAAAGCCAACACAAGAAGTACCAAGAAAGATAAACAGCCACAGCCCACAAGAAGAAATACTAACAGGAATTTCAATCTGGAGCTTTGCCAATCATTTCGCGCCACTCTGTGAGGTAGAGGAGATAGATATAGATGAATTATGGAACTCTTACAGCTGAGATAGATATATATATGAATTATGGAACTCTTACAGCTGAGATATATATAGATGAGTTATGGAATTCTTACAGCACAGTCATTATCACAGCACCAAAAGCAAGCGCTGGACTGCAAAAAACAAATAGAAAAGCATGGATATTGGATAACATGTAGAAATACTTACATGAAAGGTGAGTGGCCAAATTAGCCATGTTGAATGTAAAGACAGATTTTGGAAAAGATTTGGCAAAAGCGACATACAAAGACCTAAACAATAAAATAAAAAGTTCAGCTAGAAGAGACAAAATAGAATATATAGACAATATGGTGAAAGAAGCAGAGAAAGCAGCAAAAACAGGAGACAGCAAAACTTTGTACAACATACAGAAAAGGCTAACAGGTACCTTTACATCTAAAGAAAGACCAATCTTTAGCAAAACTGGCACCCTATTAACATCAAGCAAAGACCAAATATAAATTTGGGCTGAACACTTCCAAGAAATACTTAATCGACCACATCCAAAAGAATTGATAGCCCTTGAAACTGACTTACCAGTCCCACAACTAAATGTCAGCCTAGATGGAATTACATTGAATGAAATTGAAACGGCAATGAACCTAATGGTTAACAACAAAGCTGCAGGTTAAGATGAAATAACAGCCAAAATGTTAAAAGCTATTAACTGTGACAACATGAGCCAACTACAGAGAATGTTTAATACAGTTTGAAAAGAAGAAAAGGTCCCTTCAAATGGAAAAAAAGGAATCATTGTTAAAATATTTAAAAAAAGGCAACCTTAGTGACTGCAATAACTGGAGATGAGTAACCTTACTATCAGTTGTGTCAAAAGAATTTTGCAAAGTCATTCTGAATAGAATTAACATTATACTGAATACAATCAGTGAGAGAAGAACAGCAGCATTTCAAAACGGGAGAATCTGTCTTGACCAAATCTTTACTCTAAGAATAATACTTGAAGAACATATTGAAAAGCAAAAACCATTAATCCTGAACTTGGTAGACTTTAAAACAGCATTCGATAGCATATACAGAGATTCACTGTGGAGAATTTTAAGACTATATGCAATACCATCTAAAATTGTCAACATCATTAGTGACCTCTACAATGGGTATGTTTATGCAATCAACACAGAAGGAGGATTGAGCAAATGGTTTCAGATTGAAACAGGCTTGAAACAAGGATGTATATTATCTCCATTGCTTTTTGGAATTGCTATAGACTTCATAATGAAAAAATGTTACACAGGTAAAATGGGCATTGATTAGATACATGGGACCCAACTGGAAGATCTTGATTTTGCAGATGACATAACTCTTATCAGTGACAATGTGAATTTGATGCAAGAAAAAAACAAATACCCTGTCTTCACTGCCTAGTAAAATATGACTTGAAATTAACAAGGAAAAAACAAAAATAATGAAACTTCCCATTAATCAAGAAGGAAAAATATACATAGAAGGAACAGCTGTTGAGGAAGTACACCAATTTGCATACCTCGGCAGCTACATAGACCAGAATGATGACACCAGAAAGAAAATTAGAATTACAAAAGCAGCATTGACCCTGAAGATTCTTGAGAACATATGGCACTCAAAATTTATAAGCACAAAAACCAAGCTAAGATTATTCAGTTCAAATGTAATATCCACCCTCATTTATGCATGTGAAAGCTGGAAATCAACTAAAGAAATAGACAATAAATTAAGCTCTTTTGAAAACAAATGCCTAAGGAAACTGCTTGGTATAAAGTGGAACGAATTCAATAACAATGCAGAGATAAGACAGATGACCAAAAAACAACCTGTATCATGAGTGATCAGAAAAAGGAGATGGACATATATCGGTCACGTGATGAGAAGAAACAATCAGAGAATTGATTGATTGATCTTTATTTCAAAAGGGTTAAGAATTGGGCACGCAGGCCCGTCTGACATTCTGCCCTTTATCATACATCTTTCACTCTATTCCAGACATTCTACAAATATGCTGTTCATATAACATATAACAATGATAGAATACCAAAACAAGCTATCAAGTGGGACACAACATTCAAAGAAAAAGAGGTCGACCACATAAAACTTTAAAGAGGACATTGTTAAGAGAAGCCAAATTCTTTTTACATCCTTGGCATACCATTAAACATCACATAACATGGTAGTTCGCCAAGATTTCCTGTCTTGGCAGGTTATTCAATCTCATCAAGGGATGTTATGCCCACTGAACTGGCCTCTCTTAACAATGTCCTCTTTAGAGTTTCACGTGGTCGGCCTCTTTTTCCTCTGCCTGTTGTGTTCCACTTGATAGCTTGTTTGAGGATCCTCTGATTGTTCCTTCTCATCACATGACCGACATATGTTCATCTTCTTTTTCTGATCACCCATGAGACAGGTTGTTGTTTGCTCATCTGTCTTATCTCTGTGTTGTTCTTAAATTCATTCCACTTTATACTGAGTATTTTCCTTAGGCATATGTTTTTCAAAAGAGTCTAATTTCTTGTCTATGTTTTTAGATGATTTCCAGCTTTCACATGCATAAATGAGGGTGGATATTACATTTAAATTGAATAATCTTAACTTGGTTTTTGTGCTTATAACTTTTGAACTAGGCCAAATTAATAGGCATAGGTCCCTTGATGAGACTGAAAAACTTGCCAAAAACGGGAAAACTTGTCAAACTACAATGTGAGCCTTATGTGACATTTAACGGCAGGGTAAGAATGTAACATGTAAGATTACTGAACATGAATGTATGTTGTTCGTGTGAACTCCAGTCATTTTTTTCTAGCACAAGATCAGCATTTTGTTCATCCAGTTCTTATTTAGTGTTATGTTTTTCAAATCTTTTTGCAGATCTTACAGTTGCTACGTCAGGTTATATTCTTCCAATCATGAAAATATAGAGCAGAGTACAGCATTTTTTTTTTTTAAATCAGTGCTTTCTTGCTTCATGCTAACAGCTCACAATTTTGGCTTGCCGAAAAAACAAAATCAAGGATTTCCAAGTTATTTATAAGAGAAAGGTGAATCACTTTTCACATGTTCCTCACTCCTCTGTCATTTCTGGGATTTGGGAAGAGAGCAAAGAGTTTTTACATATATTTTACAAATAATTTTCATGTACTGTTCTTCTGTGTGCTTTCTGAAACAGTTAACAAATGCTTTTACCTTGTAGTTTTTTTTCTTTTGTAGTTGTTTTCACAAGCTAACAAAAACAAAATAACACATAACACTAACTTAGTTTTTCAGCATCTTCATGTGGTTTTGATGGTGGGGAAAGTATTAACAGTGCTCATGTCACAGTGCTCATGTCACAGTGCTCTTGAACCTTGCTGGTTGGTAATCATGGTGTGCAGCAGGGCTCTGTCATCCAACACAAACTCCTGTGTCACTTAAGCAAAAAGAGAAAAAAAAAAGCTGTTAATTTTGAATGTTTGAAATCTTATTCTTTATATATTTGTCATAAAAAATTATGAGGAGCTTGGAAAAAGTTGTTGTAGTTGAGCAGCACCTAATGGTAAGCCACCGCTGGCTTTGAGACATTTAGTATTATTTAACTGTAGCTTGGCTCCATCATTTAACACTGTTGTACCTGTAACACAGGTCTCCAGGTCATAGAGAAGAGAAATATGTTGTCAGAAACAAACCAGCAGGTGACTGTTTCATACTTTAGAAATTTTCATCTTTCAGAAAGATTGCTGCTGGGGTTTTGCCAGTTTTATAACAGTTTTTAAAAGATCACTAATCATTTGTGATTTCTGTTTTGTCCTCAAATTCAACATTTGAGCTCTTTGTGGGAATACTAGGCATAAAACATGAAAAAAAATCAGCAGTATATGATCCAGTGTCTTCTCTCTTTCTTCTCATGTGCTAAACAACAAATCTCTGTCACAGTTAATTCATATTTGCTTTTTATTTATTTTTTACTTTGTTTTGTTAATTCTTCACTATCATGTAAACATTTGATAAAACTGAATAGCAAAGCCTCAGTAATGCTGATAGTTTTCTTTGGTTAAATGTGTTGTTGTCATGCATAATTTGAGAATTCTGGTGTTGTTTGATATTCTGTAAAATCTAGAAGGTTATTTTGCTTGGTCATTAAGTTTAAAGTCTCAGAATAGACCACAAATAATTCTGCCATGTTTTCTTGAGAAGAAAATTCTTATACACACAAATAAAAGTGGTAGACCTGTAAAGTCAAAACATAGTGGCCATTATCACTTCATTGGAATTTGAGACATGTAATATCTGTAGACACTGCCAAATTTAGAACAAAAATTAACAGGTTAAAAATAGAATGTTTTGAAGTAAAAAAATTAAAATAAAGTGTGGATAGGAAGAAGGTGAAAAGAGTGGTGATCTTACATTTGATCTTGAAATAACAATAACAGCTGCTGGCAGTTTCGTAGATGAAATAAAATTATGAGTAGGTAAGGCAGGACCATCTTTTTATGGCATGAAGAAGATGTTAGCAATTAAGGTGTCCATAAAAGTGAGGAAAAGAGTATTGTTGTGCTGTATAGAGCCAATATTGCTGTATGGTAATCAAACATGGACAATTAACAAAAAGGTGACAGAGAAATTGGAAGCAACAGAGATGTGGTTTTGGAGAAAGATACAATAAATATCCTAAACAGACAGAAAAGCAAATGAAGAGATGCTCAAATAAGTTTTAGAATAAAGAAAACTAGTTAAAATGATAAGAAAAGAACAATTAGAATTTCTTGGACATGCCATGAGAGGACACAAGTTGGAGAACTTAGACATGCCATGAGAAGACACAAGTTGGAGAACCTAGACATGTCATGAGAAGACACAAGTTGGAGAACTTAGACATGCCATGAGAAGACACAAGTTGGAGAACTTAGACATGTCATAAGAAGACACAAGTTGGAGAACTTAGACATGTCATGAGAGGACACAAGTTGGAGAACTTAGACATGCTGTGAGAAGACACAAGTTGAAAGACTTAGACATGCCATGAGAAGACACAAATTGGAGAACTTAGACATGTCATGAGAAGACACAAGTTGGAGAACTTAGACATGCCATGAGAAGACACAAGTTGGAGAACTTAGACATGTCATGAGAAGACACAAGTTGGAGAACTTAGACATGCTGTGAGAAGACACAAGTTGGAGAACTTAGACATGCTGTGAGAAGACACAAGTTGGAGAACTTAGACATGTCATGAGAAGACACAAGTTGGAGAACTTAGACATGCCATGAGAAGACACAAGTTGGAGAACTTAGACATGTCATGAGAAGACACAAGTTGGAGAACTTAGACATGCTGTGAGAAGACACAAGTTGGAGAACTTAGACATGTCATAAGAAGACACAAGTTGAAGGACTTAAAATGCCATGAGAAGACACAAGTTGAAAGACTTAGACATGCCATAAGAAGACACAAGTTGAAAGACTTAGACATGCCATAAGAAGACACAAGTTGGAGAACTTAGACATGCCATGAGAAGACACAAGTTGGAGAACTTGGTAATGAGTGGAAAATTCAAGGGTACAGAGGAAAGCCAAGAGAAAAATATCTCAGTGGCCTGTCCAAGTGGCATGGACAGAGAAAAGCATATGAATTGGTCAAAGACACCAAAGACCACACAAGATGGAGAAGCATGATCAGCAGTGCTACTTTACACTAATTTTTCAAGTTTATCCATGTCTTGGTGGTGTTTGTTTGTTTTTGTCTGTTTGTTGAGTTTTTTTCCTTAGTTAATTATTTGGTAATTATTTATATCTGTTTTGTGTCCCTTTGTTGCATTTGTTTCCTGTTTGTTTGTACATTTCTGCACTGAGTAGATCAGCCACAGAGAAGAAGAAGAGTTTGTTTATAAGAAAGACAGCTCTGGTGTCTAGTTAAAAAATAAAAATCTGGAATGATTTTAGTGAATCAAATCATAAATTGTTAATTCTGCCATAGATAGTCAAGAATTAATAAACTAATTTATTTATTTTATGAATATATAAATTCATTATTTTATAATATAGAGAATTACGTGCAGGCTGTGTGATACAGTAAACATAACACCAGATTATGTTGTTTTCCAAGTATTCATTTTCTTCTTCAATCTCCCTACAACTGTGAGCTGGTGGTTCTTTGCAGCTGATTCAGTGATGATGTTGAAGCACAGCGTCACGTGGGCTTCGGAGCAGGTTATGGCAGCTAGTTTTTCTGTCCCTAAGTGCGGCTAAAAAGCAGAGAGTGTGAAGTGCCTCTTTAGCAGATCTTGCCTCCATGGGGACTGTGACAACCCCTGCCCCCATGGGGACTGTGACAACCCCTGCCCCCATGGGGACTGTGACAACCCCTGCCCCATTAGCCAGGTTAGGCCTGTTACTGGGGTATCATCAAAGGGGGGGAGGGCAGCAGGGTGGTGGTTGTTGTTGTTGTTATTGTTGTTGTTGTTGTTTGAATTTGTGTTTTTCTGGCTCCCATTCTGTGTTATCTGTTATGGAAAATCTTACCACGTGCTTGAAACAGTTCTAACACAGCAGCTGTGTCCTTGATCTTACAGGACAGGGCATTCTCACATGACCAACATTGTTGTTGACGTACAGTCTTATTACAGCAGTCAAAGTTAGCTCTTTGTAGCAGATGCCTTTAAGATCTTTGGACAATAAGTTAAAAAAAGGAGCAGATTACAGAGTGGGTCTACTTGAACCTGTGGAGTGGGTCTGGTTGAATCTGTGGAGTGGGTCTGCTTGAATCTCTGGAGTGGATCTGAAAAGTGAGCTAGGTGCAGTTGTAGGTGAGCAGCTGGCACTGGGTGTAGACTGAAGGAGCACAGTAGCTTGTTTCCTGGAGTCTTGACATTTCAGTGGGATAGATAGAAATCTTGACTGGGACCAGCTTATCTTAGCTTTGATATTTGAGCTGTCTGTCCAGCTTAAACAGCTTTGTTCCTGTCTGACAGAGCTAACAGTGAAGTGGTGGTGTAGAGCCTTGAATCAAGGTCAGCTTTCCTTATCTTTGATATTTGAGCTGTCTGTCCAGCTTAAACAGCTTTGTTCCTGTCTGACAGAGCTAACAGTGAAGTGGTGGTGTAGAGCCTTGAATCAAGGTCAGCTTTCCTTATCTTTGATATTTGAGCTGTCTGTCTAGTGATCTTTGTTCCTCATAGACCAAACTAACAACAACAAAAAAACTAGCCTAGCATTTGTATGATGAAAATCTGATGATGTTTCCACACACGTGCCATTACATTTTTAACTGTTTTAATTAAAGCTTAGAAATTATGCAGACAAACACTTGCCAGATGTTGGCACTCATGATAATTTGTCAGTCTGTGTTGTTTATTAAAAAAGCAGTTCCTACCTTTGTTTTAACATTTTCTTATGGTAATATGATCCACGTACAGAATGACACCTGAATTTGTTCAGATTAAAAACATGTCCAGGAATATATTTTTAAAAATCATATTAACCATGAAAGGTGTTCTTTTAACAACCTGTGAAGTGTTCTTCTACAGCATGGGAAGTGTTCTTTTACAATTATAAGATTCTTTGATGATAATATACCATAGATGTTATCTTTGATAAAACACACCATAAAAAAAAATGTTATACTTCATGTCACAGCATTGAATTTTGTATAAGAAAAAAGATTTAAAGCAAGAATAAAAATGGAAGACTGACAGGAACAGCTTTTTTTTTTTTTTTTGTATGGAATGATATAATTTAGAAATATTGTTTTCACATGGTAGAGAGATAGATAAAAGAGTGTGGTTCAGTTGTAGGAAAAGGTAGGAAAAGAGAGGGTTGGCAGTATGAGATTACAAGAACACATGGTAATGAAAACAGTAACAACAGCCCAATACTTTAGCAATATGCTTTTGTCTAGGGCACAACAGTAAAGAACTATACAAAATAAACACTCATGTGGCACAGATTAGGCAAGTGTAAAGGGAGGGCAGAACATAACAGTGGTTTACTTGCATGGATTTGGAATTCATTTAGCTTTTCTTCTTCTTCTTTGGGTTTCACCCTCAGAGAATGTCATCTGCTTTGTGCAGCATTTATGTGACTCTCAGTCTGACATGCCCAGCATCAGCTTGGCTGTTTTTGGCTTTGCCTGCCCATTGTGATTTCTGTTCATATGGCCAGACTACTTTCTGTCCACATGGCCAGACTACTTTCTGTTTCCAGGAGCATCGCCGGGAGGTGGAATAAGGTCTTGGTTCGCGAACCCTGATATAAGCAGTCCCTGTGGGTCGCTGAATGTCATTCAGCTTGAGTACTGTGTCTTCTGTCCCATTCATTTAGATAATAATACACTTGAATTCACTGAGTTAGTTAACTAATACTTGAGTTCACAAAGTTCTGATATTTTTATATGAAATTTTAAAAACATTTTGCAGCAGATTAAATGTCATCAAGTTTTCATCAACTCAGCCCATAGCTGGAAAGATGAAGCCTATCAGTGTTTGACAAGGCACATAAAAGTGCTATTTAATGCAGCTGTTTTCACTAGAATTTGGTTCTGTCTTGAAGAAGCATATTCCAGGTTCCGTGATAAAAGAGTGGACATCGTAAAGCCATGGGATCTTACTATACAGTCTGGTAAACTGACCCATTCATGAGATAACAGAGAAAACAGTTCAATACTGACTTCAACAAAAAAGATATTTGATAGACAGATCTTTGTGTTGGGCCAGAATACATGACATTTGGAAAGAAAATGAGGTCAGAAGACAGAAGTTCTAGTGCATAAATCTGTAGTCCAGGCCCCAGGCAGTTCTCTTGTCATTTTTCTCTCACATCTAAAGTGCCTTGTGTTGCTGTTTCTCACAGAGCTAACCACCACTTTACAAGTCTTTCTGCAAATGTCTTCATCTTGTGTTGCTGTTTCTCACAGAGCTAACCACCACTTTACAAGTCTTTCTGCAAATGTCTTCATCTTTTCCCTTCTTCATCTTGTGTTGCTGTTTCTCACAGAGCTAACCACCACTTTACAAGTCTTTCTGCAAATGTCTTCATCTTGTGTTGCTGTTTCTCACAGAGCTAACCACCACTTTACAAGTCTTTCTGCAAATGTCTTCATCTTGTGTTGCTATTTCTCACAGAGCTAACCACCACTTTACAAGTCTTTCTGCAAATGTCTTCATCTTGTGTTGCTGTTTCTCACAGAGCTAACCACCACTTTACAAGTCTTTCTGCAAATGTCTTCATCTTGTGTTGCTATTTCTCACAGAGCTAACCACCATTTTACAAGTCTTTCCGCAAATGTCTTCATCTTTTCCCTTCTTCATCTTGTGTTGCTGTTTCTCACAGAGCTAACCACCATTTTACAAGTCTTTCTGCAAATGTCTTCATCTTGTGTTGCTGTTTCTCACAGAGCTAACCACCATTTTACAAGTCTTTCCGCAAATGTCTTCATCTTTTCCCTTCTTCATCTTGTGTTGCTGTTTCTCACAGAGCTAACCACCACTTTACAAGTCTTTCTGCAAATGTCTTCATCTTGTGTTGCTATTTCTCACAGAGCTAACCACCATTTTACAAGTCTTTCCGCAAATGTCTTCATCTTTTCCCTTCTTCATCTTGTGTTGCTATTTCTCACAGAGCTAACCACCATTTTACAAGTTTTTCCACAAATGTCTTCATCTTTTCCCCTCTTCATCTTGTGTTGCTGTTTCTCACAGAGCTAACCACCACTTTACAAGTCTTTCCACAAATGTTTTCATCTTTTCCCCACTTCATCTTGTGTTCTTCACCTTCAGATTTGTCTGTCAGTTAGTTAGTAGACAAGAACTTCCTAGCTAGTCTTTCTACAGATGTCTTCATCATTGTCTTATTTCCCTCATTTGGTTTTCCATCTTGGAAACTCCCCACTGTTAAGTAGGCAGGACCCCCCCCCCCTTCCTTTGTTAGCTGTGTCCACGTCATCTTTCCTTTGTTAGCTGTGTCCACATCATCTTTCCTTTGTTAGTTGTGTCCACATCATCTTTCCTTTGTTAGCAGAGTCCACATCATCTTTCCTTTGTTAGCAGAGTCCACATCATCTTTCCTTTGTTAGCAGAGTCCACATCATCTTCCCTTTGTTAGCAGAGTCCACATCATCTTCCCTTTGTTAGCAGAGTCCACATCGTCTTCCCTTTGTTAGCAGAGTCCACATCGTCTTCCCTTTGTTAGCAGAGTCCACATCGTCTTCCCTTTGTTAGCAGAGTCCACATCGTCTTCCCTTTGTTAGCAGAGTCCACATCGTCTTTCCTTTGTTAGCAGAGTCCACATCGTCTTTCCTTTGTTAGCAGAGTCCACATCGTCTTTCCTTTGTTAGCAGAGTCCACATCGTCTTTCCTTTGTTAGCAGAGTCCACATCATCTTTCCTTTGTTAGCAGAGTCCACATCGTCTTTCCTTTGTTAGCAGAGTCCACATCGTCTTTCCTTTGTTAGCAGAGTCCACATCATCTTTCCTTTGTTAGCAGAGTCCACATCATCTTTCCTTTGTTAGCAGAGTCCACGTCATCTTTCCTGAAAATATCACCTTTTTTTTTTTAACATTTTCACATTTGTTTTTGTCCACAGTTTATCATTTCATTGTTTTGTTCACTCTGTAAGCAAATTATTTCTTGGTAAAAATCACAATGTCTGACACCTACATACCTCACAAATATTTTCTCAGTTGAAAAGTGCCATAATTCTTGTCATATTCTGTAAGATAAGAAACTTGTGTGAAAGAGTTTCTGAGGACTTTATTTTTGTTATGTTTTTTTTTATCTTTCTTTCTTTGAACAAAAGCAAACATTTAGCATCACAGTTGAAGCTTTAAGTCAGTGCTTTCAAACTGAAAATAAAGGGAGCACACTTTAGGATGTCCCAAGTGTTTTATGCAGTAATGATGATGATGATGGTGATGTGGTTTGTTTCCTAACTCTCTGGGTGTATCATTAAAGATGCAAAAAAAGCCCTGGCATTGATCTGCTGCTGTCTTCTCATCATTACAAGGAGCACATCTGTCTCTTCCTAACTGCCAGATATCATAACATCACCTGCTTGCACTGCAAGGAAGCCAGTTAGTTGAATGTAGTTCACCAGAGCTTCGGCATTAGCTTCAAGCACTCGAGGTGTTCACTTCATAAATAAAATGTGTATACAAAGTTTATTGACAGAAATTGTTCATAGCCTCCATGTTGGCACAAGATGTTGACTGTTTGAAATCCACTGATGCTGTCCCTTCTTGAGATGAAATTGTCTGCTAGTTAACAAATATTCCATGTAAGTGGTGGGTGAACATTTATCAAGTTTTGGTAAACATTCACTTGACATCCCACTTCACATTCACTTCACACCCCATAGTTCATTGCAAGAATTTTTATTTCTGCACATTTTCCACCTGATTGTAGTTTGGATATTTCACAAAAGCTTTAAATCCTCACATTTTACACACACACACACAAAACTGACTAGATTTCAGCACTCAGCTTTTGATATTTGAGTCATCCTTAACCATGAAGGTTTTATCAGATTTTATGCTTAGAAATGTTTCTGTTTGTGCTGTTCCAACTTGCTGTCCTGAGGGCAGTGTTATTAGCTTGTTAACAGTTCATATTAATTGTGCTAGCACAGCTGAAGTTCAAAGCTAAGATTGTTTGTGGTGTAATGGGACTGAAAGCTAAAAATCTAAAATTTTATGTGACACGGCTGGACTTGAAAGCTAAAATTTTATGTGGCACAGCTGAACTTTAAGCTAAACTTTTATGTGACATAGCTGAACTTTAAGCTAAACTTTTATGTGACTCGGCCGGACTTGAAAGCTAAAATTTTATGTGGGACAGCTGAACTTTAAGCTAAATTTTTATGTGGCACAGCTGAACTTGAAAGCTAAAATTTTATCTGGCACAGCTGGACTTGAAAGCTAAAATTTTATGTGGCACAGCTGGACTTGAAAGCTAAACTTTTATGTGACACAGCTGAACGTGAAAGCTAATATTTTATGTGGAACAGCTGAACTTGAAAGCTAAATTTTTATGTGCACAGCTGAACTTAAAAGCTCAAATTTGATGCCGCACAGCTAGACTTGAAACCTGAGATTTGATGGAGCACATCTGGACTTGAAAGCTAAAATTTGATGGAGCATAGCTGTTCATCACAGAAATATATGCAGCACAGCAGACATAATGTAGAATTTAGGGAAATGGAAACACTAATTCTGTGTGACATAAATCAGTCAGGTTATGTGTCTGTGTTACAAGCTCTCACATACAATACATATAAATGAGGCAACATATTTTTTAAATTTTACAAGAAAGTAACAGACTATGATGGCTTTTCACATTATTTTCATCATTAAAGTTTATAGGTTTAACATCATTTTATTTTCACTGTGGAAAGACTCCAGAGAAAAATCAATTATCAGAAGTAAACCCAAAAAATTCAATCCAAAAATACATAAATGTTAAATGTATAAATACATTTTGGCGTGGTCTTGTCTTTTCCTTATATATTGCATTTCTATGTTGAGGAACAAGTAGACCTTGATAGGGTGGTGGTTTGCTTCATGTATTGGGATATTTAAGATTTCTGTAATGTAATGAAAAGTACCATTATTTTTGTCACATTGTGTGACTTAAACCTTGAAAAATTCATTTTGGTAAAATTAAAAATATACAAAATCTCACTTGTCAAACATACAAACATCCTAAATAAAATAGGGATAGCAAATACTGACATATTAAATTCACTCACTGTAGACTTAAAAATGAGCATTTACCAAATGTATACTTGGATTAAGTCCCTTATTTGTGAGACGCAGCTTTGGTTGGCATCCCCACCTTCCCAGCATTCACCGACACCCATGAGGGTAGGCCTCACCTACTGAGGCAGATATTCTCTGCTTTCTTGCCCTAGAACTGATATTTTCAGGTGCCCATCTTTTTACAGCTGAGTCATTTGAAGAGCCCCAGTATGAGGTCACAAACCTATAACTGCAGTTCACTCTTGACTAGCTTTTTCTAACACATCAAATAAAAAAACCCCATTAGAGTGGCTTCAGCACACCAGCCACAAGACCGGATAGTAAGTTGTAACTCAAGTTGGTCGTTTTACATGAAAAGTGATTTTAAAAAGGAATGATTGAAGAAAAATGAAGCAAAAGGAAATAGTTAACATGCCATTGTAAATGAAAAAAGTTTTTTAAAAAACTATTGAAACTGGTACCATTTTTAGTGACAAGAAACTTAGAAAGTGGCATAAGTTCTTAGAAAGTTTCACAAGTTCTTAAAAGTGATAAACATTCACAACTTCTAACAACAAATCTAAATGCGAAGAGATTTAAGTAGAGACAGCTAATGGAAGTAAATCTTAACAGTCAATAGTTAATACTTCTTTTTTGTTAGCATCAATTGTTAATACTTCTGTTAACACAGTGCTTTGGCTGTTTCAATAATTGCTGTTTTGCAATCTTTTCTTTTGCTTGCTATTATTTACTCATTTTATAATTTCTTTATATGCTTACCAATGTTCATGTTGTCACAAACTTGCATACATAAAGTACTCTTATAACATTTTTCATAGTTAATATTTCATTTAGTTTATAATAGATATGTCAGTAAGCAGATAGGTCTGTATGCCTGAAGGGATTCTGTAATCTTATACGTATGCATGCCAGGTAAACTGTAAATATCTCAGAATATATTACGAAGGATATTTATTTCATTATTATTTGTAGATCTGTCAGAAAATATGAGGGATATTTATTTCATTATTATTTGTAGATGTGTCAGATTATATTCTATCAAAGCGCAGTATTGTTTATTTTAAACATTCAGGGCATACTGAATTTACAATACTGATATATATTACACATACAGATATTTTGCTTTGTGAAAAATAAAAGGCTAACGGTAACCAGGAGAGCTGTTAGGGAGGCAAAGTTCCGCAAGGGACATGCAAATGACTGAGTGACTGAACGGTAACCAAGTCATGCCATGGAGGCAGCTAGGGGATATGGTGTTAGCGTCCATATTTTCCTTGAACTGCTAGCGCACTGGAGGGTGATGTGGTCAGAGTCATTCCTGGCTGCCTTTCTGTTTCCAGTTCCAGAAGAACCCAGATGTCCCTTTCTGGAGCTTGGTGACTAGAGTCTGATTCACAGCACCGGCCTTTGCCGTAAGAGACAAGTGCACTAATCACCCAACTACATAGCTGCTCTTTTTATTGTCTTTGCTAGAATAAGCTGTGATCTTGTATAGTAATTCAGAAGTAAACTGTGTGATCCTATATAGATAGCCAGAAATAAGCTGATCCTATTTAGATATCTAGAAATAAATGATGGTCCTGTGTAGATGTCCAGAAATAAACTGTGATCCTGCGTAGATGTGCAGAAGTTAACTGTGATCCTGTATAGTAATTAAGATGTTTATTGTGATCATGTATAGTAATTCATAAGTTAACTGTGTCATCCTGTATAGATGTGCAGAAGTTAACTGTGATCCTGCAAAACTAGTGAATATCTTTAGTTTTATACTATATTCAAGACCTAAAACTTGCACAGCACATGTGTAGATTCATACCGTTTCAGAACCCACAATTTCAGATATTAACAGTTTAAATGAAATATCGATTATCTGTAATATTCTTGTTGTTTACTTCTGTGCCTAAACATTTGCTGCACAGATTAGAATAAAATGCACACTGCATTTAAGTTGTTATCTTAACACTGCTAGCAACTAACTACATGGCTGCGGTGGCCCCCTGCTGTATGGAAAAGAAGGTTTTGAGATATGTGCAATATTTGTTGAATAGTTTTGTTTTTTTCTTCCACGTTTATGACATACGCACACTCTGAATAAATTTTCACTTTCCTTGTTCTGTTCAGTGTTCTGTAGTTTATATATATTTTCTAGATGTTTGAATTCAGTTTTAGATGTTTGTTGCCTTAAACATTTTTTTTTGTGCACAGAAGGATTTCATGGCAAAGCTCAGCAGTGAAACATTGTGGTTTTTACTAGAGCACGTACCTGTTATGTTAGCACCCATGAGATAAACACTCAGATAGAATGGTAATGCTAGTGATCAAGAGTGGAAAATTAGTTGCAGCTAAACAACAGAGTTCTGCTGAAAGGAAAAAAATGTCTGTCTGGATTTTAGAGTCTGATGAAGGGCATATAATAACAATGCTACAAAAGCTTCTAAAAATGCACCTTTACATTATATTGTCAATTTTAACTGCAGCCATTGTGCTCATTTCTCAGATTTATAGATAGTTTATACAGCAGTAGAACCTGCCTAAAGCTTGTAGAGTGCTATATAATTGCTTTTAATGAACATATATGGATCAAGATTTTAGAATATGTCTTTTTTTTTCATTTATTTAGCCACATCTCTAATCATCTGTTTGTTCAATTAATAGCAGCCAGAAACAGCACTGACAAGTGGGAGAATCTTATTTGACTATCAGGCCATCAAGGAAGATGAAGTGACTGTTTCTAAAGGAGAACTGGTTCAGATCCTCAACACAAACCACCAGAACATGTATCTGATTCATCGACCAGCCAATCAAACGTCTCCTGCTGCTGAGGGCTGGGTGCCAAGTCATATCATTGGTCCACGGGATGGAGATGGAAGCCTGAAGTAAGTTGCCTTGTTACACTGAGAACAGTTAATGTCATATAGCATTTTATAATTGTCAGGAGGCACGAGTAGTTCAGTTGATAGTGAATTGTCCTCAAAAATGAAGGTTGTAGAATGGAAACTTATTATCTGCACCTTCCATAATTTACCCAGCCTTGAACATAGATACATCATATGTGTAGGGAAAACTGCTTCTGTAAATAGAGATCATCTGTATGCAGGGTGAGGCACAATGAATTGCGCAGCACAAAAGGCTGTCAGTGCATGAAAATAAAATAGAATGTCACAAGAAAAAAAAAGTCTAATGAACAAGAAGAACAAAAATGTCACGTGGCCAGAGTTTGTTGCGCAGGTATCCTGTACATTTTAACTTGTTTATATCCGTCGTCGTTAAGTTCTTGTAAAGTGAACAGCAAACCAAGACAGAAACTCTCTGTCCAGCCCAGCCTTGGGTATCTGTCACCGAGCTAGTCTTGTTCCATGGCTTGTTGATTGTAAGGTTTCTGGCCTTCATGTAGTAATTTCCTGTGAAGTATAAGAAATGGGTGGAGTTTTATACCTTCTTCCAGAACTAAAGTCCGAGTTCTTGGCTGCAAACATATTTTTATCATCTATCCTTTTTTTTTTAACTTTCTACCATGATGTTCTCTTTACAAAGGTCAGGGTATGACTGTGAAATTGTCTTCATTCAGGTACATAAGAAAATAACTGTAACCTTACTGTCAGTTGTGTCAAAGGTAAAGTGATTCTGAATAGAATTAAGGATGTAGTGGATACTACAATGAGAGAACAGGCAGGATTTCGAAAAGGGAGAAGTTGTCTTGACCAGATCTTTACTATAAAAATAATACTTGAAGAACATATTGAAAAGCAGTAACTATTAATCTTGAACTTTATAGACTTTAAAAAAGCATTTATAGCATACACAGAGATTCATTATGGAGAATTTTAAGACTGTATAGAATACCATCTAAAATTGTCAACATCATTAGAGATCTCTACAATGGATATGTTTGTGCAGTCAAGACAGAAGAAGGAATGAGCAAATGGTTTCAGATTGAAACAGGCGTGAAACAAGGATGTATATTATCTCCCTTGCTTTTTGGAATTGCCATAGACTTTATAATGAAAAGTTGCTGTACAGGTAAAACTGGCGCTGATTGGATACATGGGACCAAAATAGAAGATCTTGATTTTGCAGATGATATGACTCTTATCAGTGACAGTGTGATATCGATGCAGAAGAAAAAAGATTCCCTGTCTTCCTTGGCTAGCAAAACAGGTCTTGAAATTAACAAAGACAAAACAAAAATTATGAAACTTCTCATTAATCAAGAAGGAAAAATATATGTAGAAGGAACAGTTGTTAATGAAGTAAACCAATTTGCACACCTTGGCAGATACATAGACCAGGATGGTGACACCAGGATGGAAGTTAAAATTAGAATTGCAAAAGCAGCATTGTCCTTAAAAAATCTTGAGAACATATGAAATTCAAAAGTTATAAGCACAAAAACCAAGTTAAGATTATTCAGTTCAGATGTAATATCCACCCTCATTTATGCATGCGAAAGCTGGAAAACAACTAAAGAAATAGGCAAGAAATTAGACTCTTTTAAAAACATACCTAAGAAAAATACTTGGTATAAAGTGGAACGAATTCAAGAACAACTCAGAGGTAAGACAGATGAGCAGCAAACAACAACCTGTCTTATGGGTGATCAGAAAAAGATGGACATATGTAGGCCATGTGATGAGAAGAAACAATCAGAGAATACCAAAACAAGCTATCAAGTGGACCACAACAGGCCGAAGAAAAAGAGGTCAACCACATGAAAGTCTAAAGAAGACATTGTTAAGAGAAGCCAGTTTAGTGGGAATAACATCCGTGCGCGCATGTGTGTGTGAGAGAGAGAGAGAGAGAGAGAGAGATTGATGCAAAGAGCCATTAGATATAAGATGCAAAAAGTCAACCATTGAGGCAGTAGAAAGATATAAACGCAAGCCCTCAGACCATCCTAACAGAACAGTGGTTGATAAATGGAAGCATAATAATAGACTGAAACTGAAAACTCCAGTGCACATAGCAGAACAGTTAAACACAAGACACAAACTCCCTGAAGACAGAGAAGAACTTACAAAAAGTACCAGACATCCCACCAAACACAAACTACACACTTCCTCAAACTAACACTAGACTCAAGAATAAATTCGTGAACAAATCATCAGATCCCAGCACCCTAAAGCTGTGTGCACTGGAGACCATAGAATCCTACCCCAAGGACTGGATCCATGCATACACTGATGGGTCAGCATTCAAGGAAACAGACAATGCAGTATATGGGGTACTCGTAATGTTTCCAGACAAGACAGCAAGGCACATTTCTGCTCCTTGTGGATCTCACTGCTCTAATTATGATGCAGAGAATATTAGCAGCCCTGGCAGCCACCACCACCAAATACAAAAACACTGCCTCTCATCCAAAAAACCTTGTTATTTTCTCAGACTCCCAGCCTGCTCTCCAGGCCCTTGAAGACTGGATACCATCAGCTGATCACATTACAGCTGACATAAACAGTGCAATAAACCAGCTCGCCTCCTATGACATCAAGACCACCCTACTGTGGATACTAGGGCACATAGATATCAGAGGAAATGAACGTGCTGACAGACTGGCAAAGAGTGGAGCCACCAAGTCACAACCCCACATTTCCACCAACATGAGAACAGCTAAACACATTATACAC
The DNA here is from genome assembly GCA_009760885.1 of Achatina immaculata. NCBI lineage: Eukaryota > Metazoa > Mollusca > Gastropoda > Stylommatophora > Achatinidae > Lissachatina > Lissachatina immaculata. The sequence continues at coordinate 22,850,505 of CM019713.1, read as the reverse complement.
AACAACTCTTAAGGCTTCTTCGTTGGTTTTCTTAGCTGTCCATGGTACCTTCAACATCCTTCTTATGAAGCACATTTCCATGGCCTCCATTTCTCACTGTACTCTCTTATTTGTGGACCATGCTTCACATCCATTAAACAGAATTGGCCTGATGTAACATTTAAATATTTGGATTCTTGTTTCCATTGATATGGATCTGTTGCACAAGATGTTTCTCATTTTCTGGAATGCTGACTTGGCCTGAGCACGTCTGCTTTTTATTTCATTGTGACATTTCCCATCAGCTGTTATCATTCTTCCTAAGTACTTGAATCTATCAACTTGTTTCAGTTCTGTGCTATCAGTTGTAATGCTACATTTTGGTGGTGTTCTTTTCTTTGAGATGACCATCACTTCAGTCTTCTTTTTATTCAGGAAATCATCGAAACAGATGTTCAAAATTAAGAAGCCAATGTTCCGTTCACCTCAGCGTTCTGATATGGATGGAAAAGACAAGAAAGAAAAAGACATGGATGGAATGAGCAGCTTAGAAAGAAAATCTAAATCTCTTGGCAGAGATGGCAAGCCAAAGGTCAAGGTGAGAATGTAGACTGATGTCGTCCACATCTGTTGCTTCCATATTTTCTTGCATCTGACCTCGCTGATCTAAATATTATCATTTCTCTCCACAGATGTCAGTTTCTTCTCAACTCAACAAATCACTTGTAAACACACGATGAGCTGGTTTTGGTTTATGGGGAAATGTTGGCCCGGGGGGGGGCTGTTGCAGTCCTAGGCATCCTAGATGTTGTTTGTTGTTTGGATTTTCAAAAGTTCGATGAACTCTGTGTTGCAGTCCTAGGCATCCTAGATGGTGTTTGTTGTTTGTTGTTTGGATTTTCAAAAGTTTGCTGAACTGTGTGTTCACATCGAGAATGCTTTCAGGTTTTTGTGGAGAAGTAAATGACATGCAAACATCTCAGCTCCCAGTTAAGTCTAGTCTTACCCAACATTCATCTAGTGCCAGGGACAGGCAGTTCAGAAATATTTCTTACATTTTACTCTTCAAATTTTCTATTAAATACAAATACTCACAACATTTTTAATGTATTTTGCACAAAATACCAGACAAATCTTAATTTCTTTACTGTACTATATGTTTATGCTGTGAGATATGCTGTGTGGAACTAAATTTCTATATGGTGCTGATGTTGATGGCGGCTTATTAGCTGAGTGGTTGGGTGCTCGGTTTACTAACATGATGGTACTGGGTTTTTTTCCTCCTGGTACACGCCAAAAAGGCCCCGGGGTCCACCCAGCCTCTAAAAGTGGGTACCTAAAAAATCTGGGAAGGTAAGTGTGGCCAGGCATGATACTGACCACATCAGACTTTTATGTGCCGAAGGTTGTGGAAGTATGGGCCTAACACTGTATCCTGAATATGCCTTAATGGCATGGAAACAGATTTTATCTTTTACCTTTACTGTATGTTGATACAAAAAGGAATGGTAAAACTAATTATGTCAGTCCGTAAGAATAGTGAAGAGCAAAACCTCTATCTTAATGCGAAGAAAACTAAATTGATGACAACTGACGAAACAAACAAGGCAGCTGATATATGTATCACTCAGGAAAAATTGGAAGAAGTGGAGAGTTTTGAATATCTTGAATGACTACTAACTAATAATGGAGATACAATGAGGGAAATTAAAAGGAGGACATCTATCGCTCTTCAGAAAGTAAAACAAATAAAGAATCTGTGGAGAGGAACAGACAGAACTACAAAAATAAGATTTTTAAGGGCATTGCATCATTCCCATCACAATATATGCCTGTGAGACCTGGACACTTAACAAAACAGCTGAGAAACACATAAATGCTGTTGAATGTAAATGCTACAGAAGAGTTCTTCAAATATCATGGACACAAAAAAGAACAAATATATCCATATTAATATTGAAGAAGGCTGGCTAGTAAAGAGGGTTAAAGAGAGAAAACTTAAATATTTTGGGCACATTAAACGTCATGATAATCTAGAGAAGACCATCTTAGAAGGGTACATAATGGTAAAAAGAAAGAGAGGAAGACCAAGGCAAAGATGGCTGCAAGATATCATTGATGATCTGCAAATGGATGCATCAGCAGCAGGCCATCTTGCTCACAACTGAGAGGCCTACAGGAGTGCTGTTAGGGAGGCAAAGTTCCGCAAGGGACATGCAAATGAATGAATGAATCTGTTGATACTGAGAAATACCACATGAAGCAGAATTTCTGTAAATACAAAGCGGACTAGCTTCTTTCAAGTCACAGCTACTAAGTGCTCTCTTTTTTTCTCTTTTTTTCTGTTATTTCCTCCATCTTATTTGTTGTAGATCATTGTTATAAATCTAAATTTCCTCTTCTTTCCCTCTCCCTTTGTCCTGTATATTTTTGTATGGTTAAAGTGTAAACCAAAATGTTACAACTGTATGCTTGTTAATTAATAAAACCATTCCTACTTTGAGACACATTTTGTGCAACAGATTCATATCAATGGAAACAAGATTCTGAGTTCTTAAATGTTACATGGAGCCAGTTCTGTTTTATGGATGTGAAGCTTGGTCCATGAATAAGAGAGTACAACGAGAAATAGAGGCCATGGAAATGTGGTTCATAAGAGGGATGTTGAAGGTACCATGGACGGCTGAGAAAACCAGTGAAGAGGTCTTAAGAGAGGCTGGAGTTAAAAGGCAAATTATAGCAAAGATCAGAGGCAGACAGTTGAGATTTATAGGGCACTTCCTGAGAAGAAGAAAATTGGAATACATTGTGGCAACTGGAAAAACTGAGGGAAGAAGAGGCAGAGGAAGACAGAGAGAAGTTACTGGATGGGCAGTCAGTGTGGCTAGGAAGAAAGTCACCGATGGAGCTTATAATCAACTCAAAAGACAGGGAGTTGTGAAGAAAAATGATTGCCTGTGCCACACAGCATGGCACTTGATTGATTCCTACTTTTGTTTTAAATATCTGAATTTCTCTATTGTGCTATGTTGATACTGTGAGAAATGCCAGTTCTTGAGAATGGTCAAGAATCACTGTGCTAACATTTTTTTTTTTTCAGTTTTCTGCCTCTGAGCTGGGTTTTGACTTACCTCCCATCATACAACAACCACTAACAAGCTTAACAGTCCAAGCTGGTGATGTGGTCACCTTGACCTGTAAAATATGTGGTCGACCTCGGCCTCTGGTATCTTGGCGATATCAGGATTCACAAGTGATTGGTCCAAGCTCTCGTGTGATGATGATGTACAATGAAGAGGGGCAAGCAACACTGCAGGTATCTTTACTTTGGGTTTATTGTTGAATGATTACATACATCTGCATTACTTCTGAGAGATCAGGAGTGTTGCCAGTACTAGTTGTAACTTTGCAAAAAATGATGGGGAAAAGAGAACGTGAATAAAAATATTGTTATTTAAAGTCATTTTTTTTCACTGAAATTTTATTTACCTCATTTATGCATGTGAAAGCTGGAAAATAACTAAAGAAATAGACAAGAAATTAGACTCTTTTGAAAACAAATGCCTAAGGAAAATACTCGGTATAAAGTGGAACAAATTCAGAACAACGCAGAGATAAGGTAGATGAGTGAACAACAACCAGTCTCATGGGTGATCAGGAAAAGGAGATGGACATGTCGGTCATGTGATGAGAAGAACCAATCAGAGAATCCCAGAACAAGCTATCAAGTGGAACACAACAGGCCAAAGAAAAAGGTCGACCATGTGAAACTCTAAGGAAGACATTGTTAAGAGAGGCCAAATTAGTAGGCATAAAGTCCCTTGATGAGGTTGAAAAACTCACCAAAAGCAGGAAAACCTGGAAGGGTACATAAGCCCTATGTGACATTTAACAGAGCAGGAAGGATGTAAGATGTAAGTCAGCTTCCCTCAAAAATTTACTGCTTGTCTTGTCTTGTGTCCTTCCTCATATACCTTTCAGTGTTGCGGGAACAAATAGAAGTCCTGATAAGGCTCACCAGTTAGCTTCATATAACAGAATATATAAGTTTTCTATAATTTCCTCCCCCATCTCTTGTGTGGGCAGCAGTTACCTACCATTCTTAGTGTGAATGTTTTCTGTGATGTGCTGTCTGGCAGTAGTTGTAGCCGAACCATTTGACTTGCTGTTTCTGGATATAGTACTTGTGTTACTCCAACCTAAGGAGCGTTGTCCTTGTTACTGAGGGTGTCATGTCTCATTTCCTCTTTTCGTGTTACATTTTAGTATTCTCTGTAAACATCTCATTTCTGTCGTGATAATTTTCCTTTTGTTCTTTCAGTTGTTAGTGTCCATGTGTGACACTGACACTCCTGAACACTAAAATGACACATGCTGGAGAATGATGAATGAATAAATTAACATACTTTATTTTCAAAGGGTTAAGAATTGGGCAGGCAGGCCAATCTAACATTCTGTCATTCATCATCCAGCTTTCACTCAGTCACAGCCATGAGATGTTTGAATAGGACACTGTAAAAATCATGCACCACAAAACAAATTTTATTACAAAAGATAAGTGAGTTCATCAAACAGAAATGACTTTAACTCTCAACATGTTGTGTTCAATATGTTTTTGAATATTGATGCTTGTGTTGAAAACATTTTTGAACATTGTCAAACATAACATCAATTTTTTTGTGAGGAACAGACAACAGGTAAACCTGACACTATATTAGCATCATCATCACCAGCAGCATCATCAGCAGCAGCATCAAGAACAACATTACATGGCTGTAGCATTAGTTTGAACCAACAGCAGAAACACCACTTGAAACAACCAAAAAAGCAGCACCAACAAACTGCCAACAGAAACACTGCCACCAACAGCAGCAGAAGCAGCATTGTTGACACCGCAGACACCAGTAAAAGGTCACTCTAGCATAAAATTTCTGTACTTGTGTCCCCAGCTTTTGAATGTTACAGCCACAGACAGTGGAGAATATTCTTGTGTGGCTTCCAGTGAGTTAGGTACTGTAGTAACAAGGACAACATTGACTGTGTTAGGTAAGTTATTATAACTGATACTCACACAAGCTGTCTTTGTATACTTTAACATTTGGACATAGTTATAACCTTCTTACATGTTTCTATATCAGTTGTTAAACCATAGTTATTGATGCCATAATACTTCATTTGGGTTTCATTACTTGATCTTATTGTGCTTTATTAATAATTTATTCTTTTGTTACTTTTATTGAAAGAGCTAACATAGTTATATTTTATAGTTATATTTTAATACATACTTCAGTGCTTCCCAACCTATTTCAGGTCACAGACCTCTGAAGCCAATGATAATTTGCTACAGGCACACCCACCCCCAACCCCCACCACCACAGTTGAAAAACTCGCCAAAAACATGAAAACTTGGCGAACTACCGTGCGAGCCCTATGTAACATTTAACAGAATGGGAAGGATGTAAGATCCACCACCACCACCACTTGATGGTAACCAGATCTAGTTGTGCCACAGGGAACACAGGCTGGGAGCTGATGATTTGTTTTAATTATTGGTGACGAAGACATCTGTAGGCTATTTCTTGCTGCTTTTGGGGATCAGAATTGTAAGTGACAGAGTGGGGGAGGGGAGATGTGTATGTACACCATTTAGAGAGATGGTTTCTCATTTATCTGGAGTAGGTTGTGAAATGGCTTCCCATGCCTCTGATGTACTCAGCTGAAAAAAAGGTACATTGCACCAGTGTTAGGGAACACAGGCAAGGAAGATGAGAGCTGTTTCTTGTAAGAAACTGAACCTCTTTAGATGGGTTATTCTGTGCATTGAGCCACTAAATGTTTTGTTTTGTTAAACTAACTATACAAAGTGACAATAATGTAGGGTGTCATCCCCATATGTATGGGTTAAATTTTTGCTGGAATATAGGTTTTCCTTTCATATGCTGCACTTTTGTTTCCCCTGTTTTTTTTAAATACAATGATGACAAGCCTGTCTGTGCCAATAGTATTTTGAAATATAAATTATAAATATAGATTATAGGGTAAATTATAGATATTTTGAAATTTTGTCACCTCTGTATTTTACAAGTCCACTGACAGCCATACTTACTTTACACCTCCTCTCATACTGAAGCTTGTAAGGACTCCACCCCTTACTCCCAACTCCTCCGTCTTCGCTGCCTATGTCAGGATAACTTGGACTTTATAGATCAGTCCAACAAATTATTAGAATTTTTCCATCATCGCCACTACCCAAAAAATGTCCTTCGGAAAGGATTCAACCATATCCAGCTAGTGAGCCACAAAGAAGCATTCAGGAAAAAACATGTTGCCCCATCTGACAGAGTTAAATTAGTACTTCCTTTTCACCCACATGGTCAGATGGTTAAGAAAATTCTTCATCATCATCCGTCACTAATCCAACTCAACCCCGATACTGACGACATCTTCTCTGATCCACCCCTATTAGCATATAAATGTGAACCTAATCTTCTTAAGGACATCCTTGTCCATAGCCACCTGAAGCAAAACCTTGCATATGTTGGTACTAGAAAATATAACCTTCCGCACCGTGTTATCTGCCCTGTAGTCTGGGAAACAGAAACAATCACCTTTCCCAAAACTATCCTCACTCTCCATGAGGGATTCACATGTAAGTCCCACAATGTGATATATGCCATTGTATGCAAAAAATGCAGCATAACTTATATTGGTGAAACTGGCTTAAGATTAGGGGACCGCATGCAGAAACAACTGTACAGTATCACCCAGCATGCTTCGAAACCAGTCCCAAATCATTTCAGTGGCCCCAACCACATAGGCAAATCTGATAACAGCCATCAGACAGTATCACCATGTGGTTCCAGTGTCCCATGTTCCTGAATGTACCAGTTTTCAAGCACCAGGTGACTTCTGTCATCTGAAACCAGCTTGGACTATATTGACTTCTTCTTCTGTTTTCTTACGAAGTCTCCCCTTTATGATTTTTAACAGAATTTTACTGGCATGACTAATCAGGGCAACAGTTCTGAAGTTTGCGCATAATTTCAGGTTACCCTTTTTTGGCAGTGGTATGAATACAATTATTTTCAATTCTTTTGCCCAAATACCTGAATGTCGTATTTTTTTACATAGTGCATGATAGATTGTTGCACATTCCTTTCCTCGTGCTTTAATAAATTCAGCTGTTATCACATCCTGGTGATTTACCATTTTTCAGATTCTTTATTGTCATAAAACTTCTTCTAATGTCGGTTCAGGTTCTTTCTCCTCCAATAATAATTCACACTGTTGATTTCTGCTTTCACAGTCAGTTTTTTTCATACATTCCTCTGGAATATTCCTTCCATCTTTCTAGAATTTCCTCTGTCTCTGTCAAGGTATTCCCCATCTTGTCACAAATTGCATTTAGCTTAGGTGTGACATTTCTTGTCAATGTCTTCGTTTCTTTAAACATTTCACTATCTCTTCCACACTTCTGATCACAACAATCTTGTATGTATTGCTTTTTGTCTTTTCTTATGTTTCTTCGTACTTCTTTTGTTAAACATTTATATTCCTCTTTGCTGTGTTTGTCTCTTTCCATTGTGTCTTAATTTCTCTATGTTGTTTTATCAGTTCTAGTGTGCCTGCTGTAATCCATCCATTCTTTTGTGTTTTCTTTACTGGAACCATGTCTTTAGCTGTTGTTATTAAGATATATCTGGCCTGCATAGCCAATTCATCTGGTATCATCTCCTCCTGTACAGCCATCAGGATTTTGAAATGGTTCTTCACTTCTATACCATATTGTTCTGGTATTTATGTAAGATCAAAGCGGAGTGGTCTTCATCCTGTAACTGTCTTTTTTATCTTTATCTTCATGTCTGCTATTAATAACTCATGGTCCATGTCACAATCAGCACCTGGTAAAGTTTTTGCTGATGTTATACTTGATCTCCAACTTCTTTGCACTAAAATGTAATCTATTTGGTTCTTGGTTTTCCCATCAGGTGATGTCCATGTGTAAAGTCTTCTTGGATATTGTTTAAAAAGTATGTTAGCAATCATTAGCTCATTTTCCATGCAAAAAGGCATTAGGTTGTCACCTGCCTCATTTCTATGTCCTATGCTAAATTTCCCTACAACATGTCCTTCGTCTTCTGTTCTTTCTGTAGCAGTCTTTGCATTAAAATCCCACATTATTAATACAATATCATTTTACCATACCTAGTCTCTCGTCGTTTGCAATGTGTTATAAAAGTCTTCTAGTTTCTCTTCTTCTGCTGCTGATGTAGGTGCATGTATCTGGATAATTGTTACATTTCTAGGAATGCCCTTAAGTCTGATTGTGAGGATTCTATCACTTACTGGATTGTAACCTAGTAATGCTTTTTATGTTGATTTGTCAAAGTAAAAAGCCACTCCATTCTTTCCTCCTAATTCTCCACCAGAGTATATAAATATATTATCATTCTCACTCTTAAAGTGTCCTGATCCTTTCCATCGATGTTTGCAGATTCCCAAAATGTGTATCCCCCATTCTTTTCATCTCGTCACTTATTACGTGATACTTTCCCTCATACATACTTCTTACATTCCATGTTCCTACTCTTATTTTTCTTTTTAGTTTGATGCAGGGGTTTTCTGTAGTAACACCGTCAGGATTTTGTCCATCATCAGAATTACTAGCACTGACCTCTGTCTCACATTCTTCCCCAGTGTTAAAATTAGATCTATCTGGCCTGGGGGACTCACCACCAGATCTTTTTCTTATCTGACCTTCCATGTTGCTATTTGGGTTTCTTGGTATATTTCCAAAAGGTAGTTTACCATTGCTTTCCTTCCGGGCAGTGACTGTACTAGTCGGTGATCATAGCCATTGTCCCTACAGTGAAATCATCTGCCTACCATCATAGAATAGTGACCATAACAAACATTATCTGTCGACTACTCTCCCATTCCATCCACCACCTGCTCCCATGGCTTCACGTCACCCTGATCGGAGGGCTATACGGGTACTCCACTTGCCCAAGGGTGTCCCATAGACTGAAGGAGATAAGGAGGCGTCTTACTTCTCCTTTGATAGGGGATACTCCTACCCTAGTAACCAAACGCCTCTTATCTTATCTTATCTTATCTTATATCTTATATCCTTCCCGTGCCGTTAAATGTCACATAGGGCTCGCAAAGTAGTTCGCCAGTTTTTCCTGTCTTCAGTCTTTCAACCTCATCAAAGGATTTTATGCCTGTTAATTTGGCCATAAACACCTCTATAATCATCTATTTCACCTTCTCCCAGCTAGGTTGCCATTCTGTCACTGTCTCTCCCCTCCACGGTTCCCCCAGCCACCACTCTCAGTTACAACTCACCTGTCACACATTCCAAGTCTCCATTTAAATACTCTCTACACTCCACTATGTGGGTTTCTGAACATAGCATTGGACAAGTCACAGCTTCTTACAAGTTACAGCTAAGTGCTCTATTCATTTTATTTGATTTTTTTTTTAACACAACATTCATGTGAATTTATACTTTATCTCCTCCCCCCAGTTCTTCATCCTGTGTGTTTTTGTATGATTAAGGCTCACGCCGAAACGTCACAACTGTGTACTCGTTAAGTAATAAAGCTGTTCCTACTTTTTTCCTGGTTTATACATTTTGGTATCGCAGCTTTACTGCAGTGCTTCATGTATAGTTATATAATTTTAAACACTGATTATTGTGTTAATAATACCAATGAGCTGTACGTAAGTTGTAATATGCATATTTTTACATTATTCTGTATGTATTTCTATGTTCTTACTGTTCATTGTTACATGTGTTTGTGCTGGAATTAGTTGCACTGTAAGATAATCTTGCATCTGTTACTGTTAATTGTTTGGAACTACATTTTGCACAACTCTACTTCCTATTTGTTCTCAGTTTACAATAATGGATGTATCAAGAAGTGTGAACGTGTTAGTTCAGTATTGTAAATGAGTTTTATTTAAGAGAGTGTAGTTGTTCCTTTATTTTAACAGTCCGCCCCGGGCCCCCTGGCCAACCAGTAATCAGAAACCAAGTAGGGACAGCTGTCCATTTAGAGTGGGCACCACCTATAAATGCTCAAACCACACCTACAATGGGATCAGGTGTACCTGTCCAGATACAGGGGTACACAATTGAGTTCAGGGAGGCAGGTGAGTTATTTACCTTGTTATCTCTTGCAGAAAATATCTTCACAGTTTATAGATGTTTTAAATTTAATCCATCATCCATTCTCAGGCCACAGATGATAGAATTGCAGCACAGAGATACACCACTTTTTTAACTAAAGGTCAATGTAGTACATAAGTTTGTTCTAACTGAGATCAGACATTTTCTGGAAAATGAGTCTAATAGCTGATGCTGTAGAAGACAGTGAGTGGGTGGTTCAAGTTTAGCATATCCTAGTCACCCAGCGGTTCAAGTTTAGCATATCCTAGTCACCCAGCGGTTCAAGTTTAGCATATCCCAGTCACCCAGTGGTTCAAGTTTAGCATATCCCAGTCACCCAGTGGTTCAAGTTTAGCATATCCCAGTCACCCAGTGGTTCAAGTTTAGCATATCCCAGTCACCCAGTGGTTCAAGTTTAGCATATCCCAGTCACCCAGTGGTTCAAGTTTAGCATATCCCAGTCACCCAGCGGTTCAAGTTTAGCATATCCCAGTCACCCAGCGGTTCAAGTTTAGCATATCCCAGTCACCCAGCGGTTCAAGTTTAGCATATCCCAGTCACCCAGTGGTTCAAGTTTAGCATATCCCAGTCACCCAGCGGTTCAAGTTTAGCATATCCCAGTCACCCAGTGGTTCAAGTTTAGCATATCCCAGTCACCCAGCGGTTCAAGTTTAGCATATCCCAGTCACCCAGTGGTTCAAGTTTAGCATATCCCAGTCACCCAGCGGTTCAAGTTTAGCATATCCCAGTCACCCAGTGGTTCAAGTTTAGCATATCCCAGTCACCCAGCGGTTCAAGTTTAGCATATCCCAGTCACCCAGTGGTTCAAGTTTAGCATATCCCAGTCACCCAGCGGTTCAAGTTTAGCATATCCCAGTCACCCAGCGGTTCAAGTTTAGCATATCCCAGTCACCCAGCGGTTCAAGTTTAGCATATCCCAGTCACCCAGCGGTTCAAGTTTAGCATATCCCAGTCACCCAGCGGTTCAAGTTTAGCATATCCCAGTCACCCAGCGGTTCAAGTTTAGCATATCCCAGTCACCCAGCGGTTCAAGTTTAGCATATCCCAGTCACCCAGTGGTTCAAGTTTAGCATATCCCAGTCACCCAGCGGTTCAAGTTTAGCATATCCCAGTCACCCAGTGTTAGAAATGGGAGCTGAGGAAGAAAAGGTGGCCAAGTGTGGTATTGACCCTCTAATGTTCTGTCAGGTTAAGGATAATAAGGGGACTTAACACCCTGCTCTGTAAGTGCCACCGTGACATGGTGGAACTTTTTTCTTTTCTTGAAGCAGGACAATGTTGTGCATGTACACAGCACTGGGAGAATGAAGATGATCACTTGCGATATAAATGACAGATACAACACATTGAAATTTGTGATTGGTAATAATTTCTTTTCAAATGATCTTAAACCAAAGATTCTGTAACAGGGATTTGAAATCCTCCATAGACAGGGCATTCCCTCTTTCCAGGCACAGTTTTGCTTTGTCTACAAACTGCCCCGGCTAAATTTAGGCTGTGACATGCACACGCACTAAAAATATATCTGTAGCACAGACATGCAGACTTAGAAAATTACATATGCTTTTTCTTCATCTTTTGCTGTATTATTTTTATTTACATTGTGTGTTATTATTTGTATTGTTAGGCTCCGGCATGTGGCAGCTAGCAATTCCTTACGTTCCAAACACGTCACAAGTTATAGGTGAACTTGAGCCAGGCCTAACCTACCAGTTTCGGGTCAGTGCAAACAATGCCATTGGGATCAGCGAACCTAGCAAACCTTCACCTTATGTGGCAATCCCAAGTGAATATGGTAGGCAGTTTGAAGCTGGGATTAGTTTGTTTGATAAGTTATTTATCATGTTTTAGCATTTATCATAAAATATTATTATTTCCTTGTGTCACTGGGAGAAAAGATGCCAAAGATAGACTTCTTCTGACATGGATATTCTGAGCAAAGATGCTTGTGCTAGAGTGATACGATTGTTAAAACCAGGGAACTACATCTGGTCAGGACTCACTCCTGCATCACTGTGGATAGTACCAAGAGCTTCTCCTACCAAAATCTTCTGATACCAAGAGCTTCTACTACCAAAAACTTCTGATACCAAGAGCTTCTCCTACCAAAAACTTCTGTTACCAAAAGCTTCTCCTACCAAAAACTTCTGATACCAAGAGCTTCTCCTACCAAAAACTTCTGTTACCAAAAGCTTCTCCTACCAAAAACTTCTGATACCAAGAGCTTCTCCTACCAAAAACTTCTGTTACCAAAAGCTTCTCCTACCAAAAACTTGTTACCAAAAGCTTATCCTACCAAAAACTTCTATTACCAAGATCTTCTGCTACCAAAAGTTTCTACTACCAAGAGCTAAAGGAAAAATTGTACTTGAAAGAAAATTGAAGCGCAGGAAACTATCAAACTCAAGTTTTGAAAATGTTATGTGTGTCTGACTTGATTAGTTTAACTGGTGTATTCCTTTTGTTTTATGCTTTTTTATTTCTTTCTTCAGTTTATCTGTTTGCTAAATAACTACTTGCATTTGTTTACCAGAACTGAGTGAGAGAGAGGATGCACCGTGTGTCATGTGGAAGGCAACATTTGAGAATGATTTCACAGATATTGGGGAGATTGGAAAGTAAGTTATCTCACAGATATTGGGGAGATTGGAAAGTAAGTTATCTCACAGATATTGGGGAGATTGGAAAGTAAGTTATCTCACAGATATTGGGGAGATTGGAAAGTAAGTTATCTCACAGATATTGGGGAGATTGGAAAGTAAGTTATCTCACAGATATTAGGGAGATTGGAAAGTAAGTTATCTCACAGATATTGGGGAGATTGGAAAGTAAGTTATCTCACAGATATTAGGGAGATTGGAAAGTAAGTTATCTCCATATTAGGAAGCATGACTGCCAGGGAGTGATATCAACATTTAACGATTTACCAGTCCCGCAACTCAATGTCAACTTAGATGAAGTTACACTTAATGAAATTGAAACAGCAGTGAATCTAATGGCTAACAACAAAGCTGCAGGTGAAGATGAAATAGCAGTCAAAATGTTAAAAGCTATTAACAGTGACAACGTGAGCCAACTTCAGAGAATGTTTAATAAAATTTGGAAAGAAGAAAAGATCCCTTCTAAATAGAAAAAGGGAATCATTGTTAAAATACCAAAAAAAAAGGCAACCTCGGTGACTGCAATAACTGGAGGGTTGTAACCTTACTATCAGGTGTGTCAAAGGTGTTTTGTAAAGTGATTCTGAATAGAAGGATGTGATGGATACTGCAGTGAGAGAAGAACAGGCAGGATTTTGAAAAGGGAGAAGCTGTCTCGACCAGATCTTTGCTCTAAGAATAATACTTGAAAAACATATTGAAAAACAGAAACCATTAATCCTGAACTTCATAGACTTTAAAAAAAAGCATTTGATATCATACACAGAGATTCATTGTGGAAAATTTTAAGACTATATGGAATACCATCTAAAATTGCCAACATCATTAGAGATCTCTACAATGGATATGTTTGTGCAGTCAAGACTGAAGAAGGAATGAGTGAATAGTTTCAAATTGAAACAGGCGTGAAACAAGGATGTATATTATCTCCCTTGCTTTTTGGAATTGCCATAGACTTTATAATGAAAAGATGCTGTACAGGTAAAACAGGCATTGATTGGATACATTGGATCCAAATAGAAGATCTTGATTTTGCAGGTGACATAACTCTTATCAGTGACAATGTGAAATTGATGCAGGAAAAAAAAACAGATTCCCTGTCTTCCTTGGCTAGCAAAATAGGTCTTGAAATTAACAAAGACAAAACAAAAATAATGAAACTTCTCATTAATCAAGAAGGAAAAATATATGTAGAAGGAACAGTTGTTAATGAAGTAAATCAATCTGCATACCTTGGCAGCTACATAGACCAGGATGGTAACACCAGGAAGGAAGTTATAATTAGAATAGCAAAAGCATCATTATCCTTCAAAAATCTTGAGAACATATGGAATTCAAAAGTTATAAGCACAAAAACCAAGTTAAGATTATTCAATTCAAATGTAATATCCACCCTCATTTATGCATGCGAAAGCTGGAAAGCAACTAAAGAAATAGACAAGAAATTAGACTCTTTCGAAAACAGATGCCTAATGAAAATACTTGGTATAAAGTGGAACGAATTCAAGAACAATGCAGAGATAAGACAGATGAGCAGCAAACAACAACCTGTCTCATGGGTGATCAAAAAAAAGAAGATGGACATATGTAGACCTTGTGATGAGAAGAAACAATCAGAATACTAAGACAAGCTATCAAGTAGAGCACAACAGGCTGAAGAAAAAGAGATTGACCACGTGAAACTCTAAAGGGGACATTGTTAAGAGAAGCCAGTTTAGTGGGAATAACATCCCTTGATGAAGTTGAAAGACTCGCTGAGAACAGGAAAACCTGGCAAACAACTATGCGAGCCCTATGTGACATTTAATGGCATGGGAAGGATGTAAGATAAAGGCTCTCATGCTTCTCTATAACACTTTACTGTCATTGTTCATTTATCAGTACTGGCACGTTAATTGAACCCATTTGTGAGCATCAAACAGACAGAAAGTTAAGTTTATATAACAGTTTAAGTTTGTTAATGTGAGACAGACATCTCTGTGTGCAGCATAATCAAGTGTTCCTCATACAACAGGCATATATTCTGTGTTGTTGGAGACTGATTTCCTCATCACAAGTGGTGTTGGGTGCCTGTTTTTACATCTGGATCGACAGAATGGGTCTGACAGTCGGTTACAGACCTACAGTTTGTGGGTTGAGAAGGCAACTCATATCAAGTCTCATCATACCTTCATTGTCATCACTGCTAATGAGATAAAAGTATTAAGACAAATGGACTCGTGTATACTTTTATCAAGTGTCTTAATGATCATAGTCCTGTTAATATGGATTAGAGTCTTACATATCTGTTTTCTCCTAGCACACTGGCAGCCATATACAGAATACTGTCTTGTCGTTCAGTTTTTGTGCATAAATTCTCCAATTATAAGACTGACATCTCACAGCACAGAAGATTGTTTGTGCCGTCTTTAAGCATATATTGAAACATGAAACATCTTTGCACACAAAATACGAGGGTGAGTCAAAAAGTAACCTTAGTTTCTTTTTTATTTGAATAAAATGTACAAATATGATTGAAAACTCCTTCTGACTTGTTAACATAGTCCGTGTAATGTTCAGTGCAGGTCTGCCAGCATCCGTGTAATGTTCAGTGCAGGTCTGCCAGCATCCGTGTAGTGTTTAGTGCAGGTCTGCCAGCATCCGTGTAGTGTTTAGTGCAGGTCTGCCAGCATCTGTGTAGTGTTCAGTGCAGGTCAGCCAGCATCCGTGTAGTGTTCAGTGCAGGTCTGCCAGCATCCGTGTAGTGTTCAGTGCAGGTCAGCCAGCATCCGTGTAATGTTCAGTGCAGGTCTGCCAACATCCGTGTAATGTTCAGTGCAGGTCTGCCAACATCCGTGTAGTGTTCGTGCAGGTCTGCCAGCATCCGTGTAGTGTTCGTGCAGGTCTGCCAGCATCCGTGTAGTGTTCAGTGCAGGTCTGCCAGCATCCGTGTAATGTTCAGTGCAGGTCTGCCAGCATTCGTGTAGTGTTCATGCAGGTCTGCCAGCATCCGTGTAATGTTCAGTGCAGGTCTGCCAGCATCCATGTAATGTTCAGTGCAGGTCTGCCAGCATCTGTGTAGTGTTCGTGCAGGTCTGCCAGCATCCGTGTAGTGTTCGTGCAGGTCTGCCAGCATCCGTGTAATGTTCAGTGCAGGTCTGCCAGCACTTCACTGATTGCCTGAATTCCTTGAGGGGAGAGGAAAGAAAAAATCTTCTGAATGACCTTGTGGCTGACATGTTTCACTGAGTAATCTCTTTATCCATAGTGAACTTCGTCCCACCTAGTGCTTCCTTCAGGGGTCCAAATGCATTATAATCACATGATGCAAAGTCAGGTGAATATGCAGAATATAGAAGACACTCCAAACACAGATTCATAATTTGTTAAGCTGTTGCATGAACTGTCCAAGGTCACACGTTGTTGTGCTGCAAAAATACAGCAGGTCAAGGCAGATTGCAATATTCTGACCTGACTGTGGGTTTCAGCAGGTTCTCAGGTAGATTACAATGTGCTTCATTGATTATGGTTCCTCTGAGCATGTAATGTTCCAGGACTGGGCCTCTACAGTTGGAGAAGAGCACGAAAGTCAATTTTCTGGCTGACGGACCAGAACTTCTTTGGTTTCACTGAGGAAGAATGTTGCCTTGCTGGGTCGCTTTGTCTCTGACTAGAAGTCATGTACTCACCATTCATCTTCAACATTATATGTCGTAGGAAGCCATCTCCTTCATTTTAAAAATGTCTCATAAAGGAGTTTCACAAACACCCTCACAACAGTTTCAGATCGAGAGTGAGTTGTTTAGGTATCCACATGGCAAAAACATTTTGGTACACGAGCATTAATGAATGATGCAGTGCACCAAGCCATGACCGGTCTTCAGTTCTCCAGCCACCTCATCGATCGTCACCCTCTGGTTTTCCCGATTATTCATTCCACTTCAGCATTAGCCTTAGACCTTTTCATAGTGTTGGGCAGACTGGAGCAAGCTGCATCCACTAAATGTTGCACCAACTTTTGAACTTCCTGTGCCATTCATAAACTTGTTGAAGCGACAGACACATGTGTCCCCATACTGCCTCTTTATTCTGCATTGAATATCTACAGGTCCCTCACCTTCACTGACCAAAGCACAGATAACTGTGTGTGCTATTCTTTTCTCCTGCTAGCTGCCATTTCATTCATTCATTTGCATATCCCTTGCGGAACTTTGCCTCCCTAACAGTGCTCTTGGAGGCTTCTTGGATGTGAGCAAGATGGCCTGCAGATCATCAACAATGTCTTGCCATTAGTCTGCCGATATTTCCAAAGTGCCTCCACACACATACATCTAGAGAAGGATGTGATGACATACATAACATAGCTCTCAGTACTACAACTGTCTACAATTTTGTAAAGAGCACAGTTAAGGTTACTTTTTGACTTTACCTCATGTATCCCAGTCCCTGGAGGTGTCTGTAGCAAGCACACTTCTAGTCAGCCTCACAGCTGATCTGATGGTATCTGTAGAAAGCACATTTCTAGTCAGCCTCACAACTGATCTGGTAGTATCTGTAGCTAGCACATTTCTAGTCA
Source organism: Achatina immaculata (assembly GCA_009760885.1). NCBI lineage: Eukaryota > Metazoa > Mollusca > Gastropoda > Stylommatophora > Achatinidae > Lissachatina > Lissachatina immaculata. The sequence continues at coordinate 22,833,116 of CM019713.1, read as the reverse complement.
GCCTCACAGCTGATCTGGTGGTATCTGTAGAAAGCACACTTCTAGTCAGCCTCACAGCTGATCTGGTGGTATCTGTAGAAAGCACACTTTGGTCAGTCGCACAACTGATCTGGTGGTATCTGTAGAAAGCACATTTCTAGTCAGCCTCACAACTGATCTGGTGGTATCTGTAGCAAGCACACTTCTAGTCAGCCTCACAACTGATCTGGTGGTATCTGTAGCAAGCACACTTCTAGTCAGCCTCACAACTGATCTGGTGGTATCTAGCAAGCACACTTCTAGTCAGCCTCACAACTGATCTGGAGGTATCTAGCAAGCACACTTCTGGTCAGCCTCACAACTGATCTGGTGGTATCTGTAGCTAGCACATTTCTAGTCAGTCGCACAACTGATCTGGTGGTATCTGTAGAAAGCACACTTCTAGTCAGCCTCACAACTGATCTGGTGGTATCTGTAGAAAGCACACTTTAGTCAGTCGCACAACTGATCTGGTGGTATCTGTGGAAAGCACATTTCTAGTCAGCCTCACAACTGATCTGGTTGTATCTGTAGCAAGCAAACTTCTAGTCAGTCGCACAACTGATCTGGTGGTATCTGTAGCAAGCACACTTCTAGTCAGCCTCACAACTGATCTGGTGGTATCTGTAGCAAGCACACTTCTAGTCAGCCTCACAACTGATCTGGTGGTATCTGTAGCAAGCACACTTCTAGTCAGCCTCACAACTGATCTGGTGGTATCTGTAGCAAGCAAACTTCTAGTCAGTCGCACAACTGATCTGGTGGTATCTGTAGCAAGCACACTTCTAGTCAGCCTCACAACTGATCTGGTGGTATCTGTAGCAAGCACACTTCTAGTCAGCCTCACAACTGATCTGGTGGTATCTGTAGCAAGCACACTTCTAGTCGGCCGCACAACTGATCTGGTGGTATCTGTAGCGAGCACACTTCTAGTCTGCCGCACAAATGGTGTCAAGAAGCTGCTCACTAGCCTAGAGCAGATGTTTAAAAAAGTCGAATCTAGGAATGCACTAGGAGAACATAGATTACGTTCATACATCGGTAGTCCAAACTTCACATAAAACAATGGGAGAAAATGTGCCATTAAAATAGAAATATCTCAGGTGAGATATATATGTATATATAACAGACTTTTCTTGCATTGCTTAGCAGTATAAACAGTCTAAAGTTATTATTTGTCGATGGTGGGACACAGGTATGCTGTCAGTATTTACATGTCTGTTATTTCCTCCACAGAGGTCGATTTTCAGTTGTCCACCGCTGTGTCCAGAAGTGTTCCGGTCAAGATTTGGCCTGTAAGTTTATCACAAAAAGGTTGATCAGGAAGGAGGCAGCAGAGATTGAGTTCAACACTGTACAGAGTCTTCAGCACATTCACCTGGTCAAAGTGTTTGACCTCTATGAAACACCATCTCACTATGTGATTATAATGGAGCTGTAAGTGGTCAGTCGAGCACACACAAACACATCAAAATTACTTTGCTAACAATTCATGGGCTCACTTTCGTAAATGAAATCCTCATATATGTGGGTCTCATGTATACTGATGACTAAGTTACAGGTATCAGTAAGAGCCATGTGGCTGCTTAGGAGACTGCTAGATTTATACATCATATTACACTAGTTATTTTTAGTCTCTTTCCCTTAAAGTATATTCTCTGATTTTGTAAAGCATTCCCTTAACTCGAAGAACAGTTACTAATTATTACATTCAAATTTATAAGGACATGACAGTAGTAGATCTGTGGTCCACAGTGTTTGCATGTGATAGCAGTTTATAACAACTTCACTGCTTCTTAATATAACATTCATTACTGGTCCATGTTAATTCATCATTACTGATAATTAAGAACCATGTCTAAACACACTGCAGTTATGGATTTGTCACACTTAGTCACCATCCTCATGTCTCTGCATGCTCGAGCAGTTTACTCAAGCCTGTATCTAACAGCTCTTTTATTTTCAATCACTCCTGTGCTAGTTTTATCTCTTTCATGTTTTGCTGTGCTAGTTTTATCTCTCTCATGTTTTGATTTGTTAATCTTATCTCTCTCATGTTTTGCTGTGCTAATTTTATCTCTCTCATGTTTTGCTGTGCTAGTTTTATCTCTCTCATGTTTTCTTCTGCTAATTTTATCTCTCTCTCATGTTTCACTGTACTAATTTTGTCTCTCTCTCGTTTCACTGTGCTAATTTTGTCTCTCTCATGTTTTGCTGTGCTAATTTTGTCTCTCTCATGTTTTACTGTGCTAATTTTATCTCTCTCTCATGTTTTGCTGTGCTAATTTTAGCTCTCTCATGTTTTGTTCTGCTAATTTTATCCCTCTCATGTTTTGCTCAGTTAATTTTGTCTCTCTTGTGGTTTTTCTGTGCTAATTTTATATCCCTGTGTGTTTTGCTATGCTAATTTTACCTTTCTTTTTTTTTTTTTTTTTGCTTTACTAATTTTATCTCTATCATTGTTTTACTTTGCTAATTTTATCTCTCTCATGTTTCATTGTTCTAATTTATTGCTCTCATGTTTAACTATGCTAATTTTATCTCATGTTTAACTATGCTAGTTTTATCTTTCAGGTTTCCCTGTGCTAGTTTTATCTCTCTCATATTTCACTGTGCTAGATTTATTTCTCTCATGTTTTTTCTGTGCTAATTTTACCTCATTTGTGTTTCAGTGTGCTTCTAACAATTTCCAGTCTAATTGTACCTGTTGTTCTCACATGCTTTGCAGGTTAACACAAGGTCGACTTCTAGAATATATCTGCAGCAAGCATCATTTTGATGAACTTATGGCTGCAGAATATCTTGGTCAACTGCTGGACTGTCTCCACTACCTGCACAACTGTCGTATTGCACATCTAGACATCAAGGTATAGATATCAAGTTTTGACACAAGAAAGTGTCAGCAAGCACTGTCTGTCTGCCTGTCTGGTCTGTCTTTCACAAGTCCACAAAGCTTAACACTGATGAAGTGCCCGTTATATAAGCTCCCAGTTTTATTTGTTAGTGACTTTGTAATGTCAGCCACGTGGGCATTCTTTCTTTGTCCAGATTAACAAAAGATGAGCAGCTGGAGCAGAGCAGTTCTATAATGTTCATCACAACTTGCAGCCTTCACTGATACATCAAATATGAAGACAAGAAGTCGGCAACAACAAGAAGATAGAAGTATGTGCGGCATTGGAGGAGGAGAGACATCTTCAGACTGTGCACAACTCCAGTATCAATGCTGACTGATGTCTTAACTCGCAGAACTGATGACTGACCTTGCATGATGTTCTTGAAAGCTGATAAATTTATCATGTCACACAACATGAGATGTAAATGTCATTGTTTGTTTGTTCAAATCTCCAGCCAGAAAACCTGATGATTGAGGCGGCCCCAACAGCGATGTACCTGAAGCTTATAGACTTTGGGGATGCTCGGCACATATACAACAACTATTACATTCATCCAATGATAGGACACCCAGAATTTACCAGCCCCGAAGTAGTCAGTGGCACACCAGTCGGACTTTCAACTGATATATGGTAAGATGTCCTTGTGTTTGTTTGCACTGACCTGCTTTCAGATCTCATTTATCCGAGAACTGATTTTTGTGTGAGTAATGTGTTGGACATTGTTAAGAGAGGCTAATTTAGTAAGCATAAAATCCCTTGATGAGGTTGAAAAACTCGCGGAAAACTTGGCAAACTACCGTGCCAGCTCTATGTGACATTTAATGCCACGGGAAGGATGTCAGATAAGAATGTGCTTTTCCCCTTAAAAAAACTGACAGCCATAAATACGGTAAATTATGGTGTGCCTTGCCTTGCAAGCAGATTTTATCCTAATTTTGGTTAGGTAGTGTCCATAACATGAAGAGAGGAAAAGCGACTGGGCCTGACAGTAGAAGAATTAGAGGCACTAGAGGAGATAGGAATAAAAATAATAACCAAGTTACTGAATGACATTTACAACAGTGGTTATATTCCCAGTGACCTGATTAAATCCACGTTTATAGCACTACCAAAGAAACCAGGTGCAAAGGAATGTGATGACCACCGGACTATCAGCCTCTCATGTCTCAAAACAAAGCTACTTCTGAGAATCATTATGAGAAGAACAAGGAAAATGATAAAAATGGAAATAGCAGATGAACAGTTTGGATTTGTTGAAGGAAAGTGAACACACAATGCCATTTATGCTTTACGAACACTAACAGAAAGAGCTTTAGAAGTATAGAAAGATCATTTGCATACCTTGGCAGCTACATAGACCAGGATGGTGACACTAGAAAGGAAGTTAGGATCAGAATTGCAAAAGCAGCATCAATCTTCAAGAATCTTGAGAACATATGGAATTCAAAAGTTATAAGCACAAAAACCAAGTTAAGACTATTCAATTCAAATGTAATATCCACCCTCATTTATGCATGCGAAAGCTGGAAAACAACTAAAGAAATAGAAAAGAAATTAGACTCTTTTGAAAACAAATGCCTAAGGAAAATACTCGGCATCAAGTGGAATGAATTCAAGAACAATGCAGAGATAAGACAGATGACTGAACAACAACCAGTCTCACGGGTGATCAGGAAAAGGAGATGGACATATGTTGGTCACTTGATGAGAAGAAATGATCAGAGAATCCCAAAACAAGCTATCAAGTGGAACACAACAGGCCGAAGAAAAAGGGGCAGACCGCGTGAAACTCTGAAGAGGACATTATTAAGAGAGGCCAAGTTAACAGGCATAAAATCCTTTGTTGAGGTTGAAAGACTCGCCGAAGACAGGAAAAATTGGCGAACTACTTTGCGAGCCCTATGTGACGTCTAACGGCACGGGAAGGATATAAGATAAGATGACAATCAAAATAAACATATGCTTGAAATTAATGACTGGCCCTTAACTTTTGTCCAGTAGTATATGCACAGAGTGTGTTTGTGTGTAATATTTAAAAGTTTAGTTACTTCAGTAGTAAGTGTAATAATAGGAATTACTTCAAACCAATAATAGTAGACAAGAGTATAAAATTACCCCACTTACCGAAAAATGGTTACATAAAGAAGGACTCTGAATAGGCCATCTGAATGTAAACCACCTATTAGGTAAAATTCTGAAGCAACACACATATTAAATTAAAATTTCCAAATTTTTGGCATCTCAGAGAGCCATTTAAATAGGAACATAACCGATGAAGATATTAGAATTAACGGTTTTAACCTGATCCAGTGTGACCCAACCAGGAAACTAGAAACAGGTCTAGTAATGTATGTCTCCACAGCTATCAAATTTCGTCGTAGAGAAGACCTCAAATCATCAGAGGTAGAGTGTATTTGGGTGGAAGTTAAATTGCCAAACCAGAGTCCATTAGTTATTGGACTTTTGTACCGTAATCCAAATGCATCATCCCTGTGGTATGATCACTTCACGACTGTGATGGATGAAGTTTCAGCCTTTAAGTTCAAAGATATTCTTGGAGATTTCAGCATAGATCTAACACAATCAAATCCAACTTGGAGCAATATTACATTGTCCTTCAATAACAGAAGTATCATCCACATTATTAGAACATATATATGTAGCCGCGCCGCGCTGCGCGCGCCCCCCCCCCCCCCCCCCCCCCCCCCCCCCCCCCCCCCCGCAAAGTATAGGACCACTGTACCATACCACGCATGATCGTAAAATGCGACTAGGGAGGGTTCAGCATAGGGCCAGCAACTCTGTCTGGTAAAAAAAACTATCAGACTGCTACAGAAACAGAAGCAAGGGAAAAAACAAATGCAGGTGGAAGGAGAAATGCTTATCAGGAAACTGAGCCCATGAAGGTTGTGGATGAAAGCCTGCCACTGGAAGTCCCCAGCCCGACTGCAGACCTCCTGGAACCTAAACACAAGATGCAAATAGGCAGCTGGAATGTAAGAACACTTAACCAGACTGGAAAACTATCTCAAACCATCAAAGAAATGCACAGGTACTAGACATACTAGGAATACAAGAAGCAAGATGGACAGGACAAGAGAGAAGGAAATTAACAACACAGCACACAGAGGATACAATAATATGGTCAGGTAAAGAAGATCATCAGGAAGGAGGAGTAGCATTGATTATAACAAAAGAAGCATCAAGAGCATTACTGAAATGGACACCTATAAATGAGAGATTTTTATATGCACACTTCAACTCAAGATTCATGAAGCTGTCTATTATAGTTTGTTATGCACCAACAGAAGCAGCTGAAGAGGAATTAAAAGAAGATTTTTACAATAGCCTCCAAGCCACAGTAGAAACAATACCTAAGCATGATATGCTACTCATCTTGGGCGACTTTAATGCAAAAGTAGGTGAAGGAAATGAAGATAGAAGAAGAATCATGGGAAGAGAAGGAATCGGAGAAATAAATGAAAATGGAGAAAGATTCTGCCATTTCAGTGAAGAAAACATGATGACTATCGAGGGGACAATTTTCCAACATAAAAACATCCATAAAGTGACTTGGAGGTCCCCAGATAAAACCACAGAAAACCAAATCGATCACATACTAATAAACAAGTGGAAATGGTCACTACAAGATGTGCGAGCAAGGAAAGGAGCAGATATAGGAAGTGATCACAACCTTCTGGTAGCAAAAATAAAACTAAAATTAAGGAAAACCAAAATCGGAGAACACAGAAAGATACATTTTGATACAAGAAAACTGAAAGACCAGCAAACAAGAAATGAATTCTCAATAGTACTTAAGAACCGCTTCAGTGTCCTACAAGACGAAGCAGTAATGTCCATACTAGAGTTCAATAAAACACTACAGGAAACAGCAAAAGAGGTGCTGGGATATCGGAAATGGAGAAAAGGGGAATGGATAAGCAAGACCACATGGTAAAAGATAGAGCAAAGAAAAGAAATCAAGAAAAAATTACTGAACACCAAATCACAATGGCTTAAAGAACAAGTTTTAAGTAATTATACACACAAACACAAGGTAGTGAAGGAATTATGCGGTCAAGATAAACGTCAATACTATTATAACTTAGCAGAACCAGCAGAGAAAGCAGCGTATGCAAATGACATGAAAAGCATATACAAAATCACAAAGCAGATGACAGGTAACTTCAGCACAAGATGTGAGAGTGCAGTAAGGACATATAATGGACAACTGGTCAGTGGAGAAAGAGAAAAAATTGAAAGAACACTTTAAAACCCTACTAAACAGAGCACGAGCAGCACAAACAATAGACATACCTGAAGCAAAAACGGAACTAACATCAATACAGGACCAATAACAACAATAAGTGAAGTAAAGGAGGTGATAAAGAAGCTAAAATTAGATAGGGCACCAGGTGAAGATGAAGTGACTGCTGAGATGTTGAAAGCAAAGAAACAGAAACACCAAACAACTATGCTGGATACTGCAACAAATTTGGGATCTAGAAAAAAGCTCCAGAGGAGTGGAAAACTGGCCTTACAGTAAAACTACCAAAGAAGGGTGACCTCAGAGATTGCGAGAACTGGAGAGGCATTACCCTACTGCCACTCACCAGTAAAGTATTTTGCAGAATAATCATCAACAGAATTGTACCAACACTTGAGGGAAAACTTCGGAAAGAGCAGGCAGGATTTAGGAAAGGAAGATCATGCATAGACCACATATTTGTACTTAGACAAATATTAGAACAGGCAAATGAGTGGCATAGCACAACATATGCATTGTTTATAGATTTTGAGAAAGCCTTTGACAGTGTCAACAGAGATGCTCTGTGGAAAATCCTAAGATGGCATTGTCTCCCCCATAAGATAGTGAGTTTAATCAAAGCCCTATATGAGGGTTTTCAGTGCAAAGTGATCTGTGGAGAACATACCTCCAGCAGCTTTAGGGTACAAACAGGAGTGAAGCAGGGATGTGTACTATCACCAACATTATTTATCTTGGCAATAGACTGGTTAATGAAGGAGGCAACATCAGATAAACGCAGAGGATTACAATGAACCCTTGACACAGTGCTGGAGGACCTTGACGTTGCGGACGACATTTGTCTGCTATCAAGCAGTCACAAAGATATGCAAGATAAAATAAACAAGCTAACTCAGAATGCAAACAATATAGGACTAAAGATCAACGTAGGAAAGACAAAGTTAATGAAGCAAAATGTGAACAACAGAAATGTACTCAGAGTAGATAGCAAATTAGTGGAGGAGGTCAATGAATTTGTATACCTTGGCAGTAGAGTAGTAGAAAATGGAGACAGCACAGAGGACATCAACAGCAGACTTACTAGAACAAACCAGGCTTTTGCAGTGCTGCAGATTATATGGAAATCTAAAAAACTAAGCATAAATAAGAAAATCAGGATATTTAAGAGTAACACTCTATAGAAGTGAATGCTGGAAAATCACCAAAACAGTAGAAAACAAGTTGAATTCTTTCCAGACTAAATGTTTACGAAGAATTAGAAAAATATTTTGGCCAAACACCATAAGAAATAACATGTTGGCAGAAATGCAGATGAAGCCACTGACAACAGTTATTGAGGAAAGATGCTGGCAATGGTTGGGACATGTGCTCTGAATGACTGACAACTAACTATCAAAAATAGCACTAAGATGGACACCACAGGGGAACAGAAGAAAGGATAGACCAAAAGAGACATGGAAAAGAACAACAGAAAGGATGTTGAGCAATAGAGGGCTCACCTGGGCAAGAGCAGAAAAAAAGGTGAAGGACAGGAATTTGTGGAAAACCCTTGCAGAAGCCCCATGTGCCCTGGGCACTTAAGGTTCAGAGAGAGATATGTAGCCCATCCAGAAAACATCACTGAATGTAACATCCCTCATATTTTTTTAAGTGATCATTACCCAGTCTGCTGTATGTGGACAAGAAAGGGGTATAAACTTCCTAAACACAATCACACCAGTATGAAATTTAGAAGCTTCAAAAAATGTAACCTAGAAGTATTCCTTAAAGATTTGCAAGCATCTTCACTTACACATATGTACCAACTAACTGACCCTTATGAGGCAATAGAATATTGACTAAAGATCTTCAGAGATATACTAGACAAGCATGTCCCCATGAAAGAGGTGAGAGTAAAACACCAGACGAAGTCACCTTGGATAACACCTGAAATACTACAATCCATGAGAGAACGTGACCGGGTGCACAAAATTAAGGACTTCATGACCTACCGTTCACTCAGAAACAAAGTTCAGTACTTAATAAGACAGAGAAAAAAATTACTTTAGTAATCTTGTGCAGAATAAATTAGACAGTAAATCAATTTAGAAAGCCATAAATACCCTATCAAATAAAAGAATTTCTTCTTCTTCTTCTTCGTTCGCACTGTCTGTCTATATCTGCAGTCCTGTCTCTTGGATAAATTTCACTGTTTTTTGTAATTCATGTATGGAACCGTAGAGCTTATCTTCTTTAGTGGTTTCACTGGGCCAGTAATTATTTCTCAGTGTCTCGTAGTTGATGCAGTTCTGGAGGATATGTTCCACAGTTTGGGGCACCTGTACATAGATTAGTAGTACCAACCTTAAACTTTGTATACATATGACTTCGGAGTCGGCTGTGTCCTGTTCGGAGACGGAAGATGGTGACTTGTTCCTTTCTGTATAGCATGTGATAGTCATCATGTGGTGGTGTTTGTGGCTTCCTGTAGGTTTTTATCATGTTTTTCTTCTGATTATAAGTGATTGGTATGTCTGGTTGCTCCATTTCAGTGCCCTCTTTGCCCAGATGGTCAGCTTTCTCATTGCCTGGTATCCCACAGTGGGAGGGAATCCATTGCAAAGTGACTCCATGTTGTAAGCCAATTTTTGACAAGGCATCCTTAAGGTCTGGTAGTTTGTTGCACTGAAGAGCCTCCAGTACTGATCTTGCATCTGTGAGAATTACTACAGGACATGTATCAATTCTGGAGTCTGATAGTTTTTCAACTGCAGCAATAATTGCCCTAACTTCTGCATCAAAGTTGTTGCAGTATTTACCAGTGGGTATGGAAATCTTGTCAATGGTGTTGTTTGGATATTCAATATATCCTCCTGCCCCTCCATTCTTTATGGCATTATGTGCAGATCCATCTGTATACACACGTATCCAGGTGTCACATGGATATTTGTCATCTAGAACACTAAGTGTGGCTGTTGATCTTACAAGACTGCTCTGCATCTCACCATTCTGCACACCTTTCACTTCAGTCTGAATAGTTATTTGTGTATAATCTGCTTCTTTCCATGGTGTATGCTCTGGTACAGATGATAATGGAGCGACTACAGTTGGAAGGTCAGGTATCAGCTTACGCATACGCTTGGCCTGATGAATGAAGCTGCTTCTTTTACGCCGTCCTAATGCCAAGTTATTGAATCTCTCCTTTAGGGGATGGCTTACAGAGCTAAGGAATTTTTCTCCCATGGTCATGACCTTTGTGTCTCTACGTTCCTTTAGCAGTTGAACACCAACTATTTTCTGCATTTCTACTATTGGTGTGGACCTCATGGCACCTGTGATAATCCGTAGTGACAGATGTTGAGCCATATTCTAAATGTGGTAGAATACTTTGCTGATATACATTCTTGAGGATTCTTTCACTAGCTCCCCATGTGGTTCCACTCAATTTTCTTAATATGGCTAGTTTTCTTCTGGCTTTTGCTTCTGTTGATGTGTTGCTTCCACGTCAGTTTTGAGTCAAGAGTCACTCCTAAGTAAGTGGGTTGGTTGTCCATCCTTAAGGGTATTTCATTTACAAAGATCTTACCTGCTTTCTGTTTAGATGAGAGGGTGAACAGAGTGGTACTTGATTTCTCTGTGTTGATACTTACACACCATTTGTTTGTCCATGATGTCAAGATGTCTGCTGCTCTTTGGAGTCTCTGTGTAGCAATTGTCGCATATTCATCTGTACACCACATGACCAGATCATCTGCATACAGTGCCGCTTTGATTCCATAGGGAAGTTCCTTGACCAGGTCATTAATGAATACAAGGAATAGTGTAGGCGAAAGGACTCCTCCTTGTGGTACACCGTGTCGCAGAAGTACTTTCTGGCTTTTGTGTCCATCCATTACTACTCTAACTCTTCTATTGTGTAAATAGGACTTTATCCAGTTGTACAGTCTTCCATTCACATTGCAGTTTCTTAGTTTCCACAGCAGACCTTTTTTCCATACTTTATCAAAGGCTTTCTTCAGGTCTATCCACGCTGCTAGTACAAGGTTTTTCTCTTGGAATGCATCCTCAATCTCTTGAGAGAGATAGGTCACTTGATCTTCCGTACTGTAGTACTGCCTAAATCCTGCTTGTTGTGGAACGAGAAGGTTTTCACTTTCTAGGTACCATTTTAGCCTCAGGTCAATGATGCGTTCCATCTTTTTGCATAGGCAGCTAGTGAGACTGATTGGCCTGTAGCTGGAGGCAGTATCACTGTTTTTCCCAGGTTTTAGCAGTGGTACCATGCTTGCCTCCTTCTAGATTTGAGGTAACTTACCTGTGCTCCAGCACATATTGAAAATATCCAACAGCTTTCCCATTGCTGCCATTCCCAGGTTCTTGATCATTTCATTGGACACTCTATCTGGTCCTGGTGATTTCCTTGGTTTCAGTTTACTAACTGCTAGGTCTAACTCACTGTGTGTGATTGGTGCATCCATGACCTCCACTTTTCTGACTTGTTCCTCCTCTTTCTGTGGCTCGATGCGCACTGTACACTCCTTCTCTGGATGGATATCAATGTTGCAGTCCTGTGCAAACATGCGAGCAAAGTGATCTGCTACCTGCTTACCTGTAAGAGTTTTCTCATCCTCTGTTAGTGTAACTTTTGTACTTCTTCCAGTACTCTCATCATTTAACTGTTTGATTAGTTTCCACAGTTTCCTTCCATCCTTTTCAAAGTTTAGGGACTCTGTTTTCTCTCTCCAACTTTCCCGTCTGGCTTGCAGCTTGGCTCTCTGAAATTTGGCCTTAGAATGTTGGTAATTATTGTGGTGTTCTTGGCATGGTCTATTTTCTGCTTGCTTTCGAGCTGCTTCCATGTCATCATGGAGTTTTCCCAGCTCACTAGACCAGTATGGTTTATAGTCCCTGCGAGCTCCTCTGGGAATGGTTTCACGAGCGGCCTGAAGGATACAAGCATTGAATTCCTTCACTATGCTGTTAATATCCTTAAAAGAATTTGATTTTCAATCCACCAATCATGCATACACTAGCACAAAATAAGTACTCATTTCATAAAAGAAATCAACGTTCTTAAATCATCAATATCAGCTCCTGTATGCGTCTTACATGAACTACAAACATTCCTGGATAGCAGATGTACTAAATTTAAACAGGTACACATTCCATTCTTGAAAGTTCTCATATCCTTAAAAAACAACAATATGGCTGGACTTGACAATATTAGCAATAAGATCTTACATTATGCTGCAAATAACATTTCATATACACTAACATACATTCACAATCAGCGCATCGCAAAATGTTATTTCCCCTAGGCTTTTAAAACTGCTTAAGTGTATCCTCGCTTTAAATCTGGCTCATCCAACAATCTTACCAACTATAGACCAATATCCATACAACAATCTTTCCAACTATAGATCAATATCTATACAACAATCTTACCAACTATAAACCAATATCCATACTGTCGTCATTATCAAAGCCACTCAAAAAACACATACACAAAATAACAACACATGCAAGAGAAACATATATTGGTGAGACTGGCCTCAGATTACGGGACCGCATGCAGAAACATCTGTACGACATCACCCAGCATGCTTGAAACCAGTCCCAAATCATTTCAATGGCCCCAACCGCAGAGGCAAATCTGATTTTCTGGTAACAGCCATCAAACAATGACACAGATGACACAAGCCACCTAGCGCTTGAGAACCACTACATTCAGGATTATGGGATGCTGGAACCACACAGGTTAAGCTCGCTATTCAGCTACACCTAACATTCTCCTCTTCAGCAATTATAATCCTGCTCCACTCCCTTCTCACTTGTTACACATAGTTCAGAACCTCCTCACAGCATCACATTACAACCCCTCTACCCTAACTATAATTATCTGTTTCACCTTCTCCTGGCTAGGTTAACATTGTACCACTCTCTCTCCCCTCCACGGTTTCCCCATCCACCACCCCCAGTTACGACCCACCGATCACATATCACAGGTCTCCATTTAAACAGTCTCTACACCCTACCATGCCAATTCTGACAGAGCGTCAGACAAGCCACACCTTCTTACAGTTACAGCTAAGTGCTTTATTCATTATTATTTTTTTTTTTTTACCATTCATGTGAATCTATAATTTATCTCCTCTCTCCATTTCTTCATTCTGTACATTTTTGTATGATTAAGGCTCATGCCGAAACGTCACAACTTTGTAATCGTTAAGTAATGAAGCTGCTCCTCCTTTTTTCCTAGTTTATACGTTCTGGTATCACAGCTTTACTGCAGTGTTTAGTGTATAGTTGTATACTTATACATTAATTATGTGCTATCTATATTAATGATTTTCCACTTCATCTTAAACACTCTTCTTGTGACCTTTTTGCTGATGATTGCATAGTGTATACCAGTGACTACCAACTCTTCAGGTCGATAAACAATCTAATTAGATGGATCAACAACAATGGCATGATTATAAATACTGATAAAACAAAATCAATGCTCATAACAAGACAGAAACAAAAAAAACGCAACAAAAATAAGACTTCGGCTCTGTATAGAAACACCACATATAGAAAACGTTAGCGAGCACAGAACACTAGGTCTCATTATTGACCAGCATCTGACCTGGAACTCTCATGTGCAAGGGCTAACAAAACTCATCATGCAAAAAGTATGCCAGTTAGCCAAAATTGAGCATTTCATCGATCAAGACACAAGGAAGACATACTACATATCACATATACAAATACATTTAGACTATTGCTCAACAGTTTGGGATGGTTACTTAGTGTCAAATACAAAGAGGCTTTACTCACTCCAAAAGCGAGCAGTAAAGCTTATTAGTGACAAAGATCAAGCACAAACAACTAACCTGCACAAACGTATCAAAATACTACCTTTTAAGAACAGGTTCATCTTCAACAAAGCCAAGTTGGTACATCAAATTCTTTCACAGCATGTTCCACTGTATCTATGGAACCTGTTTAAATTCAGCCCAAAGTACAGCCAGCACTTGAACAATATATGTCTTCCAAAACCTAACTTTACAAGAAAAGCTTTACTTCTGCTGCTCATCTTTGGAATACCCTCCCATCCTATACAAAAAATATAAACTACACTCCTTCCTACAACTACAAACTTCCAATATCTATTTGATGTTGACTACATGCCTCCGTGTTATTTTAGACTGCTCTTACAGACACCGAATTCATTTAATTGTTTATTCTGAATAGTACCAAAATTTTTGTTTGGTAGATAGTCATTTATATGTGTATGTAGTTACTTTCTGTGCTGAGTGCATGGATAAGAGCATTACATAAATGTTATGTTTTATTTTATGTCTCTCAGCTTTCCATTGTTAGTTATGTTTGTTATATGAGCAGAATATTTGTAGAGTGTCTGAAACAGAGTGAAAGTCGTATGATAAAGGGCAGATTGTCTGATGGGCCTGTGTGCCCAGTTCTTAACCCTTTGGAAATAAAGATCAATCAGTCTTGACCAAATCATTGCTAACTGTCACTCTTGAACAAGCACTTAAATGTATAAACTAGGGAAAAAGTAGGAACAGCTTTATTTTACTTAACGTGCACACAGTTGTGATGTTTCGGATAAAGAAGTAGGAGAGTATAGATTCACATGAGTGCTGTGTTTAAAAAGAAAAAAAATTTAAATAAAATGAATAGAGCACTTAGCTGTAACTTGCAAGAAGCTATGACTTGTCAAACTCTGTGTGTCAGAAACGCACGTGGTGGAGTGTAGAGTTTTTAAAATGGAGACTTTGTATGTGTGATGGGTGGTTCGTAACTGAGGGTGGTGAAACCGCAGAGGGGAGAGAGTGATACAGTGGTAATCTAGCTGGGAGAAGGTGAAATAGATGATTATAGTTAGGGTAGAGGGGCTGTAATGTGATGCTGTGAGGAGGTTCTGAATTATGTGTAACAAGTGAGAAGGGAGTGGAACTTAGTTGGGAAGGATTATGATTATGGAAGAAGAGAATGTTAAGTGTAACTGAGTGAGTTCAAACCATGTGGTTCCAGTGTTCCATATTCCTGAAATAATTATTTAATAGATACATTATTATTGTGTTTTGAACAAGCACTTATCCTCTGTTCTTGTTTCCTATGGGACTTAGGTCCTGCTTTTCTGTTGTCTGTAGTAGAAAGTGTGTTTTGCAAGTCAACTAAGCAGAAGCTGAAGCTGGTCAGGAAACTAGTAGGAGAAACATCCAGATTTGTTCCCAGTATCTGAATCACATGAATTTCCTGGATATAATTTGTGTTCTTTTTCCCCATCTGTTGCCAGGAGTGTCGGAGTTTTGTTGTACGTTCTTCTGAGTGGAGTCTCCCCGTTCTTGGACGAGAGCCAAGAAGAGACATGCTCAAATATAGTCCGCAATGACTTCTGTTTTCCCGATGAATACTTCGCTGGCATTTCTCCTGAAGCAAAGGAGCTTGTTCGCTTCATGTTAGTTGAGGAACTGAGGTAAACACTTGTTCTCATTGAGCACATTTACACAAGCAAACATTTCATGGATTGTATGAGATCTTAGAGACGTAAAAAAATATCAAGCACATTTTCTGCTTTAAATGTTCTTTCCAAATAGACAATAATAATTTGAGAAAGAGAAGAGCGTCCTAGGAGAATTATACATTCCTTTTTATATTTTTTATTTTTGTAAGTTAAATGCTACTTATTTCAACAGTTAAAGGTGTTGCATTTATTTCTGTTGCAATATGGGTTGTGCATAACTATGTTAAACATATAGTATGTTGCTACATGTATTGCTATATGTCATACATGTAATGTATGTTATGTGTTGCTTTTATGCATGTAGTATGTGTTATACATGTTGTATGTCTTGCTGCATGTTATACATGTAGTATGCTGTGTTGCTGTTATACATATAGTTTGTATGTGTTGCTATATATGTTATACATGTGGTGTATGTTGTTATATATCTGTTATATGTGTGGTGTATGTGTTGCTATATGTTATAAATGTGGTGTATGTGTTGCTGTATATGTTATACATGTGGTGTATGTTGTGTTGCTATATATCTGTTATACATGTGGTGTTGCTATATATCTGTTATACATGTGGTGTATATGTTGCTGTATGTTATAGTGTTGCTATATATCTGTTATACATGTTGTGTATATGTTGCCGTATGTTATAGTGTTGCTATATATCTGTTATATATGTTGTGTATATGTTGCTGTATGTTATAGTGTTGCTATATATCTGTTATACATGTTGTGTATATGTTGCTATATGTTATAGTGTTGCTATATATGTTATACTGTGGTGTATGTTGTGTTGCTATATATGTTATACATGTGGTGTATGTTGTGTTGCTGTGTATGTTATACATGTGGTGTATGTGTTGCTATATGTTATACATGTGGTGTATGTTGTGTTGCTGTATATGTTATACATGTGGTGTATGTGTTGCTATATGTTATACATGTGGTGTATGTTGTGTTGCTGTATATGTTATACATGTGGTGTATGTGTTGCTATATATGTTATACATGTGTATGTTGTGTTGCTATATATGTTATACATGTGGTGTATGTGTTGCTATATATGTTATACATGTGATGTACGTTATGTTGCTATATATGTTATACACGTGGTGTATGTTGCCATATATGTTATACATGTGGTGTATGTTGTGTTGCTGTGTATGTTATACATGTGATGTATGTGTTGCTATATGTTATACATGTGGTGTATATGTTGCTATATGTTATACATGTGGTGTATATGTTGCTGTATGTTATAGTTGCTATATATATTTTATACATGTTGCTATATTTTATACAGTGTGTTGCTATATATGTTATACACGTGGTGTATGTTATGTTTTGCTGTATGTCTGTCATAGCTAAAAGAAGACTCTGATACTGCTATCTCATACTTTCTTGACATCTGTTGATGGAATGAAAAATGTTTAGTAAAAGTAAGACTACAGTCTAGGGGTGTGAGGCATTCTTTATATCACATGCAGACTTATCAAGAAGATCCACCACTGTGAGATCTATAACTCACTACCATTCCCAGAAGACAGAGTCACAGTTTGATGTTAAGTACATGAATGGAGCCAGGATTACATCTTGAACAACTTGCTTCCATTAAAATGAAATGGCATTCAACTTTTTCAAGTTTTCCCTTTATCAGCCCCAGCTCCTTATGAAGGACCATCCTCTCCATAAGGAAGTGGTGTTGATAAAGGGAAGACACATCAAACGAGGCAGATCCTGGATGGTTGAGGATGAGAATGCAGTAAAGTCAGTTTGCAGTCTAGATAAAGTGCCTAAAGGTGATGACTGGTTACAGGTAGAGGAGCATCCTCGGCTAACAAAGGTTATACAGAAGGGTCAAGACTGGCGGAGGCGGCGGTTGAACTTTGTGTTCAAGATCTCATCCAGCATCGCTGTGGGTCTTGTGGCTGCTCAGTGTGACTCAGAACAGCAGAAGTGGTTGGGGTTTTGTTGTCTACCTAAAGAGTAGTGGCACAGGGTTTGGGAGCCTTTGAAGTCAGCACATCAAGCATGCGAATGGAAATTGAGGCATGATGTGGTTAATGGTGTCATTGTTACAGATTCACAGAGTATGCTTCATAAGACTGAGAAGAAATTGTTTCGAAAAGAATGGGTTCATCTGTTAAGCCAGTCAATCGTAACAAGCCTAATGTGTCTTTACTGTCCAGGGCATGCAGGAGTACATGACAGTGACAAGCCTAATGTGTCTTTACTGTCCAGGGCATGCGGGGAGTACATGGCGGTGACAAGCCTAAGGTGTCTTTACTGTCCAGGGCATGCGGGGAGTACATGGCGGTGACAAGCCTAAGGTGTCTTTACTGTCCAGGGCATGCGGGGAGTACATGGCGGTGACAAGCCTAATGTGTCTTTACTGTCCAGGGCATGCGGGGAGTACATGGCGGTGACAAGCCTAAGGTGTCTTTACTGTCCAGGGCATGCGGGGAGTACATGGCGGTGACAAGCCTAAGGTGTCTTTACTGTCCAGGGCATGCGGGAGTACATGGCAGTGACAAGCCTAAGGTGTCTTTACTGTCCAGGGCATGCGGGAGTACATGGCAGTGACATGGCGGATAGGCTTGCTGGACAAGCTAAAATAAATGACAGACTGACAATGGACAAGGGGGACATTGCTAAAGCTGTACTGGACAGATTGTGGGAAAATGAAGAGCGGGAATGGAAGAAGAACGTGGGTGTGAGGAGACTGCTGAAGCTAGGACAAATTAAAGACGCTGGTAAGAAATCTAAACTGTGAAGCAGAAAAGACATTGTAAACAGCCAACATTTGACAGGAACTAGTAGCAAACATACTCTTGGATGGATGCTGCGGCATGCGGTGGAGTATACATGGGGTTGTCCTGAATGCAACGATGCCAAGTCTGAATTTTGAACCTTTTCATCAAGTTAAAAAACGGCAAAACTTTAATAATCATTATTGACTGTTATTGTGTACCACTCATTCCAGCAAACGCCCGACTGCCCAAGCTTGCCTTGAAAGTCCATGGATCAAAAAGGCTGCAGTACCTCGTAGCTCTCCCATCAGACCAAAACCAATCAACACATCCCGTCTTTCTGATTTTATACAGCGTCGGAAGCACCAGGTTTGTTTGTTGTGCAATTTGAATTAAGAGAAATAAAATTTGACGAGGGTATTTTCTTCATCCAAGTGTTCTTGTGCATCTTTACATTTCTCATTCACATCATAGCGGTATTTATTAGGATAATTTCAGATTTATCCTTCAGAGTATCATGTTATCCTTTATTTATTCAGAACATGTTACACTTGTACTGGATTGTTACTGCAATAGTCTGATGCTTCTTGCAACTGAGTTATTTGTCCATTTGTAGTGTTTCAGGCAGTTAAATAAGCACAGACTTGCTGATCTCAGGCAGTAGTGCTATGATCCTTTCATTTTACAACTTTAGTGTGTGACTTGACTACTGCAGCAACAATGTAAAGTTACCCAAATGTTCACCTGTCCCAGATGTTTGGCTGACCCAAATATTCACCTGTCCCAGATGTTTGGCTGACCCAAATATTCACCTGTTCCAGATGTTTGCCTGACCCAGATATTCACCTGTTCCAGATGTTTGCCTGACCCAGATATTCACCTGTTCCAGATGTTTGCTTGGGCCAGATATTCACCTGTTCCAGATGTTTGCCTGGGCCAGATATTTATATGTCCCAAATTTTTCTCCATAACAAGATTAATGGGTCAGGTTAATTCCTGCAGTTACAAGAAAACTTGCTAACATGTTTTGATAAATATTTGAATTTTAGTGCAAGTTCTCCAGCTTATTTTCACATAAACAGTCATGTTATCTCCCATTAGAGAAAGCATTATGTTGGCACTTCATCTGCCCTTGTTTTACAAATATGACACTTCAAACATTTCATTTCCCATTTCAGAGTGATGCTTTCATCCTCAAGTCTTTGCCATAAGAACAGTCAACCAAGCATGCAGTGATTTTTTTTTTTTATGTACAGACCCTTTTCTCTGAATGTTTTATTGTTGTTTCTCTCTTACACATGAAAGTAAATGATGAACTTGTTAGATAAGTGTCAACAGTTTGTGTAAAAGTATGAAAAACCTGTGGCAAATAAAGAAGTGGAAGAATGTGACAAGTGAAGCTGAATGAGATGTGACATGTTATGATTGCTGATTGTTACAGCTTGTCCATTATCAAAGATGTCTTCAGTTTTGGCGACTTAAATACTTTCCAGTACTTTGTGTCGATGATTTATGAAATAAGCTTTGTCAGTCCAGTCCCGCATGATAGTTTTCTCACAAGCAGCTCAAGTGAAAATCCAAGTTTACATAGTTAAAATAATATGATCCAAATATTCAGCAATTTATGGAATAGATTTTCATTTATAAATTTCACACAGTATTCATATTACAAGAAAAGTAAAGAAAGCAAAAAAAATGATAATGTACATTTGACAGGTGATGCTAAAAATGGCATGAATCTATACAGCATCTATTTTTTAAAAGTGAAAAGAGGAGTAACTGTGACCATGTAATCAGTCATTGACAGACATGCTTGTGGGTATGTCATTGCCAACTGTCATGTCACTGACACACTACTTGTGGGTATGTCAACCTGAGAGCATATGATCAGTCACTGACACACTCTACTTGTTGGTCTGTCAGCTGTGACATAATGAAGTGAATGAGCTCTTTGTAACCGCAAAAAAATCTTTGTACGTTTTATGGATTTCTTTTTTAAATTTCTCATACATTAAAGAATTTCAATTTGAATTTTAAACAGATGATTAATTCAACAACTTTGAATTCATGAAGGATGTTTCAGCGTGTGTGAAGTTATGATCTTTGCTATTATTATTGGCTTTGTTATTTTTCTTTAATGTCGATCTTTGCTATTGTTATTGGCTTTGTTATTTTTGTTCAATGTCCAAGCAGGGAACTGTTTATTTTAAGCATGTTTTTTTTGTACATTCATGTTTGTTTGCCCATTTCCGTGAGCGGATGAATATAAGGATATGTAAATAGATGATACATTTAGTGTCTGACAGCTCTGTACAAAGTTTTTCTTATTTTGCTGTCTCATCTAGTTTATTCTGTGCACAGGCAGACAAGACTCGTGTCTGCAGGCCAGGAGAATTTGTAAACTTCATTCACTTCCCATCTTATGACTTGTGTCAGTTATAAACATGATACTGGGACGAAAATTTGAACTTGGTGCCGATCAGAACATGTCTTTAGATGTAATGCATAATGTTCAGCAA
The DNA here is from genome assembly GCA_009760885.1 of Achatina immaculata. Taxonomy (NCBI): domain Eukaryota; kingdom Metazoa; phylum Mollusca; class Gastropoda; order Stylommatophora; family Achatinidae; genus Lissachatina; species Lissachatina immaculata. The sequence goes on along the minus strand of CM019713.1, from coordinate 22,812,157 downwards.
CTTTTCACAATGCAGTGATTTTTCAATAATTAATGTCGAGTATTTCTAAATTTTAGCTGGTTTTTTTTTTCTCTCTGACATAAAATTAATTTTGATAAGTTTTTTTATCCCTGTCACAAGTAACAGTAACACACACAAGCACATACTAGATCTAATATATTCACAAAATCAGCTAGTGAATAGATTTTAAAAATCAACACTACTCTGTTTCATATTACTGTAACTGCAACAGTTTCACCCAAATAAAGATATTAACAATATAAAACCTATATTAAAGGTGACCAATTCCGTCATTAAAAGTTGAGATTCTCATAGAGAATTTTTTTCTTTTTTTTTTTTTTGTTAGTGATGAGTTTTGATGAGTCAGTGAAACATTGAAAAACAAGTTTGTGAAGTTTGTTCATATTTAGGTCTGACACTGAAATAAACATTGTGAGCATAGTTGTTTGTTAGTCCGTATTTCTGTCACTGTATGATTGATTGTAAATCATATTATTTACACCAAGCTGATCAATCTGCCTGCCTTTCTTGTTTTTTTTTTATCCATTTGTATGTTAGTTAGTCTTTTTATTTTTTACAAATCTATCTTCTTCTTCTGTCTCCCTGGAACTGTGAGCTGATGTTCTTGTGACAGGGAAGACGGTGAGACACAGCATCATGTGAGACGGGGAGCGGGTTATGCCAGCACTTTTCTCTCCGCTGCCATGGGGACTATGGCCATCTCTGCTGTTAGTCCTAACATTGATTAATGGAGACGTGGAATGGTCTTGGTCAGCTATGGTTCGCCAACCTTCAAGCTAGCACATCAGCTATAACTGCCAGATCGAACAGCGTGTTCATCCCCAGATCTATCTTACATCTTTCCCGTGCCATTAAACGTCACATAGGGCTCGCGTAGTTGTTTGCCAAGTTTTCCTGTTCTCTGCGAGTCTTTCAACTTCATCAAGGGATGTTATGTCCACTAAACTGGCACAAACTTAACAATGTCCTCTTTAGAGTTTCACGTGGTTGACCTCTTTTTCTTCAGCCTGTTGTGCTCCACTTGATAGCTTGTTTTGGTATTCTCTAATTGTTTCTTCTCATCACATGGCCTACATATGTCCATCTTCTTTTTCTGATCACCCATGAGACAAGTTGTTGTTTGCTTATCTGTCTTATCTCTGCGTTATTTTTTAATTTATTTCACTTTATACGAAGTTTGTTTTCAAAAGAGTCTAATTTCTTGTCTATTTCTTTAGTTGATTTCCAGCTTTCACATGCATAAATAAGGGTGGATATCACATTTGAATTAAATAATCTTAACTTGGTTTTTGTGCTTATAAGTTTTGAATTCCATATGTTCTCAAAATTTTTAAAGGACAATGCTGCTTTTGCAGTTCAAATTCTTTCTTCCTGGTGTCACCATCCTGGTCTATGCAAGCTGCCAAGGTATGCAAATTGGTTTACTTCATCAACAACTGTTCCTTCTACGTATATTTTTCCTTCTTGATCAATGAGAAAGTTAAGACCTCAAGTAATAAACAGTTTCTTGGTCTAAAGTTAAGACCTCAAGTAATAAACAGTCTGCTGATCAAAAGTTTACACCTCAACCTCTACACACACAGCAAACTCCTAATTTTTACAGATTAATTTTAATATTTTTCAAATAATCAGTCAGCATAAAGAGAGAAGGTAAAAGTGAAAAGAGACTGGACTTTACAACACAAACATGGTTTACTGCTACTTGCAGCTGATTATGCTAATGTTTTGTCTTTGTTAATTTCAAGACCTATTTTGCTAGCCAAGGAAGACGGGGAATCTGTTTTTTCCTGCATCAATTTCATATTGTCACTGATAAGAGTTATGTCATCAGCAAAATCAAGATCTTCTACTTGGGTCCCATGTACCCAGTCAGTGCTGGTTTTACCTGTACAGCATCTTTTCATTATAAAGTCTATGGCAATTCCAAACAGCAATGGAGATAATATACATCCTTGTTTCATGCCTGTTTCAATCTGGAACCATTCACTCATTCCTTCTTCTGTCTTGACTGCACAAACATATCCATTGTAGAGATCTCTAACAATGTTGATAATTTTAGATGGTATTCCATATAGTCTTAAAATTGTCCACAATGAATCTCTGCGTATGCTATCAAATGCTTTTGAAGTCTATGAAGTTTGAGATTAATAGTTTGTTTTTTCAATTATGTTCTTCAAGTATTATTCTTAGAGTAAAGATCTGGTCGAGACAGATTCTCCCTTTTCGAAATCCTGCCTGTTCTTCTCTCATTACAGTATCCCTACATCATTAATTCTATTCAGAATAACTTTACAAAACACCTTTGACACAACTGATAGTAAGGTTACAACCCTCCAGTTATTGCAGTCACTGATGTTGCCTTTTTTGGGTGTTTTAACAATTAGTTGTGGGACTGGTAAATCGTTTTCAAGATTTATTAATTCATTTGGGTGTTGTCGATTAAGTGTTTCTTGGAAGCCCATCTTTGCGTTTGGTGTTTACTTGATGTTAATAGGTTGCCTGTTTTGCTAAAGACTGGTCTTTCTCTGGAGGTAATAGCACCTGTTAGCTTCTTCTGTATGTTTTGCTGTCTCCTGTTTTTACTGCATTTTCTGCTTCTTTTTTGCCATATTGTCCATATATTCTCTTTTGTCTCTTCTAGCTGAACTTTTATTTTATTGTCTAGTTCTTTGTATGTTGTTTTTGCCAAAACTTTTTCAGGCTGCTCTTCTTTCATGTATGTATGTATGTGTTATCTGATATCCAAGCTTTCCTACTTGTTGATTGCAGTCCAACACTTGCTTTTGCTGCAGTGATTATGGCTGTGCTGTATGAATTCCACAATACATCTATATCTGTCTCATCCATCTCTTTGAATGCTGCGAAATGTTTGGTAAGTTCCAGATTGAAATCACTGCTGGTATTTTCTTCTTACAGGCTATGACTGTTTATATTCCTGAGTAGTGCTTTCTTGTGTTGGCTTTTCAGTTTAAGCCTTATCCTCCCTATACACAAGTTGTGATCACTGTTGACATCTGCACCCCTATATCCTCTTACATCTATCAGAGATGTTCTGAATTGTTTATGGAATCTCACACCATATCTATCTACCTGTTATTTATTTAGGTTTTTTTTTCCTTCAAAAAAAAAAATAAAAGGCCATGCTTTTTTTAGATACTGATTTGATTTATTTCTGGTTTAGTCTCTGATGTGTTATACCTTTCAAATGCTTCAGTGAATATGAAGAAAGATAATAAAGGCATGGACAGTAGTGAAAGAGGCACAGTGTGACACACCTCCTTCCCGGAGGTGGCTGACAGACATGACATCACAATGTGAGTTTAAGATGTGTGCTCTGGACACCCTCCATCTGCAGCGATAAAGTCAGATCTTTCCCCTCACTGTGTGAGGGACAAATCTGTAGCGATAAAGTCGGATCTTTCCCCTTGCTGTGTGAGGGACAAATCTGCAGCGATAAAGTCGGATCTTTCCTCTCGCTGTGTGAGGGACAAATCTGCAGCGATAAAGTCGGATCTTTCCCCTCACTGTGTGAGGGACAAATCTGTAGCGATAAAGTCGGATCTTTCCCCTTGCTGTGTGTTGGACAAATCTGTAGCGATAAAGTTGGATCTTTCCCCCGCTGTGTGAGGGACAAATCTGTAGTGATAATGTCAGCTTTTGGGGAGTTTTTTTGTAATGGAGCTGCTGAAGCGACATCAGTGGACCAGATGAGCCGAGATGAGTCAGCCTCCAGGACAACTAACACAATAAGACATGTTTTTCTGGTAAAAAAAGGGAAAATTCCCGTTTCCATGCCATTCGGGCATATTGGGATACGGTGGTTGGCCCATATTTTCCATGACCTTCAGCACATGAAAATGTGATGTGGTCAGTATCGCGCATTTTTCTGGTACCATTTTTAAATATGACCAACCTTTGGTTGGCCCCCTCCCCTCCTCCGATAATGAGCAAGCTACTCTTTGACTTTTAACCTTCTGCAACAAAAATCCACTTTTAACTTAAGATTGTGATCATACAGAGGGTTTTTTTTTTTTTGGCTTACTTTCCAATTGGCCTGAACAAATGACAACAGAAACTACTTTATAAAACATCTATCAACATTATAGCCAACAATATTCTAATATTAATCAATATTATAATCAGAATTATGAAATAAGTATGGCCTATGCACCTGACAAATGAGAACTATTTTTAAGTAAGGTTACCAGAAAGTACCAGCACATTCAACAAACATGAAAGTAAACAGAAGAAAATGTTCACTTGATCATGTTTGAATAATCTGATTATTTCTCAGCACATCCATACTAATTTGGTTGTCAGAAACAAATTTATCATTTCATTTTTAGTCCTTTTTTTAAATTTCAGTCTTGCCACATTTTTTTTCTGTTTATCTTTTCAGTTTTGCATCTGTTAAACATTTTTGCTCTAAAAGTATTTCTCCAGTCACTCCCACATTTGTGCTTGTTTCAGTTATCTCTTCGGACACCATCATTTGTGCTTGTTTCAGTCATCTCTTCAGACATTTTAATCTTCTCATCCCTGTCAGAGTCTGACTTACACTCACAATAATTTTACATGTATCACAAACTAGCTTCAATGTGTGGATTTTCAAGTAAACTATATTCTTTCCTTGCTTCAATGAATTTGTTAAATTTAAAACCTGACACTGCCATGATGTGCCAATCTCCAGTTTCAGCTGGGGATTTCATGAAAATTCTGTTATTATTGTTATTTTCTGGAAGCTACAATTACAGCACAACCAAGTGCCTATGTGTCATGCCAGCTGATGGCCAACATACATCCTGACCCTAATGTATCTGTGCCAGCTGATGGCCAACAAACACCCTGACCCTAATGTATCTGTGCCAGCTGATGGCTAACAAACACCCTGACCCTAATGTATCTGTGCCAGCTGATGGCCAACATACACCCTGACCCTAATGTATCTGTGCCAGCTGATGGCCAACATACATCCTGACCCTAATGTATCTGTGCCAGCTGATGGCCAACATACACCCTGTCCCTAATGTATCTGTGCCAGCTGATGGCCAACATACATCCTGACCCTAATGTATCTGTGCCAGCTGATGGCCAACAAACACCCTGTCCCTAATGTATCTGTGCCAGCTGATGGCCAACATACATCCTGACCCTAATGTATCTGTGCCAGCTGATAGCCAACAAACACCCTGACCCTAATGTATCTGTGCCAGCTGATGGCCAACATACACCCTGACCCTAATGTATCTGTGCCAGCTGATGGCCAACATACACCCTGACCTAGTATGCCTGTGCTTGCAATACAACTAAAGTTGGGCTATGATTTACTCCTTATCTGTTCCATAAGTACCCAACTTTTGACCAGTAAAAAATAACTCACCTGCTGGTCTGAAACCCTAATCTCCTTGGCCTGCTGGTCTGAAACCCTAATCTCCTTGACCTGCTGGTCTGAAACCCTAATCTCCTTGGCCTGCTGGTCTGAAACCCTAATCTCCTTGGCTTGCTGGTCTGAAACCCTAATCTCCTTGGCCTGCTGGTCTGAAACCCTAATCTCCTTGGCCTGCTGGTCTGAAACCCTAATCTCCTTGGCCTGCTGGTCTGAAACCCTAATCTCCTTGGGACTGCCAACATTTCTCCCAGCAGTCCTGCCATTACTGGAAGCATTTCATGAAAGCCTCTTTGGGGACAGTACATCTCAACTGTCACATTTCTCACGTCTTCTCGTGATTCAAATCGGGTCCCTTTCAGCAGCATTTTCAGTCCGGGGAGCAGCCAACAATTGCAAGAAGCCACGTTGGGAGAGTACTGAGCCCGACAAACCAGAGGAATACTGTGTTTGGCCAGGACAGTGAACCAGATGCAAAGAACAGGCAGGTACGTTGTCATGACGGAGCTGCCAAGCTCCCTTTGCCCACAGGTTCAGTCTTTTGCACTGCACAGCTCATGAAGGTGACAGATGACCTCCAGGTAGTACTCTCTGGTAATATTTTGGTCTTGTGATGCACTACCCCACAGCACTCAAAGAAAATGCTCAACATGACTTCAACACTGCTTCACACCTGCCTTGCTTTCTTTAGTCTTGGGAATAATGAATGTTTCCACTGCGACAACTCCACCCTGGTTTCCAGGTTGTATCTATAAACCCACAACTCATCACCAGCGATCATGGTGTTCAAATGACCTCATCATTTCAGTTTGTTGAAGGCCTACCAGAACTTGGTCTGCTTTCCACCAATGTGCAGTCAGCTTTGAACTGATTGTACCACTCATTAATCTGTGTGATGTGCAGTCATGTTTGAAATGACTGTACCACTCATTAATCTGCGTGATGTGCAGTCATGTTTGAAATGACTGTACCACTCATTAATCTGCGTGATGTGCAGTCATGTTTGAACTGACTGTACCACTCATTAATCTGCATGATGTGCAGTCATGTTTGAAATGACTGTATCACTCATTAATCTGCGTGATGTGCAGTCATGTTTGAACTGACTGTATCACTCATTAATCTGCGTGATGTGCAGTCATGTTTGAACTGACTGTATCACTCATTAATCTGCGTGATGTGCAGTCATGTTTGAACTGACTGTATCACTCATTAATCTGCGTGATGTGCAGTCATGTTTGAACTGACTGTACCACTCATTAATCTGCGTGATGTGCAGTCATGTTTGAACTGACTGTACCACTCATTAATCTGAGTGATGTGCAGTCATGTTTGAACTGACTGTACCACTCATTAATCTGAGTGATGTGCAGTCATGTTTGAACTGACTGTACCACTCATTAATCTGCGTGATGCTCGTGGAATCATCAGCAAATCTTCTGAATGGTGCCGCCAAGCTTCTGGCAAAATCTGGTGCAAGTCATTCGGTCATTTCGCAGCAAATGAAAGTCCACACTACACTCGCTCATATGCTGGCCGCCAGCGACAGGCATACTCTGCAGGTGGGGAAAATTCATGCACACACATGAAGGTCCTCTACATCTTTCCCACTGGAGGTCACCTCCCGTGCTCGATTTGTTTTTTTTTTTTTTGTTTCCATGGGAAAAAATTACGGCCAGATACTTTTTGAACAGACCTCATACGTGTACACAAATACTTACATTCAACTAAAAAAAACTGTCTCTTACTCCCTGCCTGCAGCTGCACATATAAGCCACATGCATTTCATATAATTATTCACAAAATTTACATTATAAAAATGAGCAGAAACTATGAACTGTACACACATATATAATGTGAATACTTTGTAATGAAAGATGACATGTACTGTTACACACACAAAAATATCTGGTAACCAAATCAAAGATACAATTATCACAAACTTCACATACAACATTTACCAGTTCTGATGACACACAACTATCACAAACTTTACATACATACAATTACCAGTTCAGATGACATACATCTATCACAAACATCGCATACAACATTTACCAACTCTGATGACACATAAGTCCCTGATTTTAATACAACGCATCATACTATTCTGTGAATACTTACACTAGCAACTAAAGATACCAAAAAAATAAAAATACAACTCAACAACCAAGTGTTTACATTAATCCCTAACAACAACCAAGTGTTTACATTAATCACTGAACAGAAACTAACCATATAAATACAAATTACAAAAACAAAATAATAAACACTAACAAACTTCAACCATCAATAACGGACACAAGTAACTTATCCACTTAGCTGTTACATTCATCAACTTTACATATGGCTTGTCACTTTCATAATCACAATCACATTAACAACAGCATAAGTAACCATAATACACAATCATACTACAGCTTTTACCTGTTACAAGTTGCTAGCTACAGATACAATTACAAGCCCAAACTCACAAATATTTCTGACACTACAAACAAGGCAGTACAGTGATACATGTTACAGTGACAAGCAATACAGTGACAAGTAATACAGTGACACATGGAACAGTGACAAGTAATACAGTGACACATGGAATAGTGACAAGCAAAACAGTGACACATGGAACAGTGACAAGAATTACAGTGACACATGGAACAGTGACAAGCAATACAGTGACACATGGAACAGTGACATGGCATGGAAATGCTATACTGTGTTGTCATTACCAAATAAAAATACTTGTTTAAGAACACTGGAGTGTTATCTCCTCACACCTCCGCGCCCTCCACGAGCCATGACTACGCCGGGCGCAGCGATGTTGTTATTGTTACCACCGTTCATAATGCTGCGAGGTGGTCCTGCTGCCAGTGGCCTTGATTGTGGTCGCTGTTGGTTAAAGCTGTGACCATTTCCTATGGACAATGGGTGAGAATGTTTTCCTTAATATCGCCTGGCTTAGTTTTTAACAAACAGATCACTTTCTTAAATTTTTCTAGGCCTAGTTTTTTAACTCATCCCCTGCCATCGTCGCAATAGTGCTAACTTCCGGTTACTGAGTTGCGTGCCATAGTCGTTATAGTGACAACTCATTTGTTTCAATAAAACAACCGGTGTAATATTTAGATTATACATATTTCGTCCATGTTTCCGGTGACACTTTTCAAAATGGTGAAAGAGTCCTTAGTTACGAGTGATGCCAAGCGAGAAAAAGGAAGAGAAACATGGAAAATTTTCAATTTTTGATGATGTAGATAGGGGTATGGACATGGCCTGTGACCACCCCACTGCTCTTGAATGTATCCCAAGTAGATCTAGACATATTTAGACGACTGGAGAAGTAGTTAGGAGGTTATTTCAGACATTAATTTAGCGAGAATGCAACATAGAATCACAATATGAGATTGACAAGTAGATCTAGACATCTCAGATGGTAAGTAGTGTAGATCTAGACCTAGCTGATGGTGAGCTGGGCACAATCATTGTCTAAAAACATCACATTACTTCTTTTTTCCAAAAAACTCTGCATTTATGAAATTTTCATACATTTACTTTGAAACATAATAAGTACACGGAAGTACATGGAAATGCTGTTTTCCATTCCATTTTACAACTATACCCCCCAACATATCAAGACCCGCATTTTTTGTGTGGCACGAACGGGAACATCCACTTTTTTTTCTGGGCACAGGAAGAGTTAAAGTAGGGACCACTTTCTTAAATTTTTCTAGGCCTAGTTTTTTAAAGTAGGGATCACTTTCTTAAATTTTTCTAGGCCTAGTTTTTTAAAGTAGGGATCACTTTCTTAAATTTTTCTAGACCTAGTTTTTTAAAGTAGGGATCACTTTCTTAAATTTTTCTAGGCCTAGTTTTTTAAAGTAGGGATCACTTTCTTAAATTTTTCTAGACCTAGTTTTTTTAAAGTAGGGATCACTTTCTTAAATTTTTCTAGGCCTAGTTTTTTAAAGTAGGGATCACTTTCTTGAATCTTTTCTGGCCTAGTTTTTAAAGTAGGGATCACTTTCTTGAATCTTTCTTGGCCTAGTTTTTAAAGTAGGGATCACTTTCTTGAATCTTTCTTGGCCTAATTTTTAAAAGTAGAGATCAACTTTTTTAAAAACTTTCCTAGCCTAGTTTAAAATAAGAACTCACTTCAAGACTAGTTTTAAAAAAGGTGTCATTCTGTTTAATCAGGTCAAGATAATTCTAAACTTTTTTTTAACTCTTCCCGTGCCACAGGAAGAAACATGGACGTTCAGTTGGTGCCAGAATAAAAGCATGGGTCTTGATATGTTAGAGGGTACAGTTGTAAAATGGAATGGAAAACAATATTTCCGTGTACTTATTATGTTTCAAAGTATAACTAAACGTATGAAAATTTAATAAATGCAGAGTTTTTTAGGAAAAAAGAAGTAATGTGATGTTTTTAGACAATGTCTGTGTCCAGCTCACCATCGGCTAGGTCTAGATCTACACTACTTACCATCTGAGATGTGTAGATCTACTTGTCAATCTCGTATTGTGATTCTATGTTGCATTCTCGCTAAATTAATGTCTGAAATAACCTCCTAACTACTTCTCCAGTCGTCTAAATATGTCTAGATCTACGTGGGATACATTCAAGAGCAGTGGGGTGGTCACAGGCCATGTCCATACCCCTATCTACATCATCAAAAATTGAAAATTTTCCATGTTTCTCTTCCTTTTTCTCGCTCAGCATCACTTGTAACTAAGCACTCTTTCACCATTTTGAAAAGCGTCACTGGAAACACAGACGAAATATGTACAATCTAAATGTTACACCAGTTGTTTTATTGAAACAAATGAACTGTCACTATAATGAACATGGCACGCAACTCAGTAACCAGAAATTCTCACTATCGCGACAATGGCATGGGAAGTGTTAATCGTTCTTAAAAACAGAAACAAAAAAAATTGCAAACTGAGTAAATCTGAAGCTTCATGAGTAGTTTATATTGCTCAACTAAAATTATCTAACTAGTGACATCTTACATCCTTCCCATGCCGCTAAACGCCACATAGGGCCTGCATAGTAGTTCGCAAAGATTTCCTGTCTTCGGTGAGTTTTTCAATCTCATCAAGGGATGTTATGCCCACTGTACTGGTCTCTCTTAATAATGCCCTCTTTAGAGTTTCACATGGTCAACATCTTTTTCTTCGGCCTGTTGTGTTCCATTTGATAGCATGTTTGAATATCCTCTGATTGTTTCTTCTCATCACATGACCGACACATGTCCATCTTCTTTTCTGATCACCCATGAGACAGGTTGTTGTCTGCTCATCTGTCTCATCTCTGCATTGTTCTTGAATTCATTCCACTTTATACTGAATATTTTCCTTAGGCATTTGTTTTCGAAAGAGTTTAATTTTTGTGTCTATTTCTTTTTATTTGTTTTCCAGCTTTCACATTCATAAATGAAGGTGGATATTACATTTGAACTGAATAATCTTAACTTGAGTTCTGTGCTTATAACTTTTGAATGCCATATGTTCTCAAGATTCTTGAAAGTCAATGCGCCTTTGCAACTCGAACTGTAACCTCCTTTCTGGTGTCACCATCCTGGTCTATGTAGTTAATGAGATATGCAAAATGGTTTACTTCTTCAACAGCTGTTCCTTCTATGTATATTTGTCCTTCATGGTTAATGAGAAGTTTCATTATTTTTGTTGTATCCTTGTTAATTTCAAGTCCTACTTTACTAGCTACTGAAGACAGGATATCTGTTTTTTCTTGCAATGATTTCACACTGTCACTGATAAGAGTTATGTCATCAGCAAAATCAAGATCTTCTAGTTGGGTCTCATGTCAACACCCATTCCATCTGTGCATCACCCATTCACTATGAAGTCAATGACAATTCCAAAATGCAAGGAAGACTAGTGACTACACACTAAAAATATCTAACTTATGACTACACACTAAAAAAATCTAACTAGTGACTACACACTAAAAATATCTAACTAGTGACTACACACTAAAAATATCTAACTTATGACTACACACTAAAAAAATCTAACTAGTGACTACACACTAAAAATATCTAACTAGTGACTACACACTAAAAATATCTAACTAGTGACTACACACTAAAAATATCTAACTAGTGACTACACACTAAAAATATCTAACTAGTGACTACACACTAAAAATATCTAACTTATGACTACACACTAAAAAAATCTAACTAGTGACTACACACTAAAAATATCTAACTAGTGACTACACACTAAAAATATCTAACTAGTGACTACACACTAAAAATATCTAACTTGTGACTATACACTAAAAATATCTAACTTATGACTACACACTAAAAAAATCTAACTAGTGACTACACACTAAAAATATCTAACTAGTGACTATACACTAAAAATATCTAACTAGTGACTACACACTAAAAATATCTAACTTGTGACTATACACTAAAAATATCTAACTTATGACTACACACTAAAAAAATCTAACTAGTGACTACACACTAAAAATATCTAACTAGTGACTATTAATAATAGAGAAATGCAGGGAGTTTAATGTGAATCTATATTTATCCTTTATAGACTACTCAAAGGCATTTGATTGTGTACAACACCAGAAACTTTGGGAAATAATGGAAAAAATGGGATTTCCAACACATCTGATACAATTAACATCACTGCTGTATTTAGACCAACAAGCAGCAGTAAGAATAAATGGTGAAACAACAACTTGGTTTGACATAAAACAAGGGGTCCGTCAGGGGTGCATATTGTCACCCTACTTATTTAACTTGTATACCGAAAATATAATGAGGAATGTTAGAGAAGATGTAGACAAAGAATATTACGATGCCATAACAGTTGGAGGTTATGAAATACCAGAGATTAGATATGCTGATGACACAGTATTGCTGTCCACAACACAAGAAGGAATGGAAAAACTAATTATGTCAGTCCGCAAGAACAGCGAAGAGCAGAACCTCTATCTTAATGCAAAGAAAACTAAAGTGATGACAACTGACAAAACAAACAAGGCAACTGAAATATGTATCAGTGAGGAAAAACTGGAAGAAGTGGAGAGTTTTGAATATCTTGGATCACTACTAACTAATAATGGAGATACAATGAGGGAAATTAAAAGGAGGACATCTATTGCTCTTCAGAAAGTAAAACAAATAAAGAATCTGTGGAGAGGAGCAGACAGAACCACAAAAATAAGATTTTTAAGGGCATGCATCTTTCCCATCGCAACATATGCCTGTGAGACCTGGACACTTAACAAAACAGCTGAGAAGCACATAAATGCCTTTGAATGTAAATGCTATAGAAGAGTTCTCCAAATATCGTGGACACAAAAAAGAACAAATATATCTATACTACAAGAGCTTAATATTGAAGAAGGCTGGCTAGTAAAGAGGATTAAAGAGAGAAAACTTAAATATTTTGGCCACATTAAACGTCATGATAATTTAGAGAAGACCGTATTGGAAGGATACATAATGGGAAAAAGAAAAAGAGGAAGACCGAAACGAAGATGGCTGCAAGACATCGTTGATGATCTGGAAATGGATGCAGCAGCAGCAGGCCATCTTGCTCACAACCGAGAGGCCTACAGGAGTGCTGTTTGGGAGGCAAAGTTCCGCAAGGGACATGCAAAGGAATGAATGAGTGACTACACACTAAAAATATCTAACTAGTGACTATACACTAAAAATATCTAACTAGTGACTACACACTAAAAATATCTAACTAGTGACTACACACTAAAAATATCTAACTAGTGACTATACACTAAAAAAATCTAACTAGTGACTATACACTAAAAAAATCTAACTAGTGACTACACACTAAAAATATCTAACTAGTGACTACACACTAAAAATATCTAACTTATGACTACACACTAAAAAAATCTAACTTGTGACTACACACTAAAAATATCTAACTTATGACTACACACTAAAAAAATCTAACTAGTGACTACACACTAAAAATATCTAACTTGTTACTACACATTAAAAATACCTAACTTGTGACTACACACTAAAAATATCTAACTTGTGACTTCTTCTTATATCTTATATCCCTCCCGTGCTGTTAAACATCACATAGGGCTCGCAAAGTAGTTCGCCAATTTTTCCTGTCTTCGGTGAGTCTTTCAACCTCATCAAAGGATTTTATGCCTGTTAATTTGGCCTCTCTTAATAATGTCCTCTTCAGAGTTTCACGCGGTCTGCCTCTTTTTATTCGCCCTGTTGTGTTCCACTTGATCGCTTGTTTATTACTAAAGCAAAAACTTGTGACTACACACTAAAAATATCACTTGAATTGAGGTGCAGGTTTTCCAAATATTCAGAACTTGAAAATAAATCACCATAGCTGTATATATCTTCATAAACGTAACTTTTCTCTCTGATCTGACAACAAGAAGTAAAAAGAATGTTTCAGTAAACAGAGAACTTTACCTACTTTTATAAGCTCAGAAAACAGATCAAAGTAGCATGTCTTTTTTTTTTAATATTGAAACAATGAGTGAGCCTTCATCTGAGACAAAAATGAGGGGGGAGAGAGCTAAGCAAGAAAAAAAAAATACTCTGTAGTTCACTATCATAACATTGTACTGCCAACCTAAAGTGTTAAAATGCCAGCAAAAAATTTGACTATTTCCTCAAGAAACAAAACTTTTTCAAATTCAACAGAAGCAGGTAAACTCATTCTACTTGCCTTGAAGAGGGAGAGGGGGTGGAATCTGGGGTCTTGCAACCTGCGCTGAGACACCTTGTCCAATGGGCACTTCACCTTTTTGAGTAGAATCTCCGCCTTCTATTGGAGATTTTCTTTGTGATGTTTCCTGAAAGACATAAATAATTTCTCATACACTTCTCCAGTGGAACACCAATCTTCGGCAAGACTTCTGATGGAGTGTCTCTGTGCTTTATATACTTCTCACAAAGGACAACCTCAAGTTCTAGACAGTTTCTTGGTCTAAAGTTATAAACATTTCTTGGCCTAAAGTTAAGTCCTCAAGTAATAAACAGTTTCTTGGCCTAAAGTTAAGACCTCAAGTAATAAACAGTTTCTTGGCCTAAAGTTAAGACCTCAAGTAATAAACAGTTTCTTGGCCTAAAGTTAAGACCTCAAGTAATAAACAGTTTCTTGGCCTAAAGTTAAGACCTCAAGTAATAAACAGTTTCTTGGCCTAAAGTTAAAACCTCAAGTAATAAACAGTTTCTTGGCCTAAAGTTAAGACCTCAAGTAATAAACAGTTTCTTGGCCTAAAGTTAAGACCTCAAGTAATAAACAGTCTGCTGATCAAAAGTTTACACCTCAACCTCTACACACACACCAAACTCCTAATTTTTACAGATTAATTTTAATATTTTTCAAATAATCCGTCAGCATAAAGAGAGAAGGTAAAAGTGAAAAGAGACTGGACTTTACAACACAAACATGGTTTACTGCTACTTGCAGCTGATTATGCTAATGTAAATATCAGTACAAATCAATCATGGGAAACACTGCTCAATAAATTACACTGGTTAACATATTTTGATGCCTCAAATGTTAGACCTGTTTATGGGTATATTTGACCTGCTGATTCCAAAAATGGCACCCATTTTTCCCTATCAGCTCTAGTTTTTGACATACTGACATATGCCATATACCACTCTTCACTTTGCTCGCCCATAACAAATCTCAAGATATTTTAACTCTTCCCGTGCCACAGGAAGAAACACAGACGTTCAGTTGGTGCCGGAATAAAAGCGCAGGTCTTGATATGTTAGGAGGTACAGCTGTAAAATGGAATGGAAAACAATATTTCCATGTACTTCCGTGTACTTATTATGTTTCAAAGTATAACTAAATGTATGAAAATTTCATAAATGCAGAGTTTTTTAGGAAAAAAGAAGTAATGTGATGTTTTTAAACAATGACTGTGCCCAGTTCACCATCGGCTAGGTCTAGATATACACTACTTACCATCTGAGATGTCTAGATCTACTTGTCGATCTCGTATTGTGATTCTATGTTGCATTCTCGCTAAATTAATGTCTGAAATAACCTCCTAACTACTTCTCCAGTCATCTAAATATGTCTAGATCTACTTGGGATACATTCAAGAGCAGTGGGGTGGTCACAGGCCATGTCCATACTCCTATCTACATCATCAAAAATTGAAAATTTTCCATGTTTCTTCTTTTTCTCGCTCGGCATCACTCGTAACTAAGAACACTTTCACCATTTTGAAAAGTGTCACCGGAAACGCGGACGGAATATGTATAATCTAAATATTACACCGGTTGTTTTATTGAAACAAATGAATTGTCACTATAACGACTATGGCACGCAACTCAGTAACCGGAAGTTAGCACTATGGCACGAGATGAGTTAATGTAGAGTTAAAATTAGTATCTTTTAAGCATGAAGGAAACATATTAAAAATTAAAAGAAGAGTGTACTACAAGAAAATCTATTTCATATCAAAAGCACAAGTTTATGATACAAACTACTAATTGTGTGTAGTTGTCTGCCTTTTTGTTGTTAAGAAAGCTCTTCACAACATAAACAAATGAAGACCAGACACATGATTCCATTTCATTTACTGATGCTATGAAATATGGGTCATTTATAAGTTTTCTGATCTGTGGACCATGGAAAATTCCAGCCTTCAGTTTCTCCATGGTAAGTCCAGGTAACTCATGCACTATGTATTCAATGCATGAATCATCTTTATTCAAAGCCTTTATATGTAGTGGTGGCAGTATGATTCTATCTCGTACTACCAAAGGTTCATTGATTATATTTTATCCTCCAACCACCATATATTCCCTCGGAGGCCAATCTTTTCTTGCCCAATGTTCATGTTTGGCTCTACTATCCCAAAGATGTAAAAAGCAAAGATACTTTGTGTAGCCACTTTGTTGACCAATCTTCAAGTCTACACAAATCACCCACGGATGTTCTTGGTAATTTATCTTTTCCAAGACTAAAGAGATGGCCTTGTACTCTTCTTTCATCCTGATAGAATGACTGATTAGAACAGAATCATATTTGTTGCCATTATTTAAAAGAACATATTTCAAACTATGTTTTGAACTGTCGATAAAAAGACGCCACTCACTTGTGTTATATTCTGAAAGACCAATTTTCTTCACAAGGTTTCTGATGTCATTGCAAAATACCAAGTTGTTGTCTTCGGTAAAGAATGGTAGCAAATCCTTTTCTCTCTTCAATACATAAAATGTAATTTTTGCTCCAGACTGAAGCACGATACGTCACTGAAATTCTTCATCCTCACGTACTCCCACTTCTGGCTGCACCAGGGTCAATTTTTCACCAGGATAATGCTCAACTTCATGTGGCCCAACTCACTACCCAGTTCCTCGCTGACAACAATGTCCAGACCATTCCGTGGTCATCCATGTCATCAGACATGAACCCAATAGAAGGTTATGGGATGAACTCAACAGACAATTCTGCCAGCGAGACGTAATGCCAAAGAAATCTCCAACAGTTGTCTCTTGCACTGTGGGAAGAGTGGGCAGCTATCCCACAACAACAGATCTAACGGCTAATCGGATCCATGTCAAGGAGATGTCGTTCTCTGATACAGGCCAGAGGAGGCCATACACCTTACTGAAACGGAGGCCTCAGTCGCAAAGAATAAAAGTCCAAACCAAATTTAATGAACATCATTTCATTGTCAAATTCTTAAATTTTCTTCATAACAAGATTGAAACATTAATTCCATAAAATAAAATTTTGATACAAGTTTGAAATTTGGTGTCCATTATGACTACAGTAGTGTTGTGCTTCTTTTTTTTTAACAGTATATGTTCATGTACTGAAAAAAAAAAATTATCTACGTTCATGCATTGAAAAAAATTTTTGCAGATTGCAAAAATGAATGTTGCAGACCAAAGCCACAAAAGCTAAAAAATGAACATGTGAAATGATTTTAATTTTCTCTCCTCTAGAGGATGAAAAGAGAATGCAATCATAAAGCATATCATGCTGTGCCGGTTAATGACTGTTATCTCTTGTTTTATCACCTTCTAGTTCATCCCTCCATCTCTTCTTTGGTATGCCTTTTGTCACTGTCAGCTCTTGGCTGTTTTTGATTTCAACAAAATGTAACTGAACAAACTAAAGAATTCTGGCTCATCATTCCTTGCTGTTGTTTTCTGTGGGTGAACTCGAACACTCTTCTCAAACAGCCGCAACTGTTCATGTTTGCTTTATGCTGGTTGTTTGGACGGAAGAAAAACAATCTCTCAAGTGTGAACAAGACAAAATCTAGTAAGTGGCCGGACACTTGGAAACAAACATGACATGACTGCAGCAATGAGGACAATGACTAAGCTAAAGAAAGCTTTAGTACACTCACCATCTTGAATAACTCTGAATTTGGATCACTAAAATTTGGCATCTCACTGAAGATAAAGCAAAACCTGTGTGGAAACATGATGAAAATGTGATCTTATCTGAACTGAGCATAATTAAACATGGACTCTCATTCTGTACTCTAACAAGAGACCAAATTCAGTTTTTCCAAAATGAGGAAACAGCGGTGAAAGTCTTTTTTTTTTTGTTGTAATAATAGGTCATAAGATACAGCCTGTATCTTGCAAGTAAAGCAACAGAAAGCCATGCACAAGCTAAGGTCTCAAAAAATGTGAGCGCTGTAAGCTTTACAATAAGCAAATACAGGCAGTACAGTCCTTGATGGGTGAATGCATAGATGGTGTGAAAGTAAAGACAACATGCATTTATTTGCCAGCCAAGGACATCACTGCGTCCCTACTGCTGGCATTGTTAGGACAGTGGGAGCATCCATAACCTGCCAAGATCACTCAATGGCCTCATAAGAGCTGCTGGAATATTACAAGCAGACTATAATGTGTCCCTACTGCTGGCATTGTTAGGACATAACCTGCCAAGACTTGGCCATCCAGAAGTAACTGCTCCTCAGCAGAACCACTACTTCAGTGTGTCTCAGAACTCACATCTGTCTGCCACCATCACTGCTGACATTATTCCTGATCTGTGAGACCGTGGGCACTAACACAAAAGAATTGGCTTCATCATTCAGCTCGGTCACCGTACTTCTCGCTGTAGTGAGCTGGGCAGCACTCTTGCTCTGTGAGCAAATGTGTCAAGTCCAGATTCCTACAACTGCCTCGAGCTACTGGCCAGCAACCCGATGTGTATCAACAACATGGACAGCATTACGCAGATAGTAGGAAGACTATATATGAGGCAACTGAAAGAGAATATATGCACAGTGACAGAAAGAGATTATATGCACAGTGACAGAAAGAGATTATACATACAGTGACTGAAAGAGATTATATGCACAGTGACAGAGATTATAAAACTATAAAAAGTGAATGACAGATTATTTTGATGTTGTTTTTTTTCCTCTCTCTCTCTTTCTGGCTCAAATATATAATTATTTTTAACAAACTCAGATTTGTTCATAGAATTCTGTGCCACAATGTTCTGCTTTACTTGTGGCCGTTGTTTACGTTTCCGCCTTACTTGTGGCCATTGTTTACATCTCCACCTTGCTTGTGGCCATTGTTTACATCTCCACCTTGCTTGTGGCCATTGTTTACATCTCCGCCTTACTTGTGGCCATTGTTTACATCTCCACCTTACTTGTGGCCATTGTTTACATCTCCACCTTACTTGTGGCCATTGTTTACATCTCCACTTTGTTTGTGGCTATTATTTACGTCTCCACCTTGCTTGTGGCCATTGTTTACGTCCAGCATTAAACATAGACAACATTTAAGAAACTGCTTCTTCCTAAACCCAGGCTAGATCTGTACAAGAAAAGCCTTGCATATTCTGAGATACACCTCTGGAACTTCCCCCCCTCTCCCCAACCATCTAAAATCTATTAATAATACTTCATCCTATAACTCGAGCCTTTTTTCAATATTTACTGGCTTGTAACTATATGCCTCCATAGAATGCCTAACAGCCTCTCATACCACAACTCGCCAGCCACCGAGTTCTGCTCTAAAAGAACATAATTCCTAAAATTAACTTGTTAGATCTTGTATCTTGTTAGAAATTATCTTAGTAAATAAACCAGAGTGGAATGTCAAAAGAACTCCATTGAAAATGTATCTATGTATGTGTATGTACATGCGTGTGTGTGTGTGTGCATGCTATCTTGTTAAATTAGTTATTTCTTATATAGTTCATTATCTTTTATTTGTGAATGTAATATTTTCATCTTGCATTCTTAGATATTTTTTCATGTAATCTGTACACTTATATTTCATATAGGTTCATTTTGCATTCGCGTGTGTGCATGCGTGCATGTATGCGTGTGTGTGTGCGTGTGTGAGAGAGAGAGAGATATCTGTATACCTTATTAAATCAAGTGTGTGGGAAGAATTAAAGATGGAGTGATAAAGGGCAGAATGTAAGATGGGCCTGCATGCCCAATTCTTCACCCTTTTAAAATAAAGATCATTCACTTTCACCTCTATTTCTGCTTCCTACATAAAATAAAGATCATTATTTCTGCTTCTTACATAAAATAAAGATCATTATTTCTGCTTCCTACATAAAATAAATACCATTATTTCTGCTTCCTACATAAAATAAATACCATTATTTCTGCTTCTTACATAAAATAAAGATCATTATTTCTGCTTCCTACATAAAATAAAGATCATTATTTCTGCTTCCTACATAAAATAAAGATCATTATTTCTGCTTCCTACATAAAATAAAGATCATTATTTCTGCTTCCTACATAAAATAAAGATCATTATTTCTGCTTCCTACATAAAATAAAGATCATTTTTTCTGCTTCCTACATAAAATAAAGATCATTATTTCTGCTTCTTACATAAAATAAAGATCATTATTTCTGCTTCCTACATAAAATAAAGATCATTATTTCTGCTTCCTACATAAAATAAAGATCATTATTTCTGCTTCTTACATAAAATAAAGATCATTATTTCTGCTTCCTACATGGTCACTCCTTACAAGTGTCTTTCACTTTTTTTTTCCACATTTTGTTTGCTCACTTCACAAAACTAACAAAAATAACAGAAAAATATTTAGCAGCACAAATACTCACTCTCCAATTTTGAAAACTTCTCCACTTTTTCCAGTATACAAGGTCAGGCCTCCCTTCCACAAAGATGCATACCTGGCAGGTCAAGAAACTCTAGTCAGATCCCTATCTCACAACTGCAGTATTACATTTCTTTTAGCTATAAAATACTATGTCAATAACTGACTAAATTCAACTGCTCGAGATAATCATCATCATGTGGCATACCTGGCAGGTCAAGAAACTCTAGTCAGATCCGTATCTCACAACTGCAGTATTACATTTCTTTTAGCTATAAAATACTATGTCAATAACTGACTAAATTCAACTGCTCGAGATAATCATCATCATGTGGCATACCTGGCAGGTCAATAAACTCTAGTCAGATCCGTATCTCACAACTGCAGTATTACATTTCTTTTAGCTATAAAATACTATGTCAATAACTGACTAAATTCAACTGCTCGAGATAATCAATCATCATCATGTGCCACGCCTGGCAGCATCAGAATACAAGTTTTTGTGTATCTCACTACAAATCCCAATCTTTCATGTTTTCCTCCGTACTGCTGCTGTTCTTTTCCGATGCCATTTTGTCAAGCCATCTGATTTTCTCTCTTGGTCTACTTCTTCCTTTCCTGCCTCCAATTTTCCCTTTTGTCATGATATCTTCAACTCCTCCTCTTCTCTAAATATGGTTAATGAATCTAGACTGTCTCCTTGTAGAGGTTCATCTCTCACTGGCTTTTCTTAAGTATTCTTTATTTGTTATTTAACTGTCCTTGGTCTTCTTAACATTCTTTCTAGGAACTATATTTCAGTTTCCTCTAAAGCTCTTCTCGTTGTTTTTGTTAATGACCATGATTCGCTCCCATGAATACTGGCTAAATATAGTATATCAAGACTCTTTTCCTAATATCTATTGACAAAGATGGACTGCATAAAATAGATTTCATACTACTAGCAATTTCACAAATGTTTCATTTCACGTATGCAAGTTTTTTAAGGATGCATATTTGTTGCAACACGTAGTATTCTTCCAGAGACCGCTTTTCCTCATTAAAGATATTTTTTAAAACAAAAGTTTCATTTACCACAAAACAGCAAAATCACTGAAAGATACAGCACAAATAGTGTGAAAACACTTGTAAAAAAATAAGGTCTCATCCACTAGTAGTACTGAAACACAACAAGACATTTTGTCAAAATATTCATCACATTTGTTGCTTTTGATTGCATTATTTCTTCCTTTTCCATCTAACTTTTATATTTTCTGTAAAACTGAACCGTGCATTTTGTCATCTTTATTCAAATCAGGCCGTGTGAACTATACAAATGTCATGTTCTCTTAAACCATGGCATTATTTGCCAATATATTATATTTCAGCTATGGTCACCGATCCTGAGCTAATCAAACAAGTTAGAAAATAGAATGATGGAGCTCAATATCAGGAGAACAGACATGAAGATAATAATAAACTCAATTAACCTACTTATGACAAAAATTATAATAAACACATTTAGAGTACTCAATGAATCGACTTACTCAAGATAACAGACATGAAGTTATAACAAACACAGATTTACTTACAGTACTTAATGAATCGACTTACTCAAGATAACAGACATGAAGTTATAACAAACACACATTTACTTACAGTACTTAATGAATCGACTTACTCAAGATAACAGACATGAAGTTATAACAAACACATTTACCTGGAGCACTCAATGAACCGTTGTACCCAAGACAACAGACATAAAATCATAATAAACACATTTACTTGGAGCATTCTATGAACTGTTTTACTCAAGACAACAGACATAAAATCATAATAAACACATTTACTTGGAGCACTCAATGAACTGTTTTACTCAAGACAACAGACATAAAATCATAATAAACACATTTACTTGGAGCATTCTATGAACTGTTTTACTCAAGACAACAGACATAAAGTCATAACAAACACATTTACTTGGAGCACTCAATGAACCGTTTTACTCAAGACAACAGACATAAAGTCATAATAAACACACTCAATGAACCGACTTACCCACGCATAAACTTGCAGATATCCCCGGGCTGGATGACGTTCCCAACCTCGTCCCACACCGACAGGTTCATGCAACCTGTTTTATCTGCAACTTTACAGGATCTGACGTAATGTCCATCTTTTGTGTGTGTTGCTGTGCCTGTAGGGTTTCAGTTTATAAAATATGAACTCTCAATAAATATACATATGCTATTGCTTGTATAACACAGACATAATACTACTACTTGTATAACACAGACATAATACTACTACTTGTATAACACAGACATAATACTACTACTTGTATAACACAGACATAATACTACTACTTGTATAACACAGACATAATACTATTGCTTGTATAACACAGACATAATACTACTACTTGTATAACACAGACATAATACTACTGCTTGTATAACACAGACATAATACTACTACTTGTATAACACAGACATAATACTACTACTTGTATAACACAGACATAATACTACTGCTTGTATAACACAGACATAATACTACTACTTGTATAACACAGACATAATACTACTACTTGTATAACACAGACATAATACTACTGCTTGTATAACACAGACATAATACTACTGCTTATATAACACAGACATAATACTACTGCTTGTATAACACAGACATAATACTATTGCTTGTGTAACACAGACATAATACTACTGCTTATATAACACAGACATAATACTATTGCTTGTGTAACACAGACATAATACTATTGCTTGTATAACACAGACATAATACTACTGCTTGTATAACACAGACATAATACTACTACTTATATAACACAGACATAATACTACTGCTTATATAACACAGACATAATACTACTGCTTGTATAACACAGACATAATACTACTACTTGTATAACACAGACATAATACTACTGCTTGTATAACAGACATAATACTACTGCTTGTATAACACAGACATAATACTATTGCTTGTGTAACACAGACATAATACTACTACTTGTATAACACAGACATAATACTACTACTTGTATAACACAGACATAATACTATTGCTTGTGTAACACAGACATAATACTACTGCTTGTATAACACAGACATAATACTACTACTTGTATAACACAGACATAATACTACTACTTGTATAACACAGACATAATACTACTACTTGTATAACACAGACATAATACTACTACTTGTATAACACAGACATAATACTACTACTTGTATAACACAGACATAATACTACTGCTTGTATAACACAGACATAATACTACTGCTTGTATAACACAGACATAATACTACTGCTTGTATAACACAGACATAATACTACTGCTTGTATAACACAGACATAATACTACTGCTTGTATAACACAGACATAATACTACTGCTTGTATAACACAGACATACTACTGCTTGTATAACACAGACATAATACTACTGCTTGTATAACACAGACATAATACTACTGCTTGTATAACACAGACATAATACTACTGCTTGTATAACACAGACATAATACTACTGCTTGTATAACACAGACATAATACTACTGCTTGTATAACACAGACATAATACTACTACTTGTATAACACAGACATAATACTATTGCTTGTATAACACAGACATAATACTACTACTTGTATAACACAGACATAATACTATTGCTTGTATAACACAGACATAATACTACTGCTTGTGTAACACAGATTATCAGAACCCAAGAACACATTCTGGAATCAAGAAAAGGTTCCAGTTCTCTCTTTCATACTTAATTCATTTGATTTAAATTTTTTATCTCATCCCTCAACATATTTCTATTTTCATGATGTTATCTTTATCTATTAACTACAGCTACTTTTGTCCACACTGTGATTTCTGAATGTTTCTTAAGAAAGTCATTTTAACAATGGGAAAGAGAGTTGCACTTTTTTCATTTTTGTCACTAACCCATGCTTCGGAAACTACATTATGGCATTCAAACCTCAGTGTAACCAAGTAGATGAAGAAACACGGCCCCCTGGTTTTGAGGATGATGATTAAACTCTTATAGTAATCATCTTTTTTTTTTTTTGCCTTTCACAGATTTTTTTTTTCACATTCCAATTCCCTAAAATTTACTTCAGTTTGTTTTTTTTTAACAAATTTGACATATTAAAATTATGACATGCTAAAATTATGACATGCTAAAATTATGACATACTAAAATTATGACATACTAAAATTATGACATACTAAAACAACACAGAAAAAAAAAGTCCATGGAAAGTCAGGTGGTGTATCTTCCCAATGTGTCTTATAGGCCAGGACATATAGCATTTGTAATCATTAATAATTTTATATTCCATGCAAGATTTCATCTTTCATAAGAAAGGGAACAAATAAAAGATACATCTGAAACCTTTTAAGTAGTATTTGTACATTTAAAACTAAACACATTATTCAACATGTCATACATAAACACATGTAATTATACTGTTCAAGAAAAGAAATGCAACAAATACGATGTTGCAATTTAAACTGAAGTTTGCTGATCAGACAAGGGCAAACTGCCTGAAACGTTCACTTGGACGTCAGTTTCACATGCTGACCTGAATTGTACTCAGCAGATAATTCATGAGCACAGAAAAGCGACACTAGTCAAAACAGCATTTTTGGCAGTAACTCATGACAAGTTCATGAGAATCCCGTGAAACTTACTGAACACAAAATTCACTGACCATGTTATTGAATGCCTATAAAAGATTGACACTCCTCAAATCAATTCATTTGAAAATTCAATGCGCAAGTATGACTTATCTCACTACAAAACAATGACTCACCATCACTGGACATTTACAGACTGGATAGTCACAAAGTGTAGTGGCCAGACAATTTAATGTGGTTAGAAGCACCATTAGTCGCCTTTGGAGATGATTTCAAGAAACTGGCTCAGTTGCAGACCGGCCGAGCAGTGGAAGACCCATAGTCACAACTCCTGCCGAAGGCCGCTTCATACAGCTGCGTCACCTCAAGAATCGATTTGCATCCGCGTCCTCAACAGCCCAGTCAATGCTGGAATTTCAGCTCATCGAATTTCAGATCAAGCGGTCAGGAACCAGCTGCACGACGCTGGTCTTTGGGCTAAAAGACCCTACAGAGGCCCTGTTCTTACAGACCGGCATTGCCAGAACTGACTGCAGTGGGCAAACCAGCATCGTCAATGGACCATTGCAAATGACTGGAGAAGGGTTTGGTTTAGTGATGAATCATTCTTTCTGCTCCAGTGACATAACAGACGGAGAAGAGTTTACTGCAGAGTCCATGAGCACTACACCCAGAACTGTGTGGATGAGGCTTCTCCACATGATGGTGGAGGTTTACTGGTGTGGGGGACGATCAACTTCATGGGAAGAAGTGACCTGATGCAAACTGAAGGATACCTGAATGCCCAATGAAACGTCACTGAAATTCTTCATCCTCACATCCTTTCACTTCTGGCTGCACCAGGGTCGATTTTTCACCTGGATAACGCTCGACCTCATGTGGCACAACTCACCACCCAGTTCCTCACTGACAACAATGTCCAGACCATTTCGTGGCCATCCATATCATCAGACATGAACCCAATAGAACACTTATGGGATGAACTCAACAGACAATTCTGCCAGTGAAACGTGGCGCCAAGCAATCTAATGACAGTTGTCTCTTGCACTGTGGGAAGAGTGGGCAGCCATCCCACAACAACAGATCCAAAAGCTAATTGGATCCATGTCAAGGAGATGTCGTTCTCTGACACAGGCCAGAGGAGACCATACACCTTACTGAAATAGAGGTCTCAGTCGCAAAGAATAAAAGTCCAAACCAAATTTAATGAACATCATTTCATTGTTAAATTCTTAAAGTTTCTTCATGCCACGGTTGAAACATTAATTCTGTAAAATAAAATTTTGACACAAGTTTGAATTTTGGTGTCCAGAACGACTACAGTAGTGTTGCATTTCTTTGTTATATATCACAAGCACAAGCACAACTATTCCTCATTCAGGCACTAGTGTGTGTTTTCTTGTACAAACAGACTAATTTTAGTTTATTTTTCTTCGGTGACATAAAAAAAAAATGCTGAGATCCAAGAAAATGAACAAAGTTTCCCCATGAATAAAACTTCCCCAAGATTAAAGTTTAAGTTAAAAACCTCAAATCCTTTAATCACCCATTCTTTTTTCTTTATTGCTTGCTATAAAGGCAAGAAGCACAACAGTCTGAAGATTCACTGCAGCCAGCCTTCTAAGCACAAGATGATGATAATGACTACTAGTTTGTTTGATAATAATATGAAGTGCTGCTGAAAAGTTATGATCCGGACCAAGAAGAGAAAGACCTAGAACTGGGGTGTCCTGGACTAGAAGCTTAAGGACCATGGAGGTATCCACAGATCAAGCAGCTGGGCACTAGTTTCTGCCAGCTTAAACAAACATGAGAAAAAGTGGCAGTTAAGAAGTAAAAGCTTAACTGATTGTTTTTAGTTTGCTCTTCAGACCTTTTAAAAATGTATTTGTTAATGTTTTTATTACTTTTTCAGTAGGGTGGATGATCTGTGTACTCAAACTCCAAATTCTTCAAAGCATCAAACATTTTATGTAAGGTGGATGATCTCTGTACTCATTTTATGTAGGGTGGATGATCTCTGTACTCAAACTCCAAATTCTTCAGAGCATCCAACATTTTATGAGCAGCCACCATGTCCTTTCCACAGATTCATCATTTTTCTTTCACTTCATCCTTTAACCAGCGCAGCAAGTTACAGCTGTATTCTGCTTCATCCTTTAACCAGCACAGCAAGTTACAGCTGTATTCTGCTTCATCCTTTAACCAGCGCAACAAGTTACAGCAGTATTCTGCTTCATCCTTTAACCAGCACTGCAAGTTACAGCAGTATTCTGCTTCATCCTTTAACCAGCGCAGCAAGTTACAGCTGTATTCTGCTTCATCCTTTAACCAGCGCTGCAAGTTACAGCTGTATTCTGCTTCATCCTTTAACCAGCGCAGCAAGTTACAGCTGTATTCTGCTTCATCCTTTAACCAGCGCTGCAAGTTACAGCTGTATTCTGCTTCATCCTTTAACCAGCACAGCAAGTTACAGCACCATTCTGCTTCATCCTTTAACCAGCACAGCAGGTTACAGCAGCATTCTGCTTCATCTTTTAACCAGCACAGCAAGTTACAGCAGTATTCTGCTTCATCTTTTAACCAGCACAGCAAAAAAGTTACAGCAGTATTCTGCTTCATCCTTTAACCAGGACAGCAAGTTACAGCAGTATTCTGCTTCATCCTTTAAGTTATAGCAGTATTCTGCTTTATCCTTTAACCAGCGCAGCAAGTTACATCAGTATTCTGCTTTATCCTTTAACCAGCACAGCAAGCTACAGCAATATTCTGCTTCATCCTTTAACCAGCGCAGCAAGTTACAGCAGTATTCTGCTTCATCCTTTAACCAGTGCAGCAAGTTACAGCTGTATTCTGCTTCATCCTTTAATCAGTGCAGCAAGTTACAGCTGTATTCTGCTTCATCATTTAACCAGTGCTGCAAGTTACAGCTGTATTGTGCTTCATCCTTTAACCAGCGCAGCAAGTTGCAGCAGTATTCTGCTTCATCCTTTAACCAGCGCAGCAAGTTAAAGCAGTATTCTGCTTCAGCCTTTAACCAGCACAGCAAGTTACAGCTGTATTCTGCATTAACTGTATGACTATTCAAAAGATGGTATCCTAAAAAATAGAGGTCACAACCTTTCCTTCTGATTTCTGAGTCTCAAGTATCTTCAGCCGTGGAGAACCCAAATGCCACCACTGTAAGGACTATTATTTGGTCTAAGAATCATAGTGGTATGCAATCATGTTTCATCAACAGTGATGAATGATTCCAAAAAGGTATCACTATATCTCCCAAAATGCTGCAGAATCAACTTTGATTTCATTTCTTGTTGACATTCAAACATTTCAGCATCCACTTGACTGACAGTTTCTGCACCTCCAAAAGCTCATGAATTATAAAACCAAAGTGTTTCCTGGATATCTCTAATGTCTCAGCAATTGTTTTAGCCAAACTTCATCAATCTGCCAAAATCAGGTCATGACCATGATCAACAGTTTCTGGAGCTGAAGGCCTTCCAAACCTTGCTGAAGCTTCAGTCTCAATCTCCACACCGAATGTCAGCACACCATTTCTTCACATGTGGGTATGTTGGCCCTTGTCACTCATAGTTTGCAGCAGACACTCATGGATTTCCTTTGAATTTACTTCTGCAGCAGCAGCAGCAGCAACTTCATGACAGCCTGGTGTTCCAAACATGACACTTCTACACCTTTTACTAACATGATTCTGCTTTTGATCTGAACAAAAGGTCTAAAATTAGCACCATGATCCTGCATACTAGCAGTTTACTCCAGCTGCAGTGATCAGATTTTGGAATGTGGGTCAGGCCAATAACTTTTCAGCAACCACTCATGTCCATTCACTTTTTCCCCTGTTTTCTCAGATTATGTACCATGAAGCAGGATTTTGTCAGGACTCTGTATTTCACAAACAGCCACAGAAAATTGTCATCACTATGGCATTTCCACACTAGACAATGGTAAATGACATATTTCTGTGCTAGAATAAGAAGACATATTTCTATGCTAAGAGTAAAAAAAATGACACAAGCCTGTGCTATAAATAGAACATGACATATTTCAATGCTAGAAGTGGAAAATGACATATTTCTGTGCTGGAAATGACATGCATCAGTGAAAATTATAAACCCTACCTACCAACTTCCAGCACAATAAACATAATATGAAGGTTCTTCATCCCTGCTCTCACATCCTTCAAGAAAACAAACTGGACTTCTGGTGGTGGCTTGCCTCGATCATTCTGCATCATCATTGTCAACTGCCAAGCGTTTTAAAAAGCTGCATCAAAATCTACAATAAAAATGATAATGCATGTATAAATGTATAAACTTATACTACTTCTTCTTCTTCTTCTTCGTTTGCACTGTCTGTCTATACCTGCAGTCCTGTCTCTTGGATAAATTTCACTGTTTTTTGTAATTCATGTATGGAACCATACAGCTTATCTTCTTTAGTGGTTTCACTGGGCCAGTAATTATTTCTCAGTGTTTCATAGTTGGTGCAGTTCTGGAGGATATGTTCCACAGTTTGGGGCACCTGGGCACATGTACATAGATTAGTAGTACCAACCTTAAACTTTGTATACATATGACTTCGGAGTCGGCTGTGTCCTGTTCGGAGATGGAAGATGGTGACTTGTTCCTTTCTGTTTAGCATGCGATAGTCATCATGTGGTGGTGTTTGTGGCTTCCTGTAGGTTTTTATCATGCTTTTCTTCTGATTATAGGTGATTGGTACGTCTGGTTGCTCCATTTCAGTGCCCTCTTTGGCCAGATGGTCAGCTTTCTCATTGCCTGGTATCCCACAGTGGGAGGGAATCCATTGCAAAGTGACTCCATGTTGTAAGCCAATTTTTGACAAGGCATCCTTAAGGTCTGGTAGTTTGTTGCACTGAAGAGCTTCCAGTACTGATCTTGCGTCTGTGAGAATTACTACAGGACATGTATCAATTCTGGAGTCTGATAGTTTTTCAACTGCAGCAATAATTGCCATAACTTCTGCATCAAAGTTGTTGCAGTATTTACCAGTGGGTATGGAAATCTTGTCAGAGGTGTTGTTTGGATATTCAATATGTGCTCCTGCCCCTCCATTCTTTACGGCATTGTGTGCAGATCCGTCTGTATAAACACGTATCCAGGTGTCACATGGATATTTGTTATCTAGCACACTAAGTGTGGCTGTTGACCTTACAAGGCTGCTTTGCATCTCACCATTCTGCACACCTTTCACTTCAGTCTGAATAGTTATTTGTGTATAATCTGCTTCTTTTCATGGTGTATGCTCTGGTACAGATGATAATGGAGTGACTACAGTTGGAAGGTCAGGTATCAGCTTACGCATACGCTTGGCCTAGTGAATGAAGCTGCTTCTTTAAGCCGGCTTAATGCCAAGTTATTGAATCTCTCCTTCAGGGGATGGCTTACAGCTAAGGAATTTCTCTCCCATAGTCATGACCTTTGTGTCTCTACGTTCCTTTAGCACTTGAACACCAACTGTTTTCTGCATTTCTACTATTGGTGTGGACATCATGGCACCTGTGATAATCCATAGTGACTGATTTTGAACCTTGTCTAGATTATGCAGCGTAGTGTTTGATGCTGTGCACCAAGATGTTGAGCCATATTCTAAATGTGGTAGAATACTTTGCTGATATACATTCTTGAGGATTCTTTCACTAGCTCCCCATGTGGTTCCACTTAATTTTCTTAATATGGCTAGTTTTCTTCTGGCTTTTGCTTCTGCACTGTTTATGTGTTGCTTCCAAGTCAGTTTTGAGTCAAGAGTCACTCCTAAGTAAGTGGGTTGGTTGTCCATCCTTAAGGATATTTCATTTACAAAGATCTTACCTGCTTTCTGTTTAGATGAGAGAGTGAACAGAGTGGTACTTGATTTCTCTGTGTTGATACTTACACACCATTTGTTTGTCCATGATGTCAAGATGTCTGCTGCTCTTTGGAGTCTCTGTGTAGCAACTGTCGCATATTCATCTGTACACCACATGACCAGATCATCTGCATACAGTGCCGCTTTGATTCCATAGGGAAGTTCCTTGACCAGGTCATTAATGAATACAAGGAATAGTGTAGGCGAAAGGACTCCTCCTTGAGGTACACCGTGTCGCAGAAGTACTTTCTGGCTTTTGTGACCATCCATTACTACTCTAGCTCTTCTATTGTGTAAATAGGACTTTATCCAGTTGTACAGTCTTCCATTCACATTGCAGTTTCTTAGTTTCCACAGCAGACCTTTTTTCCATACTTTATCAAAGGCTTTCTTTAGGTCTATCCACACTGCTAGTACAAGGTTTTTCTCTTGGAATGCATCCTCAATCTCTTGAGAGAGATAGATCACTTGATCTTCCGTACTGTAGTACTGCCTAAATCCTGCTTGTTGTGGAACGAGAAGATTTTCACTTTCTAGGTACCATTTTAGCCTCAGGTCAATGATGCGTTCCATCGTTTTGCATAGGCAGCTAGTGAGACTGATTAGCCTGTAGCTGGAGGCAGTATCACTGTTTTTCCCTGGCTTTAGCAGCGGTACCATGCTTGCTTCCTTCCAGATTTGAGGTAACTTACCTGTGCTCCAGCACATATTGAAATATCCAACAGCTTTCCCATTGCTGCCATTCCCAGGTTCTTGATCATTTCATTGGACACTCCATCTGGTCCTGGTGATTTCCTTGGTTTCAGTTTACTAACTGCTAGGTCTAACTCACTGCGTGTGATTGGTGCATCCATGACCTCCACTTTTCTGACTTGTTTCTCTTCTTTCTGTGGGTCAATGCGCACTGCACGCTCTTTCTCTGGATGGATATCAATGTTGCAGTCCTATGCACACATGCGAGCAAAGTGATCTGCTACCTGCTTACCTGTAAGAGTTTTCCCATCCTCTATTAGTGTAATCTTTGTACTTCTTCCAGTACTCTCATCATTTAACTGTTTGATTAGTTTCCACAGTTTCCTTCCATCCTTTTCAAAGTTTAGGGACTCTGTTTTCTCTCTCCAACTTTCCCGTCTGGCTTGCAGCTTGGCTCTCTGAAATTTGGCCTTAGAATGTTGGTAATTATTGTGGTGTTCTTGGCATGATCTATTTTCTGCTTGCTTTTGAGCTGTTTCCACATCATCATGGAGTTTTCCCAGCTCACTAGACCAGTATGGTTTATAGTTCCTGCGAGCTCCTCTGGGAATGGTTTCACGAGCAGCTTGAAGGACACAAGCATTGAATTCCTTCACTATGCTGCTAATTACCTTCTATGGACAGCTGTCCCACCAGGATACCTGTACGATGTCTGTACATTGTCCAGTTTGCTTTTTTATAGTTCCATCTGGGGAGAGGGCTACTGGTGTTAAGGAGTTCATTTTCTATTGTCAGGAAGACTGGTCGATGGTCGCTACCTCCAAGTTGTTTTCCAACTTCACGTGTAATGTTCCACTTCAGATCTAGAGAGTGGAATGCCAGATCTGGTGTTGAGGTTGTACGCCAAGCCCTTGAGTAAAATGTTGGGGGATCCATTGGCTGGTTGATCAGGAGAAGTCCATTATCATCCTGCCAGCTCTCAACTTCCTCTCCTCTCTTGTCTATGTGGTCATAGCCCCAGCTCTGGGAATGGCTGTTAAAATCGCCACAGACCATCAGTCTCTCTTTGTGTGGGATTGTTTCTAAAGCAAGTGGGCGGTCATTAGGACAGTAATAGTTAAGGAGGTGAAATCTGTATTACTACTTTTTAGATGGATCATCTGGTATTCAGCTCCTTCCATGAACACTCCCACCTGACATGCGCTGATGTTATTCTTAACAAGTGTGAGTACTCCTCCTTTTCTTCTGTCCTGTCGGTCTGATCTAAAACACTGGTAGCCTCTGATTTTAAAGGCGGCATCTTTGGTTAGGTGTGTCTCCGTTGTATTTTTTGGCCAGTAGCTCTACTCTCATGTCTCCTGACTCCACAAGAGAAACTGAGAGGACCTCCAGTAGCACTGAATGGACCCTTTCGAGGCAGGGGGCCCGGCACTGCACCTGCCTGGTTAGTCTTCACAGGGCGAGCACCATGTTTGAATACTGCAGATAGAGACATTCGTTAGCGATAATGCATGTTACCCTGATTTTTGCGATGCGCCTTTTGGCTGGGTTACTCCGACTTCAGCACCTTTCCTTGCTAGGGCAGACTGTGGTCTTGCTCGGACTGCCATGAAGACAGTGTGGCTGGCCTGGCCAAAACGTTGTTTTCCAGCCTCTGGTGGCTGTATGTAAGTCCCTTCTCCATGTCAGATGGTTTGGAGACAGTTCCACAAAGACACTCTGACTTTGAGATGAGGAACCTCAACGATATCCATTCCCCGCCACCTATAGTCTGCTGGCTCTGTTTTGTTTACATCATTCTGATAGCCATTGCTGTAAAGACCCATAGGCTTGTCACGTCCTGGATTCATTGGTTTCACACCAGGCCTTCCTCATCCCCGCCAGAGATCTCCATGTCCCCATCCGTCCACCAACCTGACATTACATTTTACAAAAATAACAATTACAATTAGTGTTGACTGCTACAAGTTTCTGGGCTACAGAAGTAGGTCAGAGTTTTTAAGCAAACAGATCTATGTTCCCTGTCTCACAAAGACTATGTTAAGATAAGTGTGCTCCTAACACAGTTGTTCCCAGGGGGAACTTATACTACAAAAGAGTGTCTTTGGACTCCATTTGATCAGTGTCATATTTGCACTATTTTGGCCAACACCAGTTTCTCATCAGATATGGTCCAGGTTTTTTGCCAGTTAAGAACAAAATTAAAAACCAAGCCTGTGTAATATGTGGCACATGCTCTAGATAAGCGGCCATTAATCCTTCCACATAATATATCTTTCTCTACACCTCCCCCCCCCCACCCGAAGCAGATGATGAGAAAACACTGAATTTACAATATAGCTGACAGTTTTGTTTTTTTTTCTAATATAGCATAAAAAAAAAATGAATCACGAGATGTTTTTCTCAATATCCTCATCCTCACTATCAACTTCTTCTATCCCAAAGATTCAAAAGTCTTCAAATATTTTCCTCCTTGCGTAAAATGAAATGTGCAGATATGTGAATGGATTTTGTGGTAGCAGATGTTTCCTGGGCAGTTCTATAAATGCTGTTGTTCAAGTTATTTCTTATATACTGCCACACTAGCAGTACTGCTTTTTGTTATGATTCATGTGTGTAATCACTGAAGGCAGGGTGTCCAAGTTGTTGATGCCGTCTCTAGGGACAGGTTTTGGTAAGTATGCGCAGACCAAGTTCTAGAACCTCATTTTTTTTTTCAAAAGAAATACTGGGTATCAGCCGTAGTGCCTGAATGTCTGAACTCAGTGTATAGTTGCATAGAATATGACCAACTCTTATCTCTGAAACAAAGTTAATGTAGAATATGACCAACTCTTATCTCTGAAACAAAGTTAATGTAGAATAAGACCAACTCTTATCTTTGAAACAAAGTTAATGAGTACTGTACAAAAAAAAAACAAAACAGCATATTACACACATGTCTCAGAATCTAGCAGTACAGTGCAACAATTTGTCTGCTAAAACAAATTTTTTTTTAAATGGTGGCTAAAATCATTGTATTCCTGAGGAATACTGGTTGTAGCTAAAGTCACTGTATTCCATCTCCTGAGGAATACTGGCAGCAATGGACATCCAACTTGTTTTGTCCCTTGCTTTCACTATATCCCAGGCCAAGTTAATCCCTGGCTGTTTCTTAATATTTATCAGCCTTGGCTGTTTCTTAATATTTGTCAGCCCTGGCTGTTTCTTGATATTTATCAGTCTGTACTGTTATGTTGAAACAATATTCCTCTTTTTTAATCTTCAAACTTTCTGTCATATAAGGTCTTCATTTTACTGTTTTATTTTTTTCACAATCAAAACTAAAATTGATGTAAATGAAAAAAATTTGTGTATGAAAGTGTCTGTCGGGATACAAAAAAAGAGACAAATTATGATACACTCTTTGCTGCCAGTGCAGTGAAGGTTCTGAACCATGGCATCATGTCAGATTAGGACATGGTCCAGTTCAGTCATTTTCATGTCCCTTCTGGAATGTTGCCTCCCTAACTCTCCTGTAGGCCTCTCAAGCAGCAGGTCAATTTCAGTCATTTTCATGTCCCTTCTGGAACTTTGCCTCCCTAACTCTCCTGTAGGCCTCTCAAGCAGCAGGTCAAGTTCAGTCATTTTCATGTTCCTTCTGGAACTTTGCCTCCCTAACTCTCCTGTAGGCCTCTCAAGCAGCAGGTCAAGTTCAGTCATTTTCATGTCCCTTCTGGAACTTTGCCTCCCTAACTCCCCTGTAGGCCTCTCAAGCAGCAGGTCAAGTTCAGTCATTTTCATGTCCCTTCTGGAACTTTGCCTCCCTAACTCTCCTGTAGGCCTCTCAAGCAACAGGTCAAGTTCAGTCATTTTCATGTCCCTTCTGGAACTTTGCCTCCCTAACTCTCCTGTAGGCCTCTCAAGCAGCAGGTCACAGCAGATATTTGTGCTGACTCCCTAACTCCCCTGTAGGCCTCTCAAGCAGCAGGTCACAGCAGATATTTGTGCTGACTCCCTGACTCCCCTGTAGGCCTCTCAAGCAGCAGGTCACAGCAGATATTTGTGCTGACTCCCTGACTCCCCTGTAGGCCTCTCAAGCAGCAGGTCACAGCAGATATTTGTGCTGACTCCCTGACTCTCCTGTAGGCCTCTCAAGAAGCAGGTCACAGCAGATATTTGTGCTGACTCCCTGACTCTCCTGTAGGCCTCTCAAGCAGCAGGTCACAGCAGATATTTGTGCTGACTCCCTGACTCTCCTGTAGGCCTCTCAAGCAGCAGGTCACAGCAGATATTTGTGCTGACTCCCTGACTCTCCTGTAGGCCTCTCAAGCAGCAGGTCACAGCAGATATTTGTGCTGACTCCCTGACTCTCCTGTAGGCCTCTCAAGCAGCAGGTCACAGCAGATATTTGTGCTGACTCCCTGACTCTCCTGTAGGCCTCTCAAGCAGCAGGTCACAGCAGATATTTGTGCTGACTCCCTGACTCTCCTGTAGGCCTCTCAAGCAGCAGGTCACAGCAGATATTTGTGCTGACTCCCTGACTCTCCTGTAGGCCTCTCAAGCAGCAGGTCACAGCAGATATTTGTGCTGACTCCCTGACTCTCCTGTAGGCCTCTCAAGCAGCAGGTCACAGCAGATATTTGTGCTGACTCCCTGACTCTCCTGTAGGCCTCTCAAGCAGCAGGTCACAGCAGATATTTGTGCTGACTCCCTGAGTGGAAGTAACAAGCACAGGCTGTTAATTCTTTAGTTAACTCACTGTCATGGGGACTATGGTGATCCATGCCCTGTTAGCCATGCTAGGCTTGTTACTTGGGACACCAACAAAGAAGTAGGTCAGGGTCTTGGTCAGCTATGGTTCACCAACCCTGATCCCAGCATGTCAGGTATGGGTCACCAACCCTGATCCCAGCATGTCAGGTATGGGTCACCAACCCTGATCCCAGCATGTCAGGTATGGGTCACCAACCCTGATCCCAGCATGTCAGGTATGGGTCACCAACCCTGATCCCAGCATGTCAGGTATGGGTCACCAACCCTGATCCCAGCATGTCAGGTATGGGTCACCAACCCTGATCCCAGCATGTCAGGTATGGGTCACCAACCCTGATCCCAGCATGTCAGGTATGGGTCACCAACCCTGATCCCAGCATGTCAGGTATGGGTCACCAACCCTGATCCCAGCATGTCAGCTATGGGTCACTGACTGTCAGCACAGAAATCTTTCTAAGGCACATGTCAAATTTTAATTCCTGAAGAGAAATCATACTAGTGAAAATATGACAAGATGATGCCAAGAATATAACACTGTTAACTTGACAGTAACCTTCACACATAAAATACAGTTTTTAATACATGAGGTAGAATACAGTAAATACACATCATGGTCTCAAGACATCATTGACCAGAAAGGAACACATTCAGATTCTCATCATCATGACACATAATATTAGTTCAACACACTGCCCCCAGAGGAAAAGTCATGAAACACTCTAGACTTACACACAGAAAACACTGTAAATACTTTCTGTAACCAAAAGAGCGTCTGTCTCAATAACCCTGATCTTGACTGTCAGTTTTTTACCCTTCGAGAATAAAGTTCGTTAATTCTCCACTGTTCGTCAAATATGCTTCCTCAAAGTTTCAGCAGGAAAGGTATGTCTTTATACATGCATGTGTTCGTCAAAATGTTCACACTAGACAAGATAAAGTTGATCAAAACTGCCAAACCTGAAAATGACGAAGGAAACGAAGACAAGGTTCACGATCTGGTTCTCAAACACAAAAGTATGAATGAAAAGTTTTCTTGTGATAAACGGCATGATCGACTCTTTAGCGTTTAATAGACACTTGATGATTAAGATATAATACAACTGAGTTTACATAAGATAAAGAAATACGCCTTGACTGATAAAGTAAATCTTGTCGTTTCTTGCGGCTGCTTTCTGAAACTTCGTTAACCGGCGCATGTTTTCATTTTCTTTTCTCAACTCCTCCCCCCGGGGAGAAAGTCTTCAGTGATATCAGTAGTAGTTATAATTGTTGAAATCTTCACACAGGATGTGGAAATTAAAAATAACTGTACACGTGACTGAAATGTACATCAAAATTTGTCTCAGAACACGTACCAACGGTCCTTCTTTGATGACGGTGAACGTCCATCCGGGTAACTTCCTCACAAACGTATTTCTCCGACAAGAGAACCGAATGGTCAAACCGTATGAAAGAGAGAGAGAGAGAGAGAGAGAGAGACGTCGTTGCGAGAAAATAGAAGATTTGACAGACACACAGAAAAATATAATTCATTTCATGCATTCATTTGCATATCCCTTGCGGAACTTTGCCTCCCTAACAGCACTTGTGAGCAAGATGGCCTGCCGCTGATGCATCCATGTGCAGATCTTCAACGATGTCTTACAGCCATCTTCGCCTTGGTCTTCCTCTCTTTCTTTTTCCCATTATGTACCCTTCCAAGACGGTCTTCTCTAGATTATCATGACGTTTAATGTGTCCAAAATATTTAAGTTTTCTCTCTTTAATCCTCTTTACTAACCAGCCTTCTTCAGTATTAAGCTCTTGTCCTATTTGACTTTCCATGTTGCTGTTTGGATTTCTTGGTATATTTCCAGAAGATAGTTTACCATTGCTTTCCTCCCGGGCAGTGACTGTACTAGTCAGAGATCGTAGCCATTGTCCCTACATTGAGATCATCTGCCTACCATCATAGAATGATGACCATAACCAACATTATCTGTCGGCTGCTCTCCCATTCCATCCGCCACCTGCTCCCATGGCTTCACGTCACCCTGACTGGGGGCTATATGGGTACTCCACCTTGCCCAAGGGTGTCCCGTAGACTGACGGAGGTAAGGAGGCGTCTTACTTCTCCTTTGATAGGGGATACCCCTACCCCACTAACCAGGAAGAGGTGACTAGAGACTAAAATACATTTTCTTGTTTATAATTAAAATATTTTATACGAATTACCCCGGTGTAGCAGGCACGAAGCACTCACGACAGAAGTGGCTTCTACAACTGTGGTTCTCAAACTTTTAAGGCTGTCGCCCTCTTGCTTCCTAGACCACATCCATTTTACATCCTACCCGTGCCCTTAGACTATACAAATCCCGTGAAACACACTAACTAGATTTCTTCCGTCATCGCGGCTATCCAGAACATGTTCTCTCGTCATCTTGGAACCGCATCAGCCATATATCGCAGCAACAAGCCCTCACTCCTAAACCGCACTGTAGCTCGGACAGAGTTAAACTGGTACTCACGCACCACCCTCATAGCTTGACAGTTAAAAACATACTGTTTCGCTATCTCCATCTCCTCCAGACCGAACCTGATACACGTGAACTTTTTGGGGACCCCCCCCCCCCCACCATTGGTGGCATACAGATGGGACAAGAACCTTAGGGACCTTCTAGTTCGTAGTCGCCTTAAGACAGATGACACTTTTTATGATACCAGACGTTACGGACGCCGTAGATGCAATACTTGCCCGTTTGTTGTCGAGGCTAGCCAGATCTCCTTCCCTAAGTCCACATTTTCAGTTCAGGAGGGTTTCACCTGCACTTCAGGCAATGTTATTTATGCTATTATGTGCAAACGTTGTAGTATGAAGTACATAGGGGAGACCGGTTTACGCTTAGGAGATCGATTTCGCCAACATCTTAATGATATTTCTAAGAGGGCCTGGACACATGTGGCTAAACATTTTAGCCTTAGCAACCACAGGGGAAAACAGGACATTTCTGTTAGTGCTGATGTACGATCTCAGAGGGTCCTAGAACAGCGCCTTATTTTTCAGGCTGGCTGTCTCCACCCAGCTGGAATTAACAATGTCTTCAGCTTTCTGTAACTTTTTTAGTTTTCCACCCCCCCCCCCTTTTTTTCTACTTTCTTTCTCCTAGCTACCCCTCCCTACCGCCACCCTCTTTTCTTCTCTGGCAATATACTAGTGTTTATAGGGTCTTGTCCTATTCACCAGTTTCATATTTTCTCCCTGCATTCATTCTCTCCGTTTCCCTCCCCCCCCCCCCCCCCCGACACCTTCTCCTCTAGCGGCTATCATGTTTTTATTGCCCCCCCCCCTTCTACCACTTGTTTTCCTCCTCTCTCTCCACCTCTTCTTTATGATTGGCTCTATCGGATTCTTTTGTGTGGCCCGCGTGGTCTCAATACATCTTCTAATGGACATGCATTTCTCTGTTTCCTACTTCTGGAGGCCATATTAAGATAAGTTCTTCGTTTAGTTATTTGTTTTTGTTTCGTCTGTGCATGTAATCCTCGAAAAAGGCTCACGCCGAAATATCGGATGTTGTATGTTTTTCATTTATACATTCTCATACTTTCTATTCGCTTTTTCTCACTTTACTCACTCCCTCTGCCACTTTGTAAAACTACACCATATACCTCTATCTAAACACACTAACTGCGCCCAAACTAAGCCCAAATGTCAGGGGAAGTAGCTTTATATGTTAACTTTAAATGACTTTACAGTGTTGCATACCCAGAAAAATATATTCTGTTACAATGTATATGAGAAAAAAAACCCAGCAACTTATTACATCAGGAAAAGCAACAGTCCAGTTTATCCAAAAGGCAGATGTAGACATAACTGTGTAGGACGACGCAGGTAAAAATGATTTTTAAAAAAAGGAGGGGGGAGTGAACTGTGCCCTTTCAAGAAACGTTTTCCACATTCTTAAAAAAAATGTGACTATATAAATATCTGGCTTAGAATCAGACTGGAAATTCAAAATTCCAGAAAAAGGGCAAGAGCAGAAAAAAAAAATTAGAGTCGCTACGCTTGCATGGATAGGTCAAAGATCGAGGGTGACTATTGCTTCAAGGGGGTCTTTGACATTTTAAATGAAAAATAAATTATATTAGAATAATATCTCACTTCTCAAAGAAATGGACTTCAGGTGTTATTTCATCTTCACCTGTAGTTTTGTTGTTAGCCATTAAATTCACTGCTGTTTCAGTTTCATGCAATGTAATTTCATCTAGGTTGACATTTAGTTATGGGGCTGGTAAGTCGGTTTCAATGTTTAACAATTCTTATGAGTGTGGTCGATTAAGTATTTCTTGGAAGTGTTCAGCCCATCTTTGCTTTTGGTCTTTACTTGATGTTAATAGGGTTCCAGTTTTGCTAAGGATTGGTCTTTCTTTAGAATGTAATAATACCTGTTAGCCTCTTTTGTATCTAATATAAAGTTTTGCTGTCTCCTATTTTTGCTGCTTTCTCTGCCTCTTTCGCCATATTGTCTATGTGTTTTCTTTTATCCCTTCTAGCTGAACGTTTTACTTTCTGGTCTATTTCTTTATATGTTGTTTTCACCAGATCTTTTCTAAGGTCAGTTTTTACTTTCAACATGTCTAATTTGGCTGCTCGTCTTTCGTGTATGTACTTCCATGTTTTTTCTGATATCCATGCTTTTCTATTTGTTTTTTTCAATCCAGCGCTTGCTTTTGCTGCTGTGATTATGGCTGTATTGTAAAAATTCCTTAATTCATCTATACCTATCTCCTCTACTTCACTGATTGTTGTGGAATGATTGGCAAGTTCCTGATTGAAATTACTGTTAGTATTTTCTTCTTGTAGGCTGTGGCTGTTTATCTTTCTGTGTATTGATTTCTTGTGTTGGCTTTTCAGTTTTAGTTTTATTTATCCTATACACAGGCTGTGATCACTGTTAACATCTGCACCCCTATAAGCCCTTACATCTATGAGAGATGTTATGTATTGCTTTCTAATATAATAATGATCTATCTGGTTTCTAGTTCTATCATCTGAAAATATCCACGTTGTTTTTATGTATCTCTTTGTGTGGAAATATTGTGCCTCCAATGACCATGCCCTCCGTTAGACATATTTCAATTAATCTTTCTCCTTTCTGATTAACCATATTAGCTCATTCTTTCCCCATCACTTTTTCAACGTCGGTGTTATCTTTCCCTACCTTAGCGTTGAGGTCTCCCATAGCAATTAGGATGTTGTGTTTAGGGACTTTGTTGATGATTTGTTGCAATTGGTGATAGAAATCGCCTTTCACCTCAT
This sequence comes from Achatina immaculata, assembly GCA_009760885.1. NCBI lineage: Eukaryota > Metazoa > Mollusca > Gastropoda > Stylommatophora > Achatinidae > Lissachatina > Lissachatina immaculata. Next base: position 22,770,353 of record CM019713.1, on the reverse strand, counting down.
CATCTGCATCGTTCGTATATATATCTGAATCTTAGGTGCCCAAGGCATATGTGTAAAAAAAAAAACTTTGTATAATGAGTTACATTCTGTGTATGTATATATATAAATGTAAACTTTTGGGTGATTACATTTGCTGTATGTATAAGGTAATTTCTGTCTCAGCATATACGGGAGTATTTTACTTCAAACCCCGTACTGTCGTACAATGTGGGTCGAACAACTGATCCCCTCCCCTGCTCTCCCTAGGTTCCAGTTCTCTCTACCTGTAGGAGTCAGGCCAGTTGGGACAGCATCATTTTTGAGTAGATTATTATCCACGTACAATACATATAGTGTCACAACATGTCCACATAAATGATGACTCAGAACTAAGAGGTGCACGTACAAGTTTCAGCTCACGCTGTTTATTAACGTGGCTAACGAAAACAATGGACGACAACACAGGTACATAACATGACTGTCAAATGTTTTAATACTTAATAATAGCATGCTTAATTGTATATCAATCTGACCTAATCACACACTGCTGGCGAGACTCTTCGAATGCCGCGCGTGGAGTGAGCTCCTCCCCGTCAAGGAAGAAATGCGGAAAAGAAATAAAGGTCGCTGTGCGGCGCCGATGTGAAAAGGTGGTGGAAAGGATAAAGTGAAGTTTAATCGGTATGTCCAGTAGTATCGCTGCGAGAGCTACACATACCATGGCGCCTCTGCTCTAGAGGTCGGCCATGTCCGAAATAACCTCATCATCATCATGTGCCGTGCCGACTGGCGTTGGCTATTATGCTTCTCCAGAGTACGCGATCCTTCATGCAGGCCATCAGCTCAATTGGTGATCTCCTCTCACACCATCCCGTCAGACTGTCCAGTATCATTTCTCTTGGTCTTCCTCTTGATCTTCTTCCTTCTATTTTTCCTGTTGTTATAATATTTTCAATGCCCCCTCTTCTCATTGCATGTCCTATGAAAGTACATTGTCTCTCTCTTATCTTTTTGACAAGGTTTTTTGTCTCTCCAGCTCTTCTCATACATTCTTCATTAGTTATTTTTGCTGTCCAGGGGATTCGCAACATTCTTCTAATAAACCACATTTCTACTGCTTCTAATGATTTTTGTGCAGACTTGCCTATTGTCCATGATTCACTTCCATATAACAAGATAGGTTCAATATAGCATTTTAGGACTCGTTTTCTAACATTCATTGATAAGGATGTGTTGGTTAATATGTTTCTCATTCTCTGAAATGCAGTCTTTGCTTGGCCTATTCTGTTCCTAATTTCTGTTGTGCATTTCCCATCTGAAGTTATTACTGCTCCAAGGTATTTGAATTTCTGCACCTGCTTTAGAATAGTTCCATTTAATTTAATAGTGCATGCTGGTGGATTCTGTTTCTTAGATATAACCATAGTCTCTGTCTTTTTGATGTTCAAAGTAAGGCCTTTCTGTTCACTTTCTTTTGGCGACTTTATCCAAGAGATTTTGCAGGTCTTGTTGGTTCTCCGCTATCAGTACTGTGTCGTCAGCATACCGAAGGTTGTTAATACTGTATCCTCCAATTTTTATGCCTGTTCTGTGATGATTGTTCTTAGAATATTCTCGCTATACAAAGAAAAAAGGTCATGAGATAGTAAACATCCTTGTCGCACCCCTTGTTTTATAGGTTGATATTTTCCAATTCTATTTTCAACTCGAACTGCTGCTTCTTGCTGCCAGTATAGATGTTTTACAATCCTCAAGTCTTTGCCGTCTATATTGATGTCTTCAAGCATTTTAATAATTTCACTATGTTTCACCTTGTCAAATGCCTTGGTGTAATCAATGAAGCATAAGTAGAGATCTTTCTGTACTTCTAAAGCTCTTTCTGTTAGTGTTCGTAAAGTATAAATGGCAGTGTGTGTTCCCTTTCCTTCAACAAATCCAAACTGTTCATCTGCTATTTCCATTTTTATCTTTTTCCTTGTTCTTCTCATAATTATTCTCAGAAGTAGCTTCGTTATGTGACATGAGAGGTTGATAGTCCGGTGGTCGTCACATTCCTTTGCACCTGGGAAATACACCTACACTGGTGAAATATGCCTAAACCAGCACACACCAGGGGTGGAACTCGATGGCTAGACATGTCATGCCACCTCCGCTCTAGAGGTCGGTTACGCCTGATATACACCCATACTGGTGAATTTTGCCAAAACCGGCTCACACCAGGGGTGAATCTTGAAGGCTACGCATGTCACAGTACCTCTGCTCTAGAGGTCGGTCACGTCCCAAACACGCCCATACTGGGTTAATATGCCTAAACCGGCTCAACCCAGGGGTGGAAGTCACTAGTGGCGAGGATTCGTCCTCCTGGACAAAAGCTCCATCCTGGTCACAACTAGGAAGGGTAGCGGCCACGACCGCAAAATGCTGAAGTCGGAGACATTGGACCAGGGCAGTCTAGATAGGCAACCACCTCTCACCCGGCGGGGATGTTTGCGTATCCTAATCACGCTGAGGTTTTCCGGTGAGAAAGTTCAACTCTGGACTGGATGGGCAACCGCCTCTCACCCGGCGGTGATACACGGGTATCTCAAAACACGTCGAGGTTTTCCGGTGAGAAGGTCCAACTCTGGCCTCGGTGGGCTACCGCCTCTCACCCAGCGGGGATGCACTGATATCCTAAAAACGTCGAGGTCTTCCGGTGAGAAAGTCCAACTTTAGACTAAACTGGTGCAACGAAAACCACGGTGTCACGCAATCTGCTTCAGAGACCCACCAAGAATACAGGCTAAAGCCTTGCGATACTCTGAACCCCTTGTGGTCTTCTCGGGGACCACACAGGAGACCACGGGACCTAACGAGGATCACATGCGTAAATTCAGTAGGATCACAGTGCGGTCTTGGTGGTAGAAGCGAACGAAGAAGAAGACCTAATCATCTCAGTTATGAATTTCTTCTCCACTTCGTTTCCTTATATATTTTAACTGCTTCTGGGTTTCATGCCCTCTTCTGCCTCCCCCCTCCCCCCCCCCCCCGTTGTCTACCTTATGACGTTGGTCATTGGTGTATTCTGCACCTGGTAGCCCCCTATCCTCTATAATACTAGTCTGTTGCCTGCGCAACCGTCTCTTTGTTTCCACGACTCTTAACTTCCTTCCACTCAGTTTCATCCGTCATTGCGCCTGCTGCGTTGGTGGCTTCTCCGTGCACCCTTCCTTGTGCAAAGCTCCTAACTTAACTATCATGCTTAGAATCATCAATATAATCAACACAAAATGAATTCAATCAGTGGATATAATAACATGATCACATGAACAATTTCAGTGCCCCTCTGAGTATACCCGATACCTGCAAGGAAAAGAATACAAATTCTAACTATCAACCTTAGCTCTCGGCTACCTGTTTTCATATGAGTAGTTATAAAACATATATGCACTACAGTACCACACTTTTACGTCCACACACAGATCCTTACCGAAAACAACATCGCAGAGGTGGCGCGATAACTTTGATTTATTACACAAAACTTCAACTCTATCCCAATTAGTCACATATGCACAATGTATGCTAAGAACGGCGCACATTTCAATTCGCGCCTTACCTCAGCGAAAACATTGGACGAGACGTTCTAATCGCTCACTCCACCCGCATGCTTCTTATCTTATATCTTATATCCTTCCCGTGCCGTTAGACGTCACATAGGGCTCGCAAAGTAGTTCGCCAATTTTTCCTGTCTTCGGCGAGTCTTTCAACCTCAACAAGGGATTTTATGCCTGTTAACTTGGCCTCTCTTAATAATGTCCTCTTCAGAGTTTCACACGGTCTGCCCCTTTTTCTTCGGCCTGTTGTATTCCACTTGATAGCATGCTTGCGTCACTCTAAAACGAAACGCTGAACTGGTTCCCATTGGCCGACAGTGTCAAAAGAAACAGCTCCCGCTTTTCCCCATCTTACCCGCGAAGCTTCCTCAAGGGACTTCCACAAACGTCTGTTCTTTGCCTTTGTTTTTCGCTCTTGCCCAAGTGAGCCCTCTGTTCAACATCCTCTCTGTTGTTCTTCTCCATGTCTCCTTTGGTCTGCTCCTAGTGAATATTACGGACTATCACTGAACAGTAAGAAAACAAATGGTGTCCAGAAAGAAAACTATACCAGAATTCAATGTAAAAATCGAAGGAATAATACTAAAACAAGTGGATAAATTCAAGTATCTTGGTACAACGATAACATCAGACGGTAGATGTATCACAGAGGTTAAAAAAATAGAATGTGTCAGCAAATATAAACATTATAGAAAATGAAAGCTATTTTATGCAGCCCATCTTTGTCGACAGAAAAGTCTTCACATGTTATATATATCCAGCCAGTACTACAATATAGGGGCGAATCGTGGTCATTACCAAAAACAACAAGGAGAGCACTAGAGACAACGGAAATGTACTTCCTACGAAGACTGTAAAGAATACAATGGGCAGGTAAAATAACAAACAAAGAATGCATAAGAAAGCCAATGATAAACAAACCTTAATGAACACCCTACGGGGATTCAAGTCAGAGGCTCTGCCAGGCGTGATACTGACCATATCACCCTCTAGTGTCCTGACAGGTCAAGGAAAATATGGACACAAACACCATATCCCTATGTGCCTCTAAGGCATGACAGAATTACCTTGAAAAATTTGGCGACTGACTCAATTTCAGACATCATTGCCTTGTGTGCTGTCGATTAAAACTAATTTGAATATACAGTTTGTTTAGTTTTTTTTTCATCCTACGCGTCTAGTCATTATAGATAATGAGAATCTTATCTTGGACTTTTGACAGAAAATCCAAGAGTAAGATAAGTATGCATGGCGGTAACGCAGATGTCACTTAAAGTAAAGAATTTATAACACTGTCCAGACTGACCACTAGTCCATACTACACGCGTCTTAAAGAAAAGAGATAGTTGAATTAGATTTGTGTAACCAGTCTCAAGATACAGGAAGGGGTTCATGTACTTTTGATCTTACAAACAGAAAGGAGGTTGGAAATTAAACTCAGAAACTAAAACGGAGTTGAGAGTATACCGTACTCGAAATAGAGTTTATTACTGCGTAAACTAAAAAAAAAATCAGTAAATTAATGCATATATATATATATATATATATATATATATATATATATATATATTCAACATTCTTCACCTTCTGAGTGTTGTAATAAATCACTGCTGATCTGGTAAGCCGAAACCAGCAGCCATTCTTTTAACATTTTAACTTGACTTCAAGTTGCTTGCAGGGAGCTGAGATATGTCATGACGGACTTGAGTGCATTTTTTTGTATACTGTATATTTTCCTGATGGACCGCCAATACTTGAAAATGAAATCATAGATGCCATCAAACATATGAAGAAAGGAAAAGCGACTGGGCCTGATAATATAACAATAGAAGAAATAGAGGAACTAGAGGAGACAGGAATAAAAATAATAACCAAGTTACTGAATGATATTTACAACAGTGGTTATATTCCCAGTGACCTGATTAAATCCACGTTTATAGCACTACCAAAGAAACCAGGTGCAAAGGAATGTGACGACCACCGGACTATCAGCCTCTCATGTCACATAACGAAGCTACTTCTGAGAATAATTATGAGAAGAACAAGGAAAAAGATAAAAATGGAAATAGCAGATGAACAGTTTGGATTTGTTAAAGGAAAGGGAACACACACTGCCATTTATGCTTTACGAACACTAACAGAAAGAGCTTTAGAAGTACAGAAAGATCTCTACTTATGCTTCATTGATTACACCAAGGCATTTGACAAGGTGAAACATAGTGAAATTATTAAAATGCTTGAAGACATCAATATAGACGGCAAAGACTTGAGGATTGTAAAACATCTATACTGGCAGCAAGAAGCAGCAGTTCGAGTTGAAAATAGAATTGGAAAATACCAACTTATAAAACAAGGGGTGCGACAAGGATGTTTACTATCTCATGACCTTTTTTCTCTGTGCAGCGAGAATATTCTAAGAACAATCATCACAGAACCAGGCATAAAAATTGGAGGATACAATATTAACAACCTTCGGTATGCTGACGACACAGTACTGATAGCGGAGAACCAACAAGACCTGCAAAATCTCTTGGATAAAGTCGCCAAAGAAAGTGAACAGACCTTACTTTGAACATCAAAAAGACAGAGACTATGGTTATATCTAAGAAACAGAATCCACCAGCATGCATTATTAAATTAAATGGAACCATTCTAAAGCAGGTGCAGAAATTCAAATACCTTGGAGCAGTAATAACTTCAGATGGGAAATGCACAACAGAAATTAGGAACAGAATAGGCCAAGCAAAGACTGCATTTCAGAGAATGAGAAACATATTAGCTAACACATCTTTATCAATGAATGTTAGAAAATGAGTCCTAAAATGCTATATTGAACCTATCTTGTTATATGGAAGTGAATCATGGACAATAAGCAAGTCTGCACAAAAATCATTGGAAGCAGCAGAAATGTGGTTTATTAGAAGAATGTTGCGAATCCCCTGGACAGCAAAAATAACTAATGAAGAATGTATGAGAAGAGCTGGAGAGACAAAAAACCTTGTCAAAAAGATAAGAGAGAGACAATGTACTTTCATAGGACATGCAATGAGAAGAGGGGGCATTGAAAATATTATAACAACAGGAAAAATAGAAGGAAGAAGATCAAGAGGAAGACCAAGAGAAATGATACTGGACAGTCTGACGGGATGGTGTGAGAGGAGATCACCAATTGAGCTGATGGCCTGCATGAAGGATCGCGTACTCTGGAGAAGCATAATAGCCAACGCCAGTCGGCACGGCACATGATGATGATGAGGTTATTTCGGACATGGCCGACCTCTAGAGCAGAGGCGCCATGGTATGTGTAGCTCTCGCAGCGATACTACTGGACATACCGATTAAACTTCACTTTATCCTTTCCACCACCTTTTCACATCGGCGCCGCACAGCGACCTTTATTTCTTTTCCGCATTTCTTCCTTGACGGGGAGGAGCTCACTCCACGCGCGGCATTCGAAGAGTCTCGCCAGCAGTGTGTGATTAGGTCAGATTGATATACAATTAAGCATGCTATTATTAAGTATTAAAACATTTGACAGTCATGTTATGTACCTGTGTTGTCGTCCATTGTTTTCGTTAGCCACGTTAATAAACAGCGTGAGCTGAAACTTGTACGTGCACCTCTTAGTTCTGAGTCATCATTTATGTGGACATGTTGTGACACTATATGTATTGTACGTGGATAATAATCTACTCAAAAATGATGCTGTCCCAACTGGCCTGACTCCTACAGGTAGAGAGAACTGGAACCTAGGGAGAGCAGGGGAGGGGATCAGTTGTTCGACCCACATTGTACGACAGTACGGGGTTTGAAGTAAAATACTCCCGTATATGCTGAGACAGAAATTACCTTATACATACAGCAAATGTAATCACCCAAAAGTTTACATTTATATATATACATACACAGAATGTAACTCATTATACAAAGTTTTTTTTTTTACACATGTGCCTTGGGCACCTAAGATTCAGATATATATACGAACGATGCAGATGATGAGGTGAAAGGCGATTTCTATCACCAATTGCAACAAATCATCAACAAAGTCCCTAAACACGACATCCTAATTGCTATGGGAGACCTCAACGCTAAGGTAGGGAAAGATAACACCGACGTTGAAAAAGTGATGGGGAAAGAATGAGCTAATATGGTTAATCAGAAAGGAGAAAGATTAATTGAAATATGTCTAACGGAGGGCATGGTCATTGGAGGCACAATATTTCCACACAAAGAGATACATAAAAACAACGTGGATATTTTCAGATGATAGAACTAGAAACCAGATAGATCATTATTATATTAGAAAGCAATACATAACATCTCTCATAGATGTAAGGGCTTATAGGGGTGCAGATGTTAACAGTGATCACAGCCTGTGTATAGGATAAATAAAACTAAAACTGAAAAGCCAACACAAGAAATCAATACACAGAAAGATAAACAGCCACAGCCTACAAGAAGAAAATACTAACAGTAATTTCAATCAGGAACTTGCCAATCATTCCACAACAATCAGTGAAGTAGAGGAGATAGGTATAGATGAATTAAGGAATTTTTACAATACAGCCATAATCACAGCAGCAAAAGCAAGCGCTGGATTGAAAAAAACAAATAGAAAAGCATGGATATCAGAAAAAACATGGAAGTACATACACGAAAGACGAGCAGCCAAATTAGACATGTTGAAAGTAAAAACTGACCTTAGAAAAGATCTGGTGAAAACAACATATAAAGAAATAGACCAGAAAGTAAAACGTTCAGCTAGAAGGGATAAAAGAAAACACATAGACAATATGGCGAAAGAGGCAGAGAAAGCAGCAAAAATAGGAGACAGCAAAACTTTATATTAGATACAAAAGAGGCTAACAGGTATTATTACATTCTAAAGAAAGACCAATCCTTAGCAAAACTGGAACCCTATTAACATCAAGTAAAGACCAAAAGCAAAGATGGGCTGAACACTTCCAAGAAATACTTAATCGACCACACTCATAAGAATTGTTAAACATTGAAACCGACTTACCAGCCCCATAACTAAATGTCAACCTAGATGAAATTACATTGCATGAAACTGAAACAGCAGTGAATTTAATGGCTAACAACAAAACTACAGGTGAAGATGAAATAACACCTGAAGTCCATTTCTTTGAGAAGTGAGATATTATTCTAATATAATTTATTTTTCATTTAAAATGTCAAAGACCCCATTGAAGCAATAGTCACCCTCGATCTTTGACCTATCCATGCAAGCGTAGCGACTCTAATTTTTTTTTTCTGCTCTTGCCCTTTTTCTGGAATTTTGAATTTCCAGTCTGATTCTAAGCCAGATATTTATATAGTCACATTTTTTTTAAGAATGTGGAAAACGTTTCTTGAAAGGGCACAGTTCACTCCCCCCTCCTTTTTTTAAAAATCATTTTTACCTGCGTCGTCCTACACAGTTATGTCTACATCTGCCTTTTGGATAAACTGGACTGTTGCTTTTCCTGATGTAATAAGTTGCTGGGTTTTTTTTCTCATATACATTGTAACAGAATATATTTTTCTGGGTATGCAACACTGTAAAGTCATTTAAAGTTAACATATAAAGCTACTTCCCCTGACATTTGGGCTTAGTTTGGGCGCAGTTAGTGTGTTTAGATAGAGGTATATGGTGTAGTTTTACAAAGTGGCAGAGGGAGTGAGTAAAGTGAGAAAAAGCGAATAGAAAGTATGAGAATGTATAAATGAAAAACATACAACATCCGATATTTCGGCGTGAGCCTTTTTCGAGGATTACATGCACAGACGAAACAAAAACAAATAACTAAACGAAGAACTTATCTTAATATGGCCTCCAGAAGTAGGAAACAGAGAAATGCATGTCCATTAGAAGATGTATTGAGACCACGCGGGCCACACAAAAGAATCCGATAGAGCCAATCATACAGAAGAGGTGGAGAGAGAGGAGGAAAACAAGTGGTAGAAGGGGGGGGGCAATATAAACATGATAGCCGCTAGAGGAGAAGGTGTCGGGGGGGGGGGGGAGGGAAACGGAGAGAATGAATGCAGGGAGAAAATATGAAACTGGTGAATAGGACAAGACCCTATAAACACTAGTATATTGCCAGAGAAGAAAAGAGGGTGGCGGTAGGGAGGGGTAGCTAGGAGAAAGAAAGTAGAAAAAAAGGGGGGGGGGGGTGGAAAACTAAAAAAGTTACAGAAAGCTGAAGACATTGTTAATTCCAGCTGGGTGGAGACAGCCAGCCTGAAAAATAAGGCGCTGTTCTAGGACCCTCTGAGATCGTACATCAGCACTAACAGAAATGTCCTGTTTTCCCCTGTGGTTGCTAAGGCTAAAATGTTTAGCCACATGTGTCCAGGCCCTCTTAGAAATATCATTAAGATGTTGGCGAAATCGATCTCCTAAGCGTAAACCGGTCTCCCCTATGTACTTCATACCACAACGTTTGCACATAATAGCATAAATAACATTGCCTGAAGTGCAGGTGAAACCCTCCTGAACTGAAAATGTGGACTTAGGGAAGGAGATCTGGCTAGCCTCGACAACAAACGGGCAAGTATTGCATCTAAGGCGTCCGCAACGTCTGGTATCATAAAAAGTGTCATCTGTCTTAAGGCGACTACGAACTAGAAGGTCCCTAAGGTTCTTGTCCCATCTGTATGCCACCAATGGTGGGGGGGGGGGGGGTCCCCAAAAAGTTCACGTGTATCAGGTTCGGTCTGGAGGAGATGGAGATAGCGAAACAGTATGTTTTTAACTGTCAAGCTATGAGGGTGGTGCGTGAGTACCAGTTTAACTCTGTCCGAGCTACAGTGCGGTTTAGGAGTGAGGGCTTGTTGCTGCGATATATGGCTGATGCGGTTCCAAGATGACGAGAGAACATGTTCTGGATAGCCGCGATGACGGAAGAAATCTAGTTAGTGTGTTTCACGGGATTTGTATAGTCTAAGGGCACGGGTAGGATGTAAAATGGATGTGGTCTAGGAAGCAAGAGGGCGACAGCCTTAAAAGTTTGAGAACCACAGTTGTAGAAGCCACTTCTGTCGTGAGTGCTTCGTGCCTGCTACACCGGGGTAATTCGTATAAAATATTTTAATTATAAACAAGAAAATGTATTTTAGTCTCTAGTCACCTCTTCCTGGTTAGTGGGGTAGGGGTATCCCCTATCAAAGGAGAAGTAAGACGCCTCCTTACCTCCGTCAGTCTACGGGACACCCTTGGGCAAGGTGGAGTACCCGTATAGACCCCCGATCAGGGTGACGTGAAGCCATGGGAGCAGGTGGCGGATGGAATGGGAGAGCAGCTGACAGATAATGTTGGTTATGGTCACCATTCTATGATGGTAGGCAGATGATCTCAATGTAGGGACAATGGCTACGATCTCTGACTAGTACAGTCACTGCCCGGAAGGAAAGCAATGGTAAACTATCTTCTGGAAATATACCAAGAAATCCAAACAGCAACATGGAAAGTCAAATAGGACAAGAGCTTAATACTGAAGAAGGCTGGTTAGTAAAGAGGATTAAAGAGAGAAAACTTAAATATTTTGGACACATTAAACGTCATGATAATCTAGAGAAGACCGTCTTGGAAGGGTACACAATGGGAAAAAGAAAGAGAGGAAGACCAAGGCGAAGATGGCTGTAGGACATCGTTGAGGATCTGCAAATGGATGCATCACCGGCAGGCCATCTTGCTCACAACCGAGAGGCCTACAGGAGAGCTGTTAGGGAGGTTGCGAAGTTGATTGGGAAGATACGCAAAGGACATGCAAATGAATCAATGAAAGTCACCTCTTCTTCGTTGAGAAACTAGTATAGGGTGTTTACACTGTGACCAATCAGAATAGGTGTAACAACTTCATCATGAAATCCATTTAACGGTTACAAATTTTCGATTTTGTTTACAAATGGCGAATAAGTTCTAGGGACCAATTTTCGAGGTCGAATTTCGTTAACTATCTTTCAGTAACTTCTGAAGGTGTTATAAAGTCATAGGTTGACTATCCAGTCTTAGAAGTGGTAAGTTTTTTTCTTTAGTATGGAAGTGATGACGATTATTAGATGTAGAATTGCTTGAAATGATAGTGTTAACATGTTAGAACTTGCAGCGGCTTAACCGAACAGTCAAAACGTTGCTGGTCTTAAATGGTACAGATATTATATATTCCAAACAGGCAGAGCCATTTTAAAGTATGAAATATTATTTGCACAGTTTACATTGGTGATTATATCATAACACGTGTTCTAATATTCTTTTCTACAGTGTGTTAGGAGTCCAGATATTGACTACTGGATAACTCGCCATCTTAGTAAATGTTCTTCTCAAGGACTGGATAGAACTGGATGACTTGGAGAAATTTTATGTTTAAGAATGGGAAATAAAGAATCTGTGTACTTTTATAACTTATTCAGCAACACACAATAATTAGCATTTAAGTTTATAACTATACACGGAGCCACTGCAGTAAAGCTGTGATACCAAAATGCATAAACTAGGAAAAAAGTAGGAACAGCTTTATTACTTAACGAGTACAAAGTTGTGACGTTTCGGCGTGAGCCTTAATAATACAGAAACATACAAGACAAAGAAATAGAGAGAGGAGATAAAGTATAAATTCACACGAATGTTGTGTTAAAAAAATAAATAAATAAAATGAATAGAACACTGTAACAAGCTGTAACTTGTAAGAAGCTGTGGCTTGTCTGATGCTGTGTGTCAGAAACGCACATAGTGGAGTGTAGAGAATATTTAAATGGAGGCTTGTGATTGTGATAGGTGGGTCGTAGCTGAGGATGGTGGGCGGGGAACCATGGAGGGGGAGAGAGTGATACAGTGGTAATCTAGCAGGGAGAGGGTGAAATCTGTGATTATAGTTAGAGTAGAGGGGTTGTAATGTGATGCTGTGAGGAGGTTTTGAACTATGTGTAACAAGTGAGAAGGGAGTGGAACTTAGTGGGGAGGGATTGTGGAAGAGGAGAATGTTAAGTGTAGCTGAATAATGAGTTCAAACCATATGATTCCAGCATCCCAAATTCCTGAATGTAGTGGTTCTCAAGCGCTAGGCAACTTCTATCATCTGCATGATATTGTTTGATGGTTGCTACCAGAAAATCAGATTTGCCTCTGGTTGGGGCCATTGAAGTGATTCAAGACTGGTTTCAAAGTATGCTGGGTGATGTCGTACAGATGTTTCTGTATGTGGTCTACTAATCTGAGGCCAGTTTCACCAATACATGTTATGCTGCATCTTTTGCATACAATGGCATATCACACTGTGGGACTCGCATGTGAATCCCTCATGGAGAGTTAGGGTAGTTTTTGGAAAGGTGATCTTTTAATTCCAAGACTACAGGGCAGGTAACACAGTGAGGGCAGTTACATTTTCTAGTGCCAACATATGCAAGGTTCTGCTTCAAGTAGCTATGGACAAGGATGTCCTTAAGATTGGGTTCCCATTTGTATGCTAATAGGGGTGGATCAGAGAAAATGTTGCGAGTGTCGGGGTCAAGTTGGATTAGTGACAGATGACGATAAAGAATTTTCATAACAATCTGACCATGTGGGTGAAAAGGAAGTACTAATTTAATTCTGTCAGATGAGGTAACAGGTTTTTTTCTGAATGCTTCCTTGCGACTCATCAGTTTGTATGTGGTTGAGTGCTTTCCAAAGGACATTTTCTGGGAAATGATGATGACGGAAAAATTCTAATAATTTGTTGGATTGATCTATAAAGTCCAAGTTATCCTGACATAGGCGCAAAGACAGAGGAGTTGGGAGTATGGTGTATAGGATGAGTTCTTACAAGCTTTAGGATGAGAGGAGATGTAAAGTAAATAGGTGTGGCTGTCAGTGGGCTTGTAAAATATAGAAGTGACTTAAGTATTTGTATACAGAATATGCAGGATAACTTATATTGGTGAAACTGGCCTCAGATTAGGGGATCACATGCAGAAACATCTGTACGATATCACCCACCATGCTTCAAAACCAGTCCTGAATCATTTCAGTGGCCCCAACCACAGAGACAAATCTGACTTTCTGGTAGCAGCCATCAAACAATGTCATTCAGATGACATAATCTGCTTAATGCTTGAGAACCACTACATTCAGGAATATGGGACGCTGGAATCACATGGTTTGAACTCATTATTTAGCTACACTTAACATTCTCCTCTTCCACAATCCCTCCCCACTGTTCCACTCCCTTCTCACTTGTTACACATAGTTCAAAACCTCCTCACAGCATCACATTACAATCCCTCTACCCTAATTATCATCACATATTTCACCTTCTCCTGGCTAGAGTACCACTGTATCACTCTCTCTCCCCTCCACGGTTTCCCCACCCACCACCCTCAGCTACTACCCACCTACCACACATCCCAAGTTTGTATTTAAATATTCTCTACACTCCACCATGCGCATTTCTGACACACAGCGTCAGACAAGCCACAGCTTCTTACAAGTTACAGCTAAGTGCTCTATTCATTTTATTATAATTTTTTATAAATAGGAAACTACGAGGCTTTGGTACAGTAAAGTAAGAGAACAAATTTTGTAGGATTAGACCTCGAAAAAATCGTAGACAAAGCACTTTAGTGAGACGTGAGAGAAAGAAAAATCACGAGAGAATTACCTGGGATTCGAACACGGACTCCGGTAAGACGAGCAGAATTACCTAAAGCTGCTCGTCTTACCGGAGTCCGTGTTCGAATCCCAGGTAATTCTCTTGTGATTTTTCTTTCTCTCACGTCTCACTAAAGTGCTTTGTCTACGATTTTTTCGAGGTCTAATCCTACAAAATTTGTTCTCTTACTTTATTCATTTTATTGATTGATTGATTTATTTTTTAACACAACATTCCTGTGAATTTATACTTTATCTCCTCTCTCTGTTTCTTTGCTCTGTGTGTTTTTGTATGATTAAGGCTCACGCCTTAATGTATATTCATTAAGTAATAAAGCTGTTCCTACTTTTTTCCTAGTTTATAACTTACTCAGCATGTGATGATATATTTAACTGTTATTCAGTGTCTCTTGATATATGGTCATCCTCTCATCCTATTACTTACCTGTAACATCATATTGCAGTCATGAGTGGCACAGCTAAAGAATCAGAAACAGCAGGTAAAATCAGGGATGATTCACCTGTTCATCACCCAGAATCCCCCGGTCATTCAGTGTCCACACGGCTGCAGGTAAAGTATTCAATATGCGATTATGATGAAGGCATAAGAGGCAGTAATATATGAAGTAGTTTACTATGTGTTATATGTGTTTACAACTAGACATACATCAGATATTTGATCTGAATTCATATCTGGATAAAAAAAAATATAGAAATTATAATGTTTCTACTCAAAAAAAAATGTGAATAATGAAGTTTAAAATGCATAAACAAATATATCCCCTGCATTGCTCAATATTGATATCAAGTTTATATTTCAGTTAGATTAGATTGCCCAATGTCAATATGAAGTTTATATTTTGATCAGATTAGACAGTTCACTATTGGCATTAAATGTGTATTTCAGTCAGATTAGACTATTCAGTACTGGCATCATATGTATATTTCAGTCAGATTAGACCATTCAGTACTGGCATCATATGTATATTTCAGTCAGATTAGACCATTCAGTACTGGCATTGAGTTCATATTTCAGGCTTTAGGCACCACTGACCTGACAAGAAGTCATTCACTACCACTCTCAGGCACAGGGCACCATCATCAGAGGATGTCCGAGGGATTGGGGCTTGTCTTCACACCTCAGTGAGAAACATCTAAGGAAAGAATGGCTGTATATGACATCACAACCTGCATTATGAGGACAAAAACTGAAGTGGCCACTGCTGCACTTGTTTGGCTGGTTGAGCGGCAGACACACTGCTGCACTTGTTTGGCTGGTTGAGCGGCAGACACACTGCGGCAGTCAGCGATGAGCTCCTGAGGCATGCTTCACGGACCTGCTCGCTGACTCTCGGGTCGCAGGCGTCTCATGGATCTACGGTCCTGGACATGCAGCAGCGCGGCAACGACTGGGCTGACCGGCCAGCTGGAGGCACTATTTCCCTCACCTTAGTGGTGCTCAGACTGAACATATCAAATGTCTCGTAGACTGTGACTGGAGTTTTACGGTAATGAAGAGCAGCAATGGGAGAGCACTCCCAACATCTGCAGAATGAAGGAACTGGGGAGGGGGTGAGGGAATAATAAGCTTCCACCGAGGACAGACCCACAATCAAAACAACCAAGACAATCAGCCAGCACACACACACCTTACACTGGTTGCTAGAGTAGGCAGTGATGCTTCCTTCCCAGACCAATCAGTCCAGCCATTGTATTTCATGCTCATTAGATTGTTCTGTGCTGGGATCAAATTTGTGCTGCAGTCAGATTAAATCTACCTGAAAATTAAAAAGTTAAGAGTAATAATTTATAATTAGTATCTGCTGTCTCTGCAAACTTTGAATATCTTGGATCACTGCTAACTAATAATGGAGATACAATGAGGGAAATTAAAAGGAGGACATCTATCGCTCTTCAGAAAGTAAAACAAATAAAGAATCTGTGGAGAGGAGCAGACAGAACCACAAAAATAAGATTTTTAAGGGCATGCATCTTTCCCATCGCAACATATGCCTGTGAGACGTGGACACTTAACAAAACAGCTGAGAAACACATAAATGCCTTTGAATGTAAATGCTACAGAAGAGTTCTCCAAATATCATGGACACAAAAAAGAACAAATATATCTATACTACAAGAGCTTAATATTGAAGAAGGCTGGCTAGTGAAGAGGATTAAAGAGAGAAAACTTAAATATTTTGGACACATTAAATGTCATGATAATTTAGAGAAGACCGTATTGGAAGGATACATAATGGGAAAAAGAAAAAGAGGAAGACCAAGACGAAGATGGCTGCAAGACATCGTTGATGATCTGGAAATGGATGCAACAGCAGCAGGCCATCTTGCTCACAACCGAGAGGCCTACAGGAGTGCTGTTTGGGAGGCAAAGTTCCGCAAGGGACATGCAAATGAATGAATGAATGAATGTCTCTGCAAACATCTACTAATGCAAGACTCTGTATTTACTGTCTCCGCAAACCTCTACTAGCGCAAGACTTTGTATCTGCTGTCTCTGCAAACCTCTACTAGTGCAAGACTTTGTGTCTGCTGTCTCTGCAAACCTCTCCTAGTGCAAGACTCTGTATCTGCTGTCTCTGCAAACCTCTACTAGTGCAAGACTTTGTGTCTGCTGTCTATGCAAACCTCTACTATTGCAAGACTTTGTGTCTGCTGTTTATGCAAAGCCCTATTAGTGCAAGACTTTGTATCTACTGTCTGTGCAAACCCCTATTAGTGCAAGACTTTGTATCTGCTGTCTGTGCAAACCCCTATTAGTGCAAGACTTTGTGTCTGCTGTCTACGCAAACCTCAACTAGTGCAAGACTTTGTATAATAAATGAGTAATTTTAGTGTGAGATCTGCATATTAATTGTGGCATCTGCACCACATTCATACTTCTAACGAGTAGTCCTATTTGCATGAATGTACTGTTGTCATACTGAGTTTGTATTTGACCAACCAGGAAACCAAGTATTTGTATTGGACCAGCTATGTGAACTTTTGTATTCAGTACAGCTCTACTTATCCGCTAACAGTAGTAGCCTCCTTTAATGACTTCTAACTGTTGGATGATGCATCTATGAAACAAGACTAAACTTCCTTGAAGACTTCTCCTAATTTTCCTTTGTGTGTGTGAAATACACTGTTACCTATTCTCCATTTTTCCCCTTCTCAAAGTAGCTGAAAGTGACAAAGGAATCATACAACCAATACAGTCTGATGTTAGAAACATGCAAGAGGTGCTAGAAGACGGCGCTGCCGCAAGACCCTAAATTTGGGTTCACTTTTGAAGTCTTATCAGTAAATATGTAGTCTTCTAAGTCAGCAGAGATCTTCAGTTGGATGCCTTCCCCTAAATCAGCTGTCAGTCATGTTTGATTAGGATCATCTGGTTTGTTTTGGCCACACCTTAGTCCTGACCTTCAGCTTTCTGTGTTTGTAGTTTCTGTTCTATTAAATCCAGTGTTCTGTTCATTTACCCAGAGGTGATATGGATCATGATGACTGTGGGTGGCAGTGATTTCAGACTCTCAGGATGGTCATGATGATAACAGGCTGTCAAGATACTCATGATGATAACAGGCTGTCAGGATACTCATGATGATAACAGGCTGTCAGGATACTCATGATGATAACAGGCTGTCAGGATACTCATGATGATAACAGGCTGTCAGGATACTCATTATGATAACAAGCTGTCAGGATAGTCAAGATGACAGTGATGATAACAGGCTGTCAGGATAGTCATGATGACAGTGATGATAACAGGCTGTCAGGATAGTCATGATGACAATGATGATAAAAGGCTATCAAGATTGTGATGATTGTAATGACAATCTGACTTTCCTCATTTTCATCTGTACATAAGAAAGTGGGTGATACCTAGCTACAGTACCAGATATCTTAGTAAGATTCATTATGACAGGCGCCATATTGACCACATTGACCTTAACCTAATTTGCTAGGCCAGTCCTGCTACAACCTGTTATGAGGAAGCATTATGAAGAAGAGAAATAGGGTCTTTAGATGTGGTTAGCCAGGCCTGCTGTCAGTTTGTACACTACTCGGCAAGTAAGAAGAACAAACTGTGCACTTTAATAAATGTTATGAGACCAGTATTTTATATATGTGAAAAATCTCTGCAGAAATATTCTGTTAAGATTCCACTTTATATGTTGTAGGAAGAATACTCTGAGCTTTTGAGATATGCAGTTGGAGTGCCAGGTACTAATGGAAAGCCAGAAGCTGCCGGTCAAGTTTTTCAGCAAATCAGCAAGTCAGGGAGCTCAAGCGCCCGCCAAACACCCGTTGACCATTTGCAAGGTAAGTTTAGCTTGTGCCTTGGAAATATTTGTGTTTGTGGTGATGACCTGTTGTGCTTCTTGAGACCTTGATCTTCTCATGCTGAAGTTTATAGTACAGCAGTGGGCCTTTGACTTTCAGCAGTTGATGATGAAATCGCTCAAAATGTGGAGCCTTACAAGAATTCCAAATAAATAATCCACATTATCCAAGAGACAGAACTGCAGATGCAGAGATACAGACTATACATGTGTCTTTCAGCTTTTAGTACTTCATGTTTATGACTTTCACTCTAACTGTGTATACCTTTAACAGAATTTTTTTCTTATCCTGCTAGTCTCTGTAGAGAGTAGCATAAATTTTTACCTAAGTTTTTGGACCTCTGTCATTTGACAAAACATTTACCCACCATCATAGATACTTCTTTGTACAGGCATCCCCCACTTATGGAGGCATGGTCAAACATTAGAATTGATCAAGAAGTGAAATGTGGTCTTTTGTTTTAAAATTGCCTTGCAATTGCATTTTGGCCACCATAAACATAAATAACACACTGTATATCAATGTGTGTGAAAAATAAACTAATACAAAATAAAGTAAGGGGAATATGGTGGCAGATTTGGTCTTGAATCCACACATTTAACACTTTTTCTATATAATCACTAAAACTGTCCCAGTTCATAATGCCTTTAGTATGTTCTAGCATCTCTCTCTCTCTCTCTCTCTCTGTGGTCCATGCTCATCAGGCATTGGTCATCATTGATTTCCACAATCATCTACCCTTTGATCTTTCTGTAAGATGTGTTTTGGACCATGCTCTGTACCACTCTTTTAGTCTGTCTAGTATCTTGTTTCTTTGTCATCCTCTCTCCCTTTGTTTCTTTGTCTTCCTGTCTGCCTTTTTCCCTCCAGTTTTCCTGTTGTCACTAGGTGTTCCAGTTTGCCTCTTCTTAAAACATGTCCTACAAACCTGGACTGTCATGTTCTGATATTTTGAAATAATTTCTCTCTTTTGCTCAGCCTCTGTTAGAACTTTTGTTTTCTTGGCTGTCCGTGGTATTCTCATCATTCTTCTTATGAACCACATCACCGATGCTTCAGTAGATTTTGACTGCTCTTTGTCCATGCTTGGCATCAATATGATATTACAGGTTCGATGTAACGCTGAATAATTCTCTTTCTGGTGTTCATGGACAGAACTTTATCGCACAGAATGTTTTTCATTTTCATAAATGCTGGCTTGGCCTGGGCTATTCTGCTCCTTGTTTCAGTTTCACATCTTCTGTCTCATGTTATTCTTGTTCCTAAATATTTGAATTTGTCCACTTGCTTTAATTCTTTGCCTTTTACTTTGAAGCAGCACTTTGCTGGTGTTTCTTTCTTGGATATGACCATGACCTGTCTTTTTTTTTTTTTTTTTTAAACAAAGTCTTGCTCCTCATTTTTTTCTACAATTTTGTCTAACAAGGCTTGTAGCTCTTCTTTGTTCTGGGCTATCATGTTGTTCACATATCTTAGATTGTTTAGGTTGTATCCACCCACTTCTACTCCTGGTATGTTCTCAGTGTGTCTCATAATTCTTTCGCTACAGAGAGAGAAAAGTTCCGGGGATAAAACGATCCTTGCCGAGCTCCTACTTCTATGTTCTGATACACTCCTGTTTGATTATCAATCCTGATATGATGTATATTGCATTACTTGTGTCTTTTCCTTCACTGAATCCGCACTGTTCTTCTGCAGTTTCTGGTCTTATCTTGTTCCTAATTCTCCTCATGATTATGCCAAGCAAAATTTTTGTTATGTGACTCATAAGACTATTAGGTCACATTCTGTTGCTCCCGATATTTTAGGTAAAGCTATAAATATTGATGTTAAAAAAATAATCTGGAATATATCCTCTGTTGTAAATCTCATTGATCAGTTGTGTTATTATTTCTATTCCAGACTCTCCTATTGGCTTTATTTCTTCTTATGTTATCTGGTCCATGTTCTAGCACAGCATTCTTCATTTTCTCTAACACTTTGGTTTTAGCCTTAACAAGTGCACTAACTGTTGAGAGAGGCACACATGGCTTACTGCTTGTGCCAGCCATGAGACATGCCTACTAACTGTTGAGAGAAGCAAACATGACTTACTGCTTGTATGAGCATGGGATATGTCTTGCTTTGCTAATTTTTCTGTTCTTACAAACTGATAAAACTATTTAAACTCAAAAGTCGGAACATCTTTACTAATTAACAAGCACACATGTTTTTTTTAATTAATAAAGCTGTTCCTATTTTTATTTTAAATAGTTTTAACATTTTGTTACCATAGCGTTAGTGCAATAGCTTTATGTATTTTTTGTGCGTTTTGTTTATATATATATATATATATATATATATATATATATATATATATATATTATATATATATATATATATATATATATATATATATACTTATGACAATGTACTTTCATAGGACATGCAATGAGAAGAGGGGGCATTGAAAATATAACAGGAAAAATTAAGGGAAGAAGACCGTGAGAAATGATACTGGACAGTCTGACAAGATAGTGTGAAAGGAGATCACCAACTGATCTAATGGTCTGCATGAAGAATCAAGTACACTGGAGAAGCATAATAGCCAATGCCAGTTGGCATGGCACCTGATGATGATGATGATATACTTATACCCAAACTATGCATGTGTTCATAGAAATTGAGAACTTTATAGGGTGTTTTAGTTTTATCACTGCATTTAGGAGGTATCATGAATACTATAAATGTATTATATAAATATAAATGCATTATATAAATGTATCATAATGTTTTGTAAATATAAAGATATTATAAGCACAAATGCAAGAAAGTTATAAGTTTGAGCACAAGGCATTTACTCTGAACAACTTCAGAAAAGAGACTGATAACACTGATTCCATCTGATGTAAAGTGTCTGATTGGTTAGAATAGAACCATGTGGAAGGCAGGTGAAACTAGCGGAGGATGTTGCACAAGTTTGTAAGTTTCTCACAGACTAATTCTGGCGTTTGGAATGTAGTTTTTTCTCTCTCTTATTTTTATCAGAACGAAGCTCGCCACAGACAACACAAGGACATAATGGAACAGGAAATCTCAATGGGAACTCAATTTACAGTGTTCAGCAACCAAAAAGGAATCTGGTTGGCACAAAAGGAAATAGGAATACAAATAAAGGTGTGAGAGGTGAGTAGTTTATAATGCAAGTATATGTATATACGAGGATGCTTAGGGTTGATAAAACTGGTAATATATATCCTTCGAACATGCCAGCTACATAGCCCACTCAAACAAAGGACATGGCCAAAATGGCCAAACCTCAACTCTGTATGGTGATGCAGAGAACCAGAGATGAACTGCTACATTTATGAGAGAGATTGGCATTGATGTTTGAGTAAACGATGAAGAAGACTGTAGACATGTGAAAGAACAATTGAAGTTAGCTTTTGGGAAAAAGGACAGTAAGGCAGCAGTATACTTAGTAGAAATATTACAAATTTAGATAAAAATGTGGATTAAGTGAAGAAATCCAAAGAGACAGTGGAATTAAAAACATCCTGTTGAGAGACATCTATTCATCTCTGATGTGGTCACTATGTGGAGATAGTGGATTACATTATAAAAAGAATTGATGAGCTCTCTGTGACCACAGCCAAACTTCTCCCAGTGATTGACACAGTGACACTCTCTGTGTGACCACAGCCAAACTTCTCCCAGTGATTGACACAATGACACTCTCTGTGTGACCACAGCCAAACTTCTCCCAGTGATTGACACAATGACACTCTCTGTGTGACCACAGCCAAACTTCTCCCAGTGATTAACACAATGACACTCTCTGTGTGACCACAGCCAGACTTATCCCAGTGATTGACACAATGACACTCTCTCTGTGACCACACCCAAACTTCTTCCAGTGATTGACACAATGACACTCTCTCTGTGACCACACCTAAACTTCTTCCAGTGATTGACACAATGACACTCTCTCTATGACCACACCCAAACTTCTTCCAGTGATTGACACAATGACACTCTCTCTATGACCACACCCAAACTTCTTCCAGTGATTGACACTGCTTCTCTTGTCAACCATGACAATGCAAGAGAAAGTGCCCCTGAACGTTGGAGGCACAGATTCCTGGCCAGGGCTGATGTTGTTGGGTTCACAGATCTGCTTGATGACATCTTCTGCATGACTGGCCGGGGCTGATGTTGTTGGGTTCACAGATCTGCTTGATGACATCTTCTGCACGACCCATCCATGACTTGCCCCTCTTTAGCCTGTCAGTCTTTTCTTTGAGGAGCTTTTTGTGCAGTGTGTGCTTTTTGTCTGCAGTTATCTTGAGGTAGGCACATGAGCATCTGTTACTGTAACATCTGACATGGGCATCG
Organism: Achatina immaculata; assembly: GCA_009760885.1. Classification (NCBI taxonomy): domain Eukaryota; kingdom Metazoa; phylum Mollusca; class Gastropoda; order Stylommatophora; family Achatinidae; genus Lissachatina; species Lissachatina immaculata. The sequence continues at coordinate 22,747,427 of CM019713.1, read as the reverse complement.
TACTTAAGTGACATATGACATGAGCATCTGTTGCTTAAGTGACATCTGACTTGAGCATGTTACATAGGTGACATCTGATACGAACATCTTTTACCTAAGTGACATGTGATATAAGCATCTTTTACTTAAACATTTTCATATTGAAGTCCTTGAAGCTCACACACTGTCCCCACAGATGACAGCGAGTTTGAGGAGAGCAGCACTGTACATACGACAACAATCATGACATCCACTCATTCTTCCCTCCTTGAACCAGCATTGGCCGACCTCAGTGGAAAACTGGATGCTTGGCTGGGCAAGCTGAAGAGTGATATTTTGGTATTTTCTATCCTTATTTGCCCACTCCAAATGATGTCTGTATTTTAGTCTTAGAGAAAAGAGTGTAAAGAAGTAGTACAGATCATAGTGAATTGATTTTCATGTGAAGGCAATGATTGTAGGTATGAAACTGTCACAGTTTAGTCAGTTCAGCCGAAAAATATAGGTAGTTGGCATGTTAGAAAATTGTTTCTGGAGGTGAAGAGCATCCGCTAGAAGGTATAAATTATTATCAAAGTATGAAAGATAAACATACTCACATAAAAATCATCATGACTTTTAGAGTGAGTGAATGGAAAGATAATTTGTCTTCTTCTTCATATGCATTTTCTGTCTATATCTGCAGTCCTGTCACTTGGATAAATTTCATTGTTTTTTTTTTGTAGTTCATGTATGGAAGCATAGAACTTATCTTCTTTGAGATAATTTGTAAAGCCACTGAGTTATTTATCAGGTTGTACTGTGAAATTTTAGTCTATAATGCCATTAATGTACCACATTTAGGTTGTACTTTGAAACTGCACTCTTTTCCAGACTGAGTTTAGTCACATGACCATCCAGACTTTGGAGAATCAGAAAGTTTCACACCAGGCAGAGATACAAGAGTGAGTACAAAGTTGTTGTAACTCCACTCATAAATATTCTTCACCAGACAGAGATACAAGAGTGAGTACACAGATAAAGTTGTAACTCCACTCATATTCTTCACCAAGCAGAGATGACATTAATATGTGTCATGAATGTTTTCTAGTTGTCGTCATCCTTCAGTGTCTCCCCAGGGCAGTTTATCTGAAGAGTTTTCCAGTTTGTTTAGTCTCTTGCTTTCACAGAACAACTGGCTGGCCTGATTTCTTTCCATCTTTTGTTTTGTGTATTCATCTCCGTCATTGCATTCATTTATTTCACTACCTCCCTGTCTTCTCGTCTGAACAGAGCATGCCTTATTTTTGTGAATATCCATTTTTCAGGGGTCTTAGTTGTCTTTTCCATTTTTATTTTATCCTGCATCCTGCATATTGAACTCTTGCAGACAAAGACTAGCCAGTAAATGTTGGTGAATATAATTAATTTCAGAAAACTAAATCTTGCCAGGTGATTCAAAGATTTTCATTAGGATTACATTTCTTGTTTGTTAGAGAAGAACTTCAAAAAGTGCAGCAGACAAGATGAAATTGTAACACAATTTCAGGGAGTGCTGTGAACTATGAGATCTCTAGAAACATCTTCTATCAGTAAATCCCTCCTTTGTCATTATAACACTGGTATATATGGAAAATCAAATAGTGCACATTATACTAGCTGGCACAAGGAAAAAAAGACAGTGAAAACTTGTAAACCTGAGTTTGAAAAATCCAGAATATTATTGTAGAGAACTGTTGCCATGTTACATCTTTTGTGCAGATTATTTTGGCTTGGGGTCTTATATTTTGAAGTTTGAATATTATTGTAGTTGAAAAATGTACTAAATGACTGATCCTCTTCTTCTGCTTCGTTCGCTTCTACCACCAAGATCGCCCTGTGATCCTACTGAATTTACTCCTGTGGTTCTCATGATAGTCTCATTTAGGATGGAGGCTCAAAGCATCGTGGGGCCTGGGCATGTATTCTCGGTGGGTCACAGAAGCAGCATTGCGTGACACCGTGGTTTTCGTTGCACCAGTTTAGTCTAGAGTTGGACTTCCTTACCGGAAAACCTCGACGTGGTTTGGATATGAATATATCCCCACCAGATGAGAGGTGGTGCCTATCCAGCCTAGAGCTGGACTTTCTCATCGGAAAACCTCGATGTGTTTTAGATATTAGAATATTCCCGCCGGGTGAGAGGTGGTTGCCCATCCAGTCCAGCATTGGACTTTCTCACCAGAAAATCCCAACGTGATTTGGATATAATATATCCCCGTCGGGTGAGAGGTGGTTGCCTGTCTAGACTGCACTGGTCCAGTGTCTCCAGCTTCAGCATTTTGTGGTCGTGGCCGCTACCCTTCCTGGTGGTGATCAGGACGGAACTTTTGTCGAGAAGGACGAATCCTTGCCACTAGTGAGTTTCACCCCTGGGTTAAGCCAGTTTAGGCATATTATCCCAGTGTGGGTGTATATAGGACATGACCAGAGGTACCATGTTATGCATAGCCACCAAGTTTCACCCCTGGGTTAAGCCAGTTTAGGCATATTGCCCCAGTATAGGTGTATGTAGGATGTGGCTGGCCTCTAGAGTAGAGGTGCCATGGTACGAGTAGCCCTCACTGCGAGTCTACTGGCCATACTGATTAAACTTCACTTAATCCTTTCCATCACCTTTTCCACAGCGGCACTGTGCAGCAATCCTAATTGCATTTTTCTTCATTGGCCAGGAGGAATTTCACCCCACACGCGGCAGCCAAAGAATCTCGCCAGCAGAGTCGTAGTTTAACCCCTGGGTTAAGCTGGTTTAGGCATTGAGCCAGTATAGGTGTATATAGGATGTGGTTGGCCTCTAGAGTAGAGGTGCCGTGATATGAATAGCCCTAATCACGAGACTACTGACTATTTCACTTAGTCCTTTCCATCACCTTTTCCATGATGCGGCAACCCTAATCGCATTTTTCTTCATTGGCCGGGAGGAGTTTCACCCCACACACGCAACTGAAGAATCTTGCCAGCAGGAGCTTTCCTTCTCCTAGATAAGCTGCCAACCAAGACTAACGAGTCTCATCTACCCGAAAGCATCTGGTTTTCAGGCACCAGATATTCACCTTCTGCCCCTTCTCCCATCAGTTTAAACAGTTCTGCCATGAGAAGGCCAGGAGCTGGACTTGGACTGTCAGAGGCTATTTGAGACGCATGTCATGGAGACATTTACTTGGAGTGGAGAGTGTATCTCCCACTCCACCTCCAGCTATTAAAGTCCTTAGAACCACTAAATGACTGATAAAATATGGCAAATTTTAGGAAGAGTACACTTCATTATCAGATTTTATTTTTCTCATATTTAGCAATGAATTTTTCTCATATTTAGCAATGAATTTTTCTCATATTTAGCAATGAATTTTTCTCGTATTTAGCAATGAATTTTTCTCATATTTAGCAATGAATTTTTCTCATATTTAGCAATGAATCATTTGCCTTCCTCAGTGAACATGCTGGACTAAACCATATTTAAATTGTGAGTTTCAGTTTAAAGGAATTAGAACCAACAGTAATCTTAGGCTAAATTATGACAATGAGGAGCAAACAGTTGAAAGTTTTGTATGAACATGAGGAACAAACAGTTGAAAGTTTTTTATGAACATGAGGAACAAACAGTTGAAAGTTTTGTATGAACATGAGGAGCAAATAATTAAAAGTTTTGTATGAACATGAGGAGCAAACAGTTGAAAGTTTAGTGTGAACATGAGGAGCAAACAGTTGAAAGTTTTGTGTGAACATGAGGAGCAAACAGTTGAAAGTTTTGTATGAACATGAGGAGCAAACAGTTGAAAGTTTTGTATGAACATGAGGAGCAAACAGTTGAAAGTTTTGTATGAACATGAGGAGCAAACAGTTGAAAGTTTTGTATGAACATGAGGAACAAACAGTTGAAAGTTTTGTATGAACATGAGGAGCAAACAGTTGAAAGTTTTGTATGAACATGAGGAGCAAATAATTGAAAGTTTTGTATGAACATGAGGAACAAACAGTTGAAAGTTTTGTATGAACATGAGGAGCAAACAGTTGAAAGTTTTGTATGAACATGAGGAGCAAACAGTTGAAAGTTTTGTATGAACATGAGGAGCAAACAGTTGAAAGTTTTGTGTGAACATGAGGAGCAAATAATTAAAAGTTTTGTATGAACATGAGGAGCAAACAGTTGAAAGTTTTGTGTGAACATGAGGAGCAAACAGTTGAAAGTTTTGTATGAACATGAGGAACAAACAGTTGAAAGTTTTTTATGAACATGAGGAACAAACAGTTGAAAGTTTTGTATGAACATGAGGAGCAAATAATTAAAAGTTTTGTATGAACATGAGGAGCAAACAGTTGAAAGTTTAGTGTGAACATGAGGAGCAAACAGTTGAAAGTTTTGTGTGAACATGAGGAGCAAACAGTTGAAAGTTTTGTATGAACATGAGGAGCAAACAGTTGAAAGTTTTGTATGAACATGAGGAGCAAACAGTTGAAAGTTTTGTATGAACATGAGGAGCAAACAGTTGAAAGTTTTGTATGAACATGAGGAGCAAACAGTTGAAAGTTTTGTATGAACATGAGGAGCAAACAGTTGAAAGTTTTGTATGAACATGAGGAGCAAATAATTGAAAGTTTTGTATGAACATGAGGAACAAACAGTTGAAAGTTTTGTATGAACATGAGGAGCAAACAGTTGAAAGTTTTGTATGAACATGAGGAGCAAACAGTTGAAAGTTTTGTATGAACATGAGGAGCAAACAGTTGAAAGTTTTGTATGAACATGAGGAGCAAATAATTAAAAGTTTTGTATGAACATGAGGAGCAAACAGTTGAAAGTTTTGTGTGAACATGAGGAGCAAACAGTTGAAAGTTTTGTATGAACATGAGGAACAAACAGTTGAAAGTTTTGTGTGAACATGAGGAGCAAACAGTTAAAAGTTTTGTATGAACATGAGGAGCAAATAATTAAAAGTTTTGTATGAACATGAGGAGCAAACAGTTGAAAGTTTAGTGTGAACATGAGGAGCAAACAGTTGAAAGTTTTGTGTGAACATGAGGAGCAAACAGTTGAAAGTTTTGTGTGAACATGAGGAGCAAACAGTTGAAAGTTTTGTATGAACATGAGGAGCAAACAGTTGAAAGTTTTGTGTGAACATGAGGAGCAAACAGTTGAAAGTTTTGTATGAACATGAGGAACAAACAGTTGAAAGTTTTGTATGAACATGAGGAACAAACAGTTGAAAGTTTTGTATGAACATGAGGAGCAAACAGTTGAAAGTTTTGTATGAACATGAGGAACAAGCAGTTGAAAGTTTTGTGTGAACATGAGGAGCAAACAGTTGAAAGTTTTGTATGAACATGAGGAGCAAACAGTTGAAAGTTTTGTGTGAACATGAGGAGCAAACAGTTGAAAGTTTTGTATGAACATGAGGAGCAAACAGTTGAAAGTTTTGTATGAACATGAGGAGCAAACAGTTGAAAGTTCCATATGAACACACTCAAAGTTAAATGAACTACACAAAAAAACTACAAAATATTCTGTGATTCAGCATTGCTTATACTTCAGAACTGAACAATGAAAGACAGCTATGCTTTTTTTTTATTTATCAGGAACTCTTAGCTTGAGAAGTTGAATGATCCATCATCATCATCATCACTTCAGATGTCAGATTCAAAATGTTGTTTGAGTGACACATAGATCAGAATATTTGTCATCAGATTTTAGTCATGAAGTATAAATTGTTAGTTCATACATGTAAGTTTCTCACACACAGATGTCTTCAGATTTTAAGTCATGAAGTGACATCTGACATGAGCATCTTTTACTTAAATGAAGTAACTTCACTCACAATTCTGTAAATTGTTAGACTTATGTCAGAGAGGCAGCGCGTGGAGCAGGAGCTGAATCGAGTGAATGAGATGGTCAACACTTGTGAACAAAGCATGGCTCGCAAAGACACGGTCATAGACAATATGAATCAAGCACTTGGAAAGCAGAGAGACAAAGTGACGATGGCACAAGCCTTCTACCAAACAAGAGTCAAACACATGGAAGCAAAGAATGAGGTTTGTTATGGTGGTGGTGGTGATTTCACTTGTAGGAAGTGATGGCGGTTATAGATATAGAATTTGGTTGTAGAAAATGGTAGCAGTTATACATATAGGATTTGGTGAGACTATTGTAGGAAATGGTGGCAATTATAGAAATAGGATTTGGTTGTAGGAAATGGTAGCAATTATACATATAGGATTTGGTGAGACTACTGTAGGAAATGGTGGCAGTTATAGAAATAGGATTTGGTTGTAGAAAATGGTAGCAGTTATACATACAGGATTTGGTTGTAGGAAATGGTAGCAATTATACATACAGGATTTGGTTGTAGGAAATGGTAGCAATTATACATATAGGATTTGGTGGGACTGTTGTAGGAAATGGTGGCAGTATAGAAATAGGATTTGGTTGTAGGAAATGGTGGCAATTATACATATAGGATTTGGTGAAGGTGTTGTAGAAAATGGTGTCTATTATACATATAGGATTTGGTGAGTGTTATAGGAAATGGTGGCAGTTATAGATATAGGATTTGGTGAATATTGTAGGAAATGGTAGCAACAGTAGATATAGGATTTGGTGAGAGTGTTGTAAGAAATTATGGCAATTATAGATATAGGATTTGGTGGGAGTGTTGTAGGAAATGGTGGCAGTTATAGGATTTGATGGGAGTGTTGTAGGAAATGGTGGCAATTATAGGTGTAGGATTTGCTTGTAGGAAATGATGATAATTACAGATATAGGATTTGGTGAAAGTGTTGCAGGAAATGGTGGGAATTATAGGATTTAGTTAGACTGTTGTAGGAAATGTTGACAATTATAGATGTAGGATTTGGTGAGTGTTGTAGGAAATGGTAGCAATTATAGATGTAGGATTTGGTAGGAGTGTTGTAGGAAGTGGTGGCATTTATAGATATAGGATTTGGTAGGAGTGTTGTAGGAAATGGTGGCAATTATAGATATAGAATTTGGTTTTAGAAAATGATGAGAGTTATAGATATAGGATTTGATGAAAGTGTTGTAGGAATTGGTGGCAATTATAGGATTTGGTGAGACTGTTGTAGGAATTTATGAGAATTATAGATATAGGATTTGGTGAGTGTGTTGTAGGAAATGGTGGCAATTATAGATGTAGAATTTGGTGAGAGTGTTGTAGGAAATGGTGGAAATTATAGATGTAGAATTTGGAGAGAGTGTTGTAGGAAATTGTGGCAATTATAGACATAGGCATTTGGTGAGAGTGTTGTAGGAAATGGTGGAAATTATAGATGTAGAATTTGGAGAGAGTGTTGTAGGAAATTGTGGCAATTATAGACATAGGCATTTGGTGGGAATGTTGTAGGAAATGGTGGCAATTATAGTTGTAGGATTTGGTGGTAGTATTTTATGAATTTGTGCCAATCATTTATTTTTTTTAAAATTCACCATTTTTTTAACTGAATGTGTGAAATAATTGTTGCTATTTAAATTACATTTTAAAAATTCTTGTTTATTATTTCCTGGTGCAGAGATTTACAGAATCATTGGCAAAACTACACAGCGATCGTCGCCTCGTACAGAAAGTGTTACGATCGTGGTACAGTTTGATTCAGCAGAAATGGAAGAACAGAGCAGAATATGATTTTGAAAGACAGGCTCAAGATGTCTGCAAGCAGCTGAGCATAGATTATGAGGACAAAATCAGATCGGTAAACTTCTTGTATGGGTCATCATGTTGTCTGTGAAAGTAGGTCATTTGTTTTATCTTACATTGCTCCCATATTAACTGCAGTATCATTCCTGTCATGATAATCTAGAGAAGACTGTCTTGGAAGGGTACATAATGGGAAAAAGAGGAAAACCAAGGTGAAGATGGCTGCAAGACATCGTTGATTATCTGCAAATGGATGCATCAGCAGCAGGCCATCTTGCTCACAACTGAGAGGCCTACAGGAGAGCTGTTAGGGAGGCAAAGTTCCACAAGGGACTTGCAAATGAATGAATCATTCTTGTGATGTCAGTGGACAAGGGGGACATTGCTAGGGCTGTACTAGACAGGCTGTCAGTAGACAAGGGAGACATTGCTAGGGCTGTACTAGACAGGCTGCGGGAAAATGAAGAGCGGGAATGGAAGAATAATGTAGCTGTGAGGAGATTGCTGGAGCTAGGACAAATTAAAGGTGCTGGCAGGAAATCCAAACTGTGTGGCAGAAAACGCATCGTAAACAACCAACATTTGACAGGAACTATTAGCAAACATACTCTTGGACGAATGCTGCGGCATGTAGCAGAGCATATATGTGGTTGTCTTGAATGCAGTGAAGCTGGAGTCTGAATTTTGAACTTTGAACTCTCTCATGGCTAAATAGTTTCTCACCCTAGCAGATTCCATTATTCAGATCCCAAGTAATTCTCTTATTGTAGTTGATAGATCTGACAATCAGAACCAGCATCAAGTTGATGGATCTGACAATCAGAACCAGCATCAAGTTGATAGATCTGACAATCAGAACCAGCATCAAGTTGATAGATCTGACAATCAGAACCAGCATCAAGTTGATAGATCTGACAATCAGAACCAGCATCAAGTTGATAGATCTGACAATCAGAACCAGCATCAAGTTGATAGATCTGACAATCAGAACCAGCATCGGAGAAAGAACAAAGTAGAAGAAGATCCCTTGCCCCTAAGGCCTGACTATAAAATCATAATTTTCATCATAGCCTGCTCCATGTAGTCTCTTTTGTGGTGCAGCTTAATTAGAAGCCTGGCATGGCAGCCTAAATGTGAGGACATCATATCTTCTTGTTTACATCCATGAGCTTGAAGAAAGTCATTATGTCTTGATCATTACTGGACAGAATGACAAACCACATGGTCATCTAGCTTACAGAAGAATAAACCATATGGTCATCTAGCTTACAGAAGAATAAACTACGTGCTTATCTAGCTGTCACTGGCTAGCAAAGTAGAACTTGAAATTAACAAGGACAAAACAAAAATGATGAAAATTCCCATTAATCAAAATGGAAAAATATATGTAGAAGGAACAGATATTGAAGAAGTCAATCAACCTTGGCAGCTACATAGACCAGGATGGTGACACCAGAAAGGAAGTTAGAATTACAAAAGCAGAATCGATCTTCAAGAATCTTGAGAACATATGGAATTCAAAAGTTATAAGCACAAAAACCAAGTTAAGACTATTCAATTCAAATATAATATCCACATGCGAAAGCAGGAAAACAACTAAAGAAATAGAGAAGAAATTAGACTCTTTTGAAAACAAATGCCTAAGGAAAATACTTGGCATCAAGTGGAACGAATTCAAGAACAATGCAGAGATAAGTCAGATGACTGAACAACAATCAGTCTCATGGGCGATCAGGACAAGGAGATGGACATATGTTGGTCACGTGATGAGAAGAAATGATCAGAGAATCCAAAAACAAGCTATCAAGTGGAACACAACAGGCCAAAGAAAAAGAGGAGACCACGTGAAACTCTGAAGAGGTCAGTGTTAAGAGAGGCCAAATTAACAGGCATAAAATCCCTTGATGAGTTTGAAAGACTCGCCGAAAACAGGAAAAATTGGCGAACTACCGTGTGAGCCCTATGTGACGTTTAACGGCACGGGAAGGATTATAAGATATTATCTAGCTTACAGAAGAGTAAACCATGTGGTTATCTAGTTTACAGAAGAATAAACCATGTGGTTATCTAGCTTACAGAAGAACAAATCACATGGTCATCTAGCTTACAGAAAAACCAACCATATAGTCATATAGCTTTTCAGAAGAATAAACCACATAGCTGTCTAGCTTACAGAAGAATAAACTACATGGTCATGTAGCTTATAGAACAAACTATATGATTGTCCAGCTTACAGAAGAATAAACTAATGATCATATAGCTTACAGAAGAACAAACCACATGGTTGTCTAGCTTACAGAAGAATAAACTACATGGTCATATAGCTTACAGAATAATAAACCACGTTATCATCTAGCTTACAGAAGAACAAACCACATGGTTGTCTAGCTTACAGAAGAATAACCTAGATGGTCGTGTAGCTTACAGAAGAATAAACCACATTATCATCTAGCTTACAGAAGATCAAACCACATTATCATCTAGCTTACAGAAGAACAAACTGCATGGTTGGCTGGCTTTGAGAAAAATACTCAACAAATAACATAACAAAATAATATCTAACCAAAGATAAAATCAGTTGGGTATTGATGACATAAAACTGTTTAAAAGCATAAGCTTTCTTTGACTGATATCAGGGCTTCTTTGTGACTGATATCAGGGCTTCTTTGTGACTGATATCAGGGCTTCTTTGTGACTGATATCAGGGCTTCTTTATGACTGATATCAGGGCTTCTTTGTGACTGATATCAGGGCTTCTTTGTGACTTATATCAGGGCTTCTTTGTGACTTATATCAGGGCTTCTTTGTGACTTATATCAGGCTGTGGAATATTAGTTGAAGCTAGAAATGTTTCTGAGAGCAATCAGAATCAGCAGAAATGTATCACAGATGTCAGAATCAGCAGAAATGTATCACAGATGTCAGAATCAGCAGAAATGTATCACAGATATCAGAATCAGCAGAAATGTAACACAGATGTCAGAATCAGCAGAAATGTATCACAGATGTCAGAGTCAGCAGAAAGTATCACAGATGTCAGAATCAGCAGAAATGTGTCACAGATGTCAGAATCAGAAGAAATGTATCACAGATGTCAGAGTCATCAGAAAGTATCACAGATGTCAGAGTCAGTTGAGGAACTAGAAATGGAAGCAGGTTTTAATGAAGCTGGTATTGATCGAAATATAAATTTGTGTTGTGAATCAAACACCAAAAAATGAGAGGAGTTGAAGGTATGTCATACTGACCCAACATCCCATTAGTTCTGGTTCTGACTTGCACGTAACGTAATTATGTTAAAAGTGATGTTACTGTATTCTGTTTATCATTGTAGCAGACAAATTTGAATGCTGTATTTGCAGATGAATGAAGAAATTGAAGACATGAACAGAAAAATGAGGAGCATGCAAGATGATAAAGAGCAATGCCTCAATCAACTCAAGAAAGCATTTATGCGAGGCATGTGTGCCCTGAACATTGAGACTATGACAGCATTCTCACAAGAGGGTGGACAAAACAGCAGTCCAACTGGTAGGTTAATTTTACGAATAAATATTTGTTAAACTTCTCGCTGATGACAATAGTGTAACAGTCCATCAGTGATAACATAAATAAAGAACAATATCCAAGTGGTTAGTTCATAAATAATAACCAGTGATATAAGAGTAAAGAAATAAAAGTTAAGATCGCAAGGAGCTTGGCCAATGCTTTATGTGTCTGAGACAAATCAAAGATCATAAAGTGTGTGAAAACAAAATTAAAAAAGACACACTTCCTAGACAGCTTTTCTGGAAAAACTTTTAATTTTCTTGTGCATCAGATACTTTAAAGACTATTTCTTGTATGCAAAACACTTTCAACATATATCTGTAGAAATACAGTGTACTTTAATATTTCTTGTATGTGACGGTAAATTTAATCCACTGTAAATTTTCTTGATTTTCTACAATCTGAATATTCTATTCATGTGTTTATTTTTGCATTTTTATGAACATTTTTGTAAAGAATTGGTTAAATCTTCATTATTTACTTTATTTTTGTGTCACCTCACAGAGTTTGAGGATAATAGCAATGCATGCAACATTAGCAACAACCTGGAGTCGAACTTACCTCAGAAAGATGACCATCAGACGAAGTCTGTGCCTGCAGATGCGATGGGTTCTTGTGGGCCTGATCTGCACTCTGGCAGTGGTCAAGTCACATCTCTGTCAGTTGTAGGAACTGGCCCACCGCATCAGGTACTTGTGCATGTCCTCAAGTCTCTTTTCTTGTAGGAACTGGCCCACCACAGCAGGTATTTGTTTGTGTCCTCAGGTCTCTTTTCTTATAGGAACTGGCCCACCACAGCAGATATTTCCACATGCCCCCTTTTCCTGATGAGAGAAGATGATGCAAACAACAACAACAACAACAACAATAACAACAATAAAAACAGTTGTAATATTGGGAAAATGTCAGGGAAAATACAAATCTGTGTAGTTTTTTTTTTCCTTTTCTTTTCTTTCATATTAATGCAAGTCCAGGATTTAGCAGATCATATGTATTATCATCATCAAATTTTGGTGAATCCAGAGACACTTCAGACAAAGACCAAAAACTCTCATACTAACCCATTCTAGTGACTGTTGCAGAAAGATGTGAAATTCACTCTAAAACTAGCACAGTTTGTCTCAGTTTTATGTGGGCAAGTCCATAAATCACAGAACAAGCTAAAGAATAGAACTTCTGTGAATATTTGCCTGAATTTTTGTTTCTTGACATAATGTTCATTCAGACACTTATCCCGTCAGTTCACAGATCCTTGAAAGCCAACATCAAAGGTTTCTGGCTGCTGTCATTGAGTTACCTCTTTGACAATATCATTGTTGTCTCAGAAATGGCAACCACCCGGGTGATTTTTCTGGGCATCAAGACAGAGATCGCTGGGGCCTAAGTCTGGGTCATGACATTGATGTTCCAAGCGTTCCCAGCTGAAGGTTTTCAGCAGTTCCTTCATTGTTGTGGCCATGTGAGGGCAGACATTGTCATCCAGGAGAGTCATGGCACTGCCACAGTTTCTTCCAGGTGCCCTGTGCTTAGCATAACCTTGTGTGCTGATGCCCTGTGCTTAGCACAACCTTGTGTGCTGATGCCCTGTGCTTAGCATAACCTTGTGTGCTGATGCCCTGTGCTTAGCATAACCTTGTGTGCTGATGCCCTGTGCTTAGCATAACCTTGTGTGCTGATGCCCTGTGCTTAGCATAACCTTGTGTGCTGATGCCCTGTGCTTAGCATAACCTTGTGTGCTGATGCCCTGTGTTTAGCATAACCTTGTGTGCTGATGCCCTGTGTTTAGCATAACCTTGTGTGCTGATGCCCTGTGCTTAGCATAACCTTGTGTGCTGATGCCCTGTTCTTAGTGTGCTGATGGGATAACCTTGAACTTTTTAGTGACTAGGGAGGAGGGGGTGTTTCTACTCCATGGAGGCTCACTTCAACTCTGATGAGGAGGGGGTGTTTCTACTCCATGGAGGCTCACTTCAACTCTGATGAGGAGGGGGTGTTTCTGCTCCATGGAGGCTCACTTCAACTCTGATGACTAGGAAGGAGGGGGTGTTTCTGCTCCATGGAGGCTCACTTCAACTCTGCTTGAAAGTGGTGGACTCGAGATTTGTTCCCCCGTAACAGTTTGTTTTATGAAGTCCTTCCCCTTTGCATGATACTGTGTGAGGTGCTGGATGGACAAGCCCATTCTGTTCAATGTTTGTTTTGCAGACAACTGTTATGGAACCTGTCATACACAGACTCTGGAATTTGTATCTGTTCATGCATAATGTAGGCAGTTTCTTGACATACACTTTTCACTGTACACTTCAAGCATTTCTTTATGCACTTCCTGCGTGCCTAGTTCTTTGGCCCACAGAAAATGCACAACTCTGCTGTTGTTCATGTACAAGCATGTGACACACTCACCATATTAAAATGCTTGCTTTTAAATAACCGTGGCATTCTGTTTTCATATCAACTGGTGCTACTACATACTGCCGAAAGATGCGCAGTGAATTTTCAGTTGTTGTTTGTCTGTGTGGATTTTCAGTTGTTGTTTGTCTGTGTGGATCTGCAACTTATTTATTGACTTGAACCTTGTATATAGTTTTTTTCAGAACATACATGTACACATACACATACTACAGGAAATATTTTCAGCCTTAAACTTGACACATATAAAAATGCACCAGCAAAGACAAGAGTTACATATTGTGGTTTAACTGCCATCATTGTTGTTTATTTTATTTTAATATCTGAACAGAGCAAACCCAAATCATCAAAGGGGAAAGTACGTCCATCAGCTGCAGGTGCTCCATCATTACATGCGTTAAAAGTCTGGGGTCACAGTCAGTCTCTAGCACCCCCTATGGCCTCTGTTGTTGTGGAAAGGCATGACCCAGTGACAAAGGTTTGAAATTATTGTTTTATTTATAACAAGAACAAGAAGTTTTGGCATTCACAGCTCCTGTCTGTCTCAGAATCCTGATACAGGTGTCTGTCTTTGAACATAGAAAACGTGTAATGTGCACATTTATATCATATTCTTGAACTTGCTGTATTGCAGAACCTAGAAAACTTATATTTAAAGTGGATTTTTAAAAAAGTCATATTTTCATTTCAGAACAAATTCATTTAGAAAAAAAAAACGCTATAATTTTTTAATCAACATTTCTGAAGAAAACTTTTATAATATGCTGCAAACGACGATAGACCAGGTACGGAAAAATGATATTGTATTAATAATAGGGGATTTTAATGCAAAGATTGGTACAGAAAGAACAGAAAATGAAGGACATGTCGTAGGGAAATTTAGCATAGGACATAGAATTGAGGCAGGTGACAATCTAATGACATTTTGCATGGAAAATGAGCTAGTGATTGCTAACACACTTTTTAAACAACATCCAAGAAGACTTTACACATGGACATCACCTGATGGGAAAACCAAGAATCAAATAGATTACATTTTAGTGCAAAGAAGGTGGATATCAAGAATAACATCAGCAAAAACTTTACCAGGTGCTGATTGTGACACGGACCATGAGTTATTAATAGCAGACAATAAGATAAAGATAAAAAAGACAGTTAGGGGATCAAGACCACTCCGCTTTGACTTTACAAAAATACCAGAGTAATACTGCATAGAAGTGAAGAACTGTTTCGAAATCTTGATGGCTGTACAGGAGGAGATGACACCAGATGAATTGGCTACGCAGGCCAGAGATATCTTAATAACAACAGCTAAAGACATGGTTCCAGTAAAGAAAACACAACAGAATGGATGGATTAAAGCAGGCACACTAGAACTGATAAAACAACATAGAGAAATGAAGATGTAATGGAAAGTGACAAACAACAACAAAGAGGAATATAAATCTTTAACAAAAGAAGTATGAAGAAACATAAGAAAAGACAAAAAACAATACATACAAGATTGTTGTGAAAGAATAGAGGGACATCAGAAGTGTGGAAGAGATAGTGAAATATTTAAAGAAATGAAGACATTGATGAGAAATGTCACACCTAAGCTAAATGTAATTTGTGACGAGATGGGGAATACCTTGACAGAGACAGAGGAAATTCTAGAAAGATGGAAGGAATACTGAAGAGGAATGTATGAAACAACTGACTGTGCAAGCAGAAGTCAACAGTGTGAATTATTATTGGAGGAGAAAGAACCCAAATCGACAACTGAAGAAGTTTTATGGGCAATAAAGATTCTGAAAAAATGGTAAATCACCAGGATGTGATGAGATAACAGCTGAATTTATTAAAGCAGGAGGAAAGGAATGTGCAACAATCTATCATGCACTATGTAAAAAGATATGGCATTCAGGTATTTGGCCAAAAGAATGGAAAAGACCTGTATTTATACCACTGCCAAAAAAGGGTAACCTGAAATTATTGCACAAACTACAGAACTGTTGCCCTGATTAGTCATGCCAGTAAAATTCTGTTAAAAATCATAATGGGTAGACTTTGTAAGAAAATAGAAGAAGAAGTTAATATGGTCCAAGCTGGTTTTAGGCACGGAAAAGGATCAAAAGATCATACATTAACTCTTTCTATAAACGCGTCACACTGTGTGACGATCCAGCGGACACTTTTTCCCTTGTGTACACGTCATATGCTGGTAACGAGTTGGGCTCTAAAAGTGACTTTAATCATACGATGCTTAAAATCTGGCCAAAATCGGTTGTAGAAATTGCTTCTAGCATGATACAAGCGTCAACATGATGTCCCGCGTGTGAACTGAGAGCCCTGTCGTGATACAAAAATTAATTTAAAAATATTTTTCTAAGCTTATGGGCCACCACCCGTGTTGTTGCCATGTTATTAGTATACTGTAGACTGTAAATTAACTGTAAATAAATAATGAATGTATATTTTATGTGAGGAAATGGTGTTTGTGTAAAATTCAATTAAATTTGGATATCACCGGTCCCACTACAGAGTGGGGTAAGAGAGAACATTTTTTTCAAAATTTTCCGTCTTTTTTTCTCAACTCTCTTCAATTCTTAGCTCATTTTTTTCTGTTATATACTAATATATTCATAAAAATTTTATTAGAAAAACAATATACAACTTTTCCTATTTAAAAAAATGTATGCTATGTCACACTGCGAATCAGACTATGCCTTTGTGATCCTTCTATATGTGACAACCATCCCATTCTATGTTAAGAAATTTACCCCATTGAGATGACCATTGGTCATTTGAGGGAAAAACCCCCAGTACTTCTTATCTTATATCCTTCCCATCCCGTTAAAAGTCACACGCAAAGTAGTTCGCCAATTTTTCTTGTCTTCGGTGAGTCTTTCAACCTCATCAAGGGATTTTATGTCTGCTAATTTGGTCTCTCTTAACAATGTCCTCTTCAGAGTTTCACGCAGTCTGCCTCTTTTTCTTTGGCCTGTTGTGTTCCACTTGATAGCTTGTTTTTGGATTCTCTGATCCTTTCTTCTCATCAAGTGACCAACATATGTCTACTCCTTTTCCTGATCACCCATGAGACTGGTTGTTGTTCAGTCATCTGTCTTATCTCTGCATTGTTCCTGAATTCGTTCCACTTGATGCCGAGTATTTTCCTTAGGCATTTGTTTTCAAAAGAGTCTAATCTCTTCTCTATTTCCTTAGTTGTTTTCCAGTACACAAGGAGTTAAATATAAGATTAACAATAGAGAAATTCAGAGAATTTTAATGTGAATCTATATTTATCTTTTATAGACTATTCAAAGGCATTTGATTGTGTACAACACCAGAAACTTTGGGAAATAATGGAAAAATGGGATTTCCAGCACATTTGATACAATTAACATCACTGCTGTATCTAGACCAACAAACAGCAGTGAGAATAAATGGTGAAACAACAGCTTGGTTTGACATAAAACAAGGGGTCCGTCAGGGGTGCATATTGTCACCTTACTTATTTAACTTGTATACTGAAAATATAATGAGGAATGTTAGAGAAGATGTAGACAAAGAATATTATGATGCCATAACAATGGAGGTTATGAAATACCAGAGATTAGATATGCTAATGACACAGTGTTACTGTCCACAACACAAAAAGGAGTGGAAAAACTAATTATGTCAGTCTGTAAAAACAGCGAAGAGCAGAACCTCTATCTTAATGCAAAGAAAACTAACAGTGATGACAACTGACAAAACAAACAAGGCAGCTGAAAAATGTATCAGAGAGGACAAATTGGAAGAGGTGGAGAGTTTTGAATATCTTGGATCACTACTAACTAATAATGGAGATACAGTGAGGGAAATAAAAAGAAGGACATCTATCACTCTTCAAAAAGTAAAACAACTAAAGAAGCTGTGGAGAGGAACAGACAGAACTACAAAAATAGGATTGTTAAGGGCATGCATCTTTCTCATCGCATCATATGCCTGTGAAATCTGGACACTTAACAAAACAGCTGAGAAACACACCAATGCCTTTGAATGTAAATGCTACAGAAAAGTTCTTCATATATCATAGACACAAAAAAGAACAAATATATCCATACTACAAGAACTTAATATTGAAGAAGGTTGGCTAGTAAAGAGGATTAAACAGAGAAAACTTAAATATTTTGGAAACATTAAACGTCATGATAATCTAGAGAAGACAGCCTTGGAAGGATACATGATGGGAAAAAGAAAGAGAGGAAGACCAAGGCGAAGATGGCTGCAAGACATCGTTGATGATCTGCAAATGGATGCATCAGAAGCAGCACATCTTGCTTACAACCGAGAGGCATACAGGTGAGCTGTTAGGGAGCCAAAGTTCTACGAGGGACATGCAGATGGCTGACTGACATTTCTGAGTTAAATTATAGCAAAAAAGAAATCCAAAGGAAATAATGACTCACTCATTCTTCTCAATATTAATGTGCTAGATTATGCTAAATCTGTAGTCCAGTCAGTGATCAAGTGGTAGGTCAAGCTAAATCTGGATACCTGTCTGTGTTCAAGTGGTAGGTCAAACTAAATCTGGATACCTGTCTGTGTTCAAGTGGTAGGTCAAACTAAATCTGGATACCTGTCTGTGTTCAAGTGTTAGGTCAAGCTAAATCTGGATACCTGTCTGTGTTCAAGTGGTAGGTCAAACTAAATCTGGATACCTGTCTGTGTTTAAGTGTTAGGTCAAACTAAATCTGGATACCTGTCTGTGTTCAAGTGTTAGGTCAAACTAAATCTGTAGACCTGTCTAAAAGGTAAAGTTCACAGTTTCCTAAAGGTTCTGGTAGTTACCTTGAAGTACCAGCCAGAGATTATGTGAATTTACTAAGAAGCCTACTTCTCAAACCCACGCTGGGAACTCAAGAAAATGGCCAAAGTCCACTCCTGCACCAACCTAATTCTTTTATTGCAACATCTTTGCAATGTCTCCGAGTCTAAGCTTGTAATGGAAGATCTTTATCACAACTTCAAAGTCAATGCTTGTTGTGCAGCATCTTTGCCATGGCCTCAGAAGAATTGTGATACCTTCACTGTAGCCTTGGAGGTAGTGCTCTTCACTTTGGCCTCAGTCAGTGCTTGAATTTCAAGACCTTCACATCAATCTCAACAGCAAAAAAAAAAAAAAAAACCCAAAAAAACCACAAGTTCATAGTGATGAGATGATAGAACATCAGATTACAGAAGTGAGGTTTACTTGTCATTTTTCACAACTATCTTATTTTCAATTTTCAGCAGACCGTGGGCAAAGCCACGGCCGTTCGCTACCCTAAACACAGCACAAGTAAGAACATGCCTAGCCACACCAGACACAAGCACGGACAGCATTCACTTGTCTTGCAGTCAGCGCCAGACTCCCAGATGTACCAGACATTCCAACCCTTGGCAGGACAATCAGCAAACGTAACCTCAATGCCAGGCATAAAAGTTGTTGAATAACTGTCATACTGAGCTCATTATTGAGTGATTACTGCATTAGTCAGAGACAGTTCACCTCATAAAAATAGCTGCCTGTCACATGGTTTCTTTCGTTACCTTCTTCCCAGACTAATGGCATGAGCCAGACGGTGGATGTGCATGTTTCACTGTGGATATTATTTTCCATTATGTGCTTGATTGTCTGTAGGAATACATATTTTCCTACCTAAAATTAATATGCAGGAAACTAAAAAGCAAAACAACAACATAACACCTCTGTCTCTTCCATCTTTACCTTAGTTTTATCCTATTAGTCTCTTTTTTATGTGAGTGTGTTCTCATAACTCACTTCCATTCTTGCTACATGACTCGGCTGCCATAACCTGGTAACTTTCACACTGGAGACAGTTAACATTGTGGTAATGTTGCCGAAAATAAAATCTTTACTACAATTTTTTTTTTACCTTCACCTTCCACACATTACAAAAGTGACTCTTTCTTTGTATACTTGTGGACATATTTATGCTGCATTACTCTGTCCTGAACGATATCAACTAAATATTTTAAACCTTTCATGGCTGCACACCAGACCTCTATGTAAAATTTAAAATTTGACGCTTTTGGTACATCTTGACAATATAAACATAATGTAGTTTCTCAATAGTAACACAATTTTATGAAAAATTTATGAGGATTTGCTTATTATGTCATTTGTGGATATCATTTTTTTATCATTACTTTTATCCATGATAATAGACTAAATGTGTTAATATGCTTTGTTTGTTTGATATTTTATAAATTTCTAGTGAGAATTTTATAAATTATATATTAAAATTTTATTTTTCTGACTGATTTTTCATGTGACTACACTTAGGAAGATGATATTGAGGTATTGAAATTGAGTGGTTGTCATTTATGGTAACTGTGATGTGAAAATGTTCACTGTTTGTTGTTGTGTTAACAGTGATGTGAAAATGTTCACTGTTTGTTGTTGTGTTAACAGTGATGTGAAAATGTTCACTGTTTGTTGTTGTGTTAACAGTGATGTGAAAATTTTCACTGTTTGTTGTTTGTGACAATAGCTCTTGCTCGTGCACATTTACTGTCTGTATCTTGGATATAAATTGAATCGTTTTAAGTTCCTGTATAGAATTGTAGTGTTTAACTTCTTGGATCATTTCATTGGGCCAGTAGGCATGTCTGTTCGATTCATAGTTTGTTCAGTTTTGGAGATGTGTTCCACAGTTTAGGGCATATGGGCAAATGCACAAAAGAGAATTTGCAATATTTTATGAAAGTGAATGCATTAAAATAATGTTTAAAAAAAAAAAAAAAGGCAAGAAAAAGAAAAACCCAGAAATGTTCTCAGGGAAACAAAATTGCTGAGTCAGAGGATTTCAGGAAACAGACATTTTCAAAGTTTTGAGAGGAAATGACAATTAAAACCAAATCCATGATGTCCGAGTTTGCTTCTGGTATGCTATCTGCCCTAACTCCTCATCTACTCTTTCATGTCCTAGTTTGGTTCTGGTATGCTATCTGCCCTAACTCCTCATCTACTCTTTCATGTCCTAGTTTGCTTCTGGTATCCTTCTCAGTCTGCCTTGGATAATGGTGACTGCCCCATCAAAACAAAATATTCTACCTTTACTAGCTTTCCTATTTCCCCACAAATTGTGATAAATACATGATCTATATTTAAAAATGGATGATGTATTTTGTTGCTTGGGGAAAGGGGGAGTGAAATTTGGCTGTCAGCAACATCAGGGTATCATTGAGCTAGATCCTCATCTATGCTCTGGATATCACTGAGCTAGATCCTCATCTACGCTCTGGATCAGGGTATCGGCGAACTAGATCATCATCTACGGCCTGGATCAGCATATCACAGAACTACAAGGGGCGTTCAGAAAGTAATGCACCACATCATTTTTTTCAGCTAATGATGAAGACAGAAGCATGAAATTTTCCACACTTTAAATATGGCATGTGGCGATTGTGTGAACCAAATTGCACCTCAACCGGCCAAAGAATATGGCTGCCTTAACTGTTGAAATTGAACGTGTTAGCAACTTGCGGTGTAAACAGCGAATTGTAATAGAATTTCTCGTTGCAGAGAAGGAAACTGTTGTGAACATTCACAAGCATCTATGTGATGTGTATGGAAGTTTTGCAGTTGATAGGAGTACAGTCAGTCGCTGAGTTCAGAGAATCAGTAAGTGGAGATAAGGAGTTGCATGATCGGCCGCGCTGTGGAAGTCCTGCCACAGCCACCAAGGCAGAAATGTTGAAATGTGCTGAGGGCATTATTCTTACTGATAGGCGTATCACTACTCAACAGTTGCCCTTAAAGCTGTCAGTCAGCAGTGGTAGTGCAAGTGTAGTTATAAAAGCTCTCGGATTTTCTAAGGTTTGCACAAGATGGGTTCCTCGAAGTCTCACAAATGACAATCAGTTGCAACAGAAAGCAATTTCTTCTGAATTATTGGAGTGTTTCAGTGCTGATGGAGAGAACTTTTTGGCTAAGATCATAACAGGTGACAAAACCTGGGCACATCATTTTGAACCTGAGACAAAAAGACAGACAATGGAGTGGCATTATCCGCAATCACCACGAAGAAAGAAATTCAAGACAACTCCTTCAGCTGGAAAGGTCATGATCACTGTCTTTTGGGACGTTGAAGGTGTGATTCTTGTGGATGTTATGCCAAGAGGAGAGACAATCAATTCACAAGCTTACATTAAGACACTGAAAAAACTCAGTCATCGTTTTCGTATAGTTTGGCCGCACAAGAATCCAGCAGACCTGCTTCTCCTTCATGACAATGCATGCCCTCACACAAGACTGGCAACATGGGAAGCAGTTACCAAACTGGGTTGAACTGTACTACCCCATCCACCCTATAGTCCCAATTTGGCACCCTCTGATTTCCATCTGTTTGGTCCACTTAAAGATGTACTCCGAGGGGTAAGATTTGAAGATGGCAAAGGAGTGATTCACGCAGAGAAGAAATGGCTACATAATCAAGAGAAAATCTGTTACAGGCTAGGAATACATGCACTTGTTTCATGCTGGCATAAAACTTTACAAGTTGATGGGGATTATGTTGAGTAACACCAATGTTTACATGACATATCCATGTATATTGTGTATAAATTTCATGCTTTTTGAATAAACAGCTCCTGAGAAAAACAACATGGTGCATTACTTTCTGAACGCATCTCGTAGATCCTCATCTACAATCTGGATCAGCGTATCACAGAACTAAATCCTCATCTACACTCTGGATCAGTGTATCATTGGGCTAGGTCCTCATCTACACTCTGGATCAGTGTATCATCGGGCTAGGTCCTCATCTACACTCTGGATCAGTGTATCATTGGGCTAGATCCTCATCTACACTCTGGATCAGTGTATCATTGGGCTAGGTCATCATCTACACTCCGGATCAATGTATCACCAAGCTAGGTCCTCATCTATGCTCTGGATCAATGTATCACCAAACTAGGTCCTCATCTATGCTCTGGATCAGTGTATCACCAAGCTAGGTCCTCATCTACACTCTGGATCAATGTATCACCAAGCTAGGTCCTCATCTATGCTCTGGATCAATGTATCACCAAGCTAGGTCCTCATCTACACTCTGGATCAATGTATCACCAAGCTAGGTCCTCATCTATGCTCTGGATCAGTGTATCACCTAGCAAGGTCCTCATCTATGCTCTGGATCAGTGTATCACCAAGCAAGGTCCTCATCTATGCTCTGGATCAGTGTATCACCAAGCAAGGTCCTCATCTATGCTCTGGATCAGTGTATCACCAAGCAAGGTCCTCATCTATGCTCTGGATCAATGTATCACCAAGCTAGGTCCTCATCTATGCTCTGGATGTTTTAGGTCAGGAATGGTGAACCTTTCTTGAGCTGTTTGTGGTGAGGCTTAAATTTCTGCTTGACCAGAACACATGCCAGGTTTTGACAGATTTTAAGACAACATATCTGTAGGGGATTTTAAGACAACATATCTGTAGGGGATTTTAAGACAACATATCTGTAGGGGATTTTAAGACAACACATATCTGTAGGGGATTTTAAGACAACACATATCTGTCGTATAATAAGAGCACAATACAACCTAAGACACGGAAGAATGACAATAATACAATGTTATGCACCCACAAACGATACAGATGATGATGTGAAAGACGACTTCTATCACCAACTACAACAAATCATCAACAAAGTCCCTAAACACGACATCCTAATTGCTATGGGAGACCTCAACGCTAAGGTAGGGAAAGATAACACCGACGTTGAAAAAGTGATGGGGAAAGAATGAGCTAATATGGTTAATCAGAACGGAGAAAGATTAATTGAAATATGTCTAACAGAGGGCATGGTCATTGGAGGCACAATATTTCCACACAAAGAGATACATAAAACAACGTGGATATCTCCAGATGATAGAACTAGAAACCAGATAGATCATTTTTGTATTAGAAAGCAATACAGAACATCTCTCATAGATGTAAGGGCTTAAAGGGGTGCAGATGTTAACAGTGATCACATCCTGTGTATAGGGAAAATAAAACTAAAACTGAAAAGCCAGCACAAGAAATCAATACACAGAAAGATAAACAGCCACAGCCTACAAGTAGAGAATACTAACATTAATTTCAATCAGGAACTTGCCAATCATTCCACAACACCCAGTGAAGTAGAGGAGATAGATATAGATGAATTATGGAATTCTTACAACACAGCCATAATCACAGCAGCAAAAGTAAGCGCTGGGCTGAAAAAAACCAAATAGAAAAGCGTGGATATCAGAAATCACATGGAAGTACATACATGAAGGACGAGCAGTCAAACATGTTGAATGTAAAAACAGATCTTCGAAAATATATGGCAAAACCAACATACAAAGAAATAGACAAGAAAGTTAAAAAGTTCAGCTAGAAGGGATAAAAGAGAATACATAGACAATATGGTGAAACAGGCAGAGAAAGCAGCAAAAACAGGAAACAGCAAAACTTTATATAACATACAAAAGAGGCTAACAGGTACTATTACATCTAAAGAAAGACCAATCCTTAGCAAAACTGGAACCCTATTAACATCAAGTAAAGACCAAAAGCAAAGATGGGCTGAACACTTCCAAGAAATACTTAATTGACCACACCCAAAAGAATTGTTAAACCTTGAAACAGACTTACCAGCCCCACAACTAAATGTCAACTTAGATGAAATTAAATTGCATGAAATTGAAACAGCAGTGATTTTAATGGCTAACAACAAAGCTGCAGGTGAAGATGAAATAACACCTGAAATGCTGAAAGCTATCAATAATGACAACACGAGACAACTACAGAGAATGTTTAATAAGATTTGGAAAGAAGAAAAGGTCCCTTCTAAATGGAAAAAAAAGAATCATTGTTAAAATACCAAAAAAAGGCAACCTTAGTGACTAACAATTGGAGAGGAGTTTATCATTCGTGTCAAAAGTATTTTGCAAGGTCATTTTGAGTAGACTTAAAGATATAGTGGATACTGCAATGAGAGAAGAACAAGCAGGATTTCGAAAAGGGAGAAGCTGTCTCGACCAGATCTTTACTCTAAGAATAATACTTGAAGTACATATTGAAAAGCATTCATTCATTCATTTGCATGTCCTTTGCGGAACTTTGTCTCCATAACAGCTCTCCTGTAGACCTCTCGGTTGTGACCAAGATGGCCTGTTTCTGATGCATCCATTTGCAGATCATCAACGATGTCTTGCAGCCATCTTCGCCTTGGTCTTCCTCTCTTTCTTTTCTTCTTCTCATTATGTATCCTTCCAAGACAGTCTTCTCTAGACATTTAATGTGTCCAAAATATTTAAGTTTTCTCTCTCTTTAATCCTCTTTACTAGCCAGCCTTCTTCAATATTAAGTTCTTGTAGTATGGACATATTTCTTCTTTTTTGTGTCCATGATATATGAAGAACTCTTCTGTAGCATTTACATTCAAAGGCATTTATGTGTTTCTCAGCTGTTTTGTTAAGTGTCCAGGTCTCACAGGCATATGTTGCAATGGGAAAGATGCATGCCCTTAAAAATCTTATTTTTCTAGTTCTGTCTGTTCCTCTCCACAGATTCTTTAGTTGTTTTACTTTCTGAAGAGCGATAGATGTCCTCCTTTTAATTTCCCTCATTATATCTCCATTATTAGTTAGCAGTGATCCAAGATATTCAAAACTCTTCACTCCTTCTAGTTTTTCCTCATTGATACATATATCAGCTGCCTTGTTTGTTTTGTCAGTTGTCATCACTTTAGTTTTCTTTGCATTAAGATAGAGGTTTTGCTCTTCGCTGTTCTTACGGACTGCCATAATTAGTTTTTCCATTCCTTTTTGTGTTGTGGACAGTAATACTGTGTCATCAGCATATCTAATCTCTGGTATTTCATAACCTCCAATTGTTGTGGCATAATATTCTTTATCTACATCTTCTCTAACATTCCTCATTATATTTTCAGTATACAAGTTAAATAAGTAAGGTGACAATATGCACCCCTGATGGACCCCTTGTTTTATGTAAAACCAAGTTGTTGTTTCACCATTTATTCTTACTGCTGCTTGTTGGTCTAGATACAGCAGTGATGTTAATTGAATCAAATATGTTGGAAATCCCATTTTTTCCATTATTTCCCAAAGTTTCTGGTGTTGTACACAATCAAATGCCTTTGAGTAATCAATAAAGACTAAATATAGATTCACATTAAACTCTCTGCATTTCTCTATTATTAATCTTGTATTGAATATATGATCTCCTGATCCTCTTCCTTGACTGAAACCAGCTTGGACCATATTGACTTCTTCTTCTATTTTCTTTCATAGTCTACCCATTATGATTTTTAACAGAATTTTACTGGCATGACTAATCAGGGCAACAGTTCTGTAGTTGGTGCATAATTTCAGGTTACCCTTTTTTGGCAGTGGCATGAATACAGTTCTTTTTCATTCTTTTGGCCAAATACCTGAATGGCATATCTTTTTACACAGAGCATGATAGATTGTTGCACACTCCTTTCCTCCTGCTTTAATAAATTCAGCTGTTATCTCATCACATCCTGGTGATTTACCATTTTTCAGATTCTTTATTGCCCATAAAACTTCTTCTATTGTCGATTTGGGTTCTTTCTCCTCCAATAATAATTCACACTGTTGATTTCTGCTTTCATAGTCAGTTGTTTCATACATTCTTTTGCAATATTCCTTCCATCTTTCTAGAATTTCCTCTGTCTCTGTCAAGGTATTCCCCATCTCGTCACAAATTACATTTAGCTTAGGTGTGACATTTCTCGTCAATGTCTTCATTTTTTTAAACATTTCACTATCTCTTCCACACTTCTGATGTATTTCTATTCTTTCACAACAATCTTGTATGTATTGTTTTTTGTCTTTTCTTATATTTCTTCGTATTTCTTTTGTTAAAGATTTATATTTCTCTTGCTGTTGTTTGTCACTTTCCATTGCGTCTTCATTTCTTTATGTTGTTTTATCATTTCTAGTGTGCCTGCTGTAATCCATCCATTCTTTTGTGTTTTCTTTACTGGAACCATGTCTTTAGCTGTTGTTAATATCTCTGGCCTGCGTAGCCAATTCATCTGGTGTCATCTCCTCCTGTACAGCCATCAGGATTTCCAAACAGTTCTTCACTTCTATGCAGTATTATTCTGGTATTTTTGTAAGATCAAAGTGGAGTGGTCTTGATCCTGCAACTGTCTTTTTTATCTTTATCTTATTGTCTGCTATTAATAACTCATGGTCTGTGTCACAATCAGCACCTGGTAAAGTTTTTGCTGATGTTATACTTGATCTCCACCTTCTTTGCACTAAAATGTAATCTGTTTGATTCTTGGTTTTCCAATCAGGTGATGTCCATGTGTAAAGTCTTCTTGGATGTTGTTTAAAAAGTGTGTTAGCAATCATTAGCTCATTTTCCATGCAAAAAGGCATTAGGTTGTCACCTGCCTCATTTCTATGTTCTATGCTAAATTTCCCTACAACATGTCTTTCATCTTCTGTTCTTTCTGTACAAATCTTTGCATTAAAATCCCCTGTTGTTAATACAATATTATTTTTCTGTACCTGGTCTATCGTCGTTTGCAGTGTGTTATAAAAGTCTTCTACTTCCTCTTCTTCTACTGCTGATGTAGGTGCATGTATGATTGTTACATTTCTAGGAATGCCCTTAAGCCTGATTATGAGGATTCTATCACTGGATTGTAACCTAGTAATGCTTTTGATGTTGATTTGTCCAAGTAAAAAGCCACTCCATTCTTTCCTCCTAATTCTCCACCAGAGTATATAAAGATATTATCATTCTCGCTCTTGAAGTGTCCTGTTCCTTTCCATCGATGTTCGCAGATTCCCAAAATGTGTATTCCCATCTCGTCACTTATTATTTGATACTTTCCCTCATACATACTTCTTACATTCCATGTTCCTACTCTTATTTTTCTTTTTAGTTTGATGCAGGAGTTTTCCTTAGTAACATCGTCAGGATTTTGTCCGTCATCACAATTACTAGTGCTGACCTCTGTCTCACACTCTTCCCCAGTGTTAAAATTAGATCTATCTGGCCTGGGGGACTCACCACCAGATCTTTTTCCTATCTGACCTTCCTTGTTGCTGTTTGGGTTTCTTGGTATATTTCCAGAAGATAGTTTACTATTGCTTTCCTTCCGGGCAGTGACTGTACTAGTCAGTGATCGTAGCCATTGTCCCTACATTGAGATCATCTGCCTACCATCATAGAATAGTGACCATAACCAACATTATCTGTCGGCTGCTCTCCCATTTCATCCACCACCTGCTCCCATGGCTTCACATCGCCCTGATCGAGGGGCTGTACGGGTACTCCACTTGCCCAAGGGTGTCCCGTAGACTGACGGAGGTAAGGAGGCGTCTTACTTCTCCTTTGATAGGGGATACCCCTACCCCACTAACCAGTATTGAAAAGCAGAAACCATTAATCCTGAACTTCATAGACTTTAAAAAGGCATTTGATAGCATACACAGAGATTCATTATGGAGAATTTTAAGTCTATATGGAATACTATCTAAAATTCTCAACATCATTAATGACTTCTACAATGGATATGTTTGTGCAGTCAAAACAGAAGAAGGGATGAGTCGTGAAACAAAGATGTATACTGTCTCCTTTGCTTTTTGGAATTACAATAGACTTCATAATGAAAAAATGCTGCACAGGCAACACAGGTGTTGACTGGGTACATGAGACCCAACTAGAGTATCTTAATTTTGCTGATGACATAACTCTTATTAGTAACAATGTGAATTCCATGCAAGAAAAAACAGATATCCTGTCTTCACTGGCTAGCAAAATAGGACTTGAAATTAACAAAGACAAAACAAAAATAATGAAAATTCCCATTAATCAAAATGGAAAAATACATGTAGAAGGGACAGATATTGAAGAAGTAAATCAGTTTGCATACCTTGGCAGTTACATAGACCAGGATGGTGACACCAGAAAGGAACTTAGAATTGCAAAAGAGGCATCGATCTTCAAGAATCTTGAGAACATATGGAATTCAAAAGTTATAAGCACAAAAACCAAGTTAAGACTACTCAATTCAAATGTAATATCCACCCTCATTTATGCATGCGAAAGCTGGAAAACAACTAAAGAAATAGACAAGAAATTAGACTCTTTTGAAAACAAATGTCTAAGGAAAATACTCAGCATCAAGTGGAACGAATTCAATACAATGCAGAGATAAGACAGATGACTGAACAACAGCCAGTCTCATGGGTGATCAGGAAAAGGAGATGGACATATGTTGTGTGTAGTCTCATAAAGCTCACCACTTGCTACGATGTTCTTTTATTGTGTATTTTTATCATAAAGCTCAACATGTGCTTGAGTTATGCTTGAAAAATGCCCAAACAGTGATAAAATGATAAAACTACAAGGTATGTATAAAGATACAGCAAAACTATGCCCAGCTGACCAGGCAGTAGGAAAATCCTTTCAAAATTGTAAGGACTAATAAAAATCTCTCTCTCTGAACCTTAAGTGCCCAGGGCACATGGGGCTTCCGCAAGGGTTTTCCACAAATGCCTGTCCTTCTACTTTTTTTCTGCTCTTGCCCAGGTGAGCTCTCTATTGCTCAACATCCTTTCTGTTGTTCTTCTCCATGTCTCGTAATAAAAATACATGTCTAATATTTTACAAAATCTTCATCAATAATTTTTTTTTTTTGGGGGGGGGGGGGGGGGGGGGGACGACACATTTAAAAAGAAACAAGTGGCTTTCCTGAATAAGAAAAGAAAAGAGAGTTAAGTACCTTGAGGTTAATTTTTTAAAATAAACACTTGATTTAAATGCAAAAAGTTAAATAGAGGTGTATAGTTTTACAAAGTGGCAGAGGGAGTGAGTAAAGTGAGAAAAAACGAATAGAAAGTATGATAATGTATAAATGAAAAACATACAACATCCAATATTTCTGTGTGAGCCTTTTTTGAGGATCACATGCACAAACAAGACAAAAACAAAAAACTAAATGAAGAACTTATCTTAATATGGCCTCCTCCAGAAGTAGGAAACAAAGAAATGCGTTTCCACTAGAAGATGCTTAGAGAACACACAAAGGATAAGCCGATAGAGCCAGTCGTAAAGAAGAGGTGGAGAGAGAGGAGGAAAACAAGTGGTAGAAGGGGTGGGAAGGCAATAGAAACATGATAGTCGCTAGAGGAAGCGGAGAGATAATGAAAGAAGAACATAAATACCTGCAGGGAGAAAATGTGAAACTGGTGAATAGAACAAGACCCTATAAACACCAATATGTTGCCAGAGAAGAAAAGAGGGTGGCGGTAGGGTTTACAGTTTGTTCCCCTCCGTCCTTCTGCTGACCAGTTCTCACTCCTTCAAGATGTCCACTGTTTCCATCGCAGATTGCGTTTGAAGTTCCATTTCCAAGATGCGTCCCAACCTTCATCATCCCAATCCACTTCCGATGATGACCCTTTCTCTCGCTTCTCTAAACAACCATCCACCTGGACACCTTCAGCAGGAGCGTCTCGTTCCTTGGACCTCTACATTGATCACACTCTCCATGAAATCCGCAAGCTTAGCCTTCCCCGTGTACAACACTCTAACCTTTCCCCCGGGGAGCAGCGCGCACTCTCCCAACTCCAGCGCAGGCGAGATATCGTGATCAAGAGTGCAGACAAGGGCGAGTCAACTGTTTCTTGGAAGAAAGAATTGTACATCCAGGAGGCCATGGGCCAGCTGAGCAACACTAAATTTTATGCCTCTCACCCTCAAGATCCGACTCTGGCCAACAACCACCATGTTCGTGACACTATCAACGAACTCATCCACAAGACTGGTCTTTCTCCCTCGGCTACTCATCTTCACATCCGTGACAGCTGCTTAAGGAAGCCATCCTTTTATCTACTCCCTAAGATTCACAAACCAGGCAACCCGGGAAGGCCCATAGTGTCCGCTTGTTCCTGCCCCACGGAACAAATCTCTGAGTTTCTTGGCAGTATCTTTCAACCTCTGGTCACTAATCTGCCCACTTATCTTAAGGACACGAATCATGCTCTCATTGCTTTTGAGACCCTTACACTCCTGCCTGGTCACACCTACTGTATCGTCACCCTTGATGTAGTATCCTTATACGCATCCATCCCGCATGATCAGGGACTTCAGGCCGTCAAGTTCTTTCTGAACAAAAGACGCAATCCCTCTATTCCTATGTCTACTATTCTGCGCCTTACACGACTTGTCCTCCAACTCAGTTCTTTTGAGTTCAATGGCCTTTACTTCGACCATATCAGCGGTGTGGCCATGGATACCATAATGGGCCCCAGCTACGCATGTCTGTTCATGGGCCACTTCGAACACAAGGTTCTGGGAGCCTTTAGAGGCCCCTTTCCGGCCTTCTATAGACGCTACACAGACGACGGCATTGGGGTCACATCAATGCCAGAGGAAGATCTTGACAACTTTATCAGTTTTGTTAAGGAGTACAATCCTGTCATTTTTTTCACCTCCCATGTCTCTGCTACTTCCGCTAACTTTCTCGACATTGCCGTTACTATCAGCCCTACCGGACTTACTACTTCTGTCCACTATAAACCTACAGACTCTCACAGCTATCTCTTGTACTCTTCCTCCCATCCTAGATCGTGTAAGGACTCTATTCCTTTTTCCCAGCTTCTTAGGTTGCGACATTTGTGTACTGAGGATTTGGATTTCCAGGATCAAGGCCATAAAATGCTAGATTTCTTCCGTCATCGCGGCTATCCAGAACATGTTCTCTTATCTTGCAACCGTATCAGCCATATATCGCGGTAACAAGCCCTCACTCCTAAACCGCACTGTAGCTCGAACAGAGTTAAACTGGTACTCACGCACCATCCTCATAGCTTGGCAGTTAAAAACATACTGTTTCGCCATCTCCATCTCCTCCAGACCGACCCTGATACACGTGAATTCTTTGGGGAGCCACTATTGGTGGCCTACAGACGGGACAAGAACCTTAGGGACCTTTTAGTTCGTAGTCACCTTAAGACAGTGACACTTTTTATGGTACCAGACGTTGCGGACGCCGTAGATGCAACATTTGTCCGTTTGTTGTCGAGGCTAGCCAGATCTCCTTCCCTAAGTCCACGTTATCAGTTCAAGAGGGTTTCACCTGCACTTCGTGCAATGTTATTTATGCTATTATGTGCAAACGTTGTGGTATGAAGTATATAGGGTAGACCGGTTTACGCTTAGGAGATCAATTTCGCCAACATCTTAATGATATTTCTAAGAGGGCCTGGACACCTGTGGTTAAACATTTTTGCCTTAGCAACCACAGGGGAAAACAGGACATTTCTGTTAGTGCGATCTGCTCTTGTTCTATTGATGTAAAATCTAGGAGGGTCCTAGAACAGCGCCTTATTTTCCAGACTGGATGTCTCCACCCAGCTGGAATTAACAATGTCTTCAGCTTTCTGCAACTTCTTTAGTTTTCCACCCCCTCCTTTTTTTAAACGCTACTTTCTTTCTCCTAGCTCCCCTCTCCCTACCTCCACCCTCTTTTCTTCGCTGGCAACATACTTGTGTTTATAGGGTCTTGTCCTATTCACCAGTTTCACATTTTCTCCCTACAGATATTTATGATCTTCATTCATTATCTCCCCGCTTCCCCCCTCCCCCCCCCCCCCCGATACCTTCTCTTCCAGCGACTATCATGTTTCTATTGCCCCCCCCCCCCTTCTACCACTTGTTTTCATCCCCTCTCTCCACCTCTTCTTTACGATTGGCTCTATCGGCTTATCCTTTGTGTGGTCTCTAAGCATCTTCTAGTGGAAACGCATTTCTTTGTTTCCTACTTCTGGAGGAGGCCATATTAAGATAAGTTCTTCGTTTAGTTTTTTGTTTTTGTCTCGTTTGTGCATGTAATCCTCGAAAAAAGGCTCACGCCGAAATATTGGATGTTGTATGTTTTTCGTTTATACATTCTCATACTTTCTATTCGTTTTTTTTTCCTCACTTTACTCACTCCCTCTGCCACTTTGTAAAACTACACCATACACCTCTATCTACCTTTATTATTTAAACCAGTTTTACTGCAGTCGCCATCCTTTTTAAATGCAGAAATAAATACTTGTATTTAAAAAACATATTTCTGTCTCATAAATTTCTTGAATGGAGGTGGGGGGACTGAAGTAAACAGTCAGGACAAGCTTTGACAGTGAAAACTGCTCAAACCTTCTTTGGCCATATTACGCCGGATTAGTAGGTGTAAATCCTTTGATGAGGTTGAAAAGCTTGGCAAACTACCATGCAAGCCCTATGTGATGTTTAGTGGCATAGAGAGGATGTAAGATATTAAGTAACTTCATTTCAGTAACACGTGCTGCAGCTTCAAACATTTCTCATAGAAGCTAATACATCACCTTTCAATTCTGTGCTGCTGGCTCAGTCTGTCAATAGTGATGGAATCCCTCTACAGCAGTGGTTCTCAACCCATGGGCCGTGACAGGGAGTATTGTGGGCCGCGCTGAAGTCTCGAAGTAGCAAAAAAAAAGAGAAATGAGTAGATACAATAAAAAATTATTCCGCATTTTTCACTCAATGCATAGGCCCTAGGGACAGACTACACGGACGCAAGCTGCAGAATTGTAGGTCGCTTTATTAGTATGCCCGCAGTGCGGCTATTGGAGAAAGGATGGTCCAGACAGAGTTTCTTCCAGCATCACACAGAAAGGATGGTCCAGACAGCGTTTCTTACAGCATCACACAGAAAGGATGGTCCAGGCAGCGTTTCTTCCAGCACCAAACAGAAAGGATGGTCCAGGCAGCGTTTCTTCCAGCATCAAACAAACAGAAATGTGACGTACATAAAAATACAGCATCGCTTTTGAAGTGTAACACCGCCGTCTTTCTGACCTTGTTGCTGAAATATGCAATTTCATAATGTAATTTTAGAGAACAGTCGGTGTAGATTCTGTGAGAGAGCAGAAATGAAATATAATTCTCAGCAATTGTGTTTTAGTTTAAAAATTACATTTCGTTGGCTTGAGGGCCGCTATGCGGTCTTGATGCTGTGTGTAATTCGTATTCGATTAATCAACAGATTACAGTTACACACGTAGTGATCGTGGAGACTTCGGGCAGCCTTTTTTTATTGTTTAAACTTTAAAACTGTAGTCGCTAAAATGGATCGATTTGTGAAACGTAAGCCTTTGACTTCGCGCAAACAAATTGATAGTAGTGGCAGCGAAAGTCACTGTAATCAAGATGACGTTAACATTGATACTTGTAAGAAAACTAAATACACTTGAAAATATGATGTGTAGTATATGAAGTACGGTTTCGTTCCATCAACAAATTATCAAAATCTGCCACAGTGTTATTTGTTTGCAAATCCTCTCTAATGAGGCAATGAAGCCGACGAAAACGCGTCGTCATCTAACTACAAGACATCCAGATCTACAGGATAAAACTCAAGAATTTTTCTAACATAAAGCTGAGGAATATATAGTAAACAGAAGACAGTGTTAAAAACAAGAGCCACTCTCAATGAAAAAGCTCTTAAAGCATCGTACCTGACTGCCCAGAGAATCGCAAAATCAAAGAAACAGCACACGATTGGAGAAGATCTTATCATGTCAGGCACTGTTGAGATGTGTGACGTATTGTTCAGCTCAGAATACGCTACAAAACTGAAATGCATTCCCATCTCGAACGATATTGTCTGTAGAAGAATATCTGAAATGTCTGAGGACATTGTCGCCCAGCTAGCTCAATGATTACAATCTACTAAGTTTACTATTCAATTAGATGAAGTCAATTGACATAGCCGGCGAGTCACAGCTGCTTGTTTATGTTCACTATTGTTGGCAAAATAGTATTCAAGAGGAATTCCTTTTTTGCAAGTCACTGCCTGCGAGAATGACAGCCGATGACATATTTCGTGTTTTAAATGATTTTTTTCACAACTTTTGGACTACAGTGGACAAAGTGCATCAGTGCTGCCGCAATGACTGGCCGCAACAGTGGTGTTGTAACTCGCACAAAGCAAGTGTCACCCGAGACTGTAGGCACCCATTACATGATCCATCATGAGGCACTCGCTTCAAAGAAGTTGAATGAAACTCTGGGATCTGTACTCAAATACTGTGTTCTGTATATTGAGTCAGATGCAGAAAACAAGCATCTCCTATTGCACTCGGCTGTGCGTTGGCTGTCCAGAGTAAAAGTTCTTGCAAGGGTGTTTGAGCTTCGTTTAGAATTGTTGTAGTTTTTGACAGAACACAATCTCGACCTGGCAGGTAAGGTCGCTGATATTGAGTGGCTTGCCATGCTAGCATACCTTGCTGACATTTTTAGCCTTTTGAACAGTTTGAACATATCACTGCAGGGTAACGATGGCAGTATAATCAAGACATACAACAAAGTAGCAGCCTTTAAGAAGAAACTACGACTTTGGCGCACACGAATCTAGAACAAATCAAAGACATGTTTCACTTGTTCTGTGAATTGATAGAGAGCTTTGAAGTTAATGGCGAGATTCT
The DNA here is from genome assembly GCA_009760885.1 of Achatina immaculata. Taxonomy (NCBI): domain Eukaryota; kingdom Metazoa; phylum Mollusca; class Gastropoda; order Stylommatophora; family Achatinidae; genus Lissachatina; species Lissachatina immaculata. The sequence goes on along the minus strand of CM019713.1, from coordinate 22,712,295 downwards.
GGAAGGAGTCACTGGTGTAATAAAAGGGCATCTGACATCTCTTGCTGAATATTTTGATAAATACTTCACGCCTGAAGACTTTAAAGCGTACGATTGAATTCGTAATCCTTTTCAGTTTGGATTCTCTGAATTAACCGGTTGTGCACAAGAAGAATTAGCGGAACTGTCTAGAGATCGCACATTACAAATCAAATTTAACGACCCCGCTGTGGATATCTCTTCCTTTTGGTGCACTGTTTCACTGGAATCTCCATTTTTGTCAACCTTGGCGATGAAAGTTCTTCTACCTTTTTCAACTTATTTATGTGAAGTTTCATTTTCTGCATTGACTGCCTTGAAAACCAAATACGTTCAAGAATGAACGTGAAGGATGATCTTCGAGTGTGTTTGTCACAAACTCCAGCCAGAATAGACATGCTATCCAACTGGAAACAGTATAATCTTTAAGGTAAATGAAATTAACTTTTGTGTAGCAATGAATATGCAGTTAAACATGTAGAGAAAATATTACATAATACTTTATAAAATTAGATTTATACCTTGCAAATATAAAGCACTTTATTAGTGGGCTGCAAAAATGTTTGACTTTTAAAAATGGGCCGTGCAGCAAAAGGGTCTGAGAACCACTGCTCTACAGGATCTCAATAATGCTCAAGCAATCAGTAATAGTCCGCTCTTAGAAATCTCTTCACCAGCAGCTTAAAGTGCTGATACTTCATACATAAGACTGTCCATAAGCACCTGAACCATGGCGATAACTTTGCTCCAGCCACGCAGCCAAGATGACCACTAGAAAAATCACAGCATCTTGTCATTTCCTCAGAGACTCTCAAGCAGGAACCAATGACAGCTAGGATGACACTTGCAGACATAAAAATCTAACCAATGACAGCTAGGATGACACTTGCGGACAGAAAAATCTAACCAATGACAGCTAGGATGACATTTGCAGACAGAAAAATCTAACCAATGACAGCTAGGATGACACTTGCGGACAGAAAAATCTAACCAATGACAGCTAAGATGACACTTGCGGACAGAAAAATCTAACACTGCAGGGTCCTCAGATAACAAATCATTAACAACAAAGTAAAGGCTGTCTCCAGATGTGGTAAGTAGTGGTCACCGTTGAACAATGAAGTCTAGAGATCACAAACTTTGAGGCATCACTAATGGTGGATGAGAAAGTCAGTGTACTTCAGAGGATAGTGCATGAGAAAGTCAGTGTACTTCAGTGGATGGTGCATGAGAAAGTCAGTGTACTTCAGAGGATGGTGAATGAGAAAGTCAGTGTACTTCAGAGGATGGTGAATGAGAAAGTCAGTGTACTTCAGAGGATGGTGCATGAGAAAGTCAGTGTACTTCAGAGGATGGTGAATGAGAAAGTCAGTGTACTTCAGAGGATGGTGAATGAGAAAGTCAGTGTACTTCAGAGGATGGTGAATGAGAAAGTCAGTGTATTTCAGAGGATGGTGAATGAGAAAGTCAGTGTACTTCAGAGGATGGTGAATGAGCTTCTTTTTTTTTCTTCTTCTTCGTAGGCAGCTGGTGAATGAGCAAGTCAGTGTACTACAGAGGATGGTGGATGACCTTTTACATTCACCCAGACCAAAACAGTACAAGTATAATATACACAAAAATGTAAACAAGCCACCCATGTTAAATACAAGCATGTGTACAAATCATCCCACTTTAAACACAAGCATGTGTACAAATCATCCTATATTAAACACAAGCCATCCCATATTAAACACAACCATGTGTACAAACCATCTCATATTAAACGCGAGCATGTGTACAAACCATCCCACTTTAACAAATGAAGCACAAACTGTTTGACAAGAAAGCAAACAACTCCCGTCCAATGATAAAAGTAACTGAAGGAGGAAACCTGTTTATTCTCCAAAACTGAACAGTGACAGAAAATTGGTAGAATCTATTTGACAGCCGGTGTTTCTGTCATACTGACACCCAAACCAAATCAGGACATAAGCCTACTGTGGCCTACTTTCTCACTGATCCTGTTCACACAACGCTATATTTCATGTGTCAACACTATATTTTATGTGTCAACACTATATTTTATGTGTCAACACTATATTTCATGTGGCACCACTATATTTTATGTGTCAACACTATATTTCATGTGTCAACACTATATTTCATGTGTCAACACTATATTTTATGTGTCGACACTATATTTCATGTGTCAACACTATATTTTATGTGTCGACACTATATTTCATGTGTCAACACTATATTTTATGTGTCGACACTATATTTTATGTGTCGACACTATATTTTATGCGTGCCGCCGCAGTGCTATAGTGGTTAGCGCACTCGCCTGCCAACAAGAAGGTCCTTGGTTCAATTTCAGATTGGGCAGAAATTTTGTTGGATTGATCTAGCTTAAAAAAACAAAAAGGTACCTGGAAAGGAAAGGTAGCGAGAACAGGAGCTGGCATCCCTACCTCAAACACTGCAGTAAACACTGAAAGTACCAACACTTCAAACCTCTACAGCATGCACATCACACAGGGCACAGAGAGAGAGAGAGAGAGAGAGAGAAAACACAAACAGGTTAGAAACAAGTATAGACATACTAAACACTCTCTTCACCTCATAAAATGAATAAACCTTTACAAGATGTATAAACTAGGGAAAAAGTAGGAACAGCTTTATTATTTAACGATTACAAAGTTGTGACGTTTCGGCGTGAGCCTTTATCAAACAAAAACAAACAGGACGAAGAATCAGAGAGAGGAGACAAAGTACAGATTCACATGAATTTTATGTTAACGAAACAATAAAAAACGAAAAAATTAATGAAAAATTACAAATGACTTATCTCAACTCCTGGAACAGCACAGAATCACATTCGCCTTTATGTTGAAAGGAGCACAAACAATATCTTTCTCTCTCTCTCTCTGAACCTTAAGTGCCCAGGGCACATAGGGCTTCCGCAAGGGTTTTCCACAAATGCCTGTCCTTTGCCTTTTTTTCTGATCTTGCCCAGGTGAACCCTCTATTGCTCAACATCCTCTCTGTTGTTCTTCTCCATGTCTCTTTTGGTCTACCCTTACTTCTGTTCCCCTGTGGTGTCCATCTTAGTGCTATTTTTGGTAGTGAGTTGTCAGTCATTCTGAGCACATGTCCCAACCATCGCCAGCGTCTTTCCTCAATAATTGTTGTCAGTGGCTTCATCTGCATCTCTGCCAACAAGATGTTATTTCTTATGGTGTTTGGCCAAAATATTTGTCTAATTCTTCGTAAACATTTAGTCTGGAAAGAATTCAACTTGTTTTCTATGGTTTTGGTGATTTTCCAGCATTCACTTCCATAGAGTAGTACACTTAGAACATTACTTTTAAATATCCTGATTTTCGTCTTTACGCTTAGTTTTTTTTATTTCCATATAGTCTGTAGCATAGCAAAAGCCTGGTTTGCTCTAGTAAGTCTGCTGTTGATGTCCTCTGTGCTGTCTCCATTTTCTACTACTCTACTGCCAAGGTATACAAATTCATTGACCTCCTCCACTAACTTGCTATCTACTCTGAGTTCATTTTCGTTGTTCACATTTTGCTTCATTAACTCTGTCTTTCCTACGTTGATCTTTAGTCCTATGTTGTTTGCATTCTGAGTTAGCTTGTTTATTTTATCTTCCATATCTTTGTGGCTGCTTGATAGTAGACAAATGTCGTCCGCAAAGTCAAGGTCCTCCAGCACTGTGTTGAGGGTCCATTGTAATCCTCTGCGTTTGTCTGATGTTGCCTCCTTCATTAACCAGTCTATTGCCAAGATAAATAATGTTGGTGATAGTATACATCCCTGCTTCACTCCTGTTTGTACCCTAAAGCTGCTGGAGGTATGTTCTCCACAGATAACTTTGCATTGAAAACCCTCGTATAGGGCTTTGATTACATTCACTATATTATGGGGGAGGCCATGCCATTTTAGGATTTTCCACAGTGTATCTCTGTTGAAACTGTCAAAGGCTTTCTCAAAATCTATAAACAATGCATATGTTGTGCTCTGCCATTCATTTGCCTGTTCTAATATTTGTCTAAGTACAAATATGTGGTCTATGCATGATCTTCCTTTCCTAAATCCTGCCTGCTCTTTTCGAAGTTTTCCTTCAAGTGCTGGTACAATTCTGTTGATGATTATTTTGCAAAATACTTTACTGGTGAGTGGCAGTAGGGTAATGCCTCTCCAGTTCCCGCAATCTCTGAGGTCACCCTTCTTTGGTAATTTTACTATAAGACCAGTTTTCCATTCCTCTGGAGCATTTTCTAGATCCCAAATTTGTTGTAATATCCGGCAAAGTTGTTTCGGTGTTTCTGTTTCATCTGCTTTCAACATCTCAGCAGTCACTTCATCTTCACCTGGTGCCTTGTCTAATTTTAGCTTCTTTATTGTCTCCTTTACTTCACTTATTGTTATTGGTCCTGTATTGATGTTTAGTTCCGTTTTTGCTTCAGGTATGTCTATTGTTTGTGCTGCTTGTGTTCTGTTTAGTAGTGTGTTAAAGTGTTCCCTCCATCTTTCAATTTTTTCTCTTTCTCCACTGACCAGTTGTCCCTTTAGTGTCCTTACTAGCACAAACAATATGCACTGGTTACTATGTAAACAAAGCGTTCTTTCTGAAAGGTGCAAAATTGTGCATGGTTGGTTGAGTGTAGAAAATGTTAAGAGACAAGGATGCGCACAGAAGCAGAGAATTATTCCAAGAACAGGGATGACTGGAGAGCCCCTATCCATGGCCTGTGCTCTTAAGGGAGTGAATGATGATGATGATGATGGTGATGATGATGAAAGTGAATGGCTAGGGATTTGTGATGTTTGATAGTAGATGATGATAGTGAATGGATAGGGATTTGTGATGTTTGATAGTAGATGACGGTAGGGAAGGGATGGCAATCTATTTAGGAGAAGGTGAAATGAATGATTATGGTTGTGGTAGAGGAATAGTAATGTGATGATGCGTGAGGGTACTAAACTATGTGCAAAAAGTGAGAATGAGTAAGACTGGAAGATTATGTGTAGCTGAATAACGAGTTCACACCATGTGGTTACAGTGTCCGATAGTCCTGAATGTAGCAGTTCTCAAGCACTAGTCGGCTTGTGTCATGTGCGTGACATTGTTTGATGGCTGTTACCAGAAAATCAAATTTGCCTCTTTTTCTTATATCTTATATCCTTCCCATGCCGTTAAACGTCACATAGGGCTCACAAGGTAGTTCGCCAATTTTTCCTGTCTTCGGCGAGTCTTTCAACCTCATCAAGGGATATTATGCCTTTTAATTTGGCCTCTCTTAACAATGTCCTCTTTAGAGTTTCGCGCAGTCTGGCTCTTTTTCTTCGGCCTGTTGTGTTCCATTTGATAGCTTGTTTGGGGATTCTCTGACTGTTTCTTCTCATAACGTGACCAACATGTCTATCTCCTTTTCCTGATCACCCATGAGACTGGTTGTTGTTCGGTCATCTGTTTTATCTCTGCATTGTTCTTGAATTCGTTCCACTTGATGCCGAGTATTTTCCTTAGGCATTTGTTTTCAAAAGAGTCTAATTTCTTGTCTATTTCTTTAGCTGTTTTCCAGCTTTCAAATGCATAAATGAGTGTGGATATTACATTTGAATTGAATAGTTTTAACTTGGTTTTTGTGCTTATATCTTATACGCCTCTGTGGTCGGGGCCATGGAAATGATTAGGGACTGGTTTAAAAGCATGCTGGGTGATATCATACGGATGTTTCTGTATGTGGTCTCCTAGTCTGAGGCAAGTTTAACCCCAGTATAAGTTATCCTGCACCTTTTGCATATGATGACATATATTACATTATGGGATTACCATGTGAATCCCTCATGGAGAGGCAGGATAGTTTTAGGAAAAGGTGATTGTTTTTGTTTCCCAAACTACAGGGCAGGTAACACAGCAAGGGCGGTTACATTTTCTGGTTCCAACATATGGAAGGTTCTACTTTAAGTGGGTGGTGACGAGGATGTCCTTGAGATTTGGCTCACGCTTGTATGCTAATAGGGGTGGATCAGAGAAGATGTCACGAGTGTCAGGGTCAAGTTGGATTAGTAGCAGATGACGATAAAAATTTACTTAACCATCTGACCTTGTGGGCGGAAAGGCAGTACTAACTTAACTCTGTCAGATGAGGTAACAGCATTTTTTTTTCTAAATGCTTCCTTGCTGTTTATTAGTTGGATACGGCTGAAGGCTGCACAAATGACATTTTCTGGGTAGTTGCAAAGACAGAAACATTCTAATAAAATGTTGGACTCATCGATAAAGTCCCAGTTATCCTGAAATATGCGGCGGTGACGGAGTAGTTGGGAGTATGGGATGGAGTTCTTACACGCTTCAGGATGGGAGGAGGTGTAAAGTAAATAGGTGTAGCTGTCGATGGGCCTGTAAAATATAGAGGTAACAAGCTGTTTGTGCCAATAGATATTTTAATGTCTAAAAAGTTCACAGACTTGTCAGAAATTTCATAAGTGAATTTTATATTACTATTAAGTGAGTTTTGAATTCAATAAACTTTTTTTAGGTCATCCTATGACACACTGGTGACTCCAATGCTGTCATCGATATATATCTTTTATAGAATTCTGAAAGTCTACCAGTGTAGGTTTCCCATAACTTAACTTCCAGAAAGCCCATAAATAAACAAGCGTAACTGGGGCCCACCTTTGTTCCCATGGCAACACCACTGATTTGTTCAAAGTATTCGCTGTTGAATTCAAAAGAATTTAGGTTGAGTACTAGTTGTGTGAGTCTTATTATGGCATCAGTGTTAATGGTGGGATGAGGGTCTTTATCGAGAAAATAACGGAGTGCTAAGAATCCATCTTCATAGGGGATAGAGATGTAGAAGGAACAGACATTAAGGAGAAAGATGTGATAGGTGTGGTGCGGAGAGAGTGTGATCGCTTCAAGAGTAGTTAAGACGTGGTTGGTACCTTTCAAATAAGAGGGCAGTTTGTGTACTAGCGGTTGAAAAATGCTGCCCAAAAGGTCAGAAATGTGCTCAGTGGGGCATGAACACGCTGATACAATAGGACGTTCCGGATTACCTGGTTGGTGGATTTTAGGAAGAAGGTAGAAAGTAGGTGTGCCTAAACAACTGTCACTGATGTGAAGAGAGACAGCTCGAATTAAATCTTTGACGGCTGCTTCCATTTATTATTATTTGAACGGGTAGCATCGTTTTTTCGTGGGGCATAGAATTGTGTGTTGCTGAGTTGTGACATTCCTTTCGCAGTATATAAATCGTTTTTCTACACTACGAGATTCGATGTTTTTTCGACTGATTTTATTACTATGTCAGCTGGACGTCGGAGTTTAGATAGTGCCATGGATTCTCTCTTGGTTAGGTTGAGATGTCGAAGTTTTGGTGGCTGGAGGTTCTGGATTTCCCGCCACGTCGCATCAATGTACAGATCTAAAGCTTGAGAAGCCGAGGATGAAGGTGTCCAGCTATGTTTATGCTGGTTGTAACGGGCAAATGGGTCATCAGGTTCCTGTGTGAGTTGGTTAGGTTCTTGGTTAGCAAAGAAATATTTGAGACATGGTCGACGGTAGAACTGTTTAACACTGCGGAGTAAGAACTAACGCTCACAGTGACCGCGGGTAGGAATACATTTGAGGCCTTTGCCGAGGACTTGTTTTTCGTCATCAGAAAGGGGCAAGTCGGGTGGAATACAGACAACACTAGAAGAGGAGGAGGAGGGAAGAGGTCTCATCAAAGTGTGTGAGAACTTGATTAACCTGGGAAGGTTGGTCAGTAGGTGCGGAAGAAGGGGGCGAGTTGAGTGTAAAAGAAGTCTGATGGTCAAGTGAAATGGAAGCCTACTGGCAAGATGTACTAGAAGAGAGGGGTTGGTTGGAGGGGGGATTATCTCTGGAAACAGAAGAGACTGGCTGTGGTGGAGGTAGAGGTTGGAGCTGGTTAAATCCGTGTTGTTTGCCAGAGACATAGAGCTGGTAAAGTTGGCGATTTGTGACGCGTATGTGTTTGATAAGAAGGAGAAAACGGTTGTCTAATGTGAAAGAGTGAAGGCGGTGATCTTTCACTCTCACCCCACCATTAACATCTTACATCTTCTTACATCTTCCATCTTTCCTGTGCCGTTAAACGTCACATAGGGCTCCTATAGATGTTTGCCAAGATTTCCTTTTCTCTGCGAGTCTTTCAACTTCATCAAGGGATGTTATGCCCACTAAACTGACTTCTCTTAACAATGTCCTCTTTAGAGTTTCACGTGGTCGACCTCTTTTTCTTTGGCCTGTTGTGTTCCACTTGATAGCTTGTTTTGGTTTTCTCTGATTGTTTTTTATCATCACATGACCTACATATGTTCATCTTCTTTTTCTGATCACCCATGAGACAGGTTATTGTTTTCTTATCAGTCTTATCTCTGCGTTGTTCTTAGATTCATTCCACTTTGTACCAAGTATTTTCCTTAGGCATTTGTTTTCAAAAGAGTCAAATTTCTTGTCTATTTCTTTGGTTAATTTCCAGCTTTCACATGCATAAATGAGGGTGGATATCACATTTGAATTAATAATCTTAACATGGTTTTTGCACTTACCTTTTGAATTCCGTTATGTTTTCAAGATTTTTGAAGGACAATATTGCTTTTGCTGTTCTAATTCTAATTTCCTTCCTGGTGTCACCATCCTGGTCTATGTAGCTGCCAAGGTATGTAAATTGGTTTACTTCATCAACAACTGTTCCTTCTACATATATTTTTCCTTCTTGATTAATAAGAAGTGTCATTATTTTTCTTTTGTCTTTGTTAATTTCAAGACCTATTTTGCTAGCCAAGGAAGACAAGGAATCTGTTTTTTCCTGCATCAATTTCACATTGTCACTGATAAGAGTTATGTCATCTGCAAAATCAAGATCTTCTATTTGGGTTTCCCTGTACAGAATCTTTTCATTATGAAATCTATGAAGAAAAGATTAACCATTAACACTGATGAATAAGACTCACACAACTAGTACTCAACCTAAATTCTTTTGAATTCAACAGCGAATACTTTGAGCAAATCAGTGGTGTTGCCATGGGAACAAAGGTGGGCCCCAGTTACGCTTGTTTATTTATGGGCTTTCTGGAAGTTAAGTTATGGGAAACCTACACTGGTAGACTTTCGGAATTCTATAAAAGATATATATCGATGACAGCATTGGAGTCACCAGTGTGTCACAGGATGACCTAAAAAAAGTTTATTGAATTCAAAACTCACTTAATAGTAACATAAAATTCACTTATGAAATTTCTGACAAGTCTGTGAACTTTTTAGACATTAAAATATCTATTGGCACAAACAGCTTGTTACCTCTATATTTTACAAGCCCACCAACAGCCACACCTATTTACTTTATACCTCCTCCCATCCTGAAGCGTGTAAGAACTCCATCCCATACTCCCAACTACTCCGTCACCGCCGCATATGTCAGGATAACTGGGACTTTATCGATGAGTCCAACATTTTATTAGAATGTTTCTGTCACTGTAACTACCCAGAAAATGTCCTTTGTGCAGCCTTCAGCCGTATCCAACTAATAAACAGCAAGGAAGCATTTAGAAAAAAAATGCTGTTACCTCATCTGACAGAGTTAAGTTAGTACTGCCTTTCCGCCCACAAGGTCAGATGGTTAAGTAAATTTTTATCGTCATCTGCTACTAATCCAACTTGACTCTGACACTCGTGACATCTTCTCTGATCCACCCTATTAGCATACAAGTGTGAGCCAAATCTCAAGGACATCCTCGTCCACAGCCACTTAAAGTAGAACCTTCCATATGTTGGAACCAGAAAATGTAACCGCCCTTGCTGTGTTACCCGCCCTGTAGTTTGGGAAACAAAAATTATCACCTTTCCTAAAACTATCCTGCCTCTCCATGAGGGATTCACATGCTAATCCCATAATGTAATATATGTCATCGTATGCAAAAGATGCAGGATAACTTATACTGGGGTTAAACTGGCCTCAGACTAGGAGACCACATACAGAAACATCCGTATGATATCACCCAGCATGCTTCGAAACTAGTTCCTAATCATTTCAATGGCCCCAACCATAGAGGCAAATCTGATTTTCTGGTAACAGCCATCAAACAATGTCACACAAATGACACAAGCCACCTAGTGTTTGAGAACTGCTACATTCAGGACTATGGGACACTACAACCACATGTTTTGAGCTCGTTATTGAGCTAAACATAATCTTCCACAATCTTACTCATTCTCACTTGTTGCACATAGTTTAGTACCCTCACACATCATCACATTACTATTCCTCTACCACAACCATAATCATTCATTTCACCTTCTCCTAAATGGATTGACATCCCTTCCCTACCATCATCTACTATCAAACATCACAAATCCCTATCCATTCACTATCATCATCATCATCATCATCATTCACTCCCTTAAGAGCACAGGCCATGGATAGGGGCTCTCCAGTCATCCCTGTTCTTGGAATAATTCTCTGCTCCCTCTGTGCACATCCTTGTGTCTTAACTTTTTCTACACTCAACCATGCACAATTTTGCACCTTTCAAAATGAACACTTTGTTTACATAGTAACCGGTGCATATTGTTTGTGCTCCTTTCAACATAAAGGCGATTGTGGTTCTGTGCTGTTCCAGGAGTTGAGATAAGTCATTTGCAATTTTTCATTAATTTTTTCACATTTTATTGTTTCGTTAACATAAAATTCATGTGAATCTGTACTTTGTCTCCTCTCTCTGATTCTTCGTCCTGTTTGTTTTTGTTTGATAAAGGCTCACGCTGAAACGTCACAACTGTGTAATCGTTAAATAATAAAGCTGTTCCTACTTTTTTCCTAGTTTATACATTTTGGTATGCAGTGCTTTGTGTATAGTTGTATACCTATACACTAATTATTGTGTGAAACTTAACAAGAATCTGTGACACACAATTTAAATCATAAAATGAATACAAGAATCTGTGACACACAATTTAAATCATAAAATGAATACAAGAATCTGGGACACACACTTTAAAAGAAACACTTTGATAAAACAATGTTAGATCAGACACTACATCAGTAAACAAAATATAAATGTGATAACTCTAATAAACAAACATTAAGCAGTGCCTCTGAAGTTAGCCTGGGCACATGCCAGGGAAGCAAGGAATAGGACTGCTGTAGCCTGCCATCCTTGATCGTAAAAGGTGACTAAGGAGGGGTTCGGCATAGAGCCTGCAACCCTGTCTGGTAAAAAAACCATCAGACTGCTGCACAAATGGAAACAGGGAGAAAAAAAAAACAAACAAACAGGTGGAAGGAGAAACACAAATCAGAAAGGACGGGCGTTTGTGGAAAACCCTTGCGGAAGCCCCACGTGCCTTGGGCACTTAAGGTTCACAGCAGCAACAGCTGAAGTTGGGAATGTACTGTTACATGTTTATGATTTTCACTCCCAAACTGTGGAATCAGCAGCACCATGCACACATTAAACTGGAAGCAATGCATATGATACATGGATCCTATTAAAGAAATACAGCATGACAGTAAACCAGACCCCACACTCAACACTAACAGTGGTGCCACAAGGAACATGCTGTTGTGGAAAAGGACTGGAATAATACCAGCAGTCATATATAAAATATTTAACATTATGAAATTTTTTTCCTCTATAAACACACAAATTCAATCTGGGTTGGCCTGTTTTTTTAAGCAGAAATATAAATTTGGGATATTTTAAAAGTGAATTTGCACAGCAAGAATACCACAGCAACTTTCTTTTTGGCATAAAATATTAGACTTTGTAAATCAAACCCGATTCTTCTGTTTAAACACAGAGAGGATGGCTTATTTAGAAGCCATTAACTTCCAGTCTATAGCTGGAAGAGCTCATTACACCAGTCATCATTAGAAATCTCATGTTATTCTGAAACTGATATTTTGTTGCATGTAAGCAAAGTCATTATCTGAACAAAAATTACTGTAGTTTACTCAAGAATGAGCATAAACAGGTGTGTGTATATACAGTATATATAATCCAGCACAGACTTCAAGATGCAGTAAAGCTTTGGAATTTACGTTAATTTAACTTTTAGATCTAGAAATTAAAAGACCACACAAACAACTTTATAATAAACACCCTAAAGTGTCTGTGACTGAATATCTAACACAGCTCACGCTCGCTCCCGACCTGAATATCTAGCACAGCTCACGCTCGCTCCCAACCTGAATATCTAACATAGCTCACGCTCGCTCCCGACCTGAATATCTAACATAGCTCATACTCGCTCCCGACCTGAATATCTAACATAGCTCACGCTCTCTCCTGACCTGAATATCTAACATAGCTCACGCTCGCTCCCGACCTGAATATCTAACTTAGCTCACGCTCGCTCCCGAACTGAATATCTAACATAGCTCACGCTCGCTCCCGACCTGAATATCTAACTTAGCTCACGCTCGCTCCCAAACTGAATATCTAACATAGCTCCCGAACTGAATATCTAACATAGCTCACGCTCGCTCCCAAACTGAATATCTAACATAGCTCCCGAACTGAATATCTAATATAGCTCACGCTCGCTCCCGACCTGAATATCTAACATAGCTCACGCTCGCTCCTGACCTGAATATCTAACATAGCTCACGCTCGCTCCCGACCTGAATATCTAACACAGCTCACACTCGCTCCCAACCTCATTCTGATTGTTACCAAGCCAAGTTTTTTTCCTTATTTTTTAAACGTTAATTTTTTTTATTTTAAAAAAAATTGTGTATGTATGTTATCAGAAATCATTTTATTGCATTTTTCTTTACTAAATATAAATGTAAGATGTAACAGACAAAAATATACATATATTGTTCAGATTTTAAACTACTGTTACAATCAGTTGTTTGTGTAAATGAAAAAAGGCTTTCAATGTAACTCATGCATGATGGATGTTTTGGACCACACACTAGGAAGTCAGAGTGAAACAAAAAAAAAAAAAGAAATCTAAAGGCTTACTGAAATAACTTACATAAATAAGAGGCAGGTGGACTGATTTTGTATCACACATGAAAACAACAACAACCTAGATAAGCAACAAAAAGGACTCCATGCGGAGAGAGAAGACAATGCAAACAACAACCTGGATGAGCAACAGAAAGGAATCCATGCGGAGAGAGAAGACAATGCAAACAACAACCTAGATGAGCAACAAAAAGGACTCCATGCAGAGAGAGAAGACAATGCAGACAACAACCTGGATGAGCAACAGAAAGGACTCCATGTGGAGAGAGAAGACAATGCAAACAACAACCTAGATGAGCAACAGAAAGGACTCCATGCAGAGAGAGAAGACAATGCAAACAACAACCTAGAAGAGCAACAGAAAGGACTCCATGTGGAGAGAGAAGACAATGCAAACAACAACCTAGATGAGCAACAAAAAGGACTCCATGCAGAGAGAGAAGACAATGCAAACAACAACCTAGATGAGCAACAAAAAGGACTCCATGCAGAGAGAGAAGACAATGCAAACAACAACCTAGAAGAGCAACAAAAAGGACTCCATGCAGAGAGAGAAGACAATGCAAACAACAACCTAGATGAGCAACAAAAAGGACTCCATGCAGAGAGAAGACAATGCAAACAACAACCTAAATGAGCAACAAAAAGGATTCCATGCGGAGAGAGAAGATAATGCAAAACAACAACCTAGATGAGCAACAGAAAAGACTCCATGCGGAGAGAGAAGATAATGCAAACAACAACCTAGATGAGCAACAGAAAGGACTACATGCGGAGAGAGAAGACAATGCATACCCAAAGGCTCATGGTGATGTCAGGTTTGCAGAGGAAGACAAGATAGGAAATAGAGAGGTCAAATAATGGATTCAATGTCAAGGTGGGAAATAGAGAGGTCAAAGAATGCAATGTCAAGGAGGGAAATAGAGAGGTCAAAGAATCCATTCAATGTCAAGGTTTTGCCACTACACTGTGTGTCTTAATGAATGAATGATCTTTATTTTAAAAGGGTGAAGAATTGGATGCGCAGGCTCATCTTACATCACTTTATCACTCCATCCTTCATTCTTTTCACACACTAGATTTAATAAGGTATACAAATGACATAATATGAATGATGATGAGAATAATCCAAAAATATCTTGCAATGGTAAAAAGTAATGAACATTTTCATTTGATGATTTTCTTTGAAATACTTGTATTTCATGGGTAGTTTTACATTCTCAAACTGTAAAAGGACATATTTTGAGCAAAAAAAAGTTGCTCAGAACAATAAATGAAGCATGAAAACACAAGTCAACAACCTGGATGAGCAACAGAAAGGACTCCATGTGGAGAGAGAAGACAATGCAAACAACAACCTAGATGAGCAACAGAAAGGACTCCATGCAGAGAGAGAAGACAATGCAAACAACAACCTAGAAGAGCAACAGAAAGGACTCCATGTGGAGAGAGAAGACAATGCAAACAACAACCTAGATGAGCAACAAAAAGGACTCCATGCAGAGAGAGAAGACAATGCAAACAACAACCTAGATGAGCAACAAAAAGGACTCCATGCAGAGAGAGAAGACAATGCAAACAACAACCTAGAAGAGCAACAAAAAGGACTCCATGCAGAGAGAGAAGACAATGCAAACAACAACCTAGATGAGCAACAAAAAGGACTCCATGCAGAGAGAAGACAATGCAAACAACAACCTAAATGAGCAACAAAAAGGATTCCATGCGGAGAGAGAAGATAATGCAAAACAACAACCTAGATGAGCAACAGAAAAGACTCCATGCGGAGAGAGAAGATAATGCAAACAACAACCTAGATGAGCAACAGAAAGGACTACATGCGGAGAGAGAAGACAATGCATACCCAAAGGCTCATGGTGATGTCAGGTTTGCAGAGGAAGACAAGATAGGAAATAGAGAGGTCAAATAATGGATTCAATGTCAAGGTGGGAAATAGAGAGGTCAAAGAATGCAATGTCAAGGAGGGAAATAGAGAGGTCAAAGAATCCATTCAATGTCAAGGTTTTGCCACTACACTGTGTGTCTTAATGAATGAATGATCTTTATTTTAAAAGGGTGAAGAATTGGATGCGCAGGCTCATCTTACATCACTTTATCACTCCATCCTTCATTCTTTTCACACACTAGATTTAATAAGGTATACAAATGACATAATATGAATGATGATGAGAATAATCCAAAAATATCTTGCAATGGTAAAAAGTAATGAACATTTTCATTTGATGATTTTCTTTGAAATACTTGTATTTCATGGGTAGTTTTACATTCTCAAACTGTAAAAGGACATATTTTGAGCAAAAAAAAGTTGCTCAGAACAATAAATGAAGCATGAAAACACAAGTCAAAAATCAGGATATTTAAGAGTAATGTTCTAAGCTCTATGGAAGTGAATGCTGGAAAATCACCAAAACTATAGAAAACAATTCTTTCCAGACTAAATGTTAACAAAGAATTAGAAGAATATTTTGGCCAAACACTGTAAGAAATAATATCTTGTTGGCAGAAATGCAGATGATGCCACTGACAGCAAGACGCTGGCGATGGTTGAGACGTGCTATGGATGACTAATGACTTACTACCAAAAACTGCACTAGGGGAACAGAAGTAAGGGTAGACCAAAGGAGACATAGAGAAGAACAACAAAGAGGATGTTCAATAACTGCTCACCTGGGCAAGAGCAGAAAAAAAAAGGCAAAGGACAGATGTTTGTGGAAAACCCTCGCAGATGCCAAATGTGCCTTGAGCACTTAAGGTTCACAGAGAAAGAGAGAGACAGAAAACACAACAACAGTCCTGACTTCCAGTATTCAATAATTTATGTAATGAATAAACAAAATGCAACAGAAGACATAGCAGTCAAGTAAAACACCAGACCAATCATGCTAGCAATAAGAAACCCAATGTATGTGTTGGACACACTGAACCACAAGTGTAAATGTGACAGTCCCATTTTTGTGACAAGACATAATCAAAAGGTAATAAGATGGTACTTAGGAGCTTTTAGACTACATCTAGACCAGTGATCCCAATCTGGGATTTTTGGGGGTCCACAGACCAGCAAATGGATTTGCACAATTAAAAAAACTTAGCATCATCTGGGTTCCATTTATTGCTTTATTTTTAATGAGAGGTCCACAGGTATCAGAACAGAAAGGGGGTCCATAGCTCTTCTCAGAACAGAAAGGGGGTCCACAGTCAAAAAAAGGGTAAGATGCACTGATCGAGACTAAGGATCAAAGTATGTGACACACACCAAAAGTGATCTTGATGGTGATACACACCAAAAGTGATCATGATGGTGACACACACCAAAAGTGATCATGATGGTGACACACACCAAAAGTGATCATGATGGTGACACATCAAAAGTGATTATGATGGTGACACACACCAAAAGTGATCATGATGGTGACACACACCAAAAGTGATCATGATGGTGACACACACCAAAAGTGATCATGATGATGACACACCAAAAGTGATCATGATAGTGACACACACCAAAAGTGATCATGATGGTGACACATCAAAAGTGATCATGATGGTGACACACATCAAAAGTGATCATGATGGTGACACACACCAAAAGTGATCATGATGGGGACAACATCAAAAGTGATCATGATGGTGACACACACCAAAAGTGATCATGATGGTGACACACACCAAAAGTGATCATGATGGTGACACACACCAAAAGTGATCATGATGGTGACACACCAAAAGTGATCATGATAGTGACACACCAAAACTGATCATGATGGTGTCTAACAAGGAACACAAAAGCAGATGCCAAGATACTTGGGAGAAAAGCTTGCAAGTGTCCATCCAGAGATGAGATTGTTCTATAAAATTCTCGAAAGTTACAAGAATAATTATCTACTGATCAAGTTCTAGCCCAGCCAAAGAACAAACATGGATCTTACTCAAATACTTGTCAGCTGTGACAATCAAAAATGGTGTGGAAAAACAATTACGAATCTACGGTTAAAATGAATACATTTCTCTTTCAAAGACATAATAAAATAATTATGGTTTCTTTAAGCAAAATGGAAAAAAAAAAAAAAGATTCTAAACACAGAAAAACAGGATTTCAATTGTGAATAAAAGCTGAACAGAAATTCGGAGAGCTAGTACGACTGCATCAGTTTAAAATTAACCTCCAAAAACTGAGAGATTAGATCATGGTAAAAAAAAAAATTTTTCAAAAAACATTCAATAAACTAATTTTCACCTAAACAACCCACATAAAACTTCTAAAAATTTAACTATAAACGACTGATTATGTAACCTTCCAATATTACAAAACTACTATGTTTTACATCTTGCAATGTTTAACAAATGTTAGATCTTTTGACACTTCATGATACAAGAAGAATGATAAAGTATCAATCAATCATCAAGTGCCGTGCCGCGTGGTGTAGGCGATCATTTCTCTCCACAATTCCCTGTCTTTAGACTTGATTATGAGATCTGCCGGTGACTTTCTTCCTAGCCACATTGACGCCCCATCCAGTAACTTCTCTCTCCGTCTTCCTCTGTCTCTTCTTCCCTCAATTTTTCCAGTTGCCACAATGTGTTCCATTGTGTTTTAAAACACACAAAAATATAATAACCCAACTTAGTTACTCTGGAACACATTATGGCAAAGTAACTAAGTGGGGTCATTTTTTTTTTGTAAGATCTTTTTCAGCAGGAGTATGACACTGCATAAAGTAATTAAGTTTGCTTAATTACATTTAAAACAGATCAAGAAACTGTGGAAACAAAAACTAGAGTTTAAAGTGACTAGCTCATGTTTATGTTAACATAACAACAAATGAAGCCAAAAGCAGGAAGCAAACTGCAAGACTTTCATGATGATCAGAGAAATATCCCTTCCATTTCAACAAGTACAAACAAAATATTTTTATACGAAGATTCATTTTTTTTCTTTAATTCACTGACACTCAAGTATGAAATTTATCATGGTGTGCTTCATCTTGCAAGAAAACACTCTCTATTTTCATAAGCCAATCACAATCTCACTACTCAGAAAATCATGTGAAAATATCACACCACAAATGGACAACACAATGTGAAAAAAAAGAAGAGTTGTGGAAGGATCCCAGCATGCTTTGTACTTTTTCATAATATGTACAATTTTGTTAACATCATTATGTTACATGTTCAATCACCACAGAATTGTTTGTGTGGAATATAATGATACTAATAACAAAACACCATGCTAGTGTTCTGTCCAAACTGAGAAATAAGAGTGGAATATGAGAGCATGCTATGCCCCTTAAAGCTGCAGGTAAAACTACATTCCAGATATGCTCACGACAAAATGAATCAACAAATGTGTAGTTTATACAGATAAAGTTCATGACACACTTGAGGTGACATGTAAAGGTCACTAATAATCAATGTATAAAAAATTGGAAAACAAATATTAACTGCATCACATCACAACACAATACTGTGACAAGATTATAGAAAACAATGTCAAGAATTCCAGTCAATTCTGTTTGTATAAATATAAAGAACTCCATCACAAGAACAGTAACACTATAATAAATATATTAAAATCGAAGACCTGAATGTATCTCTGCGAGTGAGTTCTAATATCTGCTCCAAAATGCTTGTGCTCCCCTCTCTCTCTCATGGGTAGTAGTACATCAAGAACCTGAGGAATATAATCTTACAATCAATACACAACATTTAGTGTCTTATGTTCATAAAGTCTTAGAAGAAAAACCGATTATGATATCTGCCGGTGACTTTCTTCCTAGCCACACTGGCATTATATCTTCCTACAACTGTAATCTCTTGACCACTTACATCACAGTGAAGATCTTGTAATTCTGGCATTATATCTTCCTACAACTGTAACCTCTTGACCACTTACATCACAGTGAAGATCTTGTAATTCTGGCATTATATCTTCCTACAAATGTAATCTCTTGACCGCTTACATCGCAGTGAAGATCTTGTAATTCTGGCATTATATCTTCCTACAACTGTAATCTCTTGACCGCTTACATCGCAGTGAAGATCTTGTAATTCTGGCATTATATCTTCCTACAACTGTAATCTCTTGACCACTTACATCACAGTGAAGATCTTGTAATTCTGGCATTATATCTTCCTACAACTGTAATCTCTTGACCGCTTACATCGCAGTGAAGATCTTGTAATTCTGGCATTATATCTTCCTACAACTGTAATCTCTTGACCGCTTACATCGCAGTGAAGATCTTGTAATTCTGGCATTATATCTTCCTACAACTGTAATCTCTTGACCGCTTACATCGCAGTGAAGATCTTGTAATTCTGGCATTATATCTGACAAAGAAGAAGCTTACTTTTATTCTTAAAACAGATTTAAGAAACATGCTTTTCAAAAAGCTCCACCACTTATCCCTATGATGTTGACCATATCTCTCGTGATAAGGTCTTGATGAGATATGATTACAGGTCCCTCTGTAACAGCCATACTGTTGTCATTTTCTTGTTAAGAAAGAGTTGTTGGTCACACACAACTTGCTGTGACTCTTCTAACTTGCTGTGACTCTTCTAACTTGCTGTGACTCTTCTAACTTCTCATGGCATGTACAAAATAAGGTGAGGCTTGACTGCCCCCTCTAAATGCAGTGATCAGCTTCTCAATCAGCTGTATGGAGGAAGGAGTTGTTGGTCATACTGCAATATTGATGGCAGCGCCACAGGGAGCAGCCAATATTGTTGGCAGCACTGTAGAAGTAGCCAATATTGTTGGCAGCACCGTAGGAGTAGCCAATATTGTTGGCAGCACCGTAGGAGTAGCCAATATTGTTGGCAGCACCGTAGGAGTAGCCAATATTGTTGGCAGGACCGTAGGAGTAGCCAATATTGTTGGCAGCACCATAGGAGTAGCCAATATTGTTGGCAGCACCGTAGAAGTAGCCAATATTGTTGGCAGCACCGTAGAAGTAGCCAATATTGTTGGCAGCACCGTAGAAGTAGCCAATATTGTTGGCAGCACCGTAGAAGTAGCCAATATTGTTGGCAGCACCGCAGCAGTTCATACTGTCAGTCTGACTGTGGTAACACCTTTACTTCTCATCAAAGCCACAGTAAGAATTTTCACAGATGCACCATGGGAATTCAAGATGGGCCTTGACCATAGGTGATATATCAATCTTCATGACAGAATTATCTTGTCACCAAAAGACATCAAAATAAAATGTGTACATTGTTAAAATACAAAATAGGTTTCACAATATGCAATATAAAGATAAAAAATAACCTACCACCAAATGGATACATCTTTAGAATGGTCTGTCATGTATACATCCATGCTCACTGGTGGCTTCCCAATATCTACCAAGACTTTTGTGTAAAGTGGCCCCTCATGAACTTCTGTGACCGTATAGTTCATACCCTCAGGATCATTCAGGCCATCTTTTGGCCAACGTGTTCTCCAGCCCAAAAACATTTCATTTCTGAGGAAGAAAATTAGAATTCAGATCATCAAAAGTTGTAGTGTGTGCTACAAGGTGGATTATCTGAAGCTTAGAATTCAGATCATCAAAAGTTGTAGTGTGTGCTATGAGGTGGATTATCTGAAGCTTAGAATTCAGATCATCAAAAGTTGTAGTGTGTGCTATGAGGTGGATTATCTGAAGCTTAGAATTCAGACCATCAAAAGTTGTATTGTGTGCTATGAGGTGGATTATCTGAAGCTTAGAATTCAGATCATCAAAAGTTGTAGTGTGTGCTATGAGGTGGATTATCTGAAGCTTAGAATTCAGATCATCAAAAGTTGTAGTGTGTGCTATGAGGTGGATTATCTGAAGCTTAGAATTCAGATCATCAAAAGTTGTATTGTGTGCTATGAGGTGGATTATCTGAAGCTTAGAATTCAGATCATCAAAAGTTGTAGTGTGTGCTACAAGGTGGATTATCTGAAGCTTAGAATTCAGATCATCAAAAGTTGTAGTGTGTGCTATGAGGTGGATTATCTGAAGCTTAGAATTCAGATCATCAAAAGTTGTAGTGTGTGCTATGAGGTGGATTATCTGAAGCTTAGAATTCAGACCATCAAAAGTTGTATTGTGTGCTATGAGGTGGATTATCTGAAGCTTAGAATTCAGATCATCAAAAGTTGTAGTGTGTGCTATGAGGTGGATTATCTGAAGCTTAGAATTCAGATCATCAAAAGTTGTAGTGTGTGCTATGAGGTGGATTATCTGAAGCTTAGAATTCAGATCATCAAAAGTTGTATTGTGTGCTATGAGGTGGATTATCTGAAGCTTAGAATTCAGATCATCAAAAGTTGTATTGTGTGCTATGAGGTGGATTATCTGAAGCTTAGAATTCAGACCATCAAAAGTTGTATTGTGTGCTATGAGGTGGATTATCTGAAGCTTAGAATTCAGACCATCAAAAGTTGTATTGTGTGCTATGAGGTGGATTATCTGAAGCTGTTTATGTGTGAATCTATGCCATGATGTGGATTATCTGAGGCTGTTTATATATGAATCTCTGTCATTTTTTTATCTAGATTATCTAAAGCTGTTTATGTATGAATATCTGTCAATCTTATCCTTCATAATGTACGTTTCAAACTGTCTGTTAACACAGCAGGACTGAGCTTAATCTCTAAGAAACATAATCCATTTTTGAAAGATATAAATAACAATCTTCTATAGTAATATGAAGGGTCAGCTCTGGCAAAATGTGGGCTCTAGGCAGTTGACAGAATGGTCGCTTTCATCCTTTCCCCCACAAAAAAAAAAATATATATATATTATACATATATATATATATTAGTTTAAAGTAATTGACAAAAAATTATAAAATATATTCTGTAGAATTTATAACAAATGTAGCAGCTATAGTAGCATTAGACATAGCTGCATCATTTGAGGACTAAATGAGGGTCACAAAAACAATGCTTGCTGTATAAATCCAACATCGGTAGAGTCAGCCATGACAAGAACTGCTCAATGAGATGATACTTGACAACACCCACGACATGTCTGCTTCTAAACTCTCAACACTTGACATCTGTCTGCTTCTAAACTCTCAATAGTTGACATCTGTCTGCTTCTAAACTCTCAACAGTTGACATCTGTCTGCTTCTAAACTCTCAACAGTTGATATCTGTCTGCTTCTAAACTCTCAACAGTTGACATCTGTCTGCTTCTAAACCTTCAACAGTTGACATCTGTTTGCTTCTAAACCTTCAACAGTTGACATCTGTCTGCTTCTAAACTCTCAATAGTTGACATCTGTCTGCTTCTAAACACTCAACAGTTGACATCTGTCTGCTTCTAAACACTCAATAGTTGACATCTGTCTGCTTCTAAACTCTCAACAGTTGACATCTGTCTGCTTCTAAACTCTCAATAGTTGATATATATCTGCTTCTAAACTCTCAACAGTTGATATCTGTCTGCTTCTAAACTCTCAACAGTTGATATCTGTCTGCTTCTAAACTCTCAACAGTTGATATATGTCTGCTTCTAAACACTCAACACTTGATATCTGTCTGCTTATAAACTCTCAACAGTTGATATATGTCTGCTTCTAAACACTCAACACTTGATATCTGTCTGCTTCTAAACTCTCAACAGTTGACATCTGTCTGCTTCTAAACTCTCAACAGTTGATATCTGTCTGCTTATAAACTCACAACACTCGATATCTGTCTGCTTATAAACTCTCAACAGTTGATATCTGTCTGCTTATAAACTCTCAACAGTTGATATCTGTCTGCTTCTAAACTCTCAACAGTTGACATCTGTCTGCTTCTAAACTCTCAACAGTTGATATCTGTCTGCTTCTAAACTCTCAACAGTTGACATCTGTCTGCTTCTAAACCTTCAACAGTTGACATCTGTTTGCTTCTAAACCTTCAACAGTTGACATCTGTCTGCTTCTAAACTCTCAATAGTTGACATCTGTCTGCTTCTAAACACTCAACAGTTGACATCTGTCTGCTTCTAAACACTCAATAGTTGACATCTGTCTGCTTCTAAACTCTCAACAGTTGACATCTGTCTGCTTCTAAACTCTCAATAGTTGATATATATCTGCTTCTAAACTCTCAACAGTTGATATCTGTCTGCTTCTAAACTCTCAACAGTTGATATCTGTCTGCTTCTAAACTCTCAACAGTTGATATATGTCTGCTTCTAAACACTCAACACTTGATATCTGTCTGCTTATAAACTCTCAACAGTTGATATATGTCTGCTTCTAAACACTCAACACTTGATATCTGTCTGCTTCTAAACTCTCAACAGTTGACATCTGTCTGCTTCTAAACTCTCAACAGTTGATATCTGTCTGCTTATAAACTCACAACACTCGATATCTGTCTGCTTATAAACTCTCAACAGTTGATATCTGTCTGCTTATAAACTTCAACAGTTGATATCTGTCTGCTTCTAAACTCTCAACAGTTGACATCTGTCTGCTTATAAACTCACAACACTCGATATCTGTCTGCTTATAAACTCACAACACTTGTCTGTCTGCTTCTAAACTCTCAACAATTGATATCTGTCTGCTTATAAACTCACAACACTCAATATCTGTCTGCTTATAAACTCTCAACAGTTGATATCTGTCTGCTTATAAACTTCAACAGTTGATATCTGTCTGCTTCTAAACTCTCAACAGTTGACATCTGTCTGCTTCTAAACTCTCAACAGTTGATATCTGTCTGCTTCTAAACTCTCAATAGTTGACATCTGTTTGCTTCTAAACACTCAACAGTTGACATCTGTCTGCTTCTAAACACTCAATAGTTGACATCTGTCTGCTTCTAAACTCTCAACAGTTGACATCTGTCTGCTTCTAAACTCTCAACAGTTGATATCTGTCTGCTTCTAAACTCTCAACAGTTGATATCTGTCTGCTTCTAAACTCTCAACAGTTGACATCTGTCTGCTTCTAAACCTTCAACAGTTGACATCTGTTTGCTTCTAAACCTTCAACAGTTGACATCTGTCTGCTTCTAAACACTCAACAGTTGACATCTGTCTGCTTCTAAACACTCAATAGTTGACATCTGTCTGCTTCTAAACTCTCAACAGTTGACATCTGTCTGCTTCTAAACTCTCAATAGTTGATATATATCTGCTTCTAAACTCTCAACAGTTGATATCTGTCTGCTTCTAAACTCTCAACAGTTGATATCTGTCTGCTTCTAAACTCTCAACAGTTGATATATGTCTGCTTCTAAACACTCAACACTTGATATCTGTCTGCTTATAAACTCTCAACAGTTGATATATGTCTGCTTCTAAACACTCAACACTTGATATCTGTCTGCTTCTAAACTCTCAACAGTTGACATCTGTCTGCTTCTAAACTCTCAACAGTTGATATCTGTCTGCTTATAAACTCACAACACTCGATATCTGTCTGCTTATAAACTCTCAACAGTTGATATCTGTCTGCTTATAAACTCTCAACAGTTGATATCTGTCTGCTTCTAAACTCTCAACAGTTGACATCTGTCTGCTTCTAAACTCTCAACAGTTGATATCTGTCTGCTTCTAAACTCTCAACAGTTGACATCTGTCTGCTTCTAAACCTTCAACAGTTGACATCTGTTTGCTTCTAAACCTTCAACAGTTGACATCTGTCTGCTTCTAAACTCTCAATAGTTGACATCTGTCTGCTTCTAAACACTCAACAGTTGACATCTGTCTGCTTCTAAACACTCAATAGTTGACATCTGTCTGCTTCTAAACTCTCAACAGTTGACATCTGTCTGCTTCTAAACTCTCAATAGTTGATATATATCTGCTTCTAAACTCTCAACAGTTGATATCTGTCTGCTTCTAAACTCTCAACAGTTGATATCTGTCTGCTTCTAAACTCTCAACAGTTGATATATGTCTGCTTCTAAACACTCAACACTTGATATCTGTCTGCTTCTAAACTCTCAACAGTTGATATATGTCTGCTTCTAAACACTCAACACTTGATATCTGTCTGCTTCTAAACTCTCAACAGTTGACATCTGTCTGCTTCTAAACTCTCAACAGTTGATATCTGTCTGCTTATAAACTCACAACACTCGATATCTGTCTGCTTATAAACTCTCAACAGTTGATATCTGTCTGCTTATAAACTCTCAACAGTTGATATCTGTCTGCTTCTAAACTCTCAACAGTTGACATCTGTCTGCTTATAAACTCACAACACTCGATATCTGTCTGCTTATAAACTCACAACACTTGTCTGTCTGCTTATAAACTCACAACACTTGATATCTGTCTGCTTCTAAACCCACAACACTTGATATCTGTCTGCTTATAAACCCACAGCACTTGATATCTGTCTGCTTATAAACCCACAGCACTTGACATCTGTCTGCTTATAAACCCACAACACTTGATATCTGTCTGCTTATAAACCCACAACACTTGATATCTGTCTGCTTATAAACCCACAACACTTGATATCTGTCTGCTTATAAAACCAATATAAAATATGGAATTCAAAAGTTATAAGCACAAAAACCAAGTTAAGACTATTCAATTCAAATGTAATATCCACCCTCATTTATGCATGTGAAAGCTGGAAAACAACTAAAGAAATAGAAAAGAAATTAGACTCTTTTGAAAACAAATGCCTAAGGAAAATACTCGGCATCAAGTGGAATGAATTCAAGAACAATGCAGAGATAAGACAGATGACTGAACAACAACCAGTCTCATGGGTGATCAGGAAAAGGAGATGGACATATGTTGGTCACTTGATGAGAAGAAATGATCAGAGAATCCCAAAACAAGCTATCAGCCATAAAATCCTTTGGTGAGGTTGAAAGACTCGCCGATGACAGGAAAAATTGGCGAACTACTTTGCGAGCCCTATGTGACGTTTAACGGCACGGGAAGGATATAAGATAAGATAAAACCACAACACTTGAAATCTGTCTGCTTCTAATAACAATGAAATTAATATAGCCCAAAAAAAATATATATATAAGTGTAATTTATTTTCAAGATGAAGTTTTCTTGCTTTTCTTTCAGAAAATTTCCCTAAAATGGACTTAAATCTTAGGCCCATGACTGCTGACTAAAACTCGCCTGGCATCTGCGGTGGAGACACTGGAAACAATTTAATGTAGAAAATGGAGGAATCAAGCAGAAAGAAATCTGGAAAACACTGTTTTTACGAGGACAATCACTTACAAACCCTGACATTCTAAACATGAGAAGAAAACGAGCAAAACAATTAGTTACAAACCCTGGCATTCTAAACATGAGAAGAAAAATAGCAAGACAATCAGATACAAATCCTGTTATTCAAACATGAGAAGAAAACCACCAAATCAGTTGTAAACCCTGACATTCTAAACATGATAAGAAAACTGCCAAATCAGTTATAAACCCTGGCATTCTAAACATAAGATGAAAACCAGCAAAATAGTTACAACCCTGATATTTTAAACATGAGAAGAAAACCAGCAAGACAATCAGTTATAAACCTGACATTCTAAGCTCGATCACATATTCTGCCAACACAGAACAGCCTACCCATGTTCAGAGCGTGTCTCTTTGGCATGTCTCACCATCTTATATCGGCCAATGTGAGCCGGAGGCCTGGTCAGTAGCAGTCCAGACTCCTGAATTCTGAAATAATATACCCGAACACATCATTTACTTTCAGTAAGTCTTCTCAGTCTGAATTTATATGTGAGAAAAGATAACCGGCTTGTGGGAACATGCACGTGTAAGGGTCAGTTAACTAAACCTCCACTACCAATGGGCTATACATGCAGGCCATGATCTTGCCTCACCTGTTCGTGATGTTCCTGGAAACAAACTGGCATGCCCCCCCCCCCAGCCGGGCAGGCTCTGACATGTACCCCAGTGCTGTGAGCCTGCTTTCTGAGCCTACTCCATAATCTTTATTTGGCCATTGTAATTTGGCCCTGACTCATGTTTAAGCTACAAGATCTTCAAGACATCAACTGCAAGGAACTCCAGTTCACAGCCGCAGGAAAATCTTACAGTGACAGGAAATTAATTAATCTACATGGACATCCCAGATTCACTGTTTCATGTAGACATTATCATCATCATCATCATCAGGTGCTGTGCCGACTGGCATTGGCTATTATGCTTCTCAAGAGTGCACGATCCTTCATGCAGGCCATTAGCTCAGTTGGTGATCTCCTCTCACACCATCCCGTCAGACTGTACAGTATCATTTCTCTTGGTCTTCTTCTTGATCTTCTTCCTTCTATTTTTCCTGTTGTTATAATATTTTCAACGGCCCCTCTTCTCATTGCATGTCCTATGAAAGTACATTGTCTCTCTCTCTTATCTTTTTGACAAGGTTTTTTGTCTCTCCAGCTCTTCTCATACATTCTTCATTTGTTATTTTTGCTGTCCAGGGGATTCACAACATTCTTCTAATAAACCACATTTCTGCTGCTTCCAATGATTTTTGTGCAGACTTGCCTATTGTCCATGATTCACTTCCATATAACAAGATAAGTTCAATATAGCATTTAAGGACTTGTTTTCTAACATTCATTGATAAGGATGTGTTGGATAATATGTTTCTCATTCTCTGAAATCCAGTCTTTGCTTGGCCTATTCTATTCCTAATTTCTGTTCTGCATTTCCCATCTGAAGTTATTACTGCTCCAAGGTATTTGAATTTCTGCACCTGCTTTAGAATAGTTCCATTTAATTTTATACTGCATGCTGGTGGATTCTGTTTCTTGGAATAGTCTATTTTCTTAACCATAGTCTCTGTCTTTTTGATGTTCAAAGTAAGGCTTTTCTGTTAACTTTCTTTGGCCACTTTATCCAAGAGATTTTGCAGGTCTTGTTGGTTCTCACCTATTAGTACTGTGTCGTCAGCATACCGAAGGTTGTTATATTGTATCCTCCAATTTTTATGCCTGGTTCTGTGATGATCATTCTTAGAATATTCTCTCTGTACAGAGAAAAAAGGTCTGGAGATAGTACACATCCTTGTCGCACCCCTTGTTTTATAGGTTGATATTTTCCAGTTCTATTTTCAACTCGAATTGCTGCTTCTTGCTGCCGGTATAGATGTTTTACAATCCTCAGGTCTTTGCCGTCTATATTGATGTCTTCAAGCATTTTAATAATTTCATTATGTTTCACCTTGTCAAATGCCTTGGTGTAATCAATGAAGCATAAGCAGAGATCTTTCTGTACTTCTAAAGCTCTTTCTGTTAGTATTTGTAAAGCATAAATGGCATTGTGTGTTCCCTTTCCTTCAACAAATCCAAACTGTTTATCTGCTATTTCCATTTTTATCTTTTCCCTTGTTCTTCTCATAATGATTCTCAGAAGTAGCTTCGTTATGTGACATGAGAGGCTGATAGTCCAGTGGTCATCACATTCCTTTGCACCTGGTTTCTTTGGTAGTGCTAAAAACGTGGATTTAAGCAAGTCACTTGCATATAACCACTGTTGTAAATGTCATTCAGTAGCTTGGTTATTATTTTTATTAGACATTATTTAGTAGACATTATAGGGCTGCAAAATGTGAATGCCTATCAGTCTACAAGAATGGCTGGTTCTGCTTCAAAAATGCATCATTATCATGTTCTGCAATGACTGAAGGAGGTTACCATTATATATATATATATATATATATATGGGCACTTAAGGTTCAGACATTTTATGTAGATGTCTCTCCTTTAAAACAGTGAAACATTTCATCTAGATGTCTCTCCTTAAAAATAGAGAAGTATTTTATATATATATATATGTATCAGTACACACATTTACTTCACTGAGTACAGATACTATATAGCAACAGACAAATTTACCTCTTGAGTACAGATACTATAAAGCAGTACATTTACCTTGCTGAAAAATCATCATCCTCATTTCCCCATCCCCAGTACAAGTTGGAGTAGCCATTAATCTTGCGGAAGTTGTGTTTATTCATGGCAACCACACCGCCAGCATAGTTGTAGTACATCACACTGAAATTTACCACACACACACATACACACAATGAACCACATGATTAAAGCAAAGATTATTGCAATGTTACAAATGTAACTGTTATCTATTTTTAAAGTAAACTGACGTTATTTTAAGTTCCAACACAAACGTATCCAATTTATTAAAACTGCAATCTCCTCTACACACAATATATGCACAATAAAAAACTAAAAATCTTGCAGAGTTTGGTGAACTAATTATTTTACAAACCCATGAGATCATGCCAGTGTTCAAGGGCTAAGGTAAAGGTAAAGGTGACCCTGTCATGCCTTGGAGGCACATAGGGATATGGTGTTAGTGCCCATATTTTCCTTGACCTGTCAGCACACTAGAGGGTGATATGGTCAGTATCACGCCTGGCCGCCTTTCCTTCCCCAACTCCAGAAGAAGTCAGGTACCCATTTCTACAGCTGGGTGACTGGGGTGCCGTCGGCCGGATTCGAACCCCCGACCTTCGCCATGAGAGACCAGTGCACTAACCACTTCGCCACTCAGACACCTGTTCAAGGGCTAGATTATGCCAAATCTCCAATCAAGTTATCTTATGATATTTGATTTCATCCACGATCACAAGTTCTGTGCTCAGCTCTGACTACATGCTGGACACTCCCAGAGTCTCGATGTGGCACAGGTCACTCATTAATCTAAACTGGCTGGTTGTTATTTCAATAAAATAATTTGCTATATCTTAATGGCCATTAAAACAGCTCTATTTCCCCTCTGAAGTTTTTATTTTACATTCCGTAGTTTAATGAGCAGTAGATCTATTTCATTTTGCTGCCATTTTTAGAGCGGACACTAATTTTTTCTATCCCAAAAATCCCACAATTCAGAGCAGCCACTAACGAAAACTGTAACCGATCTTAAGAAGAAATTATATCGGAGGTAATGATACCAACCTTGACAATTACAAACAACAAATATGACTCATCATTTTTACAAAATGTCATAACTTCTCATATCCAGCTTCAAAAGAAATGAGTCAAAGTGCTATCAATGTATCTAAAATATTTTAAATTCTGATAATGCTATTATGGATTCAGGTTTTGTTTACCTCAGTGCAGTTCCATTTAATGGTGAAATCTTTTTGTTAAACAAATCTTATCTAAAAATATTTCTTTATGCCTCTTAAGAAAAGTGTCTTACAAATAATTTATCAACGTACCAAACATTTACCCTATAAAAATGTCTTTAAGTTGCTTGTCTAGATGTCTCTGCTTAAAAACAGAGAAGCATTTTGTCTAAATGTCTCTCCCCTTAAAATTAGAGAAGTATTTTGTCTAAATGTCTCTCCCCTTAAAAACATAGAAGAATATTGTCTACATGTCTCCCCTTAAAAACATAGAAGAATATTGTCTACATGTCTCCCCTTAAAAACATAGAAGAATATTGTCTACATGTCTCCCCCTAAAAACAGAGAAGTATTTTGTCTACATGTCTCTCCTTAAAAACAAAGAAGTATTTTGTTTAGATGTCTCCTCTTAAAAACAAAGAAGTATTTTGTTTAGATGTCTCCTCTTAAAAACAAAGAAGTATTTTGTTTAGATGTCTCCTCTTAAAAACAGAGAAGTATTTTGTCTAGAAAACAGCGCTAAGATGGACACCACGGGGGAACAGAAGTAAGAGTAGACCAAAGAAGACATGGAGAAGAACAGAGAGGATGTTGAGCAACAGAAGGTCCACCTGGGTAAGAGCAGAGAAAAAAAGGCGAAGGACAGGCATTTGTGGAAAACCCTTGCGGAAGCCTAATGTGCCCTGGGCACTTAAGGTTCAGACATTTCATCTAGATGTCTCTCCTTAAAAACAGTGAAGCATTTCATCTCTCTCTCTCTGAACCTTAAGTGCCCAGGGCACATGGGGCTTCCGCAAGGGTTTTCCACAAATGCCTGCCTTTTTTTTTCTGCTCTTGCCCAAGTGGACCTTCTGTTGCTCAACAT
Organism: Achatina immaculata; assembly: GCA_009760885.1. Classification (NCBI taxonomy): domain Eukaryota; kingdom Metazoa; phylum Mollusca; class Gastropoda; order Stylommatophora; family Achatinidae; genus Lissachatina; species Lissachatina immaculata. The sequence continues at coordinate 22,681,319 of CM019713.1, read as the reverse complement.
CCTCTCTGTTCTTCTCCATGTCTTCTTTGGTCTACCCTTACTTCTGCTCCCCTGTGGTGTCCATCGTAGTGCTATTTTTGGTAGTGAGTTGTCAGTCATTCGGAGCACATGTCCCAACCATCGCCAGCGTCTTTCCTCAATAATTGTTGTCAGTGGTTTCATCTGCATTTCTGCTAATAAGATGTTATTTCTTATGGTGTTTGGCCAAAATATTTTTCTAATTCTTCGTAAACATTTAGTCTGGAAAGAATTCAACTTGTTTTCTATGGTTTTGGTGATTTTCCAGCAATCACTTCCATAGAGTAGTACACTTAGAACATTACTCTTAAATATCCTGATTTTCATATTTACGCTTAGTTTATTTGATTTCCATATATTCTGTAGCATTGCAAAAGCCTGGTTTGCTCTAGTAAGTCTGCTGTTGATGTCCTCTGTGCTGTCTCCATTTTATACTACTCTGCTGCCAAGGTATACAAATTCGTTGACCTCCTCCACTAACTTGTTATCTACTCTGAGTACATTTCTGTTGTTCACATTTTGCTTCATTAACTTTCTCTTTCCTACGTTGATCTTTAGTCCTATGTTGTTTGCATTCTGGGTTAACTTGTTTATTTTATCTTGCATATCTTTGTGACTGCTTGATAATAGACAAATGTCGTCCGCAAAGTCAAGGTCCTCCAGCACTGTGTTAAGGGTCCATTGTAATCCTCTGCGTTTGTCTGATGTTGCCTCCTTCATTAACCAGTCTACTGCCAAGATAAATAATGTTGGTGATAGTACACATCCCTGTTTCACTCCTGTTTGTACCCTAAAGCTGCTGGAGGTATGTTCTCCACAGATAACTTTGCACTGAAAACCCTCGTATAGGGCTTTGATTACATTAACTATTTTATGGGGGAGGCCATGCCATCTTAGGATTTTCCACAGTGCATCTCTATTGACACTGTCAAAGGCTTTCTCAAAATCTATGAATAATGCATATGTTGTGCTATGCCACTCATTTGCCTGTTCTAATATTTGTCTAAGTACAAATATATGGTCTATGCATGATCTTCCTTTCCTAAATCCTGCCTGCTCTTTCCGAAGTTTTTCCTCAAGTGTTGGTACAATTCTGTTGATGATTATTCTGCAAAATACTTTACTAGTGAGTGGCAGTAGGGTAATGCCTCTCCAGTTCCCGCAATCTCTGAGGTCACCCTTCTTTGGTAGTTTTACTATAAGACCAGTTTTCCACTCCTCTGGGGCTTTTTCTAAATCCCAAATTTGTTGTAATATCCGGCAAAGTTGTTTTGGTGTTTCTGTTTCTTCTGCTTTCAACATCTCAGCAGTCACTTCATCTTCACCTGGTGCCCTGTCTGATTTTAGCATCTTTATCGCCTCTTTTACTTCATTTATTGTTATTGGTCCTGTATTGATGTTTAGTTCTGCTTTTGCTTCAGGTATGTCTATTGTTTGTGCTGCTTGTGTTCTGTTTAGTAGGGTGTTAAAGTGTTCCCTCCATCTTTCAATTTTTTCTCTTTCTCCACTGACCAGTTGTCCATTTTGTGTTCTTACTGCACTTTCACATCTTGTATTGAAGTTACCTGTCATCTGCTTTGTGATTTTATATATGGTTTTCATGTCATTTGTATATGCTGCTTTCTCTGCTGTCTCTGCTAAGTTGTCATAATACTGACGTTTATCTTGACGGCATGATTCCTTCACTTCTTTGTCTTTTTGTGCATAATTACTTAAAACTCGTTCTTTAAGCCGTTGTGATTTGGTGTTCAGTAATTTTTTCTTGATTTCTTTTCTTTGCTCTACCTTTTCCCATGTGGTCTCACTTATCCATTCCTCTTTTCTCCTTTTCCGATATCCCAGCACCTCTTTTGCTGTTTCCTGTAGTGTTTTATTGAACTCTAATATGGACATTTCTGCTTCGTCTTGTAGGACACTGAAGCGGTTCTTAAGTATTATTGAGAATTCATTTCTTGTTTGCTGGTCTATCAGTTTTCTTGTATCAAAATGTATCTTCTGTGTTCTCCGATTCTGGCTTTCCTTAATTTTAGTTTTATTTTTGCTACCAGAAGGTTGTGATCACTTCCTATATCTGCTCCTTTCCTTGCTCGCACATCTTGTAGTGACCGTTTCCACTTGTTGTTTATTAGTATGTGATCGATTTGGTTTTCTGTGGTTTTATCTGGTGACCTCCAAGTCACCTTATGGATGTTTTTGTGTTGGAAAATTGTCCCTCCGATGGTCATCATGTTTTCTTCACAGAAACTGCACAGTCTTTCTCCATTTTCATTTATTTCTCCGATTCCTTCTCTTCCCATGATTCTTCTTCTATCTTCATTTCCTTCACCTACTTTTGCATTGAAGTCGCCCAAGATGAGTAGCATATCATGCTTGGGTATTGTTTCTACTGTTGCTTGGAGGCTGTTGTAAAAATCTTCTTTTAATTCCTCTTCAGCTGCTTCTGTTGGTGCATAACAAACTATAATAGACAGCTTCGTGAATCTTGAGTTGAACCGTGCATATAATAATCTCTCATTTATTGGGGTCCATTTCAGCAATGCTCTTGATGCTTCTTTTGTTATAATCAATGCTACTCCTCCTTCATGAAGATCTTCTTTACCTGACCATATTATTGTATCTTCTGTGTGCTGTGTTGTTAATTTCCTTCTGCCTTGTCCTGTCCATCTTGCTTCTTGTATTCCTAGTATGTCTAGTTTGTATCTGTGCATTTCCTTGATGGTTTGTGCTAGTTTTCCAGTCTGGTTTAGTGTTCTTACATTCCAGCTGCCTATTTGCATCTTGTGTTTAGGTTCCAGGAGGTCTGCAGTCGGGCTGGGGACTTCCAGTGGCTGGCTTTCATCCACAACCTTCATGGGCTCAGTTTCCTGATACGCATTTCTCCTTCCACCTGCATTTGCTTTTTCCCTTGCTTCTGTTTCTGTAGCAGTCTGATAGTTTTTTACCAGATAGGGTTGCTGGCCCTAGAAGCATTTCATCTAGATGTCTCTAAATAAAAATATAAGAAATATTTTACCTTGACATCTCACCTTAAAAAAAGGAGAAGTATTTTGTCTAGACATCTCAATTTAAAAAAGGTGAAGCATTTTACCTACACATCTCACCTTAAAAATAGAGAAGTATTTTATCTAGACATATCACCTTAAAAACAGAGAAGTATTTTATCTAGACACCTCACTTTGAAAAGAGTGAAGTATTTTACCTAGATGTCTCACTTTAAAAACAGTGAAGCATTTTATCTAGACATTCATTCATTCATTCATATGTATGTCCCTTGCAGAACTTTGCCTCCCTAACAGCACTCCTGTTGGCCTCTTGCTTGTGAGCAAGATGGCCTGCTGCTGATGCATCCATTTGCAGATCATCAATGATGTTTTGCAGCCATCTTCACCTTGGTTTTCCTCTCTTTCTTTTTTCCCCTTCCAATATGGTCTTCTCTAAATTATCATGATGTTTAATGTGTCCAAAATATTTAAGCTTTCTTTGTTTAATCCTCTTTACTAACCAGCCTTCTTCAATATTAAGTTTTTGTAGTATGGATATTTGTTCTATTTTGTGTCCATGATATTTGAAGAACTCTTCTGTAGCATAAGAAACAATTTTTTTATAGATAGGAAACGAGGCTTTCTTACGGTAAAGTAAAAGAACATAATTTTGTAGGATTAGACCTCGAAAAAATCATAGACAAAGCACTTTAGTGAGACGTGAGAGAAAGAAAAGTCACAAGAGAAATACCTGGGATTCGAACACAGACTTCGGTAAGACAAGCAGCCATCTAGCCATGAGAGAACAGCGTACTAATGAACTGAGCCATCTCAGACTCCAAAAAAGGTCTTTTGAAACCTGAGTCATTAGTACTTATTCAGCCGACACGAAAGATCGTGACACTCGGAAAGAAACGAGGTCATGACACAGAAACTCCATAGCTTAGAGTCAGTCTCTCTAGCAGGTATCAATATTTAGAAAAATATACACAAGGTCTCCTGCCATGTCTGGTGCATACTTAAACAACAACAACAACAAACGAACGAATACTTTTTACATGAAGTTAGTTTCAGGTATAGTTTCAGAAATAATTTTTGCATAAATAGGAAACAACGAGGCTTCCGTACGGTAAAGTAAGAGAACACAATTTTGTAGGATTAGACCTGGTTCAGTTTGTTAGTACGCTGTTCTCTCGTGCCTAGGCAGCCGCTCATCCTATCGAAGTCCATGTTTAATCCCAGGTAAGTCTCTTGTGATTTTTCTTTCTCTCACGTCTAACTAAAGTGGTCTGTCTACGATTTTTCAAGGTCTAATCCTACAAAATTATGTTCGCTTCTGTAGCATTTACATTAAAAGGCATTTATGTGTTTCTCAGCTGTTTTGTTAAGCGTCCAGGTCTCACGGGCATATGCTGCGATGGGAAAGATGCATGTCCTTAAAAATATTATTTTTAGTCCTATCTGTTCCTCTCCACAGATTCTTTAGTTGTTTTACTTTCTGAAGAGCGATAGATGTCCTGCTTTTAATTTCACTCATTGTATCTCCATTATTAGTTAGTAGTGATCCAAGATATTCAAAACTCCACTTCTTCCAATTTTTTCTCACTGATACATATTTCAGCTGCCTTGTTAGTTTTGTCAGTTGCCATCAATTTAGTTTTCTCCAAATTAAGATAGAGGTTTTGCTCTTCGCTGTTCTTATGGACAGATATAATTAGGTTTTCCATTCCTTTTTCCAGTAATACTGTGTCATCAGCATATCTAATCTCTGGTATTTCATAACCTCCAATTGTTATGGCATCATAATATTCTTTGTCTACATCTTCTCTAACATTCTTCATTATATTTTTGGTATACAAGTTAAATAAGTAAGGCGACAATATGAATCCTTGACAGAAACCTTGTTTTATGTCAAACCAAGTTGTTTCACCATTTATTCTTACTGCTGTTTGTTGGTCTAGATACAGCAATGATGTTAACTGTATCAAATATGTTGAATTTTTTCCATTATCTCCCAAAGTTTCTGGTGTTGTACACAATCAAATGCTTGTTAGTAGTCTTATAATGGATAAATATAGATTCATATTAAACTCTCTGCATTTCTCTATTATTAATCTTATATTGAATATATGATATATTGATCCTCTTCCTTGCCTGAAACCAGCTTGGACCAAATTGACTTCTTCTTCTATTTTCTTACAAAATCTACCCATTATATTTTTTAACAGAATTTTAGTAGCATGACTTATCTGGGCAACAGTTCTGTAGTTTGTGCATAATTTCAGGTTACCCTTTTTTTGGCAGTGGTATGAATACAGTTCTTTTCTATTCTTTTGACCAAATACCTGAATGCCATATCTTTTTACAAAGTGCATGATAGATTGTTCCACATTCCTTTCCTCCTGCTTTAATAAGTTCAGCTGTTATCTCATCACATCCTGGTGATTTACCATTTTTCAGATTCTTTATAGCTCATAAAACTTCTATTGTCAGTTCAGGTTCTTTCTCCTCCAATAATAATTCACACTGTTGATTTCTGCTTTCACGGTCAGTTGTTTCATACATTCCTCTGCAATATTCCTTCCATCTTTCTAGAATTTCCTTCGTCTCTGTCAAGGCATTCCCCATCTCGTCACAAATTACATTTAGCTTAGGTGTGACATTTCTCATCAATATCTTCATTACTTTAAGCATTTCACTATCTCTTCCTACATCTCATCCTTCTGATGTCCTTCTATTCTTTCACAACAATCTTGTATGTTTTGTTTTTTGTCTTTTCTTATGTTTCTTCGTTCTTCTTTTGTTAAAGGTTTATATTCCTCCTTGTTGTTATTTATTACTTTCCACTGCGTCTTCATTTCTCTACGTTGTTTTATCAGTTCTAATGTGCCTGCTGTAATCCATCCACTCTTTTGTGTTTTCTTTACTAGAACCATGTCTTTAGCTGTTGTTATTAAGATATTTCTGGCCTGCGTAGCCAATTCATCTGGTGTCATCTCCTCCTGTACAGCCATCAGGATTTCGAAATGGTTCTTCACTTGTATTTCGAATTGTTCTGGCATTTTTGTAAGATCAAAGTGGAGTGGTCTTAATCTCATTTAATAACTCATGATCCGTGTCACAATCAGCACCTGGTCTTGATTTCCACCATCTTTGCACTAAAATGTAATCTATTTGATTCTTGGTTTTCTCATCGGGTGATGTCCATGTGTAAAGTCTCCTTGGATGTTGTTTAAAAAGTGTGTTAGCGATCATTAGCTGATTTTCCATGCAAAACGCCATTAGATTGTCACCTGCCTCATTTCTATGTTCTATGCTAAATTTCCCTACATGTCCTTCATCTTCTGCTCTTTCTGTGCCAATCTTTGCATTAAAATCCCCCATTATTAATACAATATCATTTTTCTGTACCTGGTCTATCGTCATTTGCAGCGTGTTATAAAAGTCTTCTACTTTCTCTTCTTCTGCTGCTGATGTGGGTGCATATATCTGGATGATTGTTACATTTCTAGGAGTGCCCTTAAGTCTGATTGTGAGGATTCTATCACTTACTGGATTGTAGCCTAGTAATGCTTTTGATGTTGATTTGTCCAAGTAAAAAGCCACTCCATTCTTTCCTCCTAATTCTCCACCAGAGTATATAAAGATATTATCATTCTCGCTCTTGAAGTGTCCTGATCCTTTCCATCGATGTTTGCAGATTCTCAAAATGTGTATTCCCATTCTTTCCATCTCGTCACTTATTATTTGATACTTTCCCTCATACATACTTCTTACATTCCATGTTCCTACTCTTATTTTTCTTTTTAGTTTGATGCATGGGTTTTCCTTAGTAACACCATCAGGATTTTGTCCGTCATCACATTTACTAGTACTGACCTCTGTCTCACACTCTTCCCCAGTGTTAAAATTAGATCTATCTGGCCTGGGGGACTCACCACCAGATCTTTTTCCTGACCTTCCATGTTGCTGTTTGGGTTTCTTGGTATATTTCCAAAAGGTAGTTTACCATTGCTTTCCTTCCGGGCAGTGACTGTACTAGTCGGTGATCGTAGCCATTGTCCCTACATTGAGATCATCTGCCTACCATCATACAATGGTGACCATAACCAACAGTATCTGTTGGCTGCTCTCCCATTCCATCCACCACCTGCTCCCATGACTTCACATCGCCCTGATTGAGGGGCTATACGGGTACTCCACCTTGCCCAAGGATGTCCTGTAGACTGACGGAGGTAAGGAGGCGTCTTACTTCTCCTTTGATAGGGGATACCCCTACCCTGCTAACCCATATATCTAGACATATCACCTTAAAAATAGAGAAGTATTTTATTTAGACATCTCACCTTAAAAACAGAGAAGTATTTTTTTTCTAGACATCTAACCTAAAACAAAAAAGAGAAGTATTTTGTCTAGACATCTCACCTAAAAAAAAGGAGAAGTATTTTATCTAGACATCTCACCTTAAAAGTGATGAAGTATTTTATCCACATCTCACCTTAAAAACAGTGAAGTATTTTACCTAGATGTCTCACTTTGAAAACAGTGAAATAATTTGTCTGAATATTTGACTTTAAAAACAGTGAAGTACTCTGATATATTTCCTATACAGCACCTACAACTGTTTTCTAATGATAAGTGTGATAACACACTTCAAGTGTCATTCAGATATCATAACCGATGATGTCTTACTGGTATCTCATCTCATCAATGGCAGCTGCCAAGTGGCGAGCATAAGCGTCACACAGGTACAAGTTTCTGTTGTCCTCGGGTAAAAGATCAACGTCCTGAAACACCATACAGTCAAAGTCTTCAAGTCTCAGCGCTTCCAAGTAACCAACGTTCATGAGCTTCCCTCTGTTAAACTTGTCCTTGCCAGCCTGAAGCAAACAACAATTCTGCATGTAGACAAGGTCACTGTAATCTGAACGGTGGCTGCATTAACCCTCTCAGTTTCTTTAGTAATTTAAATGTGATTTTTACCTACAAACACATGTGCAAATAGCTATACGATATCTATAAAGCACTTTACATTGCTGGATGAGTGGGTAAGCTGTGAATGCCTGTTCTACACATCTGAGGGCTTATAAAATGTATCTGGAGATAATAACCTGATGGATAGTAAAATTTAAATTATTTCTGCTCTGAATGTGAAAAGACTGAAGCTCCTCTCTTCCATGGTCCAGAGCATATATATAATGTGGGGCAAAGTCTTCTCACGGAAAGAAAAAATTCTTCTCAAAATGTTCAACCATAAGCACAGTCAATGATGCCCCTGAAGTTGTCCTCTGACAGCGCTGTTAACAGCAGTGCAGTGTCTTGAATGGTCTATGCAATGAACTAGTCTTCTTCTTCTTCTTCTTCGTTCGCTTCTACCACCAAAACCGCACTGTGATCCTACTGAATTTACGCCTGTGGTCCTCGTTAGGTCCCGTGGTCTCCTGTGTGGTCCCCGAAAGGAGATCCACGTGAGGACCACAAGGGATTCAGAATATCACAGGGCTTTAGCCTGTATTCTTGGTGGGTCTCAAAAGCGGGATTGTGTGACACCGTGGTTTTCATTGCACCAGTTTAGTCTAGGGTTGGACTTCCTCACCGGAAGACCTCGACGTGTTTAGGATATCAGTGCATCCCCGCTGGGTGAGAAGCAGTAGCCCACCCAGGCCAGAGTTGGACCTCCTCACCGGAAAACCTCGACGTGTTTTGAGATACCCATGTATCGCCGCCGGGTGAGAGGTGGTTGCCCATCCAGTCCAGAGTTGGACTTTCTCACCGGAAAACCTCAGCGTGATTAGGATACGCAAACATCCCCGCCGGGTGAGAGGTGGTTGCCTATCTAGACTGCCCTGGTCCAGTGTCTCCGACTTCAGCATTTTGCGGTCGTGGCCGCTACCCTTCCTAGTTGTGACCAGGATGGAGCTTTTGTCCAGGAGGACGAATCCTCGCCACTAGTGACTTCTACCCCTGGGTTGAGCCGGTTTAGGCATATTATCCCAGTATGGGCGTGTTTGGGACGTGATCGACCTCTAGAGCAGAGGTACTGTGACATGCATAGCCTTCAAGATTCACCCCTGGTGTGAGCCGGTTTAGGCAAAATTCACCAGTATGGGTGTATATCAGGCGTTACCGACCTCTAGAGCGGAGGTGGCATGACATGTCTATTCATCAAGTTCCACCCCTGGTGTGTGCCGGTTTAGGCATATTTCACCAGTGTAGGTGTATTTTGGACGTGGCCGGCCTCTAGAGCAGAGGTGCCGTAGTATGTATAGCTATCGTAGTGATACTACTGGACATACCGATTAAACTTCACTTTATCCTTTCCACCACCTTTCCCATCGGCAACGCACAGCAACCTTTATTTCTTTTCCGCATTTCTTCCTTGACCGGGAGGAGCTTCACTCCACACGCAGCATTTGAAGAGTCTCACCAGCAGTGTCTTAACCTCTGGGACAGGCCGGTTCATGCATTTCACCCGATATGACTGCACTCAGGACGTGGCCAACCTCCAGACCAGAGGTGCCATGATTTGACTGTTTGCTTCGTTTTATCCTTTCTACCACCTTTTTCGCAGTGATGCTGCGCGGCAACCTCATTTGCACCTTTCTTCATTGGCCGGGAGGAGCATCGCTCCACACATGGCAACTGAAAAATCTCGCCAACAGCGGCAGATGAGCTACCAAACGTGCCACTCATCTACCCTAAGTATCTGGTTTTCAGGCGCCAGATATTCGCCCTTGCCCCTTCTCCTGTCAGTTTAAACAGTTCTGCCACGGGAAGGCCAGGAGCTGGACTTGACTGCCAGAGGCTGTTTGAGGCGCATTTACAGTCCTTAGAACCAAAATGAACTAGTATCTCTAGCGCTGTTAACAGCAGTGCAGTGTCTTAACTGGTCTATTCAATGAACTAGTATCTCTAGTGCTGTTAACAGCAGTGTAGTGCCTTGACTGGTCTATGCAATGAACTAGTATCTCTAGTGCTGTTAACAGCAGTGCAGTGTCTTGACTGGTCTATGCAATGAACTAGCATCTCTAGCACTGTTAACAGCAGTGTAGTGCCTTGACTGGTCTATGCAATGAAGTAGTATCCCTACAACCCATGTCTTCAAAATACAGAAAAATGTGAGCCACAAGACAATGAAGTAAAAGCATACCTGCTCAATAACAAAAACCTTGTATGCAATCTTCTGTGTCTGCAGCATTAGGTGTAAGCGTCGGAGCAAGATAAGCAAGTGATGAAGTCTGTCTCTGTACGGAATTATGATAGCCACTCGCTGCCATGAACGACAGTCAGAAGGCTTCCACGTTCCACCTTTCTGTACCTGGGGGTTAGCTGCCACAATGCTTTCTTCAGTTGCTTCACTAAAGATATCCACATCAGCATCTCCTATTGAAAGTAAAGATGTGAAACTTATCAAATGCATTTTTAACACCTGGAATAATATGTGTTAAACAGAGATGTTTCATGTGCTGAACACTTGGATTATGTGCTATGAAATTCAACTTCATACAGCCACATCCTTTAGGCTTGTCCTCTTCAGGCTCACCATCCACAAGATCAGAATCAGGCATGTCTTTGTAACAGATCCATGTGCTCATAAAACAAAAATCTCAGTTCCCTGTTGGGATTTGAATCCTGATCATTTCACTTGACTGGCTCATGTCTTCATCACTAATCCATGCAAAACTGTTCTATAAATGTGCTGAGGACAATATGTACATGATTCTTCTTGTCTCAATTCATTTGTTATTACACCTAAAAAATTATTTCTTTATGAATTTCTGCACATGTTTTGCATCATTTCTGCACTTGCAGCCATCACTTCTGTATAGAAATACACTGAAATTACCTGCTCATTGATTTAACTGATTTACTGGTCAACAAATATGTGGACATCATCATATCTGTTTTGGTGATATGATGCCATGGATGCTAGCAGTTCTATCTAGACCAATGGTTCTCAAACTGGACGTGACCATGGGACTTCCTCCCCCCTCCCCCCAGGAGATGATGGGAAGCGCCAGGGGGACTGATGAGGGAAAACAGAGTAGGACCAACTGAAGGAAAACTAGTTCTGGTAGATGCCAGCAATGTGGCCAGCGAAGCAAGAAAGCAACAACTGAAACAAGTCTGGACATCAAGAGTCAAGTCTCTAATATCTGAGCCTAGCATCCAGTGACCACTAGAACCAAGTCACATCTCCTACCCCCTGTGAGATGCAAGCCACATCTCCTACCCCCTGTGAGATGCAAGCCACATCTCCTACCTCCTGTGAGATGCAAGCCACATCTCCTACCCCCTGTGAGATGCAAGCCACATCTCCTACCCCCTGTGAGATGCAAGCCACATCTCCTACCCCCTGTGAGATGCAAGCCACATCTCTACCCCCTGTGAGATGCAAGCCACATCTCCTACCCCCTGTGAGATGCAAGCCACATCTCCTACCCCCTGTGAGATGCAAGCCACATCTCCTACCTCCTGTGAGATGCAAGCCACATCTCCTACCCCCTGTGAGATGCAAGCCACATCTCTACCCCCTGTGAGATGCAAGCCACATCTCCTACCCCCTGTGAGATGCAAGCCACATCTCCTACCCCCTGTGAGATGCAAGCCACATCTCCTACCTCCTGTGAGATGCAAGCCACATCTCCTACCCCCTGTGAGATGCAAGCCACATCTCCTACCCCCTGTGAGATGCAAGCCACATCTCTACCCCCTGTGAGATGCAAGCCACATCTCCTACCCCCTGTGAGATGCAAGCCACATCTCCTACCCCCTGTGAGATGCAAGCCACATCTCCTACCCCCTGTGAGATGCAAGCCACATCTCCTATCCCCAGTGAGATGCATGCCATATCTTCTACCCCCTGTGAGATGGTTGAAGGACTGCAGTGCTAGGAAGCTCTCTCTCTCTGAACCTTAAGTGCCCAGGGCACATGGGGCTTCCGCAAGGGTTTTCCACAAATGCCTGTCCTTCACCTTTTTTTCTGCTCTTGCCCAGGTGAGCCCTCTATTGCTCAACATCCTTTCTGTTGTTCTTCTCCATGTCTCTTTTGGTCTACCCTTACTTCTGCTCCCCTGTGGTGTCCATCTTAGTGCTATTTTTGGTAGTGAGTTGTCAGTCATTCGTAGCACATGTCCCAACCATCGCCAGCGTCTTTCCTCAGTAATTGTTGTCAGTGGTTTCTTGAAGCTGCTGAAGCTTGTTAAAGGGCAAGGAACTTGTGCCAGTCCCGGGGCCTAACTTCTCTGTGGGCTTCACCTCACACAGAGACTATGCCAGTTACAAATAAATAAAGCCCAAACTTATCCTTTTGCCAAAGAAGTAAAACTCACTGTTGCATAAATGTGATGACCACCGGACGATCAGCTTCTCATGTCACATAATGAAGCTACTTCTGAGAATCATTATGAGAAGAACAAGGAAAAAGATAAAAATGGAAATAGCAGATGAACGGTTTGGATTTGTTGAAGGAAAGGGAACACATAATGCCATTTATGCTTTACAAACACTAACAGAAAGAGCTTTAGAAGTACAGAAAGATCTCTACTTATGCTTCATTGATTACACCAAGGCATTTGACAAGGTGAAACATAATGAAATTATTAAAATGCTTGAAGACATCAATATAGATGGCAAAGACCTGAGGATTGTAAAACATCTATACTGGCAGCAAGAAGCAGCAGTTCGAGTTGAAAATAGAACTGGAAAATATCAACCTATAAAACAAGGGGTGCGACAAGAACGTGTACTATCTCCAGACCTTTTTTTTCTGTGCAGCGAGAATATTCTAAGAACGATCATCACAGAACCAGGCATAAAAATTGGAGGATACAATATTAACAACCTTCGGTATGCTGACGACACAGTACTGATAGCTGAGAACCAACAAGACCTGCAAAATCTCTTGGATAAAGTGACCAAAGAAAGTGAACAGAAAGGACTTACTTTGAACATCAAAAAGACAGAGACTATGGTTATATCTAAGAAACAGAATCCACTAACATGCAGTATAAAATTAAATGGAACTATTCTAAAGCAGGTGCAGAAATTCAAATACCTTGGAGCAGTAATAACTTCAGTTGGGAAATGCAGAACAGAAATTAGGAACAGAATAGGCCAAGCAAAGACTGCATCATTTCAGAGAATGTGAAACATATTAGCCAACACATCCTTATCAATGAATGTTAGAAAACGAGTCCTAAAATGCTATATTGAACCTATCTTGTTATATGGAAGTGAACCATGGACAACAGGCAAAAATCATTGGAAGTAGCAGAAATGTGGTTTATTAGAAGAATGTTGCGAATCCCCTAGACGGCAAAAATAATTAATGAAGAATGTATGAGAAGAGCTGGAGAGACAAAAAACCTGAGATAGACAATGTACCTTCATAGGACACGCAATGAGAAGAGGTCGCATTGAAAATATTATAACAACAGGAAAAATAGAAGGAAGAAGATCAAGAGGAAGACCAAGAGAAATGATACTGGACAATCTGATGGGATGGTGTGAGAGGAGATCACCAACTGAGCTGATGGCCTGTATGAAGGATCGTGTACTCTGGAGAAGCATAACAGCCAACGCCTGTCGGCACAGCACCTGATGATGATGATGATGATGCATAAATGTCTCACCTAATTGATCGAACTCCAATTTGCATCTTCCTTCATCAGAATGGTCTAGCTTGGCCATTTCAATTAAAGTATTTGGCATAGTTTCCACACAGTGGCTGCGATAGTTGAACAAAGCAAACACTACCAAGCCAAGGTAAACCAAGATAACCACCTGCTTCACGTGCTGATGAAGTTTTGACAAGTGAAATTTTGGAAATATCCGACACCTCATAGTGATACATCTACGTTATTCTCCTGTGATAGAAGTAAAAAATAAACCCAAGGTTTAAGACTGAAACAAAATCTAAAATGATCTCCCCTACAAACAATGCATCAGCATTAGAACTTTAGCTTTCTGTCTGCAAGTATCTAAACAATTCATGCCAGGCCTGAGAAGCCAATAAAACAAATCTTTAAAACTCTGGCTCTTTCACTTTTATCTACTGTCCAGCTCCGACTTCTTCATAACATTTCTGATGACTGTACTGCACCAAACTTGCCTCCAGCTCTGACTTCTGCATTTTTCTAATGACTCCAATATGAATGGTACATTTCCATTATCTCCGATTCCTACATTTTTCTCATTCACTCATTAGTATGTCCCTTGGGGAACTTTGCCACTCAGCTTTCCTGAAGCCCTACTGCTGATGCATCCATTCACAAATATGTCTTGTTGCCATCTTCGCCTTGGTCTTCCTCTCTTGCTTTTTCCCATTATGTCCCCTTCCAAGACTGTCTTCTCCAAATTCTCATGACTTAAGTTCTCTCTGGTTTTATCTTCTTTACAAACCAACCTACTTCAATATTAAGTTCTTGTAGTATGAATATATTTGCTGACTCCAGTATGAATGATAGATTTCTACTGTTTCTGACTCCTCTCACTTCACATCTTTGGTGTTCTGCTGATTTCAGTGCCTCATCCACACAACATATCTCAGCTACATATTCACACAACATATGAGGGGTGATTGATAAGTTCTCAGCATAAAGTACAAATACTTGAAACACACCGTTGATATTAGGTGCATTTGTAGATCAATAATGTAAGATTAAACACCAAGTTTCAAGAAATTAACTGCAACCAATTTTTTTTACAGGCTACTGAAGTGGTAAGGGGTTGCAGAAATTGAGAAAATGGATAAAATTTCTCATCGAGCAGTCATTCGCTACCTCTGTATCAAGGGCTTATCATCGAAGGAGATCCATGAGGATATGGTGGAGACTCTAGGGGAGAGTGCCCCTTCTTACAGCACAGAGAAGAAATTGGCAGCTCAATTCAACCATGGAAGGGAGAGTCTGGAAGATGATCCCCATACACGAAGACCAAGAACGGTAACCCCCGATGAAACCACCGGCAGAATCCATGACATGATAATGGAGGATCGACAACTAACTGAGCGGTACATTGTTCCTGAATTGGGCATCTCCCAGGAACCAGTTCATGCCATTATTCCCAATATTCAAATGACAAAGATCTCTGTTCGATGGGTCCCGAAACTTTTGGAGCTGATCACAAATGACAGCATCTCAACAAGTCAAGAGACAATTTTGGCTATTTTTCTGCAGATCCTGAAAAGTTTCTTCAGCAATTTGTGACTATGGATGAGACTTGGGTTCATCATTTTCAACCAGAAATCAAAGAACACTCAAAGCAGTGGAAACATGGATTCCCACCTCCAAAGAAAGCCAGGGTGGTTCTGTCTGCAGGCAAAGTGATGGCTTCCATCTTCTGGGATTCAGAAGGTGCGCTATTGGTAGAATATCTTCAAAAGGAACGCTAATCTTGTGAAGCAACTGCAGGTCAAACTGAAGGAAAAACATCGAGGGAAATTGACGAGAGGAGTCATCCTTCAGCAAGACAATGCTCCAGTTCACAAGTCGGCAGTGGCAATGGGTGCCATTCATGAATGCGGCTTCCAGCTTCTTGAACATCCTCCTTATTCCCCAGATTTGGCCCCTTCAGACTATTACCTGTTTACCAAACTCAAAAAGGAGCTCAGTGGTCACAAATTTGGTTCAGATGATGACATCATTCATGCTGTAGACCACTTTCTACTGGCACAAGATGCTGACTTTTATAAAGAAGGGATCTGTATGCTCCAGGATCACTGGACTAAGTGCATAAACTTGCAAGGGGACTATTTTGAGAAATAACCCAAAATAGATGTCCACAAATAATCCATTGTACCTTATGCTGAGAACTTATCAATCAACTCTAGTATTTCAGGGTCTCAACCACACAACATATTTCAGCTACTAATCCACACAACATATTTCAGCTACTAATCCACACAACATATTTCAGCTACTAATCCACACAACATATTTAGCTACTAATCCACACAACATATTTCAGCTACTAATAAACAACATATTTCAGCTACTAATCCACACAACATATTTCAGCTACTAATCCACACAACATATTTCAGCTACTAATCCACACAACATATTTCAGCTACTAATCCACACAACATATTTCAGCTACTAATCCACACAACATATTTCAGCTACTAATCCACACAACATATTTCAGCTACTAATCCACACAACATATTTCAGCTACTAATCCACACAACATATTTCAGCTACTAATAAACAACATATTTCAGCTACTCACCCACACGACACTTTATTCTTTAATTTATCAAGTATCTCAGCAGTAAATTGAACATTTTGTAGTGTTAAACTAAACCATAATAAAATCAGGAATACAGTATTAATCTTTCATATACCATCAGTGTCCATCACTCTTATTTTTAGATTCAGAGTTTCTCTGTTGTCAGTTTCTTCTATTTTATCTAACTACAACCGGCTGGTGTTTTTCTCTGTTTTGACATAGAGCCAATGTCACAGGCAAGTGATATTAGTCTTAATATTTTATGTTTTATTCTAATCATCATCATCATCATCATCAGGTGCCGTGCCGACTGGCGTTGGCTATTAGTTTCTCCAGAGTACACGATCCCTCATGCAGGCCATCAGCTCAGTTGGTGATCTCCTCTCACACCATCCCGTCAGACTGCCCAGTATCATTTCTCTTGGTCTTTCTCTTGATCTTCTTCCTCCTATATTTTCAATGCCCCCTCTTATCATTGCATGTCCTACGAAAGTACATTGTCTCTTTCTTATTTTTTGACAAGATTTTTTTGTCTCTCCAGTCCTTCTCATACATTCTTCATTTGTTATTTTTGCTGTCCAGGGGATTCGCAACATTCTTCTAATAAACCACATTTCTGCTGCTTCCAATGATTTTTGTGCAGACTTGCCTATTGTCCATGATTCACTTCCATATAACAAGATAGGTTCAATATAGCATTTTAGGACTCGTTTTCTAACATTCATTGATAAGGATGTGTTGGCTAATATGTTTCACATTCTCTGAAATGATGCAGTCTTTGCTTGGACTATTCTGCTCCTAATTTCTGTTCTGCATTTCCCATCTGAAGTTATTACTGCTCCAAGGTATTTCAATTTCTGCACCTGCTTTAGAACAGTTCCGTTTAATTTTATACTGCATGTTGGTGGATTCTATTTCTTAGATATAACCATAGTTTCTGTCTTTTTGATGTTCAAAGTAAGGACTTTCAGTACATTTCTGTTGTTCACATTTTGCTTCATTAACTTTCTCTTTCCTACAATTATCTTTAATCCTATATTGTTAGCATTCTGAGTTAGCTTGTTTATTTTATTTTGCATATCTTTGTGCTTGCTTGACAATAGACAAATGTCATCCGCAAAATCAAGGTCCTCCAGCACTGTGTCGAGTGTCCATTGTAATCCTCTGCGTTCGTCTGATGTTGCCTCCTTCATTAACCAGTCTACTGCCAAGATAAATAATGTTGGTGATAGTACACATCCCTGGTTCACTCTTGTTTGTACCCTAAAGCTGATGAAGGTGTGTTCTCTGCTGATCACTTTGCATTGAAAACCCTCATATAGGGCTTTGATAAAACCCTCTTATAAGCCTTTGATAACATTCACTATCTTATGAAGGAGGCCATGCCATCTTAGAACTTTCCACAGTGCATCTCTGTTGACACTGTCAAAGGGTTTCTCAAAATCTATAAACAATGCATGTGTTGTGCTATGCCACTCATTTGCCTGTTCTAATATTTGTCTAAGTACAGATATGTGGTCTGTGCATGATCTTTCCTTTCCTGAATCCTGCCTGCTCTTTCCGAAGTTTTCCCTCAAGCGCTGGTACAATTCTGTTGATAATTATGCGGCAGAATACTTTGCTGGTGAGTGGCAGAAGGGTGATGCCTTTTCAGTTCCCTCTTTCTCCGAGGTCACCCTTCTTTGGTAGTCCAGTTTTCCTACTCTTCTGGCGCTTTCTCTAAATCCCAAATTTGTTGTAGTATCTGGCATAGTTGTTTTGTGTTTCTATCTCTTCTGTCTTCAATATCTTAGAACCCACTTCATCTTCACCTGGTGCCCTGTCTGATTTTAGCTTCTTAATCGCCTCCTTTACTTCATTTATTGTTATTGGTCCTGTATTGATGTTTAGTTCCGTTTTTGTTTCAAGCATGTCTATTGTTTGTGCTGCTTGTGTTCTGTTTAGTAGGGTGTTAAAGTGCTCCCTCTATCTTTCAATTTTTGTTCTTTCTCCACTGACCAGTTGTCTCTTATGTGTCCTTACTGCACTCTCACATCTTGTGCTGAAGTTACCTGTCATCTGCTTTGTGATTTTGTATATGGTTTTCACGTCATTTGCATCTGCTGCTTTCTCTGCTTGCATTTGCTGCTTTCTCTGCTGCTTCTGCTAAGCTGTCGTAGTATTGACGTTTATCTTGACGGCATGATTTTTTCACCTCTTTGTTTTTTTGTGCATAGTTTTTTAAGACTTGTTCTTTCAGCCTTTGTGATTTGGTGCTCAATAATTTTTTCTTGATTTCCTTTCTTCACTCTACTTTTCCCATGTGGTCTTGCTTATCCATTCCTCTTTTCTCCTTTTCTGATATCCCAGCACCTCTTTTGCTGTTTCCTGTAGTGTTTCTTTGAACTCTAGTATGGACATTTCTGCTTTGTCTTGTAGGACACTGAAGCGGTTCTTAAGTACTATCAAGAATTCATTTCTTGTTTGCTGGTCTTTCAATTTTCTTGTATCAAAGCATGCCTTTCTTGGTTCTCTGATTTTGGCTTTCCTTGATTTTAGTCTTATTTTCGATACCAGAAGGTTGTGACCACTTCCTGCATCTGCTCCTTTCCTTGCTCTCACATCCTGTAGTGACCATTTCCACTTGTTTATCTGTATGTGATCAATCTGGTTTTCTGTTGTCTTGTCTGGGGATCTCCAAGTCACTTTATGCATGTTTTTATGTTGGAAAACTGTCCTTCCAATGGTCATCATGTTTTCTTCACAGAATCCGCACAATCTTTCTTCATTTCAATTTATTTCTCCGATTCCTTCTCGTCCCATGATTCTTCTTCTATCTTCATTTCCCTCACCCACTTTTGCACTGAAGTTGCCCAAGATGAGTAGCATATCATGCTTGGGTATTGTTTCTACTGTGGCTTGGAGGCTGTTGTAAAAATCTTTTAATTCCTCTTCAGCTGCTTCTGTTGGTGCATAACAAACTATAATAGACAGCTTCGTGAATCTTGAGTAGAACTGTGCATATAATAATCTCTCATTTATAGGAGTCCATTTCAGCAATTAATGAAAATTCCCATCAATCAAAATGGAAAAATACACATAGAAGGGACAGATATTGAAGAAGTCAATCAATTTGCATACCTTGGCAGCTACATAGACCAGGATGGTGACACTAGAAAGGAAGTTAGGATCAGAATTGCAAAAGCAGCATCAATCTTCAAGAATCTTGAGAACATATGGAATTCAAAAGTTATAAGCACAAAAACCAAGTTAAGACTATTCAATTCAAATGTAATATCCACCCTCATTTATGCATGCGAAAGCTGGAAAACAACTAAAGAAATAGTAAAGAAATTAGACTCTTTTGAAAACAAATGTTTAAGGAAAATACTCGGCATCAAGTGGAATGAATTCAAGAACAATGCAGAGATAAGACAGATGACTGAACAACAACCAGTCTCACGGGTGATCAGGAAAAGGAGATGGACATATGTTGGCCACTTGATGAGAAGAAATGAGCAGAGAATCCCAAAACAAGCTATCAAGTGGAACACAACAGGCCGAAGAAAAAGGGGCAGACTGCGTGAAACTCTGAAGAGAACATTATTAAGAGAGGCCAAGTTAACAGGCATAAAATCCTTTGATGAGGTTGAAAGACTCGCCGAAGACAGGAAAAATTGGCGAACTACTTTGCGAGCCCTATGTGACGTCTAACGGCACGGGAAGGATATAAGATATAAGATAAGATTTCAGCAATTCTCTTGATGCTTCTTTTGTTATAATCAATGCTACTCCACCTTCATGATGATCTTCTTTACCTGACCATGTTATTGTATCTTCTGTGTGCTGTGTTGTTAATTTCCTTCTGTCTTGTCCTGTCCATCTTGACTCTTGTATCCCCAATATGTCTAGTTTGTATCTGTGCATTTCCTTGATGGTTTGTGCTAGTTTTCCAGTCTGGTTAAGTGTTCTTACATTCCAGCTGCCTATTTGCATCTTGTGTTTAGGTTCCAGGAGGTCTGCAGTCAGGCTGGGGACTTCCAGTGGCTGGCTTTCATCCACAACCTCCATGGGCTCAGTTTCCTGATAAGCATTTCTCCTTCCACATGCATTTGTTGTTTCCCTTGCTTCTGTTTCTGTAGCAGTCTGATAGTTTTTTTACCAGATAGGGTTGCTGGCCCTATGCTGAACCCTCCTTAGTTGCATTTTACGATCATGCGTGGTAGGGTACAGTGGTCCTATTCTTTGCTTCCCAGCTATGTGCCCAGATACCAGACAGGGGATTATGAATTCTAGCTGAAAAAAATTCTTAATTTCCATGACCGACTGCGCAGTGACTTTGCAAAAACTGAATATATTTCAGCGTGTATCAAGTGAGAAAACTATTCAAATTATTTTAATAACTTTTGAATATTTGAACTGTTTTAAATGATAAAAGTTATGAACCATACAATGAAGTCTTCTTCTCTGTGCACCTCAGACATCTATATGTATTGTCCAGCTAAACTATCCAGTCTTCTGGAGGTCAAGTATTGCACCCCAAAGTTTGTCTTTATTCGTAACTCCCATTGGCCAGAGCCAGGTCTGGGC
Source organism: Achatina immaculata (assembly GCA_009760885.1). Lineage (NCBI taxonomy): Eukaryota > Metazoa > Mollusca > Gastropoda > Stylommatophora > Achatinidae > Lissachatina > Lissachatina immaculata. The sequence goes on along the minus strand of CM019713.1, from coordinate 22,660,518 downwards.
TTCTCGGTAGAGGAGGCCCAGTCACAGAATGTGCTTTAGAGTCTGGATACCTGTTTCAGGTGTGTAATCAGGTGATACAAGCATGCTTGCAATCAGCAGTGTCCTGTGAGCAGACATGAAGATGGTGGTTTGTTCTTGATGTGAGTATAATGCAGTAAATGAAATGTTACAAGCAGCTTAAGATCTGTATGCCCCAACATCAGATCCAGAAAGTAGCAGAACAGTGGTGTTCATTATGAAAGGGCATTGCCTTTGATTGAAGCTGGAGCTAGTACTTATGTTGGCACTGTTTTATTGCTCCCAGAAAAGAGGCAAGAAATGAGCTTAGTTCTAATAATCAGGCAAGAAATGAGCTTACTTCTAATAATCAGAAAAGAGGCAAGAAATGAGCTTAGTTCTAATAATCAGAAAAGAGGCAAGAAATGAGCTTAGTTCTAATAATTAGAAAAGAGGCAATAAGTGAGCTTAATTCTAATAATCAAGTAAGAAATGAGCTTAGTTCTAATAATCAGAAAAGAGGCAAGAAATGAGCTTAGTTCTAATAATCAGAAAAGCAACCCAACACCTGAAAGTTCTGTTCTGAGTGGAAGGAAATAAGTTGGGCCACTAACAATAATTTCAGATTTATGCTGCCACCCCCATTACATGTGGGCTCCTTCAGTTTGCTGGTGCCTGTTTATTTCACATTATATGCCGTGCACACCTTTCATGTCATTATTCTATATGTAATAAATAAATCATTAAATAATGACTAGTCATGCATGATGCAAACCTCAGGTGACAATAGATTTAAATTAGGTATGTCCAACAGCACATACAGCAATGGCAGCCATGGAAGTATGCATTGTCTCACTACTGCCCCACCAGTAAATATAGTCACCGAGTGAAATGAATACAAAATGTCAAATTGCAAGTGAAGTCCAAGCTCTTCATCTTCAAGTTGTGTCTTTAAACTGACTCGAGTCTACATATCTGAACTATGTCTTTAAACTGACTCGAGTCTACATATCTGAACTATGTCTTTAAACTGACTCAAGTCTACATATCCGAACTATGTCTTTAAACTGACTCGAGTCTACATATCTGAACTATGTCTTTAAACTGACTCGAGTCTACATAGCTGAACTATGTCTTTAAACTGACTCGAGTCTACATATCTGAACTATGTCTTTAAACTGACTCGAGTCTACATATCTGAACTATGTCTTTAAACTGACTCGAGTCTACATATCTGAACTATGTCTTTAAACTGACTCGAGTCTACATATCTGAACTATGTCTTTAAACTGACTCGAGTCTACATATCTGAACTATGTCTTTAAACTGACTCGAGTCTACATATCTGAACTATGTCTTTAAACTGACTCGAGTCTACATATCTGAACTATGTCTTTAAACTGACTATAGTCTACATGTCTGAACGACTCTGAAACATGAGTTGGTAATATGACGCTATAATAACGCACACGTAAGGTAAACACGTAAACAATCTTCCACAAGAGCGTCATATCTGCCCGCTTTACCTGATGTTGATGCCGCAGCGCAGGAAATGCTGCTATATTTAACTATAAACTATGGATCGAGTCCAAAACTTGAAGTATCTCACCGACAGGGGACTTCATATTTGTGTGATGGTCACATTGTACTGGTATAGAGAAAAAAACAACACGACATACTTTGTGCTGGCTAAAAGAAAAAAACTCCGTAATTCACTACATGACTTTACTTCTCAGAAATATCAACGTTAAACTACCGTTTTGCCAAAGTCCAGGTGCTGAACATAATCACAACAACTCGTTTATTTCCTGAGAACCGGAAGTATCGTATCGACGTGAGAGAGAGAGAGTTCTGTCACTAATTTTGGTCCCTCGTTTTCTAGTCCAAAATGTGTCACTTGAGTTTGTTTTTATACATATATTTACAATGAGGTTTGTACTTTGGACTAGTTCCAACAATCTGTAGTGCGATGTACATTTTAAGCTAAATTGAATGCTGTATTAAAGTACCTTCCTTCCTCCCCCTTTACGCCTATCTGGGGCATAGGCCATCAACAAGGACTCTCAGTTTGTTTCTATTCTGGGTTGTTTCTTCTAGCAGAGATACATTCTTGTTCTGAGCAGGATCAAAACTATCGTGAACATTAGCTCCATGGATTACATTACCCGAACTCTGCTCCATGGGTAACACTCTACAACATAACAACGTAACATAACTATTGGAGATTATCCTGATAAATTAAACACATCAACGTACAGTCGTGAGACTGATGGATAGAAAATGCTGCGGAATTAGACTGAAAAACATGCAGTCAGTCAGACAGGCAGATAAACTGGTATGTTAATGGATGGATATTCGAACAAAGAAAGATAGGTAAGTAAACTGTAGACCACATTGTGGGCAAATCTTGGCCCACGGCAAACAAAAAAAAATTTTTTTGTTGTGGTCCTCAGACAGTCTAGGTAGTTACTTTTTAAAACAGTATAATTTGCCCGAAATGTTTACAACATTAATTTTATATTTAAATTTTTGGAATGCCTAGAAATGTAAACAGTTATTTCCTAGATTGAAATCAATCAAAACTAAAACAAGGTCAAGACAAACGGATATACACTTAGAAAAACAACTTGAGACTTGCGACGTCTATTCTAGCAAATCTAGACCGCCTAATAAAAACTCCACAAGTTCGTGTTAATGGTAAAAGGTAAAATCCCCGTTCCCAAGCCAGACATATCTGGGATGCGGTGATGGCCAGTATTTTCACGACCTTCGGTACATGAAAGTCTGATGTGGTCAGTATCACGCCTGGCCGCATTTACCTTCCCAGATTTCTCCGGTACCAATTTTTAGAAGCTTGGTGGATCCTGGGGCCTTTCTGGTGCTCATGTTACATTTTTTAAAATACAAATATTTAATCATGTGCGTTTTATGACTATGAGGTTTGTACGTGGCCCGTGTGAAGGTGACTAGGTAGGGAGGCAGGTAGGTAGGTAGGCAGGCAGGCAGGTAGATAGGCAGGCAGGCAGGCAAGTAGGTAGGCAGGGAGACAGGTGTGTTAAACCCACTTGCTTACATTCAGAATAAACGCAAAGAACACTGACTGTTATTTATTTATTATTTCTTTTAAAGTCTTCTTTGTCGCAGTTGTTATTCCAGGCCCTGGGTAGTAGATGTTGCACACCAAAATCACTAAGAACTGGTATTTATGATGGCGTCCACTTCATATTTCAGCCACGAATGTTCAGTAGAAGTACACTCTATTGAATTTCTTCGTGGCACCGAACTGAACAGTTATTCTATAGTCTTGATCTTAGAAACTTCAGTTTTCAGTAGAAGTAATTTTCTAGACTTGTGTTCAAAGATGATGACACTAAAAATAAGAACAAACTGGCGGTGGATCTTCAAGCAGTGGGTGTCTACGTCTTTTAGTTGTGCGTCCATACGTGGATTAGTTTTTGCTATGCCCAGTCGACTGTTTCCCTGTTTCAATATTAGGAGGTCCTTTTCTCTGTTTGTGCGAGGACGTTTGTTTCAGTGCTTGCCCGTGCGGGCGGTAGTGAGTGGGTGTGCTCATGTTCTGATATGCTTGCCATTTTCCTGGCCGATCAATATATAATGATGTTGCTGCTGTGAAGGCTTCTCCAAAATCTGAATTCAAGCGAGGATTTAGATTCACACGTTCCACTGTCTCTTCTGAATCAGCTCTTGACCTTAAAACAGTGTCTGTAGGACTTCGCGCTGGAGAAGACGTATTCTTTTCCGAACGCCTCAGCAGAAGCAAAGCTTGGAATTTACCTTGAGGTGAGAATGCTACTTTTTCTTTTGCGTTATCTGTTGTTACAAAACTTGTTTTCCCTGAGAGGTGGTCCAGTGTTATTGCTTCTTTTCTCTTAGGAGAATTGTCGTAGATCAGAAACGGGTTCATTCGAGACTGAGAGCTTTTTGACGGAAGTCTTGAACTGTCTACGTCAGTTGGTTTTTCTACACGCGTTGTTGGCATATCATCTTTTAATTCTCCGTCTTTTGTGCTCTCCCCAAATTGACGCGCGTCATGATTTTGGCCCTTGTGTCTGAAGTCCTTTCCTTCACTACCAGAGATCTTATTTCTCCGTGAATGTTGCCTTACCGGAACAGGAAGTCTGGATTTACTGCGACTCATATTTGTTCCTAAAGAATTCATCCCTTTGGTTGTTGCTAACCTTTGAGCTTCAACTTTTATTTCATTAGACAGTTTCAGATTTTCAAAAGTGGGGGAAATATTCTCAGGAAAGCTACTTTTTCTACTACTAGTAGCAATAGTACTCCAGCTGTTTTTGGTTTCTGCCTTGCCTGGCTGATATAAGATGCTCTTGGAGTCCTTTCTTTCTGAATGTGATGTCTCCAAGCGATTAGATACAAATTTATGGGACGCAATATTTCCGAGCTCTTTATACAAGGAGGAGCTACTGCTCGTAGTGCTATCGTCTAAATGAGTAGTAGAAATTCCCATTTTCTTCCAGGACTGTGGAATATAATTTCTTGCATGTAATTCTGGTCCTGTAGAAAGTAAGTGCGGGCTCATATTAAATAACTGCTCTCTGTACTTAACAGACGGAAATGCTGGATACATTTTAGCTTCATCAAGTAAATCTCGCTTGTTGTATTGACTACATAGTGTTTGTTGGCGGGGTTGCATGGTTATGTGTCTCAGTCCAAAATGGTAGTCGGTATACTCATTGCACTGGATTGGTGTTTCTTGAATATGCTTGTGTTTCTGACTCATCAGATTGAAGACATTCTTGTCAACCGCCGAATGTCTGTGCTTATTCAAACACATGGGTCGGTTTCTAAACACTCCTATGCTGCCATCATCTAGATTTAACTCAGCATGTACAAGTTGCTCTGGGTAGCTGGATTTGTTTTTCATTTGTGTTTCTTTGTGTTGCGCAGAACTATACGAGAGAGACGGGGAGCTGAAGGATGTCTTGGGTGAGCAATTTTCATGGAAGCTAGGATGCGCTGAATTTAACTTACTCCACAACCAATTACTGCCAATGTCTGTGGTTTTCTGGCGAGGACATCTTTCTTTGAGGCCTTTTCTCAAGAAATAATCTGAAAACCCAGTGTGATAGAGATTATTCTGAGGCGGTGCCACAACTGTATTCCTCAAACAAAATGTCTCTTTGCCGTTTTTAGTTATGTACCTCTGTCTTTTGCTTCGCAAGGGACTGGTGAATGTTTGCCTGATTTTATTTGATACTGAATCTGCATCTCCGTTTTCATTTCCGATCTTCTTCCTTGGTGATGTTGCATGATGGGACGGAATTATGAAGCCTCCAAACCTAGAACGTGGGTAATGTGTGCACACGGCCTTTACTCCAGCGCCGCCCTGGTTCTCTTTGTACGATTGTTTAGTAAAGTCCGATACTCTCGAAACACTACTTGAACTGGCAAACTTTAACCTTTTATCTGACTTCAGAGGGTCGCTGCTGCGTCCCATTTTTTGTTTTGATGAGATTTTAGTTTTACTTTGGTTCAGAGTATCCGTGTCAACTATAAAAAGTTCGCTTTTTTTAATGTTGGAATTAGATTCAGCGGCTGCTCCCACTAAACTGGAACACTCCCTGAAGTTTGCCCGTTTCACCATATTTGAGGATTCGCTGATAACGTTCTTTTCGCCGCGTGTAATGTGGACGTTACAGGGCCGCATTTCTGAACCAGACGGATCTATGGAGAATGTACACACTTTCTGAAACAGATTAACAGGGTTTTGGGTTTGATTTGATGATTTACTTGCGCCATTTTCTGTTGTCAAGATACAAGACTGATCAGTCAGTTTTGTTGTATTCTGAGCGAATTTCTCTGTATCAGCTTTAGGATCTGTCGACCAGTCTGCTCCCGCCGTCTGTGTGTGCGCGGCTACTTGCTTGTGATCTTCGTGTACATCGCGACATGCAGCCTGTACTTCGCCCACGGTGGCCGCTGGTTTTGCTGTAACGACTGGACCAACTTCATCTTCCTTGTTCCCGATTCCTGGCGCCAGTGTAAAGTCTGAAGACCTGCAGCGAGAAAGAGTGCATGAATTGAAGCACATGCATTGACATGGCACACATCTGTGCAAAAGTGCATTATTTTTCTTCAGAATTGCTTTATGCCGTGCAGACTTATTTCTATCCACCAGACTTCTAGCGGCCTCGGGTGTACCTTTGTCCATAACCTGTGTGGCGTAAGATAAAACATGCTCGTGTTTGTTTAATGACATAAACTCTCTGATCTCTAAACAGCTGACAACTCCATGAGACGATCTAGAAATGGCCAGCCCACTGGAATATGAGTTTCTGTAAAGCGAAGTTGACAGTTATCCATTTTTTTTAAAAAATGTATACAATGTTTTGAATGTATGTTGACCATTTGCACACATGATGGAGAACAGTTTCTTGCAACTGCTGTCTTTTTCTTTCATGGCATAGTTAAGCTAATAATATTCATCATCTGTTATGTTGTATTATTGGCGAAGGTCAGTATCATGTGAAGGTTGTGCCCCTGAGTTCCATAAACGAAGTCAGTCAGCTGATCCAACTGTAAAAATTGGTACCTGACTCTTGTGTTATGGGAAAACTGCCTCCGAAAATGTCTATCTGCAAAACAAGGCGTACTGGCCTGCATTGTTCGGGCGGCTGGCAATGAAAGAAAGGGAGCCAAGATATCATGAAACACATCATCCCTGCGAATAGGGAACTCACTTTAAATATGTCAAAAATGTGCAGTTGTTCATTGTACATAAGTTAATTTATGAAACAAAATATTGCATGCTTAGGTTGCAAGTGTATACAGTGTCAAGCTAATAATACATGATTCACGTGTTGCATGTTTAGAATTCATTTGTACATCAAGAGAAGTTAATTTTTTTAATGCAATGGACACCAAATTTCAAACTTGTATCAAAATTTCATTTTACGGAATTAATTTTTCAATCTTGGCATGAAGAAACTTTAACAACGGAATGATATTCATTAAATATGGTTTGGACTTTTATTCTTTGCGACTTAGGTCTCCGTTTCAGTAAGGTCTCCTCTGGCCTGTATCAGGGAATTACATCACCTTGACATGGATCCGATTAGCTTTTGAATCTGTTGTTGTGGGATGGCTGGCCACTCTTCCCGCAGTACAAGAGACAACTGTTGGAGATTGGTTGGCGCTACGTCTCGATGGCGGACTTGTCTGTTGAGTTCATCCCATAAGTGTTCTATTGGGTTCATCTCTGATGACATGGATGGCCACGGAATGGTCTGGACGTTGTTGTCAGCAAGGAACTGGGTGGTGAGTTGTGCCACATGAGGTCGAGCGTTATCCTGCTGAAAAATCGACCCTGGTGCAACCAGAGGTGGAGGGACTTGAGGACGAAGAATTTAAGAGACATATTGTTGGGCATTCAGGTGTCCTTCAGTTTGCACCAGGTCATTTCTTGCCATAAAGATGATCGTCCCCCACACCAGTACACCTCTACCACCATGTGGAGGAGCCTCATCCACGCAGTTCTGGGCGTAGCGCTCATGGACTCTGCGGTAAACTCTGCTCCGTCTATCGTGTCGCTGGAGTAGAAAGAATGACTCATCACTAAACCAAACCCTTCTCCAATCATTCGCGAAAGGTCCGTTGATGGTGCTGGTTCGCCCACTGCAGTCGGTTCTGGCGATGCCGGTCCGTAAGAACAGGACCTCTGTAGGGTCTTCTAGCCCAAAGACCAGCATCATGCAGCCGGTTCCTGGCCGTTTGATCTGAAATTCAATGAGCTGCTGTCACTGACTGGTCTGGGACTGTTTAGGACGCAGATGCAAATCGATTCCTGAGGTGACGTAGCCGTATGAAGCGGTCTTCGGCAGGAGTTGTGACTATGGGTCTTCCACTGCGCGGCCGGTCTGCAACTGAGCCAGTTTCTTGAAATCGTCTCCAAATGCGGCTAATGGTGCTTCTAACCACATTAAATTGTCTGGCCACTACACTTTGTGACTGTCCAGTCTGTAAACATCCAATGATGATGAGTCGTTGTTCTGTAGTGAGATGAGCCATGTTAGCGCATTGAATTTCCAAATGAACTGATTCGAGGAGCGTCAATCTTTTATATGCATTCAATAACATGGTCAGTGAGTTTTGTGTTCAGTATGTTTCACGGGATTCTCGTGAACCTGTCATGAGTTACTGTCAAAAATGCTGTTTTGACTAGTGTCGCTTTTCTGTGCTCATGAATCATCTGCTGAGTACAATTCAGGTCAGCACGTGAAGGTTTCAGGCAATTTGCCCTTGTCTGATCAGCGAACTTCAGTTTAAATCACAACATCGTATTTGTGGCGTTTTTTTTTTAACAGTATACATACACTGTGATGCCTCTGTTGCTAAGTTGCTACTTATCATAACTTCTTCTAAAGTAGCACAAACGAGAAGTTGTCACATTCTTTCCCACCTATCACTCTCTTTTGGTGAAGAAACGAAGCAATGTCCACGTGAACAAACTAATTCGTAAGTTCATCAGCATAGATACGTAGTAGGTGTGCATTCAGGCAAAGATAAATGCACAGAATTGAGAAAATTCCTACTTACCTAAATATCACTGATCGCAGTGGACTTGATGGACTACTGAGGGTAACTGCAAACATGAATATTTAAATAAATTGTTATATATATAGAAACAGTAGAAATCTATCATTCATACTGGAGCAAATATATTCATACTACAAGAACTTAATATTGAAGTAGGTTGGTTTGTAAAGAAGATAAAACCAGAGAGAACTTAAGTATTTCAAACATGTCATGAGAATTTGGAGAAGACAGTCTTGGAAGGGGACATAATGGGAAAAAGCAAGAGAGGAAAACCAAGGCGAAGATGGCAAGAAGAGAAGGTTAGTAGATAGACGTATCTAGACAAAACCTTACCTACCAAACAAACAAGATAAGCAGATATATAGATATGTAGACAACGATAAATGTAACGGCAGGTAGACAGGCGGATAGACAGACTTATAAATGGAATGGGATGGACTGGCAGACCAGGAAACAGATAGAGAGACAGGAAGATGGATAGACTGTGAGACATACCGATAAATAGTCGAACAGATAGGGAAACAGCTGGAGACAGACAGAGAGTGAGAGAGAGAGAGAGAGACTGATAGACAGGTAGATTAGGTGACAGACAAGGAGGCAGATGTACATTAGACAGTGATTCAGGCAGACATAGAGACAAACAGAAAGGAGGCAAGTAGACACGGAGACAGACTCTCATGGGGGCAAACAGACAGGAAAACAGACAAATTAGGTGATAGACAAGGAGGCAGATGTACATTAGACAATGTTTCAGGCAGACACAGAAACAAACAGAAGGGCGGCAAGCAGACACTGAGACAAACAGATGGGAGGCAAACAGACACTGAGACAAACAGAAGGGAGGCAAGCAGACACTGAGACAAACTCTCATGGAGGCAAACAGACAGGAAAACGGACAAATTTACTGTGTGGCAGACTGAGAGACAAACAGGGAGGCGGACAGACTGATAGACACAAATACCGGCAAACTGACAGACTCCCAATGAGATGGATAGACAAATTGATGGACGAACTGATGCGTGAACAAACTTCTTGAAAGTAAACAGAGACAGGCTAATATTTACCGGAGGCATCCGTTACACTTGTCGTAGCTGAGTCATCCACCTGAAACACACGAATGATTATTCAGAAATGGCTGCAACGTGTTTAACATGCAGAAGTGAGGAGGTGGCATGGTGGCATAGGAGTAGTCAGATTTTAGGACGACAAAAGAGACAAGCTAAACGGAAAGCAAACTACAATCCACGTGACCCGTGCAGAAGGCTGAAGGCTACAAGTCCGCCCAGACAAACTGAAGACCGTTCAAATTCAACTCTGCACATGTCGAAACTGTCTTTGGACTCCAGAATACATCTTGCTAACCCCCACTCTCTCTCTCTCTCCCTCTCCCTCTCTCTGGCTAAAACCAGGGCCCAGGAAAAGAACATGTAAGGAAAACTGGCGCACCAACGTAGAGCCCCTGGCTGGCTGTGAGGTTCGCTGGAGACCACCCGTCTTAAGGCGGTTAGCTTATGAAACTGAATAAAGATGAAGAATGAATGAACTGCTCTTTGCAGTAATGCTAGAGCTTCGCATATACAGACGTAAACCAACTGCATGTACATGTGTGTGTTATATATATATATATATATATATATATATGCAGAAAAAAAAATCACTGAATAAAGCGTGTGATAACTATAACATTATGACCATCGGAGATGAACAAGAAAATGATAACATTATTCTGTATTCAAATAAACAGTAAAATAACTGTTAAAAAAATAAATTCAATAATTTTGTGTTAAAAAGGTGCGCAACATATTAAAAGGAGAATTACTTACAAAGACAGAAACAATTTCCAGAACCACCACAACAGCCTATCAAATAATTTGCCTACTTGAAGCACTTGTCTGCCTTCTTGTAGGAGGCAGCGGGCTAGTTGGTAGTGACCGATGTCCCCTTATCGACCCAGATGTAATCAAGAGCATCCACAATAGCGACTGAGAAGACAGCATCCAATTATGGACAATTTTCTGCACGTAGGGTGAGGAGTACCGGACCTCACCGCACATAAGACTGCATGTGAATGATGGAGAAGTGGGATATTACATGAGCGTCACTCTCAGGACTTGACCCGGTCCTGCAGCGAATGGAGGATGGGAGAAAACTACCTACACTTATGAAAAGCAGAAACTAGTCGAGTAATAGAATATTCACAGACAAGTAAGTCAGACTAGTAGACAGACAGGTAGGTAGTAATCACTCACTTATTCAACTACCATTCATCAGTGGTCTTATATATATATATATATATATATATTATATATATATATATATATATATATATATATACCTGTATTCCATGTAGGGCGTATTTTAAGTAGCAATCAGACAAGAACTCTCCACCAAACCCAAGCTCCATCCCAGCCAACGCTCTGTCAAACAAATAAGATTTTATAGTTGGTTATGGCATTACATCTAGTCTGTTTGTGTGTGCTCAACATATCTGTTTGTTCTATGATTATCTGTGTGCGAACGTGTCTAGAACATTTTTTTATGCCGGAGGTTGCTCGGTTGTAGAAAAGGTCACCTCATTCCGGAGCTGGAACTGGAAAAGAAGCCAAGCGTCTTGCTGACCACATCATCCTCACGTGCGCTGACAGGTCAAGGCAAATATTTTAAAATATTATTTAACACCGTATCTAAGCCAGGATACGTAGATACCTTACTTGTAAGTCTGGAGATCAAGAGATAGGATAAGACAAATGATGATGAAGATGACGATAGTAGCAGGTTGGCAAGGCTTCACTCGCATGCCAGGGCATACACAAGACGACTGGACGATGTTCTCTCAGCAGCTGCCACGTGAGACTTATCCATAACTTCTACATCGACAGTAAATCACACGAACGGTCAGGCTATTATGCCACATCGGACTGTTGCGAGCGAGAGAGATGTAGTTAAAAAGTCAGGTTCACCATCTCTTGTAGAGCAGTGCACGAAATGGTAGTACAGGAGCCTCGCTTTTCGACCGTCCGCTTTTTCGATCGCTGTCAGTTTACATTCAGAACCCACTTTATATATGCATACATAAAACTTTGGGGCGCTACCATAGAAAGTTTTATTACAATGGCTGCTCTGAGTGACAAATTGTTCGAGAGATTCCATGCAATGTGTTTTGTGTGTGTTTGTGCATGTCTGAATGTGTTTACACACATCCCTCTGCCTTATAATGCAATAGTGCTTTCATAACGACCTTAGCAATATGTGAGATGGTCTGTGTGTATTTTCTTTTTTTTTTCTCACCTTAACTTCTTCTTCGTACGCACAATGGCGACGATGCGTAGTGCCCTGATTTTTGCGATGTGCCTTTTGGCTGGGTACCTCTGACTTCACCACTTTTCTTTGCTAGGGCAGACTGTGGTCTTGCTCAGACTGCCATGAAGACAGTGATGTAGGCTGGCCTGGGCAAAACTTTGTTTTCCAGCCTCTGGTGGCTGTACTTAAGCTCTTTCTCTACGTCAGATCCAGCATGCAATGCTGGCTGGCCAGGCGGCTTTGAGACAATTCCACAGAGACACTCTGACTTTGGGATGAGGAATCCAATGAATGCCTCAATGATATCAATTCCCAGCCAACCATAGTCTGGTGGCTGTTTTGTTTACATCATTCTGATAGCCATTGTTGTAAAGACCCATAGGCTTGTCATGTCCTGAATTCACTGGTTTCACATCAATTTTACTCATCCCTGCCAGTGATCTCCATGTCCCCATCAGTCCACCAATCTGACATTACATTTTACAAAAATCACAATTACAATAAAATATACTTTGCCTTGCAATACCTGTTAAAATCCAAAATCCTGTCCCCAAAAACATCAAAATAACAATCTACAAAACTATAATAAGACCAGCCGTCATGTATGGAGAAACATGGAGTAACAGGTTTCTGGGCTACAGAAGTAGGTCAGAGTTTTTTAGCAAACAGATCTTTGCTCCCTGTCTCACAAAGACTATGTTAAGATAAGTGTGTTCTTAACACAGTTGTTCCCAGGGGATCTCACCATAACAAAAGTACTTACATTGTCAGAACACACAAGAAACATATAACGTAGAATAGCGATCCCTGTAGCATCCATTCTCTAAGGCCAGATGCCTCGACCTCTTTTTCATCCTTCGCCAGAAGAGAGTCGATCACATCGTCTAATAGTTCCATGCTGCAATCTGTGCCACGTGTGTGGTCGTTTCATGACTGTCGTTGTTCTTCAGGAGATCCCATCTCACAAGAAAATCATAACAGAGAAAAATACATCTGAAATTGTAAACAAAAATTAACTCTCGTAATATCAGTCATTTGCATGTCTCTTGCGGAACTTTGCCGCCCCAACAGCTCTCCTGTATGCCTCTCGGTTGTGAGCAAGATGCCCTGCTGCGCTGCATCTATTTGCAGATTATCAACGATGTCTTTCAGCCATCTTCGCCTTGGTCTTTCTTTCTTTCTTTTTTCCCATTATGTACCCTTCCAAGACGGTCTTCTCCAAATTCTCATGACGTTTAATATGTCAAAAATATTAACGTTTTCTCTGTTTAATCCTCTTTAATAGCCAACCTCCTTGTAGTATGGATATACTACATCGCAACATATACCTGTTAATTAATCTTGTAATATACGTCATACAAATGAAAATCATACTGCTGTGTTTATGGTCAAAAGAGATATGAACAGACGAGATATACTAGCGTCGATAACAATCCTTCTCCATCTTTTTCCTTTTTAATATCTGATCAGACCGCCTGCTTTTTCTGTGCTGATGATGAATTCCATTAGACATTTTTATTTCTGCTCCATTCCCTCATTGGTTTTCATTTGACTGAAATGTTTTTTTTTTAAACTTTTGCCTTCTTATTACATGTTACATAATTATCATTCGACTCCATCTCTACACGCAGTAAGAAACAACACACAGAGGTGTGTGTGAGAGAGAGAGAGAGAGAGAGAGACAAAGAGAGAGAGAAACAGACAGACAGACAGAGAGAGAGAGAGAGAGCTCTAAGAAGTGATAATTTGAACTTATCGGATAAGAATAGTTTGGCTTACCTTACTGACATGTAACTAAAGAGAGCATGGCTTACCTTACTGACATGTAACTAAAGAGAGCATGTCTTACCTTACGGACATGTAACTAAAGAGAGCATGTCTTACCTTACGGACATGTAACTAAAGAGAGCATGTCTTACCTTACGGACATGTAACTAAAGAGAGCATGTCTTACCTTACGGACATGTAACTAAAGAGAGCATGGCTTACCTTACGGACATGTAACTAAAGAGAGCATGTCTGCCGCCACATATCAGGAACCACCAAATGTCTCTACTGACTGGATTCATGTTGTAAGGTGATGTCCATTATTTGTTTATTTATGTCATGTTCATTAATGTCTAGTAAGCAAGCACGAAAATACAAATAAGACTCTCTCTCTCTCGTTCATGGTAGCATCTATATCCAGGTTACGGCTTACTAGTTTAATATTTTCTTTCATAAGAAAGTGAATTTGAGAATATCAATTGCTTGTGAAACAGAATATATTATTTGACACAAAACGTTATTTTTTTACTGTTTTAGTAGCAGGTATACCCATACAGAATATGTGACCTTTTATCAAACAAAAAATTGTTTACCTGTGTTATTGATTTGAATATCGGCTGAGAAACTACATTTTCACGGCTCATTGCACATATTTTGCCAGTGACTAACATTAAATTAAGAAAAGAAAAAAAAAACAATACATACAAGACTGTTGTGAAAGAATAGAAGGACACCAAAGTGTGGAATATATAGTGAAATGTTTAAAGAAATGAAGACATTGATGAGAAATGTCACGCCTAAGCTAAATGTAATTTGTGACGAGATGGGAATACCTTGACAGAGACAGAGGAAATTCTAGAAAGATGGAAGGAATATTGCAGAGGAATGTATGATACAACTGACTGTGAAAGCAGAAATCAACAGTGTGAATTATTATTGGTAGATAGAAGTGTATGGTGCAGTTTTACAAGGTGGCAGAGGGAGTGAGTAAGTGACAAAAAATGAATAGAAAGTATGAGACTAAGATGAGAATGCATAAATGAAAAACATACAACATCCAGTATTTCGGCGTGAGCCCTTTTCGAGGATTACATACACAAACAAGACACTACATACAGCTAACAGAAAATGAGAAACTTATTTTAGTGCATCCTCCTATGTAAGAAACGCAAGAATGCGTATCCCATTGATGAGGCATAAAGACCACGGGGGGGGGGGGGGGGGGGACACACAGGACAGCAGATGAAGTCAACTGAAAATAAGAAGCTATCGAAAGACGATAAGTGAGGGTGGAGGGAGGAAAGGGCAATAGACAGGTGTAGGCCGCTAAGAAGCAGGTGTCAGGGGGGAGGAGGAAGGGGAAGCGGAGAGATAATGAATGAAGAACGAACAGAAGGGGCCATAAATACATGTAAGGCGCTAGAGACCCAAATCGTGGTGGGGAGAGGCAAGGGAAGCATGGAGATAATATGAAACTGGTGAATGAAGGACAAGACCCGGAGGGGCAATAAACACCTATAGGACGCAAGTGAAGAAGATAAGGTGGCGGCAGGAAGCTAGGAGAAAGAAAGAATCGCAGAGAAAAAGCGGAAAACTAAAGGAGTTAAAGGAAGCTGAAGACAGTGTTAATTCCAGCTTGATGGTGACAGCCAGTCTAGAAAATAAGGCGCTGTTCTATGACTCTCTGAGATCGTACATCAGCAGAACAAGAGCGGATCGCACTAACAAAAATGTCCTGTTTTCCCCTGTGGTTGCTAAGGCAAAAATGTTTGGCCACATGTGCCCAAGCCCTCTTAGAAATATCGTTAAGATGTTGATGAAAATGATCTCTTAAGCATAAACCAGTCTCCCTTATATACTTCATACCACAACGTTTGCACATAATAGCATAATTAACATTGCGTGAAGTGCAGGTGAAACCTTCCTGAACTGATAAAGTGGACTTAGGGAAGGAGATCTGGTTAGCCTCGACAACAAACGGGCAAGTGTTGCATCTACGACGTCCGCAACGTCTGGTACCATAAAAAGTGTCGTCTATCTTAAGGCGACTTCGAACTAAAAGGTCCCTGAGGCTCTTGTCCCGTCTGTAGGCCACCAATGGGAGTTCTCCAAAGAGTTCACGTGTATCAGGCTCGGTCTGGAGGAGACTGAGATGGCGAAACAGTATGTTCTTAACTGCCAAGCTATGAGGGTGGTGTGTGAGTACCAGTTTAATTGTGTCCGAGCTACAGTGCGGTTTAGTAGTGAGGGCTTGTTGCCGCGATTTATGGCTGATGCGGTTTCAAGACAACGAGAGAACACGTTCTGGATAGCCGCGTTGGATAAGTTTTATGGGCAATAAAAAATCTGACAAATGGCAAATCACCAGGATGTAATGAGATAACAGCTGAGTTTATTAAAGCAGGAGGAAAGGAATGTGCAACAATCTATCATGCATTATGTAAAACGATATGGCATTCAGATATATGGCCAAAAGAATGGAAAAGAACTATATTTGTACCAATGCCAAAGAAAGGGTAACTTGAAATTATGCACAAACTACAGTCATGCCAGTAAAATTGTGTTAAAATTCATGATGGCTACACTTCGTAAGAAAACAGAAGAAGAAGTCAATATGATCCAAGCTGGTTTTAGACAAGGAAGAGGATCAAGAGATCATATATTCAATATAAGATTGATAATAGAGAAATGCAGACAATGTATGTTTTATAGGCAATTCAAAGGCATTTGATTGTGTACAACACCAGAAACTTTGGGAAATAATAAAAAAATGGGATTTTCAACACATGTGACACAATTAATATCACTGCTGTATCTAGATCACCAGACCAGTAAGAATAAATGGTGAAACAACTTGGTTTGACATGAAACAAGGGGTTTGTCAGGGGTGCATATTGTCGCCTTACTTATTTAACTTGTATACTGAAAATATAATGAGGAATGTTAGAGAAGGTGTAGACAAAGAATATTACGATGCCATAAAAATTGGAGGTTATGAAATAACAGAGATTAGATATGCTGATGACACAGTATTACTGTCCACAACACAAAAAGGAATGGAAAAACTAATTATGTCAGTCCGTAAGAACAGTGAAAAGCAAGGCTCTATCTTAATGTGAAGAAAACTAAATTAATGACAACTGACAAAACAAACAAGGCAGCTGAAATATATATCGATGAGGAAAAATTAGAAGAGGTGGAGAATTCTTAATATCTTGGATCATTAATAACTAATAATGAAGATACACTGATGAAAATTTTTAAAAAGTCAAACAACTAAAGAAGCTGTGGAGAGGAACATACAGAACTACAAAAATACGATTTTTTATGGGCATGCATCTTTCCCATCTCAACATGTGCTTGTGAGACACTTAACAAAACAGCTGAGAAACACATAAATGTCTTTGAATGTAAATGCTACCGAAGAGTTCTTCAAATATCATAGACACAAAAAAGAACAAATATATCCATACTATAAGAATTTAATATTGAAGAAGGTTGGCTAGTAAAGAGGATTAAACAGAGAAAACTTAAATATTTTGGACATATTACACGTCATGAGAATTCAGAGAAGACCGTCTTGGAAGGGTACTTAATGAGAAAAAGAAAGAGAGGAAGACCAAGGCGAAGATGGCTGCAGGACATCGTTGATAATCTGCAAATGGATGGATCAGCAGCAGAGCATCTTGCTTACAGCCGAGAGGTTTACAAGAGATCTGTTAGAAGTGGAAGAAGCCATCAAACACATGAAGAACAACGCACCAGGACCAGATAAAATCACCAAGAAAGAATTTGAAGCATTAGGAGAGCTTGGCATAGAAATAATTACCAGATTGCTGAATGACATCTATAACAGTAACTATATCCCATCAGACCTTTTGCAGTCAGTTTTCATTGCCCTACCAAACAAACAAGGTTCAGTTGAATGTGAAGACCATCGAACCATTAGTCTTATGAGCCATGTTACCAAAATCCTGCTTAGTATTATCATGAGAAGAGTCAGGGGCAAAATAAAACCAGAAATCGCTGAAGAACAGTATGTCTTCGTCGAAGGAAAGGATACAAGTAACGCCATATATATAATAAGAACATCGATGGAGAGATCAATAGAAATGAAGACGGACCTATACTTATGCTTCGTAGACTACTGTAAAGCATTTGATAAAGTGAGACACACAGAAATTATAAGAATGCTGGAAGACATCAACATAGATGGCAAAGATCTGAGACTTATTAAAAACATATACTGGCAGCAATCAGCAGCAATGAAGGTTGTGAACTAAATAGGAGGATTCCAAGACATAAAATTGGGAGTAAGACAAGGATGTGTTCTATCGCCTAACCTCTTCTCCTTGTACAGCGAAAACATAATGAGAAACATAGAGAACATGGCAGGAATATCAATTGGCGGGTACAACCTTAACAACTTAAGATATGCAGGCAACACAGTTCTGATTGCTAAAAGTGAAGGGGAACTGCAGGCTCTTCTGGACATCGTGGTTCGTGAAATTAAAACTAGAGGTCCCAGCCTGAATAAAAAGAAGACTGAAGTGATGGTCATCTCAAAGAAAAGAATACCACTAAAATGTAGCATTACCATCTATGGCACAGAGCTGAAACAATTGATAGATTCAAATACTTAGGAACAATTATAACAACTGATGGGAAATGTCACAACGAAATAAAAAGCAGACGTGCTCAGGCCAAGTCAGCATTCCAGGAAATGAGAAACATCTTGTCCAGCAGATCCATATCAATGGAAACAAGATTCTGAGTACTTAACTGTTACATCGAGCCAATTTTTTTTTTTTTTAGGATGTGAAGCATGGTCCACGACTAAGAAAGTACAGAGAGAAATGGAGGCCATGGAAATGTGGTTCATAAAAAGGATGTTGAAGGTACCGTGGACAGCTAAGAAAACCAACGAAGAAGTCCTAAGAAAGGCTGGAGTTAAAAGGCAAATTCCAACAAAGATCAGAGGCAGACAAGCGAGATTTGTAGGACATTTTCTGAGAAGAGGAAAACTGGAACACACTGTGATAACTGGAAAAACTGAGGGAAGAAGAGGCAGAGGAAGACAGAGAGAGAAGTTATTGTATAAGTCAGTGTGGCTAGGAGGAAAGCCACCGGTGGATCTCATAATCAAGTCTAAAGTCAGTGAACTGTGGAGAGAAATGATCGCCTACGCCACACGGCACGGCATTTGATTTATTGATTGTTAGGGAGGCAAAGTTCCGCAAATGACTGACTGATATTAAATGAAGACCGTAAAGTTACTGTGAAAACACGTTAAAGTCATCTGGGGATACCGACATTAAATAATATGAGACAACTATAAACATGTCATATTTTCGAAGATGTGACAGCTCAATGCCCAACGCAAAAATTATGAATACATCAAAAGAAAATACATCAAGTTATACACGAAATGAACCTACTCTGATAAAAGTTGTTCTAGTGAACGCGGTCAGGTCATGCAACGTGGCGAGGTGTAACGAGCGGGAATTTCCTTCGTACTGTCTTCTGAAAACATGTGCAAGTGCTGCAGTTGTTCATCACACTAAACAATACCTGCAATGTCTCTTCGCTTTTCTTCTTGTTCTTGTTTGGCCATGGACCCCCTTTCCTGTCTGAGAACAGCTGTAAACTCCCCATTAAAAAACAAAAAAAAGCCTAAAATCATGTTTGCACTATAATCTATTCAGGTGCACAAGCCTGAAATCATGTTTGCACTATAATCTATTCAGGTGCACAAGCCTGAAATCATGTTTACACTATAATCTATCCAGGTGTACAAGCCTAAAATCATGTTTGCACTATAATCTATCCAGGTGTACAAGCCTAAAATCATGTTTGCACTATAATCTATTCAGGTGTACAAGCCTAAAATCATGTTTGCACTATAATCTATTCAGGTGTACAAGCCTAAAATCATGTTTGCACTATAATCTATCCAGGTGTACAAGCCTGAAATCATGTTTGCACTATAATCTATCCAGGTGTACACGCCTAAAATCATGTTTGCACTATAATCTATCCAGGTGCACAAGCCTAAAATCATGTTTGCACTATAATCTGTCCAGGTGCACAAGCCTAAAATCATGTTTGCACTATAATCTATCCAGGTGCACAAGCCTAAAATCATGTTTGCACTATAATCTATCCAGGTGCACAAGCCTAAAATCATGTTTACACTAGTCTATTCATGTGTACAATAGGCTGAGTCTTAACTGAGTCTTAAAAACAATGTACTGTAAAATACTTCTTATATGTGATTCTTACTTTCACTTATCACATAGCAATCATTGTACGCTTATTAGCAGCCATGTTTGAATATATTAAACAACAGAAATGTTTAAAATATTGGAAGGTTGCCTGCAAAGAATCTTCACTCTGCTGCTAACACTCGGCTAAGTTGGTTCCTGTCCATCTCTTGATGTTGTCCATCCATCTATGTTCCTGCTGTCCTCTTGGTCTTTTCCCTCCTATCTTGCCCTCAAGAACGGTCTTCAGTACTGTATTGTGCCTTTTGGCATGCCCAAAGTATCTTACCTGTATCTAAGCAGCGGCTTCTACAGGAATGAAACCAAGAAAGTGCTCATGAATACTGACATCACTTTGAGCTGTATCAACAAATCTTGCAAATAATGTTAATTGTTTTTTAAAAAGTTTTTTCTGCACTAAATTCGTTTTTATGTTTTTGAATGAAGTGCTGTCATTAACTGAAGCACTATACGTATGTTAGTTTATAGATTGAAACGGTGTCGTGAAGTAGAGACATGAAGTCTATCGACTTTAAAGACCCGACGTGGGCTGTGCTTGAAGGTGAAGACCCGCACTGCTATTGCCACCAGCAAATAAAGGGTTTATATTATATCACTATCCTTTGACACATTGTTCTGGAGAGCTAAGGAGAAGAGAGAAAGAGAGTGAGAAGAGAGGGAGACAAAGAGATATAGAGAGAATGAGAAAATGAGAAAGAAAGAGGGAGGGAGAGATAGAGAGAACGAGAGAGAGAGAGAAAGAGAGAACGAGACTATGGTTCTCCTTAATACTTCCATTTACTTCAGATGTTTTTATTTGTCCACGCCACTTGGTCTGTCCACTGAAATTTTTTCTCTCGTAGCCTTCCTGTCTTCTTATTACAAGAGCCTGTCCTTCCTGTCTTCTTATTACAAGAGCCTGTCCTTCCTGTCTTCTTATTACAAGAGCCTGTCCTTCCTGTCTTCTTATTACAAGAGCATGTCCTTCCTGTCTTCTTATTACAAGAGCCTGTCCTTCCTGTCTTCTTATTACAAGAGCCTGTCCTTCCTGTTTTCTTATTACAAGAGCCTGTCCTTCCTGTCTTCTTATTACAAGAGCCTGTCCTTCCTGTCTTCTTATTACAAGAGCCTGTCCTTCCTGTTTTCTTATTACAAGAGCCTGTCCTTCCTGTCTTCTTATTACAAGAGCTTGTCCTTCCTGTCTTCTTATTACAAGAGCCTGTCCTTCCTGTCTTCTTATTACAAGAGCTTGTCCTTCCTGTCTTCTTATTACAAGAGCCTGTCTTCTTATTACAAGAGCCTGTCTTTCCTATCTTCTTATTACAAGAGCTTGTCCTTCCTGTCTTCTTATTACAAAAGCCTGTCCTTCCTGTCTTCTTATTACAAGAGCCTGTCCTTCCTGTTTTCTTATTACAAGAGCCTGTCCTTCCTGTCTTCTTATTACAAGAGCTTGTCCTTCCTGTCTTCTTATTACAAGAGCCTGTTTTCTTATTACAAGAGCCTGTCCTTCCTATCTTCTTATTACAAGAGCTTGTCTTTCCTGTCTTCTTATTACAAGAGCCTGTCTTCTTATTACAAGAGCCTGTCCTTCCTGTCTTCTTATTACAAGAGCCTGTCCTTCCTGTCTTCTTATTACAAGAGCCTGTCCTTCCTGTCTTCTTATTACAAGAGCCTGTCTTCTTATTACAAGAGCCTGTCCTTCCTGATGGTGCGTCCAGTGGGTGACGTATGGTGAAGCGGCCTGTAGATACAGAGAATATCTGACTAAACAGCAGCTAATAAAAACAGGTTCCTTGCTATCATGTGGGTCAGTTTCTTAGCGGTACCATCTGTTAGAACCAAGGTCAGTACATCAGTAAGCAGACAGTGCCACCCTGGTTAAGAAGCAAGCCAAGAATTGCGCATGCCATGTTGCACTCATATTCCTAGCAAGGGAGTGCGTTATTCATTCGATTCTTGTCCGCCAAAGTCTAAAATCTTCTTACATACATTGTGAAATATCTAAGGTTTAGGGCGATGAGTGCACGTGCAAGGCTCAAGTCTACAAATGGGTTACAAAGTTATATGTATGTGACCTTCTTCTTCGTACGCTTCTGCCACCAAGATCGTCCCGAGATCCTGCTGAATTTAATCCTGTGGTCCTCGAGAAAGTCTCATTTAGGATGGAGGCTCAGAGCATCGTGGGGCCTGGGCCTATATTCTCGGTGGGTCACAGAAGCGGAATTGCGTGACACTGTGGTTTTTGTTGCACCAGTTCAGCCTCGAGTTTGACTTTACTCACTGGAAAACCTCGACGTGGTTTGGATACGAATATACCCCCCCCCCCCCGGGTGAGAGGTGGTTGCCTATCCAGACTGCACTGGTCCAGTGTCTCCGACTTCAGCGTTCTGTGGTCGTGTCCGCCACCCTTCCTGGCGGTGACCAGGACGAAGCCCTTGCCGAGGAGGACGAATCCTCGCCACTAGTGAGTCTCACCCCTGGGTTAAACCGGTTTTTATCCCAGTTCTGGCTCACACAGGGCGTGGTCGACCTCTAGAGCAGAGGTGCCATGATATGGGTAGCCCTCACCGCGAGACTACTGGCCATACATATTTAATTTCACTTAAGCGTTTCTATCATCTTTTCCACGGCAGCGCCGAGCAGCAACCCTAATCGCATTTTTTCTTCATTGGCCGGGATGAGATTCGGCCTACGCACGGAGCCGAAGAATCTCGCCAGCAGCGCTGGTTTTGAACAAATAAAAGCGCTCTTTCGACGAGGGTCGGAGCTTGGTAAGCATGTATTAGCTCTAGAATTGCCACAGTTATCCAAGTAGGATCGTGTCATCTAAGGAACCTCGACTGATTTGATGAGCCATTCCCAGTTTCACAGTGAGACAGTGTGAACTTGACATGCATGAATTAATCCAGGCATATGACTACTGGCAGGATCAACCAGATAGCTTTCTTCACCAAACCTTAGTCGGATATCTGCCGACTGACCGACGTGGGGCAAGAGAGACAACGCTCTGCTCAGTGCAGATCCCCTTCAACCCAGGCAGCGTTTCTTTTCCTATAACTGCCGGAGGCCGGCTCTCTCTGCTCTAATGAACGAGAAGAAAGCAAGGTTCCGACAACCAACGCACATTACATACTGCAGACCCGATATTCTTTACGAGAGGTGGGTCAATTTCGAGACCATTGGTTGACAACACCATAGTACACCACTGACGCGTTAGCATGAACCTGGCCGGCTAGCCGTTTATAGGCTTCGTTCAACCGACTCGCTCCAGTATCGAATCACCTTAACTCTCGCCATCCAGGAAGGAAACAAAGACCTTTCTCCCCACGCACGAAACTTGAGAGTGCTTTTTTTGCCAAAAGAACATATTTATGAGATATTATTATAGATTTTTTAAAAAAAATATAAATGTCATGATATTTATTTGTGATGTTACAATTTATGTCACTGTACTTTTTATTCTATTAACTTAGATGATGTCATTATGATTTTATTTGTTTTTATGATGTATGTGGTGTCACTGATTTTTATTTATAAGATGCCAGTTAGATTTAGGTAATGTCATTAAAATCAGTTCAGAGAAAGTAGCTTATCTGGTCAAATGGTCATGACATCAGATACAGCCTCCTATTACTATCACCGGTCATACCTACAGCATTGACCTTCCTGTAAATCTCTTCCCAGCATTCATGAGGAACAGAGGACAGCAGAGGTTTTTTGATACACCAACCAACTAAACAGTAATCAAATGTATCAGTATTACTTTGTTACAGTTATTTTTAGGTTATAATGATTACATCTAGAAGTAACAAAACTAGATATTCAAAAAATACAAGAACAATAAGCAGATGTCCAAAAAGTAACCAAAATATGATGATAACGAGAACAACAATCTCATTTAATAAATTATTTAATAAGTCACATAGATTTATATACAAGGCTGAAACAATCGATCCAGTTAATATACACAACTAAACTAATGAACTTGCTGGCTTGAGTCAGCTTGTCTCATGTAGTTCATAATTATTTGTGAATGTTCCATTTTACATTGTTAGATATTTTTTCATGAAATTTGTACACTTATATTAAATCAAAACAGAGCAGAGTGGAGATTCATTGCAGTCAACATTCCGTGGGGAGATGGCATGAAATTATGATGATGATGATTGAAATGAGTATATAGGAAGAATAAAGATGGAGTGATGTAAGATGGGCCTACATATTGAACTTTTCACCCTTTGAAAATAAAGATCACTCATTCAGTGAAGCACGTACATGTTACTGGACAGTTTATGGCACATCAATGAAATAAATGATCAAGAATACTATACAGGGCTAATCTGAAAAATAATGAATCTCGATACACAATGCTGGCATCTTCTATGGCTGCTAAATCCCTATAAGTTTCTGCTATACAATGGTAGTACATTTAACATCTAGAATCTCTGATCTATCTCAAGTGTCACATGTACACAGTACAATCAAGGACCTAAAATACATTTAACACCTGGAATCTCTTAAGAGTCTCATGTACACAGCACAGTCAAGGATTTTTAGTACATTTAATATCTAGAATCTCTTGAGAGTCTCATGTACACAGCACAGTCAAGGATTTTTAGTACATTTAATATCTAGAATCTCTTAAGAGTCTCATGTACACAGCACAGTCAAGGATTTTTAGTACATTTAACATCTACAGTCTCTCATCTTATCTCTGGAGCCATATGTACAAAGCTCTCTTTGTTCTCAAGTTTTACAGGTTTTTAACAAGCATTCTTTCCAATAGTCCACACCCTGATCTTCTTTCTAATTCACATGCAGCCATGGAAATAAAGATGGTCATACTAGAGCAGTAATACAGACTAAGGTTCAGTCCCATCTCTTTCAGGTGCTCCGGGATATAAGCCGAAGCATTTGCTCCACCTGCAGTCTGTCTCCACCGGTTTACTCTAAAGTGGAGTAGTCAGCAAGTTTACCTCCTGATTCTATTTGGGGAACTCAAACAAGCCAGTGTAACCTACTCCATGCCTGTGTTTCAAGATCTCCACAGCTTCAGCTGCAAAAAACTCAAGTGGACAGTTACAAGGAATCTTGCAATTTGCTACACACGATAAATAAGGGAAGAAACTGGTCACACTGAGGAAAAAATACAACAACCCCACAGCAGAAGTCATCATCATCATCAGGTGCCGTGCCGACTGGCGTTGGCTATTATGCTTCTCCAGAGTACCCGATCCTTCATGCAGGCCATCAGTTCAGTTGGTGATCTCCTCTCACACCATCAAGCCAGACTGTCCAGTATCATTTCTCTTGGTCTTCCTCTTGTTCTTCCTTCTATTTTTCCTGTTGTTATAATATTTTCAATGCCCCCTCTTCTCACTGCCTGTCCTATGAAAGTACATTGTCTTTCTCTTATCTTTTTGACAAGGTTTTTTATCTCTCCAGCTCTTCTCATACACTCTTCATTAGTTATTTTTGCTGTCCAGGGGATTCGCAACATTCTTCTAATAAACCACATTTCTGCTGCTTCCAATGATTTTTGTGCAGACTTGCCTATTGTCCATGATTCACTTCCATATAACAAGATAGGTTCAATATAGCACTTTAGGACTCATTTTCTAACATTCATTGATAAAGATGTGTTAGCTAATATGTTTCTCATTCTCTGAAATCCAGTCTTTGCTTGGCCTATTCTCTACCTAATTTCTGTTCTGCATATTCCATCTGAAGTTATTACTGCTCCAAGGTATATGAATTTCTGCACCTGCTTTAGAATAGTTCCGTTTAATTTTATACTGCATGTTGGTGGATTCTGTTTCTTAGATATAACCATAGTTAGAAGTACTGAAAGATAAAAGTGCACAAGCTAAGGTAAAGGTAGAATTCCCATTTCCATGCCATTAAGGCATATCTGAGATATGGCTGTTAGGCCTGTGTTTTCCATGACCTCCAGCACATGAAAGTGTGATATGGTCAGTATCACGTCTGATGACATTCACCTGTGATATGGTCAGTATCACACCTGATGACATTTACCTGTGATATGGTCAGTATCACGCCTGATGACATTTACCTGTGATATGGTCAGTATCACGCCTGATGACATTTACCTGTGATATGGTCAGTATCACGCCTGATGACATTTACCTGTGATATGGTCAGTATCACGCCTGATGACATTCACCTGTGATATGGTCAGTATCACGCCTGATGACATTCACCTGTGATATGGTCAGTATCACGCCTGATGACATTCACCTGTGATATGGTCAGTATCACGCCTGATGACATTCACCTGTGATATGGTCAGTATCACGCCTGATGACATTCACCTGTGATATGGTCAGTATCACGCCTGATGACATTCACCTGTGATATGGTCAGTATCACGTCTGATGACATTCACCTGTGATATGGTCAGTATCACACCTGATGACATTTACCTGTGATATGGTCAGTATCACGCCTGATGACATTTACCTGTGATATGGTCAGTATCACGCCTGATGACATTTACCTGTGATATGGTCAGTATCACGCCTGATGACATTTACCTGTGATATGGTCAGTATCACGCCTGATGACATTCACCTGTGATATGGTCAGTATCACGCCTGATGACATTCACCTGTGATATGGTCAGTATCACGCCTGATGACATTCACCTGTGATATGGTCAGTATCACGCCTGATGACATTCACCTGTGATATGGTCAGTATCACGCCTGATGACATTCACCTGTGATATGGTCAGTATCACGCCTGATGACATTCACCTGTGATATGGTCAGTATCACGCCTGATGACATTCACCTGTGATATGGTCAGTATCACGCCTGATGACATTCACCTGTGATATGGTCAGTATCACGCCTGATGACATTCACCTGTGATATGGTCAGTATCACGCCTGATGACATTCACCTGTGATATGGTCAGTATCACGCCTGATGACATTCACCTGTGATATGGTCAGTATCACGCCTGATGACATTCACCTGTGATATGGTCAGTATCACGCCTGATGACATTCACCTGTGATATGGTCAGTATCACGCCTGATGACATTCACCTGTGATATGGTCAGTATCACGCCTGATGACATTCACCTGTGATATGGTCAGTATCACGCCTGATGACATTCACCTGTGATATGGTCAGTATCACGCCTGATGACATTCACCTGTGATATGGTCAGTATCACGCCTGATGACATTCACCTGTGATATGGTCAGTATCACGCCTGATGACATTCACCTGTGATATGGTCAGTATCACGCCTGATGACATTCACCTGTGATATGGTCAGTATAACGCCTGATGACATTCACCTGTGATATGGTCAGTATAACGCCTGATGACATTCACCTGTGATATGGTCAGTATCACGCCTGATGACATTCACCTGTGATATGGTCAGTATCACGCCTGATGACATTCACCTGTGATATGGTCAGTATCACACCTGATGACCTTCACCTTCCCAGATTTTTCTGGCACCAAGTTTTGAGGCTGAGTGGACCCTGGGCTCTTTTTCGTGTGTGCTAGAAAAAAAATCAGAACAAAATCCTTGACCTCCTTACTCTTTAAAATGTCTTCCGCCTCCAATATTTTTCCTGCAATCCTTTCTTTCTTTCTGACTCCATATATTCTAAAGTTATAAATTTTGATTTTAAAACAAAACAAAAATGACAATTCTTCCATTTTTTAACTTCTGAGGGTATATAAGCTATGTCCTACAACAACTTCTTTAGTACTCTGATCATCTCTCTCTCTCCGAACCTTAAGTGCCCAAGGCACATGGGGCTTCTGCAAGGGTTTTCCACAAATGCCTGTCCTTTTGCCTTTTTTTCTGCTTTTTGCCCAGGTAAGCCCTCTATTGCTCAACATCCTCTCTGTTGTTCTTCTCCATGTCTCTTTTGGTATACCTTTACTTCTACCTTGTGGTGTCCATCTTAGTGCTAATTTTGGTAGTGAGGTGTCAGTCATTAGGAACACGTGTCTCACCCAGTGCCAGCGTCTTTCCTCAATAATTGCTGTCAGTGGCTTCATCTGCATTTCTGCCAACAAGATGTTATTTCCTATGGTGTTTGGCCAAAATATTTTTCTAACTCTTCGTAAACTCTGATCATAGTCACACTTATTTTAAAAGCAAAATATACTTGTTCCTCTGAATGTTCTGATCAATGATCTTCATATAGTGAAGTAATTTACTCTCAAAGCACAGCTGTGCTCCACTGCTTGCCTACTATCAGCAACCAGATACATGGAACAGACTACCCTGTAAATATTCATTTTTCCTTAATGCACAAGACTTCTACTGGTACAGTGTGCTTAGTGTACCTCATCTTGCAGGCAAGTGTTCTCAATTTTCAAGGACTATTCCCCAACACATATGTCAGGTGCCAGTTAATTCTGTTGGGCAGACATGACTTGTCCTTGAACTCATTTAAATTCAATGGCCTGTACTTCAACCAGATTAGCGGTGTGGCCACAGGCACCAAAATTGGCCGTAGCTACACCAATCTGTTCATGGGTCAGTTTGAACACAAGGTTTTAGAATTCTATAAACGCTACATAGATGATGGCATCGGAGTCACATCAGTGTCAGAGGAAGACTTTGACAAGTTCATCAGATTTTTTAAAAAGTTCAATTTGTTATTTCTCTCACCTCCCACATCTCTCTAACTTTTGTAAACTTTCTCTGACATTGCCATCACCATCAGTCCTTCCGGACTTACTACTTCTGTCCACTATAAACCTACTGACTCTTACAGCTATCTCTTGTACTCTTCCTCCCATCCCAGATTGTGTAAGGATTCTATTCCTTTTTCTCAGCTTCTTAGGTTGCAACGTTATGTACTGAGGTTGTTGATTTTCATGATCAAGCTCACAGAATGTTAGATTTCTTCGGCCAACGAGGTTATCCAGAACATATCACTTCATCCTGGAACCGCATCAGCCATATACTGTGACAACAACCCCTCACTCTTGAACCATACACCTCTATCTACTTCTGAGTGTACTGGAGTCATCTTTGAATCTACTCCATTCACATAAAGCTAGCTAGTTAACCACTTCACAACTCCTGTATCTTCTTCTTCTTCAAACTTTCAACAAAAATATAAAGAAACATCACTCTCTACCACAGGCCAGGTCTAAACCCCAGCTTAAACAAAATGATTAACTTCAAAAAACAAATCATAGATCTTCCATGTACGACCGCAGTTGATTTGTGTAATCATTGCTGACCATATCATCTTCTATCTCATCACTTTCATCTTCTTCTTCCTCCTCCTCTGTGTGATCACACTGGTTATCTGTGAAGATAAATCATACATTTCTTTGACCCAATATTTAATATCATGTGACAGTTTTTTATATGTCTCATCTTAATACACAACAGCAACAAACTACGGACGTTATCTTGAACATTTACATAACTTCAATACTTTCTGAAAACTCACTTTTTTTGGAACAGGCAAGTCTGTTAAAAAATTTAATTAACAAGAAAAAAAAACCACAGACAACTTAGGCATTACTGTAAGTGACAACAACTCAGACATTACTGTGAGTGACAACAACTCAGATATTACTGTAAGTCTGACAACTCAGACATTACTGTAAGTGACAACAACTTGGGTATTACTGTAAGTGGCAACAAATCAGACATTAAGACATTACTGTAAGTGACAACACCTCTTCACATTATATCAACAATTCTTCACATTACTGCAAATCACAATAAAAACATCAATAATTCTAACATCAATCATGTGAAAATGAAACATTAACAATCCAAACTCAACAATAACTTACAATAAAACATCCATTCAAATGTCAATACAAGCTTAAAAAAACAAATATTAGGGCATGTCGCAGCAGAAACATCAGCAACTGTAACAAATACTCCAGGTCAAACAGAAACATCAGAAACTGTAAGAAATATTCAAAATCAATAAACATTGCCTTACCTTGAAAAATCTGGTTACCAACATCAAGATCAAGAAATTCCTTGTTCATATCTGCAGCATTTTCATACACCTGAACAGAAGAGTTGAACATGTAATGAGCAATAAATACATCAGAATAATCTGTTTGCAACAAATTTATAAATTATGTGGTGAAGTAATATTGTGCAAGTTTGGATGTACCCATATAAACCTCATAGTTTAGCACACCAGCCCACAGGAATAACACGGAGGTCATACCATTTATGCACATAAAACAACCTACATGATGTCTGAGAATTGGTTTAGGCACAAGTGCCTTGTATGACTGTCTGGACTGGACTCTGGAGGGTGAAACCAGTCCTTACAACCCCTTTAAAGGCTCTAGTAAGGTTGGAAATCTTACATCTAAAATTTACATAAACAAAATGTGTGCAAACAGGGGAGGATAAACAGAGTTTTCAATCATTAATAACTGGACAGAAATTAAATGTCAGAACATTTCAACACGTAGGCAGAAAGCTCTGGGGACAAATCATGAAGACTATGAGGAAAGTATAAATAATGGGGACAAATCATGAAGACTATGAGGAAAGTATAAATAATGGGGACAAATCAAGAAGACTATGAGGAAAGTATAAATAATGGGGACAAATCAAGAAGACTATGAGGAAAGTATAAATAATGGGGACAAATCATGAAGACTATGAGGAAAGTATAAATAATGGGGACAAATCATGAAGACTATGAGGAAAGTATAAAAAAAGGGGACAAATCATGAAGACTATGAGGAAAGTATAAATAATGGGGACAAATCAAGAAGACTATGAGGAAAGTATAAATAATGGGGACAAATCATGAAGACTATGAGGAAAGTATAAATAATGGGGACAAATCAAGAAGACTATGAGGAAAGTATAAATAATGGGGACAAATCAAGAAGACTATGAGGAAAGTATAAATAATGGGGACAAATCATGAAGACTATGAGGAAAGTATAAATAATGAGGACAAATCAAGAAGACTATGAGGAAAGTATAAATAATATACAAAGTAAGAAACTGTACACAAACTCATATACAAAGTAAGAAACTGTACACAAACTCATATACAAAGTAAGAAACTGTACACAAACTCATATACAAAGTAAGAAACTGTACACAAACTCATATACAAAGTAAGAAACTGTACACAAACTCGAGTTATTCAAAAATAAATTACTTACAACTCAAAATTAAACAAATGAGAATGTACTGCACATACAATAGAAACAATTTTTTTTAAAAAAATGACTAGATGTGACACGAAGATAAAGAATACATCAAAGACTAAACATCAAAGTAAATACAAGATAAGATTAGAAATAGTGAGAAATGTTTCTGCCATACATACCCCAAGTTATAACTAAGTCTGACAATGAAGTTAATCTGTCTGATTCCACATGACCTTTCAGATAAAACATCAAATTTAATTACACAGAAGTCAAGGGACTAATCAATGAAAGATGCTGTCTCGGGAATGTGTTTTATAAGTAAGGGATATTTTTTTCACATCACATAACACTATGCCTTTAGGCATAAAGAGCAGATGAAAGTTGCTTGGAGAACTGAACAGAAGTAGCAGAGATGTCTTCTTTTACAATAACAACAACTTACCAGTCCTACGGGGAGGACAGAAGATATGCTGCTGGCATTGTCAGAAACAGAATCCAAAGATCTAACAGTATTTTGTTTTTGTCTGACTTTACTGGCATCATGAAAATTTGACTGTTCTTCCTGCATCTTGATAAGACTCAACAGTGCAAGTTCTTCTATCTGTAAACAACACAAGTAAACAAAACAAGTGCATTTTACAGGTAAGCTATTCTATCTGTAAAAAAATATGTTCACTTTACAAGTAAACTCTTCTATCTGTAAACAAAATATGTTCACTTTAAAGGCAAACTTCTATCTGTAAACAGCACAACTCACTTGACAAAATAATGAAAAATATAAACAAGATATATTCTCCATGTTGAGCATAAGAAAAAACATGACACTCCACAAGTATTTTGGGATGAAGTAAGGGTGACGGTATTGATCCTTCCTTATAGTTAAGTATATTCTCGCGACTCACTCGAATAATAACTGCGAAGCCATATATTTCAGCACTTACGATCTATTTTCATCTCATTTTAAGTATGTAACACAATTATTTTATATATCTTTCGACTCAATATAAAAAGACAATTTGACAAACATTGCAATAGCAGGCGATCATCATAGTACCAATAAAGGGTTATGAACCTTAAGCCTGTTAAGTTGGTCCTGAAACTTTCCTAGCATTTCCTTTAACACTTTCTCCTCTTCTTGTAGCATTAATTTTTCTTTGAAATAATTATAATGCGCTGATCTCGAAGGTGTCATCCTTGCTCTCCTCTGTGTCTTTCTGTAACTCGCTAGAAACTATACGTACTTTCGTGTGCACATTTGTGCAAGCTAAAAAGTAATTCTGGTTATGTCAAGGAAACGAAACAACGATAATTGTTCGAATAGTGTTCTTTACTAACGTCAATTTCTTATATATATATAATCTTATCTCCTTCCCGTGCCGTTAAACGTCACATAGGGCTCGCAAGGTAGTTCGCCTATTTTCCTGTTTTCAGCGAGCTTTTTAACCTCATCAAGGGATTTTATGCGTATTAATTTGTCCTCTTTAGAGTTTCACGTGGTCTGCATCTTTTTTTTTTCGGCCTGTTGTGATCCACTTGATAGTTTGTTTTGGATTCTATGATCATTTCTTATCATCACATGACAAACATATGTCCATCTCCTTTTCCTGATCATCCATGAGATTGGTAGTTGTTCAGTCATCTTTCTTATCTCTGCATTGATCTTGAATTCGTTCCACTTGATGCTGAGTATCTTCCTTAGGCATTTGTTTTCAAAAGAGTCTAGTTTATTGTCTATTTCTTAATTAAGTTGCTTTCCAGCTTTCGCGTACATAAATGAGGGTGGATATTATATTTGAATTGAATAGTCTTAACTTGGTTTTTGTGCTTATAACTTTTGAATGCCATATGTTCTCAAGATTCTTGAAGATCGATGCTACTTTTAAATTCTTATTCTAACTTCCTTTCTGGTGTCACCATCCTGGTCTATGTAGCTGGCAAGGTATGCAAATT
Source organism: Achatina immaculata (assembly GCA_009760885.1). NCBI lineage: Eukaryota > Metazoa > Mollusca > Gastropoda > Stylommatophora > Achatinidae > Lissachatina > Lissachatina immaculata. The sequence goes on along the minus strand of CM019713.1, from coordinate 22,627,501 downwards.
GATTGACTTCTTCAACATCTGTCCCGTCTACGTGTATTTTTCCATTTTGATTAATGGGAAATTTCATTATTTTTGTTTTGTCTTTGTTAATTTCAAGTCCTATTTTGCTCTGCAGTGAAGACAGGATATTTTTTTTCCTTGCATGGAGTTCACATTGTTACTGATAAGAGTTATGTCATCAGTAAAATCAAAATCTTCTAGTTCGGTCCCATGTACCCAATCAATACCCGTGTTACCTGTGCAGCAATTTTTTTTAAATTATGAAGTCTATTCATCATCATCATCATCATCAGGTGACGTGCCGAGTGGCGTTGGCTATTATGCTTCTCCAGAGTACACGATCCTTCATGCAGGCCACCAGCTCAGTTGTTTATCTCCTCTCACACCATCCCGTCAGACTGCCCAGTATCATTTCTCTTGGTCTTCCTCTTGATCTTCTTCCTTCTATTTTTTCTGTTGTTATAATATTTTCAATGCCCCCTCTTCTCATTGCATGTCCTATGAAAGTACATTGTCTCTCTCTCTCTCTCTCTCTCTCTCTCTCTTACGTTTTTGACAAGATTTTTTGTCTCTCCAGCTCTTCTCATTCATTCTTCATTAGTTATTTTTGCTGTCCAGGGGATTCGCAACATTCTTCTAATAAACCACATTTCTGCCGCTTCCAATGATTTTTGTACAGACCTGCCTATTGTCCATGATTCACTTCCTTATAACAAGATAGGTTAGGTTCAATATAGCATTTTAGGACTCGTTTTCTAACATTCATTGCTAAGGATGTGTTAGGTAATATGTTTCTCATTCTCTGAAATGCAGTCTTTGCATGAAGTCTATTACAATTCCAAAAAGCAAAGGAGACAGTATACATCCTTATTTCACGCCTGTTTCAATCTGAAACCATTCACTCGTCCCTTCTTCTGTTTTGACTGCACAAACATATCCATTGTATATGTCACTTTAACAAGTAATTAATACAAATAACAGAAATACTGACCATACATCTATATCATACAATTTTTAAAAATCAAGATTCTCTCTCTCTCTCTCTCTCTCTCTGAACCTTAAGTGCCCAGGGCACATGGGGCTTCCGCAAGGGTTTTCCACAAATGCTTGTCCTTCGCCTTTTTTTCTGCTCTTGCCCAGGTGAGCCCTCTATTGCTCAACATCCTTTCTGTTGTTCTTCTCCATGTCTCTTTTGGTCTACCCTTACTTCTGCTCCCCTGTGGTGTCCATCTTAGTGCTATTTTTGGTAGTGAGTTGTCAGTCATTCGGAGCACATGTCCCAACCATCGCCAGCGTCTTTCCTCAGTGATTGTTGTCAGTGGCTTCATCTCCATTTCTGCCAATAAGATGTTATTTCTTATGGTGTTTGGCCAAAATATTTGTCTAATTCTTCGTAAACACTTAGTCTTCAACTTGTTTTCTATGGTTTTGGTGATTTTCCAGCATTCACTTCCATAGAGTAGTACACTTCGAAAATTACTCTTAAATATCCTGATTTTCATATTTATGCTTAGTTTTTTTTTTTATCTCCATAGAGTCTGCAGCATTGCAAAAGCCTGGAAAAATCAAGATTACTGCATAATTTGTAACTGTCATTAATTAATTCTCTCTGTTCTTCTTGAACAATAGCACTTATATGAAAAAAAGTTTCAGATTCTAAATACCGAAGCTAATGTAAAATATGACAGCATCCTGCTTGAATGATTGTAAATGTTCTGATTGCAAGCAAGAAATATGTATGTCAGCTAATGAAGTTTAGTTTGTTAAATATATTCAGCTGGTGTATTTCAAACATCTTGCTTTGCGATCGCTGGTTGTCGATCCGTGATACTAGTTCCTAACCCATGTGTTCAATGTTTCACACATCTTGCTTTGCGATCGCTGGTTGTCGATCCGTGATACTAGTTCTAACCAACGTGTTCAATGTTTCACACATCTTGCTTTGCGATCGTTGGTTGTTGATCTAGCTCCCAGCCTTTTTTTCGAGTGGCGGAATCACGGAGCCTGTTGTTATAAGCTTTGGTCCTCCCATTCCTTTTGGTATTAAATGAAAAACGTACATAAATTCCTAGGAACCTACACAAGAAACTTTCTGCGCGAATACTCATATGACTTCCGCTGAAGTTGGAAACCAATGCTCGGTGTTGTTTTATAGCTTCAGTCAGTGTTATAGCGTTCTAGGACTGGATCTTAGTAATGTTGCCCGTAATTCTCTTATACTTGGCCAGTCAGCCTGGACAGATTTCCTAGATTTAAAAACTGGTCGGTTTCGGGGAATCAAACATTACAGAAAGCGAGATGCGAATCAAACTAGATCTAAATTTGTTGCAACCCTCAGTAAAGTACTGTCTTGTTGTCATGTCTTATACCAAGATTTGGTATTAATCTTTTCTGGAACTGAACCTACGGCTTAGGAAGAAAGAAAGCATATCTAAGTGCAGTTTGCTATGACTTGAGATTAACCTAAGCTGGCGATGAACACACTTAGTTGTGGGTGGCTGCTGCAACAGACTACAGTATCTCGCAAGATAAAAGATTATAGCTTCGTGTATTAGCATTTTGTGGGCTGGGCATCTGTTAAGAACAGGCATTGTCAAGTGCGACGCTGTTTGGAAGAAAAAAAAACCAATGAGAACTATGGCAGTGTGGTGCTAAAAGCAAAGCCATTCCAAGCAGCAGGGAAAGTACCATAGCAGTGTGGTGCTAAATGCAAAGCCATTCCAAGCAGCAGGGAAAGTAGTCTGAAAAGAATGCAAATTGATCGTCTTGCGCTTTCCTCTCCCCCCCCCCCCCAAACTTTTTTCCTCGCCCCTCCCCCATACGTTCTGAATTAAAGCTGAACACTCTCTGCATCACAATTTACTTCTATATCTGCGCCTTTCGGCTTGATACACCCGAATTCAGCCTGAGCTATTTTTGCCAGTTTTGCCTTGCCATTTCGATAATTCGCCAGAACCGTAGACTGTTACTAGGGTAGACGAAAGACTAGTGCCCTCGCTAGCTCTAGCTCGCCGGTCCTGTACACAGGCAGTCAGATATGGTTGGTCAGTTCTGACACGATCAGCTACAGACTGCTGATATCTATCTCACTGAGTTTGAATACTGATTCTTGTGTCTTTTCTACCCCTTTATTTATTTGTTTAATACAGCTACATGTATCTTAATATACTTGTGCATGTATCGTGAGTTATGAAGTCATGCATCTCAAAGACAAGCAGTTACTGTATATTATTATAAATACTTTTTTTTCTACTTTCAGTGTTTCTGTCTCTTCGCCTTGTGTTCGAAGTATTATATCGTTGTTTCAGTTTGTTTTTTCTTCGTATTAAACTCGCTGAATTGAAAAACTAAAAACAACAAATAAATCATTAGTAATGCATTAAAAACAAAAAAAAAATCAAACGTGAAATCTTAAATCGTAACCAACTTGTTTGATTCACACTCTCACGCACTTCTGTACATCTCGCCGAGTCTCGCGATACTTAGGTGTGGTAAAACTAGAGCAAGATGGCGACACACTTTGTCCATTAATTAACATGTAGCAGACGTTATCTCGGATCTATCCAGTGGATTACTTTTTCACGATGGCTGACACTGATGTTGATATATCAAGCCTTCCAGATGATGTGCGTGAACGTCTGGCTGAGCTTGATCTTGAGTTATCCGAAGGTAAGTAGAATGTATTGCAGTTGCGGAAGATCTCTCTGTACTGAGTCATTTTCATAATAATTTTGATTCTGATTTCTGTTTGCTCTGCAGTCTGCACATGATTCAGACCAGCACAGATGCAGTCATGCATACTTTGGTTTTATTAAAAATGCAGAAAAAAACACGGAATGTAGGAAATAGAAGTGCTTATTATTATCTTAACATTGTCGCCGAGTCAACAAGGGGATTGTTAACGGAGTCCGTCTAAAGCAACACAACACAATATAACACAAAGAGGTAGTCTTAAGACAATAATTATAACACAGTATAACAGAAAAGAAGTAATCGCAGAGGCACTACATTATAACACATTATGTTGTTTTCTTAATCTTAGAGTGTTTATTGTCTGTCTGAGGTTGTTTTGAGGTGACATGCTCACTGGATATTTTGATTCTTTTGTCTATGGCAAAGAAATCTTATTACATAATAGATCTCAAGGTATATCTCTAGGGCTTCTAAGCACATTCACAGTGCCCCATTTTATATCCTTTCCAGCCTTTCTGTCAGTGTTTGAATAAATTTTTAGATTTCCAGGACTTAATCCACATAAAAAAATGTCAGTAATTTGCTCACATAAATCTGTCAGTGGCATCAGTGCGTTGGTGAAAAACATTGCTTCTAGGGTTAACCAGTTCCCTCAAATGTTTCACCAGTTAGGTATATTAATTCTTCTTGCAGCACTTGAACAAATTGAAAATGATCTTTTATTTGATGGGATACAAGGATAATTCGTTAAATACTGTATACAGTAATTCTCTTAATGCAAAGTTACCTGCTTCATAGTTTCAGTTGAATCTTTAAAACAGTTTCCACCTTATTGTAATGAGGTTTCTGCTCAGTCAGTCATTTGCATGTCCCTTGCAGAACTTTTGCCTCCCTAACAGCTCTCCTGTAGGTCTCTTAGTTGTAAGCCAGATGCCCTGCTGCTCATGCATCTATTTCCAGATTATCAACGATGTCTTCAGTATTTTCAACGATGTCTTCAGTGATATTTTCAGTGTTTTCAATGATGTCTTCAATGATGTCTTCAATGATGTTTTCAATGATGTCTTCAGTTGTGTCTTCAGTGATGTCTTGAATGATATTTTCAACGATATTTGTTGTAATTTTCTGCAAGTTCAAGCATTATTAACTCCTGGAAATTTTTGTTTAGCACTTTTTTTTTTCCAAGTCTGAACTACTTCTCCTCCTCTTCCTCTTGTTTTCTTCAATCTCCCTTGAACTGTGGCTGATGTTCTTTTGCAGCTGTTGTGGTGAAAATGTTGAGGTACAGCATTGTGTTGGCTTGGGACTGGGTTATGGTGGCAGTTTTTTTCAGTCTCAGAGTGGAGCTAGACAAGCAGGGAATGTGCAGTGTTTCCTTAGCTGACTACTACCATGGGGGCTGATCCTTACCCCATAAACTAGACAAGGCCTACAAGTGGGGAGATTGGATAGAGTCTTGGTTATCTATGCTTCACCAACCCTGATACTACCATGGGGGCTGATCCCTACCCCATAAACCAGACAAGGCCTACAAGTGGGGAGATTGGATAGAGACTTGGTTATCTATGCTTCACCAACCCTGATACTAGCATGTCAGCTATGGTTCACAAACTGCCAAATCAGACTGTGTCTTCACCCCCTGCAAGTCTCAACAGAAGATGCTAAAGAACTTACTTGTTTTGCTTCACTTCTGCTCACAAAAATCTGTCTTTTGCTCTCTTGCATCATCATCATGTGCCTTCTCCAGAACAAGTTGACAGTAATGAATCTCCAGTTTTCTTGCTCCCTTGCCTTCATGGTGCATTCAGCAAGATTGTATCACGTTAATTTTTGTATATTATCTTCCAGTCTACATATTTATCTTTTTCTTTCCATCGTTCCTTCTAGTATGGACTTCAGTATATTGTTATGTCATTTGATATGCCTGAAGAATCTTGTTTTCTTGATCTGTATTTCATTCAGAAGTTGCTCCAAAACTTGTGCATTTGTTCTTGTTTGTTTTTTTTTCATTTTCCATGATATATGACCTAGTTTTCTGAAGATCTACATTTCAACTGCATTTATCTGTGTCTCCAACTTTTTGCTTAGTGTCTAGGTTTCTGTGCAGTAAGACATAATAGATACAGCTCTGTTGCACCTTGTATCTTACATAGACTGCTGATCTGAGTTGGATTTTGTGTAAAAGGATTGCATTGTGCTAATTATTTTGTTGAAAAATAAAAACAAAAAAATTCTTCCACACAGAATGAAGGGAACAGACAGATTTGGTGAGGGACAAAATTATATATCTAAATGTCCTTGATGTGTCTTTTTGTACATAGAGAATTTAAACTCATAATATTATTGGGTTGTAGATTTTGAAGGAAGTGGAACCTAGTAAGTTATTCAGTTGAATTATGCTATTCATATCTAACTATATTTTCAGCTTCATACATATTATTCGTCAGAGATATCTTAATAACAACAGCTAAAGACATGGTTCCAGTAAAGAAAACACAGAAGAATGGATGGATTACAGCAGGCACACTAGAACTAATAAAACAGTGTAGAGAAATGAAGACACAGTGGAAAGTGACAAACAACAAAGAGAACTATAAAGAAGTACAAAGAAACATAAGAAAAGACAAAAAACAATACATACAAGATTGTTATGAAAGAATAGAAGGACATTAGAAGTGTGGAAGAGATAATGAAATGTTTAAAGAAATGAAGACATTGATGAGAAATGTCACACCTAAGCTAAATGTAATTTGTGACAAGATGGGGAATATTTTGACAGAGACAGGAAATTCTAGAAAGATGGAAGGAATATTGCAGAGGAATGTATGAAACAACTGACTGTGAAAGCAGAAATCAACAGTGTGAATTATTATTGGAGGAGAAAGAACCCGAACCAATATTAGAAGAAGTTTTATGGGCAATAAAGAATCTGAAAAATGGTAAATCACCAGGATGTGATGAGATAACAGCTGAATTTATTAAAGCAGGAGGAAAGGAATGTGCAACAATCTATCATGCACTATGTAAAAAGATATGGCATTCAGGTATTTGGCCAAAATAATGGAAAAGAACTGTATTCATACCACTGCCAAAAAAGTGTAACCTGAAATTATCCACAAACTACAGAACTGTTGCCCTGATTAGTCATGCCAATAAAATTGTGTTAAAAATCATAATGGGTAGACTTCATAAGAAAATAGAAGAAGAAGTCAGTATGGTCCAAGCTGGTTTTAGGCAAGGAAGAGGATCAAAAGATCATATATTTAATATAAGATTAATAATAGAGAAATGCAGAGAATTTAATGTGAATCTATATTTAGTCTTTATAGACTACTCAAAGGTTTGATTGTGTACAACACCAAAAACTTGTGGGAAATAATGGAAAAAATGGGATTTCCAACACATTTGATACAATTAACATCACTGCTGTATCTAGATCAACAAGCAACAGTTAGAATAAATGGTGAAACAACAACTTGGTTTGACATAAAACAAGGGGTCCAATAGGGGTGCATATTGTCGCCACACTTATTTAACTTGTATACTGAAAATATAATGAGGAATATTAGAGAAGATGTAGACAAAGAATATTATGATGCCATAACAATTGGAGATTATGAAATACCAGAGATTAGATAAGCTCATGACACAGTATTACTGTCCACAACACAAAAAGGAATGGAAAAACTATTTATGCCAGTCCAAAAGAATAGTGAAGAGCAAAACCTCTATCTTAATACGAAGAAAACTAAATTGATGACAATTGACAAAACAAAAAGGCAGCTGAAATATGTATCAATGTGGAAAAACTGAAAGAGGTGGAAAGTTTTGAATATCTTGGATCACTACTAACTAATAATGGAGATACAATGAGGGAAATTAAAAGGAGGACATCTATCGCTCTTCAGAAAGTAAAACAACTAAAGAATCTGTGGAGAGGAACAGACAGAACTACAAAAATAAGATTTTTAAGGGCATACATCTTTCCCATTGCAACATATGCCTGTGAGACCTGGACACTTAACAAAACAGCTGAGAAACACATAAATGCCTTTGAGTGTAAATGCTACAGAAGAGTTCTTCAAATACCATGGACACAAAAAAGAACAAATATATCCATACTACAAGAACTACATTAATTGAAGAAGGCTGGCTAGTAAAGAGGATTAAAGAGAGAGAAAACTTAAATATTTTGGACACATTAAACGTCATGATAATCTGGAGAAAACCATCTTGGAAGGGTACATAATGGGAAAAAGAAAGAGAGGAAGACAAAGGTGAAGATGGCTGCAAGACATCGTTAATGATCTGCAAATGGATGCATTAGCTTCAGGCCATCTTGCTCACAACCGAGAGGCCTACAGGAGTGCTGTTAGGGAGGCAAAGTTCTGCAAGGGACACGCAAATGAATGAATGAATGACATATTATTAAAGTTATAAGACAGTGAGGCAGCTTCTGTTGGCATGTCTTTTTACCTCAATATTTTCCATGAATATAACATTTTTCTCTCTGTTTTTGTGCTTAAAGTTAATATTGTTCTTCACCAGTTTTGTATGTGTGTTTTTGTTTTTGTGTGTGTATGTATGGTGGGGGGGGGGGGGGTTGGGTTACACCCTAAAAAGATTCACTGAACAAACAAAAAAAAACATCATCAGTGGTAAAGAGTAATGTTGTGTTAATACTGAGGTAGAATATCATAGAAAAATGGTATCCTTTGTCTAATCATTTGTTTTTTTTTTTAAATTATGGTAGTCGTATGTGAGTATAAGCATGCTCATAAGCAAATTATGACTAGTTTAGTTTACTAATTAATGGACTCCACAAAAAAAAATTGTCTCTTGGTTATAGAAATAGGATACAGTAGAGACTAACAAGAAAGTGTTTACTGTCAGATACTGGAAGTAACAGCTTTGTTTTGACGTGCTGTCTTAAGTGTGGGTAACTGTCAACCTGCAGTAAACAAAACTGGAGACATGAACTGACTGAACTGAGACGTGTGTAGCCTGTGCTGGGTAGAGGTGTGGCTGTGTACTGTACTTTCATTGTTGAGTGTTGGAAGGTGTGAGGCATACCCAGAGTTAGGCTGCTACTCAGTGTGATACTCATTGAAATGCTGTAGCAAACAACACGTGCCTGCCAGGAAATATAAGCCCAGTAATTGTGTGCTCTTCTTTTAAGTGGACAACATAATTATCACTATGAGCTTAACAAATAGTCATCACATACAAGGGTGTTGTTGTGCTTTACATGGTGTTAAACTATCATTAAAGATCAGTACATTTACATAGGCTGACTTTCTCAGATTCTGTTGTGCTTGCTTAGATCTTAAATGATATAAGATGTTGGCCATCAACAGTAAAGATAAATGCTATGGCTACTTGTGATGGGTTTCTTTTTCACAGACATTAGTTATATTTTCATGTTGTATTTTAATTTGTTTAAATTTTTTTTTCTGTCAGGTTTTTATCACTTTGACCTGGCAGTACTTCTTTGTTTCTCCTAGCAATATTCTAGTTAATCCAGTTGTTTTAATTTTATTTCTCCTCACCGTGGTCTAGCTAAATCAGTTGTTTTAAATTTTATCTCTCCTCGCCATCATATTAGCTAAACCAATGATTTTAAGTGTAAACCTTTACATATCTCTCATTTTATGGTCATGTCCCTCTTTACATCCTGTCTCACTTTCTGATTATGTCCCTCTCTACATCCTATCTCATTTTCTGATCATGTCCCTCTCTACATTCTATCTTACTTTCTGATCATGTCCCTCTCTACATTCTATCTCACTTTCTGATCCTGTCCCTCTTTACATCCTGTCTCACTTTCTGATTATGTCCCTGTCTACATCCTATCTCACTTTCTGATCTTGTCCCTCTCTACATTCTATCTCACTTTCTGATCATGTCCCTCTCTACATTCTATCTCACTTTCTGACCATGTCCCTCTCTACATTCTATCTCACTTTCTGATCATGTCCCTCTCTACATCCTATCTCACTTTCTGATCATGTCCCTCTCTACATCCTATCTCATTTTCTGATCATGTCCCTCTCTACATCCTATCTCACTTTCTGATCATATCCCTCTCTACATCCTATCTCACTTTCTGATCATGTCCCTCACTACATCCTATTTCACTTTCTGATTTTGTCCCTCTCTACATCCTATCTCACTTTCTGATTGTCTCCCTCACTACATCCTATCTCACTTTCTGATCATGTCCCACTCTACATTCTTTTACATCCTATCTCACTTTCTGATCATATCCCTATCTACATTCTTGTACATCCTATCTCACTTTCTGACTGTGTCCCTCACTACATCCTATCTCACTTTCTGATAATGTCCCTCTCTACATCCTATCTCACTTTCTGATCATGTCCCTCACTACATCCTATCTCACTTTCTGACCATGTCCCTCTCTACATCCTGTCTCACTTTCTGATCATGTCCCTCTCTACATTCTTATACATCCTATCTCACTTTCTGATTATGTCCCTATCTACATCCTATCTCACTTTCTGATCATGTCCCTCTCTACATTCTTATTCATCCTATCTCACTTTCTGATCATGTCCCTCTCTACATTCTTATACATCCTATCTCACTTTCTGATCATGTCCCTCTCTACATTCTTATACATCCTATCTCACTTTCTGATTATTCCCTATCTACATCCTATCTCACTTTCTGATCATGTCCCTCTCTACATTCTTATACATCCTATCTCACTTTCTGATCATGTCCCTATCTACATCCTATCTCACTTTCTGATCATGTCCCTCACTACATCCTATCTCACTTTCTGACCATGTCCTTCTCTACATCCTGTCTCACTTTCTGATCATGTCCCTCTCTACATTCTTATTTATCCTATCTCACTTTCTGATCATGTCCCTCTCTGCATTCTTATACATCCTATCTCACTTTCTGATCATGTCCCTCTCTACATTCTTATACATACTATCTCACTTTCTGATCATGTCCCTATCTACATCCTGTCTCACTTTCATGTCCCTCTCTACATCCTGTCTCACTTCCTGATCATGTCCCTCTCTACATTCTTATTCATCCTATCTCACTTTCTGATCATGTCCCTCTCTACATTCTTATACATCCTATCTCACTTTCTGATCATGTCCCTCTCTACATTCTTATAATACTATCTCACTTTCTGATCATGCCCCTATCTACATCCTATCTCACTTTCTGATCATGTCCCTCTCTACATCCTATCTCACTTTCTGATCATGTCCCTATCTACATACTATCTCACTTTCTGATCATGTCCCTATCTACATCCTATCTCACTTTCTGATCATGTCTCTCTCTACATCCTATCTCACTTTCTGATCATGTCCCTATCTACATCCTATCTCACTTTCTTATCATGTCCCCTCTACATCCTATCTCACTTTCTGATCATGTCCCACTCAACAGCCTATCTCACTTTCCCACATTCTTGAGTTAGTTTTAAATAGCGTCTTATCTTCTAGTTTCCATGTAGTTTACCATTATCTTCAAGTCGAAGATGGAGTTAAAAAAAAATAAGCGCAGTGGTTATTAATTCAAATAAAATGTACAGATATGACTGCAAACTGCGTAGTCCACGCCACGTCCACTACAAGTCTGCCACTGGTTCACTCATACCTGGATTACTTGAGGGGAAAAAAAAATCTTCCTATTGGCTGTTTAGCCACCTATGTACCGCCTTTTTTTAATTTCGTTTTTTTTTTAAAGACGTCTGACTGTAGCTCACCATATCCCAACCTTTTGTCTCGTGCTTTCGGTTACAGATTTCTTTCTGGCCTACAAGAACGATGTATCTGAGCCATTTTATGTTTCATATTTATATTCACAACACTTGATATATGCTTGTGTAGTATTTCGTGAGTTGAGAATGATGTAGTGTGTATTGTGTGTTTTATAACGTTTTGTGAGTTAAAAATGATGTGTATATTGTGTGTCTTATAATTTTTTGTGAGTTAAGAATGATGCAGCGTGTGTGTGTTTTATAACGTTTCATGAGCTACATGGTCGCAGTCGGTGACGTGATTCTCCTAGTCATGTCACTTATTAACAGGCGATCCTTTGACCTTTTCAGCCCTATCTGTTTCGGCCTGGCCCAGGCGTCCAAGAACAGATCGCTCGTTGTTGTTTGTATGTAACAGCTGCTGGCTCAGAACAAGCTCAGCATTTTCTGCCCAGCCTTTGTTTGGGTTTCACATCCGTTTGTGTGTGCGTGCGTGTATGCGTGTTGTATGTGTTTTTTTCCTCAGTATAAGAATTCTGTGTCTGTCTGATAGATGTACACTGTTGTTCTGCATATGTCAGTCTTCCCTGCCGACAACACACACTCTGGCAACGCCACACAATTGACAGAGAGGAATCAGAATGGTGATGTCTGTAGCTAGTGTACAAGTTTAACATTGTTGGCAATCTAGTCTCTGTCACGCCAGCCAAGACCAGGCGTCCTTCGTCCTTGCAGTTCTCAGTAGAAACAGGCTTTTAACGATATAGAGATGGACATGGTCCTTGTTGAGAGTTTAACAGTATGTTATAGATGGTAGTTGCTCGAGTGTTCTTTCTGTAGTTAGCTTCTTTTCGGTTTCTTCCCCACAAATTGTAACTTACTGTCGTCTAACCAGGTTCACGGAAAGTCCAGTCTCTGGTGTTTATATTAGGGTTGCCCAGGCACTCCTTAGTTAGAGGACAGCTTGTGCATACTTCCTCATGAACTGTTTGTTTTACCCACCACCTGGGAATGTTGACCTGCTCATCACATTTCTGTAAATGACAGTGTACTGAACGCAAGCCTTTACTGTTTTGTTGTGCTGGCACATGTTCTTTGTGTTTTCCCATTCACCTGAGATATACCTTCCTTCACTGCATTTCTTTCTAATACCTGGACTTTAAAAAAAAATGACTTGTAGGTTGTTTTCCTCAAGGTATTTATGAAGTATTATTACAGGGAGTTTTATATCAGCCCGAAGTTTCCTACATAATACATGGTTATATCTTTTCACGGTCTGGAGGCATGTAACAGCTATAGTGTAGTAATGAAACAGAGCTGGTCAAGACCATACTGCAGCACTTCGCGGCGAGAATGGGAGCAGGTTCCATCACGTCGGTTTGAGTAGGGATCCGTGTTTACATGATGGCAAAACCTACAGAGAATTTCTGTGTGTCACGACCTCGTTTCTTTCCGGGTGTCACGATCTCTTATGTCTGCTGAGCAGTTACTAAAGACTATGTCAACAAAACACCTTTTTTTGGGGTGCTAGTTGGCTAAGTCGATAGTACGCTGTTCTCTCGTGGCTAGACGGCTGCTCGTCCTACCGGAGTCCGTGTTCGAATCCCAGGTAATTCTCTTGTGATTTTTCTTTCTCTCACGTCTCACTAAAGTGCTTTGTCTACGATTTTTTCCAGGTCTAATCCTACAATATTTGTTATCTTACTTTACCGTACCAAAACCTCGTAGTTTCCTATTTATAAAAAATTGTTCCTATAGTCACTGCTGTATTTAGACCAACAAGCAGCAGTAAGAATAAATGGTGAAACAACAAGTTGGTTTGACATAAAACAAGGGGTCCGTCAGGGGTGCATATTGTCACCCTACTTATTTAACTTGTATACTGAAAATATAATGAGGAATGTTAGAGAAGATGTAGACAAAGAATATTACGATGCCATAACAGTTGGAGGTTATGAAATACCAGAGATTAGATATGCTGATGACACAGTATTGCTGTCCACAACACAAGAAGGAATGGAAAAACTAATTATGTCAGTCCGCAAGAACAGCGAAGAGCAGAACCTCTATCTTAATGCAAAGAAAACTAAAGTGATGACAACTGACAAAACAAACAAGGCAACTGAAATATGTATCAATGAGGAAAAACTGGAAGAAGTGGAGAGTTTTGAATATCTTGGATCACTACTAACTAATAATGGAGATACAATGAGGGAAATTAAACGGAGGACATCTATTGCTCTTCAGAAAGTAAAACAAATAAAGAATCTGTGGAGAGGAGCAGACAGAACCACAAAAATAAGATTTTTAAGGGCATGCATCTTTCCTATCGCAACATATGCCTGTGAGACCTGGACACTTAACAAAACAGCTGAGAAGCACATAAATGCCTTTGAATGTAAATGCTATAGAAGAGTTCTCCAGATATCGTGGACACAAAAAAGAACAAATATATCTATACTACAAGAGCTTAATATTGAAGAAGGCTGGCTAGTAAAGAGGATTAAAGAGAGAAAACTTAAATATTTTGGCCACATTAAACGTCATGATAATTTAGAGAAGACCGTATTGGAAGGATACATAATGGGAAAAAGAAAAAGAGGAAGACCGAAACGAAGATGGCTGCAAGACATCGTTGATGATCTGGAAATGGATGCAGCAGCAGCAGGCCATCTTGCTCACAACCGAGAGGCCTACAGGAGTGCTGTTTGGGAGGCAAAGTTCCGCAAGGGACATGCAAAGGAATGAATGAATGAATGTTCCTATAGAGAACTAGTTCTTCGGGTTCTAGGAATTAAGAACAATACCATAGTCCACTCCCCATCCGAGTTGATTCCCGCGTTTGAGATAACATCCTACAGCTGACAGCTTGCGCCAGGGTTGACGAACCATAGCCGACAAAGACCCTCCTAGCAGTGCCTCTGGTAGCACCGTAGTCTGGCTGAGTGAATAGGAATCAAAATGGAAAGGCTAAACGTGTCCTAAAAAATACGCCGAATCGAAGTAGGATGTTTCTGGCCGAAAGGCTCAGAGATGACAGCCTAGCTGCAAACTGTGACACTACACAAACAACTGTTTTTTTTCTAGGGCTATAAAAGAAGAAGAAGAAGAAGTGATATGTTGAGAATGGCATAGATAGTCAAAAGCTTATTTACAAAAATGTCTCATGTACAGAAAGATAGCAACAGTCGTCAGTGATTCGTGGGCTTGGTTTCTTACTTTCTTGGTTGTAGTTAGGGGAGGTTTGTGAGAGATAAGATGTACTGTCACCCCCGCCATGACTGATAAAGATGTTAACAGCTGGCGTCTCAGCATTCGCAGTCTTCTGTACCGAGAAACCCGTTTACTTGTGTGCAGCCATCACGTGTCCTTCTTTGTTTTATTATTACACAGTACTACTGAATGTGTTATGTTTTCTTACTTATGTGTATGCGAAGAAAGAAAGAGAGGGGAGAGAGAGAGAGAGAGAGAGAGAGAGAGAGAGAGAGAGAGAGAGCTCTGTCATTGTTTATTATCAGCCCTATACAAATGTATCCCTTTTTCACCAAAAGAGTGCCTGGCATATTTGGATGATTGACTCCGTAAGTTCAGAAGATTTACTGACATTTCCTGTTGTATTTTTCTTTCTTAATCCAACCCCACTTTCACCCCCTACCCATCTTCTGTTTAAAAACATCATTTATCGATCATTCTTTCCTTCATTGATATTTTCATTGATATTTTCATTTATTAAATAATAAAAAATAAAAATATGCCTCATAATATATTCATAGTTTTAGTATACCTCACATTGCCGATGGTAGACAATTTGTGTACGAGGGGCGTTCAGAAAGTAATGCACCACATCGTTTTTTTTTTCAGCTAATAATGAAGATAGAAGCGTGAAATTTTCCACACTTTAAATATGCCATGTGGCGATTGTGTGAACTAAATTGCACCGCAACCGGCCAAAGAATGTGACTGTCTTAACCGTTGAAATGGAGCGTGTTAGCAACTTGCGGTATAAGCAGCGAATTGTCATAGAATTTCTCGTTGCAGAGAAGAAAACTGTTGTGAACATTCACAAGCGTCTATGTGATGTGTATGGAAGTTTTGCAGTCGACAGGAGTACAGTCAGTCGTTGGGTTCAGAGAATCAAAGAATCGATAAGTGGAGATAAGGAGTTGCATGACTGGCCGCGCTGTGGACGTCCTGCCACAGCCACCAATGCATAAATGTTGAAATACGCTGAGGGCATTATTCTTACTGATAAGCGTATCACTACACAACAATTGGCCTTAGAGCTGTCAGTCAGCAATGGTAGTGCAAATGCAGTCATACAAGCTCTCGGATTTTCTAAGGTTTGCGCAAGATGGGTTCCTCAGAGTCTCACAAATGACCGTCGAGTGCAAAGGAAAGCAATTCTTTCTGAATTGTTGGATCGTTTCAGTGCTGACAGAGATAACTTTTTGGCTAAGATTGTAACAGGTGACGAAACCTAGCCACATCATTTTGAACCTGAGACAAAAAGGCAGTCAATGGAGTGGCATCATCCGCAATCACCACGAAGAAAGAAATTCAAGACAACTTCTAAGGTCATGATCATTGTCTTTTGGGACATTGAAGGTATGATTCTTGTGGATGTTATGCCAAGAGGAGAGACAATCAATTCGCAAGCTTACATTAAGACACTGAAAAAACTCAATCATCGTTTTCGTAGAGTTTGGCCGCACAAGAATCCACCAGACTCTCTTCTCCTTCACGACAATGTGCGCCCTCACACAAGTCTGGCAACACGGGAAGCAATCACCAAACTGGGTTGGACTGTACTACCCCATCCACCATATAGTCCTGATTTGGCACCCTCTGATTTCCATCTGTTTGGCCCACTTAAAGATGCACTCTGAGGGGCAAGATTTGAAGATGACGAAGGAGTGATTCATGCAGTGAAGAAATGGCTATATAATCAAGAGAAAATCTGGTACGGGCTAGGAATACATGCACTCGTTTTGCGCTGGCGTAAAGCAGTACAAGTTGATGGGGTTATGTTGAATAATGCCGATGTTTACATGACATATCCATGTATGTTGTGTATAAATTTCATGATTTTTTAATAAACAGCTCCTGAGAAAAACGACGTGGTGCATTACTTTCAGAATGCCCCTCGTACTAGTAAATGTGGTCAGAATATGTTGTCCATCTGTAATCTTTCAGAGTCTGTTGCTAATTGAGTGCCTTGTATCGTGTAATTATTGCATGCTTTTCTACATATCTAGGGCTGCAACACCTGCATGTAATACATGCATTTAGTACCTCATTACATTTTGTTTACAAATTACGCTACAGTGCTTTGGCGGGGAAGAAGACAAATAACTGCTGAACAACTGGACGGGCTAATGTTCTGTATCCGGTAACTGATCATCACCTGGTGCGGTCTCTACAGTGAAGGTTGATTATAATGAATCTGATCTGTGGACTGTCTACTGCATATTTATTTAAAGTTACCCAGTATGTGTTTATTTTGCCATATTTGCTCTCTCGTGTCTTTCCCTAGCAGTATGGTTTTCATTACGGTACTCTCTCTCTCTCTCTCTCTCTAAGAGTTTTTGTTGAGTATGTTTTTATGGTTTTATGTATTAATTTTGTGTTCTTTAAAGTCCTTCGTTTTTTGTTTGTTTGTAAATCTGCTCCACATTTTTGTTTTGTTTTGTTTTGTGTTGTTTAGTGTCCACTGTGAGTAGATGCGTTTTCCAGGTATATTTATGTTTTCTGTATATTTTGTATGAAGCAAGGTTAGTGTTGTAACACTTTCTCTCTTCTCAGTCATCTACTGTGATTCCTGGAGTGACGGAGTATTATCGGTTTTTCTGCGAGCGGTGTTCCTGAATGGTTTTTTTTTTTTGGGGGGGGGGGGGGAGGGAAAGACACAACCCCGTCCTGTAGCTTGTTTGTGTGGTGGATGATGGATAAGATCACCCACTTCATGTGGCCCAGGCTCCATCGGCCTGTGCCCTGGTGATTACGGCAAAATGTTAAGTGTTCCTCCAGTTCCGACCACATCCTGCCCCAGTGCCTCAACATTTTCCTCCTAATTTGTCCACTTTTCCTCCTGGTTTTTTTTTCCTCTACTTTTTTTTTTAACCTCCTGTTGGAAAACATTTGTCGTACCGGGGTCATAATCTTAAAATGTTCACTACGTTATACGTACTGTCTGTTTTTCTGATACCTTGTGTCTGCTTCCCTGATACCTTGTGTCTGCTTCCCTGATACTTTGTGTCTGCTTTCCTGATACCTTGTGTATGCTTCCCTGATACTTTGTGTCTGCTTTCCTGATACCTTGTGTCTGCTTCCCTGATACTTTGTGTCTGCTTTCCTGATGCCTTGTGTATGCTTCCCTGATACTTTGTGTCTGCTTTCCTGATGCCTTGTGTATGCTTCCCTGATACTTTGTGTCTGCTTTCCTGATGCCTTGTGTATGCTTCCCTGATACTTTGTGTCTGCTTCCCTGATACTTTGTGTCTGCTTTCCTGATGCCTTGTGTATGCTTCCCTGATACTTTGTGTCTGCTTTCCTGATACCTTGTGTCTGCTTCCCTGATACTTTGTGTCTGCTTTCCTGATGCCTTGTGTATGCTTCTATGTCAGAGTATTCATTTAAAAAAATCATATTAGTCTCTTCTTTGAACTTGGTCCACAGTTTTATTCCTGGTGCGTGGTTTGATTTAAGACTTGTTGCTTTGATATTTCTTCCTTCTACTCCGCTGTAACTGATTAGTCACAGATTCTCTACAGCAGAATCACTGAATGACGATCATTCATGACCCTCGGTGCTATAAACACGCCTGGAATGCTCCTTCCTTACATGACACACAGCTGTTGTTGTTTCGTTGTTGTTACTATGTTGCACCGGCACGCGAGCGTTTTGTTTTTAGTTTATGTAGCAAGGCATACAGGAGTCTGTGAAAAAAGTGACGGGCTAGTGTTATGATGATGACATTATCGCTTCAGATTTCCTGCCAGTCCCTGCTGTGGCGACCACTAGCATACTTGTGTAGTTTTCTCTTCAGCTTGTGCTCTCTTCTCTCTGGATAACCAATACAAAAATACGCTCCTACTAATAGACAGTGATTTTTGTGCCTGCCATTTGTTTAGCTAGCTGTCCAGTGCGTGTGTGTGCGCGGGCGGGAGACAGGTGTTTTGTGTGTAGCTTCTAGCACAACGACTGCAGAAATAAAGAAAAGTCTTCAACAAACCAGGCTAGGTGATGATGGGGCACATTCAAGTGATTTTCAGCATTCAGCGATGGACAAACTTGAGCTGATGAAAACAAACGCTCGAGCCGTCCAGCAACATAAACAGTAATGATTCAGACGTTTGATAAAGCGACGTGAAATGTTTGCCCATGTCCACATTGCAGTATTCAGCAGCTGAAGTGTCGTCTAGGTACAGTCGGAGCAGCACGCGGCAAGCTGTAGCAGCATTTGTGCTGAGATGACGCAGGACACCACAAACCATAATTGACAGTCATCAGCGTTCTCACCCCCTCCCCCAACCATAGACTGTCAGGAGAAGTCAGTTCCCTGACATGGAGATATTATATCCAGAATGGACTTGATGAAAGCCCGGCTGAAAACAAATTCCAGAAATGTTTTCTAATAAATAAGACCGCCAAGATCAGTCTTTGCAATGGAAGGACTTTGAAGGGCGGTATGTCATGTTTGTCCCTGCAAATTGTAGTGTGGATACAACTTATAGGCCCGCGCGCACACACACACACGCACACAACTGTCTGTGAGTTGGCAGTGAGGGAAAAAACAAGCAAGCAATGCACAGAGTCCTGATTTGTTGTTTTAAAAATTTTTTTACGTAATTAATTTCAAGTATATTTCTTCATTTATTTCATAATCATTATATTTATGTTCACTTGATCTGTTTGAAAATGATATCAGATGTCCTATATTTGAAATTGGAGAGATGTTCGCAAAGCACGCAGTACATTGAATGAAAACAGATGTTCACCGTAAAACTGAGTGGATATACACGGGGCACATAGTCACACAAACACGCATATATGTGGATATACACGGGGCACATAGTCACACAAACACGCATATATGTGGGCACATAGTCACACAAGCACGCATATATGTGTATGGTGTGAACGTGTGAGAGAAACATTGTACTAAGGAAGGAGGACCCTGCTAGGAGTGCTTTGTTTTGTTAAGTGGGACAGTTGTTTGACTGGCGTGACAGCACAACAGCCTGTTATTTGAAGCTTCTGAATGACTCGTTGTATTGTTGTCTTTGTTGTGATTTAGAACTATAAGACGTCCTTCAGCATCGTGGTCTCATTTCTCATACGGCGATACTTCACTCGTATCAACTGTGCGGGCTGTGTGTAAACGTTTAGTATTAGTGCTGAATATAACGTATGTACAAGTCAGTCTATATTGCAGCTGTGTAGTGTTCATTAATCTCAGCCATGTTGTCAGAACTAGTTCAGAGATACGTAACTTGTTTGAAAGGAAACTTCAGCTCTTGACGACGGCCCTCACATCTCGTTCTAAGAGGCCTTTATCTCGCCATCTCATGTTTGCGGCCAGGTCATATATGACATTTTCAGGCCAATGATTTTTGAGTGGTAACACACTCGGATAAACGAGCTTTAGCCCAACTGGCACGTGAGTAGCTTGATCGAAGAGTCAGACCGAAAGCTTGCAGCTTGGACTTGTATTTTGTTTTTGTCTGCTACGTATACTTTGTATATATTGTATTGTCTCTGCTTATTATGACTGTTAGTATGAAACACTTTATAGGAAGATTCAGTGCAGTTATCTTGCATGCAGATGGACCCCTGACGTACGTAGCTCCGACATAAGCAGATCCGAACTTTTCTGCGAACGCAAACAATGTGAGAACTTTTTTTTTTCGCCTTGGTCTATCTCTCTTTCTTTTCCCCATTATGTACCCTTCCAAGACGGTCTTCTCTAAATTGTCGTGACGTTTAATGTGTCCAAAATATTTAAGTTTTCTCTGTTTAATCTTCTTTACTAGCCAGCCTTCTTCAGTATTAAGTTCTTGTGGTATTTGTTCTTTCTTGTGTCCATGATATTTGAAGGACTCTTCTGTAGCATTTACATTCAAAGAAGTTTATATGTTTCTCAGCTGTTTTGTTAAGTGTCCAAGTCTCACAGCCATAGGTTGCAAAGGGAAAGATGATTCCTCTCCACAGCTTTTGTATGTTTAAAAATATTTTCTCTCCACTTCTTCTAGTTTTTCCTCATTGATACATATTTCAGTTGCCTTGTTTGTTTTGTCAGTTGTCATCACTTTAGTTTTCTTTGCATTAAGATAGAGGTTCTGCTCTTCGCTGTTCTTTCGGACTGACATAATTAGTTTTTCCATTCGTTTTTGTGTTGTGGACAGTAATACTGTGTCATCAGCATATATAATCTCTGGTATTTCATAACCTCCAATTGTTATGGCATCGTAATATTCTTTGTCTACATCATCTCTAACATTCCTCATTATATTTTCAGTATACAAGTAAGGCGACAGTATGCAGCCCTGACAGACCCCTTGTTTTATGTCAAACCAAGTTGTTGTTTCACCATTTATTCTTACTGCTGCTTGTTGGTCTACATACAGCAGTGATATTAATTGTATAATTTGTAGATGAAAATCAGGATATTTAAGAGTAATGTTCTAAATGTACTACTCTATGGAAGTGAATGCTGAACAATCACAAAAAATATAGAAAACAAGCGGAATTCTTTACAGACTAAATGTTTATGAAAAATTATATGAATATTTTTTCTAAACACTGTATGAAATAACATCTTGTTGTCAGAAATGCAAATGAGGTCACCGACAGTAATTATTGAGGAAAGATGCTGGCGATGGTTGGGACATGTGCTCCAGATGACTGATGATTCACTGCCAAAAATAACACTAAGATGGACACCACAGGGGAACAGAAGTAAGGGTAAACCAAAGGAGATATGGAGAAAAACAACAGAGAGGATGTTGAGTAACAGAGGGCTCACTTGGGCAAGAATGGGGAAAAAAAGGCAAATGACAGGTGGTTGTGGAAAACCCTTGCGGAAGCTCAATGTGACTTGGGCACTTAAGGTTCAGAGAGAGAGATATTAATTGTATTGCATATGTTGGAAATCCCATTTTTTTTCCAGTATTTCTCAAAGTTTCTGGTGTTGTACACAATCAAATATCTTTGAATAGTCTATAAAAGATAAATATAGATTCACTTTAAATTCTCTGCATTTCTCTATTATTAATCTTATGTTGAAAATATGATATCTTATTCCTCTTCCTTGTCTAAAGTCAGCTTGGACCATATTGATTTCTCCTTCTGTTTTCTTACTAAGTCTACCCATTATGAGTTTAAATAGAATTTTACTTACATGACTAATCAAAGCATCAGTTCTATAGTTTGTGGATAATTTCAAGTTACCCTTTTTTGGTATTTGTATGAATATATAGTTATTTTCCTTTTTTTTTTTGGCCAAATACCTGAATGCCATATCGTTTTACAAAGTGCATGATATATTGTAGCACATTCCTTTCCTCCTGCTTTAATAAGTTCAGCTGTTATCTCATCACATCCTGGTGATTTACCTTTTTTTTCCTGGATTCTTTATTGCCCGTAAAACCTCTTTAAATGTCAGTTCAGGTTCTTTCTCCTCCAATAATAATTCACACTGTTGATTTCTGCTTTCACAGTCAGTTGTATCATACATTACTCTGTAATATTCCTTCCATCTTTCTAGAATTTCCTCTGTCTCTGTCAAGGTCTTTCCCATCTCATCACAAATTATATTTAGCTTAGGTGTGACATTTCTTGTTAATGTCTTCATTTCTTTAAACATTTCACTGTCGCTTCCACACTTCTGATGTTCTTCTATTCTTTCACAACAGTCTTGTATGTATTGTTTTTTTTTATCTTTTCCTAGGTTTCATCTTCATTTCTCTGCTTTGTTTTATTAGTTCTAATGTGCCTGTTGTAATCTATTCATTCTTTTATGTTTTCTTTATTGGAACCATATTTTTAGTTGCTCTTAATAAGATATCTTGATATCAGGGTCTTGATACCTTAACTGTCTTTTTTATCTTTATAGTCATGCCTGCTGTTAATAAATCATGGTCCATGTCATGATTGGCACCTGGTAGAATTTTTGCTGAAGTTATACTTGATCTCCACCTTCTTTGCACTAAAATGTAATCTAATTGATTCTTGGTTTTACCATCAGGTGATGTCCATGTGTAAAGTCTTCTTGGATGTTGTCTAAAAAGTGTGTTTGCAACCATTAGCTCATTTTCCATGCAAAACCCCACTAGATTGTCACCTGCCTCATTTCCGTGTCCTGTACTAAATTTCCCCAAAACATATCCTTCGTCTTCTGCTCTTTCTGTACCAATCTTTACATTAAAATCACCCAGTATTAATACAATATCATTTTTTCATGTCTGGTCTATCTTTGTTTGCAGTGTGTTATAAAGACTTCTTCTTCTGGTGCTGATGAAGGTGCAAATATCAGGATAATTGTTGTTTTAGGTGTGCCTTTAAGTCTGATAGTGAGGATTCTACCATTTACTGGGTTGTAACCTAGTAATGCTTTTGATGTTAATTTCACCAAGTAAAAAGCCACTCCGTTCTTTCCTCTTAATTCTTTACCAGAGTATATAAAGATACCATCATTTTCGCTCTTGAAGTACTGTGTTACAGTTTTCTGTATTACAGTTACAGTATTCACATATTCTTGTTTCATGGTCCAACCTGTGGCCATCTTAGTGTTCTTTGGTTCAGTATGTTTTTCTATGTGCTTAGTGGAAGTTCTGCTAAGTAAATTAATACTGGGGTAAAAATGGCTACATTAAACTGTTTTTCATCTTTGTTCTTCGGGCCTGTATAACACATATCCAGTCAGTCTTTATATGGCTTTTCTCCACATCCTTACACTGTGAGTGTACATTAAATGTATGTTTCAGCAGTTTTAATGCATCCACACTAACAGCTGATGTGACTGTGATACTGTCATCACTGCTAGCTAGCATTACTGATACTGGCATCACTGCTAGCTATCATGACTGATACTGTCATCACTGCTAGCTAGGATGACTGTGATACTGTCATCACTGCTAGTTAGGATGACTGTGATACTGTCATCACTGCTAGCTATCATGACCGTGATACTGTCATCACTGCTAACTATCATGACTGTGACACTGTCATCACTGCTAGCTATCATGACTGTGACACTGTCATCACTGCTAGCTAACATGACTGTGACACTGTCATCACTGCTAGCTATCATGACTATGACACTGTCATCACTGCTAGCTAACATGACTGTGACACTGTCATCACTGCTAGCTAGGATGACTGTGACACTATCATCACTGCTAGCTAGGATGACTGTGACACTGTCATCACTGCTAGCTAACATGACTGTGACACTGTCATCACTGCTAGCTAGGATGACTGTGACACTGTCATCACTGCTAGCTAGGATGACTGTGACACTGTCATCACTGCTAGCTAGGATGACTGTGACACTGTCATCACTGCTAGCTAACATGACTGTGACACTGTCATCACTGCTAGCTAACATGACTGTGACACTGTCATCACTGCTAGCTATCATGACTGTGACACTGTCATCACTGTAGTTATCTTAATGCAAAAAAACCCCTAAATTTATGACAATTGACAAAACAAAAACAACTAAGGCACCTGAAATATGTATCAATGAGGACAAATTGGAAAAGGTGGAGAGTTTTGAATATCTTGGATCACTACTAACTAATAATGGAGATACAATGAGGGAAATTAAAAAGAAGATATCTATCGCTCTTCAAAAAATAAAACAACTTAAAAGCTGTGGAGAATGAACGAATGAATGAATGAATCTTTATTTTTAAAGGCTAAAGAATTGGGCACGCAGGCCCGTCTTACATTCTGCCCTTTATCACACCATCTTTCATTCTTCCCACACACTCAGTTTAATAGAAGTATACAAATTACCTTAGGGAAAAAAACATATCAAAAGAGTGTAAGATTAAACTATTACATTCAGAGTAAAAGAGAAGAAGTAATTAACCTAATAAAATTGCACTCGCACACATACACGCACACACAGACATATACATAAACAAAAATACATTGTAAATACAGATCTTGTAACATATTTTTTTTAACAAACGGAGAGGAGCAGACAGAACCACAAAAATAAGATTTTTAAGGCCATGTATCTTTCCCATGGAAACTTATGCCTGTGAAACCTGGGCACTTAACACAACAGCTGAGAAACGCATAAATGCCTTTGAATGTAAATGCTACAGAAGAGTTCATCAAATATCATGGATACAAAAAAGAACAAATATATCCATACTATAAGAACTTATTATTGAAGAAGATTGGCTAGTAAGGAAGATTAAACAGAGAAAACTTAAATATTATGGACACATTAAACATTATGACAATTTAGAGAAGACCGTCTTGGAAGGGTACATAATGGGAAAAAAGGAGAGGAAGACCAAGGCGAAGATGGCTGCAAGACATCGTTGATGATATGCGAATGGACGCATCAGCAGCAGGTCATCTTGCTTACAGCAAATGACTGACTGACTGGTTAAGGAACATCCAACAACAACATCTGATCTATTTACTTATTGATGTGTACATCGGTATATGCGATCTGTCTGTTTAAATGTTTAGTAACATCACCAGTAGAAGATAAAAACAATATTAATGAGCAGCTGTTCACATGGACAACATTTCTTCTTATTTTTATATCTGTGAGTAGCCGTTGCTTTAAGTATAGTCGAAGAGTTAGTACATAAACCTGTGATCGCATTACCTCTGTTTTTCTTTTGTCCCACTCCGTCATAAATGGTACTTTTCATCTTGCTCCAACTACATTCTCAATTACTTCTCGCTCCGAGTCCTGTATTTTATCTTTTGCCTACCTCTAGTTCCTCATGGAGTTTATACTGACTCTGACGCCACGGTAAATTGCTTCCAATACTAGCTTGTGCTTTCAACGTGGACTCCACAGCCTTGCAAGCGCGGCCGTTTCAGCCTACCGTCTACAAACTTTGTCTCAATCCACGGCAGTCTTGACGAGCGTTTGGTCGAGTGAAGAAATGTTTGCTTTGCACGAAGAAGGAACTAATGAGCACGGGTAAAGTCAGAGAAGAAACCAGCGATAAGTGTTTACTTAAATCTGCGCTCATATTTACTTTGTTCCTTTTCTTCAGCAAGTCCTCATGGGTCAGCAGCTACAAGTTTTTGTAAAGACACGCTTTTTGCAAACGGAAGAACGCTTGTATTTCCAGTGCATCACGTTGTGCAAGTAGAGATATGCCGGTTTGCGCACTAAGTGTACATTTCAGCACAAGACAGAAAAAAAAATCAGTGCGCGCACGCAGTCGTTGCTGTGCATGTGAGGAAAATGCTTTCATTATTATTTAAACTTGCAGTATTAATACTGATCTGGCCTATCAGTAAATGTGTTGTTGGATGATGGATATTGGTGCAGGTGATGGCGAAAAAGTCCACACAACTTTTTACCCAACTTGTGTTCCTCTTGACACTTGTCTCAGACCATAGGGCCGATCCCCAGTTTGTACTAAAGCCATCTGCATGCCATGTTGCAGAAGAGTAGACTTGTGGGTCTTGATGCTGCTACAGAGACTTAACGCTTTCGCGCCTGAGATAGTTTCCATGCTCTGTCAGAATAATTTTGATGAGAAATGTTGGAAGGAAGCTGACAGGAAGTTGCTCTGGAGTTCAAAACTGTGGTTTGGGTTAGAAAATTGTAAATATCACTTTGAGCATTGATTTGCCATAGGTGTGGAAAATCTTCCCAGCTTGCTAGTGTTGTTTATAGAGCTGTGCGGTGCTGATGCTACAGCACAACAGAACAGAAACACATGTATGCACACAGCGTGTGTGCAACTTGTGGAGGGATACACATAACATGGAAAAAAAAGAGATACAAATAAATTTGTAAAATAGGTATGAGAGATTTTTCCCTCATTATAACTGACGGAAACAGCTGTCGAGAGAACATGCCATAACGGAGAGCAACTGTGCTTCGAGGCGCAAGGTTATTTGTGTAAGAAGTGAGCTCCATACTAGAAAGCTGGCGCAAAGGTGATGGATAATGCAGTGCTGCATGATTTATTGTAGCTGTGGTCGATTATGCTAAACAAATTTTTCTAGAACCACACGTGAGAGAAGTATACAAAACAAATGATGCATGTCATCTCAAGAACCAGACGTGAGAGAAATACAACACAAATGATGCATGGTATCGCAAGAATCAGACGTGATAGAAGTATACAACACAAATGATGCATGGTATCGCAAGAATCGAACGTGATAGAAGTATACAACACAAATGATGCATGGTATCGCAAGAATCAGACGTGATAGAAGTATACAACACAAATGATGCATGGTATCGCAAGAATCAGACGTGATAGAAGTATACAACACAAATGATGCATGGTATCGCAAGAATCAGACACGCATCAGTTTCTAGAGAGATTGTAGACTTTAGTGGTAACGACAAACTCGTTCAGCAAACTCAGGCCCAGTACGCCGAAACATGCACACTTTATGCACAAATGTAGTGTTAGTGTTGCCATCCTGGTGTGTTCTTAGTGTTGCCATCCTGGTGGGTTCTTAGTGTTGCCATCCTGGTGTGTTCTTAGTGTTGCCATCCTGGTGTGTTCATAGTGTTGCCATCCTGGTGTGTTCTTAGTGTTGCCATCCTGGTGTGTTCTTAGTGTTGCCATCCTGGTGTGTTCATAGTGTTGCCATCCTGGTGGGTTCTTAGTGTTGCCATCCTGGTGTGTTCTTAGTGTTGCCATCCTGGTGTGTTCATAGTGTTGCCATCCTGGTGGGTTCTTAGTGTTGCCATCCTGGTGGGTTCTTAGTGTTGCCATCCTGGTGGGTTCTTAGTGTTGCCATCCTGGTGGGTTCTTAGTGTTGCCATCCTGGTGGGTTCTTAGTGTTGCCATCCTGGTGGGTTCTTATACAGTTCAAGAGTATCAAAATTCTCCTTCATTTTCTTCCTGTTTTCTGTTGCTTTGTTTTTATTGTGTGCTCCAGAACAGCCGCACTCGTCTAACTCGGCGTCCATTGTTTCACACACACGGACAATCTCTGCCTTGGTTTTTCAATGCACTTATTTGAGAGAGAGAGATAGAGGGAGGGAGAGAGAGAGAGGGAGAGAGAGAGAGAGTGTGTGTGTGTCCTGTATTAACATGTTAGAGAAAAAGAGTTGAGGGTGAGAAAGAGGAAGTTTTAACAGAAGCTCTGATAGTCACATAGTTGTCTAGCTAGACCACATATGGGCAACCCTTGGCCCGTGTGGCATTATGGCCCGCAGCAACATTTGTTGTGGCCCGCAGCCAGTCAAGGTAGTTCCTTTTTAAAACCTCATAATTTTGCTGGAAGTTAATAGTATTGATTTTATCTTCAATCTTTGGAAGTACATACAAATGTAAACAGTTGCTTTTTAGACTGAAATTACTACAGCATTTGTAAAATAAGACAAAGGCTAGCAGATAAACACTTAGAAAACAACTTGAAAGTTGCGACAAAGTGTTTTCCATCAAATACTTACTTTAGTAAAAACTTCACACGTTCAAGTGGATTAAATTTAATTGTTTTGATGTTAATAAGTCAGACATTTTTATAATGGGAAGTGTGTGGCCCACGTGGTGAAGATGGAGAAAGTTATTTTTGTACACATACCCCCCAAACCCCCTCTTTTCGAACAAAAAAAGGTTGGCCCATGCCTGAGCTGGGCCATGGTTTCTCAAACGTTTGTAGCTCATGACCCCCGAGTTTTCCCATTCATATTTGAACATTCTTATACAGGATAGTCTGTGAGCAACGCAAATCAGGCACACGCCGGAAGACATTCTGCAGTCTTAGAATTAAAACGATCACATTTTGACTCATTAGATTATCCGGTCTCTATTTAAGGACAGTTAATAGAAGGCACAAAACTAGCTCTGTGTGTGTGTATGTGTATATATAGAGTGCGCAGGTAAAGTGCGCAGTATTCTGAGTGGGGTGTTTAAAGCGACCAGGACACGGCCTGTCGCACTTACAGCAGACCATCATCATCATCATGTGCCGTGCCGACTGGCGTTGGCTGTTAGTGTCTCCAGAGTACACGATCTTTCATGCAGGCCATCAGCTCAGTTGGTGATCTCCTCTCACACCATCCCGTCAGACTGTCCAGTATCATTTCTCCTGCACTTCCTCTGGATCTTCTTCCTTCTATTTTTCCTGTTGTTATAATATTTTCAATGCCCCCTCTTCTCATTGCATGTCCTATGAAAGTACATTGTCTCTTTCTTATGTTTTTGACAAGGTTTTTTGTCTCTCCAGCTCTTCTCATACATTCTTCATTAGTTATTTTTGCTGTCCATGGGATTCGCAACATTCTTCTAAAAAACCACATTTCTGCTGCTTCCAATGATGTTTGTACAGACTTGCCTATTGTCCATGATTCACTTCCATATAACAAGATAGGTTCAATATATTATTTTAGGACTCGTTTTCTAACATTCATTGATAAGGATGTGTTGGATAATATGTTTCTCATTCTCTGAAATGCAGTCTTTGCTTGGCCTATTCTGTTCCTAATTTCCGTTCTGCTTTTCCCATCTGAAGTTATTACTGCTCCAGGGTATTTGAATTTCTGCACCTGCTTTAGAGTAGTTCCGTTTAATTTTATACTGCATGTTGATGGATTCTGTTTCTTAGATATAATCATAGTCTCTGTCTTTTTGATGTTCAAAGTAAGGCCTTTCTGTTCACTTTCTTTGTCAACTATCCAAGAGATTTTGCAGGTCTTGTTGGTTCTCAGCTATCAGTACTGTGTCGTCAGCATACCGAAGGTATATATATTGTATCCTTCAATTTTTATGCCTGGTTCTGTGATGATCGTTCTTAGAATATTCTATAGAATAGTCTCGCTGTGCAGAGAAAAAGATCTGGAGATAGTACACATCCTTGACGCACACCTTGTTTTATAGGTTGATATTTTCCAGTTATATTTTCAACTCGAATTGCTGCTTCTTGCAGCCATTATAGATGTTTTACAATCATCAGGTCTTTGCCGTCTAATTTGATGTCTTCAAACATTTTAATAATTTCATTAATAATTTTAATAATTCCATGTCGAATGCCTTGGTGTAATCAATGAAGCATAAGTAGAGATCTTTCTGTACTTCTAAAGCTCTTTCTGTTAGTGTTTGTAAAGCATAAATGGCATTATGTGTTCCCTTTCCTTCAACAAATCCAAACTGTTCATCTGGTATTTCCATTTTTATCTTTTTCCTTGTTCTTCTCATAATGATTTTCAGAAGTAGCTTCATTATGTGACATGAGAGGCTGATAGTCCTGTGGTCATCACATTCCTTTGCACCTGGTTTCTTTGGTAGTGCTATAAACATTGATTTAATCAGGTCACTAGGCATATAACCACTGTTGTAATGTCATTCAGTAACTTGGTTATTATTTTTATTCCTGTCTCCTATAGTGCTTCTATTTCTTCTGGAACACCCTGGAAGTCCTCTGTCTGCACTGTTCATTTAACCACACTTCTTTTGCTTCTCTGCATTTGCGTCTTATTTCTTTATTTTTCTTGGTTATTTTTACTCCTCCTCCTCTTGTCCATCTGTCCTAAGATGTCGTCTGTCATCCATTTATTTTTAGGGGCTTCTTTTTTTGGTGGTATTATCTCCTTAACAGTTTGGTGGATAGAATCTCTTAACATTGCCTATTGTTCATCTGTACTATTTATCTTTGCTATTGCATTGTATCTATTTGTTATAATAACTCTGTATTGTTCTCGCAGTTTTTGGTCATTTTTAAGGAGTTCTGTATTCAGTTTGATGCTTCTCACTTTTCTGCCTGCTTTCTTTAGCTTTATTCTAATTTTTCCACAGAGTAGGCCATGGTCACTATTGCAGTCGGCTCCTGACATGGTTTTTGTTGTCAGTAATGCATTGCAAAAGCAGCATCAATCTTCAAGAATCCTGAGAACATATGGAATTCAAAAGTTATAAGCACAAAAACCAAGTTAAGACTATTCAATTCAAATGTAATATCCACCCTCATTTATGCATGCGAAAGCTGGAAAACAACTAAAGAAATAGACAAGAAATTAGACTCTTTTGAAAACAAATGCCTCTAAGGAAAATACTCGGCATCAAATGGAATGAATTAAAAAACAATGCAGAGATAAGACAGATGACTGAACAACAACCAGTCTCATGGGTGATCAGGAAAAGGAGATGGACATATGTTGGTCACTTGATGAGAAGAAATGATCAGAGAATCCCAAAACAAGCTATCAGGTGGAACACAACAGGCCGAAGAAAAAGAGGCAGACTGCGTGAAACTCTGAAGAGGACATTATTAAGAGAGGCCAAATTAACAGGCATAAAATCCTTTGATGAGGTTGAAAGACTCGCCGAAGACAGGAAAAATTAGCGAACTACTTTGCGAGCCCTATGTGACGTTTAACGGCACGGGAAGGATATAAGATATAAGATAAGAATGCATTGCGGAATCGTTTGTTGATTAATATGAAGTCTATCTGGTTAAGTCTTTTTGTCTGGGCTGCACCACGTTGGCCAGTCTTTGAGGATGTTGTTTAAACCAGGTGTTTCCTACAACCATGCTGTGTATTCTTGCCCATTCAATTAATTTACTACCTCTGTCGTTCCTCTCCCCCAGTCCATAGTCACCAACGATGTCTGAAGTTCTTCCTTTACCAACTTTGGCATTAAAATCTCCCATGACTATAGTAACTTCATGTGACTTTGTGTGTTTTAGGGCTGTCTCTGTGTCATTATAAAATAGCTGTACATCTTCTTCAGAACTTTCAGATGTTGGAGCGTACACTTGTATAATATTTATTTTTATTGGTCGTCCTTTCAGTTGGGCTAGCAGGACTCGGTCCGAGATGTTCAAATATCCTACAATTGTCCTTGCTGTTTGTTCGTCAAATATTATTCCTACTCCTCGTTCATATTTCTCACTTCCTGAATATATTATTGTATATTTATCAGAGTTTATCTTCCCTACACCTGTCCATCTAACTTCACTCATTCCTAATATGTTGGTCTTCATCCTTTCCATTTTCTAATTTTCCGGCCTGGAATAAAGTTCTAACAT
The DNA here is from genome assembly GCA_009760885.1 of Achatina immaculata. Lineage (NCBI taxonomy): Eukaryota > Metazoa > Mollusca > Gastropoda > Stylommatophora > Achatinidae > Lissachatina > Lissachatina immaculata. The sequence goes on along the minus strand of CM019713.1, from coordinate 22,595,847 downwards.
TCCGTGTTGCTATTTTGAACTTGTTAGTTTTGTCACCAGTAGCTTGATGACGATATGGCCTCACCTGTGGCTCGTGAGCTGCCCTACCGGACGAGGCTGTTCTAAAGGAACATCCATTAACGTCGTTCATGACAAATCTATTACTCTGAATAAGCATAATTGTTCTTGGGAGCTACAACAGTGGTTTCCCGTTGCCTTCTGCCGGTTTGTGTACGGACTCTCCGCTAGCCTTTGAACTCCCCGTCCTGCCCGCAAGGCAGCGGGAGCGAGAGGTTTTAAGGCGCCTCTTACCCGCCTGGTATTCCCTTCACTGAGCACCTGATGCACTTTATAGGAGTAGTAGAGCCACCTACTACGCCACCTCGCTCTGAGCACCTGATGCACTTTATAGGAGTAGTAGAGCCACCTACTATCCCACCTCGCTCTCTAAGTCTACCGCCGGTTGGTCTGCGCCTGCTTATTTGGGTAAATCCTTATTCACAGGGATCCTCCATATCTGAAGGACTTTCACCATCCGCCACCTGTGATTATGGTTGGCGATGGTCGCCCCAGCTTTACCCAGACAGCAGACCATGTACCACAAATATAATGCTGGTAAAGTTAGGAAGAGGAATAGGATGAATAATTCTGATCACTTTTCTCAGGCCTAGTTAGAACGACGTACTCTCTGTTACAAGACACCCTGATCATTATCGCAAACTTGCCATACCAACTCCTGTTGTTTCTTCTCTCCGACTCTTACTTTTCTTTCCACTCTGTCTAAAACCTCTTCCAGCTATGACTTTTTATTTCTCTTTTGTTGGACACCGTCTCCTGGACATTTCTACCAACTATGACTTGTCAGCCGCCTGGTATCTGGTGAGTAGTTCCCAGAGACAGGGCAATCTGGCCAGCATCATCATGGCCGAGTTTTACTGAGCCAGTCGCTGGAAGGACAGCGTCTCATTTTTTCTTGGATGCCCCCAGGCTTAACACATCATCATCATCATCATCAAACAGATTAACAAAGAGCTCAGCTCCATTATATGTGAACATTCAGTCGGTAGTAGGGAGAAATCGTATTCAACTTTTATTTCCTCTCATGGAAAGTATGGATGCTCTCTCTCTCTCTCTCTCTCTCCATGATACACCCATACACATACAACACACACTTCAGATAATGAATGACTCGCTACAGTTTTTATGAATCAACACATACCCCCCCCCCCCCACCTTGTATAACAGCACATTAAAACGTTTTCAAGTATCATATTCCTGGTACAGTGATCGTGTCTCCGGATTTTAAAGCGGCCACAATAAGCCATTGTATTCGATCACACAGTTGTCTTCAGTTTGTTTAGTGGCAGTTCCGTTATTCTCCGTGTTCATTTTGTGAGAAAATACTGCTCTTTGGGGTTGTGATGACTTGATTGTTTGATATGAAAGCGTCCATGTGCGTGTGTGAGTTTGTGTAGGCTGGTAACAGTGGAATCCAGAACTTGTCCTGAACAAACAAAAATGCGTGTACTTAATAACGTAGTTTCAAAGGTTGTGCTGCGGGTTTGCAGTGTCGGTAACTACATTTTCTATTTTTCATATGGTTTGGCGTAAACATTCCTCGGGATATATGCATGTATGTATTTGCTAAAGAAGAGGATACCTTGTAGCTTGCTTTCTTATCCAGTATCAGATGCAAGGTCCGACTTGTGGCATGATCTCGAGTTCAGCGTCTGATAATGTAGAATTCGGTTAGTGCAGTACAGTCACAGGTATTCCTTTACTGTTATTTCTCTCACGCCTTCCAGTGCTTTCTGTACTATTTTTCTTTCTCTCACTTTTTACCAGAGAGTGCTGAAAAAGTTACCGGTCAGACCAAGAATGAAATTACTTAGAGCCATGGAACTTGGGCGCCTGGTTGGCTGAGCGGTTAGGCGCTCGGTTTACTAATCCAATGGTACCGGGTTCAGTCCCAGCAAGTGGGATTTTTTTTCTGGTACACACCAAAAAGGCCCCGGGTCGACCCAACCTCTAAAACCATAGCCGTCGGCCTTAGCACAGCTGTCTCTGAAGGACTGATGTCTGGTCACAGGATGCTTCATCAACATTGATGAGACCTTCCAAAACACTATCACTACATCTCTCGAAATGCTGCAGATTCAGGCTACAGGTATCCACTCGAATTCGTTTCTTGTCGGCATTGAAACATTTCGACACCCACGTGGTCAACAGTTTCTGTGTGCCCAAATGTTCACCAGTTACAGAACCCAGCGTGTTCCTTGGGTATCTACGTAGCGTGTTAGCAGCTGTTTTAGCAGACATTCGTCGATCTGTCAGAATCAGGTCATGAACATGATCAACATCTGACGTTGTTGGCTCTGTTGAAGGCCTTCCGGATATTGCTGCATCTTCAGTCTTAGAATCTCCCACGCTGAAATTAGCAAACAACTGTTTCACAGTTGAGTATGATGGACACTTATCACTCAAGAGTTAGCACACAACTTCTTCACAGTTGAGTATGATGGACACGTGTCACTCAAAGTTAGCACACAGCTTCTTCACAGCTGAGTATGATGGACACTTGTCACTGAGTGTTAGCACATAACTTTGTCACAGTTGAGTATGATGGACACCTGTCACTCAAAGTTTGCACCATTCATTTGTGGGCTTCCTTTGGAATTTTCTTGTGCAGGAACAGGAACCACTCGAATACCCAGAGATGCACACTTGAAAATTCTGCACCTTTTTGTTGTCCTTGACATGGCTGAGTCATTGATCTGAAGTGAAGAGTTAACTCTGTTATCCTGCAGACTGACACACTGACAAAATTACCTCAGATTTTGGGACGTGAGTTGAACCAGTAACTTCTTGGCGTCCGGTGGTAAAATGTTTTGTCTGCTATTTTGCTTTTTGTTATGTCTCAAGTGCTTTGTCTACTATTTTTTTCTTCTTGTCAGGTCTCAACTGGTGTGTCTATAATTTTTCTTTCAGTCACGTCTCAGCTGCTTTGTCTACAATTTTTCTTTCTGTCACGTCTCAGCTGCTTTGTCTACAATTTTTCTTTCTGTAACGTCTCAGCTGCTTTGTCTACAATTTTTCTTTTTGTCGCGTCTCAACTGCTTTGTCTATAATTTTTCTTTTTATCATGTCTCAACAAAAAAAAACAAATGTATCTATACTACTGAAGAAGGTTGGGTAGTAAAGAGGATTAAAGAGAGAAAACTTAAATATTTTGGACACATTAAACGTCATGATAATTTAGAGAAGACTGTATTGGGAGGATACATAATGGGAAAAAGAAAAAGAGGAAGACCAAAACGAAGATGGCTGCAAGACATCGTTGATGATCTGCAAATGGATGCATCAGCAGCAGGCCATCTTGCTCACAACCGAAAGGCCTACAGGAGTGCTGTTTGGGAGGCAAAGTTCCGCAAGGGACATGCAAATGAATGATGGTGCATGTCTCAACTGCTTTGTCTACTATTTTTCTTTTTGTCATATCTCAAGTGGTTTGTCTGCTATTTTTATTTCTGTCACGTCTCAGGTGCTTTGTTTACTATTTTTTCTTTTTGTCACGTCTCAGGTACTTTGTCTACTATTTTTCTTTCTGTCACGTCTCAGGTACTTTGTCTACTATTTTTCTTTCTGTCATGTCTCAGGTGCTTTGTCTACTATTTTTCTTTTTGTCACGTCTCAGGTACTTTGTCTACTATTTTTCTTTCTGTCACGTCTCAAGTGCTTTGTCTGCTATTTTTCTTTTTGTCACGTCTCAGGTACTTTGTCTACTATTTTTCTTTCTGTCACGTCTCAGGTGCTTTGTCTACTATTTTTCTTTTTGTCACGTCTCAGGTACTTTGTCTACTATTTTTCTTTCTGTCACGTCTCAGGTGCTTTGTCTACTATTTTTCTTTTTGTCACGTCTCAGGTGCTTTGCCTACTATTTTTCTTTCTGTCATGTCTCAGGTGCTTTGTCTACTATTATTCTTTTTGTCACGTCTCAAGTGCTTTGTATACTGTTTTTCTTTCTGTCACGTCTCAGGTGCTTTGTCTACTATTATTCTTTCTGTCACGTCTCAGGTGCTTTGTCTACTATTTTTCTTTTTGTCACGTCTCAGGTGCTTTGCCTACTATTTTTCTTTCTGTCATGTCTCAGGTGCTTTGTCTACTATTATTCTTTTTGTCACGTCTCAAGTGCTTTGTATACTGTTTTTCTTTCTGTCACGTCTCAGGTGCTTTGTCTACTATTATTCTTTCTGTCACGTCTCAGGTGCTTTGTCTACTATTTTTCTTTTTGTCACGTCTCAGGTGCTTTGCCTACTATTTTTCTTTCTGTCATGTCTCAGGTGCTTTGTCTACTATTATTCTTTTTGTCACGTCTCAGGTGCTTTGTCTACTTTTTCTTTCTGTCATGTCTCAGGTGCTTTGTCTACTATTATTCTTTTTGTCACGTCTCAGGTGCTTTGCCTACTATTATCTTTTTGTCACGTCTCAAGTGCTTTGTATACTGTTTTTCTTTCTGTCACGTCTCAGGTGCTTTGTCTACTATTATTCTTTCTGTCACGTCTCAGGTGCTTTGTCTACTATTTTTCTTTTTGTCACGTCTCAGGTGCTTTGCCTACTATTTTTCTTTCTGTCATGTCTCAGGTGCTTTGTCTACTATTATTCTTTTTGTCACGTCTCAAGTGCTTTGTATACTGTTTTTCTTTCTGTCACGTCTCAGGTGCTTTGTCTACTATTATTCTTTCTGTCACGTCTCAGGTGCTTTGTCTACTATTTTTCTTTTTGTCACGTCTCAGGTGCTTTGCCTACTATTTTTCTTTCTGTCATGTCTCAGGTGCTTTGTCTACTATTATTCTTTTTGTCACGTCTCAGGTGCTTTGTCTACTATTTTTCTTTCTGTCATGTCTCAGGTGCTTTGTCTACTATTATTCTTTTTGTCACGTCTCAGGTGCTTTGCCTACTATTATTCTTTTTGTCACGTCTCAGGTCCTTTGTGTACTATTTTTCTTTTTGTCACGTCTCAGGTGCTTTGTCTACTATTTTTCTTTCTGTCACGTCTCAGGTGCTTTGTATACTATTTTTCTTTCTGTCACGTCTCAGGTGCTTTGTATACTATTTTTCTTTCTGTCACGTCTCAAGTGCTTTGTATACTATTTTTCTTTCTGTCACGTCTCAGGTGCTTTGTCTACTATTTTTCTTTCTGTCACGTCCCAAGTGCTTTGTCTACTACTTTTCTTTCTGTCACGTCTCAGGTGCTTTGTCTACTATTTTTCTTTCTGTCACGTCTCAGGTGCTTTGTCTACTATTTTTCTTTCTGTCACGTCTCAGGTGCTTTGTCTACTATTTTTCTTTCTGTCACGTCTCAAGTGCTTTGTCTACTAATTTTCGAGGCAAAAGACACGCGCGCGCAGTGATGTTTTATTATTTATTGTGTAAGTAACGACTGTTTAATCTATTTGTTCATTCCCTCCATTATAATAAAGCAGTTCCAACAGTTCCCTCCATTATAATAAAGCAGTTCCATCAGTTCCCTCCATTATAATAAAATAGTTCCAACAGTTGTCTGATATTTTGTGTATATCATAACATCACTTTGGAAGTAGACTGCTTATTTTGAAATAATGAGGTTACATTTCCTTGTGATAAACCTGGCTGGACCCTTGCGTGGACTTGATGCTATTAAATCAAGATCCTTATTGTTGTAATTGTCGCTGGGGAAAATACGACTTTACTGGTCAAGTGTCCATTAATTTACTAGATCCCTGCTCACATCCTGTGTGCGTAATTCCTCAAATGCAGCCATCAGTCAGCAGTGGTCAGGCGATCTTGCTGGTGCGGGTTACATGTGCACAGTGAAGTACTCATACTTCTGTCAGATGATTCTTCCTTTGCCGTCATCTTCTCAGCTGTCTCTTGAAAAATGTGCACGAGTGTCATATGCTACCCGTATACATGCAATCTTTATTTGTCAATAATTTTTCTTTTTGTCACGTCTCAGGTCCTTTGTGTACTATTTTTCTTTTTGTCACGTCTCAGGTGCTTTGTCTACTATTTTTCTTTCTGTCACGTCTCAGGTGCTTTGTATACTATTTTTCTTTCTGTCACGTCTCAGGTGCTTTGTATACTATTTTTCTTTCTGTCACGTCTCAAGTGCTTTGTATACTATTTTTCTTTCTGTCACGTCTCAGGTGCTTTGTCTACTATTTTTCTTTCTGTCACGTCCCAAGTGCTTTGTCTACTACTTTTCTTTCTGTCACGTCTCAGGTGCTTTGTCTACTATTTTTCTTTCTGTCACGTCTCAGGTGCTTTGTCTACTATTTTTCTTTCTGTCACGTCTCAGGTGCTTTGTCTACTATTTTTCTTTCTGTCACGTCTCAAGTGCTTTGTCTACTAATTTTCGAGGCAAAAGACACGCGCGCGCAGTGATGTTTTATTATTTATTGTGTAAGTAACGACTGTTTAATCTATTTGTTCATTCCCTCCATTATAATAAAGCAGTTCCAACAGTTCCCTCCATTATAATAAAGCAGTTCCATCAGTTCCCTCCATTATAATAAAATAGTTCCAACAGTTGTCTGATATTTTGTGTATATCATAACATCACTTTGGAAGTAGACTGCTTATTTTGAAATAATGAGGTTACATTTCCTTGTGATAAACCTGGCTGGACCCTTGCGTGGACTTGATGCTATTAAATCAAGATCCTTATTGTTGTAATTGTCGCTGGGGAAAATACGACTTTACTGGTCAAGTGTCCATTAATTTACTAGATCCCTGCTCACATCCTGTGTGCGTAATTCCTCAAATGCAGCCATCAGTCAGCAGTGGTCAGGCGATCTTGCTGGTGCGGGTTACATGTGCACAGTGAAGTACTCATACTTCTGTCAGATGATTCTTCCTTTGCCGTCATCTTCTCAGCTGTCTCTTGAAAAATGTGCACGAGTGTCATATGCTACCCGTATACATGCAATCTTTATTTGTCAATAATTTTTCTGATAATGTTCCAGGATATACTTCGGCCTTACGCCAGCGTTTTTTATTTTATTTTCCGTGTGTCACCTCTCTCTCTCTCTCCCTCTCTCTCTCCCTCCCCCCCCTCTCTCTCTCTTTCACACATATACACAATTTACGATGGTTTTCCTGCCATTAATGTTGTATAACAAATTTATTCAATTCTTTGCAAATTTCTTACTTAAAAAAGAAGTAATTTTGACATTGAAATTGATATAAGATCCACATTCACGCTTCAAGCTTCATCTTTCACTTGTAATGTTGTAGTTATATCTGGTGTAAAAGTTGTCTTCGTACTTTGTGTTCAGGTAGAACATCAGATTTCTTACATACAACAGGTGCAAGTTTTTTGGTCTGGTTCCATGTAGTATTTAAAGCCATGCCTTCTCATTTCAGCTGCAGTACGCTATGTACTTGCTTATTGTTTGTGTGCGTTATTGCCGCGTAGACGACAATAAATAACAGGCATGATAATTTGGAAGAGACCCAGGAATGTCAGCAGAAAAAAAACAATAATAGCATGATTCGATGAAGAATTAACAACATGGGCGACAGAGAGCAAGAAGACAGAATCGAGATGTGTTATTGATATAACCACTGATTGTTTTGCCTTCACTGATATAATCACTGACTTTTGCCTTTACTGATATAATCACTGACTGTTTTGCCTTTACTGATATAATCACTGAGTGACTTCATCCGTCCGTTTCTTCATTACTAGCAGTGCATCACACGGTTATAATCCGGCCAGCTTCTAGAGCTGGGGAAAGGAAGGCAGTCGGGCGTAATACTGACCACATCAGCCTCTAGTATGTTGACCGCATCAGCCTCTAGTATGTTGACCGCATCAGCCTCTAGTGCGCTGTAGTGCGCTGACCGCATCAGCCTCTAGTATGTTGACCGCATCAGCCTCTAGTATGTTGACCGCATCAGCCTCTAGTATGTTGACCGCATCAGCCTCTAGTATGTTGACCGCATCAGCCTCTAGTGCGCTGTAGTGCGCTGACCGCATCAGCCTCTAGTATGTTGACCGCATCAGCCTCTAGTATGTTGACCGCATCAGCCTCTAGTATGTTGACCGCATCAGCCTCTAGTATGTTGACCGCATCAGCCTCTAGTGCGCTGTAGTGCGCTGACCGCATCAGCCTCTAGTATGTTGACCGCATCAGCCTCTAGTATGTTGACCGCATCAGCCTCTAGTATGTTGACCGCATCAGCCTCTAGTATGTTGACCGCATCAGCCTCTAGTATGTTGACCGCATCAGCCTCTAGTATGTTGACCGCATCAGCCTCTAGTATGTTGACCGCATCAGCCTCTAGTGCGCTGTAGTGCGCTGACCGCATCAGCCTCTAGTATGTTGACCGCATCAGCCTCTAGTATGTTGACCGCATCAGCCTCTAGTATGTTGACCGCATCAGCCTCTAGTATGTTGACCGCATCAGCCTCTAGTATGTTGACCGCATCAGCCTCTAGTATGTTGACCGCATCAGCCTCTAGTATGTTGACCGCATCAGCCTCTAGTATGTTGACCGCATCAGCCTCTAGTATGTTGACCGCATCAGCCTCTAGTATGTTGACCGCATCAGCCTCTAGTATGTTGACCGCATCAGCCTCTAGTATGTTGACCGCATCAGCCTCTAGTATGTTGACCGCATCAGCCTCTAGTATGTTGACCGCATCAGCCTCTAGTATGTTGACCGCATCAGCCTCTAGTGCGCTGTAGTGCGCTGACCGCATCAGCCTCTAGTATGTTGACCGCATCAGCCTCTAGTATGTTGACCGCATCAGCCTCTAGTGCGCTGTAGTGCGCTGACCGCATCAGCCTCTAGTATGTTGACCGCATCAGCCTCTAGTGCGCTGTAGTGCGCTGACCGCATCAGCCTCTAGTATGTTGACCGCATCAGCCTCTAGTATGTTGACCGCATCAGCCTCTAGTGCGCTGTAGTGCGCTGACCGCATCAGCCTCTAGTATGTTGACCGCATCAGCCTCTAGTATGTTGACCGCATCAGCCTCTAGTATGTTGACCGCATCAGCCTCTAGTGCGCTGTAGTGCGCTGACCGCATCAGCCTCTAGTATGTTGACCGCATCAGCCTCTAGTATGTTGACCGCATCAGCCTCTAGTGCGCTGTAGTGCGCTGACCCCATCAGCCTCTAGTATGTTGACCGCATCAGCCTCTAGTGCGCTGTAGTGCGCTGACCGCATCAGCCTCTAGTATGTTGACCGCATCAGCCTCTAGTATGTTGACCGCATCAGCCTCTAGTATGTTGACCGCATCAGCCTCTAGTATGTGTTGACCGCATCAGCCTCTAGTATGTTGACCGCATCAGCCTCTAGTATGTTGACCGCATCAGCCTCTAGTGCGCTGTAGTGCGCTGACCGCATCAGCCTCTAGTATGCTGACCGCATCAGCCTCTAGTATGTTGACCGCATCAGCCTCTAGTGCGCTGTAGTGCGCTGACCGCATCAGCCTCTAGTATGTTGACCGCATCAGCCTCTAGTATGTTGACCGCATCAGCCTCTAGTGCGCTGTAGTGCGCTGACCGCATCAGCCTCTAGTATGTTGACCGCATCAGCCTCTAGTATGTTGACCGCATCAGCCTCTAGTATGTTGACCGCATCAGCCTCTAGTGCGCTGTAGTGCGCTGACCGCATCAGCCTCTAGTGCGCTGACCCCATCAGCCTCTAGTGCGCTGTAGTGCGCTGACCCCATCAGCCTCTAGTGCGCTGACCGCATCGGCCTCTAGTGCGCTGACCGCATCAGCCTGTAGTGCGCTGACCCCATCAGCCTCTAGTGCGCTGACCGCATCGGCCTCTAGTGCGCTGACCGCATCAGCCTCTAGTGCGCTGACCGCATCGGCCTCTAGTGCGCTGACAGGTCAAGTAAAATGTAGAAACTAAGACCATATCCTATAGGTGCTTCCGTGGCATAATAGAACTACGATAACCCTTTATGAAAGTGAACATCTTGATTATGATTTTCCAAACATAAGTCCAGTAACAATTTTGTCGTCACTTCCTTTAACATTTTCAGCTTTTGTTAGAACATTGGGTGTACGTATCAGTGGATTTTGTTCATCTCACCGCTGTTTTTTTTTTGTCGGGGGGGGGGGGGGGGGAAGAGAAATTTCCAGTCATTTTCAAATCTGTAAAAAGTGGCAGGAACTGAAATGTGACCTTTTGTTAACAGCAAGGCAAAGCGTTTTGAAAACATTTGGAATGTTAGCAACGCTATAAAGTAGAATGTACACAGCGTTGGATGATTATTTATACTATGTAAGACACCGACAGATTTTATCCTCTATATTCCCACATGTAGATTCCTACATGCTGATCATTTCTTCAATATTGTTTTTTTTTCCTCCAAAATTTTTATTTTTTAATATGCATACATCATCCACATATTTCACCCCCCCCTCTCCCTGAACATACGCACAGTTGCTGTACGTAAATCGTAATATTAAAACAATTGAGTGAAATGCACGTATGTGTTTGTGTAAATCATAAATCTCGTTCTTGCCTGTGTTTGTGTAAATCATAAATCTCGTTCTTGCCTGTGTTTGTGTAAATCATAAATCTCGTTCTTGCCTGTGTTTGTGTAAATCATAAATCTCGTTCTTGCCTGTGTTTGTGTAAATCATAAATCTCGTTCGTGTCTGTGTTTGTGTAAATCATAAATCTCGTTCTTGCCTGTGTTTATATAAATCTTAAACATCGTTCATATAAACCTCTTCTGCCAGGACCAGCGTACAGTGACATTAAGCGCAAGTAATGTCAAGTCATTGAGCTGCTTTATCGTGCATCACTAACCGAGACTTAGGGCACACTTAACGCATTCATCACAGGTGTGTGTGTGTGTGTGTGGGGGGGGAGGGGGTATGTTAGCATAAGGGCGGCTTAGAATAAATACGAGCAAATACTTGAAATTTGGATGACCAGTGAAGCCTGCGTGTACATGTTTGTAATGTGGCTCGCGATGTCCCAGAGAGTGGTTGAGCAGCAACTATCTCTACAGCTGATGCTATCTTGCTCTGGTTATTCTGGACGTTTCTGTCTTTTATGTTTTTTTTTATTTTTAGTATATATCTTGTTATATGGAAGTGAATCATGGCAGGTCTGTACAAAGGTCATTGGAAGCAGCAGAAATGTGGTTTATTAGAAGAATGTTGCGAATCCCCTGGACAGCAAAAATAACTAATGAAGAATGTATGAGAAGAGCTGGAGAGACAAAAAAATCTTGTCAAAAAAGTAAGAGAGAGACAATGTACTTTCATAGGACATACAATGAGAAGAGGGGGCATTGAAAATATTATAACAACAGGAAAAATAGAAGGAAGAAGATCAAGAGGAAGACCAAGAGAAATGATACTGGACAGTCTGACGGGATGGTGTGAGAGGAGATCACCGACTAAGCTGATGGCCTGCATGAAGGATCGGGTACTCTGGAGAAGCATAATAGCCAACGCCATTCGCCACGGCACATGATGATGATGATGATATATAAAAACTTGTTTGATGTGTCGAGGTGTGTTAAAATTGGTGTTTAGGGTTAACATTTTATTTTATTTCTCTTTTCATTTTCACTTGTTCCAGTAATGTTGGTATTTTCTGCAAATCAGTTTGTCTAGGATTTCAGTCTCCTCCCCCCCCCCCCTCACACCCCCACCCCCTGTGTAATACCCATGATTTCTCCCTACACAGAACTGTCAGTACACACAGCACCTGACAGAATGGAGGTGGCCGCAGGCAGGATGTGGTCGCACACCCAGAGTCAGGCTGACCGCATGCCTGTCGTCGGTTCGGCCAATCCTAGAACTCTAAACGTCACTGTCTGTGGCGGAACTCCCTAGTTGAGATATGTTGAAAGGAGGAGGAGGAGGAGAAGAGACACTTTGATGTAGATTGTGACGTGGCAAGACCAGCAAGTAAAGAGCGCGGAAAAGACGGGCTGTGACGTAGCTGTAGTGCGCTGACCGCATCAGCCTCTAGTGCGCTGACCCCATCAGCCTCTAGTGCGCTGTAGTGCGCTGACCCCATCAGCCTCTAGTGCGCTGACCGCATCGGCCTCTAGTGCGCTGACCGCATCAGCCTGTAGTGCGCTGACCCCATCAGCCTCTAGTGCGCTGACCGCATCGGCCTCTAGTGCGCTGACCGCATCAGCCTCTAGTGCGCTGACCGCATCGGCCTCTAGTGCGCTGACAGGTCAAGTAAAATGTAGAAACTAAGACCATATCCTATAGGTGCTTCCGTGGCATAATAGAACTACGATAACCCTTTATGAAAGTGAACATCTTGATTATGATTTTCCAAACATAAGTCCAGTAACAATTTTGTCGTCACTTCCTTTAACATTTTCAGCTTTTGTTAGAACATTGGGTGTACGTATCAGTGGATTTTGTTCATCTCACCGCTGTTTTTTTTTTGTCGGGGGGGGGGGGGGGGAAGAGAAATTTCCAGTCATTTTCAAATCTGTAAAAAGTGGCAGGAACTGAAATGTGACCTTTTGTTAACAGCAAGGCAAAGCGTTTTGAAAACATTTGGAATGTTAGCAACGCTATAAAGTAGAATGTACACAGCGTTGGATGATTATTTATACTATGTAAGACACCGACAGATTTTATCCTCTATATTCCCACATGTAGATTCCTACATGCTGATCATTTCTTCAATATTGTTTTTTTTTCCTCCAAAATTTTTATTTTTTAATATGCATACATCATCCACATATTTCACCCCCCCCTCTCCCTGAACATACGCACAGTTGCTGTACGTAAATCGTAATATTAAAACAATTGAGTGAAATGCACGTATGTGTTTGTGTAAATCATAAATCTCGTTCTTGCCTGTGTTTGTGTAAATCATAAATCTCGTTCTTGCCTGTGTTTGTGTAAATCATAAATCTCGTTCTTGCCTGTGTTTGTGTAAATCATAAATCTCGTTCTTGCCTGTGTTTGTGTAAATCATAAATCTCGTTCGTGTCTGTGTTTGTGTAAATCATAAATCTCGTTCTTGCCTGTGTTTATATAAATCTTAAACATCGTTCATATAAACCTCTTCTGCCAGGACCAGCGTACAGTGACATTAAGCGCAAGTAATGTCAAGTCATTGAGCTGCTTTATCGTGCATCACTAACCGAGACTTAGGGCACACTTAACGCATTCATCACAGGTGTGTGTGTGTGTGTGTGGGGGGGGAGGGGGTATGTTAGCATAAGGGCGGCTTAGAATAAATACGAGCAAATACTTGAAATTTGGATGACCAGTGAAGCCTGCGTGTACATGTTTGTAATGTGGCTCGCGATGTCCCAGAGAGTGGTTGAGCAGCAACTATCTCTACAGCTGATGCTATCTTGCTCTGGTTATTCTGGACGTTTCTGTCTTTTATGTTTTTTTTTATTTTTAGTATATATCTTGTTATATGGAAGTGAATCATGGCAGGTCTGTACAAAGGTCATTGGAAGCAGCAGAAATGTGGTTTATTAGAAGAATGTTGCGAATCCCCTGGACAGCAAAAATAACTAATGAAGAATGTATGAGAAGAGCTGGAGAGACAAAAAAATCTTGTCAAAAAAGTAAGAGAGAGACAATGTACTTTCATAGGACATACAATGAGAAGAGGGGGCATTGAAAATATTATAACAACAGGAAAAATAGAAGGAAGAAGATCAAGAGGAAGACCAAGAGAAATGATACTGGACAGTCTGACGGGATGGTGTGAGAGGAGATCACCGACTAAGCTGATGGCCTGCATGAAGGATCGGGTACTCTGGAGAAGCATAATAGCCAACGCCATTCGCCACGGCACATGATGATGATGATGATATATAAAAACTTGTTTGATGTGTCGAGGTGTGTTAAAATTGGTGTTTAGGGTTAACATTTTATTTTATTTCTCTTTTCATTTTCACTTGTTCCAGTAATGTTGGTATTTTCTGCAAATCAGTTTGTCTAGGATTTCAGTCTCCTCCCCCCCCCCCCTCACACCCCCACCCCCTGTGTAATACCCATGATTTCTCCCTACACAGAACTGTCAGTACACACAGCACCTGACAGAATGGAGGTGGCCGCAGGCAGGATGTGGTCGCACACCCAGAGTCAGGCTGACCGCATGCCTGTCGTCGGTTCGGCCAATCCTAGAACTCTAAACGTCACTGTCTGTGGCGGAACTCCCTAGTTGAGATATGTTGAAAGGAGGAGGAGGAGGAGAAGAGACACTTTGATGTAGATTGTGACGTGGCAAGACCAGCAAGTAAAGAGCGCGGAAAAGACGGGCTGTGACGTAGCTGTGGGACAACAGGCAAACACAGGAGAAGCCTTCCAGCAGCTACCAGGAGAGGAAGTATTCCAACTACTTTACTTTCTATCAAAGCCGTGTCACACAGGACGTACGAGGAAGCAGAAATATAAGAGTTTCAAAGAGCGAACGCGCAAATTTTACTCGTTCTTTGCACTTGGAAATTAGCTCTTCGGAACTTTCCAGCATTTTTATAATAATAATAATAATTTTGATCATAGCAGGTTCAGAAGTTGATAATTAAAAAAAAAAAGAAATAGCCCTTTCTTCCTGCTGCACAGATTCCATGGCACTGATCAGCGAGGTGTGTCTAGTAGAGGTACTATACAGGATTATAGATGAGGGGTAGGAAAGCTACCTGCCAGTGTCTGCCCCACGACCCCAGCTTACCTTAGTATCTGGAGACAAATAACCGCTATAACAGACGTGCCATCAACACTGTCACACTAGCAGAAAATATCAACTCTCACTTCCTATCATTGGCTGACTGTTAGGTCAGCATATATGTGGGGGGAGGGGGAGAGATTGCAGCTGATGCATTGCTACAGGGACCCGGGGTGTTTTAAAGGTGGGACCGGAGTAAATAAAAGGAGGGAGCAGAGAACTAGGTTTGTACCATCTTACAAAATCTTTGTCAGAGACCCTGCCTTCATTGCAAGCCGTGTTCACAGCCACCACAGCAAACAGTACCCCATCATCATTTATTTAAACACCCTCTTATTGCTGGATGAAGCTCTGTAAGGCCTCTCTGACAGTAATCCCCCCCCCCCCCCCGCCCCCTTCAACACGTAGGCGCTCAAAATTAATTAGTCGGTGGCTTTCCACGTGATGAAGTGCTTCTATTTCTGTGCTAGGCCTCGTCTATTCCCAGCTGTCAAACATAGCTCACGTTCGTCGTCGTCGTCGTCGTTGTTGTTGTTAGAGTATACAATTGTAAAATAGTACGTTCAGAAAATGTAAACTATCAAATATATAGTTTTAAATCTAATAAGGAAAAGATTTGTGAACATCACGGCCATGAAGTATTGTGAGTAGCTTCAGTTTTTATTTTTTTCTGTAGATCATCACAGGTATGGCACACAAACACACAGAGATTGATTAAAAAAAAAAAACGGAAACTAACTCACCAAGAACCCGTGAATGTTAACTGATGGATGTAAGCTAGGAATTAGGTGGGGAAAGTTCAAACATGATGTGGATACAAGGTTCTTGTAATATAACGTAGTGTAGATGTACATCACGGCGTCATTAAGTATAGCATAGTGTAGATGTACATCACGGCGTCATTAAGTATAGCATAGTGTAGATGTACATCACGGCGTCGTTAAGTATAGCATAGTGTAGATGTACATCACGGCGTCATTAAGTATAGCATAGTGTAGATGTACATCACGGCGTCGTTAAGTATAGCATAGTGTAGATGTACATCACGGCGTCATTAAGTATAGCATAGTGTAGATGTACATCACGGCGTCATTAAGTGTAGTGTAGATGTACATCACGACGTCATTAAGTATAGCGTAGTGTAGATGTACTTCGCGACGTCGTTAAGTATAGCATAGTGTAGGTGTACATCACGACGTCATTAAGTATAGCATAGTGTAGATGTACATCACGGCGTCATTAAGTGTAGTGTAGATGTACATCACGACGTCATTAAGTATAGCGTAGTGTAGATGTACTTCGCGACATCGTTAAGTATAGCGTAGTGTAGGTGTACATCACGACGTCATTAAGTATAGCGTAGTGTAGATGTACATCGCGACGTCGTTAAGTGTGGTGTAGATGTACATCATGACGTCATTAAGTATAGCATAGTGTAGATGTACATCACGACATCATTAAGTGTAGTGTAGATGTACATCATGACGTCATTAAGTATAGCATAGTGTAGATTTACATCACGACGTCATTAAGTATAGCGGAGTGTAGATTTACATCACGACGTCATTAAGTATAACGCAGTGTAGATGTACATCACAACCTAATCAAGTATAGAGCAGTGTAGATGTACATCACAGCGTCATTAAGTATAGCATAGTGTAAATGTACAGGCGTCATTAAGTATAACATAGTGTAAATGTACATCATGACATCATTAAGTATAGCATAGTGTAGATGTACATCATGATGTCATTAAATATAATGTAGTGTAGATGTACATTGTGGCATCATTAAGTTTAGTGCAGATGTACATCATGACATCATTAAGTATAGCATAGTGTAGATGTACATCACATCATCATTAAGTATAGTGTAGATGTACATCATGATACCATTAAGTATAGCATGTACATCATGATATCATTAAGTATAGCATAGTGTAGATGTACATCATGTCATTAAATATAATGTAGTGTAGATGTACATTGTGCCATCATTAAGTTTAGTGCAGATGTACATCACCACGTCATTAAGTATAGCATAGTGTAGATGTACATCACAACATCATTAAGTAAAGCATAGTGACAGATAAAAGAGATAACAACTGGAGTAAAACTGATTCTAGTAACAAAGGCAAATAGAGGCGTATAGTACAGTACAGTTGAAGAAGTGAAGCAGCAGCAGGAACTGTTAGGAAGAGTTGAAGAAGTGTAGTAGCAGCAGGAACTGTTAGGAAGAGTTGAAGAAGTGTAGTAGCAGCAGGAACTGTTAGGAAGAGTTGAAGAAGTGTAGCAGCAGGAACTGTTAGGAAGAGTTGAAGAAGTGTAGTAGCAGCAGGAACTGTTAGGAAGAGTTGAAGAAGTGTAGTAGCAGCAGGAACTGCTAGGAAGAGTTGAAGAAGTGTAGCAGCAGCAGGAACTGCTAGGAAGAGTTGAAGAAGTGAAGCAGCAGCAGGAACTGCTAGGAAGATTTGAAGAAGTTGAGGAGGGGCTTGAACATAAGAAAAAAAAAAGAGTAAACCTAAGAGTGAATAGTGAAGGCAGTTTAAAAGTTAAACAATTATACATTAAATATTTTATGCATTATAAGCTCCTGGAGACAATTCAGGTCTTCTGAGATTGTGTTGTTTAAGATATGCATGGTTTTTAAAAATTCTTTTATTTAAATGATCAGCATGTCAAAAATTTGCATCGTCTTGTCTATTGCAGGAGATATAACGCAGAAAGGTTATGAAAAGAAGCGATCACGTCTGCTAGCCCCTTATGTTAAGCATCAGAACAACGAAGGTAAGAGACTTTTGATGAACTTTAGGTGTACATGGAACCCTCAGTTTATGCTGGTGTTGCAGTTCCAACTTGCAGTTTTAATCCCCCCCCCACATTAACTTGAGCAAATTCCCAGATTTATGTCATTGAGCTACTAAATGTGACATCCTGTTTTTTTGTTTTGTAAGAGTTGTATGAGCAGTGTAAATCTGGAGACAGTTTGTTGTCATCACACTGTGCCAAGTAACTATTTTATAGCTGGATCAGGGAAGTAAGACAGGGGATGGTCTACCAGTATGACTTCTTGCTGAAGTTGCAGTGAAGCATTTGCTGTCAGACTGACTAAACTCACTGAAGATTCTCTGGCCATGTCTTGACAAAATATACTAATTTCAGATTTGACAATTTTAGTATTAACAAAAAAAAAGAGGAATTAGAAAAAAAATTGTGCAGAAAAACAGAAGGAAGGAGAGAAAAAAACCAAAAAAAAAAAACTCAGCTCACAGTGACAGGCTTTGAGTGGTCCTGATTGCAGGGAGAAACCCAGTTTAATATTTGCTCAGACACTGTGTTGAGTTTTTCTTCACTCACTGTTTACTGTAGCAGTTTGTTTTTCACTTTTACTACATCTAAATATTCTCCTTGTTGAGAGAAAAATCTGACTCACTTGTGTCTCAGAATATCTTCTGTTTAACTTTGTTCATTAGAGAAGTGTAGGAGCTTGAGAAGGAAGAAACAAGGGACAGAAATAAAATCTTGTGCATCATTGATGTGTCAGTTTATTTTTCTCTGTATTTTGATGATGAATTATCAGAATAGTGAGATGTAATCACAACCTCAAAACCTAGAACATGTTGTAGCCAACAAAACTTTACAATGGTATAATTCCTGAGCGCTGTTTGCCAAGACCACAACCAGTTAAAAATCTGAGTAAAATGGTCATGGGAACAGTGAAGGTGGGTGGGTCGGAGAAGAGAGAGTGAAGACACTGTCTGATTTGGCCATCAGTATGCTAGTGTCAGTGAACCTAGCAGACTAAGAGCCTGTCCTGTCTCTCTGTTGTCAGTAACAGGTCTAGTTTGGTGAGAGAGTAGGGATCAGCCTCTGTGATGGTGGTGGTGGTATAGTCTTCATTACACATCTCCATCTCCAGCATTTCACCTCCCTCAAGGGCTTCAAAAATAGCTGCCATAACCCACCCCCAGCCTGCCATGGTGCTGTCTCAACATCCTCACTGTTCCCCACCCCCCACCCCCCCCAGCCTGACATGGTGCTGTGTCTCAACATCCTCACTGTTCCCCAGCCTGACATGGTGCTGTGTCTCAACATCCTCACTGTTCCCCACCCCCCAGCCTGACATGGTGCTGTGTCTCAACATCCTCACTGTTCCCCACCCCCCAGCCTGACATGGTGCTGTGTCTCAACATCCTCACTGTTCCCCACCCCCCAGCCTGACATGGTGCTGTGTCTCAACATCCTCACTGTTCCCCACCCCCAGCCTGACATGGTGCTGTGTCTCAACATCCTCACTGTTCCCCACCCCCCAGCCTGACATGGTGTAGTAGCAGCAGGAACTGCTAGGAAGAGTTGAAGAAGTGTAGTAGCAGCAGGAACTGCTAGGAAGAGTTGAAGAAGTGTAGTAGCAGCAGGAACTGTTAAGAAGAGTTGAAGAAGTGTAGTAGCAGCAGGAACTGTTAGGAAGAGTTGAAGAAGTGTAGCAGCAGCAGGAACTGTTAGGAAGAGTTGAAGAAGTGTAGTAGCAGCAGGAACTGTTAGGAAGAGTTGAAGAAGTGTAGCAGCAGCAGCAGGAACTGTTAGGAAGAGTTGAAGAAGTGTAGCAGCAGCAGCAGGAACTGTTAGGAAGAGTTGAAGAAGTGTAGCAGCAGCAGGAACTGTTAGGAAGAGTTGAAGAAGTGTAGTAGCAGCAGGAATTGTTAGGAAGAGTTGAAGAAGTGTAGCAGCAGCAGCAGGAATTGTTAGGAAGAGTTGAAGAAGTATAGCAGCAGCAGGAACTGTTAGGAAGAGTTGAAGAAGTGTAGCAGCAGGAACTGTTAGGAAGAGTTGAAGAAGTGTAGCAGCAGCAGGAACTGTTAGGAAGAGTTGAAGAAGTGTAGCAGCAGCAGGAACTGTTAGGAAGAGTTGAAGAAGTGTAGTAGCAGCAGGAACTGCTAGGAAGAGTTGAAGAAGTGTAGTAGCAGCAGGAACTGCTAGGAAGAGTTGAAGAAGTGTAGTAGCAGCAGGAACTGTTAGGAAGAGTTGAAGAAGTGTAGCAGCAGCAGGAACTGTTAGGAAGAATTGAAGAAGTGTAGTAGCAGCAGGAACTGTTAGGAAGAGTTGAAGAAGTGTAGTAGCAGCAGGAACTGTTAGGAAGAGTTGAAGAAGTGTAGTAGCAGCAGGAGCTGTTAGGAAGAGTTGAAGAAGTGTAGCAGCAGGAACTGTTAGGAAGAGTTGAAGAAGTGTAGTAGCAGCAGGAACTGTTAGGAAGAGTTGAAGAAGTGTAGTAGCAGCAGGAGCTGCTAGGAAGAGTTGAAGAAGTGTAGCAGCAGCAGGAACTGCTAGGAAGAGTTGAAGAAGTGAAGCAGCAGCAGGAACTGCTAGGAAGATTTGAAGAAGTTGAGGAGGGGCTTGAACATAAGAAAAAAAAAAGAGTAAACCTAAGAGTGAATAGTGAAGGCAGTTTAAAAGTTAAACAATTATACATTAAATATTTTATGCATTATAAGCTCCTGGAGACAATTCAGGTCTTCTGAGATTGTGTTGTTTAAGATATGCATGGTTTTTAAAAATTCTTTTATTTAAATGATCAGCATGTCAAAAATTTGCATCGTCTTGTCTATTGCAGGAGATATAACGCAGAAAGGTTATGAAAAGAAGCGATCACGTCTGCTAGCCCCTTATGTTAAGCATCAGAACAACGAAGGTAAGAGACTTTTGATGAACTTTAGGTGTACATGGAACCCTCAGTTTATGCTGGTGTTGCAGTTCCAACTTGCAGTTTTAATCCCCCCCCCACATTAACTTGAGCAAATTCCCAGATTTATGTCATTGAGCTACTAAATGTGACATCCTGTTTTTTTGTTTTGTAAGAGTTGTATGAGCAGTGTAAATCTGGAGACAGTTTGTTGTCATCACACTGTGCCAAGTAACTATTTTATAGCTGGATCAGGGAAGTAAGACAGGGGATGGTCTACCAGTATGACTTCTTGCTGAAGTTGCAGTGAAGCATTTGCTGTCAGACTGACTAAACTCACTGAAGATTCTCTGGCCATGTCTTGACAAAATATACTAATTTCAGATTTGACAATTTTAGTATTAACAAAAAAAAAGAGGAATTAGAAAAAAAATTGTGCAGAAAAACAGAAGGAAGGAGAGAAAAAAACCAAAAAAAAAAAACTCAGCTCACAGTGACAGGCTTTGAGTGGTCCTGATTGCAGGGAGAAACCCAGTTTAATATTTGCTCAGACACTGTGTTGAGTTTTTCTTCACTCACTGTTTACTGTAGCAGTTTGTTTTTCACTTTTACTACATCTAAATATTCTCCTTGTTGAGAGAAAAATCTGACTCACTTGTGTCTCAGAATATCTTCTGTTTAACTTTGTTCATTAGAGAAGTGTAGGAGCTTGAGAAGGAAGAAACAAGGGACAGAAATAAAATCTTGTGCATCATTGATGTGTCAGTTTATTTTTCTCTGTATTTTGATGATGAATTATCAGAATAGTGAGATGTAATCACAACCTCAAAACCTAGAACATGTTGTAGCCAACAAAACTTTACAATGGTATAATTCCTGAGCGCTGTTTGCCAAGACCACAACCAGTTAAAAATCTGAGTAAAATGGTCATGGGAACAGTGAAGGTGGGTGGGTCGGAGAAGAGAGAGTGAAGACACTGTCTGATTTGGCCATCAGTATGCTAGTGTCAGTGAACCTAGCAGACTAAGAGCCTGTCCTGTCTCTCTGTTGTCAGTAACAGGTCTAGTTTGGTGAGAGAGTAGGGATCAGCCTCTGTGATGGTGGTGGTGGTATAGTCTTCATTACACATCTCCATCTCCAGCATTTCACCTCCCTCAAGGGCTTCAAAAATAGCTGCCATAACCCACCCCCCAGCCTGCCATGGTGCTGTCTCAACATCCTCACTGTTCCCCACCCCCACCCCCCCCAGCCTGACATGGTGCTGTGTCTCAACATCCTCACTGTTCCCCAGCCTGCCATGGTGCTGTGTCTCAACATCCTCACTGTTCCCCACCCCCCAGCCTGCCATGGTGCTGTGTCTCAACATCCTCACTGTTCCCCACCCCCACCCCCCAGCCTGACATGGTGCTGTGTCTCAACATCCTCACTGTTCCCCACCCCCCCAGCCTGCCATGGTGCTGTGTCTCAACATCCTCACTGTTCCCCACCCCCCCCCCCAGCCTGACATGGTGCTGTGTCTCAACATCCTCACTGTTCCCCACCCCCACCCCCCAGCCTGACATGGTGCTGTGTCTCAACATCCTCACTGTTCCCCACCCCCACCCCCCAGCTGACATGGTGCTGTGTCTCAACATCCTCACTGTTCCCCACCCCCCAGCTGACATGGTGCTGTGTCTCAACATCCTCACTGTTCCCCACCCCCCAGCCTGCCATGGTGCTGTGTCTCAACATCCTCACTGTTCCCCACCCCCCAGCCTGCCATGGTGCTGTGTCTCAACATCCTCACTGTTTCAGCTGCAAAGAACACTTGCTTGCAGTTCCAGGGAGATTGAAGAAGAAGAAGATAGTTCTTCCTGCAAGTGGGCAAGAAAAAAGTGTATGACCAGTTCAAGCAAAAGACAAGACCTCAGGACCCAGAAAAAAGAAGGGAAAAAAAAAAAGCCCCATGGAGGCAGATCTTAGTAGAGAACCCCAGAGTGCAAGAAAGACAAGATGGACAAATAAAGTAGATGACACAGGATTAGATGATTTGATGAGTTTTCATTTCTGTTTCTCACACACAGTTTTCTGTCAGCACATAAGTGCTGTCTTCTTTGCTTTGGCTTATTTCAGGAACTAAAATATTCATTTAAAACATTTCAGGTGGATCAGGGGCAGGGGCCCCAAGCCCATCAACAGCTGCTCAGAGGAAGGCACAGAGACGTTTGACAAGAGAGGACAATCGTTATCATTCCGGTAAAATACTCACCCAAGTCTTTAGACTGATATTGAATGTATTATCTTCTGGAATAGTTTTAAAATTCTTTTGTGTACATGCAATAGAAATATTGAAACTTACAGTCACACATGAAACTAATGCAACACATAGCTTCATATCTTTATAAATTTGTTTTGTATATGGCATATCACAAATATGATTTTTGGAATTAAAATAGACTTTATAATGAAAAAATGCTACACAGGTACATGGGACCCAACTAGAACATCTTGATTTTGCTGATGACATAACTCTTATCAGTAACAGTGTGAATTCCATGCAAGAAAAAACAGATAGCTGTCTTCACTGGCTAGCAAAATAGGACTTGAAATTAACAATAACAAAACAAAAATAATGAAACTTCCCATTAATCAGAATGGAAAAATACACATAGAAGGGACAGATATTGAAGAAGTAAATCAGTTTGCATACCTTGGCAGCTACATAGACCAGGATGGTGACACCAGAAAGGAAGTTAGAATTCAGATTGCAAAAGCAGCATCAATCTTCAAGAATCTTGAGAACATTCATTCATTCATTCATTTGCATGTCCCTTGCGGAACTTTGCCTCCCAAACAGCACTCCTGTAGGCCTCTCGGTTGTGAGCAAGATGGCCTGCTGCTGTTGCATCCATTTCCAGATCGTCAACGATGTCTTGCAGCCATCTTCGTCTTGGTCTTCCTCTTTTTCTTTTTCCCATTATGTATCCTTCCAATACGGTCTTCTCTAAATTATCATGACGTTTAATGTGTCCAAAATATTTCAGTTTTCTCTCTTTAATCCTCTTCACTAGCCAGCCTTCTTCAATATTAAGCTCTTGTAGTATAGATATATTTGTTCTTTTTTGTGTCCACAATATTTGGAGAACTCTTCTGTAGCATTTACATTCAAAGGCATTTATGTGTTTCTCAGCTGTTTTGTTAAGTGTCCAGGTCTCACAGGCATATGTTGCTATGGGAAAGATGCATGCCCTTAAAAATCTTATTTTTGTGGTTCTGTCTGCTCCTCTCCACAGATTCTTTATTTGTTTTACTTTCTGAAGAGCGATAGATGTCCTCCTTTTAATTTCCCTCATTGTATCTCCATTATTAGTTAGTAGCGATCCAAGATATTCAAAACTCTCCACTTCTTCCAGTTTTTCCTCATTGATACATATTTCAGTTGCCTTGTTTGTTTTGTCAGTTGTCATCAATTTAGTTTTCTTGAGAACATAAGGCATTCAAAAGTTATAAGAACAAAAACCAAATTAAGACTACTCATTTCAAATGTAATATCCACCCTCATTTATGCATGCGAAAGCTGGAAAACAACTAAAGAAATAGACAAGAAATTAGACTCTTTTGAAAACAAATGCCTAAGGAAAATACTCGGCATCAAGTGGAACGAATTCAAGAACATTGCAGAGATAAGACAGATGACTGAACAACAACCAGTCTCATGGGTGATCAGGAAAAGGATATGGACATATGTTGGTCATGTGATGAGAAGAAACAGAGAATCCCAAAACAAGCTATCAAGTGGAATAAAACAGGCCAAAGAAGAAGAGGCAGACCATGTGAAACTCTAAAGAGGCCATTGTTAAGAGAGGCCAAATTAACAAGCATAAAATCCCTTGATAAGGTTGAAAGACTCGCCGAAGACAGGGAAAATTGGCGAACTACTTTGCGAGCCCTATGTGACATTTAACGGCACGGGAAGGATATAAGATAAAATATCACAAATTTAGGAATTTATCAAAATGTACTTGACAGTAATATTTGAATGATGTTCCATTGTAAACAGCTTATATATGTTTTTGTTATGTTGTAAACAACATGCATGTCTTTCTGAATTGTAAACAGTCTGCATTTGGCTTATTTCAGGAACTAAAATATTCATTTAAAACATTTCAGGTGGATCAGGGGCAGGGGCCCCAAGCCCATCAACAGCTGCTCAGAGGAAGGCACAGAGACGTTTGACAAGAGAGGACAATCGTTATCATTCCGGTAAAATACTCACCCAAGTCTTTAGACTGATATTGAATGTATTATCTTCTGGAATAGTTTTAAAATTCTTTTGTGTACATGCAATAGAAATATTGAAACTTACAGTCACACATGAAACTAATGCAACACATAGCTTCATATCTTTATAAATTTGTTTTGTATATGGCATATCACAAATATGATTTTTGGAATTAAAATAGACTTTATAATGAAAAAATGCTACACAGGTACATGGGACCCAACTAGAACATCTTGATTTTGCTGATGACATAACTCTTATCAGTAACAGTGTGAATTCCATGCAAGAAAAAACAGATAGCTGTCTTCACTGGCTAGCAAAATAGGACTTGAAATTAACAATAACAAAACAAAAATAATGAAACTTCCCATTAATCAGAATGGAAAAATACACATAGAAGGGACAGATATTGAAGAAGTAAATCAGTTTGCATACCTTGGCAGCTACATAGACCAGGATGGTGACACCAGAAAGGAAGTTAGAATTCAGATTGCAAAAGCAGCATCAATCTTCAAGAATCTTGAGAACATTCATTCATTCATTCATTTGCATGTCCCTTGCGGAACTTTGCCTCCCAAACAGCACTCCTGTAGGCCTCTCGGTTGTGAGCAAGATGGCCTGCTGCTGTTGCATCCATTTCCAGATCGTCAACGATGTCTTGCAGCCATCTTCGTCTTGGTCTTCCTCTTTTTCTTTTTCCCATTATGTATCCTTCCAATACGGTCTTCTCTAAATTATCATGACGTTTAATGTGTCCAAAATATTTCAGTTTTCTCTCTTTAATCCTCTTCACTAGCCAGCCTTCTTCAATATTAAGCTCTTGTAGTATAGATATATTTGTTCTTTTTTGTGTCCACAATATTTGGAGAACTCTTCTGTAGCATTTACATTCAAAGGCATTTATGTGTTTCTCAGCTGTTTTGTTAAGTGTCCAGGTCTCACAGGCATATGTTGCTATGGGAAAGATGCATGCCCTTAAAAATCTTATTTTTGTGGTTCTGTCTGCTCCTCTCCACAGATTCTTTATTTGTTTTACTTTCTGAAGAGCGATAGATGTCCTCCTTTTAATTTCCCTCATTGTATCTCCATTATTAGTTAGTAGCGATCCAAGATATTCAAAACTCTCCACTTCTTCCAGTTTTTCCTCATTGATACATATTTCAGTTGCCTTGTTTGTTTTGTCAGTTGTCATCAATTTAGTTTTCTTGAGAACATAAGGCATTCAAAAGTTATAAGAACAAAAACCAAATTAAGACTACTCATTTCAAATGTAATATCCACCCTCATTTATGCATGCGAAAGCTGGAAAACAACTAAAGAAATAGACAAGAAATTAGACTCTTTTGAAAACAAATGCCTAAGGAAAATACTCGGCATCAAGTGGAACGAATTCAAGAACATTGCAGAGATAAGACAGATGACTGAACAACAACCAGTCTCATGGGTGATCAGGAAAAGGATATGGACATATGTTGGTCATGTGATGAGAAGAAACAGAGAATCCCAAAACAAGCTATCAAGTGGAATAAAACAGGCCAAAGAAGAAGAGGCAGACCATGTGAAACTCTAAAGAGGCCATTGTTAAGAGAGGCCAAATTAACAAGCATAAAATCCCTTGATAAGGTTGAAAGACTCGCCGAAGACAGGGAAAATTGGCGAACTACTTTGCGAGCCCTATGTGACATTTAACGGCACGGGAAGGATATAAGATAAAATATCACAAATTTAGGAATTTATCAAAATGTACTTGACAGTAATATTTGAATGATGTTCCATTGTAAACAGCTTATATATGTTTTTGTTATGTTGTAAACAACATGCATGTCTTTCTGAATTGTAAACAGTCTGCATTTGTTTTTACTTCAGAAATCCGAACAGAAGCAGTCATGCAAGCGCTGGCTATGCAGAGTAGGAAGGTGCCTGTGATGCCACTGCCATCCAAGCGGACGTCTGTCAACTATCAAGGTCAACAGAGAAGAGAACGACAAGGTCAGCTTTTGAAAGTTGCATATTTTCAGTGGATTATGATTTTATGAAAACAAGTATTATGATTTCTCTTGTACATACTGATTACAGAATACAATTAGGTATAAAATAGACCCTATTTTATAACATCATTTAGACACAAAATATTACATAAACATTACAAAATATGATACTTGAGTAATAAAGATACACCCGTAATTAGTAATTATCTAGAGAAGATGGAAGTTTATTTAGAAGTTTTCATTTTGTCTTGAAACTATTCTGTTTTTTTTTTAACCTTGAAAATGTGAACTTTTATCATGTACAAATTAGTCCAGTAAAGAATACTAAATAAATATATTATTAAATATTGGAAAACAACCTTAAATAATGTAAAAACAACAAATATATTGTTATCTGTAATAGAAGATATCTGTAATAAAAAGTATCTGTAATAAAAGGTATCTGTAATATATTGTCATGGTGAAAATAAATTATTAAATACAGCCATGCTTTTACTATCTTTTTCATTTAATAGAAAATAAATGATAAAGATTTCTAGAACCTGACTTGCATACTCAAATTTAAATAATAAATAAATGCACAGTGAAGGTAAAGAAGTAATATACATTGAATGACTGTAAAACAGACAAGAGAGATTCATACCAGATGTTCATATGCCTGAGCTGCAGTCTGTCCTGCAAAACCCCTATTAGGACACTCACACATGCCTAAGTTAAAAAAAAATCTAGCAGATTAAATATTAGTACTAGTATATGTATATCAGCAAAGTATTCTACCACATTTAGAATATGGCTCAACATCTTGGTGCACAGCATCAAACACTACGCTGCATAATCTAGACAAGGTACAAAATCAGTCACTACAGATTATCACATGTGCCTTGAGGTCCACACCAGTAGTTGAAGTGCAGAAAATAGTGTTCAAGCACTAAAAGAACGTAGAGATACAAAGGTCATGGCCACGGGAGAGAAATTCCTCAGCTCTGTAAGCCATCCCCTGAAGGAGAGATTCGATAACTTAGCACTCTCTCTCTCTCTGAACCTTAAGTGCCCAGGGCACATGGGGCTTCCGCAAGGGTTTTCCACAAATGCCTGTCCTTCGCCTTTTTTTCTGCTCTTGCCCAGGTGAGCCCTCTATTGCTCAACATCCTTTCTGTTGTTCTTCTCCATGTTTCTTTTGGTCTACCCTTACTTCTGCTCCCCTGTGGTGTCCATCTTAGTGCTATTTTTGGTAGTGACCAAAACCATAGAACTTAGCACTAAGACGGCTTAAAAGAAGCAGCTTCATTCATCAGGCCAAGTGTTTGCATAAGCGGATACCCGACCTTTCAGCTGTAGTTTCTCCATTATCATCTGTACCAGAGCATACACCATGGAAAGAAGAGACTGTACACAGATAACTATTCAGACTGAAGTGAAAGGTATACAGAATGGTGAGATGCAAAAGCAGTCTTGTAAGATCAACAGCCACACTTAGTGTGCTAGATGACAAATATCCATGTGACACCTGGATACATGTGTATACAGATGGATCTGCACACAGTGCCATAAAGAATGGCGGAGCAGGAGCACATATTGAATATCCAAAACAACACCACTGACAAGATTTCCATACCCACTGGAAAATACTGCAACAACTATGATGAGAAGTTAGGGCAGTTATTGCTGCGGTTGAAAAACTGTCAGACTCCAGAATTGATACTTGCCCCATAGTAACTCTCACAGATGCAAGATCAGTACTGGAAGCTCTTCAGTGCAACAAACTACCAATGCCTTGTCAAAAATTGGCTTACAACATGGAGTCACTTTGCAGTGGATTCCTTCCCACTGTGGGATACCAGGCAATGAGAAAGCTGACCGTCTGGCCAAAGGAGGCACTGAAATGGAGCAACCAGACATACCAATCACCTATAATCAGAATAAAAGCATGATAAAAACCTACAGGAAGCCACAAACACCACCACATGATGACTATCACATGCTAAATAGAAAGGAACACAACACAACTGACTCTGAAGTCATATGTATACAAAGTTTAAGGTTGGTACTACTACTACTCTTTGTACATGTGCCCAGGTGCCCCAAACTGTGGAACTTATCCTCCAAAACTGCACCAACTATGAAACACTGAGAAGTAATTACTGGCCCAGTGAAACCACCAAAGAAGATAACCTCTACGGTTCCATACATGAATTACAAAAAAACAGTGAAATTTATCCAGGGTACAGGACTACAGATATAGACAGACAATGTGTACGAAGAAGAAGAAGAAGTACTAGTATTTCTTCATGTTAGTTTTTATATTATAAAAATCGAGCTGAAAAGTTTAAAAAAGGGAAAGTTTACTGGAAAGAAGAGTCTCAAACAACAGTTTAGCAGTTTGTGCACATTTTCAACCCATGAGCAAATATATTCTCAGAAATACATGTCGTGCATACACATGTGTGTCGTAACATCAAATTACAGGGTATAAGGGTTTGCATAGAAAAAAATACTAAAATGTAAATAAATCAGCTGCCAAATATAGAAACACAGAGTAAATTCGGGGAATTTAACACATTGTTTTCATTGTGGTAGATGACATTTCATGCACAGCTGTGCTGGCATGCAGCTTAAGGGAAACATTGGAAACTGGAAGCAGGTGCTTGTGTTTGCTGCTGTGTGTCTGTTTTTTTTTTGTAACAAGTTTTGTTGTGTCATCTGTCCCCGCAGACTCATCTTCTGATGATGACAGTGTATTTGATGAGGAGCAGCTGAAAAACTTTCAGCGTGGCGGCCATGGCCGTGACTCGGGCGCCAGCTCCAGCTCATACTCGGACCAAGCTGCTTCACCTTTCCATGCTGGAGGCGGCGCTCAGACGGAGAGGCCGAGAAGCGCGCAGTTTGCCAACTATGTCATACCAGGGAACACAGCTCGCCATGCGCTAGCAGATGTTATGCAGAATGCCAGACTCTGTGAGTTGTGATGAATTCTTTTTGTTCTTTTGCATCAGAGCACAGTTTTTAAAACGTTTTAAAAATGTAGTACATTACATTTGTAATAACAAGCACAGAAAAGGACATTTGTATGAGGAGATTTAGGATACACAGAATTATATTCCAAGGCACGTTAAAAACTATAGTATTAAACTCAGTAATAACTGTGTGATACTTCAACTGAGGGATAATAGATATTTAAGAGTGAGGATAGAACTGTTGCAGTAAAACTGTTATATGTATAGAGTATTATGTATGGAAATTACAAGTCTTGTTTCATTTACATTCATGTGTCACATCATAGTCAGGATACGCTGATTTTCTTCCATCGTTTCAGCCGTAAATTTCATTGCCACCGATTTGTTAAGGACTTGCGTGAGTGATAACTGTGGACAGTATATTTCTTACAATAACAAGCGCCCGTTTGTAATTTCAGTGGAACATTTTGTTGTATTGTTCTTCTGTTACGTGGTAATTTTGTGAACAATCACAGATAAGTATAATTTGTTTGTTGTTATCTCAGCATATAACTGATAAGTGTAATTTGCGTGTTATTTCAGAACATCACATATAAGTATAATTTGTGTTATTTCAGCACATCACATATCACCCCAGCCACCTGATGTTACAAATAATGCCAAGAGCACTCGCCAAGCAGACAGAGTTGGCAGATACAACCAGTCGTCCGTGCGTGTTAGCGCTGCAGGAAGTGTGACAGGAATCACAGATGAAGATGGTGAGATAATTCTGTCTATATTGTGCTATGAAACATGTATCTTGACTGACACACTGACAGTTACATTACTTCTTCTTCACTATTATTGTACCTTAAGCCTTGATACAAGAAGGCGGAGACATAATAATTAAGAGCTAAGAAGCGTGAGAGAGCATAACCGGGCAACTCTCCTCATCACCTTGGTGGTGGTTAGTTTTGTTTTAACTGAATGGTCACACCATTTTGTCTAAATCTGTCATCAGGTAACATTTCTGCTGCATCTTGTTTGTCCTACAGTCTGATGAGTTTTTACACGCTGACATTTTTGCCAGTTTAGAAATGGTTTGTGTATTAGATCTCATCATTATAGCACACTATCATTTGAGACAGATTTTAGAGGCTTAACAGGCTGAGAAAGATGGAGTGAATGGCATAAATGTGAAAAACGTTTTGGTCTGTGTGCAAGAAATGAGGCTGTAGCTTTATCATTGTAATAACCAGGTTACAGTAAGCCAATTAGATTGTTCAGAGGCATGATCAGAGTAGTGGAACTATTGTTCTGTATTTCACAAGGACCATTTTCTAAGTAGTGAAACTGATGTCTTATTTGTAACACAAATGATACATGTATTACTCTCTAAAATTTTTCAGACATACTGCAACTTCTAAAAGAGAAACTTTTAATTTACCCAGAAATTGCCATTTTTTGGTCTTTATTTGTTGTCACACTGACACTTATCGAGAGTTAATTAATTGTGCTGAGAAGCATATAACATACATATTTCTTCAGACAGAGAGTAGAAGAAGACTAGTTTGTTTCTTATTCATGTCATATACCAAGATTTTCTATGCGTCTGCAGCACCAGCCCATGGAAAGGTCTCTGCAAAGATACAGCAGCTTCTAAACACGCTGAAAGTAAGTGATACTTTTTTTTTTTTTTGTCTTTTAGTTTTTCTGTGGTATAGACATTTGTTTTTTAATGTATGCTATCATTTGATTCATTCTTCCCAGTAGTTTTCTGTTTACTGATGCATTTCATGCAGTAAATTATGTTTCTAGAAGTTTCTTATTTTGAATTTAAATTATTTCAAGTAGAAGGTTTGAAATAAACATTCTGGGTTTTAGAGAAATTAATTTGCCAGGAAAATTTAACTAAACTTTTAAACATGAAACTTAAGGCTTAGTATCAGAACAAAAAAACATTGAGAGCAAAGGTGCCAGCAACAAAAAGTAAATTAATGTTGGAGAACAACTGGAGAGATATTACTTCATATATCCTGGCTTCTGCATCAACATAAAGTAGATGTAGAGATTTTATCATAGAGGAGGGAAAGAAATCAACACAAGAATAAGATTGAAACAAATCATAGAGACAAGTAGAGAGAGATTTAGAGATCATCAGTACGCATGTAAACTGCATATTTACTTATCTGTTGTTCACACAGTCTTTGTAAGTGGCCCTGAAGCTAGGATCAGAAATGCTCAAACTTATGGTCATTTACTGGGGCCAAAGAAGAGAAGTTATGACAGTGCTCAGGGACAAGGGATGCACATGGAAGGAAGCAGAGAATAATTCTAAGAACAGGTGTGACTGGAGAGCCTTTATCTGTGGCCTATGCTCTCAAGGGAGTGAAAGGCAATGATGATGATGATGATGATGAAGATCCTGCAAATGTGAATAAACCAGAATTACCTAGAAATCAGGAGACACAGGCAACTAATAACATAAATGAAAATTATGATAAAGAAGAGAAAGAATTGGCTAGAACACATACATTCTCCCTCATTATAACTTGAAATTATTTACCACAAGTCAGAGTTTGGCAGGGAAGACCCTATAAAAATTCAGAACTTCAGAGAAAGCAGAGATGAAGGTGGGAGAAACTGAAATAACTGGCCGAGAGACATCATGACTAGAGAAAATTTGCATTTGCTTCTGTTCCAGGAGGAGTCAAAAGAGGAGTGCTTTGCAAACTGTTATGTGGTTTTGCGATAAAAAACTGATTGCTGTCAGATCTGTAATGAGAGTGTTCATGAAATGTTTTGTTACTTTCAGAGACCAAAGAGAAAGCCATTGAAAGAGTATTTTGTTGATGAAGAAGAGGCCACTCTAGAAAGTTAGTGGTCACTGTTCTGGTTGTGTGTTTTCATTTCATCTTCATTCTGATGGTGGGTTGTAAGATTAAACAAATAGTCCCAGCCACGAGTTGTTGAAAGCATTGTAAGTAGCTGCCTATGAACATTTTAGGGAAGAGTAAAGAGATGGGACCTGACAGGAAAATAAATTGATCAAAGAAAATAAAGGTTTTGTTGAAATCATTATCATCTGCTGTTAACTGTGAGCCACTTTCTTCTTTCATTTCAGTGCATTCAGTTCTTGGTGCATCCAGTCATGTCTCATCCTTCTCATGCCTCATACTTCTCATGTTTCTTACCTCACGTCTCATACTTCACATGTCTCATACTTCTCATGTTTCTTACCTCACGTCTCATACTTCACATGTCTCATACTTCTCATGTCTCTTACCTCACGTGTCTCATTCTTCTCATGTTTCATACTTCTTATGTTTCTTACCTCACATGTCTCATTCTTCTCATGTTTCATACTTCTCATTTCATACTTCTTATGTTTCTTACCTCACATGTCTCATGCTTCACATGTCTCATACTTCTCATGTCTTTTACCTCACATGTCTTATACTTCTCGTGTTTCATACTTCTTATGTTTCTTACCTCAGTGTCTCATATTTCTCATGTTTCTTACCTCATGTGTCTTATACTTCTTATGTTTCTTA
Organism: Achatina immaculata; assembly: GCA_009760885.1. Lineage (NCBI taxonomy): Eukaryota > Metazoa > Mollusca > Gastropoda > Stylommatophora > Achatinidae > Lissachatina > Lissachatina immaculata. The sequence continues at coordinate 22,562,770 of CM019713.1, read as the reverse complement.
CCTCTTGTGTCTTAAACTTCTCATGTTTCTTACCTCATGTGTCTCATACTTCTTATGTTTCTTACCTCTTGTGTCTTATACTTCTCATGTTTCTCACCTCATGTGTCTCATACCTCTCATGTCTCATACTTATCATGTCTCATACTTCTCATGTTTATTACCTCATGTGTCTCTTATACTTCTGTCTCATACTTCTTCTTTTTCATGTCTCTTTCTTATCTTGTCTCATAGTTCTTGTCTCACTCTTCTCCTGTCTCATACTTCTTCTCTCTCATGTCTCTTTCTTCTCCTATCTCATACTTCTCTCTCATGTCTCTTTCTTCTTCTCTCTCATGTCTCTTTCTTCTCCTATCTCATACTTCTCTCTCATGTCTCTTTCTTCTCCTATCTCATACTTCTCTCTCATGTCTCTTTCTTCTCCTATCTCATACTTCTCTCTCATGTCTCTTTCTTCTCCTATCTCATGCTTCTTTCTCATGTCTCTTTCTTCTCCTATCTCATACTACTTCTCTCTCATGTCTTCTCCTATCTCATGCCAGTTGATCAACCTACCTACATATTTCTCTCTTATTTATGTCTTTCATTGTGCTGTTTATCTGATTGACAGGTTGCATTTCTTCTGTTGCCTGGCCAAGAGAGTTTCAGCTTACTTTACCTTAGTTTTAATTAGTTCAACATTTGTGTTTCAGCTCATTCAGGATGTAAGATAAAGTTTTTTTTTTCCAAAACCCTGTATCTGTTTTTACTAATGTTCAAGTATCTGGATAGATGCAGCCATGTTTCACTGAATAACGTAGGCTGCTGCATAGATCCATGTCTTCACTGTTGTAGACATGAAAGAGCATGATTAAAAGAAACTTTTCTTGAGAACAGCAAAGATGAATGAAGTGAAGATCCACCATCGCCAAGTCAGGAAGTAGAATATTCAAGAAAGTGATAAGAAGATTTTGTTGTATTTAAAGATTCTTAATCTGTATAAAAGACCCATAGCATCTTTGTATTCACATTTCCCTGTTTCTTGTCCTTGTGCAGCCCCTTCAACAGATCCCAATGCACCAAAGCCAGAGGGAAAAGAGCTTATATCCCAGCCTGGGGAGCCCTTAGTGGTGAGCTTATTCCTTCATAATTCATCCACACTTGCTGTCTCTCATCTGTACGTTAGCCCTTCTCTTTCATTCACAAACAGTAGTTCCATCAGACCATGGTAATTTATTTCTGAAGTTTGTAAATACTTTAAATAGGTCCATTATGCTTATTCTTAAGTTTTTAGACAGTGAAGATAACTGATATCTAAAATGAGAAAATATTAAGCAGCTATGAATAAAACTTGTCTGTGAACTGGGTCTCTGTTCTGTGTATGGTTATTTTAAGCTAGAGTCACACTTTTCAAGCAGTTCTGTTGATAATGTCTAGAATGAAATAAAATAATAATAATACTATTCCGGTGTGACGTGCAAGATAGTGGACATTTTTTTTAATGCTCTCGCCGGCGTGCAGAAATCAGCGGAATTCCGCTTGATCTGTCACATATCCTGTACCGGGAGTTGGGCGTAAGGCTAACAACCATATCCTGGGATCTATCCAGAGGTGACTTCAGATGGGAAAAAAAGATATCGTTACGGAAACTCGCAGAGAAACCAACCGAGCATCAGGGATGCCAACTTCGAGGAGCTCATTCGTCGGCCCCAAACATGTGACAAATATTGGAGCACCAACAAAAACTACTCAGGTCATCAAAGAAATGGAGAACTACCACCTAGACATACTGGGCATCAGTGAAATGCGATGGCCAGAAGCAGGTAAAAGATCAGCAGAAAACGATAAATTAATAATACATTCGGGCAGAGACGATGGTAAACATTGAGAGGGGGTAGGTATTATTATGTCAAATGTAGCAGCAAAGAGCCTTGTAGAATGGGAACCAGTGAACAGTCGTATAATAAGAGCACAATACAACCTAAGACACAGAAGAATGACAATAATACAGTGTTATGCACCCATGAACGATGCAGATAATGAGGTGAAAGATGATTTTTATCACCAGTTACAACAAATCATCAACAAAGTTCCTAAACATGTGTGGGGGACTTCAACGCTAAGGTAGAAAAAGACAACACCGACATTGAAAAAGTAATGGGGAAAGAAGGAATTGACATGGTTAATCAGAACGGAGAAAGATTAATTGAATGTCTAACAGAGGGCAAGATCATTGGAGGCACAATATTTCCACACAAAGAGATACATAAAGCAACGTGGATATCTCCAGATAATAGAACTAGAAACCAGATAGATCATTTTTATATTAGAAAGCAATACAGAACATCTCTCATAGATGTAAGGGCTTATAGGGGTGCAGATGTCAACAGTGATCACAATCTGTGTATAGGGAAAATAAAACTAAAACTGAAAAGCCAGCACAAGAAATCAGTATACAGAAAGATAAACAGCCACAGCCTACAAGAAGAGGATACCAACAGTAATTTCAATCAGGAACTTGCCAATCATTCCACAACACCCAGTGAAGTAGGGGAGATAGATATAGATGAATTATGGAATTCTTACGACACAGCCATAATCACAGCAGCAAAAGCAAGCGCTGGGCTGAAAAAACTAAATAGAAAAGCATGGATATCAGAAAACACATGGAAGTACATATATGAAAGACAAGCAGCCAAATTAGACATGTTGAATGTAAAAACAGATCTTGGAAAAGATTTGGCGAAAGCAACATGCATAGAAATAGACAAGAAAGTAAAAAGTTCAGCTAGAAGAGATGACAGTATGGCGAAAGAAGCAGAGAAAGCAGCAAAAACAGGAGACAACAAATCTTTATATAACATACAAAAGAGGCTAAAAGGTACTATTACATCTAAAGAAAGACCAATCCTTAGCAAAACTGGAACCCTATTAACATCAAGTAAAGACCAAAAGCAAAGATGGGCTGATCACTTCCAAGAAATACTTAATCGACCACACCCAAAAGAATTGTTAAACCTTGAAACCGACTTACCAGCCCCACAACTAAATGTCAACCTAGATGAAATTATATTGCATGAAATTGAAACAGCAGTGAATTTAATGGCTAACAACAAAGCTGCAAGTGAAGATGAAATAACACCTGAAATGTTAAAAGCTATCAATAGCGACAACATGAGACAACTACAGAGATGTTTAATAAGATTTGGAAAGAAGAAAAGGTCCCTTCTAAATGGGAAAAAAGAATCATTGTTAAAATACCGAAAAAAAGGCAACCTTAGTGACTGTAATGGTTTGAGAGGAGTAACCTTAATATCAATTGTGTCAAAAGTATTTTGCAAGGTCATTTTGAATAGACTTAAAGATATATTGGATACTTCAGTGGGAGAGGAACAGGCATGATTTTGAAAAGGGAAAGGCTGTCTCGACCAGATCTTTGCTCTGGGAGTAATACTTGAAGAACATATTGAAAAGCAGAAACCATTAATACTGAACTTCGTAGACTGAAGGGGCATTTGATGGCATACACAGAGATTCACTGTGGAGAATTTTAAGTCTAAATGGAATGCCATCTAAAATTGTCAACATCATTGGGGACTTCTGCAATGGATGAGTGGTTCTGGATTGAGGCAGGCGTGAGACAGGGATGTATACTGTCTCCTTTGCTCTTTTGGAATTGCAGTAGACTTCATGGTGAAAAGAATGCTGCGCAGGTAATACAGGTATTGACTGGGTACATGGGGCCCAACTAGAAGATCTTGATTTTGCTGATGACATAACTCTTGTCGGTGACAGTGTGAATCCCATGCAAGAAAGGACAGATAGCCTGCCTTCACTGGGACTTGAGATTGGCAGGGACAAAGCAAAGATGGTGAAACTTCCCAGTGATTAAAATGGAAAAATACACATAGAAGGGACAGATGTTGAAGAAGTCAATCGGTTTGCATGCTGGCAGCTACATGGACCAGGATGGTGACACCAGAAAGGAAGTTGGAGTTGGAATTGCAGGGGCAGCATCGATCTTCAGGAGTCTTGGGAACATGTGGGATTCAAAAGTTATAAGCACAGAGGCCAAGTTGAGACTATTCAATTCAAATGTAATATCCACCCTCATTTGTGCATGCGAGGGCTGGAAAACAACTAAAGAAATAGACAAGAAATTGGACCCTTTTGAAAAAAAATGCCTAAGGAAAATACTCGGCATCAAGTGGAACGAATTCAAGAACATTACAGAGATAAGACAGATGACTGAACAACATCAGTCTCATGGGTGATCAGGAAAAGGAGATGACAAATGTTGGTCACATGATGAGAAGAAACAGTCAGAGAATTCCAAAACAAGCTATCAAGTGGAACACAGCAGGCCAAAGAAAAAGAGGCAGACCACATGAAACTCTAAAGAGGACATTGCTAGGAGTTGCCAAACTGATAGGCATAAAATCCCTTGATGAGGTTGAAAGGATCGCCAAAGACAAGAAAAATTGGCGAACTACCTTGCGAGCCCTATGTGACGTTTGACAACGCAGGAAGGATATAAGATATATAAGAATACTATTTTCTGCCATGTATACTATTTATTTTGTATATTCTGGTACTTACCATGTTTCTAGAATTCCATTGCTGTCCTTTTTTAATATATACCATGTTTTTAGAATTTCAATGTTGTCCTTTGTTGATACCATGTTTCTAGAATTCCATTTATGTCCTTTAATAATATATACCATGTTTTTAGAACTTCAGTGTTGTCCTTTGTTGATACCATGCTTCTAGAATTCATTCCATTGATGTCCTTTGCTGATACCATGTTTCTAGAATTCATTCCATTGGTGTCCTTTGTTGATACCATGTTTCTAGAATTCATTCCATTGATGTCTTTTGTTGATACCATGTTTCTAGAATTCATTCCATTGATGTCCTTTGTTGATCATTACAGATTCCTTCAGGTCTGCCGGTTGACCTTGAGGGTGCACTAAAACGATATGGCTCATCCACGTACAAAGCCAATGCAATAACTGTACTTGATGCCAATGGGAAGCCGTCACATAATCTCACTTACGGGAAGTTGCTGAGCAGAAGTCAGAAGATAGCTTACAGTTTATTGTACAAAGTGGGACAAAAGGGAGAACCTGTTCGACAAGGAGACAGGGTGAGTTGTCTTTGTTTTCTTGCGCAGTCCTGTTCTGATGTGGGCCTTGTGTGCTAAAATATGGGAAGAGCAAAATTATGAAAATTATGCTTAAAAAATTTGGATTAATGAATTTAAATATACTTGTGTTTAAATTTAGCAATAATAGAAGCATTATGAGTACAGTTTGGTACAAGCAGACTTGTTAACTCTTGACCTACCATGAGATGTTTAAATAGCTCTTTAAAAAAGTTTTTAAAAATTAACTAGTCATACGGTTTTGTTTCATAGTTGAGAGTTTGTAATTTTAACTGCTATAAAAAATAAAAATAGAGATCACAAAATTTCACAGTAAAACAGCTGGGTTTGAAATTTTGTATTACAAAAAATATCTGTGTGCCATGGATGTTATTTGTTAAGAGCTAAACTATGGTAATACTGTTAAAGAGTTTTTGAAGCAGTATTTTTTGGACATGGTGGAAGTAGTTGTTTGAAACATTGTAATGTAACGTTAAACGTCACATAGGGCTTGCAAATTGTTCCGCCACATTTTGGTGAGTTCGTTGCGAGTTTCCATAAGAGAGGCCAAATTAGTAGGCATAATATCCCTTGATGAGGTTGAAAAACTTGCCAAAAACAGGAAAACTTGGCAAACTACCATGCGAGCCCTATGTGATGTTTAACAGCGTGGGAAGTGTGTAAGATGTACTGTGCTTAAGATTGATCATGCTGACCAGCTGATTATTTGAATTTCAGGTTGCTCTTGTATACCCAAACAACGACCCGATTTCTTTCATCTGTGCTTTCTATGGCTGCATTATGGCCGGTGTGGTGCCAGTGCCAGTAGAAGTTCCTTTGTCAAAGAGAACTGGTAGTTCAGATGTAAGTATCAGGCTCATCTCCCTCACTCTGCTTAGTAATGATTCATCCATTAGTTGCTCAAACTCTTTCCAAAGCTTTGTTGTAGTTTGTTTTCAGCCTACATGTTTTTTTTTTCAGCTTTCATTCAGGATTACTGAAAATGATATTTCTGCAAGCATCCAAGTATCAGCTTTGTGAAGGTTGTCATTTGTCTGGTTTAACTTTCCTAAAATGTTGCTGTGATTTGTTTTCATTCTTCACTTTTATTTGCTAAAAATAATTTTTGTGAAACCAGTGAGCTGTAAGAAGAAGAGTGCTGTGCACAAAATTACAGGAAACACAGATCAGTCTGATGATGCTGTGTGAAGCTTGTCAGTCAGTCACCCTCCATCAGTTCTTGTCGTTTCTAATATCAAAGTTTGAGACTTTAGTTCTCTTACATAATTCTCGGCAGTTGAAGGTGAAGATAATGATGTACATTGTCTGATTTTATTCAGTTTTTTCAGTAAATAAGTAAGACATGTAAAGATATAAGATGTTTTCACATTGTCTGATACATGACCCATCTCTCCTGCAGTCTGGTTATGGGATGAGGTTCCAAATTTAGCATGACCTGAAATTTATAGAAGAATGAGGAGGCATTACATATTTTAATAGTTTCTTGGAAACATTTGATATGACTTTTGTAACAGTGATGAACTATTCCTTCTTTGTTGCTACAGGATGCTGGTGGAACTGGTGTAGGCTTTCTGCTAGGTAGCCTGAGTGCCTGCTGGGCCCTGACATCAGAAAACTGTTACAAAGGCCTGCCCAAGTCATCCAATGGGGAGGTCATCACATTTAAAGGTAAGGAAAAGAGGAGAAAGTCTGGAGTTAGGCTTTGTTGTATTGTTTCCTTGACATGTCTTGTAGTGAGAGCAGTTACTAACAACTGAAAAAGGTGAGATTTTCTAATGTGAAAGAAGAGGCCATTTGCAGGATCAGTGGATTCCAAAATATGGGATTAATGTTTCCATCTCCACATTCTTAGATATAGGACAGGATATCATAAAAGAAGATTTTGTTCTGTACCTTTCAGGAACTGTCATTACTGCAGAAATCTCTTCTAATCTCCTCTTATAGACATGTATGATCTATTGCTTTAGTTGACTAGTGTGCACCATATTGATATTGGACATGCAGCATCAGTGGAAGACTGAATTTGAAAAATCTTCTCATCCTTACAGCAAGTTCTTAGAAGCTGATGCAGTGAAGGTATTGAGACATAACATTGGATTGTGAGTGGATAATGGCAGCAGGTGCAGTGAAGGTATTGGGAAACATTGGATTGTGAGTGGATTATGGCACCTGATGCAGTGAAGGTATTGAGACATAACATTGGATTGTGAGTGGATTATGGCAGCTGGTGCAGTGAAGGTATTGAGACATAACATTGGATTGTGAGTGGATTATGGCACCTGATGCAATGAAAGTATTGAGACATAACATTGGATTGTGAGTGGATTATGGCAGCTGATGCAGTGAAGGTATTGAGACATAACATTGGATTGTGAGTGGATTATGGCAGCTGGTGCAGTGAAGGTATTGAGACATAACATTGGATTGTGAGTGGATTATGGCACCTGATGCAATGAAAGTATTGAGACATAATGTTGGATTGTGAGTGGATTATGGCAGCTGATACAGTGAAGGTATTGAGACATAACATTGGATTATGAGTGGATTATGGCAGCTGGTGCAGTGAAGGTATTGAGACATAACATTGGATTGTGAGTGGATTATGGCACCTGATGCAATGAAAGTATTGAGACATAATGTTGGATTGTGAGTGGATTATGGCACCTGATGCAGTGTTGAGACCTAACATTGGATTGTGAGTGGATTATGGCAGCTAATTTTTTCAACCCCTTCATTCATTCCTTTGCTTGTCCCTTGCGGAACTTTGCCTCCCAAACAGCACTCCTGTAGGCCTCTCGGTTGTGAGCAAGATGGCCTGCTGCTGCTGCATCCATTTCCAGATCATCAACGATGTCTTGCAGCCATCTTCGTTTCGGTCTTCCTCTTTTTCTTTTTCCCATTATGTATCCTTCCAATACGGTCTTCTCTAAATTATCATGACGTTTAATGTGGCCAAAATATTTAAGTTTTCTCTCTTTAATCCTCTTTACTAGCCAGCCTTCTTCAATATTAAGCTCTTGTAGTATAGATATATTTGTTCTTTTTTGTGTCCACAATATTTGGAGAACTCTTCTATAGCATTTACATTCAAAGGCATTTATGTGCTTCTCAGCTGTTTTGTTAAGTGTCCAGGTCTCACAGGCATATGTTGCGATGGGAAAGATGCATGCCCTTAAAAATCTTATTTTTGTGGTTCTGTCTGCTCCTCTCCACAGATTCTTTATTTGTTTTACTTTCTGAAGAGCAATAGATGTCCTCCTTTTAATTTCCCGCATTGTATCTCCATTATTAGTTAGTAGTGATCCAAGATATTCAAAACTCTCCACTTCTTCCAGTTTTTCCTCACTGATACATATTTCAGTTGCCTTGTCTGTTTTGTCAGTTGTCATCACTTTAGTTTTCTTTGCATTAAGATAGAGGTTCTGCTCTTCGCTGTTCTTGCGGACTGACATAATTAGTTTTTCCATTCCTTCTTGTGTTGTGGACAGCAATACTGTGTCATCAGCATATCTAATCTCTGGTATTTCATAACCTCCAACTGTTATGGCATCGTAATATTCTTTGTCTACATCTTCTCTAACATTCCTCATTATATTTTCAGTATACAAGTTAAATAAGTAGGGTGACAATATGCACCCCTGACGGACCCCTTGTTTTATGTCAAACCAAGTTGTTGTTTCACCATTTATTCTTACTGCTGCTTGTTGGTCTAAATACAGCAGTGATGTTAACTGTATCAAATGTGTTGGAAATCCCATTTTTTCCATTATTTCCCAAAGTTTCTGGTGTTGTACACAATCAAATGCCTTTGAGTAGTCTATAAAGGATAAATATAGATTCACATTAAACTCCCTGCATTTCTCTATTATTAATCTTAGATTGAATATATGATCTCTTGATCCTCTTCCTTGCCTGAAGCCAGCTTGGACCATATTGACTTCTTCTTCTATTTTCTTTCGAAGTCTACCCATTATGATTTTTAACAGAATTTTACTGGCATGACTAATCAGGGCAACAGTTCTGTAGTTGGTGCATAATTTCAGGTTACCCTTTTTTGGCAGTGGTATGAATACAGTTCTTTTCCATTCTTTTGGCCAAATACCTGAATGCCATATCTTTTTACATAGTGCATGATAGATTGTTGCACACTCCTTTCCTCCTGCTTTAATAAATTCAGCGGTTATCTCATCACATCCTGGTGATTTACCATTTTTCAGACTCTTTATTGCCCATAAAACTTCTTCCATTGTCGGCTCGGGTTCTTTCTCCTCCAATAATAATTCACACTGTTGATTTCTGCTTCCACAGTCGGTTGTTTCATACATTCTTTTGCAATATTCCTTCCATCTTTCCAGAATTTCCTCTGTCTCTGTCAGGGTATTCCCCATCTCATCACAAATTACATTTAGCTTAGGTGTGACATTTCTCATCAATGTCTTCATTTCTTTAAACATTTCACTATCTCTTCCACACCTCTGATGTTCTTCTATTCTTTCACAACAATCTTGTATGTATTGTTTTTTGTCTTTTCTTATGTTTCTTCGGACTTCTTTTGTTAAAGTTTTATATTTATCTTTGTTGTTGTTTGTCACTCTCCATTGCGTCTTCATTTCTCTACATTGTTTTATCAGTTCTAGTGTACCTGCTGTGATCCATCTATTCTTTTGTGTTTTCTTTACTGGAACCATGTCTTTAGCTGTTGTTACTAAGATATCTTTGGCCTGCGTAGCCAATTCATCTGGTGTCATCTCTTCCTGTACAGCCATCAGGATTTCGAAACGGTTCTTCACTTCTATACCGTATTGTTCTGGTATATTTGTAAGGTCAAAGCGGAGTGGTCTTGATCCCATAACTATCTTTTTTAGCTTTATCTTCATGTCTGCTATTAATAACTCATGGTCCGTGTCACAATAAGCACTTGGTAAAGTTTTTGCTGATGTTATGCTTGACCTCCACCTTCTCTGCACTAAAATGTAATCTATTTGATTCCTGGTTTTCCCATCAGGTGATGTCCATGTGTAAAGTCTTCTTGGATGTTGTTTAAAAAGTGTATTAGCGATCATTAGCTCATTTTCCATACAAAACGCCATTAGATTGTCACCTGCCTCATTTCTGTGTCCTATGCTAAATTTCCCTACAACTTGTCCTTCATCTTCTGCTCTTTCTGTACCAATTTTTGCATTAAAATCACCCATTATAAATACAATATCATTTTTCCGTACCTGGTCCATTGTCGTCTGCAGTGTGTTATAAAAATGTTCTACTTCATCTTCTTCTGCTGCTGATGTAGGTGCATATACCTGGATGACTGTTACATTTCTAGGAATGCCCTTAAGTCTGATTGTTAGGATTCTATCACTTACTGGATTGTAGCCTAGTAATGCTTTTGATGTTGATTTTTTCAACCCCTAGTGGAGCTAAAAGGCAAAACTTCTTTAGCAGACTCCACTGCCATGGAGATTATGGTGATCTCTGCAACATTAGCCAGGCTAGGCCTGTTAATGGGGGTGGGGGTGGGGGGGGGGAAGGAGCAGTTAGGCAATGTCATGGTCAGCTGTGTTTCACCAGTCTTGATGCTGTCATGTCAGCTATGGTTTGTTGATTGCAGAATCAGACAGCTCTTCACCCCTGACAAATATGAGTAAAGACTAGTAATATGACCTGAGATGAATGATAATATTTTATGTTGATGTTCACATTAATATAAAACCTTATCGTTTTTTTTTTCCCTCTGATTCAGGTTGGCCAAGATTAAATTGGTTCATCACAGAAAACTTGAGCAAACCGTCACGAGACTGGAGAGCACCTCCCAAACAGAGCGGAGAGGTTCCCGCATACATAGAGGTGTGTGTGTGTGTGTGTTCGGCAAGTTTAAGAACAGTTCATATGTATAGCCTGAACTTCCCGTAGTTTTGCCATGTATGATTGTGTATATATTTTTATACATAATTGAAGATATATTCATCTTGATCTATCACAGACATTATTGTACTAAGATATATTGATCCATCACAGACATTGTTGTACTAAGATATATTGATCCATCACAGACATTGATGTACTAAGATATATTGATCCATCACAGACATTGATGTACTAAGATATATTGATCCATCACAGACATTGTTGTACTAAGATATATTGATCCATCACAGACATTGATGTACTAAGATATATTGATCCACCACAGACATTGTTGTACTAAGATATATTGATCCATCACAGACATTGATGTACTAAGATATATTGATCCATCACAGACATTGATGTACTAAGATTTTTAAAAGCTTTAAGGAGCACTATATTTGTGTTGTGTTTGAACGTTACAAGGAGCCTTAAATGAACACCAGAACACTGTAGCGTGACTGATCACTCATGTAATGGTCTAGCAGCATTTTTCAGTTACTGACTATGATAATAGTGGTCATCATTGTAAACAGGAAGGTATGATGGTTCCCAACCTTTTTCAGGTAGTAGACTCCTGAAGCCAAAGATAAATGGCTTATCTCCAGGTTCTCAGTATGTTTAATATGTGACACTGTAAGATTAGTCTAGGAACATTTATGAAAATAAAGTTACAGCAGTTTAGCAGTTATCTCTCTTGTGCTAAGTGGTTGGATGGCATAGGAGATTGTAGTTGAAGGTGGTGTATAAACTGTTCACAGCTTGAGAGTCCTCGCTCCGTGCCTGCTAGGTTCTGAACTGAGTGGAGCAGGCATCAGACTGTGCTCCACACAGCAGATACTAGTTGTTTATAAACTGTATCTCACAGGTCGATACTTATAATCTTCTGTGTAACAAAAAAGGTCATTTGTCCATACAGTAAACAATAACAGATACAAGGAGGAATTGTTGTAGTAGATTTGGTGTACTGCTGTTAAGTAATGTGCCAAGAGCAACCATAACACAGGTTATGAATGAGAGACAGTATAACAGGGATCTTTGGTAGACCACTGAAAGACATATTGTAAAATAAGTTGTCACTGATAGACAGTAAATTGCAGTGAAATAGAAAATATAAATTACAGTTTAACAAACAGAAAACCCCCCCCCAAAAACTGTCCATATTGTTTGCCATACAGTATGCACTGAACAAAGATGGCAGCACCGTTGGGGTGATGGTGACAAGGAGCACCATGCTGTGTCACTGCCAGACGCTGACAGTTGCTGCTAACTACACAGAAGGTCAGTCACAGAGCTCAGTTTTGTCTGGTCATTGCTCACAGTCTGTGCGGAATTAATGTGTTTTCCTGCTGAAAATATTTTCCACCTAAAGACATTTTACAGCTTGAAGTGTTTTCCTTCTGATGATGTTAGACAAGAAAAAATATTGTTCCAGAAACTTTGAGCATACAAATACATTACTTATTTTAGGTAATCTCTTCACTTAAGATTTGTGAATATGGTAGTCTCTGGAGAAATATTTTTTGATGAAAGCTATTGTATGGTCTCCTTGGATGTTTGGTGTAATTTCTATCTCAGTAACAAAAAGTGATGATAGTCATAAAGTGAAGATCTAGATATATCACAGCTGCTGTTGTCAGGAGAACAGTCTGAAGAGTTCAGATTGAAGCTTTGTACAGATCAGCAGTGCTAAAGTTGGCCTTCAGCTTACCAAACATGGATCTTCAGCTTTACCAAACATGAGCCTTCAGCATACCAAAGATGGGCTTTCAGCTTACCAAACATGGATCTTCAGCATACCAAAGATGGGATTTCAGCTTACCAAACATGGATCTTCAGCTTACCAAACATGGATCTTCAGCATACCAGAGATGGGCTTTCAGCTTACCAAACATGGATCTTCAGCATACCAAAGATGGGCTTTCAGCTTACCAAACATGGATCTTCAGCATACCAAAGATGGGCTTTCAGCTTACCAAACATGGATCTTCAGCATACCAAAGATGGGCTTTCAGCTTACCAAACATGGATCTTCAGCATACCAAAGATGGGCTTTCAGCTTACCAAACATGGATCTTCAGCATATCAAAGATGGGCCTTCAGCATACCAAACATGGGCCTTCAGCATACCAAACATGGACCTTCAGCTTACCAAACATGGAACTTCAGCGTATCAAAGATGGGCTTTCAGCTTACCAAACATAGGCCTTCAGCTTATCAAACATGGACCTTCAGCTTATCAAACATGGACCTTCAGCATATCAAAGATGGGCTTTCAGCTTACCAAACATGGACCTTCAGCATATCAAAGATGGGCTTTCAGCTTACCAAACATGGACCTTCAGCTTATCAAACATGGACCTTCAGCATATCAAAGATGGGCTTTCAGCTTACCAAACATGGACCTTCAGCTTACCAAACATGGACCTTCAGCTTATCAAACATGGACCTTCAGCATATCAAAGATGGGCCTTCAGCTTACCAAACATGGGAGACATAAAATAATTCATGTTATAGTGTGCAGTTAGTGAACATATCACCACCAGCATTGTCATAGTTAACTAGGAAGTAGCTAAAGTCTAGGAAGAATGAGGTTTATGTAGTAAATGTGACACAGAAGTACATGATGAGGTCTACGCAAAGACTTTGAGATAGCACTTGCTAGTAAAATACATGGTTTAGTTATGGTATATAAGTCACTCATCATCTTGGACACAAATTTTCAGCATAAAAATAACAGTATGTATGAGAGGATAGCAATAACAAAATTGTATGTTTAGAAGCAAAGTTACAGCAGTAAGTAGAGAATTTCGCAAGCATGTTTTGGAAATTGCCTGAATTAGCATTTTTATTTATTTTTTTGTTTTTGTGGCAGATTTATGGGAAAGGAATTCCATGTTACTGATTTACTTTCAGGTGTATAAATTCTGCTAGGGATTCACTTTCAGATTTGTAGATGTTATAGTATGTTAGCAGAACCAGTATTATCAGTACAGATAAAAGAGAAGAACAATAGGAACTCATCAAATCTTCTGAATCATACAACAAGCTGTCTAATATAGCCAGGTAATGAGAGTTGGGAGATTGAGAAAGTTAGTTCAGCATATGAAATGTATTATGTTAATGTGATTAGTCTCAAAACAAAAAGACAATTATTTAATCAACCACATTTAAAGAAAATCAGTTTATTTGTGGCTAAAAGTAAACTGAAGTTTCCTCTCGGAAACTTTTCCACAGCAATTGAAAAATTGCAAAATATAAATTCATGTACATTGCAGGTGAAGTGATGGTCTGTGTGCTGGATTTCAAGAGGGAAGTTGGTCTTTGGCATGGTATTCATTGTGTGAGTATTACAGCCAGCGCATAGCTCACTTCTGATGTTCCGGTAGAGGTTAGTCAGTACAGATGAGGAGGCATGAGAAGAAATGAGGAACAAAGTAAAATATATTGGGATAGAAGGGGCCTCAGATTGTGGAAAACTGTTCAGGAAATAGAACACTCTTAGAAGATCTCAGGAAAGGAGGAGCAGAGATTTAACAGTGATAGTCTGGATTTCTGATGATGATGATGATGATGATGGTGATGGTGATGGTGATGATGAGTTGCTACAAAAATTCACAAGAAGTATTTATACATGTAGACATGAACATTTGGTCATATATTCATGACTGTAGCAAATCCTCAGAACAGTTATTTATATATTTGGACATTAACCAGTGCAGGACTTATTTATTTATTTATTTTACAATTGTTGGGCTTTGATTTTTATTTTAAATTTTACAGATTTTTTATAATTTTGATTGAGTAATAATGTGTTTTATAGAGATCTTTGTTGTTATAATTAAATATGTTTTTTTTTTTTCACCGTATGTTAGTAGTGGATGTTGACAACATAGAGCTGTGTATATCTTGTATTTTGTTGGAAAGTGTGTAATTTTTTGGTCTTATCTGTTCCATTTTAGAATGTTTTACATTTTAGAACCCGAACTTGTCTGCCCGTGCATGCGTCGTCTCTGTCAGAAAACAATCTCTTTAATCAGCATTCAGGATTAGCAGTTTCCCTTTTCTCGACTACTTTTAGCGGTTCCACTTGAGGGAAGTAAGCAGACTTGATTGTGACATGGCTTAGTTTGTTTTGCTACCACTGCTTCCATTCAGTCAGGGTTCTCTTCTGTGCTGACAGAGTTCATGTTCTGTGCTGTCAGAGTTCATGTTCTGTGCTGACAGAGTTCATGTTCTTTGCTGAGACCACCCTTCCAAGAAGGATGAAAGCACATGTGGACTTGTCTAAACTGTAACGACGTAATATTTTGTGAGGATTCAGCTATTTTAAAAGTTCTTTTGTAGTTTTCTTTTTTGTTTTGGCATGAGAGTTTCTTCTTAAGTTGCTGCTGTCTGTAACATTTGTGTTATTTTCTCATCCTGTTTAATGGAATGCTGTTTTCTGTAACACATGTGCTATTTTCTCATCCTCAGAGTGTGTTTAATGGAATGCATGTGATATTTATTCCATATTCACTCATGAAAGTGGATCCAGCTTCGTGGATGAAAATGGTTACCAAATACAAAGGTAATATGGCTGTGTGTTTCTAGCTGTTCATCATTAATAATGGGCAGAAGTCCTTCACTCACTCACATTTTTTACATTTTCTTACAGTATGTCACCAACTCTGGAAAAAAATCATTCAGACACATTCAGTATTTGAAAATGAAAGATCATTTTAGTTTAAAAAAAAAAAGGGTGTAGATTGGGGTTTTGAGCTGAAGCTGATGTTAGGCAGCCAGTATGAAAGTGCCAGATAGCACTGTTAGTTTATAGATGTAGTGTATAATCTGGCTTTTCTACCTTTTAAAGTTGATGAGCTGAGTCTGTAGAAATCATTTTGAATTTGGTTGAGGCAGCCTGTCCTTCAGCCAGGTGCATCCACCTAGTGATGGATGGAGGAATGACCTCTGAATATAGAGGTCAGCTCTGAATATTTCAATAAATAGTATAAGATTAAAACATATAGCCACCGCCTTGCAGGTTAGTCTCTTGAAACAAAAACTAATGGGGAAAACTGTATACAAACAGAACAGAAGGCAAAGGAAAGCCACAGCTGTGCCTTCATTCCCTTGTAAAATCATATTCACAGATATATGAGCACAAACTTCAAGTATCACACAGTACTGAGAAGCAAGACAATAGAAGGGTAATAGAAATCCCCAAAAGGGGGACATCATTCCCTCACAGTGAGAGAAAGCACTTATTAAGGTCTTGTGATGTGACAAAAAAAGCAGGTTGTTGTTCTGTTCTCTGTCTCAGAAATGTCAGTTCCTAGTGGTGTCCAGTGTGATATCTTGGCAGAGTCAGGAAGAAACTAGGAAGAATCAGATCAAAGTAAATTCCAAAATTATAATACATAATCTGACTGGATTCAGTGCAGACTTGAGAATAGAAGAAGATGCACTAAGAGCATTATTCATTTCAGAGACAGAAATATAAACCTGAAAAAAATAGCGTATGACTATTAAAAGCTTGAATCCTTTAAATATTTTTGAACATTTGTGAATCAAAGCAGTTTTCTGAATTACAGCAATGAAACTAAGAACCATGTGTAAGTTATCTGAGAATAATTATAGATAAAGTCTACAAAGATTTGGTACTACATTAGATAAAGCCTACAAAGAGTTGGTACTATACTAGATAAAGCCTTGCATAAGCTAACTCAGAATGCAAACAACATAGGACTAAAGATCAACGTAGGAAAGACAAAGTTAATGAAGCAAAATGTGAACAACAGAAATGTACTCACAGTAGATAACAAGTTAGTGGAGGAGGTCAACGAATTTGTATACCTAGGCAGCAGAGTAGTAGAAAATGGAGACAGCACAGAGGACATCAACAGTAGACTTACTAGAGCAAACCAGGCTTTTGCAGTGCTGCAGACTATATGGAAATCAAAAAAACTAAGCATAAATATGAAAATCAGGATATTTAAGAGTAATGTTCTAAGTGTACTACTCTATGGAAGTGAATGCTGGAAAATCACCAAAACCATAGAAAGCAAGTTGAATTCTTTCCAGACTAAATGTTTACGAAGAATTAGGAAAATATTCTGGCCAAACACCATACAAAATAACATCTTGTTGGCAGAAATGCAGATGAAGCCACTGACAACAATTATTGAGGAAAGACGCTGGCGATGGTTGGGACATGTGCTCCGAATGACTGACAACTCACTACCAAAAATAGCACTAAGATGGACACCACAGGGGAACAGAAGTAAGGGTAGACCAAAAGAGACATGGAGAAGAACAACAGAAAGGATGTTGAGCAATAGAGGGCTCACCTGGGCAAGAGCAGAAAAAAAGGCGAAGGACAGGCATTTGTGGAAAACCCTTGCAGAAGCCCCATGTGCCCTGGGCAATTAAGGTTCAGAGAGAGAGAGAGAGATAAAGCCTATGAAGAGTTGGTACTACATTAGGTAAAGCCTACAAAGATTCGGTACTACGCAAAGAAATTGAAAACTAGAACAAGTAGAAGACCAGAAGAGTATCATTCTGCAGGTGAAAAAAATGTACACTTTGGTTTAGTCATGTGATGGTCTATTGACTGTGTTACTTTCTTATTACATTTATTATCTTACTTCCAGTTTCCTTTGATCAGTAACGATCTTGGTTGATGATTATAAAAATCACAAAAGAACATGCAGTCAGTAAACACAATTTTAAACAAAGGTGGTTGTGTTTCAGCTGTTGATGGGTCCAGCCTCCACATGGCAAAGTTAGAAAAGGTCACCGTGGCAAGGATTAGTATCCTCCCATGGTGCCAGAGCTGGGAGAGAAACTTGCTTCCCATTTCTGCTGCAGGAAGTTGGCAAGTCTTTCAGTGCCTGCTCTGCTTCTGATTTACATACCTCCAACAAGCACAGAACAGTGAAATTATGAATTCTTACAACAGCAAGCATAGATAGTGTGTACTGTTACAATATAATCTGATGTAACTCAACAGCAAGCATAGATAGTATGTACTGTTACAATATAATCTGATGTAACTCAACAGCAAGCATAGATAGTATGTACTGTTACAATATAATCTGATGTAACTCAACAGCAAGCATAGATAGTATGTACTGTTACAATATAATCTGATGTAACTCAACAGCAAGCATAGATAGTATGTACTGTTACAATATAATCTGATGTAACTCAACAGCAAGCATAGATAGTATGTACTGTTACAATATAATCTGATGTAACTCAACAGCAAGCATAGATAGTATGTACTGTTACAATATAATCTGATGTAACTCAACAGCAAGCATGGTTACTGTATCCTGATGTAATGCAACCAAATTCAGATCATTCTCACTAAACTAGTGCAACAAAAACCACGGTGTCACATAATCCACTTCAGAGACCCACCAAGAATACAGGCTAAAGCCCTGCGATACTCTGAACCCCTTGTGGTCCTCTCGGGGATCTCATGTGGTCCTTTCAGGGACCACACAGGAGACCACGGGACCTAACGAGGACCACAGGCGTAAATTCAGTAGGATCACAGTGCGGTTTTGGTGGTAGAAGCGAACGAAGAAGAAGAAGATCATTCTCAATGTTTCTGGATACATTTATCAGCCTTGTTTTATTTAAGTAACTTTTTTTTTTTTTTCATTTCCTTAGCAACGGTTGCTATTGTCAAGTCCAGAGACATGCACTGGGGCTTGCTAGCTCAGAAAGACCACAAAGATATTAACTTCAGTTCGTTGCGCTTATTACTTGTTGCTGATGGTGCTAACCCATGTAAGTGACCAGCCCAGGCTGAGTTTTGTTCCTAGCATTCTCACTTGTCAAGTGACCATTTCCTCCCTGCAGACATGTCTACAAGTCTTTTTGAAACAATAAGGAACTGCTTTATTAGAATTTGTGGAATTAAAATTTAATAACTAAATTATGGTGCATACATAATTATTAATAATTTTAATAAGCAGTTTTGTAATGTTAATAAAATATGATAGGATCTTACATCTTTCCCATGCCATTAAACGTCACATAGGGCCCGCATGGTAGTTCGCCAAGGTGCCCTGTCTTCAGCGAGTTTTTCAGTCTCATCAAGGGATGTTATGGTCACTGAATTGGCTTCTCTTAACATTAGAGTTTCACTGGATCTGCCTCTTTTTCTTCAGCCTGTTGTGTTCCATGTGATAGATTGTTAGGGATTCTCTGATCATTTCTTCTCATCACATGACCAACATATGTCCGTCTTCTTTTTCTGATCACCCATGAGACAGGTTGTTGTTTTGCTCGTCTGTCTGATCTCTGCGTTGTTCTTGAATTCATTCCACTTGATGCCGAGTATTTTCCTTAGGCATTTGTTTTCAAAAGTGTCTAATTTCTTTTCTATTTCTTTAGTTGTTTTCCAGCTTTCGCATGCATAAATGAGGGTGGATATTACATTTGAATTGAATAGTCTTAACTTGGTTTTTGTGCTTATAACTTTTGAATGCCATATGTTCTCAAGATTCCTGAAGGTCAGTGCTGCTTTGCCAATTCGAATTCTAACTTCTTTTCTGGTGTCACCATTGTGGTCTATATAGCTGCTGAGACATGCAGAATGGTTTACTTCTTCAACAGCTGTTCCTTCTATGTATATTTGTCCTTCGTCGTTAATGAGAACATTCATTATTTTTGTTTTATCCTTGTTAATTTCAAGTCCTATTTTACTAGCCATTGAAGACAGAGTATCTGTTTTTACTTGCATTGATTTCATATTGTTGCTGATATCAAGATCTTCCAGTTGGGTCTCACATACCCAATCAATGCCCATTTTATCTATGCAAAATTTTTTTCATTATGAAGTCTATGGCAGTTCCAAAAAGCAAGGGAGATAATATGCATCCTTGTTTCACGCCTGTTTCAGTCTGAAAACATTCACTCATTCCTTTGTCTGTATTGACTGCACAAACATATCCATTGTATAGGTCACTAATTATGTTGATAATCTTAGATAGTATTCCATATATTCTTAAAATCCTCCATAGTGATTCTCTGTGTATCCTATCAAATGCCTTTTTAAAGTCTATGAAGTTCAGAATTAACGGCCTTTTGCTTTTCAATATGTTCTTCAAGTATTAAAGATCTGGTCGAGACAGCTTCTCCCTTTTTGAAATCCTGCCTGTTCTTCTCTCATTGCAGCATTCACTATATCTTGAATTCTATTCAGAATAACTTTGCAAAATACTTTTGACACAACTGATAGTAAGATTACTCCTCTCCAGTTGTTGCAATTGGTTTTTTTGGTATTTTAATGATGATTCCTTTTTTCCATTTAAAAGGGACTTTTTCTTCTTCCAAACTTTATTGATCATTCTCTGTAGTTTCATGTTGTCTATATTAATAGCTTTTAACATTTCGGCTGTTATTTCATCTTCACCTGCAGCCTTGTTGTTAACCATTAGATTCATTGCTGTTTCAATTTCGTGCAGTGTAATTTCATCTAGGTTTACATTTAGTTGTGGGAATGGTAAATCAGTTCCAAGGTCTATCAGTTCTTTTGGATGTGGTTGATTAAGTAATTCTTGGAAGTGTTCGGCCCATCTTTGCTTTTGGTCTTTTACTTGATGTTAAAAATGTGCCAGTTTTGATAAGGATTGGTCTTTCTTTGGATGCAGCAGTACCTGTTAGCCTCTTTTGTATCAGCCATGGGATATTCCATATATTCAGCAATTCTACAGGACTCCCTTAGTCACAGTGCTGCGGTTTAGAAGTATAAAGGCACACTTCATACCTTAGTCACAATGCTGTGGTTTAGAAGTATAAAGGCACACTTCATACCTTAGTCACAGCTCTGTGGTTTAGAAGTATAAACGCACACTTCATACCTTAGTGACAATGCTGTGGTTTAGAAGTATAAAGGCACACTTCATACCTTAGTCACAGCTCTGTGGTTTAGAAGTATAAAGGCACACTTCATACCTTAGTCACAGCTCTGTGGTTTAGAAGTATAAAGGCACACTTCATACCTTAGTCACAGCTCTGTGGTTTAGAAGTATAAACGCACACTTCATACCTTAGTGACAATGCTGTGGTTTAGAAGTATAAACGCACACTTCATACCTTAGTCACAGCTCTGTGGTTTAGAAGTATAAAGGCACACTTCATACCTTAGTCACAGCTCTGTGGTTTAGAAGTATAAAGGCACACCTCATATCTTAGTCACAGCTCTGTGGTTTAGAAGTATAAAGGCACACTTCATACCTTAGTCACAGCTCTGTGGTTTAGAAGTATAAACGCACACTTCATAGTCACAATGCTGTGGTTTAGAAGTATAAAGGCACACTTCATACCTTAGTGACAATGCTGTGGTTTAGAAGTATCATACCTTAGTGACAATGCTGTGATTTAGAAGTGCAGCGGCATACTTCATACCTTGGTTATAGTGCTGTGGTTTAGAAGTGCAACGGCACACTTCAAACCTATATCTCATGTGAGTGGCACGGGACACAGTTTTCCCAATGATTACCATTATGAAAGAGTAGAATTTTCACGGACTGGGTTTGTGAACATAGAGCAGCACTGATTAATTGTGGCAAGCTTAAGGTAGAGAGACAACAGTGAACTAGAAAAACTAGCGACAGAAAACTGGAACAGTGTGTGCATACAGAGGTAGACTGGATCTGTGCCATGAAGCTAAAGAAGGCGTGGAAGTCCGGAAGAGGAGGTTTTATCTGCATGTAGACAAGACTTAATTATCAAAGTAAGGAACATTTACAGTGATGAAAGTAGAGGCGTATGCTTCAGTTTTACAAAACGACAGCAGGAATGAGGAAAATGAGAAAAGCAAATGGCAGAAAGCATGAAAGTAAGATGAGAATGTATAAATGAAAAACATACAACATCCAGTATTTTGGCATCAGTCTTTTTCAAGGATTACATACAAGAACAACGCAACACATAAATAAAAAGAGGAAAAATAAAAAGTGAAAAACTTGGCTTTGTGGCATCCTCCTCCTAGGTACAGAATCCACCGATTGCGCCCTAAAGATGGGGGAAATAAAAAAAAATTTCAAGAGGGCATGTACACCTATGACAAGACACTTCTGCCAAAGAAACCACAGGGGAAAACGAGACATTTCTGTTAGTGCAATCCGCTCCTGTTCTTCTGATGTATAATCTCCGAAGACTCTAAAACAGCGCCTTATTTTCCAGGCCGGCTGTCTCTACCCAGAGCTGGAATTAACAATAAATTCAGCTTCCTTTAAACTTCTTTAGACTTGCACCTACTTTCTGCTGTCCATGCTCTGCTTTCTTGTCTTAGCCCCGTTCATTTCCCTGCAATTTTTCAATCACAAGTTTTAACGTTATCTCCCAGCCCTCCACTCCCCTTCTTCTATAGCACCCACAGGTATTTATAGCTTCCTGGCCTCTTTCCTCCCTCTCTCAAACTAAACTCCCACTGACATCCAATCTATCCCTTCATTTTTATGTGTTATTTTCTCATCCTCTGTTTAAAGGAATGTCACTTATAGACAGATAGACAGTTTTACCGCAGTCGTTATTTCTTTTGTTTCTTTTGTCTGTTACATTTACAGTAAACTTGTCATTTTCTCAGATGAAGGGCATTCTGATGCAGACAAAGAAGAAAGATATTAAACCCTCGTGAACAGTATATTGACCTGATATAGCTGGGCGCGAGGACATGTAATAGGAAAAAAAATTAAGCAGTATATAGAGACCTGCAGGAAAGATAGGACATAGCAGTACTTAGAGAACTGCAGGAAGGATAGGACATAGTAATACTTAGAGACCTTCAGGAAAGATAGGACATAGCAATACTTAGAGACCCACAAAAGAAGGCTGAGTAAATCATTGGTTCCAAACTTGTGGTCTGTGGCCCAGTATCAAGTATTCCGCAGCAGTATTATTAATCTGCTATCAAGTGCCATATACTGAATAAAAACAACTATATGATGCAAATTGCAGATGTATTCTGTAACTTATTTGCCCATAGTTGCTGGTTTCTAATAAGGTAGATAGAGGTGTATGGTGCAGTTTTACAAAGTGAGGGAAGGAGTGAGTAAGGTGAGAAAAAACAAATAGAAAGTATGAGAATGTATAAATGAAAAACATACAACATTCGATATTTCGGCATGAGCCTTATTCGAGGATACATAGAAAACAAGACAAAAACATGAAGAACTTATCTGAAATGTCAGCATCTCAATGATATTTCTAAGAGGGCCTGGACACCTGTGGCTAAACATTTGTGCCTTAGCAACCATAGGGGTAAACAGGACATTTCTGTCAGTGCGATCCGCTCTTGTTCTGCCGATGTACGATCTCGGAGGGTCCTAGAACAGCGCCTTATTTTCCAGACTGGCTGTCTCCACCCAGCTGGAATTAACAATGTCTTCAGCTTTCTGTAAGTTCTTTGTTTTTCCACTGGCCCTTTTTTTAAACTCTATTTTCTTTCTCCATGCTGCCCCTCCCTACCACTACCCTATTTTCTTCTCCGCCAACATATTGGTGTCTTTAGGGTCTTGTCCTATATACCAATTTCACATTTTCTCCCTGCTGGTGTTTATATTCTTCATTCACTATTCCCCGTGTCCCCTTTTCCCTCCCCCCCCCCCCCCCAACACCTCTAGCGGCCATCATGTTTCTATTGCCTTCCCCCCACCCCTTTCTCCCACTTGTTCTCCTCCCCTCTCTCCACCTCTTCTTCACGATTGGCTCTATCGGGCATCTTTTGTTCAGAGGCAGCGTGGTCTTTCCTTCTCTCTTCTACTACACACGTTTCTGTCCTGACTCGGAGGAAGACATTTCAGATAAGTTCTTCATGTTTTTGTCTTGTTTTCTATGTATCCTCGAATAAGGCTTATGCCGAAATATCGGATGTTGTATGTTTTTCATTTGTACATTCTCATACTTTCTATTTGTTTTTTCTCACCTTACTCACTCCCTCCCTCACTTTGTAAAACTGCACCATACACCTCTATCTACCTTGTTTATTTCAACCAGTTTTACTGCAGTCGCCATCCCTTTTTGCTGGTTTCTACAACTTATATGTAGTTGCTGGTGTTCTGCAACTTCTGTAGTTGGAAAAGTGGTTTTTGGATGTGAGAAAAGTTTGGGAACCTGCAGTAGATGTCTGAAAGTGTTTTCAAACTTGAAGTTTTATTGCTTTCTGTATCATCCTAAAGTGTCATCTGTAGGTTTGTCTTGATATTCTTTGCTCTGAGCAAATTCGTTTGGTTGTTGTACAACTTTTATTTACTGATATTTTGCTTTGTTTCTAATTAACCAAATATCTCAGATAACTTCATGATTTGTTATCTGGTTCATGTTAAACAATATATTTGTTATCTGGTTCATGTTAAACAATAGATTTGTTATCTGGTTCATGTTAAACAATAGATTTGTTATCTGGTTCATGTTAAACAATAGATTTGTTATCTGGTTCATGTTAAACAATAGATTTGTTATCTGGTTCATGTTAAACAATAGATTTGTTATCTACAACTATCACTTGTGTTTGTTGTCTTTTCTGCAGGGTCACTCACTTCTTGTGATTCATTCCTAAGTGCTTTCCAGAGCAAAGGTCTTAGGCCTGAGGCTATATGTCCTTGTGCAAGTTCATCCGAGGCCCTCACTGTCTCCATCAGAAGGTAAGCGTCTTCAGAATTAACTCCGAAGTGTTATTATTCGTTGTTTAAGTGGTAAGTTTTTTTTAATCTTCACTTGTAGCACTTGTTTTGTTTGTTTGTTGTCAGATGCTTGAGTAAGCTGAAGTACTAGACTGTTGTCTTATTAAGTGAGAAAAGTTAATGTGTGTGGACCTCTAGGTAGTATTTGCTGTGTATGTTGAGCATGTCTGTCATGTTGCTGCTTTCAGGCCTGGAAGGACAAGCTCAAGCGCTACTGGTCGGGGCATTCTATCTATGCAGGGTCTGAGTTTTGGTGTAGTCAGAGTGGACAGCGAGAACAGTTTAACTTCGTTGACGTTACAAGACTGTGGACAGGTCATGCCAGGAGGTATATGTTAGCAAACATGATATTTAAACTTACATTTTGTAAGGAGATTGTAATGTTTTGTATAACATAATAATGACTGTGTGTATCACAGAGGACAGTGTTCAAGCAGCCAGAAGTGGGGCAAGCTGCTGAGCCCTCATTTCACAGGGGGGCAGCTTCTCTTCTAGTTGGTCCTGTGGATGGTCTGCCACATCATATGATGAGTGCAGTGATGTGGGGGATATGCCATTTCCATAGTGATAATCATCTTGCAGAAAAAAGAATGGGTCCAGTAGAAAATGTAGCAACCACTAACCTCTACAACAACATCTGTGACTGGTCTGAACTGCAGAAATGGAAACTAAAAACATAGCAGCATTAGTTTCTCATTTAGAAGACTCCCACTCTCTTAACAGAATCTGCGCTATCTCTCTTCTGCTGTAGCAACCATGGTGGTCATAAAACTAGATGGGCCATCGCAGCTGTGTAAAGCTGATGAGGTTGGTGAGCTGTGTGTGAGCTCAGGCTATACTGGCTCCAGCTACTGGGGACTTCAAGGAATCACACAGACAACCTTCCAGGTATGTAGAAAAACATTCACATATAAAACAGCTCTTCTTTCTTTTTGCTGCTAAAGCTGTGTTACTTTATTGGAAGCAAAGATGACCCAACAGAGGGATTCACTTTTCAAGATATACAACCCAGGGCTGGCCAAAACTTTATCTTACCTCCCCTTGGTAAAATGAGCTGTTGTGCTGCTTCAGGATGACTAAGAAGATAAGGGTTGATGTGTTTCTCCATTGTAATGGATAGCCTTCTTCTTTGGACAAGTTCTGAAATTAAAGCAAGGGTTACACCATACCCTGCTCCCTCATAAACTCAGTGCATGTATCAAGTCTGCAGTTTGGTGGTAGCAGCAGAGAGCATAGGTTTGCAGTTACAGGAAGGTCAGCTATTCAGATATCAGGATATATTCTTTACATAAACCTCTGTTTGTTATACATATATATATATATATATATAGAGAGAGAGGTTTTTCTTGGGGTGGGGAGGGGGGAAGAAATCTTTTGTTTATAATTTTCTAAGACCAGCAATAAATATATTTACATCAGTTCGACATATAAACTCAGTCATGTGATAAATTATGTGGAAGGGCCTTCACTCTTCCATTGTCATCTGTTTTACTTTTATGTTGATATTTTCTTTCCTGTATTGGCCAAACAGAAATTAGGAACAGAATAGGCCAAACAAAGACTGCATTTCAGAGAATGAGAAACATATTATCCAACACATCCTTATCAATGAATGTTAGAAAACAAGTCCTAAAATGCTGTATTGAACCTATCTTGTTATATGGAAGTGAATCATGGACAGTAGGCAGGTCTGCACAAAAATCATTGGAAGCAGCAGAAATGTGGTTTATTAGAAGAATGTTGCGAATCCCCTGGACAGCAAAAATAACTAATGAAGAGTGTATGAGAAGAGCTGGAGAGACAAAAAAACCTTGTCAAAAAGATAAGAGAGAGACAATGTACTTTCATAGGACATGCAATGAGAAGAGGGAGCATTGAAAATATTATAACAACAGGAAAAATAGAAGGAAGAAGATCAAGAGGAAGACCAAGAGAAATGATACTGGACAGTCTGACGGGATGGTGTGAGAGGAGATCACCAACTGAGCTGATGGCCTGCATGAAGCATAATAGCCAATGCCAGTCGGCACGGCACCTGATGATGATGATGTATTGGCATATTTTGATATAGGCTGGTTTAGTTTATGAAATGTAGAGTTCATTATTGTGGACTGACTTCAGAATGGATCTTCTCCCCCTCCCCTTTGGGTGTTTTTGTGTATAGGTCCAGCCCATTCACGAGGATGGAAGAGTTCAGTCAGACAGAACTTTTGTTAGAACTGGTCTCATTGGATTTCTGGGCCCGGTAAGTGAAACATACAATTTTACCAACATGGACTGTTGTGTGTATGTCAGTGTGATCTATCTTCTTTACCTGAATTCAGTATGTGTACATCACTTTTTAACTTGTATTTTGTAGGGCCTTTATGAAAAAGTAAACATTATAATAGTCTGTATTATGTGATTTAAAACACATGGCAGAAAAGATGGGAACATGACAGCACAAAGGCCACACACAAGAAACACAGCATAAGCATGAGCATGTAGTCAGTGTAGTTTCCCTGTCTGATACTCTCAGCCATTATCTGTGGCCTTCTGAGAAGTCTAGGGATCTTAGACAAAAAAATAGTTTTCTAAGAAATCCAAAGTGTTTTGTGACACAGGATCTCTCAAAAAAATAAAATTGTTGAGAAATCTTGAGAACTTTGACACAGGATTAGAACATCAGACATTTTTTTTTCCTAAGAAATATTTTAAAAATACAGTGAATGAGTTAAAGTGAACTTCAGATGTAAATGTGATGACAGATACTGATCTTCTTTTCTCATGCAACCAGGGTGGTCTTGTGTTTGTATGTGGCAGTAAGGAAGGGTTGATGCAGATATCTGGCAGAAGGCATAACACAGATGACATAATAGCCACTGTCTTGGCTGTGGAACCCATGAAGTTTATCTACAGAGGAAGGTAGGTTATGGGGAAAAAAAAAGAGATGGGAAAGAAAACAGACGTGAAGAGAAACAGTCAAGGGAAAGCTGCTTTCTTTTCATTTAGCCCCAAACCATTGACAGTTTGTTCATGTTATAGAACAAGGAAGTAGAGACTTGAATACTACACCAAAGAGAGTGGTCATTTCTGTTTATGATTTAGACAACCTTTTTTCTGCTTTAAAGTTGCCTCTGTGGTTTCTTTTCCCACTTCATTATTGAGGAAAAACATGAGGTCTTTTAGTTGTGAGTCTCAGAAATGAGGGGGGGGGGGGGAGGAGGAAGAGAGGGCATGCAGCTGATGTTGAGAAACCCAGCTCTAGGTTTTAGGAGCGCTGACTTGTCCCTTTCCTCATGTAGCTTTCAGAGTTGTAGGGACGTTGCCTAAAAATATCATACACTAAGAAGTGTCCTAGAACTAGATTACAAGCCCCACTGCCGAGTTAAAGATGATTTATAACACCTGATCACAAGACTTGAAGGAGAAGCTGCTAGGTTTACCACAGCCTAGAGAAGACCATGGAGCTGTGGGCCAGATAAAAAGAGCACAGCTGGATCAGCTCTCCAGATGAGCTGTCAAAAATACATCAGTTAAAGCAGAATATTTTGTAACAATTGTCAAGAGTGGTGGGTTTTGTGCAGACTTTGTAACAGTGAATCTGAAGACAAGTTTTTATGGGGAGGGACAGTGGACAGGTAAGGGGTGGAATGTTGGCAAAAAATAAGTGAAGGGGAATATGAAAGAAAAACCTTTCCAGTAGAACTGTAGTGAGAGGGGAATCCTTAGAATAAGCTGATACTGTGTGTTGATGATATTTGTGTACTGCGTCCTAGGATTGCCGTCTTCTCGGTGAGAGTTCTCAAAGATGAAAGGATTGTGATCATTGCTGAGCAGAGGCCAGACTGCACAGAAGAGGAGGTTTGCTTTTGTTTTGTGTAGAAAATAACATCTTTCCATCTTACAAAGGGTAGCATTTTGTGTAAAGCTGTACGTTACCTGGCTAGATGGTGAATGTCTGGTCTGTCGTGAAGTCAGATTACATTAAAAATATCTCTTACCATATTTTCCCTGGCCCGTCATCACACTGTGGTTAGTGCCTTGATTGGTCACCTTTCCTAGCAAAAAGAGATGAATCAGGTACTCATTTCTACAACTGGTTTGACTAGGACACCTCCAGCCTTTGCTGGCTGCACTTATATTCTTTCTTGTAGATTTTCTTTTGTTTACAATTTTTACATTTTGAACATTTTTAATGAACCACATTGTGATTTTGTAACTTTCCATCAGAGTTAAAGTACTTGTAAGCATTGGGTTTAAAGCAAAATTTAGCCAAGATGTTCTTGTTAGGAAAGTAGAGTTATGTAAAATGTTCCAACCTTCTTCAGTTGATTTTAACCACACAAAGGCTCAGCGTTTTTCTGCTAACAGAATTGATTTTTGTTACAGAATACTGATTCTTCAGTTTATTTCATTCATCTAAGTACCACATTAGGAAAAAATGTAAACACTGTATATATCTATGGCTGATCCTGTGGAGTTTTTCATGTGTAGCACTGCTGTAATACTTAGAGCTATATCTGTCTTAACTTTTTCTCATTTGTGCAGAGCTATATCTGTCTTAACTTTTTTTCATTTGTGCAGAGCTATATCTGTCTTAACTTTTTTTCATTTGTGCAGATCTATATCTGTCTTAACTTTTTCTCATTTGTGCAGAGCTATATCTGTCTTAACTTTTTTTCATTTGTGCAGAGCTATATCTGTCTTAACTTTTTTTCATTTGTGCAGATCTATATTTGTCTTAACTTTTCTCATTTGTGCAGAGTTGTATTTGTCTTAACTTTTCTCATTTGTGCAAAGCTATATTTGTCTTAACTTTTCTCATTTGTGCAGAGTTGTATTTGTCTTAACTTTTCTCATTTGTGCAAAGCTATATTTGTCTTAACTTTTCTCATTTGTGCAAAGCTGTATTTGTCTTAACTTTTCTCATTTGTGCAGAGTTTCCAGTGGATGAGCAGAGTGTTGCAGGCAGTAGACAGCATTCATCAAGTGGGAGTCTACTGTTTAGCCTTAGTACCTCCTAATTACCTACCAAAGGTGGGTGGAGAACACTGTTGTGTCACACACATGAGCTTGCTAGTTTCCACGTATTAGCATTTCTTGCTATGAGAGCTTCAGATATATTCATAATATATAGGCGTGATAACTCTGAGAATTTAGGAGAATGTATATTAAATGTAGAGAAAAGACATAAATATGTTTAAAACATTAAAGAAAAAAACAAAGCAAAAAAAAAGCTTAGGTGCTGAACAATTCAAAAGAATGTCAGTAGCTCAGGAATATTTGCATTTAGAAGAAGAATCAAGAGGTAGAATGAAGTAGATTTTGTGTTGGAGTTATCAGTTGCAGAGTGAATTTGACAGATATTTAATTCTGATAAATCAATATAGCTTTACAAGAGACACAAAGAGACTTACCAGAATAATTGAAGTACCTTCACATAAGAAAGAGCTAGACTGCTAGAAATAGTCATGATGTATCGATTGAGATGAGGTCAGCTACAGAATTTACAAGGGGCATCCCAAAAGTAGGTTTACAAAGCACCTAACGTCCATAAAAGTGATGTTGGACTAATAGGCATGGTTGTGGGATTTTCCATATTCATCATCTGATAATGCCATGCCAGATGGTACCACAGTGCAGCATCATTTAGGCAGCATCCATGGGTGCAAGATGGAGGGTGAGCTGGAGCAGTGGTCAGAACAGGAGCCCCCTGCTGTGATACAATTTCTGAACACGAACCAGGTGCCAGCTGTAGTTGGTGGAAGTCTGCGGAGACAGTGTGACGAGTCAACGGCATGTGGCTTAATAGTGTGCAGAGTTTTGAGCAGGTAACACCTAGTGACACAGCATGCAGTGGCAGCCCAATGACAGTGAGTGCATGGAATGTGCGATAAAGGAGAACAGACGAGTGAATGAACTAACGCATGATGTGAATCTGTCACAGGAACAACATCCAGAGTGAGTATGCGCTTGGGATTTCTTAAGCTGCGTGCACGATGGGCTCCATGAGCCTGGTCCAAGGAGCACAAGACAGAGAGAGAAAGGCACATGTCCTGTTGTTTCTGCAACAATATGCTTTTCACAGCCAAGACTTTCTGGGATACGTTGTCGCCAGAGACATAGATTCACCATAGCACCACAGGATTGAAATGTGCAAGCATCGGTTGGAAGCATCCGGGCTCCCCATGAACCGGGAAATTCAAGGTCATGCCATCTGCGGGCAGAGCAATGGCTGCCATATTTTGGGATCAGAAAGACATGTTTTTGCTTGATTTCCTGGAAATTGGAGCAACAAAAAAATGCGGCTGCATATGATGCAACACTGGAACGTTTATGAGCTACCATCAGACGTTGTCATCATGGACTGTTGACAAAAGATGTGTTGCTCCTCATGATAACACTTGCCCACATACAGCCGCTTCAATTCAGAAGCTCTTGCAACATTTTTGGTGGGAGAATTTAGACCATCTGCCATATTGTCCCGATCTGGTGCCAAGTGGTTTTTACGTCTTCCCAGTTCTTAGAGGAACATGGTCACAGATTTCAGGGTGACAAGGATGTCAAAACGGCAGTGACGTGGTGGCTTTATGTCCGGGATACCACATTTGACGATATGGGCATCAGAAAACTTGTCTTATGCTTAGACAAATGTCTCATTTGTCGTAGCAACTACATGATGGAAAAATAAGGTGTCCATCATGGAACATAGTGTATAGTGTTTATGCCCAAATAAATCTTGCTCTTGAAGGTGTAAACTTACTTTTGGGACAACCCCAATACTTGGATAAGTTAACACATTTACTTCATTTAGTGTGATTTATAAAACTGCTTCATTAAATGTGATTGGAAAATAGCTTCATTTACTGTAATTAAGAAAATTGCCTCATTTACTATAATTTAGATAACAATTGCATTTGTTATAAAACTGCATCATTTACTGTGATTTATAAAAATGCTTGTGGGAAAGTTTCTAAAATGAGACTAAAATATCTGCTTTCATAGACACCTCTGGGAGGTATTCATCTCCATGACACAAAGAAGAAGTTTTTGGAGGGATCTCTGCACCCAGCCAATGTTCTCATGTGTCCCCATACATGTGTTACAAACTTGCCAAAGCCCAGAGAGATACATCCAGGTATATAGTGTGTGCTAGAAGTCTTGGTTACTCTGACAAACCAGCCCACACATGTTTAAACATGAAATGTGGAGTACAGCTTAGCAATTTAGTTTCTATGCTTTGTGGGCCCTGTGAATCTGAGTGCAGCAGAGTATCTGTAGAGAGAGTCTTCAAACACAACAAATGCTTACTATTTCTGCTGATAGAACATATGAAAGTAAAGTCAAATTATACAGATTTTTTTAAACGTAGTCATTTCTTATCTGTCTGGTTAGATTTCTAGAGTATTTTAAGGTTTTGTTTTGAGCATTGTTGAACTGGATGATTATTTGAAGCAGTGTTATTTGTTAACTGGTTTTAGTGATTATTTTCTCAAGTATTGATAACATAAGACAAATATTTATATCCTCATGATTTAAATTAACTTTTTTAAAAAAAAGTTGTGCATTTTGTTAACCAGACAAATTTAGAAACAAAATATTTCTCAAGCATTTAATCTGCTGATGTAATGCTCCCATCAAAATATTTCTCAAGCATTTAATCTGCTGATGTAATGCTCCCACCAAAATATTTCTCAAGCATTTAATCTGCTGATGTAATGCTCCCACCAAAATATTTCTCAAGCATTTAATCTGCTGATGTAATGCTCCCATCAAAATATTTCTCAAGCATTTAATCTGCTGATGTAATGCTCCCACCAAAATATTTCTCAAGCATTTAATCTGCTGATGTAATGCTCCCACCAAAATATTTCTCAAGCATTTAATCTGCTGGTGTAATGCTCCCATCCAAATATTTCTCAAGCATTTAATCTGCTGGTGTAATGCTCCCATCCAAATATTTCTCAAGCATTTAATCTGCTGATGTAATGCTCCCATCCAAATATTTCTCAAGCATTTAATCTGCTGGTGTAATGCTCCCATCCAAATATTTCTCAAGCATTTAATCTGCTGGTGTAATGCTCCCATCCAAATATTTCTCAAGCATTTAATCTGCTGGTGTAATGCTCCCATCCAAATATTTCTCAAGCATTTAATCTGCTGATGTAATGCTCCCACCAAAATATTTCTCAAGCATTTAATCTGCTGATGTAATGCTCCCATCCAAATATTCTGTTTTGAGAGCTGGTCAGTGCTGATGTTTAGGCTCTTATTTAAAAAGCTTGGTTTAATGGAGGCTTGCCAAGACTTTCAGGGTGCTGTAGGATAAGGAAATAGATATTAGATCTTTTATACTTGTTCAGTTCTTAGCTGCTGTGCTTATAAATAGTGGCCATCATATTTCTCCGTTTTGTGCAGTTTTTGATTCAGATCAGCTGCTTCTGCTCTTCCTTGTCAGTTTGTTGAGATGCTTTTTTCTCTCAGCTCCTTTGTATTCTTTTTTTTTTTTTCCTTGAGCTTTCCAGTGATTGTCAGATTCTCAAACTTCTGTCTTCTTATAAATGTTCTCATATAAAATTTCTAGTGTTTTGTTTATTATTGTTCTCCATATACATTCATTGCATGTAGTTCAAGGAGGGGTAGAGCTTAGAACAATCAGATTGTTCATTGGGAATGTTCTAATTTTATTGCCATAATCTTTGTTATGGTGTTGTAAAAGTTTCATTTTAGAAGGTAGCAAATAGTATGTCGGTCATTAATGATTAATTGTCATTAATATTTGATTTATGAATATTTGATTTGTGAATACTTGCTTTATGAAAATTATCTTTCGTTAGATGTGAAACCTAAAAGTAGCCCAAATTTAACTTACAAATTCTGTATTCTGTTAGATGTCAAACCTTCAGTAGTCCATATTTGACTTATGAATTTTGTCTTCTGTTAGATGTCAAACCTTCAGCAGTCCATGTTTGACTTATGAATTTTGTCTTCTGTTAGATGTCAAACCTTCAGCAGTTCATGTTGGTAACATTGTTCAGGGAGCAAGGATGGCTTGGGCACAGGGTCGTGACCTTGGAATCTCAGAAGAAGATGCAGACACAAGTAGAAAGGTATTGGAGTCTTAGAATCTTCTCATACTTTAACTGTATTGCTTTGCAGGAGATAAAATCCACTTTTCTGAAAGCGCACTCTTGTAAGAAAACTCGGATTCTAGAGTAATCAGAGAAAACAAGTAGAAACAGATGAAGTGACTTGTGAAGCATCGCTATTCAGAATTCTCTGATTGTACAAGACAGCATATTTGTAGGAAGGAAGGCTATCATGCCAAGTATGATGTTTAATGTCCCAAGATGCGTGGAAGTGAATTTGTGTCTTCATCAAAGCGCTAAAAAGCTCTTTTTTCAATTGAAATATCGGCATCATAAATCTTTCATAAAATAAACTAGTTTTAACTAGGTCAAACTAGAACATATTCATGGCCATCCTTGAAACAAGAGTCAGCACACTGAAGATCAGTTACATTCAATCTTTGATATACAGATAGCACAGGATGTTAATGATGATGATTTTTAAAAACTTAACTACCTATGTAGATGTTGAGTCAATAGAGAAGTTGAGTCTTGTTTCAGTACAGGTAGGGTGGAAGAAGTTGAGTCTTGTTTCAGTACAGGTATGATGGAAGAAGTTGAGTCATGTTTCAGTACAGGTTGGGTGGAAGAAGTTGAGTCTTGTTTCAGTACAGGTTGGGTGGAAGAAGTTGAGTCATGTTTCAGTACAGGTTGGGTGGAAGAAGTTGAGTCATGTTTCAGTACAGGTTGGGTGGAAGAAGTTGAGGTGACCTGTGGGAAAGATTAAAACAGAAACTTTCAGTTGGAAACTCTGTTGCCAAAGTAAAGTCCACTTTGTCTGACCCAGCAAAGTAAAAGATAAAGGGATCCCTGTTATGCCATGGAAGCAACTAGGGGATGTGGTGGCAGTGCCCACATTTTCCTTGACATGTTGGCACACTACAAGGGTGAGGCATTGACCAGCACTCCTGGCTGCCTTCCCATCTTCAGTTCTTGGATAAGCTGGCTGACTGGGGGACCTCTGGCTTGATTTAAACCATGGGCCTTTGCCATGAGAGACTAGTGCACTAACCATTTTAGCTCTCAGATGCCTTGTCCCAGCCAGTGGGACAGAAAAACAAACATTTTTATATGTACTTTTTGTCACAGATCACAATCTCTTTCTTCGCACAACCTGTGTGTTAAAGCAAGTAAGAATCTGCAGCTTCTTTCTGACTCACTTTCTGTATATAAATATATATCATATCTGATTGTTATTTCAGCACCAGTTCCTGACAGAAATCCTTCGCTGGCGAGCTCTTACCACACCTGACCATACTCTCTATACCATGATCAATTCCAGGGTAAGTGGTCAAGACACTTATCGTGATGATGGAACAGTGCTGTCAGTGGTAAACTCACAGCATAGTTTGTGTATGTTATCATGATGATGAAGCTGTGCTATCAGTGGTGGACTTACAACAGAGTTTGTGTGTGTTACATTAAAAGTCAAGATAATGTACAAGGTCACAGTGACTGAGACTTCATTTAAAAGTTTATATTCACACATAACACAGGCAGTCATTTTTTACTTCCCTTCCTTCTGGTACACAGTTCTTAATACTCTTTTCCTAATATATCCATACTTTTATCTTCATATTGTCTCCATGTTTTAATTCTTCTTTTTCGTTCGCTTCTGCCATCAAGATCGGCTTGTGATCCTGCTGAATTTACTCCTGTGGTTCTTGCGATAGTCTCATTTTGGATGGAGGCTCAGAGCATCATGGGGCTTGGGCCTATATTCTCGGTGGGTCACAGAAGCAGCATTGCATGACACTGTGGTTTTCATTGCACCAGTTTAGTCTAGAGTTGGAAAACCTCAACGTGGTTTGGATATGAATATATTCCCGCCGGGTAAGAGGTGGTTGCCTAGCTAGACTACTGGTCCTGTGTCTCAGACTTCAGCATTTTGTGGTCGTGGCCGCTACCTTTCCTGGTGGTGACCAGGACTGAGCTTTTGTCCAGGAGGATGAATCTTCACCACTAGTGAGTTTCACCCCTGGGTTAAGCCAGTTTAGGCATGTTGCCCCAGTATGGGTGTATATATACTGTACTGTATAGGTACAAGCTGGATTTAGACTGTTAGAAGCTATTTGAGACGCACGCCATGGAGACATTTAATTGGAGTGGAGAGCATATCCCTCATCCCACCTCCAGCTATTACAGTCCTTAGAACCATGTTTTAATTAATTATCCCAGTGTTTTGTTTTTTTTTTAAAATCTCCCAGTTCAGGAACAAGTGACTGTCATCTCTGTGGATGATCATAACATTAATAATACTTGTCAAGTGTTTTTAGAACTGATTCCTTGTTTTCATTTGATACAGCATGGCTAGCCTTTGTAAAACCTTTCCAAATTTCAGCCTTATTGTTGTAGACATTTGTGATTTAGTGTTTTAGAGGGATGAAAAACTGAATTGCTTGTTACAAATCTTTATGTATTGATTGAATGACACAGCATGTTATATTGTTGTTGTTGTTCCTGCCACAGAACCAGGTAGCCAGTGCCTACACATGTTCACAGCTTCACAAGAGAGCAGAGAAGATTGGCTGTCTGCTGATGGAGAAGGGCAGGCTCAACACAGGAGATCATGTTGCTCTTATTTTCCCCCCAGGTATGATCTCTCTCTCCCTTACTCTCCTTTGTAATCAGTCCAGTAGATTACCGCTAGGCTTCCATTCAAGTCTATATGCAGGTTGCTTACAAAGTCTGGACGCATAAGCACCAGAGCTGTACAACTGTAAATAAAGCTGTTTGTTTTTGCAGATGATTTCTTGTCTTGTCTCATCTCCTTTCTCGTACACCTTTCAGTGCTGAGGGGACAGACGTTTTGCTTCATACAAGCTCTGACAATTAAGTAATGAGATTAATTCCGTTTAAAAAAAATAAAATAAATAACAGCTGAAGATATAACCTGTATTTTATTCAAAGTAAGCCCCTTGTGCATTGATACAGCGAGTGGCACGATCTAACAAACATTGGAACGACCTCTGCAGTTCTTCTGTTGGTATGGCCCTTAAACTGGATATTACGGCCCTTTGGATGTCATCAGTATCGCTTAAAGAAGTGTCCTTTCAATGGTAACTTTAATTTTGGGAATAGAAAATAATAATCACAGGTAGACAAATCTAGAGAAATAGGGTGGATGGTTGAGAACACACACTTGTTTTTGGGCCAAAAATTTCTGTACAACTATGGCCCAGTGAGCCGGTACATTATCATGAAGAAGGAAAGAACTGCCAGGTGTTTAATATTTGGGTCAGACTCGGAGAATCCTTTTCAGTAAGCATTTCAAAATACTTAAATAAACTTTGGCTGTGACAGTCTGTCCCTCTGGAATAAATTCTTTGTGAGTAACTCCTTTGCTGTCACAGAAGCACACCAACATTGTCTTCACTTTCGACTTTTGAAGATAAAATTTTTTTGCCTTTTGGTGATGATGATGACTTCCACTGAACACTTTGGCGTTTAGTTGTGGGATCATAGCAGAAAATCCATGTTTCATCCTCTGCAACAATCACATTTAAGAAATGTTTATTTCCGTGACACATTTTCAAGATGTCTCTTGCATACTCAACACGCTGATGTTTTAGGTCATCAGACAACGAATGTGGTACAAACCAGCAAGCAACATTTTTCTTCCCAAATCTTCCACTAAAGTTTTACGAATGGTCTCTCGGTTAACACCAAATTCATCTGCCATCATCCTCACATTCAAAGTACAATCTTCTGGTATCAGTTCTCTGAATTTTGCAGTGAGATCCTCATTACGAACAGAAATTAGGCATCCAATCCTAGTTGCATTTGTAATCATTTCCACACCATTTTTGAATTGTGAATACCACCTGAATATCTGTACACGAGATAAACAATTATCCCCATA
This sequence comes from Achatina immaculata, assembly GCA_009760885.1. NCBI lineage: Eukaryota > Metazoa > Mollusca > Gastropoda > Stylommatophora > Achatinidae > Lissachatina > Lissachatina immaculata. The sequence goes on along the minus strand of CM019713.1, from coordinate 22,525,069 downwards.
AACTTGTCACATCAATTCAACTGTCTCAGTGGCACTTTTTCTGAGTTTTAAACAGAATTTAATGTTAGCTTTTTTTTCTCCATGCTGAATACGTGACATCGCACCTCTAAATAGGGCAACGAAATGGCGGCTTGTTTGTCATCTGCTTATCAGGCAGTGATGAAAAGTTGCCAGATCATAGATAAAGGTTACCTCTTTGGATTCTATGCTTTGCTTCATGGATGGAATTTTTGTCTTGGCCATAATAAAATCAGTCTCATTACTTAATTGTTGGACCATGTATAATGGGATATACCAAAAAAGGGCAACCTTAGTGACTGTAACAACTGGAGAGGAGTAACCTTAATATCAGTTGTGTCGAAAGTATTTTGCAAGGTCATTTTGAATAGACTCAAAGATATAGTGGATACTGCAATGAGAGAAGAACAAGCAGGATTTCGAAAAGGGAGAAGCTGTCTCGACCAGATCTTTACTCTCAGAATAATACTTGAAGAACATATTGAAAAGCAGAAACCATTAATACTGAATTTCATAGATTTTAAGAAGGCATTTGATAGCATACACAGAGATTCATTATGGAGAATTTTATGTCTATATGGAATACCATCTAAAATTGTCAACATCATTAAGGACTTATACAATGGATATGGTTGTGCAGTCAAGACAGAAGAAGGGATGAGTGAATGGTTCCAGATTGAAACAGGCGTGAAACAAGGATGTATACTGTCTCCTTTACTTTTTGGGATTACAATAGACTTCATAATGAAAAAATGCTGCACAGGTAACACAGGTATTGACTGGGTACATGGGACCCAACTAGAAGATCTTGATTTTGCTGATGACATAACTCTTATCAGTAATAATGTGAATTCCATGCAAGAAAAAACAGATAGCCTATCTTCACTGGCTAGCAAAATAGGACTTGAAATTAACAAGGACAAAACAAAGATAATGAAAATTCCCATTAATCAAAATGGAAAAATACACATAGAAGGGACAGATATTGAAGAAGTCAATCAATTTGCATACCTTGGCAGCTACATAGACCAGGATGGTGACACTAGAAAGGAAGTTAGGATCAGAATTGCAAAAGCAGCATCAATCTTCAAGAATCTTGAGAACATATGGAATTCAAAAGTTATAAGCACAAAAACCAAGTTAAGACTATTCAATTCAAATGTAATATCCACCCTCATTTATGCATGCGAAAGCTGGAAAACAACTAAAGAAATAGAAAAGAAATTAGACTCTTTTGAAAACAAATGCCTAAGGAAAATACTCGGCATCAAGTGGAATGAATTCAAGAACAATGCAGAGATAAGACAGATGACTGAACAACAACCAGTCTCACGGGTGATCAGGAAAAGGAGATGGACATATGTTGGCCACTTGATGAGAAGAAATGAGCAGAGAATCCCAAAACAAGCTATCAAGTGGAACACAACAGGCCGAAGAAAAAGGGGCAGACCGCGTGAAACTCTGAAGAGAACATTATTAAGAGAGGCCAAGTTAACAGGCATAAAATCCTTTGATGAGGTTGAAAGACTCGCCGAAGACAGGAAAAATTGGCGAACTACTTTGCGAGCCCTATGTGACGTCTAACGGCACGGGAAGGATATAAGATATAAGATTTCCTCTCCCCATCTCTTGCATGGGTGACCTCTTCCTCTGTTACCTACAAATCTTAGTGTGACTGTTTTCTGTGGCATACTGTGTGGTGGTAACTGTGTCACATGGGCAAACCATTTGACTTGCTCTTTCTGGATATATGTAGTGTAATACTGGTGTTACTCCAACCTTTGCCCCGATGGTATCATTTCTTATTTGGTTTCGTCTTGTCACATTTATCATTCTCCTTAAACATCTCATTTCTGTCGTGATGATTTCTCTTTTGTTCTTGGCTGTTAGTGTCCATGTTTGACATTGTTAGCATAGAGTTGGGAGGAAAATTGTGTTGTACAGTGCCCTTTTTTTTTGGTTTCATTTTTGATGTATTTGTTTTTCAGTAAAGGAGTCATTTGTCCAGTGACCTTGTGTCACATGAACAGACATTTTAAAAAATGTTGAGTCACATGAGCAAATTTTTAAAAATTAACTTTGAATCATATAACCAATAGAAAAAAAATTTAGGAGCATTTATTAACTTTGTTCCTTAATAATTATAAATTTAGAACTATACTATTAAAAAAAAAAAGAAACGCAACAAATATGATGTGATTTAAACTGAAGTATGCTGATCAGACAAGGGCAAATTGCATGAAATGTTCACTTGGACATCAACTTCACTTGCTGACCTGAATTGTACTCAGCCAGTCAGCGACACTAGTCAAAACAGCATTTTTGACAGTAACTCATGACAGGTTCACGAGAATCCCATGAAACTTACTGAACACAAAACTCACTGACCATGTTATTGAATGCCTTATAAAAGATTGACGCTCCTCGAATCAATTCATTTGAAAATTCAGTGTGCAAGTATGGCTCATCTCACTACAGAACGACTCATCATCATTGGACATTTACAATTGGATAGTCACAAAGTGTAGTGGCCAGACATTTTAATGTGGTTAGAAGCACCATTAGTCGCCTTTGGAGATTATTTCAAGAAACTGGTTCAGTTGCAGACCGGCCATGTAGTGGAAGACCCATAGTCACAACTCCTGCCGAAGACCGCTTCATACGGCTACGTCACCTCAGGAATTGATTTGCATCTGCATCCTCAACAGTCCAGTCAGTGACAGCAGCTCATCGAATTTCAGATCAAATGGTCAGGAACCGGCTGCATGACGCTGGTCTTTGGGCTAGAAGACCCTACAGAGGTCATGTTCTTAAGGACCGGCATTGCCAGAACTGGCTGCAGTGGGCAAATCAGCATCATCGATGGACCATTGTAAATGATTGGAAAAGGGTTTGGTTTAGTGATGAATCATTCTTTCTGCTCCAGTGACAAGATAGACGGAGAAGAGTTTACTGCAGAGTCCATGAGCACTACGCCCAGAACTGCGTGGATGAGGCTCCTCCACATGGTGGTGGAGGTTTACTGGTGTGGGGGATGATCAGTTTCATGGGAAGAAGTGACCCGGTGCAAACTGAAAGATGCCTGAATGCCCAATGATACATCGCTGAAATTCTTTGTCCTCATGTCCTTCCACTTCTGGCTGTACAAGGGTCGATTTTTCTGCAGGATAATGCTCAACCTCATGTGGCACAACTCACCACCCAGTTCCTCGCTGACAACAACGTCCAGACCATTCAGTGGCCATCCATGTCATCAGACATGAACCCAGTAAGAACACTTATGGGATGAACTCAACAGACAAGTCCGCCAGTGAGACGTGTTGCCAACCAATCTCCGACAGTTGTCTCTTGCATTCAGGAAGATTGGCCAGCTATCCCACAACAACAGATCCAACAGCTAATCGGATTCATGTCTAGGAAATGTTGTTCTCTGATACAGGCCAGAGGAGGCCATACACCTTACTGAAACGGAGGCCTCAGTCGCAAAGAATAAAAGTCCTAACCAAATTTATGAACATCATTTCATTGTTAAAGTCTTATAGTTTCTTCATGTCATGATTGAAACATTAATTCCGTAAAATAAAATTTTGTACAAGTTTGAAATTTGGCGTCCATTACGACTGAAGTAGTGTTGCGTTTCTTTTTTTTTTTTTTTTGAACAGTTTATATCTTAATAGGCATAAAATCCCTTGATGAGGTTGAAAGACTCGCCGAAGACAGGAAAAATTGGCGAACTAACTTGCAAGCCCTATGTGACATTTAATGGCACGGGAAGGATATAAGATAAGATATATCTTTTTCTTCAGTTGCCCAGGAACTGTGAGCTGGCGTTCTTTGCAGCTGATGTGATGAAGATTTTGAGGCACAGCATCATGTCAGCATGGAAGAAATTTTTGGCAGCTAATTTTTTCAGTCCCTGAATTCAGCTAAGAAACAAGGGGTGTGCGATACTTCTCTAGCAGACTCCACCACCATGAGGACTTGGGTCCCTGCCATGTTAGCCAGACTAGGCCTGTTACTGGGGGTACCAACAAGGTCTTGGCCAGCTATAGTTTGGCAGCCTTGATGTTAGCATGTTGGCAGCAATCAAGATCAAACAAATCATCCAGTAAACTACCAAGAGGTGAAAGCTATAATCCGTAACCAGTGCAGACCTAAATGGAAGAAACAGCTGAAGTGCAACAACGAACCAGATGCAGTACACCAACTACAAAGACATCAGCAAACTATCCGCTTTCACCTATGGACAGGCCACTGCAGACTACCGAGCCACCTGCATCGACTCAAAATGTCTCACACAGACGAGCGTCCATGTGGCAGTGGAGTCCAGACTCCAGAACATATCCTTCAAAAGTGCCCAAACCATGCGGACCTGAGATGAGAGACATGGCCAGAGGACGCAGGCATGAGGCAAAAGCTTTGAGGCTCCTATCAGGATCTGGCGAGGACTTCGGGCTTTGCCATGTCAACAGGGATCAGGATCTGATGAAACCAACAACCTGGAATGCAGAAGAAGAAGAAGAAACAAGGGGTCACTGATTTCCAAAGCAGACAGTGTCTTAACTACCTAGAAAAATATACACACATGTATAAACAGTTGAAGTAGAGGAGATAATAAAAGAGAACAAGATATATATCATTTGTGTATGTGTTTGTTGTCTACAGGTGTTGAGCTGGTCTCAGCATTCTATGGCTGTCTGTATGTAGGTAAGTTATCACAACTATATATATAGGTAAGTTATCACAACTCTATATGTAGGTAAACTGTCACAACTCTCTGTATGTAGGTAAGCTGTCACAAATCTCTGTCACAAATCTGTATATAGTTACAGATATTTTGGTAGGTAAACTGTCACAAATCTTTATGTTGGTACAAATCTGTATGTAGGTAAGCTGTCACAAATCTTTATGTTGGTACAAATCTGTATGTAGGTAAGCTGTCACAAATCTTTATGTTGGTACAAATCTGTATGTAGGTAAGCTGTCACAAATCTTTATGTTGGTACAAATCTGTATGTAGGTAAGCTGTCACAAATCTTTATGTTGGTACAAATCTGTATGTATGTACAGATCTTTATGAAGGTAAGGTATTTATAATCTTTATTTAGGTAAAGTAAAAAAAAATATTTTAAACTTTGGCTGTAAGACTTGTAGTTTTTCATTATGTATATTGAATATGTATTCTTTTAGGTTACAAAATCATATTGACTTATGTTTGTTTCTGAAATTAATTCTGTATGTCGGCAAGAAATGGAGACCAGAGTGCTCTAAATGTCTGATCATACGAAAGGGATAAAGAAAAGAAACAGACTTATAGAGAACTGGTTTCAGAATGTTAAACAACAGCCTAACAAACTGTAGCATTCTGAAAGCACAGTTGTGTTACTTTTTAGAGGGAAAGCACCAGAACAACCAAGCTAAAGGACACTCTGTAACTTTTGTTAATGGGGGCCCATAGGAAGAGCTGGTTGTAGATTTAGGCTAACCAGTCTTAAGTTAGTAACGGTGCCAGACATAACCAGGAACAAGAGTTTTATGGGTTTTTTTTTCTTTAGTGGTTATTCTATGTCTGTGGAAACTTCAGGTTGTGTGCCAGTGACAATCAGACCACCCCACCCACAAAATGTTGGCTCCACCCTTCCTACTGTCCGCATGATTGTAGAGGTCAGCAAATCTGTGGCCATTCTGACAAACAGTGCAATGATAAAACTCTTAAAATCTAAGGTAAGTGACTGTTTTATTATCATTTAAATGCAAAACCCCAGAAAAATGACAATTTTTTTTTTTTTAAAGTTAAAAGTGTAGGAAATAAACAATCCAGAAATGTCCACATTTATTTTTAATAAAATGATGCTATATCCTCGCCTCTGTTGCAGAGCACAGAAAGATAGGAGGAGGGGAAGTCTCAGTCTACAACTACACTGTCAGAAGAATATGGATATTGAACAAGAAAATGAAATGAATAATCAAGACCCTAAAAATACATATATACAGAAAAGTTGGAAGCAACTCATTAATACTTGTATCACATTAATAAGGTAATCCTGTCATGACTTAGAGGCACATAGTTGGTGTTAGTGCCCATATTTTCCTTGACCTGTCAGCACACTAGAGAGTGATATGGTCAGTATCATGCCTGGCTGCTTTTCCTTCCCCAACTCCAGAAGAAGTCAGGTACCCATTTCTACAACTGGGTAACTGGGGTGCCTCTGGCCGGATTCAAACCCCCGACCTTCGCCATGAGAGATCAGTGCATTAACCACTTCGCCACTCAGACACATCACATTATTACTTGTATATAATAAATAGAAAGTATAAAAAACATTTGATTCAGAAAGATTAACTATTTTTTTGTAGCTCGTTGAAAGCTTACCCATATACTGTGTATGTAACTGCTGTAGCCTATTGATCTGTCAGGAGGCATCGGCCATTGTGGACTCAAAAGCCTGGACAAACTTGTTGGACACAGATGACTTGCCAAAGAGAAAGCTAGCAGCAGTGTACAGAGCTCCTACCTCAGAGATGATCTGCTACCTTGACTTTAGTGTATCAACAACAGGCATGCTAGCAGGTGTCAAGGTAATGTATGAACTACAGGCAGGTATTAAGGTATTATATCAATTACAGACAGCTAGCAGGTTTTAAGTAGTGTATGAACTACAGGCACGCTAGCAGGTGTTAAGATTGTGTATCAGCTACAGGCATGCTAGCAGGTGTTAAGATTGTGTATCAGCTACAGGCATTAAGGTAGTGTAACAACTATGGGCAAGCTAACAGGTGTTAAGGTAGACAGCCTCCCTCTGAGATAATAACAAAGAAATTGATAGCAGCGAAGATGTGGCTTTGGAGAAAGATGCAACTGCCAGGACAAACAGAAAAACAAAGGTTCTCAAAAAAAAGTTTCAAAACAACAAAAACTTGTTAAAGTGATAAGAAGAAGACAGTCATAATTTCTTGGACATGTCATGAGAAGACACAGGTTGGAGAACTTAGACATGTCATGAGAAGACACAAGTTGGAGAAATTAGACATGTCATGAGAAGACACAAGTTGGAGAACTTAGACATGTCATGAGAAGACACAAGTTGGAGAACCTAGACATATCATGAGAAGACACAAGTTGGAGAACCTAGACATATCATGAGAAGACACAAGTTGGAGAACCTAGACATGTCATGAGAAGACACAAGTTGGAGAACCTAGACATATCATGAGAAGACACAAGTTGGAGAACCTAGACATATCATGAGAAGACACAAGTTGGAGAACCTAGACATGTCATGAGAAGACACAAGTTGGAGAAATTATAGATGTCATGAGAAGACACAAGTTGGAGAACTTGGACATGTCTTGAGAAGACACAAGTTGGAGAACTTAGACATGTCATGAGAAGACACAAGTTGGAGGACTCAAGACACAAGTTGGATAACTTAAACATGTCATGAGAAGACACAAGTTGGAGAACCTAGACATATCATGAGAAGACACAAGTTGGAGAAATTAGACATGTCTTGAGAAGATTCAAGTTGGGGAACTTAGACATATCATGAGAAGACACAAGTTGGAGGACTTGGATATGTCTTGAGAAGACACAAGTTGGAGAACTTAAACATGTCGTGAGAAGACACAAGTTGGAGAAATTAGACATGTCATGAGAAGACACAAGTTGGAGGACTTGGATATGTCTTGAGAAGACACAAGTTGGAGAACTTAAACATGTCATGAGAAGACACAAGTTGAAGAACTTAGGTATGTCATGAGAAGACACAAGTTGCAGGACTTGGACATGTCATGAGAAGACACAAGTTGGAGAACTTAGACATGTCATAAGAAGACACAAGTTAGAGAACTTGAACATGTCTTGAGAAGACACAAGTCGGAGAACCTGATAATGACTGGAAAATCAAGGAAAAAAGGTAGAGAGGAAGGCCAAGAGAAAAATATCTCAGTAGATTGACCAATTGGCATTGGAAAAGAAAAGCATCCGAATTAATTAGAAACACCAAGGACCAGGCAAGATGGAGAAACATGATTGCCAACACTGTCCAGTACAGCACATAATAATTTTATCTAAACCATTTATCGAGTTTTTTCAAGTTATTTTTCTTATATTCTTCAGATATCCCATGCATCAACTGCAGCGCTGTGTAGAGCGCAGAAGTTACAGTGTGAGCTCTACCCATCAAGAGATGTGGCTTTGTGTCTTGATCCATACAGTGGCTTGGGATTTGTACTGTGGTGTCTCAGCAGGTAGGCATAACTGAGCAGCATTTCAGGTATCTGGATTGCTGTTTTGTGGCGTCTCAGCACAAGTAGGCAAATCTAAGCAGCATGTGAGATACTTTGATGTTACGGGATGTAGCTTAGTGTCATTTCTATGTGAGAACATTTTTCAAAAAATGTAGATTCTTATATTGTTGGATACCTTTCAGGATGTCTGGCATTAAGTTCATCTGCCACTTCTGTCTGGGCACCACTCCAGAAAACTACTTAGAAGAATTATCTCCACATTTCATCCAGCATTCATGGCATTTTTCAGCTAGAAAAGCAAACACTTTTTTTCTCATATTTTTTTCAGACCCTCAGAACATTAGGACACCTTACCTGTTACCATCATCATCATCATATATTATCTGTACCTGGAATAGTTATTGTGTTCTAGCATAATTTGTGATTTGATGTGCTTTTTTTTTTTTTGCTGCACATTTTTCTGTTTCTTTCTAATTATTTTCATTTGGTGGTATTATTACAAGGGTCATACTGAAAGTCATGAGCAAAATTTTTAAAAAAATCAGATCTTATAGATTGAGAAAATACAAATGTATCACCTTAACTTGCATCTTTTGCACTTCATGTAGAGGTCACATGACATCACCATCATGTGTCACGTGACCACGCAGAGCAGAAACAAAATGGTGAGTTCTGAAGTTTCATTTCATCAACGTGCTGTTATTGAGTTCCTTGTTAAAGAGGAAATCCCCGCTGCTGAAATTCACCAAAGACCTCAACTTGCTTATGGAGATGTGTGTTTGGGCGCTAACAGTGTTAGGATGTAGGTGAAACATTTCAAAGATGGAAACATGAGCATCCAAGATATGCCTTGCAGCAATCGCCCTTGAACTGCCTCCACTAAGCGCAACGTAGAAAGGGTTGATGACATTAAAGAAGACAGGTCTGTCACAGTTTCTGAAATCTCTGTAAATCTTGGAATAGGACACAATGCAGTACAGGAAGTGATTGAAACCCTAGGCTATAGAAAAGTTTGTGCCTGCTGGGTCTCACGCCTGTTGACTGAAGATCACAAAGCTGTGAGAAAAACCATCACTCTAGAAACTAGGTTGGGAAATTCTTCCACACCCTCCCTATAGCCCCGACCTGGCACCCAGTGATTACCTCTTTTTGGTTTTGTGAAAGAACAAATGTGAGGCCATCACTATGACACAGGAGAGAATCTCCAGAAAGCATTGCGTCTGTGCCTTCGGTCAGCTGAAACTGAATTCTGCTGGGAGGCTGTTTTCAAACTTGCAGAGTGATGGGGGAAAAAGTGTTGCAGAGAAATGGAGATTATGTTGAAAAGTGAAGAAAAGGGCAGATTAAAGTGATACATTTATATTTTCTCTATCTATAAATTCTGATTTTAAAAAAAATTTTGCTCATGACTTTTGATATGACTGACCCTCGTAAAAAGAAAATCTGTACACCAGATGATTCTTGTGTCCAGCAGATTTCAGTTAATCAGATCGTGTAAGAATTAGTGTTTGATTAATTTTTGTTGGTACTCACAAAGTGCAGTAGAATCTCTCTTAACCAGCAGTACCAGGGCATCGCCACTTTCAAAGGTCTAATTTTAAGCCAGAAATTTAGGTCTGTGAGAAGGTCAGTGTTAGGAGAAATGCGGGCTTGGATGGATGCAGACAATTCTGTTCCTGTCACTCTCTTTTTTTGATGATGAGGAAATAATCGAATATGTACTGGGAAAGGAGAAAGATGATGATGAGGAGGATGAAGATGAGGACGGCGACACATAGACCAAGAAAGTTACATGGAAGAAAGCTCACAAAAGAGACTTCATAAGATTTGCTAAGCAATGCTCAACTGTGTCGGCACATGATGTTATGAAACTTCATTGGTTAATCAGTGAGTTTTTGAAGCTCTGGCGACAATCTTGTAAACAGGCAGATATTCCAAGTTATGTCATCACACTAACAAATTCACAACTTTCATGTCATAATACATACTGTAATTTTTCAGTGCTATTTAAATTTGATTTTGTGAAATATAAAACTTTATGTATGTTTTTAATTTTTAAAAATGCTCACATTGTTTTGGTGTTATTTATTTACCTATGGCAAGTTGATAAAAAACATGGCCCAACAAACTTTGCATGCTGCATTTTCTGCAGGTGGCATCTCAGACATGAACAGGTAAGTCCTCAGAATACATGTTCAGTTATCTGGCAAAATCCTGTATCTAGGATTGGTGAAGTCTGGTTGTTGCCAGTTAAGAGAGATTCTAATGTAATATTGTACATTCATTCATCCTGTCCTAAACATTACAGAATTAGCTGATACATTTTTTTTTTTTCAGCATTTTTTCTGGGCATCATTCCATTCTAGTTCCTCCGTCAGAAGTGGAGATAAACCCGGCAGTGTGGCTGACGGCAGTTAGTCAGTACAAAGGTATTTATGATTCTTTCTAATCACTGTTCTAAGGTAGTTAGTCAGTACAAAGGTATTTATGATTCTTTCTAATCACTGTTCTAAGGCAGTTAGTCAGTACAAAGGTATTTATGATTCTTTCTAATCACTGTTCTAAGGCAGTTAGTCAGTACAAAGGTATTTATGATTCTTTCTAATCACTGTTCTAAGGCAGTTAGTCAGTACAAAGGTATTTATGATTCTTTCTAATCACTGTTCTAAGACAGTTAGTCAGTACAAAGGTATTTATGATTCTTTCCAATCACTGTTCTAAGGTAGTTAGTCAGTACAAAGGTATTTATGATTCTTTCCAATCACTGTTCTAAGACAGTTAGTCAGTACAAAGGTATTTATGATTCTTTCCAATCACTGTTCTAAGACATTTAGTCAGTACAAAGGTATTTATGATTCTTTCTAGTCACTGTTCTAAGACATTTAGTCAGTACAAATGTATTTATGATTCTTTCCAGTCACTGTTCTAAGACATTTAGTCAGGGCAAAGGTATTTATGATTCTTTCTAGTCACTGTTCTAAGGCAGTAGCTGACTGCCCCGGGTCAGATTGTTATTAATTGTTCTGTGCCTATATGAACCCGTTTCATGCAACTCGTCTGCGTACACTTTTAAGACTGTGTACATGCAACTTGCAGTTTGTAAAACTCCCTTGGTATTGTTGTCTCTCTTTACTTTACGGTACATGTTACGGTATTACAGTACCAGGTATAGTATTACAATCCCTGCTACAGTACCTGTTTAGCTATACCAGGTTTGTATCAAGCATCACTCTTTCATGTACTATCATAACAATGGAAGACATGAATTGTAATTTAGCATAACAAAATCAAGGTGCTGTAAACATCTCTGTCTTGTTGAATTACAACTCATATACATTTGTCTTACAAGTAAACATAACACAGTCTTTGTGTTGACCAGGATAAAAAAGGTGTATGTAAGAGAAATCATCGTATTATTTCATTAGTACAGCAGCTGAGAATGTTGTTATATAACTATGTGTCTTATCAATGTAGAATTACCAAATATTATTCTACTTGTATTAAGTGAGTGCTAGCCATCAGCATGCTTTTCTGTGAATTATTAGTATAAATGAGTGGTGTATGTTACCTGACAGGTGACACTGTATATGATCATCATGATTTTGTGACCTATTTAAAGTTAGTGTCACCAGTACACATGTTTAATTCTCTTTTTTTTTTTTTTTTTCTGTTTCTCTAGTTAGAGACACTTTCTGCTCCTACGGAGTAATGGAACTATGTACTCGTGGACTTGGAACATCTACAGCATCTCTGAAGGTGATTTCCATGTCTTATTGTTAACTTTTTACCTGCCATGAGAGTGATTTCTGTGTCATATTGTTAACTTTCACCAATCATGAAAAGTGATTTCTATGTCTTATTTTTAACTTTTTACCAGTCATGAAAGTGATTCCCATGTCTTATTGTTAACTTTTACCAGTCATGAAAGTGATTCCCATGTCTTATTGTTAACTTTTACCAGTCATGAAAGTGATTCCCATGTATTATCGTTAAGTTTTACCAGTCATGAAAGTGATTCCCATGTCTTATTGTTAACTTTTACCAGTCATGAAAGTGATTCCCACATCTTATTGTTAAGTTTTACCAGTCATGAAAGTGATTCCCACATCTTATTGTTAAGTTTTACCAGTCATGAAAGTGATTCCCATGTCTTATTGTTAACTTTTACCAGTCATGAAAGTGATTCCCATGTCTTATTGTTAACTTTTACCAGTCATGAAAGTGATTTCCTGTAATTTACCATCACATACTCCCAGAACACCAACATTCTCCACATCTCTTTTGGATGTACACAAGATGGTGGGACATGCTTCTGTCCCGTGAAAGTACAGTGCTAGACTTTACAGTAAACTCCGCTGTGACACCATCATAGTCCTGAACCTTTAGCTAGGCTGCTGTGCCACACATGTTTTCAGGAGTTTGTCCAAGTGATTTAGGGTTGGCTGGCTATTTTTACCAGACCCTCTCAGGGGGAATGCCCTTGTTCCTCATATTAAAGTTACATTATCATCTCACAGCCATTTTTACAGCAAAACTGTGTCCTTTATGTGATTATTTTTCTGTATATTGTAGGCCAAAGGAGTGAATCTTTCACATGTGAGAGCATGTTGTGTGATTGCTGAAGAACGGCCTCGGATATTGCTGACCACGTCATTCACCAAACTTTTCGCAAGTCTTGGCCTCAGTCCCAGAGCTGTCAGCACTAGCTTTGGTTGTAGGGTCAATGTGGGCATCTGTTTGCAGGTACAGTATAGGGGAGAATCAGTGGGCATCTGTTTGCAGGTACAGTATAGGGGAGAATCAGTGGGCATATGTTTGCAGGTACAGTATAGGGGGAGAATCAGTGGGCATATGTTTGCAGGTACAGTATAGGGGAGAATCAGTGGGCATCTGTTTGCAGGTACAGTATAGGGGAGAATCAGTGGGCATCTGTTTGCAGGTACAGTATAGGGGAGAATCAGTGGGCATCTGCTTGCAGGTACAGTATAGGAGAGAATCAGTGGGCATCTGTTTGCAGGTACAGTATAGGGGAGAATCAGTGGGCATATGTTTTCAGGTACAGTGTGGGGTAGAATCAGTGGGGATCTGCTTGCAGGTACAGTATAAGGGAGAATCAGTGGGGATCTGCTTGCAGGTACAGTGTGGGCTAGAATCAGTGGACATATGTTTGCAGGTACAGTATGGGGTAGAATCAGTGGGCATCTGTTTGCAGGTACAGTATAGGGGAGAATCAGTGGGCATCTGTTTGCAGGTACAGTATAGGGGAGAATCAGTGGGCATATGTTTGCAGGTACAGTATAGGGGAGAATCAGTGGGCATATGTTTGCAGGTACAGTATAGGGGAGAATCAGTGGGCATCTGTTTGCAGGTACAGTATAGGGGAGAATCAGTGGGCATCTGTTTGCAGGTACAGTATAGGGGAGAATCAGTGGGCATCTGCTTGCAGGTACAGTATAGGAGAGAATCAGTGGGCATCTGTTTGCAGGTACAGTATAGGGGAGAATCAGTGGGCATATGTTTTCAGGTACAGTGTGGGGTAGAATCAGTGGGGATCTGCTTGCAGGTACAGTATAAGGGAGAATCAGTGGGGATCTGCTTGCAGGTACAGTGTGGGCTAGAATCAGTGGACATATGTTTGCAGGTACAGTATGGGGTAGAATCAGTGGGCATCTGTTTGCAGGTACAGTATAGGGGAGAATCAGTGGGCATATGTTTGCAGGTACAGTATAGGGGAGAATCAGTGGGCATCTGTTTGCAGGTACAGTGTAGGGGAGAATCTGTGGACATCTGTTTGCAGGTACAGTATAGGGGGAGAATCAGTGGGCATCTGTTTGCAGGTACAGTATAGGGGAGAATCAGTGGGCATATGTTTGCAGGCACAATATAGGGGAGAATCTGTGGGGATCTGCTTGCAGGTACAGTATAGGGGAGAATCAGTGGGGATCTGCTTGCAGGTACAGTGTAGGGGAGAATCTGTGGGGATCTGTTTGCAGGTACAGTATAGGGGAGAATCTGTGGGGATCTGTTTGCAGGTACAGTATAGGGGGAGAATCAGTGGGGATCTGCTTGCAGATACAGTATAGGGGAGAATCAGTGGACATATGTTTGCAGGTACAGTATAGGGGAGAATCAGTGGGGATCTGTTTGTAGGTACAGTATAAGGGAGAATCAGTGGGCATATGTTTGCAGGTACAGTGTGGGGTAGAATTAGTGGGGATCTGCTTGCAGGTACAGTATAAGGGAGAATCAGTGGGGATCTGCTTGCAGGTACAGTATGGGGTAGAATCAGTGGACATATGTTTGCAGGTACAGTATGGGGTAGAATCAGTGGACATATGTTTGCAGGTACAGTATGGGGTAGAATCAGTGGACATATGTTTGCAGGTACAGTGTGGGGTAGAATCAGTGGACATACGTTTGCAGGTACAGTGTGGGATAGAATCATTGGACATATGTTTTCAGGTACAGTGTGGGGTAGAATTGGTGGACATATGTTTTCAGGTACAGTGTGGGGTAGAATTGGTGGACATATGTTTTCAGGTACAGTGTGGGGTAGAATTGGTGGACATATGTTTTCAGGTACAGTGTGGGGTAGAATTGGTAGACATATGTTTTCAGGTACAGTGTGGGGTAGAATCAGTGGACATATGTTTGCAGGTACATTAATGGGGCGGAACTGGTTGCTTCAGTTTTTCTAGAAAGTTCTCAGAAATAGGATATTGATTTATCTAAATTGTGTCAATACATTATATTGAATATGTCTGCTGAAATGTACTGTTGTGATTAATTATGTGTTTCTATTTGGGTGAACTAAACCATAGGTTTTCTGGAGTTGTTTCTTCATGCAGTGGTTCAGCTGTTTATGCTGTAAAGTTATAACAATGTTGCATGGTGCAGTCATTAAATACCAGGACTGAATTTCCCGCACTTTAATGGAGAGTAGTTATGACACTGGCCGCAAGGACCACAACCCTTAATGTATGACTGACCAGTGTGCTGAAAATGGGCAGTTTGTGTTAAAAGGAAGTGATACAACACTTTAACACATGTTAAATGCTGTATGTGGTTTACAACAGCCGCATGTTTGCATTAGATTTTGTTTCAGGTTAGGAAAAACAGCCACAGAGTGGTGTCACATGTTGATGATAGCTTCTGGGGAGCAGGCTGTCTCTGGGTGGTTTTCCCATTTTAAATGGTGTAGAACACACTTCTTAGACAACTTTCAAGAAGACTTTACACATGGACATCACCTGATGGGAAAACCAAGAGTCAGATAGATTACATTTTAGTGCAAAGAAGGTGGAGATCAAGTATAATGTCAGCAAAAACTTTACCAGGTGTTGATTGTGACACGGGCCATGAGTTATTCATAGCAGACATAAAGATACAAAAAGACAGAGGATCAAAACCACTCCGCTTTGATCTTACAAAAATACCAGAGCAATACGGTATAGAAGCGAAGAACCGTTTTGAAATCCTGATAGCTGTACAGGAGAAGATGATACCAGATGAATTGGCTACGCAGGGCAGATATATCTTAATAACAACAGCTAAAGACATGGTTCCAGTAAAGAAAATACAAAAGAATGGATGGATTACAGCAGGCATGCTAGAACTGATAAAACAACATAGAGAAGTTAAGACGAAATGGAAAGTGACAAACAACAAAAGAGAATATAAATCTTTAACAAAAGAAGTATGAAGAAACATAAGAAAAGATAAAAAAACAATACATACAAGATTGTTGTGAAAGAATAGAAGGACATCAGAAGTGTGGAAGAGGTAGTGAAATGTTTAAAGAAATGAAGACATTGACGAGAAATGTCACACCTGAGCTAAATGTAATTTGTGACAAGATGGGGAATACCTTGACAGAGGCAGAGGAAATTCTAGAATATTGCAGAGGAATGTATGAAACAACTGTGAGTGTGAAAGCAGAAATCAACAGTGTGAATTATTATTGGAGGAGAAAGAACCCGAACCAACAATAGAAGTTTTATGGGCAATAAAGAATCTGAAAAATGGTAGATCAGCAGGATGTAATGAGATAACAGCTGAATTTATTAAAGCAGGAGGAAAGGAATGTGCAGCAATCTATCATGCTCTGTGTAAAAAGATGTGGCATTCAGGTATTTAGCCAAAAAAGAATGGAAAAGAACTGTATTCATACCACTGCCAAAAAAAGCTGATTAGTCATGCTAGTAAAATTCTTTGCCTCCCTAACAGAACTCCTGTAGGCCTCTCGGTTGTGAGCAAGATGCATCCATTTGTAGATCATCAACGATGTCTTGCAGCCATCTTCGCCTTGGTCTTCCTCTCTTTCTTTTTCCCCATTATGTACCCTTCCAAGACTGTCTTCTCTAGATTATCATGACGTTTAATGTGTCCAAAATATTTAAGTTTTCTCTCTTTAATCCTCTTTACTAGCCAGCCTTCTTCAATATTTAGTATGGATATATTTGTTCTTTTTTTTTTTTGTCCATGATATTTGAAGAACTCTTCTGTAGCATTTACATTCAAAGGCATTTATGTGTTTCTCAGCTGTTTTGTTAAGTGTCCAGGTCTCAAAGGCATATGTTACAATGGGAAAGATGCATGCCCTTAAAATTCTTATTTTTGTGGTTCTGTCTGTTCCTCACCACTGATTCTTTAGTTGTTTTACTTTCTGAAGAGCGATAGATGTCCTCCTTTTAATTTCCCTCATTGTATCTCCATTATTAGTTAGAAGTGATCCAAGATATTCAAAACTCTCCACTTCTTCCAGTTTTTCCTCATTGATACATATTTCAGCTGCCTTATCTGTTTTGTCAGTTGTCATCAATTTAGTTTTCTTCACATTAAGATAGAGGTTTTGCTCTTCACTATTCTTACGGACTGACATAATTAGTTTTTCCATTCCTTTTTGTGTTGTGGACAGTAGTACTGTGTCATCAGCATATCTAATCTCTGGTATTTCATAACCTCCAATTGTTATGGCATCATAATATTCTTTGTCTATATCTTCTCTAACATTCCTCGTTATATTTTCAGTATCAAAAAGAAGTAAGGCGACAATATGCACCCCTGATGGACCCCTTGTTTTATGTCAAACCAAGTTGTTGTTTCACCATTTATTCTTACTGCTGCTTGTTGGTCTAGATACAGCAGTGATGTTAATTGTATTAAAGGTGTTGGAAATCCCATTTTTTCCATTATTTCCCAAAGTTTCTGGTGTTGTACACAATCAAATGCCTTTGAGTAGTCTATAAAAGACAAATATAGATTCACATTAAACTCCCTGCATTTCTATTTTCAATATCAATAGTGACAACATGAGACAACTACAGAGAATGTTTAACAAGATTTGGAAAGAAGAAAAGGTCCCTTCTAATTGGAAGAAGGGAATCATTGTGAAAATACCAAAAAAGGGCAACCTTAGTGACTGTAACAACTGGAGAGGAGTAACCTTAATATCAGTTGTGTCAAAAGTATTTTGCAAGGTCATTTTGAATAGACTCAAAGATATAGTGGATACTGCAATGAGAGAAGAACAAGCAGGATTTCGAAAAGGGAGAAGCTGTCTCGACCAGATCTTTACTCTCAGAATAATACTTGAAGAACATATTGAAAAGCAGAAACCATTAATACTGAATTTCATAGATTTTAAGAAGGCATTTGATAGCATACACAGAGATTCGTTATGGAGAATTTTATGTCTATATGGAATACCATCTAAAATTGTCAACATCATTAAGGACTTATACAATGGATATGGTTGTGCAGTCAAGACAGAAGAAGGGATGAGTGAATGGTTCCAGATTGAAACAGGCGTGAAACAAGGATGTATACTGTCTCCTTTACTTTTTGGGATTACAATAGACTTCATAATGAAAAAATGCTGCACAGGTAACACAGGTATTGACTGGGTACATGGGACCCAACTAGAAGATCTTGATTTTGCTGATGACATAACTCTTATCAGTAATAATGTGAATTCCATGCAAGAAAAAACAGATAGCCTATCTTCACTGGCTAGCAAAATAGGACTTGAAATTAACAAGGACAAAACAAAAATAATGAAAATTCCCATCAATCAAAATGGAAAAATACACATAGAAGGGACAGATATTGAAGAAGTCAATCAATTTGCATACCTTGGCAGCTACATAGACCAGGATGGTGACACTAGAAAGGAAGTTAGGATCAGAATTGCAAAAGCAGCATCAATCTTCAAGAATCTTGAGAACATATGGAATTCAAAAGTTATAAGCACAAAAACCAAGTTAAGACTATTCAATTCAAATGTAATATCCACCCTCATTTATGCATGCGAAAGCTGGAAAACAACTAAAGAAATAGAAAAGAAATTAGACTCTTTTGAAAACAAATGCCTAAGGAAAATACTCGGCATCAAGTGAAATGAATTCAAGATCAATGCAGAGATAAGACAGATGACTGAACAACAACCAGTCTCACGGATGATCAGGAAAAGGAGATGGACATATGTTGGCCACTTGATGAGAAGAAATGAGCAGAGAATCCCAAAACAAGCTATCAAGTGGAACACAACAGGCCGAAGAAAAAGGGGCAGACCGCGTGAAACTCTGAAGAGAACATTATTAAGAGAGGCCAAGTTAACAGGCATAAAATCCTTTGATGAGGTTGAAAGACTCGCCGAAGACAGGAAAAATTGGCGAACTACTTTGCGAGCCCTATGTGACGTCTAACGGCACGGGAAGGATATAAGATATAAGATATAAGATTTCTATTTTATTAATCTTAATGTTGAATATATGATCTCTTGATCCTCTTCCTTGCCTGAAACCCGCTTGGACCAAATTGAGTTCTTCTATAATGTGTGATATGGGTCATAAAGGGGGGAACCACAGAAAAGGGAGAGAGTGATATAATGGTTATCTAGCCGGGAGAAGGTGGAATAGGTGATTATAGTTGGGGTATAGGGGTTGTAATCTGATGCCGTGAGGAGGTTTTGAAATATGTGTAGCAGTTGAGAAAGGAGTGGAACTTGGTGCAGAGGGAATATGCTTGTGGGAGAGGGGAATATTAGGTATAACTGAATTGCGAGCTCAGACCATGTGGTTCCATTATCCCATATTCCTGAATGTAGCAGTTGTGAAGTGCTAGGCAGCTTCTGTCATCAGCGTGACATTGTTTGATGGCTGTTACCAGAAAATCAAATTCGCCTCTGTGGTTGGGGTCATTGAAATGATTAGGGACTGGTTTTGATGCATGCTGGGTGATATCATACAGATGTGTCTGCGTGCGGTCACTTGTCATAGATAAATCGTTGTGCTGGTAGGAATCAGTCATAGAAGCTGTCACAGAATTGTAACAGAGGATTTGATGATGGCAGCATAGCCCATTTAATTTTTACCCAGACTTCTGAGCTCTGACCAAAAGTACCAACAACTTGACGCGTGCTCTGACCTCAAACTACATGCTGCCACTGACTTCAGCTGTCTTCACTCAGCCTACACCACATCTTCAAAGAGCTTACACCTTGTCTTCACTCAGCCCACACCACATCTTCAAAGAGCTTACACCTTGTCTTCACTCAGCCCACACCACATCTTCAAAGAGCTTACACCTTGTCTTCACTCAGCCTACACCACATCTTCAAAGAACTTACACCTTGTCTTCACTCAGCCTACACCACATCTTCAAAGAACTTACACCTTGTCTTCACTCAGCCCACACCACATCTTCAAAGAGCTTACACCTTGTCTTCACTCAGCTTACACCACGTCTTCAGATAGCTTACACCTCAATGATGCTCATGTCAGATGGATAGTATGTTACATTGGTTTGCTCTGTCATCTTTGTTGACATGCTAGGTTTCTTTCTCGCAGGGGGCCACCTGTCCAGAGACTACAACCGTGTATGTTGATATGAGAGCTCTGAGAAATGACAGGGTCACACTGGTAGAAAAAGGGAGCCCACACTCTCTGTGTCTGCTGGAATCAGGCAAGGTTAGTCATGCATGTAACTGATGTGATTTTATGCGGCAGAATTGCTGAGAAGATAAAAAAGTGTAACAAAGAAAAACCAGCAGAAAATAAGAAACCTTGAAGCTGAGTGTGCTACTCTCACTAGTTTTCATCAGTGTAATTTATTTTTAGTACCTGATGGTTGGGAGGTTGTCCATCTTTCTAGAAGAAAAAGTATTAGTTGAGCATTTCTTTGCAGGCTCCATCAACAATCAGAAGGGAACATATGATCCTTATTCTGTTTGTGAGGCTGAAGTGCAGCTACCTGTTTGAATCCACAGTAACAGGTGGAACTGAGACACTGTCTTAGGGTTGCCATGCATGCTTGGGCTGATTATTGCGGGTCTTCCATCTTGTCCATGACTTGCCCCCGAGTGATCTAGGTGCCCACGCAATACAGCCTGCTCGTGGCAGAAGGCAGAGGAAAACCATCATTTATTTTTCGGAATGACATCTGCATACCGTGTGAGCACAGACGGATGATGAAGAGTGGAAATAAATATAGTTATGTTTATGCAACAAATAATATTTGGTATCAGACAGAACTAGAATTCAGTGCTTGTTTACATTCTCAAGTCTGGTTTTGTTCATTTTGACTTTTAAATCCGCACAGTTTTCTGCTATGGATGCACCGGCCATGAGTCATAGTAACAGAAATTGGGCGCTGCTTGATTTCACATGGCCACAGATTTGATCATGGTTTATCCCACACATGCTTTGGTCTGCCAAGGGACTGGCTACTTTTGGCTAAACTATCAGCTTGGTCTTTAACTGTATAGATTTGTAACTCTTTTCTTTTCTACCGCACTCGTTTTCTCAAGAAAGTGAATTTCATGTATTTTGTTGCATAATGAAGTTGGTGGTTTTATTTATTGCATAATCTAGTTTCACAGGTATGTAACAGTTTTAAAATAGCATAGTTTGGACTGGTCTGCTGAATTGTCACAAATATTTAACAGATGTTCTTCAGGGAATCTGAAAGATTAGCATCACGGACCAGAAGAGAGGTGACCTATCTACTATTTGTCATATTGTTACTGCTGTCATGAACTCAGCATAATCACCACCAGCTAGGACACAAGTGATAGCAGTTAGATAATGTACAGAACTGGCATATCTAAACCTTGTAGTGAGAGAGTGGAGGAGCTGTCATACTTCGTTGATCCTGCCATGCGTAACACACATGATAGATGAATATGCTAAATTAAGCAGTTCATGTGAGTAAATAGTTGAGCCTTGCTACTGATGGACCTGTTACAGTTTGTTTGCAAAGTCCAGCAAGGCAGCTGGCATTCGTGTGTGGGAAATACTGGACACTGGATGAACCTTGCACGTATCATACATCATATCAGCTTCTTAGATATGCCATGGGGCACAACAAGCAGACAGAAAGAAAGAAAATTATGATGGAATTCTGGCCAAGTTCAGCCACTTGCAAAAAGGAAGTTTAGAATTCATGGATGTGAAGCAGTAGTGCAGAAAGAAGAATAGACTGATATAAGGAAGTCACCAGAATCCCTACTCTTTATATTACGTAAATGGTTGTGTATATTGCCTGAAATGTTGTATATGTATATTAATGGTAGCGGAAATATGACAGTGATAATTCAGAGTTTATTTAAATTCTTGCTATCACCAGTTATTGCCAGGAGTTAAGGTTGCCATTGCCAACCCAGAAACCAAAGGTCAGTGTGCTGACTCTCATCTAGGAGAGGTATGTTCCTTTTCAGATTCATTATTTTTCTAGTCTCTCACACCATCACTGTTTCTCTTATCTCAACTGTTTATCTGGAAACTTTATGTACTTTTATAATATCATGTAAATGTTTGTGTGAAATCATCTTTTTTTTCCATCATTGTGGATTATACTGGATTCTTTAATACTTTCCTTCCATTCTTTACTGACTCATTTATTGCTGATACATAAAGGAATGATTTGTCTTCACTGTTGGACTTTCAGTATGTTTCACCATTGAAATGAAATTACAACAGAAAAACATTTACAAAGTAACTGATTTGTTTTGTCCTGATCAAACCAGATCTGGGTCAGTAGCCCACATAATGCCAACGGCTATTTCACCATCTATGGAGATGAGTCTCTGCATCACGAGCACTTTGATTCCCAGCTGGCCACCGGGGACGTGCACACAAGTTACGCTCGTACAGGTTTTCTAGGATTCATCCGTCGCACAGAGCTGACCCAGTCAGATGGGGGTAGGCCTCAGTCACTTGTTCACATTCGTATAGTTTATGAAAGATTGTGAAGAATTTTTACTTAAAAGGCACTGACAGTAAATTTGACAAAAACGCACGCCCTATGTATGCCCTAGACCAAAGTGCTGTCAAGAAACTGGATAAAGAAACCTGGCTGCTAGTCTGAAAATATCCTATTTCCTGTCATGATCTTTTTTTTTTTTTAATTCAGGATTTCTGTGATTACCTGGATGTAGAACTAAGAAATTATCTCTGTGCTTAAATTGTTTTTTTTTTTTTAAAACTCCAATCATTTCTGACATATTTAATAACTTTTTTTTTCTGCTGCAGAGAGGCACGATGCCATTTTTGTTGTTGGAGCTCTGGATGAAACTATAATGTTGAGGGGAATGCGATACCATCCAATTGACATTGAGATGACAGTTCAAAGGTCACATCGCAAGATCTGTGAATGGTGAGTTTGCCTTACTAAACTTTAAAAAAAAAAAGAAGTATCTTTCCATAACATCTGACAAAAACACGTGGCTTCTTGTCTCCCAGTTTGTGTTGTTCTCTCATGATTGAGTCCAGCTTGTTTCATATTTGAGCGTCTTGGAACACTAGTTTCAGCCAGAATCTTCCTTCATCCTTTCTCATAGTGACTTGTCTCTTCATCCGCATGTCTCAGATTTTTGTAGGTTCAGATTTACCTGCAGATGCTATTTTTGTACCTGCTGTTAAAGTTAAGATGTTCTTTCTTATACAAAACTTAGATTGAAAAAGAAACAAAGTGGCAAGACCAAATCTTCTTCTTCTTCTTCGTTCACTTCTACCACCAAGACCGCCCTCTGATACCACTGAGTTTACGCCCATTGTCCTCGTTAAGTCCCGTGGTCCCCGAAAGGACCACACGAGATCCCTGAGAGGACCACAAGAAGTTCAGAGTTTCGTAGGGCTTGAGCCTGTATTCTTGGTGGGTCTCAGAAGCGGGATTGCGTGACGCTGTGGTTTTTGTTGCACCAGTTTAGTCTAGAGTTGGACTTTCTCACTGGAAAACCTCGACGTGTTTTGGATATCAGTATATCCCCACTGGGTGAGAGGTGGTAGCCCACCCAGGCCAGAGTTGGACTTTCTCACCGGAAAACCTTGACATGTTTTGAGATAGCCGTTTATCACCTCCAGGTGAGAGGTTGCCCATCCAGTCCAGTGTTGGACTTTCTCACCGGAAAACCTCAGCGTGATTAGGATACGCATACATCCCCGCCGGATGAGAGGTGGTTGCCTATCTAGACTGCCCTGGTCCAGTGTCTCCGGCTTCAGCATTTTGTGGTCGTGGCTGCTACCCTTCCTAGTTGTGACCAGGATGGAGCTTTTGTCCAGGAGGACAAATCCTCGCCACTAGTGACTTCTACCCCTGGGTTGAGCCGGTTTAGGCATATTTAACCAGTATGGGTGTATATCGGGCATGACCAACCTCTAGAGTGGAGGTGGCGTGACATGCCTAGCCATCAAGTTTCACCCCTGGTGTATGCTGGTTTAGGCATATTTCACCAGTGTAGGTGTATTTCAGACGTGGCCGGCCTCTAGAGCAGAGGCGCGGTGGTATGTGTAGCTCTCGCAGCAATATTACTGGACATACTGATTAAACTTCACTCTATCCTTTCTTTCACCTTTTAACATCAGCGCCGCACAGCAACCCTTATTTCTTTTCCGCAGTTTCTTCCTTGACCGGGAGGAGCTTCACTCCACACGCAGCATCCGAAGAATCTCGCCAGCAGTGTCTCAACCTCTGGGTTAAGCCAGTTCAGGCATTTCACTCGATATGAGTGCACTTAGGATGTGGCCAACCTCCAGACCAGAGGTGCCGTGATTTGACTGTTTGCTTCACTTTATCCCTTCTACCACCCTTTTTGCACCTTTCTTCACTGGCCGGGAAGAGCACCGCTCCACACATGGCAGCTGAAGAATCTCGCCAGCAGTGGTAGATGAGCTACCAAACATGACTCTCATCTACCCTAAGTGTCTGGTTTTCAGGTGCCAGATATTTGCCTTCACCCCTTCTCCTGTCAGTTTAAACAGTTCTGCCACGAGAGCAAGACCAAATGAATGGGAAGAAAATATTCTTGTATTACATATAGCAGATATAGCATTCTGGAATCTGTCGGGAGAAAGATGTTTTTTCATAAGTGGAAGGAGTAGAAAAGCTTCTCTTAACACTTTGAGTGATCAAACCTTTTTATGATAGTCATATGAAAGGTGATCAAAATTATCTGGACTGGACCAGAGTTAGATTTGTAATTTAGTCACCTTTGAAGCGGTCCATTTCTGAAGCAGTACACTTAGCCCAGCGCTGTTTCCACTTCTGGAAGCATTTTTGTAAGTCATCGTCTGATGTGGAGTTAAGCTGCCTAGTCACATTCTGTTGTGTCTCCTCAACATTCTGAAATCTTCTTTCCCTTTCAAGCGGGTTGTTTTTTTTTTTCTGGAGTAGGAAAAAAATCACAGGGAGTGATATCAGGTGAATATGGTGGTTGTTGGAGGTGTGGAATGCAGTGCTTAGCAAGAAACTGCTCCACAAGTTGCGGTGCATGGGCATGTGCGTTGTCTTGGAGGAGTTGCCACTCACCACTCTTATGCAGTGTCAGCTGTTTGTGATGAACTGTGTCCTTAAATGCCACAAAACTTCACAGTAGTATTCTTTGTTGATTGTCTGACCTGATGGAGCATATTCATGATGCACAATTTCACTGTGATTGAAAAAAAACAGCCAGCATTGTCTTAAAATTACTGCGGCTCTGTCATGCACTTTCGGCTCTGGTAGATATCAGGGTCTTCCACTGCGAAGACCAGGCCTTAGTTTCAGGGTCATATCCATAAAACCGTGATTCATCAACAGTTTACGATTGTTTTTAAAAGTTGTCATTGTTTTCAATGCATTTAAGCAGGTCGCAAGCAGCTGAAACTATTCAACTGTTTCTGCCAGTTGAGAGCACTTTTGGCACAAATTTAGCCGAGGCACGTACTCATGCCCATGTTTTCCATAAGAATTGACTGAATTGAACCAAAATTAAGTCTTCAGATAACTCAAGAATAGTGATTCGGTGATTTTGTAACACAGATGCATGGACAAATTCGATATTTTCTTCAATTTTCCTGGTTGCGGGCCTTCCAGACCGTCATCACTCTCAGCACTTTCACAGCCATCTTTAAAGCATTTATACCAGCCACTTTTAGACTGGTGTACTACTCATACACTCCTCCCCATAGACTACCTGTAACTTTAAGTATGTACCAGCCACTCTTAGACTGGTGTACCACTCATACACTCCTCCCCATAGACTACCTGTAACTTTAAGTATGTGTGTTTGAATATTTTGCAAAATCATATGCAAATTCATTGATCCAGTTTTTCCAACACGACAGTTGCAGTGAACAGATTCAGATACATCTGAACAAAACACTACTGTAAACAAAGCAGACTAGCTTGGGAGATGTGTTTTATGCCACGTGTGTTTGCAAACGAAGAAGAAGAAGAAGATGCCATGTGTGTGGTATATGCCATGGTCAGCATGTGTGTATCTGCTTCCAGTTGTGTCTGTTGGTTCTGGAGTTATGCCTTCAGTCCAGATACTTTTTGATTTTGTCATGAAAGATCATCGTGTGACATGGCTTTCACAGAGCATTTCTCCTTTGATAGTCAGTCTGAACATGTTTCATTGTCTAGTCAGACTGATTGCTTCATTGTTGTCTAGTCAGAAAGACTGCTTCATTGTTGTCTATCAAGGTTGATTGTTTCAGTGTTGTCTAGTCAGAATGATTGCTTCATTGTTGTCTAGTCAGACTGATTGCTTCATTGTTGTCTAGTCAGACTGATTGCTTCATTGTTGTCTAGTCAGAATGACTGCTTCATTGTTGTCTATCAAGGTTGATTGTTTCAGTGTTGTCTAGTCAGAATGATTGCTTCATTGTTGTCTAGTCAGAATGATTCCTTAAGTGTTGTCTAATCAAAATGATTGCTTCATTGTTGTCTAGTCAGAATGATTCCTTAAGTGTTGTCTAATCAGAATGATTGCTTCATTGTTGTCTAGTCAGAATGATTGTTTCAGTGTTGTCTAGTCCAGCTGATTGTTTCAGTGTTATCTAATCAACCTGATTGGTTCAGTGAATATGCCATTTAGTGTGTCAGTGATATCTTGGGTCAGTTTACAAGAGGAGGTAACTCTAATTATGTTTTGTTCTCAGTGCTGTGTTCACATGGACCAACTTGCTGGTTGTTGTCATGGAACTGGATGGAAATGAAAATGAGGCTCTTGACCTGGTACCAATTGTGACCAATGTTATATTAGAGGAGCACTATCTTATTGTAGGTGTCGTGGTGGTCGTTGACCCTGGGGTCATACCGATTAACTCAAGGGGAGAGAAACAAAGAATGCACCTGCGAGATGGTTTTCTTGCAGACCAGCTGGATCCGATCTATGTTGCTTACAACATGTGAACTTTTGCTGAATGGGGGACAATGAAATGAGTTCATATTGTAAGAGTTTGTTCATATTTTGTCTGTTTTAGTGTCATGTTTGTTTGTTCATGTATGTAACTGACTCTGTAATAAATGATTTAATGATAGACTCAAGTTTTTGCCATGTGCATATATACATTTTTGATTCCTATACTTCTCATAAAGTGTCTGTGAATGTTTGTCATTAAACAAATGTTTTGACTGTCCTTGTTGTTTAATTGAACATTTTATACTTGACTGAAACAGAATCTGTTGCTGTATGGTTAACAAGGTATCAATATATTGTAACAGATGTCTAAGGAACTGTTAGTGAAACAAGTTGGGGCAGATAAGAGTGTTTATAATGGGCAGCAACAGTGTGCAGAGGGGGGGGATATGAGGGAAGTGAAATGTGGCAAGATACACAGGAATATTGTGAGAATTTTGGCAAGATCTGCCAACACTACACTGTGTTAAGTAGATCTGTTTTAGGGAGTGATATCAGTGAAATATCAGACTCTCAAACTGAAATGTGATGTTTTTTCTTCATAAATTAGCATTGTCTCTTCTTTCAGTTATTTTTTTTTACCAGCAGGATGAGTTTCCTTTGCTATAGTGCCCTTCATTTTTGCTGTTTATTTACTAATTCAATGTTTTTCAAGTATATTCACATTCATTTTGTTGAGCACTTGGTCTGCTCTTTCAGCATTTTTGTGTCCAACATGCTCAGAGGCTGAAACAGAGACAAGAATCAGGACTATTGAATTGTCACTTGTTTTATGACAGACTCTTTTATTTTTGTTTTGTTTTGTTTGTTTGTGGCTGTGGAGCCTCTTTTCCAGTCTGAGAACAGTTGTGAAGCTTTAAACAGAGTCTAGATTATGCTGAGATTATGTTAAACAAGCCAGTCAGTTTTCTGCTCTGTGAATCCCAACAGAATCCTTCATTAAGAGCTGCTGCCTTTGTGGTGCCTTAGGGACATGGTGTTAATTTCCATTTTTTCCCTGACTTGTCAGCCACACGAGAGGGTGACATGGTCAGCCTCACATCTGGCCAGCAGACTAGGGGAGATG
The DNA here is from genome assembly GCA_009760885.1 of Achatina immaculata. Lineage (NCBI taxonomy): Eukaryota > Metazoa > Mollusca > Gastropoda > Stylommatophora > Achatinidae > Lissachatina > Lissachatina immaculata. Next base: position 22,497,053 of record CM019713.1, on the reverse strand, counting down.
TGGTCAGTCTCACATCTGGCCAGCAGACTAGAGGGTGATGTGGTCAGCCTCACATCTGGCCAGCAGACTAGAGGGTGATGTGGTCAGCCTCACATCCGGTCAGCAGACTAGAGGGTGATATGGTCAGTCTCACATTTGGCCAGCAGACTAGAGGATGATGTGGTCAGTCTCACATTTGGCCAGCAGACTAGAGGGTGATGTGGTCAGCCTCACATCTGGCCAGCAGACTAGGGGAGATGTGGTCAGTCTCACATCTGGCCAGCAGACTAGAGGGTGATGTGGTCAGCCTCACATCTGGCCAGCAGACTAGAGGGTGATGTGGTCAGCCTCACATCTGGCCAGCAGACTAGAGGGTGATGTGGTCAGCCTCACATCTGGCCAGCAGACTAGAGGGTGATGTGGTCAGCCTCACATCCGGTCAGCAGACTAGAGGGTGATGTGGTCAGCCTCACATCCAGTCAGCAGACTAGAGGGTGATATGGTCAGCCTCACATCTGGCCAGCAGACTAGAGGATGATGTGGTCAGTCTCACATTTGGCCAGCAGACTAGAGGGTGATGTGGTCAGCCTCACATCCGGTCAGCAGACTAGAGGGTGATGTGGTCAGCCTCACATCCGGTCAGCAGACTAGAGGGTGATGTGGTCAGCCTCACATCCAGTCAGCAGACTAGAGGGTGATGTGGTCAGCCTCACATCTGGCTAGCAGACTAGAGGGTGATGTGGTCAGCCTCACATCTGGCCAGCAGACTAGAAGGTGATGTGGTCAGCCTCACATCCGGTCAGCAGACTAGAGGGTAATATGGTCAGTCTCACATCTGGCCAGCAGACTAGAGGGTGATGTGGTCAGCCTCACATCTGACCAACAGTCTAGAGGGTGATGTAGTCAACCTCACATCTGGCCAGCAGACTAGAGGGTGATGTGGTCAGCCTCACATCCGGTCAGCAGACTAGAGGGAGATGTGGTCAGCCTCACATCTGGCCAGCAGACTGACATGACCCCCCAGTGGAAGAAGCCTGGTATCTAGCGCTGGGTAGCTGGGGTGTTAGCAGCCAGATTCAGATCACAGACCTTTGACATGAGAGCTGAGACTTGTCTGTGTTGGGCACCTTACTATGTGATGGTGTAACATTATCATGCTGGTATATGCAGTTAACAAGTAGGGGGAAAATACTGTGCTCCAGTGAATTTTTTGTTCTTTAGTGGAAGCTGGGAATGTAACTCATTAAATGAGTGAAGCCCTGCTGTATGAGTAAAGCCCTGCTGTGTGAATGAAGCCCTGCTGTGTGAGTAAAGCCCTGCTGTGTGAATAAAGCCCTGCTGTATGAGTAATGCTCTGCTGTATGAATGAAGCCATGCTGTATGAGTGAAGCCCTGCTGTATGAGTAAAGCCCTGTTGTGTGAATGAAGCCCTGCTGTATGAGTAAAGCTTGGCTGTATGAGTAAAGCTCTGCTGTATGAGTAAAGCCCTGCTGTATGAGTAAAGCTCTGCTGTATAAGTGAAGGCCCTGCTGTGTGAGTAAAGCTCTGCTGTATGAGTAAGGCCCTGCTGTGTGAGTAAAGCCCTGCTGTGTGAGTAAAGCCCTGCTGTGTGAATGAAGCCCTGCTGTGTGAGTAAAGCCCTGCTGTGTGAATAAAGCCATGTTGTATGAGTAAAAAGCTGTGCTGTATGTTTTGTTTATTTTGTTTATTTTTTCTTTTTTTTTTTCATGAGCCTCAAGTAGGAATTCCCTTTCATCTTTTCTACAAGAGATTGTAAAAGAACTGACAAAAATCTGTGAAATAGATGTCAAATAGACAGTTATCTTCCATCATCTTTGATAGCTTCACTTTTTTTTTGCTAAACATTGTGTCATTGTTTTGTGCTTTTGTGTGAACTTGGCTCAGCCATTCCCATGCAGTGATAACTACAACATGTTCACAATGACAGCTGTATTCTTTCAGTCTAGTACAACTGTGTGCTCTTATGGTGCCTGAGAATAGAGCAGTTCAGAGGCTGTACTGCAGACTTGTACAATCATTTGATCATTAGATCAGCAGCACATGGAGTTGCAGCAAATAATTACATCATCGGCTGATGAAAGCAAGCTAACATATAGAGAAACTTGTACGCTCACAACAGAAAACATACAGGATGTATTTTTATACAGTGTATTCAGTTTCATGTCCTACTGCAGTCCTGTAGAATAGATACAAGAGATTTTGTTTTAAATGTGGGGCATTACTTCTGTCATGTACTTGATGCATTGATTATCCTCCTCTACCTGATTTGTCTGATTTATTATGTGACCAGTGAAGAGTTTCAGACATGAGATGACTGTGGGAAGTTGAAAGACTGACTCTGCTAAATAAATGATGATTATGATTAATTAAACATTTATTTCTGTGGTGAAAATTGTGTATTAAGTGTATTTTTTTTTTTTTGATTTTTTTTTTTTGTACTTTTGAGATTTTTATGAATTTTTTGTTTGAAGGTCACAACAACAATATTTTGCTAAATTTTTTATAAATTCTTCTGTATGCCAGATCATTGAGCGGAGTCAAAGAAAGGGAAGATTTTATGGACAGATGCCATTTGTTTGATCAGTATGTGTACAAATGCCAGTCAATTGATTGTTTGTGTACAGAGACCAATCAGTTAATAGATGCATGTACAGATACTATTTGATTGTTGGTGTGTGTACAAATACTGGTCAGTTGATTGGTTTGTGTGCATATGTCAGTTGATTGATTGGTGCATATACAGATGCCAATCAGTTTATTGGTTTGTGTACAAATGTCAATTGGTGTGTGTACAGATGACATCCAGTTGATTGGTTTGTGTACATACCCCAGCTAGTTGATTGATGCGTGTACAGATGCCAGTCAATTGATTGGTATGTATACAGATCCCACTCGACTGGTGTGTGTACAAATGCCAGTTGATTGATCACAGTATGCATTAGATGGCAGTGGATTCTTTAGTGTTGTCAGCTTATATCATCAGAATGCACATACTTTATGTTGTCATAACACAAGCAGTATTATGGTTGGTGAAGCAAGCTTGTTATATGCTGCATCTTTATGTATGTAAATGAGTGTAAGTGAGGAATTTTTTTCTGTTCATTGTAAACATGGATGATGATGGCGGCGTTGAGAGTGCAGAACCAAAGGATTTCATTAACATTGTCTGTCTGTGTGCTTCTTTTTTTTCTGAGAAGTCTGTAGTTTTCTTTCTCTGAGATATCTGTCTGTATACTACTTTCTACAAATATTGTTGTGCTTATGTGTAAAGTGTTATGCTGTATTTATTATATTTGCCTGAGATTTTCTCCTTTTTTTTAAATGCATAAAAATGTGGACAATGGTTAGGGTGGTGAGAAGTGTAGCTAGTCTTATCTTTCACATCAGATCCATCCAGTTCTGTCACATCAGATCCATCCAGTTCTGTCACATCAGATCCATCCAGTTCTGTCACATGATGAAAAGATGCTGCGGTTTTGTTGTTCCCATTGATTCTGTGTACTTTAATTGTGGCAGCTGTTGTCATTGTTTGCTTGCCCTGGCTAGCTGTGTTCAGAGTTTTGTCATCTTGTGTTCCTTAGCTTTTGTTTATTGTCATCAAGAAAAATTGGTCAGTTTTTTTTATATTGTTCAGCTGTTTGTTTTTGTATACTTTTGTTATCACTGTGTGAGTAATTTTTTTTTTTTATGTACGTGTTAAACTTTCATAATCATGAATGCTTGAAATTTAAACTGTCAGAATCTGCACCAAATACACTGTTTAAAATGATGTTTTTACAAGCGGAAGTTTTAGTAATGGTGACTAGACTGTTTAAAATTATGTTTTTACAAGCGGAAGTTTTAGTAATGGTGACTAGACTGTTTAAAATTATGTTTTTACAAGCGGAAGTTTTAGTAATGGTGACTAGACTGTTTAAAATTATGTTTTTACAAGCGGAAGTTTTAGTAATAGTGTAATAAGACTAATCTTTGTCTGTGCTACACAGTGTGCAGGACATATCCTTCTCAGTTCTTGTAGCATGTAGTGAATGCAGCTGGCCTTTCTGACATATTATCTGTCTCTGTCAGAAGTGAAATATATAAGCTTGCGTTGGTGACATCTCTAGTTGACATATACCATTATTTTGTGACATCACCTGTGTAGATGGAGCCTAGGAATGAGTTTGATCACCTCTGCAACATTTTTTTTCTGTTTCAGAATAATTGTGAAAATTAAAATATTCATACACACACACACACACACACACAAAATGAGAGTTTCTTGTGAACAGAAATCTAAGACAGTAACAGAGTTAGCGGCCGGGAAGTGGCTGTTTTTTGCTGTGAATTGTTGATCATGGATGTGACAAGAGGTGTACCATGTGGTCAGCAAGTTTTTCTCACACTTTCCATGTAAGTCTTAGTGTCCATTGTCGTCTAAAACCAGTGTCCTTTGTCGTCTAAAACCAGTGTCCTTTGTCGTCTAAAACCAGTGTCATTTGTCGTCTAAAACCAGTGTCATTTGTCATCTAAACCAGTGTCATTTGTCATCTAAAACCAGTGTCATTTGTCATCTAAAACCAGTGTCATTTGTTGTCTAAAACCAGTGTCATTTGTCGTCTAAAACCAGTGTCATTTGTTGTCTAAAACCAGTGTCCATTGTCGTCTAAAACCAGTGTCCTTTGTTGTCTAAAACCAGTGTCATTTGTTGTCTAAAACCATGGTCTTTTGTTCTTTAAAACCAATGAGATTTGTTCTGGAAGACTATATCACGTTTTTGTGTGCATTTCTAAAGTTTTTCTCTATAAACAAGTATCTCTGATAGCAGGTTATGAATGTCAAAATGTCTAAAATTAGCAGAAAATTCACATTCCCAGGTTATTGGTAAACAATCAGACTTTGTAAAGTGAATTACCAGATCTATTAATGTTTGCCATGGGACACTAGATCTGTAGAAATGTTCAGTTTTTTTTTTTTATTGTGAGAAAATATAAACCAATCAAAATTTTTCAGAATCTAGCACATGCAATGTTATTTATGTTTATTTTTTGTACTATGAGTAAATGTAAAATAATTTATCACAACTCCATGAAGTTATTGTATCAGTCACCAAGTCATTGTGTCACCTAGTCACCCAGCAAGGAAGAGCTTGTCTTTTACTGTGCACCTTACAGAGATATCACCACCACATCAACACAGTTCAAGTACTAGAGTATAGATGGGAAGGCTCTTCCACCAAAGAACAGGAGTAGCATATGTATTTCTGGGAAAAATAGCAGCAGATATATTTATGTATTTCTGGGAACAATATGACTAGAAGTATTTATGTATTTCTGGGAACAATATGAGCAGGTGTATTCAAGTATTTCTGGGAACAATATGAGCAGGTGTATTTAAGTATTTCTGGGAACAATATGAGCAGGTGTATTTAAGTATTTCTGGGAACAATATGAGCAGGTGTATTTAAGTATTTCTAGGAACAGTATGAGCAGGTGTATTTAAGTATTTCTAGGAACAGTATGAGCAGGTGTATTTAAGTATTTCTAGGAACAGTATGAGCAGGTGTATTTAAGTATTTCTAGGAACAGTATGAGCAGGTGTATTTAAGTATTTCTGGGAACAATATGAGCAGGTTTATTTAAGTATTTCTAGGAACAGTATGAGCAGGTGTATTTAAGTATTTCTAGGAACAGTATGAGCAGGTGTATTTAAGTATTTCTAGGAACAGTATGAGCAGGTATTTAAGTATTTCTAGGAACAGTATGAGCAGGTGTATTTAAGTATTTCTAGGAACAGTATGAGCAGGTGTATTTAAGTATTTCTAGGAACAGTATGAGCAGGTGTATTTAAGTATTTCTAGGAACAGTATGAGCAGGTGTATTTAAGTATTTCTAGGAACAGTATGAGCAGGTGTATTTAAGTATTTCTAGGAACAGTATGAGCAGGTGTATTTAAGTATTTCTAGGAACAGTATGAGGTGTATTTCGACAGTCACCAGAGGTTGAATTTGTCTTGAGGATAAGGGAAAAAAAAAGAAGCAGGCAATTTAAGAAAATTAGAGGCACAAGAAGACATAAAAGCATATCTGATCAAGTGGTTTGGAAATAGACAAACAATAGATTTGCTGCCAAGGACAAATTAATTACAGCAACAAAAATTGTGCATATAACTAATTTAGACACTTAATGTTGCAGATGATTCTCTCCTTTGGTCAGCAGCATGATAGTGATGAACACAAATTGGATATACAGATGATATATATATATATATAAAACACAATTAGAAATTCTACCATTAGAACGCAGAAGATTATCTATGACAAAAGAATATCTGCAGTGACGTAGAACCAGATGAGACTGCTAGAGAGAAAGAGTAAGCTAATCTAGGAGTGTATTTTACAAGTGAAGCATCAAAGAAGAAATGTGCTGGTGAGCTACTTCATGACTTTCTTCTCAAACAGGGAGGCAGACATTGTGCACCATAATTATGCATCTTTAAGCATTCCTAACAATTTTTATATTCATTTGTGGAGTTCTTTTATGTATGTTATGTGGGCATTTTATTTCCACTTGTCATTTGACCTATAATTGATGGAACATAATTGTATGCAGTAATGTGTTTTTTTTTTGTTGAAGTGTTTAATTTTGTATGATAGAATGATCTGAACTGGACAATAGAATGAGCTGTACATGAGGCACATACTTGATTCAGGTGCAGGCTGGTGTGGCTGGCACTTGCCAACCCACTGTGCAGGATTTCAGACAAAGATTTTTTTATGTATTTTTTTTTTTAATATGAACTGATTTACTGGAATGATGGATGTTTATTTTGTGTGGTGTGCATGTGAGCCAAGTTGAAGAGAAGACACCAAGATGACTTGGATGTAGATTTAGCTTTAAAACTCCGGATAAGCCTTTAGATTTAGCTTTAAAACTCCGGATAAGCCTTTAGATTTAGCTTTAAAACTCCAGACAAGCAATGAAACAAGATTATAAATAGAACAATTTACAAATAGACAAATAATATATATATATATATATATATATATATAAAACTAAACATATACATGAGTTTGCACGTGTTCCATGTATGCTAGAACAATTTGATGATGTGAAACCAGTGAGATAACATCAGTAAGATATTGATTCTTACAGCAAAATGTGGCAGTTATTAAAATTGGTTACTGCAGGTTATCTAGAAGAAAAGAAAAACATATATTTTTAATTAAAAAAACTGGCCTTTCATAAACTTTAAAAAACTAAGTCTTTCAGTACATCTTAACATCCGTAACATTCTGAAGCATTTCATGTGACAAACATTTATTTGTATGTTTTTTTTTTTCTTCTTCTTTCTTTTCCGTGGCTAGTAGAGTAGAGCTAGACAGAAGTGTGTGGTGCAGTTGTACAAAAACGGGTAGAGAGAGGAAGGAAGAAAGGAGGACAAATTAGCACTAAGGAGTAGGAACAATGAAACTCAACAGCTACAACAGATCTATATTTCAGCAATAATGCCTTTATCAGGGACAGCAGAAAAGACAACACAAACAGATAACATATAAAGAAACTTAACTGGGATCTTCTCTCTAAAAAAGCTTGACAGAGTGTGGCCTCCGGCAGTAGTGGAAATGTGAGACGTTTGGAGTTTTTTTGGTTACTGCAACTCACAGTCTTGGCTTTTACATAAAGTGCTGTTAACATGAAAATTGAAGATGACATCACTGTCAGCATGAAAATTGAAGATGACATCACTGTTAGCATGAAAATTGAAGATGACATCACTGTCAGCATGAAAATTGAAGATGACATCACTGTTAGCATGAAAATTGAAGATGACATCATTGATCCAGTTTCATTCAGGAGACAAAGCAGAATAATAAAACCCCTAACTCAGTGCTTTGTGAGGTCCACTTTTATGAAGCACAAGAAATATTCTACAAGTCCCTGCACAAATTCTTGTCAGATCCAAAGGTATCACAGTTATCATTATTTGATTGACATTATTGATGCAAAAAGTGATTCTAAAAATCAGATTCATCAGAAAGAGATCACAGAGAGGAGCATGTTAGGATTAAAATGTAAACATGGAGAAAGCTTGACTTGATTAAAAGTTCTGATGAACTACATATGAGAATGCCTGTACTGTCAGTGTTTACAACTATGTGACTGAGTACAAATAAAACCATTATTTGCCCAGAGCCAATTCTCAGTTTTATGATTTCAACAGGTCTAATAATCTTTTACCCATTAGTAAAAATCATTGACAATCACTGAAACTTGGATGTCTTCATTCTGGCCTCTTCTGTAGCTACTCAGTAAATTGTTTCAAAGTGCAGATCCAATCTAACATTTCATTTAGCTTGTGTTTGCTTGAGTGATATGTACATTGGCAGTCAGTGACAATGGGTTATATGCTACATGCCCATCATCAAGAAGATTCCAGGTTTGATGCACATAAATTCCACATTTAGGTACAGTGCTACAAGTAATAAGAAAAGTGTTTGAAAATTTGGGTCTCTTTTGTAGTGTCCTTGGCACAGTCCTTCTATCTGAGATAATGTGAGGAAATAGAGAGAGAAAGGATAAGTCAGTAGTGTCCTTAGCACAGTCCTTCTATCTGAGATAATGTGAGGAAATAGGGAGAGAGAGAGAGAAAGAGAAGATAAGTCAGTAGTGTCCTTGGCACAGTCCTTCTATCTGAGATAATGTGAGGAAATAGAGAGAGAGAGAGAGAAAGAGAAGATAAGTCAGTAGTGTCCTTGGCACAGTCCTTCTATCTGAGATAATGTGAGGAAATAGGGAGAGAGAGAGAGAGAGAGAGGATAAGTCAGCAGTGTCCTTGGCACAGTCCTTCTATCTGAGATAATGTGAGGAAATAGGGAGAGAGAGAGAGGATAAGTCAGCAGTGTCCTTGGCACAGTCCTTCTATCTGAGATAATGTGAGGAAATAGGGAGAGAGAGAGAGGATAAGTCAGCAGTGTCCTTGGCACAGTCCTTCTATCTGAGATAATGTGAGGAAATAGGGAGAGAGAGAGAGGATAAGTCAGCAGTGTCCTTGGCACAGTCCTTCTATCTGAGATAATGTGAGGAAATAGAGAGAGAGAGAGAGAAAGAGAAGATAAGTCAGTAGTGTCCTTGGCACAGTCCTTCTATCTGAGATAATGTGAGGAAATAGGGAGAGAGAGAGAGAGGATAAGTCAGCAGTGTCCTTGGCACAGTCCTTCTATCTGAGATAATGTGAGGAAATAGAGAGAGAGAGAGATAAGTCAGCAGTGTCCTTGGCACAGTCCTTCTATCTGAGATAATGTGAGGAAATAGGGAGAGAGAGAGAGGATAAGTCAGCAGTGTCCTTGGCACAGTCCTTCTATCTGAGATAATGTGAGGAAATAGGGAGAGAGAGAGAGAGAGAGGATAAGTCAGCAGTGTCCTTGGCACAGTCCTTCTATCTGAGATAATGTGAGGAAATAGAGAGAGAGAGAGAGAGAAAGAGAAGATAAGTCAGTAGTGTCCTTGGCACAGTCCTTCTATCTGAGATAATGTGAGGAAATGGAGAGAGAAAGGATAAGTCAGTAGTGTCCTTAGCACAGTCCTTCTATCTGAGATAATGTGAGGAAATAGAGAGAGAGAGAGAGAAAGAGAAGATAAGTCAGTAGTGTCCTTAGCACAGTCCTTCTATCTGAGATAATGTGAGGAAATGGAGAGAGAAAGGATAAGTCAGTAGTGTCTTGACACAGTCCTTCTATCTGAGATATGTGAGGAAATAGAGAGAGAGAGAGAAAGAGAAGATAAGTCAGTAGTGTCCTTAGCACAGTCCTTCTATCTGAGATAATGTGAGGAAATGGAGAGAGAAAGGATAAGTCAGTAGTGTCTTGACACAGTCCTTCTATCTGAGATAATGTGAGGAGAGAGAGAGAGAGAGAGAGGACAAGTCAGCAGTGTCTTGACACAGTCCTTCTATCTGAGATAATGTGAGGAAATGAGAGAGAGAGGACAAGTCATCAGTGTCTTGACACAGTCCTTCTATCTGAGATAATGTGAAGAAATGAGAGAGAGAGAGGACAAGTCAGCAGTGTCTTGACACATTCCTTTTATCTGAGATAATGTGAGGAAATAAAGAGAGAGGACAAGTCATCAGTGTCTTGACACAGTCCCTCTATCTGAGATAATGTGAGGAAATAAAGAGAGAGGACAAGTCAGCAGTGTCTTGACACAGTCCCTCTATCTGAGATAATGTGAAGAAATGAGAGAGAGAGAGAGAGAGAGAGAGAGAGAATGAATGAATGAATGAATGAATAATCTTTATTTTTCAAGGGTAAAGAATTGGGCACTCAGGCCCGTCTTACATTCTGCCCTTCATCACACCATCTTTCATTCTTCCCACACACTTGATTTAGTATAAAAATACAAATTAAATTAGTAAAAAGAGAGGACAAGTCAGCAGTGTCTTGACACAGTCCTTCTATCTGAGATAATGAGAGAGAGAGAGAGAGGACAAGTCAGCAGTGTCTTGACACAGTCCTTCTATCTGAGATAATGTGAGAAAATGAGAGAGAGAGAGAGAGGACAAGTCAGCAGTGTCTTGACACAGTCCTTCTATCTGAGATAATGTGAGAGAGAGAGAGGACAAGTCAGCAGTGTCTTGACACAGTCCTTCTATCTGAGATAATGTGAGAAAATGAGAGAGAGAGAGAGAGAGAAGACAAGTCAGCAGTGTCTTGACACAGTCCTTCTATCTGAGATAATGTGAGAAAATGAGAGAGAGAGAGAGAGGACAAGTCAGCAGTGTCTTGACACAGTCCTTCTATCTGAGATAATGTGAGAAAATGAGAGAGAGAGAGGACAAGTCAGCATTGTCTTGACACAGTCCTTCTATCTGAGATAATGTGAGAGAGAGAGAGAGAGGACAAGTCAGCAGTGTCTTGACACAGTCCTTCTATCTGAGATAATGTGAGAAAATGTGAGAGAGAGAGAGAGAGAGAGAGGACAAGTCAGCAGTGTCTTGACACAGTCCTTCTATCTGAGATAATGTGACAAACATTTATTTGTATGTTTTTTTTTTTGAAGTGTTTAATTTTGTATGATAGAATGATCTGAACTGGACAATAGAATGAGCTGTACATGAGGCACATACTTGATTCAGGTGCAGGCTGGTGTGGCTGGCACTTGCCAACCCACTGTGCAGGATTTCAGACAAAGATTTTTTTATGTATTTTTTTTTTTAATATGAACTGATTTACTGGAATGATGGATGTTTATTTTGTGTGGTGTGCATGTGAGCCAAGTTGAAGAGAAGACACCAAGATGACTTGGATGTAGATTTAGCTTTAAAACTCCGGATAAGCCTTTAGATTTAGCTTTAAAACTCCGGATAAGCCTTTAGATTTAGCTTTAAAACTCCAGACAAGCAATGAAACAAGATTATAAATAGAACAATTTACAAATAGACAAATAATATATATATATATATATATATATATATAAAACTAAACATATACATGAGTTTGCACGTGTTCCATGTATGCTAGAACAATTTGATGATGTGAAACCAGTGAGATAACATCAGTAAGATATTGATTCTTACAGCAAAATGTGGCAGTTATTAAAATTGGTTACTGCAGGTTATCTAGAAGAAAAGAAAAACATATATTTTTAATTAAAAAAACTGGCCTTTCATAAACTTTAAAAAACTAAGTCTTTCAGTACATCTTAACATCCGTAACATTCTGAAGCATTTCATGTGACAAACATTTATTTGTATGTTTTTTTTTTTCTTCTTCTTTCTTTTCCGTGGCTAGTAGAGTAGAGCTAGACAGAAGTGTGTGGTGCAGTTGTACAAAAACGGGTAGAGAGAGGAAGGAAGAAAGGAGGACAAATTAGCACTAAGGAGTAGGAACAATGAAACTCAACAGCTACAACAGATCTATATTTCAGCAATAATGCCTTTATCAGGGACAGCAGAAAAGACAACACAAACAGATAACATATAAAGAAACTTAACTGGGATCTTCTCTCTAAAAAAGCTTGACAGAGTGTGGCCTCCGGCAGTAGTGGAAATGTGAGACGTTTGGAGTTTTTTTGGTTACTGCAACTCACAGTCTTGGCTTTACATAAAGTGCTGTTAACATGAAAATTGAAGATGACATCACTGTCAGCATGAAAATTGAAGATGACATCACTGTTAGCATGAAAATTGAAGATGACATCACTGTCAGCATGAAAATTGAAGATGACATCACTGTTAGCATGAAAATTGAAGATGACATCATTGATCCAGTTTCATTCAGGAGACAAAGCAGAATAATAAAACCCCTAACTCAGTGCTTTGTGAGGTCCACTTTTATGAAGCACAAGAAATATTCTACAAGTCCCTGCACAAATTCTTGTCAGATCCAAAGGTATCACAGTTATCATTATTTGATTGACATTATTGATGCAAAAAGTGATTCTAAAAATCAGATTCATCAGAAAGAGATCACAGAGAGGAGCATGTTAGGATTAAAATGTAAACATGGAGAAAGCTTGACTTGATTAAAAGTTCTGATGAACTACATATGAGAATGCCTGTACTGTCAGTGTTTACAACTATGTGACTGAGTACAAATAAAACCATTATTTGCCCAGAGCCAATTCTCAGTTTTATGATTTCAACAGGTCTAATAATCTTTTACCCATTAGTAAAAATCATTGACAATCACTGAAACTTGGATGTCTTCATTCTGGCCTCTTCTGTAGCTACTCAGTAAATTGTTTCAAAGTGCAGATCCAATCTAACATTTCATTTAGCTTGTGTTTGCTTGAGTGATATGTACATTGGCAGTCAGTGACAATGGGTTATATGCTACATGCCCATCATCAAGAGATTCCAGGTTTGATGCACATAAATTCCACATTTAGGTACAGTGCTACAAGTAATAAGAAAAGTGTTTGAAAATTTGGGTCTCTTTTGTAGTGTCCTTGACACAGTTCTTCTATCTGTGATAATGTGAGAAAATGAGAGAGAGAGAGAGAGGATAAGTCAGCAGTGTCTTGACACAGTCCTTCTATCTGAGATAATGTGAGAAAATGAGAGAGAGAGAGAGAGGACAAGTCAGCAGTATCTTGACACAATCCTTCTATCTGAGATAATGTGAGAAAATGAGAGAGAGGACAAGTCAGCAGTGTCTTGACACAGTCCTTCTATCTGAGATAATGTGAAGAAATGAGAGAGAGAGAGAGAGAGGACAAGTCAGCAGTGTCTTGACACAGTCCTTCTATCTGAGATAATGTGAAGAAATGAGAGAGAGGACAAGTCAGCAGTGTCTTGACACAGTCCTTCTATCTGAGATAATATGATAAAATAGAAAGAGAGGACAAGTCAGCAATGTCTTGACACAGTCCTTCTATCTGAGATAATATGATAAAATAGAAAGAGAGGACAAGTCAGCAATGTCTTGACACAGTCCTTCTATCTGAGATAATGTGAGAAAATGAGAGAGAGAGAGAGGACAAGTCACGAGTGTCTTGACACAGTTCTTCTATCTGAGATAATGTGAGAAAATGAGAGAGAGAGAGAGAGGATAAGTCAGCAGTGTCTTGACACAGTCCTTCTATCTGAGATAATGTGAAGAAATGAGAGAGAGGACAAGTCAGCAGTGTCCATCCTCTAGGTGTTCATATTTTCTTGTCAGGATGAACTGGTAGTTTCTTCAAGATTCTAACATGCAGGCTTCGTAACTGGTTCCACCACTATGGGAAGGCCACCAAGTCCTAGCCTGCTATCAGAGCTATAGTATTGCAAAATGGTAGTCAGCTTTGTGCAGAAGTAAAACACGCTTTTTATTACTTGGTTAAAAAAAACTGGTACTTGTTAAAACAAATAGACGGAGGAGAGGACAAAAAATAAGACGAGAAAAGATATAAATGAAGAACATACAACAATCTAATATTTCAGCAAATGCCTCTATAAGGGACCACATACAAATTCAACACAACAGATAAATGCACCAAAAAAAAAACTTAGCTCTTTGTCATATTCTGAGTAAGAAAAGCAGGCAGAGATTCCCGAAGTCATCACCCTCTTAGATACTCTCTTGTTCAGCTCCTTCTCACTAAAGAAAAAAAAGCGAAGCAGTGAGAAATATCTGGTATCACCGGAAATGTTGGGTTCTGATAGAACCGGTTACATTTTAGCCAACATTTCTAGCAAAAGCAGAGGAGGGGCTAATCACTGACACAGTCAAAGCTAAACCAGTTTTATTTACAGCAAGACACTTGAGCTGATCTATTGATGTTTCTTGATGGTTAACAGACCGTGATATGAGAAAACCTGTCTCTGTTTGGTGGAGAGGACATATGCGAATATGTTGAATTGTCCAAGACAGCATAGAGTTGCAGCTACAGTAAAATAGTTTTATAAAACTCTAGCAGCTAACGTTGATGGTGATAAATAGATTTTATCAGCAAGATCTAATTTAATAATAAAAATAATAAAACGTGTTTTAAAAAATGTAATATAGCTTTATTCGTTACATCTTCTTCTTCTTGGAAATGCGAGCCAGTTCTCTCTGGAGCTGATATGGAGAAAATGAGAGAGAGAGAGAGAGGACAAGTCAGCAGTATCTTGACACAATCCTTCTATCTGAGATAATGTGAGAAAATGAGAGAGAGGACAAGTCAGCAGTGTCTTGACACAGTCCTTCTATCTGAGATAATGTGAAGAAATGAGAGAGAGAGAGAGAGAGGACAAGTCAGCAGTGTCTTGACACAGTCCTTCTATCTGAGATAATGTGAAGAAATGAGAGAGAGGACAAGTCAGCAGTGTCTTGACACAGTCCTTCTATCTGAGATAATATGATAAAATAGAAAGAGAGGACAAGTCAGCAATGTCTTGACACAGTCCTTCTATCTGAGATAATATGATAAAATAGAAAGAGAGGACAAGTCAGCAATGTCTTGACACAGTCCTTCTATCTGAGATAATGTGAGAAAATGAGAGAGAGAGAGAGGACAAGTCACGAGTGTCTTGACACAGTTCTTCTATCTGAGATAATGTGAAGAAATGAGAGAGAGAGAGAGAGAGGACAAGTCAGCAGTGTCTTGACACAGTCCTTCTATCTGAGATAATGTGAAGAAATGAGAGAGAGGACAAGTCAGCAGTGTCCATCCTCTAGGTGTTCATATTTTCTTGTCAGGATGAACTGGTAGTTTCTTCAAGATTCTAACATGCAGGCTTCGTAACTGGTTCCACCACTATGGGAAGGCCACCAAGTCCTAGCCTGCTATCAGAGCTATAGTATTGCAAAATGGTAGTCAGCTTTGTGCAGAAGTAAAACACGCTTTTTATTACTTGGTTAAAAAAAACTGGTACTTGTTAAAACAAATAGACGGAGGAGAGGACAAAAAATAAGACGAGAAAAGATATAAATGAAGAACATACAACAATCTAATATTTCAGCAAATGCCTCTATAAGGGACCACATACAAATTCAACACAACAGATAAATGCACCAAAAAAAAAACTTAGCTCTTTGTCATATTCTGAGTAAGAAAAGCAGGCAGAGATTCCCGAAGTCATCACCCTCTTAGATACTCTCTTGTTCAGCTCCTTCTCACTAAAGAAAAAAAAGCGAAGCAGTGAGAAATATCTGGTATCACCGGAAATGTTGGGTTCTGATAGAACCGGTTACATTTTAGCCAACATTTCTAGCAAAAGCAGAGGAGGGGCTAATCACTGACACAGTCAAAGCTAAACCAGTTTTATTTACAGCAAGACACTTGAGCTGATCTATTGATGTTTCTTGATGGTTAACAGACCGTGATATGAGAAAACCTGTCTCTGTTTGGTGGAGAGGACATATGCGAATATGTTGAATTGTCCAAGACAGCATAGAGTTGCAGCTACAGTAAAATAGTTTTATAAAACTCTAGCAGCTAACGTTGATGGTGATAAATAGATTTTATCAGCAAGATCTAATTTAATAATAAAAATAATAAAACGTGTTTTAAAAAATGTAATATAGCTTTATTCGTTACATCTTCTTCTTCTTGGAAATGCGAGCCAGTTCTCTCTGGAGCTGATATGGCGAAAATGTTGAGTCGGGCTGGGAGCAGGTTAGGGTGGCTGTTCTTTCAGCTCCTTGGTGAAGCTAACAAAGCAGGGAGCATACAACACTTTCAGCTCCTTGGTGAAGCTAACAAAGCAGGGAGCATACAACACTTTCAGCTCCTTGGTGAAGCTAACACAGCAGGGAGCATACAACACTTTCAGCTCCTTGGTGAAGCTAACAAAGCAGGGAGCATACAACACTTTCAGCTCCTTGGTGAAGCTAACAAAGCAGGGAGCATACAACATTTCTTTAGCAGATTCCACGACCTTTGGGACTACAGCGATCCCTGCCCCATTAGCCAGGGTAGGCTTGTTAATAAGGGTACAGAGAGGTGACCCAGGATCTTGGCCAGCTACAATTCACCAACCATGATACTGGCATGTCAGCTATGGTTCACAACCATGATACTAACATGTCAGCTATGGTTCACAACCATGATACTAACATGTCAGCTATGGTTTACAGCCATGATACTAACATGTCAGCTATGGTTCACAACCATGATACTGGCATGTCAGCTACGGTTTACTGACTGCCATATCAGACAATGTCTTCACTTCCCAGCTTTACTCATTTAAAAAAGCAAAGTACTCTAAAGTTTTGGTTGTCATCTTAATCATACCAAGCAGTGATAGTTCATATTGAAAGCAGCATCAGTTGTAGACGAAATTATAAACAAAAGAGTCTTGGTTTTGTTGGAGGATACAACAGAGTTCTTATTTTGTTGGAGGATATTGAGTTTTGGTTTTTGTTGGAGGATACAACAGAGTTTTGTTTTTTTTTGGAGGATACAACAGAGTTGTGGTTTTGTTGGAGGATACAACAGAGCTGTGGTTTTGTTGGAAGATACAAAAGAGTTTTATTGGAGGATACAACAGAGTTTTGTTGGAGGATACAACAGAGTTTTGTTGGAGGATACAACAGAGCTGTGGTTTTGTTGGAGGATACAACAGAGTTTTGTTGGAGGATACAACAGAGTTTTGTTGGAGGATACAACAGAGTTTTGGTTTTTTTGGAGGATACAACAGAGCTGTGGTTTTGTTGGAGGATACAACAGAGTTTTGTTGGAGGATACAACAGAGTTTTGTTGGAGGATACAACAGAGCTGTGGTTTTATTGGAGGATACAACAGAGTTGTGGTTTTTTTGGAGGATACAACAGAGTTCTTATTTTGTTGGAGGATACAACAGAGTTTTGGTTTTTTTGGAGGATACAACAGAGTTTTGGTTTTTTTGGAGGATACAACAGAGCTGTGGTTTTGTTGGAGGATACAACAGAGCTGTGGTTTTGTTGGAGGATACAACAGAGCTGTGGTTTTGTTGGAGGATACAACAGAGTTTTGGTTTTTGTTGGAGGATACAACAGAGTTTTGGTTTTTGTTGGAGGATACAACAGAGTTTTGGTTTTTGTTGGAGGATACAACAGAGTTTTGGTTTTTGTTGGAGGATACAACAGAGTTGTGGTTTTGTTGGAGGATACAACAGAGCTGTGGTTTTGTTGGAGGATACAACAGAGTTTTGTTGGAGGATACAACAGAGTTTTGTTGGAGGATACAACAGAGTTGTGGTTTTGTTGGAGGATACAACAGAGTTTTGTTGGAGGATACAACAGAGTTTTGTTGGAGGATACAACAGAGGTGTGGTTTTGGAGAAAGATACAGCAAATAATCGGGACTGCCAGAACAAGAAAGGATCAAAACACAAGAAAAAAGTTTTTTGTCCATGTCATGATAAGACAGAAACTAGAGAATTTGGACATGTCATGAGAGGACAGAAACTAGAGAATTTGGACATGTCATGAGAGGACAGAAACTAGAGAATTTGGACATGTCATGAGAGGACAGAAACTAGAGAATTTGGACATGTCATGAGAGGACAGAAACTAGAGAATTTGGACATGTCATGAGAGGACAGAAACTAGAGAATTTGGACATGTCATGAGAGGACAGAAACTAGAGAATTTGGACATGTCATGAGAGGACAGAAACTAGAGAATTTGTACACTTGTACATGGCAAAGAGAAAAATATCTCAGTGGACTAAGTGACATGGAAAAAAGAAAAGCATTTGAATTTGAAACACCAAGGATCGTCCAAGATGGAGAAGCATGATAGTCAACGATGTCCGACACGGCAGGCAATGTATGTTCGTATCGCTTTAGGAGAGCGGTCAGAAATGTGACGCTCTGTTAGCACAGAATTAAAATTAAATGCTTTTCGCAAGTCGTCTAAACGTTTCAAATGTTAAACTGTTCACAAGATGTCTTCATTGTGGTCTTTAGGCGTGTAGGATATCGCATCTTCCCCAGCAGGAGCATACAACACTTTCAGCTCCTTGGTGAAGCTAACAAAGCAGGGAGCATACAACACTTTCAGCTCCTTGGTGAAGCTAACACAGCAGGGAGCATACAACACTTTCAGCTCCTTGGTGAAGCTAACACAGCAGGGAGCATACAACACTTTCAGCTTCTTGGTGAAGCTAACAAAGCAGGGAGCATACAACACTTTCAGCTCCTTGGTGAAGCTAACAAAGCAGGGAGCATACAACACTTTCAGCTCCTTGGTGAAGCTAACAAAGCAGGGAGCATACAACACTTTCAGCTCCTTGGTGAAGCTAACAAAGCAGGAGCATACAACATTTCTTTAGCAGATTCCACGACCTTTGGGACTACAGCGATCCCTGCCCCATTAGCCAGGGTAGGCTTGTTAATAAGGGTACAGAGAGGTGACCCAGGATCTTGGCCAGCTACAATTCACCAACCATGATACTGGCATGTCAGCTATGGTTCACAACCATGATACTAACATGTCAGCTATGGTTCACAACCATGATACTAACATGTCAGCTATGGTTTACAGCCATGATACTAACATGTCAGCTATGGTTCACAACCATGATACTGGCATGTCAGCTACGGTTTACTGACTGCCATATCAGACAATGTCTTCACTTCCCAGCTTTACTCATTTAAAAAAGCAAAGTACTCTAAAGTTTTGGTTGTCATCTTAATCATACCAAGCAGTGATAGTTCATATTGAAAGCAGCATCAGTTGTAGACGAAATTATAAACAAAAGAGTCTTGGTTTTGTTGGAGGATACAACAGAGTTCTTATTTTGTTGGAGGATATTGAGTTTTGGTTTTTGTTGGAGGATACAACAGAGTTTTGTTTTTTTTTGGAGGATACAACAGAGTTGTGGTTTTGTTGGAGGATACAACAGAGCTGTGGTTTTGTTGGAAGATACAAAAGAGTTTTATTGGAGGATACAACAGAGTTTTGTTGGAGGATATAACAGAGTTTTGTTGGAGGATACAACAGAGCTGTGGTTTTGTTGGAGGATACAACAGAGTTTTGTTGGAGGATACAACAGGGTTTTGTTGGAGGATACAACAGAGTTTTGGTTTTTTTGGAGGATACAACAGAGCTGTGGTTTTGTTGGAGGATACAACAGAGTTTTGTTGGAGGATACAACAGAGTTTTGTTGGAGGATACAACAGAGCTGTGGTTTTATTGGAGGATACAACAGAGTTGTGGTTTTTTTGGAGGATACAACAGAGCTGTTATTTTGTTGGAGGATAAAACAGAGTTTTGGTTTTTTTGGAGGATACAACAGAGTTTTGGTTTTTATGGAGGATACAATAGAGCTGTGGTTTTGTTGGAGGATATAACAGAGCTGTGGTTTTGTAGGAGGATACAACAGAGCTGTGGTTTTGTTGGAGGATACAACAGAGTTTTGGTTTTTGTTGGAGGATACAACAGAGTTTTGGTTTTTGTTGGAGGATACAACAGAGTTTTGGTTTTTGTTGGAGGATACAACAGAGTTTTGGTTTTTGTTGGAGGATACAACAGAGTTTTGGTTTTTTTGGAGGATACAACAGAGCTGTGGTTTTGTTGGAGGATACAACAGAGTTTTGTTGGAGGATACAACAGAGTTTTGTTGGAGGATACAACAGAGCTGTGGTTTTATTGGAGGATACAACAGAGTTGTGGTTTTTTTGGAGGATACAACAGAGCTGTTATTTTGTTGGAGGATAAAACAGAGTTTTGGTTTTTTTGGAGGATACAACAGAGTTTTGGTTTTTATGGAGGATACAATAGAGCTGTGGTTTTGTTGGAGGATATAACAGAGCTGTGGTTTTGTAGGAGGATACAACAGAGCTGTGGTTTTGTTGGAGGATACAACAGAGTTTTGGTTTTGTTGGAGGATACAACAGAGTTTTGGTTTTGTTGGAGGATACAACAGAGTTTTGGTTTTGTTGGAGGATACAACAGAGTTTTGGTTTTGTTGGAGGATACAACAGAGTTGTGGTTTTGCTGGAGGATACAATAGAGCTGTGGTTTTGTTGGAAGATACAACAGAGTTTTGTTGGAGGATACAACAGAGTTTTGTTGGAGGATACAACAGAATTGTGGTTTTGTTGGAAGATACAACAAAGTTTTGTTGGAAGATACAACAAAGTTTTGTTGGAGGATACAACAGAGGTGTGGTTTTGGAGAAAGATACAGCAAATAATCGGGACTGCCAGAACAAGAAAGGATCAAAACACAAGAAAAAAGTTTTTTGTCCATGTCATGATAAGACAGAAACTAGAGAATTTGGACATGTCATGAGAAGACAGAAACTAGAGAAGTTTGACATGTTATGAGAGAACAGAAACTAGAGAATTTGGACATGTTATAAGAGGACAGAAACTAGAAAGTTTGACATGTTATGAGAGAACAGAAACTAGAGAATTTGGACATGTCATGAGAGGACAGAAACTAGAGAACTTGGCCATGTCATGAGAGGACAGAAACTAGAAAATTTGGCCATGTCATGAGAGGACAGAAACTAGAGAATTTGTACACTTGTACATGGCAAAGAGAAAAATATCTCAGTGGACTAAGTGACATGGAAAAAAGAAAAGCATTTGAATTTGAAACACCAAGGATCGTCCAAGATGGAGAAGCATGATAGTCAACGATGTCCGACACGGCAGGCAATGTATGTTCGTATCGCTTTAGGAGAGCGGTCAGAAATGTGACGCTCTGTTAGCACAGAATTAAAATTAAATGCTTTTCGCAAGTCGTCTAAACGTTTCAAATGTTAAACTGTTCACAAGATGTCTTCATTGTGGTCTTTAGGCGTGTAGGATATCGCATCTTCCCCAGCACGATATCGCACGATTTGAGTCTTGGACCTCAGCTTAGTCTAACACCCTTGAGATAAGCCTCGGTTTCTGTAAATAAACTTTCGTGTGCTGTACGCTCGGATTATCCACTGTGTCGATCTTAGAACGCTGGCTCTAACGAGATGCAGATGTATGAAGATAAAGGCTTTACTTGAGAGATACACACAAAAGCGCTGTGGATATATAACAGCAGAGTATTTAAGAAATGCTGAAGAAATAAAGGGGAAAAAAAATGAATCCTTCTCGCGTTTCATAAATAAACAGGATATAAAGACCGCAGAAAAAGAGCTCTCACAAGTAGAGATAAGAAAAAGTGTCGGGAAAGATATCAAAGTTCCGCGTAATGGAAAGTTGATTGTTAATGAAACTTATTATGGTGATTTTGATGGTTTTGTGTTTTTGTTAGTGCACTTTTTGTTCTGGGCGTATTATTCTGCCCTAAATCTTAATGACGCGCGAAATTATTTGTTTATCTTTCTTTCATTGTTGTTGGTTTTCATTCTGCCTTGTTTATTACTTCTATTATTGTTGGTTATGTTTCTTGTTTCTGCACGCTTCCGTTGTTTAAGAGACTAGACAAAAAGGAACGAAGAAAGAACACAACAGCAGAGATAGATAGAATGTGTGTTTCTTTCTCTCTCTCTCTCTCTCTCTCTCTCTCTGAATAGTCCCCAAAATTTTGTTTAGTAGATAGTCATTTATAATGTATGTAGTTACTTCTGTATTGAGTGAATGTTTAATAGCGAAACGTAAAAGTTATATTTTATTTTATGTCTCTCAGCTTCAATGTTAGTTATGTTTGTTATATGAACAGCATATTTGTAGAATGTCTGGAATAGAGTGAAAGATGTATGATAAAGGGCAGAATGTCAGACGGGCCTGCGTGCCCAATTCTTAACCCTTTTGAAATAAAGATCAATCAATCAATCTCTCTCCCCCTCTCCCACCCACCTACACACACAAACACAAATGAGAGAAGAAGAATTTGATGGAAGAAGCAGACACGGTGAAACACAGATATGTCAAGTAATAATGAGAAGAGAAAAATGCTCCAGGATTTCTTCCGTAATCAGGACAAAAATACGTACATGTGAAACAGGAAAAAAAAAGATAATAGAAGAGATGAATGTCGGGAAGACATCGATGTTAGATAAAAGTGCGAGCAGTAGAAAGAAAACTAATTATGTAAAACAATGACGTCATTCCAAGGCCTTTCTAAACTGTTGTACAAGTAACCATGGACGCTTATGCCACGTGATCACAAAATTATGGTGGTGACCTGTCTTTGCGGATTTGAATTCAATTTCGTACAGACCTCAGCTAGAACTTTCATCAATTATATAATTTGTCCAAATTTTGCCTTCATCAAGGATGGTAACCCTAATCTTCTTCTTCTTCTTCGTTCGCTTCTACCACCAAAAACCGCACTGTGGTCCTACTGAATTCACGCCTGTGGTCCTCGTTAGGTCCCATGGTCTCCTGTGTGGTCCCCGAAAAGACCACACGAGATCCACGAGAGGACCACGAGGGGTTCAGAGTATCACAGGGATTTAGCCTGTATTCTTGGTGGGTCTCGGAAGCGGGATTGCGTGACACCGTGGTTTTCATTGCACCAGTTTAGTCTAGGGTTGGACTTTCTCACCGGAAGACCTCGACGTGTTTAGAATATCAGTGCATCCCCGCTGGGTGAGAGGCGGTAGCCCACTCAGGCCAGAGTTGGACTTTCTCACCGGAAAACCTCGACGTGTTTTGAGATACCCGTGTATCACCGCCGGGTGAGAGGTGGTTGCCCATCCAGTCCAGGGTTGGACTTTCTCACCGGAAAACCTCAGCGCGATTGGGATATGCATTCATCCCCGCCGGGTGAGAGGTGGTTGCCTATCTAGACTGCCCTGGTCCAGTGTCTCCGACTTCAGCATTTTGCGGTCGTGGCCGCTACCCTTCCTAGTTGTGACCAGGATGGAGCTTTTGTCCAGGAGGACGAATTCTCGCCACTAGTGACTTCTACCCCTGGGTTGAGCCGGTTTAGGCATATTATCCCAGTATGGGCGTGTTTGGGACGAGACCGACCTCTAGAGCAGAGGTACTGTGACATGCATAGCCTTCAAGATTCACCCCTGGTATGAGCCGGTTTAGGCAAAATTCACCAGTATGGGTGTATATCAGGCGTGACCAACCTCTAGAGCGGAGGTGGCATGACATGTCTACCCATCAAGTTCCACCCCTGGTGTGTGCCGGTTTAGGCATATTTCACCAGTGTAGGTGTATTTCGGACGTGGCCGGCCTCTAGAGCAGAGGTGCCTTGGTATAGCTCTCGTAGCGATACTACTGGACATACCGGTTAAACTTCACTTTCCACCACCTTTTCCCATCGGCGCCGCACAGCAACCTTTATTTCTTTTCCGCATTTCTTCCTTGACCGGGAGGAGCTTCACTCCACGCGCGGCATTTGAAGAGTCTCTCCAGCAGTGTCTTAACCTCTGGGACAAGCCGGTTCATGCATTTCACCCGATATGACTGCACTCAGGACGTGGCCGACCTCCAGACCAGAGGTGCCGTGATTTGACTGTTTGCTTCGCTTTATCCTTTCTACCACCTTTTCCGCAGTGATGCTGCGCGGCAACCTCATTTGCAAATTTCTTCATTGGCCGGGAAGAGCACCGCTCCACGCACGGCAACTGAAAATCTCGCCAACAGCGGCAGATGAGCTACCAAACGTGCCACTCATCTACCCTGAGTATCTGGTTTTCAGGCGCCAGATATTCGCCCTCGCCCCTTCTCCTGTCAGTTTAAACAGTTCTGCCACGGGAAGGCCAGGAGCTGGACTTGACTGCCAGAGGCTGTTTGAGGCGCGTTTGCAGTCCTTAGAACCGGTAACCCTAATAATTGATGAAGGTGAAAAACGGACGAATAAACATTACAAATTGTTACTTAGTGAGACATCACACTGTATGTAACAAAACAAAAGGAACCGCGAGTAAAAGCTACCTTATCAAATGAACCAGGCCACATATTCAGACATTTAAAGTATAACCACAAAACTCGTACAGTCTGTAGTAAACAAAACAAACATTTCCCGTACAAAATATCAGCAGGCGCGTGAAATTCTTTCAAGTTTTCTCTCTTACAGGAAAAAAAATATATATGAAAATGCCTGTATATTTTGATGTCAGCCATTTCTATATCAAAGGGAGTTCATCACCAACAGTCGGTACACAGCTGTGAACAATGTGAACACAGCTTTGAATGTCTACAAGTTTCCTGTCCATATTTTCTTGTAGCTCTCTGTGAACGTTGATGGTGGCCTATCTTCTCACCCAACACTCCAACCCCTCCGAAATGTGTGTTCGCATATATAGTATGATACTTTCTAAACCAAACTTTTTCAAACCATTTTAATCACATGTTGGGTTACTTCTTCTTCTTCTTCGTTCGCTTCTAACACCAAGACCGCCCCGCGATCCTACTGAATTTACGCCTGTGGTCCACGTTAAGTTCTGTGGTCCCCCGTGTGGTCCCCGAAAGGACCACACGGGATCCCCGAGAAGACCACATGGGGTTCAGAGTATCGCAGGGCTTGAGCCTGTATTCTTGGTGGGTCTCGGAAGCGGGATTGCGTGACACCGTGGTCTTCGTTGCACCAGTTTAGTCTAGAGTTGGACTTTCTCACCGGAAAACCTCGACGTGTTTTAGGATACCCGTGTATCATCGCCAGGTGAGAGGTGGTTGCCCATCCAGTCCAGTGTTGAACTTTCTCACCGGAAAACCTCAGCGCGATTGGGATATGCATACATCCCCGCCGGGTGAGAGGTGGTTGCCTATCTAGACTGCCCTGGTCCAGTGTCTCCGACTTCAGCATTTTGTGGTCGTGGCTGCTACCCTTCCTAGTTGTGACCAGGATGGAGATTTTGTCCAGGAGGATGAATCCTCGCCACTAGTGACTTCCACCCCTGGGCTGAGCCGGTTTAGGCATATTATCCCAGTATGGGCGTGTCTGAGACGTGACCGACCTCTAGAGCAGAGGTGCCATGGCATGCCCAGCCTTCAAGTTTCACCCCTGGAGTGAGCCAGTTTAGGCATATTTCACCAGTATGGATGTATATCGGTCTTGACCGACCTCTAGAGCAGAGGTGGCATGACATGCATAGCCAGCAAGTTTCACTCCTGGTGCATGCCGGTTTAGGCATATTTCACCAGTGTAGGTGTATTTCGGACGTGGCCGGCCTCTAGAGCAGAGGTGCCGTGGTATGTGTAGTTCTCTCAGCGATACTACTGGACATACCGATTAAACTTTACTTTATCTTTTTCCTTCACCTTTTCACATCGACGCCACATAGCAATCCTGACTGCTTTTCCGCATTTTCTTCCTTGGCCGGGAGGAGCTTCACTCCACGCGCGGCATCCGAAAAGTCTCGCCAGCAGTGGTTAAGCCAGTTCAAAAATTTCACCCGATATGAGTACACTTAGGACGTGGCCGACCTCCAGACCAGAGGTGCTGTGATTTGACTGTTTGCTTCGCTTTATCCTTTCTACCACCTTTTCCACAGTGGTGCCGCGCGGCAACCCATTTGCACCTTTCTTCATCGGCCGGGAGGAGCACCGCTCCACGCACGGCAGCTGAAGAATCTCGCCAGCAGCGGTAGATGAGCTACCAAACGTGCCACTCATCTACCCTAAGTGTCTGGTTTTCAGGTGCCAGATATTCGCCCTCGCCCCTTCTCCTGTCAGTTTAAACAGTTCTGCCACGGGAAGGCCAGGAGCTGGACTTGACTGCCAGAGGCTGTTTGAGTCGCACGCCGCTGGAGTGGAGAGCGAATTCTCCACCCCACCTCCGGCAATAACAGTCCTTAGAACCACATATTGGGTTAAAATATCTGTTAGTTCTTCTGTTAACTTTTTCACACAGCACTGGCAGTGTTGTTACATCTAGTAAACCTGCTTGGATCGGTGCTCACGGCCATGTTTAGGAAGTCAAAATAAAAAGAAGTTACATATTTCTAATCCAAACCACAATTTAAAATTATAGAGTTTACCAGACTTTCTCATCAAAATGTATTGTGGTACACTCCCTGGACAACAAAAATGACTAATGAAGAATGGGAAGAGCTGAAGAGACAAAAAATCTTGTAAAAAAGTAAATAAGAGAGAGACAATGTACTTTCATAGGACAAGCAATAAGAAGAGGGGGCATTGAAAATATTGTAACAACAGGAAAAATAGAGGGAAGAAGAGCCAGGGGAAGACCGAGAAAAATGATACTGGACAGTCTGGCGGGATGGTGTGAGAGGAGATCACCAACAGAGCTGATTGCCCGCATGAAGGATCGGGTACTTTGGAGAAGCATAATGGACAACGCCAGTCGGCATGGCACATGATGATGATGATGATGATGATGATGATGATGATGATGATGATGATGATGATGATGATGATTGATGATGATGACAGCATGGAGATTAATTCATGAATGAAAGCGTGAAATCATCAGATTATCATTTCCACCTTAAGATCGAACTGTGGAAGAAATATTCTAGCTAACACTGGTATAAGCTTCAAATCTATTAACTGGAAGTATGTGCATGTATAGTTACAACACTGGTCATATTTATTTCATCTATATCATTTAATCAATCACCAAAAAGCAATCCTGTTCCAGCTCTGAGAATGGCATATTTTGGATTTTAAAGTTGTGAAATAAGTTTTGGATGGTAGTCACGTGACCTAAAGCTTTGATCACGTAGAACTGTGTGAAAAAAACATATAGCTTCCTTATCTGCACCTGCAGATAACCGAGATGCCTACAGGAGAGCTGTTAGGGAGGCAAAGTTCTGCAAGGGACATGCAAATGACTGATCTGCGCCTGCAGATAACCGAGATGCCTACAGGAGAGCTGTTAGGGAGGCAAAGTTCCGCAAGTGACATGCAAATGACTGATCTGCGCCTGCAGACAACCGAGAGGCCTACAGGAGAGCTGTTAGGGAGGCAAAGTTCCGCAAGGGACATGCAAATGACTGATCTGCGCCTGCAGATAACCGAGAGGCCTACAGGAGAGCTGTTAGGGAGGCAAAGTTCCGCAAGGGACATGCAAATGACTGATCTGCGACTGCAGTCAACATATTTTGTTTGTTTGCTTTTGAAAAATGCATGGAGAGTCCTGAAATTATCTCCTTTCTCCCAGTCATATGCATCCTGTACTCCGAAGCACATCTTTATTTTTCTGATCGTTTTGGCTGCTCTTGTTGCATTTTATGTGCCATCAGTTAACAAGAAAATTAGTTTACATTTTCCAAGTATGATAGGGACACATACAAACCCTGCAAAATGTAGACTGCCCGTACTAAATTCAGACTCTACCATTAATGAATAAACGAAAATTCTTCCTTAATTTAGACAAGAACTCTTGCTGACGATGGGACTCATGTTGGGAACCAGTTTCCTTGTCTAGATGACGGAGAACAGGAAACCTTGAGCAGAAAAGTTTCAGCTACATATATTTACCAGAATTTGAACAACCAAGAGTTACTGCTACTCTGAGCCTCGCATGACGCCTTCCAGAAAGCGAAGCCCAGTGCATTACAATAATGTCTCTCGTGCTTGAGCTGGAGATGGTTTTCAGATCTACTGGTCAATGATTGGCATCTGGATTATCTTTGACCCACGCACCGTTTAACAAAACAATCAGAATTAGGACAGTTTGTTTCAAAATCAGTCACTACGGATTATCACAGGTGCCATGAGGTCCACACCAATAGTAGAAATGCAGAAAATAGTTGGTGTTCAACCGCTAAAGGAACGTAGAGACACAAAGGTCATGACCATGGGAGAAAAATTCCTTAGCTCTGTAAGCCATCCCCTGAAGGAGAGATTCAATAACTTGGCATTAGGACGGCTTAAAAGAAGCAGCTTCATTCATCAGGCCAAGCGTATGCGTAAGCTGATACCTGACCTTCCAACTGTAGTCACTCCATTATCATCTGTACCAGAGCATACACCATGGAAAGAAGCAGATTATACACAAATAACTATTCAGACTGAAGTGAAAGGTGTGCAGAATGGTGAGATGCAGAGCAGTCTTGTAAGATCAGTAGCCACACTTAGTGTTCTAGATGACAAATATCCATGTGACACCTGGATACGTGTGTATACAGATGGATCTGCACATAATGCCATAAAAAATGGTGGGGCAGGAGCATATATTGAATATCCAAACAACACCATTGACAAGATTTCCATACCCACTGGTAAATACTGCAACAACTTTGATGCAGAAGTTAGGGCAATTATTGCTGCAGTTGAAAAACTATCAGACTCCAGAATTGATACATGTCCTGTAGTAATTCTCACAGATGCAAGATCAGTACTGGAGGCTCTTCAGTGCAACAAACTACCAGACCTTAAGGATGCCTTGTCAAAAATTGGCTTACAACATGGAGTCACTTTGCAGTGGATTCCCTCCCACTGTGGGATACCAGGCAATGAGAAAGCTGACCATCTGGCCAAAGAGGGCACTGAAATGGAGCAACCAGACATACCAGTCACCTATAATCAGAAGAAAACCATGATAAAAACCTACAGGAAGCCACAAACACCACCACATGATGACTATCACATGCTAAACAGAAAGGAACAAGTCACCATCTTCCGTCTCCGAACAGGACACAGCCGACTCCGAAGTCATATGTATACAAAGTTTAAGGTTGGTACTACTAATCTATGTACATGTGCCCAGGTGCCCCAAACCGTGGAACATATCCTCCAGAACTGCATCAACTACGAGACACTGAGAAATAATTACTGGCCCAGTGAAACCACTAAAGAAGATAAGCTCTACGGTTCCATACATGAGTTACAAAAAACAGCGAAATTTATCCAAGAGACAGGACTGCAGATATAGACAGACAGTGCGAACGAAGAAGAAGAAGAAGAAGGACAGTTTGTGTGGGTTTGTGTAACCTGTGTGCGAGACTACGTGTAGATGCGCTGGGTTTGTGTAGCACCGTGTGTAAGATTGTGTGGGGGTGTGCTGGGTTTGTGTAGCACCGTGTGTAAGATTGTGTGGGGGTGTGCTGGGTTTGTGTAGCACCGTGTGTAAGATTGTGTGGGGGTGTGCTGGGTTTGTGCAAGACTGTGTGTGAGATTGTGTGTAAATGTGATGGGTTGTGTAATCCTGTGTGTAGATATGCTGAGTTTGTGCACTCCTATGTAAGTGTGCTGGGTTTGTGTAATCCTGTGTAGATACGCTGGGTTTGTAGAATCATGTGTAGAAGTGCTGGGTTTGTGTAAAATTGTGTAGATATGCTGGGTTTGTGTAAAATTGTGTAGATATGCTGGGTTTGTGTAAAATTGTGTAGATATGCTGGATTTGTGTAAAATTGTGTAGATATGCTGGGTTTGTATAATCCTGTGTAGATGTGCTGGGTTTGTGTAAAATTGTGTAGAAGTACTTGGTTTGTATAATCCTGTGTAGATGTGCTGGGTTTGTGTAAAATTGTGTAGAAGTACTTGGTTTGTATAATCCTGTGTAGATATGCTGGGTTTGTATAATCCTGTATATATATATATATATATATATATATATATATATATATATATATGCTGGATTTGTGTAAAATTGTGTAGAAGTGCTGGGTTTGTGTAAAATTGTGTAGAAGTGCTGGGTTTGTGTAAAAGTGTATAGATATGCTGGGTTTGTGTAAAATTGTGTAGAAGTGCTGGGTTTGTATAATCCTGTATAGATGTGCTGGATTTGTGTAACACTGTGTAGATGTGCTAGGTTTGTATAATCCTGTATAGATGTGCTAGGTTTGTGTAATCCTGTGTAAATGTGCTGTATGTGTAATCCTGTGTAGATGTACTAGGTCTGTGTAATCCTGTGTAGATGCGCTGTGTCTGTGTAATCCTGTACGTGAGTGTTGCACATGCGTATGAAAGTGTGTGGATATTTTTAAAAGATACATTTTATGTAGCAACTCCAGGTCACTGCGAACTTGCTGATACTTCTAGAGGATTGCTTCATCACATCAGTCACGTGACTCCAGCTTCAGGTCACTGCGAACTTATTGATACTTCTAGAGGATTGCTTCGTCACATCAGACTGTCACGTGACTTCAGCTTCTGGAACTGGTTTACTTTCTTTGTTTTTAATATTCTTCCTGTTTCTATACACCCCCCCCCCCTCGACAATTGGCGAAAGTGATCACGTGTTCAGACTACTTGTACATGGTCACTTTTTGTGTGTAATCTTGACGAGTTATAAACCACTGGCTTCACTGCCTAGCACCGAGCAACTTGTGAAAGATCTGAGTGGTTTTTGGCGTCTGTTGATTTGTAGGAAAATGCTGAAACATTTGTCCA
Organism: Achatina immaculata; assembly: GCA_009760885.1. Lineage (NCBI taxonomy): Eukaryota > Metazoa > Mollusca > Gastropoda > Stylommatophora > Achatinidae > Lissachatina > Lissachatina immaculata. The sequence continues at coordinate 22,466,471 of CM019713.1, read as the reverse complement.
GGGGGCATTTACCGAAATTGCTCTGGGATGATGCGTCAGTCGATTACCTAAGGCAAAGAAAATCCTTGTGATACTCCGGGATAGAGCAAAAATCGATTCCAAGTGGCGAAAATATTCGATTCCTTCACTGCCTTGGCCAGCTTAAGCACTCAGCTTCTATTTTCTGGTTTCAAGGGGAGACAATTTGTATTATCTGTTGCTTGCTTGATCTTGTTTCAGAGGAGGAACCTGGATTAGGAAGAGATGGCTTCAGAGATGGAGTGCCACAAATACAAGTAATCTGACAGGTCATTTCAATCCCTGGCTGAGATTTTCAATTTACTGCCATCTTCTCCATCCACGTCTTTCTCTCTCAAATGTTTAAATAGCAGAACTGGGTATTTTTCTGACACACTTTTTGATGTGTGTTATGAAGTCAGTTTGTTTATTATTTCATATTTGACATACATGTAAAAATAAAATAAAATAAAAATAGATGGCTACTCTGCATATCGTAGACAGACAGTCAGATAAAGTGAAAGAGAGAGAGAGAGAGAGAGAGAGAGAGAGAGAGAGAGAGAGAGAGAGAGAGAGTTTTTTTTCTACCGTTGTCAGCAAATGGGGGTAACCTAGCACATACACCACCCGGACAACGCCGGTTACTTCTGCTAGCTCCTACTTTTGCACAAATTGTTGCAGCCGTGCGGTACTTACAAAAAATACTTGGACGTATTGTAAAATTTGACCAATCATGGACAAAGAATCAGTCACATTGTACTTCTGGCTGTTTGTCCATCCCAGAAAATGAGAGGATATTGAGAAGTAATAAAGGAGGGCAAATTCCTTCAATGAAGTCACAGCTCAAGTGCTGCGTCTTTCCGCAGAGATCGTTTGTCTTCGGTAAGAGTTTCACTAGGACAAACTCCAGGCAATCAAAGACCAATAAATAACCAAGAGTACTTAAACCAAATTTTAATAAAATATGGCACTTGTACAAGGGTCACTCCGTGAAGGCCAAGGTCAGCTTTTTAAAGGCACAACTTGATTTCATTCAGACTACAACATTTCTCTCTCTCTCTCTCCTCTCTCTCTCTCCTCTCTCTCTCAGTCTCTCTCTTCTCTCAGTCTCTCTCCTCTCTCTCTCTCTCCCTCTCCTCTCTCTCTCATCTCTCTCTCTCCTCTCTCTCCTTCCAAAACCTAGACTTGATCTTTACAAGAAAAGCTTTAGTTATTCTGCTGCTCATCTTTGGAATACCCTCCCATCCTATATAAAAAATATAAATTATACTCCTTCCTACAACTACAAGCTTTCCCAATATCTATTTGATGTCGACTACATGCCTCCATGAATTATAAAACTTAAAAGTTATCTTAAGCTGCTCTTACAGACACCGAATACAATTAATTGTTTTCTGAATAGTCCCGAAAATTTTGTTTAGTAGATAGTCATTTACAATGTATGTAGTTACTTCTGTACTGAGTGAATGTTTAAGAGCGAAACGTAAATGTTATATTTTATTTTATGTCTCTCAGCTTCAATGTTAGTTATGTTTGTTATATGAACAGCATATTTTTAGAATGTCTGGAATAGAGTGAAAGATGTATGATAAAGGGCAGAATGTCAGACGGGCCTGCGTGCCCAATTCTTAACCCTTTTGAAATAAAGATTAATCAATCAATCAATCACTCTCTCTCTTCTCTCAGTCTCTCTCTCCTCTCTGTCTGTCTGTCTCTCTGAGTGTTGTGTATGTCTTTGTATGTTTTTTTTTATTGCTATTTAATAATCTTCTTGTAATCTCTTTTCATTTTTATGCAAGATTCTCTTTCTCTTTATTTTCTTTATGTGTTTTGTTTGTGTTTACTTTTTGTATTTTGTTTGTGTTAACTTTTTGTGTGTTTTGTTTGTGCTAACCTTGTTGTATTTTGTTTGTGTTAACGTTTTGTATTTTGTTTGTGGTAACTTTGTATGTTGTGTTTGTGTTAACGTTTTTTGTGTTTTATTTGTGTTAACTTTTTGTGTGCTTTGTTTGTGTTAACTTTTTTGTGTTTTGTTTATGTTAACTTGTTTGTGTTTTGTTTGTGTTAACTGTGTGTGTTTTGTTTGTTTTAACTTTTTGCGTTTTGTTTGTGCTAACGTTTTGTGTTTTGTTTGTGCCATATTTTTGTCTGCAACATTTGAACCGTTAAGGAAAATTTCAAATGAAAAAAGGAAACATGTGCACTGTGATACAGTGACCTTTTCTAGCTGTGGCCCCAACAGTTTGGGGACCGAATAGTTTACTTAACTACCACTGACACTGACAGTCAAACCTTGCACTGACACTGACAGTCAAACCTTGTACTGACACTGACAGTCAAACCTTGCACTGACACTGACAGTCAAACTTTGTACTGACAGTGACGATCAAACCTTGAACTGATGCAGGCAATCAAACCTTGTACTGACGCTGACAGCCAAACCTTGTACTGACACTGACAGTCAAACCTTGTACTGACGATGACAGCAAAACCTTGAACTCACGATGATAGCCAAACCTTCAACTCACGTTGACAACAAAAACTTGAACTGACGCTGACAGTCAAACCTTGTACTGACATGGACAGTCACATACTATACTGAAACTGACAGCCAAACCTTGTACTGACACGGACAGTCACACCTTGTACTGACACTGACAGCCAAACCTTGAACTGATGCTGACAGCCAAACCTTGAACTGATGCTGACAGTCAAACTTTGTACAGACGCGGGCAGTCAAACCTTGTACTGACACTTATAGCCAAACCTTGTACAGACACGGACAATCAAACCTTGTAATGATAAGGTCAGTCAAATCTTGTACAGACACAGACAATCAAACCTTATACTGTCATGGACAGTCAAACTTTGTGCTGACATGGACAGCCAAACACTGTACTGAAACTGACAGCCAAACCTTGTACTGACACGGATAGTCACACCTTGTACTGACACTGACAGCCAAACCTTGAACTGATGCTGACTGCCAGACCTTGAACTGATGCTGACAATCAAACCTTTTACAGACACAGACAGTCAAACCTTATACTGCCATGGACAGTCACACCTTGTACTGACACAGACAATCAAACCTTTTACAGACACAGACAGTCAAACCTTATACTGCCATGGACAGTCACACCTTGTACTGACACAGACAATCAAACCTTGTACTGACACGGACAGTCAAACCTTGTACGGACACTAACAGTCAAACTTTGTACTGACACAGACAGCCAAACCTTGTACAGACACAGACAATCAAACCACAGACAATCAAACATTGTACAGACACAGACAATCAAACCTTGTACAGACACAGACAATCAAACCTTGTACAGACACAGACAATCAAACATTGTACAGACACAGACAATCAAACCTGGTACAGACACAGACAATCAAACCTTGTACAGACAATCAAACTTTGTACAGACACAGACAATCAAACCTTGTACAGACACAGACAATCAAACCTGGTACTGACACGGACATTCAAACCTTGTAATGACACTGATAGCTAAAACTTGTGCTGACACTGACAGCTAAACCTTGTACTGACACGGACAGCCAAACCTTGTGTGACATTAAATAACTGAATAAGCACTGCAACAAATAGAGCCAGCAAACAACAGAACATATAAATACACCTTGAAGAGACTGAATAAAAAAAATCTTTACATGCAAGCAGATTGTAATCGCAAAGAAGATGAGAAATATTGTTTACTTTAACAGACACAATCAGACACATCCAGCTGTTGCTTCGCCAGCAGAAAACGAATATAGAAACATTAAATTAACTAAAATTGAAAATACAAACAGTGAGAGACATAAAACAAGACAACTAAAGTATCTGGTCATAATACGAGGTATAATACAACAATAAAAACCATGATTCACGGAACAAAACTGAAGGAACAGAGCAAGGGAATACAACAATATGGAAGAACATGGGAGACAAGATGGAGAAACTGACATGAATCAGTTTTGACATTGTGTACTGTCAGGATAAAAGATGAAACACACAGTAAACCTTTCATGTGAAGATAGCGTATTATGATGATGATAGATAGATAGATAGATAGAGATAGATAGATAGATAGATAGATAGATAGATAGATAGATAGATAGATAGATAGATAGATAGATAGATATCTGCTATGGCTTTTTAAAAAATGTCCAGGTGCCTACGAAAGTTGAGAGAATGCCATTTATCCCAAGCTTGTCGATAAACTTCACTACCACAGACTGTCGTGTTCTAACTTTCTTTCACAAATGTAAAAAAAAAAAAAAATGGCGCGGCAGGGGAGATTATTCATGTACGGAAGTTTCCATTTGACAGGAAGTGCCCATGGAATCTTGGAAGTGAACCAGTCGGAACAGTTTTGTTTCCCTGCTCTAGGCCACGCTGACAAACTGAAGACAGTGAAGAATTGAGGAAGACATTTTAAATAAAACATTTTAGCTGCCTCCTGCCAAAGACAGGAAATGTCACTTTGACATTGCATTTCAAGCTATATTTTTGCTGCATAGGGAGGGGGAGAGAGAGAGAGAGAGAGAGAGAAAGAGAGAGAGAGAGAGAGAGAAAGAAAAAGAGAGAGAGAGAATAAAGAATGTTAACTGATGTGCAAGATATATATATATATATATATATATATATATATATATATATATATATATATATACATACACTCAAGATTAAAAGATGACTTTCTGTTTTATAATTGTGTCTTGAAGACTTGTGTCAGAATGTCTTGTGTCAGAATGTCTTGTGTCAGAATGTCTTGAAGTGTTTGCATTCCTCCATCTTTCAGTTTTCTAGTATATTATGAGAGAGCTAATGTCTGTATAATCTCATAGTGCTGAGCTACAATAATGGAGGCTGCCTCTTGGTTTATGTCGACCATTTCTACATCCACAGTGTAAACGTTAAGTAATAAAGCTGTTCCTATTTTTCCCCTAGTTTATACATTCTACATCCACAGTGTAAACGTTAAGTAATAAAGCTGTTCCTATTTTTCCCCTAGTTTATACATTCTACATCGGCTGCAGCATTCAAGTTCTCCTGGGCATGTAATCACTCTGATTTATCTTCCACGACACTGGCCATGTAATTTTTTTTTTCTGCACAGGAAAGCCTTCCACAACAGATGATGTAGCACTAACACTAGTAGCAACACTAAAACTAGTAGCAACACTAAAACTAGTAGCAACACTAAAACTAGTAGCAACACTAAAACTAGTAGCAACACTAAAACTAGTAGCAGCACTAAAACTAGTAGCAACACTAAAACTAGTAGCAACACTAAAACTAGTAGCAGCACTAAAACTAGAAGCAACACTAAAACTAGTAGCAGCACTAAAACTAGTAGCAACACTAAAACAAGTAGCAGCACTAAAACTAGTAGCAGCACTAAAACTAGTAGCAACACTAAAACTAGTAGCAGCACTAAAAATAGTAGCAACAATAAAACTAGTAGCAACACTAAAACTAGTAGCAACAATAAAACTAGTAGCAGCACTAAAACTAGTAGCAACACTAAAACTAGTAGCAACACTAAAACTATTAGCAACACCCAAACTATTAGCAACACTAAAACTAGTAGCAACACTAAAACTATTAGCAACACTAAAACTAGTAGCAACACTAAAACTAGTAGCAACACTAAAACTAGTAGCAACACTAAAACTAATAGCAACACTAAAACTAGTAGCAACACTAAAACTAGTAGCAACACTAAAACTAGTAGCAGCACTAAAACTAGTAGCAACACTAAAAGTAGTAGCAGCACTAAAACTAGTAACAACACTAAAACTATTAGCAACACTAAAACTAGTAGCAACACTAAAACTAATAGCAACACTAAAACTAGTAGCAACACTAAAACTAGTGACAACAATAAAACTAGTAGCAACACTAAATCTAGTGGCAACACTAAAACTAGTAGCAACACTAAAAGTAGTAGCAACACTAAAACTAGTGACAACAATAAAACTAGTAGCAACACTAAATCTAGTGGCAACACTAAAAGTAGTAGCAACACTAAAACTAGTAGCAACACTAAAACTAGTAGCAGCACTAAAACTAGTAGCAACACTAAAACTAGTAGCAACACTAAAACTAGTAGCAGCACTAAAACTAGTAGCAACACTAAAACTAGTAGCAGCACTAAAACTAGTAGCAGCACTAAAACTAGTAGCAACACTAAAACTAGTAGCGACACTAAAACTAGTAGCAGCACTAAAACTAGTAGCAGCACTAAAACCAGTAGCAGCACTAAAACTAGTAGCAGCACTAAAACTAGTAGCAGCACTAAAACTAGTAGCAACACTAAAACTAGTAGCAACACTAAAACTAGTGACAACAATAAAACTAGTAGCAACACTAAAACTAGTAGCAACACTAAAACTAGTGACAACAATAAAACTAGTAGCAACACTAAAACTAGTGGCAACACTAAAACTAGTAGCAACACTAAAACTAGTGGCAACACTAAAACTAGTAGCAACACTAAAAGTAGTAGCAACACTAAAAGTAGTAGCAACACTAAAACTAGTAGCAACACTAAAAGTAGTAGCAACACTAAAAGTAGTAGCAACACTAAAACTAGTAGCAACACTAAATCTAGTGGCAACACTAAAAGTAGTAGCAACACTAAAACTAGTAGCAACACTAAAAGTAGTAGCAACACTAAATCTAGTAGCAACACTAAAACTAGTAGCAACACTAAAACTAGTAGCAACACTAAATCTAGTAGCAACACTAAAAGTAGTAGCAACACTAAAACTAGTGACAACAATAAAACTAGTGACAACAATAAAACTAGTAGCAACACTAAAACTAGTAGCAACACTAAAATTAGTAGCAACACTAAAACTAGTGGCAACACTAACCACTACAGCATCGCAAGACGACGCATGAGGAGAGAACTATTACAATCCTATATAGAGGCAATATTATTATATGACTGTGAAACTTGGACAGTCCAAAATAAAGATGACAAAGACAATGCAAACAACAGGGATGTGATGCAAGCAACAGGGATGTGGTGCAAGCAACAGGGATGTGATGCAAGCAACAGGGATGTGATGCAAACAACAGAGATGTGATGCAAGCAACAAGGATGTGATGCAAACAACAAGGTTGTGATGCAAACAACAAGGATATGATGCAAGCAACAGGAATGTGATGCAAGAAACAGGAATTTAATTCTCGAGAAAGATGAAATAAATACCCAGAACGGACAGAGAAACAAACGAAGGGGTAGCTAGAGAAGTTTCAGAACAAAGAAAACTCGTTACAATTATAATATAAAAAACAATCAAAATTTATTGCACATATCATGAGAAGATACAAGTTGGAGAACTTGGACATGTCATGAGAAGATACAAGTTGGAGAACTTGGACATATCATGAGAAGATACAAGTTGGAGAACGTGGACATGTCATGAGAAGATACAAGTTGGAGAACTTGGACATATCATGAGAAGATACAAGTTGGAGAACTTGGACATGTCATGAGAAGATACAAGTTGGAGAACTTGGACATGTCATGAGAAGATACAAGTTGGAGAACTTGGACATGTCATGAGAAGACAGAAGTTAGAGAACTTGAACATGTTATGAGAAAACAGAAGTTAGAGAACTTGAACATGTTATGAGAAGACAGAAGTTAGAGAACTTGAACATGTTATGAGAAGACAGAAGTTAGAGAACTTGAACATGTCATGAGAAGACAGAAGTTAGAGAACTTGAACATGTTATGAGAAGACAGAAGTTAGAGAACTTGAACATGTTATGAGAAGACAGAAGTTAGAGAACTTGAACATGTTATGAGAAGACAGAAGTTAGAGAACTTGAACATGTTATGAGAAGACAGAAGTTAGAGAACTTGAACATGTTATGAGAAGACAGAAGTTAGAGAACTTGAACATGTTATGAGAAGACAGAAGTTAGAGAACTTGAACATGTTATGAGAAGACAGAAGTTAGAGAACTTGAACATGTTATGAGAAGACAGAAGTTAGAGAACTTGAACATGTTATGAAGACAGAAGTTAGAGAACTTGAACATGTTATGAGAAGACAGAAGTTAGAGAACTTGAACATGTTATGAGAAGACATAAGTTAGAGAACTTGAACATGTTATGAGAAGACAGAAGTTAGAGAACTTGAACATGTTATGAGAAGACAGAAGTTAGAGAACTTGAACATGTTATGAGAAGACAGAAGTTAGAGAACTTGAACATGTTATGAGAAGACAGAAGTTAGAGAACTTGAACATGTTATGAGAAGACAGAAGTTAGAGAACTTGAACATGTCATGAGAAGACAGAAGTTAGAGAACTTGAACATGTTATGAGAAGACAGAAGTTAGAGAACTTGAACATGTCATGAGAAAACAGAAGTTAGAGAACTTGAACATGTTATAAGAAGACAGAGAAACAGATAAAAAAAAAAGGAAAATCCACCGGAAAGAACGAACATTAATTTCAAAGGCTGAAGAATTGGTCATGGAGGCCTGTCTGATAGAGAGAGAGGCCTGTCTGATAGAGAGAGAGGCCTGTCTGATAGAGAGAGAGGCCTGTCTGATAGAGAGAGAGTCCTGTCTGATAGAGAGAGAGGCCTGTCTGATAGAGGGAGAGGCTTGTCTGACAGAGAGGGAGGCATGTCTGACAGATACAGAGGCCTGTCTGAAAGAGGGAGATGCCTGTCTGATAGAGAGAGAGAGGCCTGTCTGATAGAGGGGGATGCCTGTCTGATAGAGGAAGATGCCTGTTTGACAGAGGGAGAGGCTTATCTGATAGAGGGAGGCCTGTCTGATAGAGAGAGATGCCTGTCTGATAGAGGGAGAGGCCTGTCTGATGGGACTATCTGATAGAGAGAGAGGCCTGTCTGATAGAGAGATGCCTGTCTGATAGAGGGAGAGGCCTGTCTGATGGGACTATCTGATAGAGAGAGGTCTGTCTGATGGAGAAAGATGCCTGTCTGATAGAGGGAGAGGCCTGTCTGATGGGACTATCTGATAGAGAGAGGTCTGTCTGATAGAGAAAGCTGCCTGTCTGATAGAGGCCTGTTTGATGGGACTATCTGATAGAGAGATGCTTGTCTGATAAAGAGGCCTGTCTGATGGGACTATCTGATAGAGAGAGGCCTGTCTGATGAGGCCTGTCTGATAGAGAGAAAGCTGTCTGATAGAGGAAGAGGCCTGTTTGATGGGACTATCTGATAGAGGCCTGTCTGATAGAGAGAGGCCTGTCTGATAGAGGCCTGCCTGATAGAGAGAGGCCTGTCTGATAGAGAGAAAGCTGTCTGATAGAGGGAGAGGCCTGTCTGATGGGACTATCTGATAGAGAGAGGCTTGTCTGATAGAGAGAGGCCTGTCTGATAGAGAGAGGCCTGTCTGATAGAGAGAAAGCTGTCTGATAGAGGGAGAGGCCTGTCTGATGGGACTATCTGATAGAGAGAGTCCTGTCTGATAGAGAGAGTCCTGTCTGATAGAGAGAGGCCTGTCTGATAGAGAGAGGCCTGTCTGATAGAGAGAAAGCTGTCTGATAGAGGGAGAGGCCTGTCTGATGGGACTTATCTGATAAAGAGAGGCTTGTCTGATAGAGAGTGGCTTGTCTGATAGAGAGAAAGCTGTCTAATAGAGGGAGGCGAAGAAAGAAAAAAAACATAATAACTCAGCCGACTGACCAAGTTGCATGGAGAAGAAAATGCTTTTGTACTGACTAGAAACGCCAAGGATGGCACAAGACGGAGATGATGCATGATCTCCAGAGTTCCCCAGCGCTGTAGCTAATGAATGAATAAAATCAACGTCTTGAAAGACTTTACTTTTGGCCACACTCTTGGTTGTTCCAGGACCAACCCAAGTCTGCCAGAAAGAGAAGAGAAAACAGAAGCAGCAGGTAGAGAGAAAATTAGTCCTGCCTGTAGCAGCAGGTGGAGAGAAGATTGGCCCTTCCTGTAGCAGCAGGTAGAGAGAAGATTGGCCATGCCTGTAGCAGCAGTTAGATAGAAGATTGGTCCTGCCTGTAGCAGCAGGTGGAGAGAAGATTGGCCCTTCTTGTAGCAGCAGGTAGAGAGAAGATTGGCCATGTCTGTAGCAGCAGTTAGATAGAAGATTGGTCCTGCCTGTAGCAGCAGGTAGAGAGAAGATTGGTCCTGCCTGTAGCAGCAGGTAGAGAGAAGATTGGTCCTGCCTGTAGCAGCAGGTAGAGAGAGATTGGTCCTGCCTGTAGCAGCAGGTAGAGAGAAGATTGGTCCTTCCTGTAGCAGCAGGTAGAGAGAAGATTGGTCCTTCCTGTAGCAGCAGGTAGAGAGAAGATTGGTCCTGCCTGTAGCAGCAGGTAGAGAGAAGATTGGTCCTGCCTGTAGCAGCAGGTAGAGAGAAGATTGGTCCTGCCTGTAGCAGCAGGTAGAGAGAGATTGGTCCTGCCTGTAGCAGCAGGTAGAGAGAAGATTGGTCCTTCCTGTAGCAGCAGGTAGAGAGAAGATTGGTCCTGCCTGTAGCAGCAGTAAGAGAGAAGATTGGTCCTGCTTGGAGCAGCAGGGAGACAGAAGATTGGTCCTGCTTGTAGAAGCATCGCCCACATCTGAAATGACTGAAGAAGATAACATTTCATTCTTGTGTTTGTAGTTCTACTCCTGAGTACGTGCACGGAGATGCAGACTGGTGTCTCTTATGTATAAAGTGCCCATATTTTTCCGCAAATCAAAGCGGGACACCCCCTCCCCCTCCCCCAAAACAAAATTTAAAAATATAAAACTGACGCTGGCTCAAACATTTCCCGCCTTCAAACTTTTCCAGTAACTCTGCGATTGGTTAATTTAGTCACGAGGAAGATAACTATAGTCTGATTGGTTCAACGTTTCTAGAATAATTGAATATCGTTTTCTGATGCAACCAATTAATGCCTACCACAAATGTCTATCAAATTAAAAATAGAATAATAAAAACTTCTGATCTATTAGGTTACCCATCGACGTTTCAAAATTAATGGATTTTTTTTTGTTTACAGATTTTATTAATCTTTAAAAGTTAGCAGGCTCAAAGCAGGACATTTGTGCGTCCCGCCAGGACTTTCAGCAAAGGCGGGACACAAGTCTAAAAAGCGGGACTGTCCCACCGGGACGTATGGTCACCTTACTTATGTAGACTTCGATCTGGACGGGTTTATGAACACTATCACTGCTCTTACTTATGTAGACTTCAACCTGGACGGGTTTATGAACACTATCACTGCTCTTACTTATGTAGACTTCAACCTGGACGGGTTTATGAACACTATCACTGCTCTTACTTATGTAGACTTCAACCTGCACGGGTTTATGAACACTATCACTGCTCTTACTTATGTAGACTTCAACCTGGACGGGTTTATGAACACTATCACTGCTCTTACTTATGTAGACTTCAACCTGCACGGGTTTATGAACACTATCACTGCTCTTACTTATGTAGACTTCAACCTGCACGGGTTTATGAACACTATCACTGCTCTTACTTATGTAGACTTCAACCTGCACGGGTTTATGAACACTATCACTGCTCTTACTTATGTAGACTTCAACCTGCACGGGTTTATGAACACTATCACTGCTCTTACTTATGTAGACTTCGATCTGGACGGGTTTATGAACACTATCACTGCTCTTCAAGTGACGCATGAACTCTCTAACATTGTCACTGCTTTCAAGTCAAGTGAAGAGTAAACTCTCTAATATTGTCACTGCTTTCAAGTCAAGTGAAGTGAAGCATAAACTATCTAACATTGTCACTGCTTTCCAGTGAAGTGAAGAGTAAACTCTCTAATATTGTCACTGCTTTCAAGTCAAGTGAAGAGTAAACTCTCTAACAACATTGTCACTGCTTTCAAGTCAAGTGAAGTGAAGCATAAACTATCTAACATTGTCACTGCTTTCCAGTGAAGTGAAGAGTAAACTCTCTAACATTGTCACTGCTTTCCAGTGTAGTGAAAAATAAACTCTCTAACATTGTCACTGTTTTCCAGTGAAGTGAAGAGTAAACTCTCTAACATTGTCACTGTTTTCCAGTGAAGTGAAGAGTAAACTCTCTAACATTGTCACTGTTTTCCAGTGAAGTGAAGCATACATTTTCAAACTTAGTGAAAATGCTGGCATCGGTAGAAGTTGTAGGGAATAGAGAAAAAATTTAGGGTCGAAACTACTCGTCAGTGCTTAGTTATTTGAAAATCTCCCGCCACGAAATGTGAAATATGGAACACCAAAATACCAAGTGTAATGTATTTATTCCAAAACAAATCTCCATGCAACCTTAAACTACGACAGCCGAAGACGGGCAACTGATGTGAGTAAATGAGCAGGCGAAAAATCAGACATTACAAGAGTCGATTCGAGAATAATGCTATGCCCAAACTAAAGGGGGTGGGGGAGGAGTGAAAGAAGGGCAAGGGGAAAAGAAGAGAGAAGAGTAAAACAGGTGAGGAAAGAATTATCACAGCGTCATTAAAAGTAAAACGTAACAGGAAAGAACTATCACAGCATCTTTAGGAGTAAAATACAACAAGACAGAATTATCACATCCTCGTGGATGTATGTATGTTCCAACATCACAGAGGAACACCTGGAGCAATGTCAGCCAAACTTTATACACACATGATTTATAATCTGGAAATGTCTAATGAGCAAGATACCCCTATCTCACCTAGGGATGGGATGGGAAGGGGGTGATATACTACCTACTAATTTCAAGGAGGATATAGCGGTGCTTGTCTAAGAGCAGCATTTGTAGCCTCCCATGGGAAGTCCAAGTAATTTTGATCTCTTTTTGTTTTAATTATATTTGTAAAAATAAATTTTAACTTTGTTTTCTCCTTGTGATTGTATTAGCTTTTTCTTGTGTTCTATGGTATATTTCATTGCTCAGTGACAGCGTGCCGTTTTCTTTTTTTTTCAAATTAGCTTTTCAAATTAGGGAGAGAGAGAGAGAGGAAGAGAGAGAGGGGAAGGGAGAGAGAGGGAAGGGAGAGAGAGGGAAGGGAGAGAAAGGGAAGGAAGAGAGGGGAGCGGGAAAGAGAGAGAGGGAAGGGGAGAGAGAAAGGGAGGGAGAGGGGAGAGAGAGAAAGGAGAGAGGGAGGGAGAGGGAGCGAGAGAGAGGGAGAGAGAGATTTGAGATAGATTTGAGATAGCCATGTTTCTCCCCTGGACAACTTTATGTTGCATGCTCGAGGGTGGGTTCACCCAAGAATTTACTTATTCCTGCTCCTGGAGGTGAAACTAAAAATGTTGTTTATAATCAAGTTTTAAATTAAATTAATATTATTGTGAATGTTTAAAATTATACCTTTAAATATCTGTAAATGAAATTAATTCGATATTACACTATAGATAGAATTCATTCCTTTTCCTGTCTAATAGACGATTGGGATGAATAAATATCCGGGAAACGCTGGGTAATACGACAAGAGAGATTTTCCGCAGCATCATTAAGTATAAAATACGACAAAAGAGATTTACCGCAGCTTCATTAAGTATAAATTATTTCGGAATTTCTGTGTCACGACCTCGTTTCTTTCCGGGTGTCACGATCCCTCGTGTCTACGGAACAGTTACTAATGACTATGCCAATAAACACCGTTTTTGGGTTGAGAGTTGGCAAAGTTGGTTAGTACACTGTTCTCTCTTGGCTAGTCGGCTGATCGTCCTACCATAGTCCAAGTTCGAATCCCAGGTAATTCTCTTGTGATTTTTCTTTCTCTCACGTCTCACAAAAGTGCTTTGTCTACGATTTTTTCGAGATCTAATCCTACAAAACCGTGTTCTCTTCTTTTACATTAAGTATAAAATACGACAAGAGAGATTTACAATATCCACATTAAGTGTAAAATACGACAAGAGAGATTTACCATAGCCTCAGTTAGTGTAAAATATGACAAGAGAGACATTACAACATCAGAAATAACAAGTGTGGGACACAAGATTTCTTCGTCTCTTTTTTTCTTTGTTTCACCTCTGAGAAAATTCTATTCCTCTATTCTCCCTCCATCTCCTCTCTCCTTCTCTCAGGCGCACACACAGAGATACACACAGAGACACACATACACGTCATTATTGTGTGTAAAATGCTGAAGTTACAGTCACAAGCATGTCCTGTTTGTAGAGCCACATAATAATCACTATACCCACCACAACAACAACTATAATCACACCACAGCAGCCACCACCACTACAACAATTAAAACCACCCATACCAACCAGTAGAATAGCCACAACAAATACTATAATTACACCACAACAACCACTATAATCAAATCACAACAATCATTGTAAACGTTACTGCAACCACTGTAATCACATCACAACAACCATATAATAACAACAACACCGTTAAAACCACTACAGTTATCACAGCAACCACTATAATCAAGCCACAACAACCTCTGCAACAGCCACAACAACCACTACATCACATGTCAGCAACCACTATAACCACCGCACCAACCACTAAAACCGCCACAACCACTACATCATATCATAATAACCACTATAATCTCATCACAACAACCACTATGATCACACCACAATAACCTCTATAACCACCACAAACCACTAAAAACCACAGCTGTAGCATGGCCTTGTAAGTAATGATTATAGTTGTCATTATTATTATTATTAATGAATATGACTTTGAAAATATACCGTAAATAAAATAGTAACATCGAATAGCGACAGAGAAAAGTAGGTAGGAAAGGAAGAGAAAGGTATAAAACTTCCATGACACTAGAACAAGACGCGGACAAAAAGACGAGACTCAGTGACTCTGAGATATAGGTAATACAAAGGAAGGACGCCAGAAAGTAGGACGGTCCAGTGAAAACAAAGCGCTGACTGGACGTTGACATGTGTAAACAAAATAGAAAAGACGAATAGAAAAGGCAGACACAATGAAAAGCGAGGACACAATAAAATCTCCGACATGAAAGAGCAAGGTAATGACTTAGGTAAATAACAATTGTATAGACACGACTGACACCCGATAGGACGCTATTGCGCGGGGTTTTTAAATAAAGGAATGACCAACTGGATGACCAATTAAATATTTAGAGGCGTGGACTATTGGACAATTGACTTACAAGAGATAAGTCACAGGGCAGTTTGAATGACAGACAATCAGAACGCTCATGGGAACCAGTGGACATCTGAAGGGTGGAGCCAAAATCTTATATCTTATATCCTTCCCGTGCCGTTAAACATCACATAGGGCTCGCAAAGTAGTTCGCCAATTTTTCCTGTCTTCGGCGAGTCTTTCAACCTCATCAAAGGATTTTATGCCTGTTAATTTGGCCTCTCTTAATAATGTCCTCTTCAGAGTTTCCAGCGGTCTGCCTCTTTTTCTTCGGCCTGTTGTGTTCCACTTGATAGCTTGTTTTGGGATTCTCTGATCATTTCTTCTCATCAAGTGACCAACATATATCCATCTCCTTTTTCTGATCACCCATGAGACTGGTTGTTGTTCAGTCATCTGTCTTATCTCTGCATTGTTCTTGAATTCATTCCACTTGATGCCGAGTATTTTCCTTAGGCATTTGTTTTCAAAAGAGTCTAATTTCTTTTCTATTTCTTTAGTTGTTTTCCAGCTTTCGCATGCATAAATGAGGGTGGATATTACATTTGAATTGAATAGTCTTAACTTGGTTTTTGTGTTTATCCGAAGAGCTCATTCGTCGGCCCCAAACATGTGACATGAGCCAAAATACTTACTGGTTAATCCATGAAGCTGGACTTGAAGATAAAAAGGCGAGCGGAGAGACAGTGAGAAACGAAGGAGGACGAAGAGGTACGGAAGTCCTGGAGAGAGAAGACTGAGGAGGGGGCCTGAAGACGGAAGAACAGACAATCAGAAAACCAAGTAGGAAGAACCAAGAAGTTCGGAAGTAGAGAAGAGGAAGAAGTACGGAAGTAGAAGAGACAGAGGAGGGAGATCGTCAGAACACCGTCGGTCCGGCAAGTAGCGACTGACCAGGACTGCAAGAAGGATGGTCAGTGCACGTGGACAGTCAAGAGTGAAGAAAGAAGGTCCGACCAGAACAGCCGAGAAGCCATCAGATGAGAGATAAGAACAGAAGTCCAGAGAAGAGGCAAGTAGACTTTGCTCGTTAGTACATTGCGATTGAGAGACGGCAGAGGAAGATCGTCAGAAGAAATCAGGAGACAGACAAGCGAAGAAAGAGGACGAGACGATATAAAATCTGAAGTATTGTTAGACGGAAGATGGTTTTCAAATGATTCAAGTGATTACGAAGAACTGATACTTTTGAAACTTTGAGTACAGTGATTTTAGACAAGAAACTAGCTGACCACGTGTTGCAGATGTGATATAATACTGAGATAGGAAATATTCTCGTATCAAGGGTAGAATATTGTGAAGTTGAGAAATTGAGAAATGCTGCATGTAGAATATGACAGAGTTTGATATTGTGAACAGATGATTTAGTGTTTCAATCCAGTTGATGTAGTCGACAATACATCTTGAAATTATTCGTCAGAAATAAATAAATAAATAATGTAGAGAACATTTTCATCGGACTTGCTCCAGATTTAGTGAAGTGGTAAAGTTTTGTGAAACCTGTGATGTGTTAAT
Source organism: Achatina immaculata (assembly GCA_009760885.1). NCBI lineage: Eukaryota > Metazoa > Mollusca > Gastropoda > Stylommatophora > Achatinidae > Lissachatina > Lissachatina immaculata. The sequence continues at coordinate 22,449,849 of CM019713.1, read as the reverse complement.
CAAAGAGCATCTTTATCCGTCAATTCTATGACATGGAACTGTTCAGAAATATATGATTCACAAATGTCAGTATTATACAGCAACCAATATTGTACTATAATCGCCTCAAAACCACTATAATAACACCACAACAAATACCATGAGTACCACAGTAATATTAAAATCACATCACAACAGCCACATTAATCACCACCACAATAATCACTACAATCACCGCCACAATCTATACAACCACCACAAGAACCACCATAACCATTACCATAACAGTCATCGTGGAATTCGTGAGATTAAACAGGTAGTGCACTTTAAAAGATGCTTAAAATAGCAAATGTGGACACGCATGGCTAGATAACAGGAATGACAGTAAAATTGGATTTTTCACTACTTATGTCCCTTTAACCAACTCTCTCCTATACTTATTTAGCGTGAAAACGTGGACGTTACGAGAAAATAGAAAACATAAGGAAAAAAAAAAGAAGCGAGAATAAGAGACATTGACAAGAGAAAGACAGATATCAAAGCATCGAATTCAGATACTATTACAAGCCACGGAGTGGTAATGCGTTTGTTAGATGCTGTGAAATTAATCGACACAATGACCATTCGGGCTACCGTAGTTGTGTTGGTGTCGGTGTAAGTGACGTCACGACTCCCCCCCGGCTGGAGGCTCGCGCGAGCTCTCGTCGACTTCCGATACCTGCAACAGCAGACGTGATAGGACGGCCAAACTTTGCCATTATCATGCCGTAGTAGTTGTTGTTTTCCTTGCTACAGGCATCTTCACACACCGACCCAAATACCACATCACTACTGAAAGTTTATGAAACCACTTAATTTCATGATGGCAGGGCCTCGATTAGCGGATACGACAGTTTGTGTGTATTTACTGTTATTCCTGTCGGCACGGATACCCGAAGCGTGGCTGCTTCATGTGATACCTGGCTATGAGAACGAGAAAGGTAAGTACCCTCAAAGATAAGTGTCTTTTCTGTCTGTGCCTGCTGCCAGAGTTAAGTGTCTTTTCTGTCTGTGCCTGCTGCCAGAATTAATGGCACATTCGCGTTGACCTTGTCCCTCTGGCAAAAACTGCGCAACGAGTTCTCGTGGCGGACACACAAAAAACAGCTGAATCTTGTGGATGTATAACACACACACAAAGACGTGAGATTTTCTCACTACACGCATTTAGTGTGGCCCGTTTTTTTTTCAAAGTTTAGTTAGTGTGTCCTTTTTGTAGTTCATTTAGTGTGTCCCGGTTTTTTTTTAGTATGGTCCCGTAAACATATGGTTTTGTGTGGGTTGTTGTATGTAGGGCCCAGAGATACAGATCGAAGAGTTTTTCGAATCCCTTCCCAACGTATCGAAAGTTTCAGTATTCACCAGTTTCTCAGTCATTTCTGGTAGATAGTACAAGATGTTCTTATTTACGATAGAATTTCTAATTTACGATAGAATTTCTAATTTACGATAGATTTTCTAATTTACGATATATGAAGGATGGGGTACAGTCGCAGGGACTAGGCTGAGTTGTTGTGTTTTTGGTGGCCGTGACAAAAAATGTATGAAGAAATAACTTGAGAACAACTGGACAAGCGCATACACATATCTCGGAGAAACGGAGAGTTAGACAAGATTATTGTATAATAGAGAATTAGTCAAGTTTATGATTATATGTTGCAGAGTGGAGAAGTAGTCAAGTTTGTGATTATATCTGGGAGAGTGGAGAATTAGTCAGGTTAATGATTATATGTGGGAGAGTGGAGAATTAGTCAGGTTAATGATTATATGTGGGAGAGTTGTGTTGACCAGTGTCATTATTTCTCGTTGACCGCTCTTTGTCACATTCATGCGCTGTTTGTCACATTCATGCGCTGTTTGTCACATTCATGCGGTACACTTTATTAAGCCTTATAACTTGACTGTTTCTGTCAGAACTTGACTGCTTCTGCCAAGAACTTAATTGTTTCTGTCAAGAACATCACTGTAATATTGAAATAGCACGCAGGTAACATTTAAATTGTAGATAAACTGAGGGACATTCAAAAGAGGAAAAAGAGGAATCAGATGACAGAGGAGTGGCAGTGAAATCCTGAAAGATTTGAGGAAAAAAACTGTACAGGAGCATGGAGTTCTTCTGCCGTTATATCATACGAGAAAAAATATCGCTAGCGGTAAAGAGGAGAATAAACTGGTAAAGAAAGATAGAAAACTACACATTATACATCAGTGTCATTTGTAATAAGCTGAATATTCTTCTGTCCCGGTCCATAGAGCAGTAGGAGGGTGGGGGGGGGGGGGCAGAGCCCCGGTCTCCACAGCAGTAGGCGAACAGAGCGCCCCAGTCCCCAAAACAGCGGGGAACAGAGCCCTGATCTCCACAGCAGTAGGGAGCAGAGTGCGCTAATCTCCACAGCAGTAGGGAGCAGAGTGCGCTAATCTCCATAGCAATAGGGAGCAGTGCGCTAATCTCCATAGCAGTAGGGAGCAGAGTGCGCTAATCTCCATAGAAGTAGGGAGCAGAGTGCGCTAATCTCCATAGAAGTAGGGAGCAGAGTGCGCTAGTCTCCATAGAAGTAGGGAGCAGAGCACCCTAATCTCCACAAAAGCAATTGAAAACATTACAGAGAAGGTCAGAATATAGCATTATGATGTCGCTTATAATCCACATTGAAAACATACTGTCAGAAGATACGTGCAAATCTGTTGCTGGTAAAAATAACACTTGCACATCTGCTGCACAGTTTGAGGATGACAGAGAGCAGATTTTGGCTAATACCATCAACACTTCGACAATAAACTCTATTGATAACCTCAGACTGAGCTTTGCCTTCTACAGACATGATTAATATGACGTCAGAAAACGCTCATTGTGGTCCCGTGCTCACAAACTTGGGAAGCTTTGTATCATTTCTCTTAACGTTCAATTTCAGAGTATCACAAGACGGGTCTTAGCCTTCGTTGATGAAAGAGAACCTCACATTTTATCATCATTATTATAGTTTGTGAAGAAAACGTTGGGTTTTTTGAGTATTATTATTTAGGAAGAAAACTTCTCATGTAAAAACTATTTCTTTCATTCATTGTGAACTTTTTTTTTTGTCTTTGGACTTCTTTCTTATCTTTGGCATTATTATCTTTTTTGTTGTTTTTTTTGGTTGTTGCTGGTGTGAGCACTGCTAGCTGTGAGAGCATTGTTTGAACTAGGATGAGAGTAGAACAGGTAGCTTTGTGGGTCATTAAGAAATGACCCACACCTTTGTGTTATTCAGTACTCCACATTTCATCAGAACACACAATGTTCATGACTAGTTTAATTAGAGTAAGTATCAATGGTTATCATCATTATCATGTAGCGTGCCGTCTGTAGTTAGCTCACACGAGGCTAACTTTAAATTACAGAGACTGTTAACAAATATATCCTGCTTATAAAAGTGAGAAAGAAAGTTCTTGGGCAAGAGAGGGAAAAAGTCAAAGGGCAGGCATTTGTGGAACCCCCATGTGCCCTGGGCATTTAAGGTTCACAAAGAGCGAGAGAGAGAGAGAGAGAGAGAGAGAGAGAGAGAGAGAGAGAGAGAGAGAGAGTTTCTGTTAACAAATATATATTCTGTTTATAAACGTGAGATAGAAGGTTCTTGTTAACAAATGTAACTTGTTTATAAAAGTGAGGTAGAAAGTTTCACGAGAGAACTGCAGAAGCGCAGATTTTTATAAGAAAAAAAAAGTCCAGCAAAATAAAGGAACAGACAAAACAAAACAAGACAGAAATCTGTACTGTCTTTGATATGTAATATCTCCTCATGTCACCGCGCATGGCCAGGCCTGCTGTGATAACATTCTTGCTAATAATTTGAAGATAGTTGGTTGACGTCACTTGCTTCACAATTTCTGCTTTCTGATAACCCAAGAACTGCCTCGTGGAAACCGAACATCCAGCAGGTCCAGGGAAATATTTTATTTGTCTGTGAGTCCTGCCAGTGAAGGATATTGCCCACGACCTTGTGACCTTTTTCGCGTTACGTTACATTCAAGGTCGGCCGGATAATTACATCTCGTTTTAATTAGCGCAGTTCACGCGAGATACAGGCCGCGATGTGTTGTGTCTTCATTTTCCTGACCAAAGAGTTCGATTTTTACTTAATTTATTGTATGGCTCTAGCTTCAATTCTACTTCTTATCTTATTGTATCGCGCGCCAGTCCTTCCTCCTAGAATTCATTCTTTCTTCCACTCCATCTCTTTAATAGATTTAAAAAAAAAAAGATATGGTTAAAGTATTTTTGTCATGGCATGATGGTACCTGGGATGTGATCGTAGTGTCTGGAGTTTCATGGAGCTCTCAGTACACTTTGGTCAGCCCGACATCTTTCCTCTCACAACACTGGAAGTAACCAGGTACATATTTCTACAGCTTGGTGGTGGTGGGGGGTTGACACAGAGTTCTCTAGCCAGATTCGAACCACAGACTTTCGATATGATAGGCATGTGCACTAACCACTTCGCTACCCGGGCGCCTAGGCCGCTGGAAAAATATGGACACACGGAGACACCCACCTGCGGAGACACCCACCTGCGGAGACACCCACCTGCGGAGACACCCACCTGCGGAGACACACACCTGCGGAGACACCCACATCTTCCCTCACTGGCTATCATTAGGTACTGAGAGTTTACCTGATTATGACAGGCGGAGTAGACGAGCAAGATTCTCTTACAGGAAACCTCTGAACTGATAAAAGAAAGTTTAATCTGTCTAGTTTTCAAGTGGAGCCTTGACAGAAGCGTTTTACATGCGGGTAGAGCACATAAAGTGGATTCTACAGGAAAATATAAAGGCTGATAACTGGAACTATCACATCTTTTGTTGCAGTTTTGTTAAGTATCACTTCATTTAGTATCACAGCTATTAGTTCTCACACTCAGCTCGTATAAAAAATTAGGTCAGCAGTGTGTGTGCGTGTGTGTGAGATTATGTTTTATTTTGATCCCAGATGTGTGTGTTGTCTTATTTCTATTATCTTTTGTTGCATTTAATCCTGTTTTGTAAGGCTTTTCTGTATTAAGTTTTATCAAATGTTATTGTTCCTCTTCTTCTACATAAACTGACCTTTAAATCTATTCAGTAATTTTCTTTAATTAACTTTCCATTCTGTCAAATTAATTTTCTGAATTTTCTAAAAACTAATTATTTTTTTTTTTAATCGCTTAACAAAGATATTTTTATATTATGTCTTGTTTTTTCTACATAGTTCAGGGATACTTTATTTGTTTCTCTGCATTTTCTCGGTGAATGTTTTTGTTTTGTTTCGGGTATTGTTTGCAAAATTGTATTTTCGTGTTGCAGTATTTTTCAGCATGTATTTTTTGCTGCTAAAAATTGTGCTTAATCTGCGTGTTTTGTACAACTAAATTATTTTGTTTTTATTTTAAAATTCTGGTTTGTTTTGTGATTTTTTCTCTGGCTTACCTTATTAAAGGTAAGTTCCAGTTGTTGATCAGGTTAGACATGATCAAAATGCAGGTGTTTATCAGTTGTGACCGCTGACCGTATGTGAGGTAGAGAGTTCATGGGCCGTGGGTAACTTCTTAGCTAAACACTTTCATTCTCACAGAAACGGCCAACATGATATGATAATTGCCACAGAAACAACCAACATTTCACTGATAATTGCCACAGAAACAACCAACATTACACTGATAAATGCCACAGAAACAACCAACATTACACTGATAAATGCCACAGAAACAACCAACATTACACTGATAAATGCCACAGAAACAACCAACATTACACTGATAAATGCCACAGAAACAACCAACATTACACTGATAAATGCCACAGAAACAACCAACATTACACTGATAAATGCCACAGAAACAACCAACATTACACTGATAAATGCCACAGAAACAACCAACATTACACTGATAATGCCACAGAACAACCAACATTACACTGATAAATGCCACAGAAACAACCAACATTACACTGATAAATGCCACAGAAACAACCAGCATTACACTGATAAATGCCACAGAAACAACCAACATTACACTGATAAATGCCACAGAAACAACCAACATTACACTGATAAATGCCACAGAAACAACCAACATTACACTGATAAATGCCACAGAAACAACCAACATTACACTGATAAATGCCACTGAAACAACCACACTTCTCACCTACAACAGGTAACAAAAAAAGTGACAATGATTCATACAATCTTTTTGTGCACCAGAACTACAGTAGGTTTCTGTACGCCAGAAACAAGTCAGACAGTGTTGTACACATTAAACAACAGAGAAGCTAATGTACACAGTAAACAACAGAGAAGCTAATGTTGTACACTATAAACAACAAACTAATATTGTTTATTAGAAACACAAGAGACCACTGACTTTGTACACCATAAAGACAACAGATAACTAAGTAGCACGCTGAATGTAGAAAGTAAACTGAGCAGATTTCACAGACCACTCAGTAATCTTCACAAAGCACTAAGAAGCCAGTACATGAACAAACCATTACAAAAATAAGCAGGAAACAAAGTTACGAACACTCCCGCTAGTCCATTTTTTGCCTAGCTTTCCTTCAACAGGGTACACGTTGTAGATATCTCTTCTCATAGACTTGCCTTAGACTCTTAGATCTTGCAGGATAAGAATCATCCAAGCCGCAGACTGAGAGATTCGTATCTTCTTTAAAAAAAAAAAAATCTGTTGCTTGATGTGGGAAACTCCCTCTCTTTATCATTTGCGACCTCTTAAAAAAACCCAGCAACTTTTGGATGCTTTCTAAATCCTTAGTGGCCCAGACTTATGCTCTCCTAAGTCTGTCACGTGACTCTAGTTCCAGCCTGTGGTCTAAATGTAGGAGCTGTCACATCTAACACTGACTGTTCATGAGCTAAAAGAAGACTGCTTAAATCGCCATTAACTTTAATCGTGGTTAAAAATATCTACAGGTAGCTGTCACAGCGCCCTTTGACCGAGCAGTATTTCGCGCCTGGTCTCCTCCGCAGCCTACCTGTAAATTCCACGCATGCCTGCTCGCTGAAACGACATCTCTCCTCATCATTACGATCCCCCGCCCTCAGCCTGCTTGCATATATTCACACAAGCATGGCGAACACCCCCACTTTGCATGCTATTGTCTTTTCTTCACCCATTACAGTTCACAATGACCTGATTTACCATACCAAAATGGTATGTCATACGTTTAGAGCCGATTTACCATACCAGAATGGTATGTCATACGTTTAGAGCCGATTTACCATACCAAAATGGTATGTCATACGTTTAGAGCCGATTTACCATACCAGAATGGTATGTCATACATTTAGAGCCGATTTACCATACCAGAATGGTATGTCATACATTTAGAGCCGATTTACCATACCAGAATGGTATGTCATACATTTAGAGCCGATTTACCATACCAAATTGGTATGTCATGCTTTCTGAGCTGATGTGTCAGACCAAGATGGTATGTCATACCGTTTTAGGTTTTAAAAAAGCTCGGAGGATTTTGAAAAAAAAAAGGAAGAATTGTTAGTTTTTACTTTTGGCACCACCCCCCCCCCCCCCCCCCCCGTTTTTCCTCTTTATTTCTTTCTTTTAGTTTCTAACACTAGGTCGTTATTTCTTTCTTTTAGTTTCTAACACTAGGTCGTTATTTCTTTCTTTTAGTTTCTAACACTAGGTCGTTATTTCTTTCTTTTAGTTTCTAACACTAGGTCGTTATTTCTTTCTTTTAGTTTCTAACACTAGGTCGTTATTTCTTTCTTTTAGTTTCAAACAGTAGGTCGTTATTTCTTTCTTTTAGTTTCTAACACTAGGTCGTTATTTCTTTCTTTTAGTTTCTAACTATAGGTCGTTATTTCTTTCTTTTAGTTTCGTTCACCAGGTCATTATTTATTTGTTTTTTTTCCCATAAATCTAGTTCATCATTTCTTTCTTGCTTTCCAAGCATCTAATTTATCATTCTTTCTTTTCCTCCCACATGAAGCCCATCATTCTTTCTTTTTTTTTTTTCTTCCTACATCTAGGTTATTATTTCTTTATCTCCCCCTCCCCATCTAGGTCATTATTTCTTTGTCTCCCCCATCTAGGTCATTATTTCTTTATCTTCTCCTCTCCCTCATCTAGGTAATTATTTCTTTGTCTCCCCCATCTAGGTCATTATTTCTTTATCTTCTCCTCTCCCTTATCTAGGTAATTATTTCTTTGTCCCCCCTCCCTGATCTAGGTGATTATATTTCTTTGTCTCCCACCACCCCAAAAATCTACGTCATTATTTCTTTGTCTCCTCCCCCTCCCCCAAATCTAGGTAATTATTTCTTTGTCTCCTCCCCCCCCCCCCCAAATCTAGGTAATTATTTCTTTGTCTCCCCCTCAAATCTAGGTAATTATTTCTTTGTCTCCCCCCCCAATCTAGGTAATTATTTCTTTGTCCATCCCCCCTCCCTCAGGTCATTATTTCTTTGTCTTCCAGCCCCTCCCCCAGGTCATTATTTCTTTGTGTCCCCCCCTCCCCCATTTAGGTCATTATTTCTTTCCTTTTCTTCGTTTTACGTCCTCATTGGATGGGTTGTCGTTTTCTTTATTCAACGTAAAACAGGAAGACTGTAGTTTATGGCTGTGTTCTTGGTTTTCTTGACTTTGATCATTTAAATTTCCAAGCTGTTGTATAATTTATTTTTACTATCTAACATTATTATCGTCGCCATCATCATAATCACATGTGATGGAAGTGGTATGTATTCTTCCTCATAAATGTAGTTCCTTGTTTACCGTCACCTTATTTAGTGATTTTCGTTTGTGACCACGTCAGGTTGTGCGTTACTTTCTCATTAGTCTGTGCCATCTTTTTGCCTCTTTGTCCTTATATCTTTCATGCTTTATAACGTTTTGAAGATAGTCATTTCAGTGAATGTTGATTGTTTCACGTATTATAAGCTCTGTTTCTAGCTTTTCTATATATATCATAGTAGTCTGTTCCTAACTTATATATATCCTAGTATTCTGTTCCTAACTTGTATATATATCCTAGTATTCTGTTCCTAACTTGTGTATATCCTAGTAGTCTGTTCCTAACTTGTATATATCCTAGTAGTCTGTTCCTAACTTGTATATATCCTAGTAGTCTGTTCCTAACTTGTGTATATCCTAGTATTCTGTTCCTAACTTGTATATATCCTAGTAGTCTGTTCCTAACTTGTGTATATCCTAGTATTCTGTTCCTAACTTGTATATATCCTAGTAGTCTGTGCCTAACTTGTGTATATCCTAGTAGTCTGTTCCTAACTTGTATATATCCTAGTAGTCTGTTCCTAACTTGTATATATCCTAGTAGTCTGTTCCTAACTTGTATATATCCTAGTATTCTGTTCCTAACTTGTATATATCCTAGTAGTCCGTTCCTTTTTTTCTAGGGAACAAATTTTTGTTCATGACTCACATGAAGCAGGATAGACTTAGACTTGCGTATAATGTTGTGTAGGCTGTTACTATCAGTTGCAGATATAATGTTGTGTAGGCTGTTACTATCAGTTGCAGATATTATTATGTAACATCAGACACCGTGCCATTCTTCTGACGTTCAAGAACAGCCCGTAAGTCCCCACCCCCCACGTGCACTGTGTTCTGTTACACAGCCCAGGTCAGTCCGCGAATCTGACCCTGTTCTTAGAATCCTTAGACCAGCGGAGCTCTTTATCTACGTCGTGGACCTGCGAGCCAGCACTACACCTGTCCTAGCGTGTCAATGTTTAACCTGTCTTAATAGATCCTCCACCAGGTCTTAGCTTCCTACCCGGTTCTCGTATTTTTTTTTCTCTCGTCCTTGGCAGAAGTGATATGAACTATTATGCATAGCCATGTCTGTCTGTTGGCCAGGTCTTGTAGAGTCTACCCCTGTGTATTCCGGGTCTTTATAACCTTTTCACAAAGTAAACAAGGAGTCTTAAGAGGCTGTATTGAGGAGAGGTCGAGACAAGAACGAATAATAAAAGATTTTACTGTGTAGAAGGATGTGTAGCAAGATAAACAATTGTACCCGCCCTTTCGTCCAGTAAGAATTGCGCAGAAAGCCTGAGTGGTAGCGGAGCTTTCTCGGGTGAGGGTTTCTTGAGTTTGTAAGAAATCTTTTCACAGGTTTTTGTTTTGCGGATTGCTGTTGGGGCCAGGGCTTTGGCCTTTTGTTCACAAGCATGGTAAAAGTAGCTGACTATCCTAGGCCACCTATACAGAGAGGGGCCCCTGGCTTTACCCTTTTGTTCACAAGCATGGTAAAAATAGCTGACTATCCTAGGCTACCTATACAAAGAGGGGCCCAGGGCTTTACCCTTTTGTTTACAAGCATGGTAAAAATAGCTGACTGTCCTAGGCTGCCTATACAAAGAGGGGCCCAAGGCTTTACCCTTTTGTTCACAAGCATGGCTGACTATCCTAGGCCACCTATACAAAGAGGGGCCCCGGGCTTTACCCTTTTGTTCACAAGCATGGTAAAAGTAGCTGATTATCCTAGGCCACATATACAAAGAGGGGTTAGTGGCCTCATAGCTATTGCTGTAGTCCAACACGTCACGTGGTTCCTTGCCACTGACCTGTGACAACATCCTGTTGTAGGAAGCACAAAGAACAAACGAGGTTAGGTCATAACTGGTTCCGGTAGCCAGCCCTTGTCGTCGGCGCTAACATTTGTGCACGTCACTGACAAGACGAACATGTCTTATTTTTGTAACTAAAATATTATGTAAACCTAACATTGTACACGTGTAAACCAAATATTGTTCTTAAGTAAAACTAAACATTGTATATGTTCATTCATTCATTCATTCATTTGCATGTCCCTTACGGAACTTTGCCTCACTAACAGCTCTCCTGTAGGCCTCTCGGTTGTGAGCAAGATGGCCTACCGCTGATGCATCCATTTGCAGATCGTCAACGATGTCTTGCAGCCATCTTCGCCTTGGTCTTCCTCTCTTTCCCTTTCCCATTATACATCCTTCCAAGACGGGCTTCTCTAAATTATCATGACGTTTAATGTGTCCAAAATATTTAAGTTTTATCTCTTTAATCCTCTTTACTAGCCAGCCTTCTTCAATATTAAGCTCTTGTAGTATGGATATATTTGTTCTTTTTTTGTGTCCAAGATATTTTGAAGAACTCTTCTGTAGCATTTACATTCAAAGGCATTTATGTGTTTCTCAACTGTGTTTTTAAGTGTCCAGGTATTACTTTGCGATGGGAAAGATGCATGCCATTAAAAATCTTATTTATCAGAGCCAGTAGTGTATGAATGATTGATGAACACAAGTCTTCCGTAAGTGCTCAGTAATCAGGTTTCTTTTTTCAAGCCATGTACTTTTGGCGTGATTGCAGAGCCGCTTAATTTATAGATGTTTTAAGTCGTTTTTCCACACAAATCTGTGGCCCTTGACCTCATCCTCGCCTACGGATAGCTTCCTACTTTGCCTGGAACTCGTAAATAATTCATTTAGCTGTCGGATTTTTGCAGCTTTCAGTGTTTACGTTTTTCAAGCCAGCGGAAGCAACATCATATATCAAGGGTAGTCTAGATTTTGAAGCAGAGTACATGCACTGACATGCAGGATATTCGTGGGATTAGTTTCCTAGTTTTTTAAATTTTTCCTTTGACGGCAGCTCAGAGAATGCACAGTAATTAAAAGCTGTAGGAAGAGTTTCCTCCTTTTGTAACGTCTAAAAAGATGATAACGTTTTCAGAGAAGCGTCCGCTCATCGATGTCTGGACTCACTCTAGTCATGAGCTGCTTCAGAAAACTGCTGTCATTTATCTGGGAGAAGACGTGGACTGGGTAGTGGACCCCTGAGTGTAATTTGTTGCAGATTCAAGAAGGTGGGCTACTGACGTATTGTAGTTATAATCCAGACAAACCTGAACTGCTGACATATTGTAGTTATGACCAAGACAAACTCTGAACTACTGACATATTGTAGTTATGACCAAGACAAACTCTGAACTACTGACATATTGTAGTTATGACCAAGACAAACTCTGAACTACTGACATATTGTAGTTATGACCAAGACAAACTCTGAACTGCTGACATATTGTAGTTATGACCAAGACAATCTCTGAACTGCTGACATATTGTAGTTATGACCAAGACAATCTCTGAACTACTGACATATTGTAGTTATAATCCAAACAAACTCTGAACTGCTGACATATTGTAGTTATGACCAAGACGAACTCTGAACTACTGACATATTGTAGTTATGACCAAGACAAACTCTGAACTACTGACATATTGTAGTTATGACCAAGACAATCTCTGAACTACTGACATATTGTAGCTATGACCAAGACAAACTCTGAACTGCTGACATATTGTAGTTATGACCAAGACAATCTCTGAACTACTGACATATTATAGTTATAATCCAGATAAACTCTGAACTGCTGACATATTGTAGTTATAATCCAGACAAACTCTGAACTACTGACATATTGTAGTTATGACCAAGACAATCTCTGAACTACTGACATATTATAGTTATAATCCAGACAAACTCTGAACTGCTGACATATTGTAGTTATAATCCAGACAAACTCTGAACTGCTGACATATTGTAGTTATGACCAAGACAAACTCTGAACTACTGACATATTGTAGTTATGACCAAGACAAACTCTGAACTACTGACATATTGTAGTTATGACCAAGACAAACTCTGAACTGCTGACATATTGTAGTTATGACCAAGACAAACTCTGAACTGCTGACATATTGTAGTTATGACCAAGACAATCTCTGAACTGCTGACATATTGTAGTTACGACAAGACAAAGTCTGAACTGCTGACATATTGTAGTTATGACCAAAACAATCTCTGAACTACTGACATATTATAGTTATAATCCAGACAAACTCTGAACTGCTGACATATTGTAGTTATGACCAAGACGAACTCTGAACTACTGACATATTGTAGTTATGACCAAGACGAACTCTGAACTACTGACATATTGTAGTTATGACCAAGACAATCTCTGAACTACTGACATATTGTAGCTATAACCAAGACAAACTCTGAACTGCTGACATATTGTAGTTATGACCAAGACAATCTCTGAACTACTGACATATTATAGTTATAATCCAGACAAACTCTGAACTGCTGACATATTGTAGTTATAATCCAGACAAACTCTGAACTACTGACATATTGTAGTTATGACATAATCCAGACAAACTCTGAACTGCTGACATATTGTAGTTATAATCCAGACAAACTCTGAACTACTGACATATTGTAGTTATGACCAAGACAATCTCTGAACTACTGACATATTGTAGTTATAATCCAGACAAACTCTGAACTGCTGACATATTGTAGTTATAATCCAGACAAACTCTGAACTGCTGACATATTGTAGTTATGACCAAGACAAGCTCTGAACTACTGACATATTGTAGTTATGACCAAGACAAACTCTGAACTACTGACATATTGTAGTTATGACCAAGACAAACTCTGACCTGCTGACATATTGTAGTTATGACCAAGACAAACTCTGAACTGCTGACATATTGTAGTTATGACCAAGACAATCTCTGAACTGCTGACATATTGTAGTTATGACAAGACAAACTCTGAACTGCTGACATATTGTATATGACCAAGACAATCTCTGAACTACTGACATATTATAGTTATAATCCAGACAAACTCTGAACTGCTGACATATTGTAGTTATGACCAAGACGAACTCTGAACTACTGACATATTGTAGTTATGACCAAGACGAACTCTGAACTACTGACATATTGTAGTTATAATCCAGACAAACTCTGAACTGCTGACATATTGTAGTTATAATCCAGACAAACTCTGAACTACTGACATATTGTAGTTACGACCAAGACAATCTCGGAACTACTGACATATTGTAGTTATGACCATGACAAACTCTGAACTACTGACATATTGTAGTTATGACCAAGACAAACTCTGAACTGCTGACATATTGTAGTTATGACCAAGACAATCTCTGAACTACTGACATATTATAGTTATAATCCAGACAAACTCTGAACTACTGACATATTGTAGTTATGACCAAGACAAACTCTGAACTACTGACATATTGTAGTTATAATCCAGACAAACTCTGAACTACTGACATATTGTAGTTATGACCAAGACAAACTCTGAACTACTGACATATTGTAGTTATGACCAAGACAAACTCTGAACTACTGACATATTGTAGTTATGACCAAGACAAACTCTGGGCTGGACTACTCAGAAAGAGGAGGACTAGTCTGAACAAGTAGCACGTAAAGACAAAACATTCCGGGAAAAAAGCTTCAGTTTCTTAAAATGACAAGAAAGGACATGAAAAAAGAGCGTCCAGGTAGGATAAGAAGTTTTCTTCTCTACGTAACTGTCCTTAATCGCAGCAAACATGATAACGATGATGATGACGTATAACAGTTGTGTGTGAATTTCAAAATGGCCGGTATTAAAGTAACATTATCCAGACTTTTCCAGTAAGTCACCATCGTTTTCTCTTTTCTATGACTTTACATACAATGATGCGGAGCCATATATTGATATAACACTACAATGATGCGGAGCCATATATTGACATAACACTACAATGATGCGGAGCCATATATTGACATAACACTACAATGATGCGGAGCCATATATTGACATAACACTACAGTGATCTGGGGCCATATATTGACATAACACTACAATGATCCGGGGCCATATATTGACATAACATTACAATGATGCGGAGCCATATATTGACATAACACTACAATGATCCTGGGCCATATATTGACGTAACACTACAATGATCCTGGGCCATATATTGACATAACACTACAATGATCCTGGGCCATATATTGACATAACACTACAATGATCCAGGGCCATATATTGACATAACACTACAATGATCCTGGGCCATATATTGACATAACACTACAATGATCCTGGGCCATATATTGACGTAACACTACAATGATCTGGGGCTATACACTGACATAACACTACAATGATCTGGGGCCATATATTGACATAACACTACAATGATCTGGACCCATATATTGACATAACAGTGATTTTGTATAAGACTGCGGACGTCTTAAGGTTTTGTTGCACAGAATGCCTGTTATTTTTCCAGAAGTACTGTCTTCCATCATGTTATTCTCTGCATTATTTATGTCTGTGCTTTGAATCAGATGCTACTAATCCGCTTAAGTGATGAAATTTATGGTTTTTAAGATTCGTCTAGCGCTCATTATTCTGAGAACCCATTTTCTAGGGATTTTTTTTTCTTCTGACAGTCGGAAATTAAGACCCATTTTGTTTTATGTACGTTCTCTTATTCTGATATCCGTTATTTTTAAAACTTTAAACCAGAAAGTACGAGGTTAAATATCTCTCATGACCCTCCAGTGCCCAAGACACATGGGGCAGCTGATAACAAGAGACGTCATTATCTTCTTGGCTGTCTCCCATATCAGTCTTTCGTAAACCAGTCCTCTCCGTGTCTCTTCGGCTCGTCCCATGCTTATTTTACCCCGTGGAGTCCACATCGAAACTGTTGGCGGTAGGGACTCCGCTGTCATTCTCATAATGTGGCAAATATGAGTTTAAATGCGTTTCTTTATATTTGCCTTATACATTTCTTAACGAAGAAGTGAAATGTTACTTTATATCAGTGCTTCCCAAGCTCTTACCAGAAGCTGTGGTGGCCGTCCCCACCTCATCCTCAGAACTCGGTAGTGAATTGAGAATCTTCACATATTTCTAATGTTCTACATTCACATATTTACATATTTCTTATGTTCTACATTCACATATTCCCATATTTCTGATGTTCTGCATTCACATATTCACATATTTCTAATGTTCTACATTCACATATTCACATATTTCTAATGTTCTACATTCACATATTCACATATTTCTGATGCTCTACATTCACATATTTCTAATGTTCTACATTCACATATTCACATATTTCTAATGTTTTACATTCACATATTTCTAATGTTCTACATTCACATATTTACATATTTCTAATGTTCTACACGATCCTGACTTGCTCCAAGAACTATCTCGGGACCGTTCCGGGGGGGGGGGGCTATTTTGGGAATCAGTGTTGTAGATCACTATCACAAGCTGTCATGGCTAATAATAAGATCAGTGTTGTAGATCACTATCACAAGCTGTCATGGCTAATAATAAGATCAGTGTTGTAGATCACTATCACAAGCTGTGATGGCTAATAATAAGATCAGTGTTGTAGATCACTATCACAAGCTGTCATGGCTAATAATAAGACCAGTGTTGTAGATCACTATCACAAGCTGTCATGGCTAATAATAAGACCAGTGTTGTAGATCACTATCACAAGCTGTCATGGCTAATAATAAAATCAGTGTTGTAGATCACTATCACAAACTGTGATGGCTAATAAGAGGAGAAAGTTAGTATGTCGCCATTATTTTCAGCAGAAACAAACTTTCAAAACCACTCTCTATCAGATCATCCTCTGCTTGTTTCTAGTTACATTTGTTACATCCATGCCTGTCTTACAGTTACAAGAAAGAAAAGGGAGAATCTCATGTTTAGAAAGAATATTCAGACCAAGAAGACAAATAATTATGCTGCATCATTTAGTGTTTGGTTACTGCAGAAATGTCTTGTTGTTTCCTGTCACAAATGTCTTGCTATTTATCTCTACAAATGTCTTATTGTTTCTTTCTACGAATGTCTTATTGTTTCTTTCAACAAATGTCTTATTGTTTCTCTCTACAAATGTCTTATTGTTTCTCTCTACAAATGTCTTATTGTTTCTCTCTACAGGTGTCTAATTATTTCTCTCTACAAATGTCTTGTTCTTTCTCTCTACAAATATCTTATTGTTTCTCTCTACAAATATCTTATTGTTTCTCTCTACAAATATCTTATTGTTTCTCTCTACAAATATCTTATTGTTTCTATCTACAAATGTTTTGTTGTTTCTTTCTACAAATGTCTTATTGTTTCTCTCAATAAATGTCTTGTTGTTTCTCTCCACAAATGTCTTATTATTTCTTTTTACAAATGTCTTATTGTTTCTCTCAACAAATGTCTTGTTGTTTCTCTCCACAAATGTCTTATTATTTCTCTCCAGAAATGTCTTATTGTTTCTCTCCACAAATGTCTTGTTATTTCCTGCCAAATGGAAAATGTTTTTTTAAAAAAAATTTCCTTGACATTTTGTTTCAGCCTAATTAAGCTGCGTCAAGTTTTGTTGTCAGTCAGGTCACACAACTCGTGACCTCCTCTTTATATAACACCACAGTGCTGTTACAAAAATGTGCTTTCCTCTTTGGTAATGAAGTTATAAGCCCGTTAAAGAGCGGTGCCTGTTAATGAGTCGTGCCGCGGTGGTGTAGTGGTTTGTGCACTTACCTGGCGATCAGAAGGTCCCTGGTTCAATTTCGCATTCGGGCGGATTTTTTTCGGGCGGACCCGCACCTGGGTCAACAGCGGCAAAAATTGGGTACCTGGGGCTTCCCTAGGACAACAAAGACAGCGAACACAGGTGCTGACATCTCTACCTGGGGCTTCCCTAGGACAACAAAGACAGCGAGCACAGGTGCTGACATCTCTACCTGGGGCTTCCCTAGGACAACAAAGACAGCGAGCACAGGTGCTGACATCTCTGCCTGGGGTTTCACTAGGAAAACAAAGACAGCGAGGACAGGTGCTGACATCTCTACCTGGGGCTTCCCTAGGACAACAAAGACAGCGAGCACAGGTGCTGACATCTCTACCTGGGGCTTCCCTAGGACAACAAAGACAGCGAGCACAGGTGCTGACATCTCTACCTGGGGCTTCCCTAGGACAACAAAGACAGCGAGGACAGGTGCTGACATCTCTACCTGGGGCTTCCCTAGGACAACAAAGACAGCGAGGACAGGTGCTGACATCTCTACCTGGGGCTTCCCTAGGACAACAAAGACAGCGAGCACAGGTGCTGACATCTCTGCCTGGGGTTTCACTAGGAAAACAAAGACAGCGAGGACAGGTGCTGACATCCTTATTCGGGGTCTCCCTATGAAAACAAAGACAGCGAGGACAGGTGCTGACATCCTTATTCGGGGTCTCCCTATGAAAACAAAGACAGTGAGGACAGGTGCTGACATCCCTACCTCAAATGCTGTAGTAGCCTAGAAATGTGAAGGCACTAACACTTCATACACATGCTACAGGAGTTAGATTTAAAGAGAGATGGGAGACCCGCAGTGCCTGACTATTATGCTGAATATATTGAAAGAGAGATGGGAGACCCGCAGTGCCTGACTGTTATGCTGAATATATTGAAAGAGAGATGGGAGACCCGCAGTGCCTGACTATTATGCTGAATATATTGAAAGAGAGATGGGAGACCCACAGTGGCTGATGATTATGCCGAATATCGGAAGCAGTGTGGAGGTAGATGAGAGAGGGGACAGTGTTTCTCGGAAAAGGACACTTTTGAAATTCTCCACAAGAACGTGTCATGCCTCATATACAAGAGATGAATGTAAGAATTGTTTTGTTAGTTCTCTTTAAGTTGTACAAGGGGAAGGTCATTTTATTTTGAGCGATGTGAAGAGTACATACAGTGAAGATAATAGTTTTAATGTGATCTTAATGTGGCTGCTGATTTCTATAGCGTCTCTTGTGCTTGTTTCTTGTAATACTCTGATTTTGTAGCCCCATGTAAACATATTTATCTAACCAAGAATGTTTGTTGACTGCTGCACAAATAAAGCGGTCATGTTCCATTTAACCAAGGGGAAGGTTTCAGTCTTGTTCCGTTAATAACAGCAATACAACTAGATTAATATAGTCTCTCTCTCTCTCTCTTTCTCTCTCCCTCTCTCTCTCAAATCCCAGACCAAGATTACATTAACAGGTAATTACTGGTTTGACGTGTATGTTGTTGTTGTTGTTTGTTGTTGTTGTTATTCCGCAGAAATAGTTATTGAGAAAAATCTCTTAAAAACAGTGTTCATGAGTCAGGTTAACAGTGAAGTCATCGGAAGTCCAGTTTTTGTATACGTATCTCCACTCTGATTGTGACACGGGCCATGAGTTATTAATAGCAGACATGAAGATAAAGATGAAAAAGATAGTTATGGGATCAAGACCACTCCGCTTTGACCTTACAAATATACCAGAGCAATACGGTATAGAAGTGAAGAACCGTTTCGAAATCCTGATAGCTGTACAGGAGGAGATGACACCAGATGAATTGGCTATGCAGGCCAAAGATATCTTAGTAACAACAGCTAAAGACATGGTTCCAGTAAAGAAAACACAAAAGAATAGATGGATCACAGCGGGTACACTATAACTGATAAAACAATGTAGAGAAATGAAGACGCAGTGGAAAGTGACAAACAACAACAAAGATAAATATAAAACTTTAACAAAAGAAGTACGAAGAAACATAAGAAAAGAAAAAAAAAACAATACATACAAGATTGTTGTGAAAGAATAGAAGAACATCAGAAGTGTGGAAGAGATAGTGAAATGTTTAAAGAAATGAAGACATTGACGAGAAATGTCACACCTAAGCTAAATTTAATTTGTGATGAGATGGGGAATACCCTGACAGAGACAGAGGAAATTCTAGAAAGATGGAAGGAATATTGCAAAAGAATGTATGAAACAACCGACTGTGGAAGCAGAAATCAACAGTGTGAATTATTATTGGAGGAGAAAGAACCCGAACCGACAATGGAAGAAGTTTTATGGGCAATAAAGAATCTGAAAAATGGTAAATCACCAGGATGTGATGAGATAACAGCTGAATTTATTAAAGCAGGAGGAAAGGAGTGTGCAACAATCTATCATGCACTATGTAAAAAGATATGGCATTCAGGTGTTTGGCCAAAAGAATGGAAAAGAACTGTATTCATACCACTGCCAAAAAAGGGTAACCTGAAATTATGCACCAACTACAGAACTGTTGCCCTGATTAGTCATGCCAGTAAAATTCTGTTAAAAATCATAATGGGTAGACTTCGAAAGAAAATAGAAGAAGAAGTCAATATGGTCCAAGCTGGTTTCAGGCAAGGAAGAGGATCAAGAGATCATATATTCAATCTAAGATTGATAATAGAGAAATGCAGAGAGTTTAATGTGAATCTATATTTATCCTTTATAGACTACTCAAAGGCATTTGATTGTGTACAACACCAGAAACTTTGGGAAATAATGGAAAAAATGGGATTTCCAACACATTTGATACAATTAACATCACTGCTGTATCTAGACCAACAAGCAGCAGTAAGAATAAATGGTGAAACAAGTTGGTTTGACATAAAACAAGGGGTCCGTCAGGGGTGCATATTGTCACCCTACTTATTTAACTTGTATACTGAAAATATAATGAGGAATGTTAGAGAAGATGTAGACAAAGAATATTACGATGCCATAACAGTTGGAGGTTATGAAATACCAGAGATTAGATATGCTGATGACACAGTATTGCTGTCCACAACACAAAAAGGAATGGAAAAACTAATTATGTCAGTCCGCAAGAACAGCGAAGAGCAGAACCTCTATCTTAATGCAAAGAAAACTAAATTGATGACAACTGACAAAACAAACAAGGCAACTGAAATATGTATCAATGAGGAAAAACTGGAAGAAGTGGAGAGTTTTGAATATCTTGGATCGCTACTAACTAATAATGGAGATACAATGAGGGAAATTAAAAGGAGGACATCTATCGCTCTTCAGAAAGTAAAACAAATAAAGAATCTGTGGAGAGGAGCAGACAGAACCACAAAAATAAGATTTTTAAGGGCATGCATCTTTCCCATAGCAACATATGCCTGTGAGACCTGGACACTTAACAAAACAGCTGAGAAACACATAAATGCCTTTGAATGTAAATGCTACAGAAGAGTTCTGCAAATATCGTGGACACAAAAAAGAACAAATATATCTATACTACAAGAGCTTAATATTGAAGAAGGCTGGCTAGTGAAGAGGATTAAAGAGAGAAAACTGAAATATTTTGGATACATTAAACGTCATGATAATTTAGAGAAGACCGTATTGGAAGGATACATAATGGGAAAAAGAAAAAGAGGAAGACCAAGACGAAGATGGCTGCAAGACATCGTTGACGATCTGGAAATGGATGCAACAGCAGCAGGCCATCTTGCTCACAACCGAGAGGCCTACAGGAGTGCTGTTTGGGAGGCAAAGTTCCACAAGGGACATGCAAATGAATGAATGATCTCCACTCTTCTAGGAAACAGAGTTGTAGAGTTCTCTGTCTTCTCTCCGAGCATTAGCGAGGTCAAGTCTGAGGTCTACGGCTAGGAGAAGATGGCTACCCTGATGAAGTAGGATGGAGAGAAGCTGGCGATATAGTTTTCTTTCTTCTGTGTTTAGAGCAGTCGTCACCGAGGAGAAAGAAACGGAAACCACCTTGCCACAAGAGTTAGCACTGAACTTCGTCTCCTTATTATCTTTCTCTCTGTAGGCCGATGCTCACTTTAACAAATGACGGCGCCTGTTGAAGTCACGCACTCTGTGATCTTTTGCCATACTTCAGATCACTGGAGATGGTGGCCATGCGGCTGATTGCTAGTCAGCAGGAGAGCTAACACAGACATGATGGAGAACCGAGTGATAAGTGCAGTCCGCCTCGCAGGCAACAGCAGGAACAAATGACCCTCATTCAACTCTCTCGTTGAAGACTGTCTTTGTCTAATCCAGATGTTTCCTGCACAAGCCCCTGAACTCATCGATTTGATGTAGTTCTTTTGTTCTTTTAGAAACATATTCGTGTGAATGTGTGCCCATTTGTTATGGACATGACACTACGGCAGTATTTACTATATTTACTTGCTGACAGCATGTTGTGCCATAAAAGTCATTTTGTTGTTGTTGTGCACGTGAAACATCTCTCTTGATTTTCCAGTATCTGGGAGGCTGTTACTGAAACATTTTGTGGGGCCGAGGGGCTGAATTGGGAGAGTAAGCCTCACATCTGGGCAGGAAGCAAGATGAGAGAAGAACAAACTCCATCTTTGGACGAAAGGGAGAAAACCAAATTCACGAGCCGCAGGAAAGTCAGTATACATACCTGACCTTTGACCTATAGGGACGGGAGAGCGAAACAGGTGCGGGAATGTCCTGATTACGGTGAAGCTATTTCATGAGGTCAATCTATCAGTAAATCTTGATTTTATGAGATCAGTCCATCAGTAAATCTTGATTTTATGAGATCAATCCATCAGTAAATCTTGATTTTATGAGATCAATCCATCAGTAAATCTTGATTTTATGAGATCAGTAAATCTTGATTTTGTAGGAGCAGTCCATCAGTAAATCTTGATTTTATGAGATCAGTAAATCTTGATTTTATGAGATCAGTCCATCAGTAAATCTTGATTTTGTAGGAGCAGTCCATCAGTAAATCTTGATTTTATGAGATCAGTAAATCTTGATTTTATGAGATCAGTCCATCAGTAAATCTTGATTTCACTCTTTGCTATATTCTTGTAAAGCTGTATGCAATTTCTTAAAAGTTTTCACCTCATTTCTGTTTGTTCTCAAACAAGAACATCAGATATTTCACAAGAATGTTCTTACTTGAAACAAGAATATCATATATTTCACAAGAATGGGTTTACCATCTGACGAGATCCGGTATCATAGGTCAGCATGAATTGGGCAGGGTTTGGAAAATATGTTCTTCTGTCTAGATTTCCGTTCGCGAGAACAGGCAGGGGAGATTACTGTGTCCACGAGGAATTATGAGACATAAAGTGGCCCAGAAGTCTCCAGTGACAAGTGGACAAGATTCTCCGATGTTGTAGCTGCGGGGACGGCTCTGTGGGCGGTATCTGAGCGTGTACACGACTAGGGACGCTGTCCAGGAGACACATGTACACGACTAGGGACGCTGTCCAGGAGACACATGTACACGACTAGGGACGCTGTCCAGGAGACACATGTACACGACTAAGGACGCTGTCCAGGAGACACATGTACACGACTAGGGACGCTGTCCGGGAGACACATGTACACGACTAGGGACGCTGTCCAGGAGACACATGTACACGACTAAGGACGCTGTCCAGGAGACACATGTACACGACTAGGGACGCTGTCCAGGAGACACATGTACACGACTAGGGACGCTGTCCGGGAGATACATGTACACGACTAGGGCCGCAGTCCTGGAGACACATATACGCGATTAGGGACGCTGTCCAGAAGACAGATCTGTATAGCTTGACCTAGCACCATTGACTTTGAAGAAGAATGTTACAAACATCAGTTTTTTTGTACACAACTCGAGAGCTGAAGTCATGAGTCGGTCGAGGTCATGAGTCGGAGTCGAGGTCATGAGTCGGTCGAGGTCATGAGTCGGAGTAGAGGTCATGGAATCAGAATTGAACCAGTTTTATGGGTAGAAATGAACTTTTAATGAAGCTGTTGGAATGGAAGATTTAGCGTACCCAGGTCTCCGGCTGTGATTTTGTATGTGGGTAACTGGGTTTCTAATTGTGAGCTGCAAGATTTGTATGTGGGTAACTGGGTTCTGATTGTGAGTTGCAAGATTTGTATGTGGGTAACTGGGTTTCTAATTGTGAGCTGCAAGATTTGTATGTGGGTAACTGGGTTTCTAATTGTGAGCTGCAAGATTTGTATGTGGGTAACTGGGTTTCTAATTGTGACCTGCAAGATTTGTATGTGGGTAACTGGGTTTCTAATTGTGAGCTGCAAGATTTGTATGTGGGTAACTGGGTTTCTAATTGTGAGCTGCAAGATTTGTATGTGTTTGTATGTGTGTCGGTTATGACATGTGTAGGCTTGGCAGAGGAGATTTGCTGAGGCGGAGTGGCGTGAACATCAACCAGCCAGCGTGTTGAAATCCCTCTCTGTGTTGTGCCGGCTTCTCAGCAGCTGATGCAACAAGCTTGGATGGAAGGGGACACCAGCTGTATCACAGAATCCTTGTGGCACAGGCTGTCTAGCAGTAGACCAGCTTCATTAGCTCTACATGAGATGATGACTTGTCTTTGAGTTGTATGTTTCTTACTTTTCGCCTTGTGTGAGTGAATTTTTTAAACCTAACCTGCTTTTAATTCCACGTCCCGTTGGCTTCTTATTTTCTCCTTAAAGTGGATTACACGCGGCGTCCTTGTATTGATGTAGTGTGAAGGCGGGATATTACTGGCATCGTCATGCTGAAGAAAACTTCCCTCGAGGCTGAAAGTTGATCCTCAGAGTCACTGTGTGTAACAAGCCACATTTGTGATATCTGGTCCAGCCACTTTGTGATTTCCTCTCATGTGTCGCAGTGTCTGAGCGCCCTTCACGACCACTGTCTTGTCTCACTTCACTGTCTGGGTGATGTACGTCTGTTCATCATCATCATCATCATCATCATCTCTTAACAGAAGGTCACTGTACTCGACCATTGTATCATTCGGACCACAACAATAAGTGTTCATTTATGCGTACGCCTCTTTCTCTTTCACACTCTCCATCTCTCTCAGAGAGAACACACATCTGACATACGCACACACACACGCACGCACGCACACGCGCGCGCACACACACACGCACGCACGCACACACACGCGCGCGCGCACACACACAGGGCACGTCCTTCACAACTTCGAACCTTCAGTAAACTAAACAGAACAACGCAGGCCAGTAAAAATATGCAAAAAAAAAAAAAAGGCAAGGCAGTCTGTTGCCTCCGCATGTACTGGCTCACTCACACACAACCACACACACACACACACACACACACACACACTCACACACTCACACACAACCAGGCTAAATGCACGACCCTGACACCAGATGCGTCGTAACACGACTCACAGAAAGTGTTAAGCCAGAAATAAAGAGAATAATCAGGCAGGCTGGCACACATCTGCGGACGGGATATTTATTTTCTTTCTGTTGGTAAATCCGATAGGCTGGAGGTGATAGCGGTCCGTGTAGGGTTCTAATAGAACTGGTCTTATGTGGCGTGAAATGTGTCAACATGTGCCAGTTGCTTCCCCAGTTCTTTGCTCGTAGCTCACAGCGTCGTTTCTCCTGGACATGTTCGTCGTTTCTCATGCACATGTTCGTCGTTTCTCCTGGACATGTTCGTCGTTTCTCCTGGACATGTTCGTCGTTTCTCCTGGACATGTTCGTCGTTTCTCCTGGACATGTTCGTCGTTTTCATGTGGGGTTTTTTGTTGTTTCGTTCTTTCTCCTTCTGTTAGCAGTGTTTTATCACCATTTTATAGGTTACTTGGATCTAGTTGTCGCTTTTGAGTTACTTTAAGTATTATTATGTTTCTTGTTCTTCAGTTCTTCATTCCGTGTGACTCATCACTCCATGTGACTCTTCATTCCGTGTGACTCTTCATTCCGTGTGACTCTTCATTCCGTGTGACTCCTCACTCCGTGTGACTCTTCATTCCGTGTGACTTTTCATTCCGTGTGACTACTCACTCTGTGTGACTCCTCATTCCGAGTGACTCCTCATACCGTGTGACTCCTCTTAATGTGTGACTCTTCATTCCGTGTGACTCCTCATTCCGTGTGACCAGTTGTAACTAGCATAATTTATTTTGATTGTTATTTTCGTATTTTTTATGTTTATGTCTTATATTTTGCAGTTCTTATCATTCGTTTATCTAGCGCGTTTGTATAGCGTATCTTCAGTTTTTAGGTTTGTTTGCACTTATTTGATTTATCTGTTTTTTATTCGGCGATTTTGGCCATTCATATTTATCTTTTAACTAAATATGTACCCGTTACACGTTTCATATTTGACTATCTTCTGGAACTTGTAGTGTGTGATCTTTCTTTCTTTTTTCGTGTATACTAACATCGCATCTTCATTGTCATGCATCGATCAATGCGGGCGCGCGTAGACCAAGTAAGATACATTTCTGGTGCATTTGTTCCAGTAATATCCAAACTCTTTCCTCCAGTATGTAAACCGCTGTTCAGCGCCCCATAATGCACACATATGTTAAAAAAAAACAACTACTTTTGATCTATTGATTCGTGCAGTCAGATTTTATAATTACATCATTTATTTTTGAAGCTATCGCCTAGTTTCCTCCCATGTGCTATTCTCTCTCTCTCTCTCTCTCCCCACAGTTTCTTGCAGGGCCGGTCACATGACAGTTTTTATTATCTACATTTTCTTCAGGGCCGGTCACATGACAGTTTTTATTATCTACATTTTCTTCAGGGCCGGTCACATGACAGTTTTTATTATCTACATTTTCTTCAGGGCCGGTCACATGACAGGTTTTATTATCTACATTTTCTTCAGGGCCGGTCACATGACAGTTTTATTATCTACATTTTCTTCAGGGCCGGTCACATGACAGTTTTTATTATCTACATTTTCTTCAGGGCCTGTCACATGACAGGTTTTATTATCTACATTTTCTTCAGGGCCGGTCACATGACAGTTTTATTATCTACATTTTCTTCAGGGCCGGTCACATGACAGTTTTATTATCTACATTTTCTTCAGGGCCGGTCACATGACAGGTTTTATTATCTACATTTTCTTCAGGGCCAGTCACATGACAGTTTTTATTATCTACATTTTCTTCAGGGCCGGTCACATGACAGGTTTTATTATCTACATTTTCTTCAGGGCCAGTCACATGACAGTTTTTATTATCTACATTTTCTTCAGGGCCGGTCACATGACAGGTTTTATTATCTACATTTTCTTCAGGGCCAGTCACATGACAGTTTTTATTATCTACATTTTCTTCAGGGCCAGTCACATGACAGGTTTTATTATCTACATTTTCTTCAGGGCCAGTCACATGACAGGTTTTATTATCTACATTTTCTTCAGGGCCAGTCACATGACAGTTTTTATTATCTACATTTTCTTCACGGCTGTTTTCATGTTTTCTTTCTTTTTGGTACCATTCTAAAAGTTGTCTTCTGCTGACCGGAGTTGCTTGCATTGTGTGGTGTTATGTTGCAGGATTGTCGTCTACAAGTCTGTGTGCCGTGTGTGTATGTATGTGTGGTGTGTGTTTGAAGAAACCAGTTGTCTGCATTGTTTTGGTTCAGGGAAGCAGGGAAGAAAATATCGATTCTCTTCACGCATGCAGTATGAGATAAAGAACAAAGAAAAAGTGTAGATTCTTCTTGCAAGCTTTCTCAGTCCTGGCAGGAAAGATAGAAATAATTGATCAGTACATCATCTCTGATGTCGGTGGATGGGCGTGGCCAGGCTGTTGGTGTGGGCCAGTTCTCTTGCCATCTCTGGACTAGCTGTGTCTGCTGCATGCAGCTAGTTGCGCGCTCATTTTTAGAATGAAACAAGATTTTAGAACTCAGAGAGAGAGAGAGAGAGAGAGAGAGAGAGAGAGAGAGAGAGAGAGAGAGAGAGAGAGAGAGAGGTGTTGGTGTTTCGAAAGATCTAAAAGCTGATTTGTACTTCAGAATTCTGATTGGTTCAAGTGCAGTGTTACAGGACAGGGCGATCGTGAGCGCGATCAATATTGAAATGTTTCCCTGTTATATTTACTACTTGCGTCGAGAGTATGTCATTGCCAGCATCATAACTATAATAGACTATCAGTTTACCTGTAAAAATGTGTGATGTTTGAATGTAATTGACACACGCTCAGAATTTAAGTGATTGGATGTGTCCCAGGCGTAACTTGTTTTCTTTATGTAGGAAAATGCTGGCGTGGTTTTTTTTTTTAATCTTGAAAGCTGTCGCGGTTTCCAGTTTCCTCTCATGTTTTCCAGTTTCCTCTCATGTTTTCCAGTTTCCTCTCATGTTTTCCAGTCTCCTCTTATGTTTTCCAGTTTTATCTAATGTTTTACGGTTTCCTCTTATGTTTTCTAGTTTCCTCTCGTGTTTTTACAGTCTCCTCTCATGTTTTACAGATTTCTCTCATGTTTTCCAGTTTCCTCTCGTATTTTACATTCTCCTCTCATGTTTTTCAGTTTCCTCTCATATTTTATATTCTCCTCTCATGTTTTCCAGTTTCCTCTCATATTTTACATTCTCCTCTCATGTTTTCCAATTTACTGTCATGTTTTACAGTCTCCTCTTATGTTTTACAGTCTCCTCCTATGTTTTCCAGTCTCCTCTTACGTTTTCCAGTTTCCTCTCATGTTTTCCACTTTCCTCTCATGTTTTCCAGTCCCCTGTCATATTTTCCTGTCAACTCTCATGTTTTACTTATTATTGTTTGTTTTGACAGTTTGTTGTTGTGCTCTCAGCTGTGGCTCGCATAGCTTAGAGTGGTGAGGGTTCTCGGTTTGTGTCAGCAGTATCAAGTTGAGTGACATATCAAGTTGAGTGCGATATCAAGTTGGGTGCGATATCAAGTTGGGTGCGATATCAAGTTGGGTGCGATATCAAGTTGGGTGCGATATCAAGTTGAGTGGCATATCAAGTTGAGTGGCATATCAAGTTGAATGGCATATCACGTTGGGTGCGATATCAAGTTGGGTGCGATATCAAGTTGATTGGCATATCAAGTTGAGTGGCATATCAAGTTGAGTGGCATATCAAGGTGGGTGGCATATCAAGTTGGGTGGCATATCAAGTTGAGTGGCATATCAAGTTGGGTGGCATATCAAGCTGAGTGGCATATCAAGCTGAGTGGCATATCAATTTAGGTGGCATATCAAGTTGAGTGGCATATCAAGTTGACTTTTATGCAGGCAGCTGAGACCATGTTAGTTCATGTTGGCGATGTCCAACAAGATATTCAGCTGCAACCGCCACGCAACTAGTTGACGAAGCAGCGCAATAAAACTCACATTAGGACTAAGCGTCTGTGACAGAACTGGTTATGAAATTGCACAGTCCAGGTCAGATACAAGGAATACTTATTATAGTGCACAGTCCAGGTCAGATACAAGGAATACTTACTATAGTTGTGCACAGTCCAGTTCAGATACAAGAAATACTTACTATAGTTGTGCACAGTCCAGGTCAAATACAAGAAATACTTACTATAGTTGTGCACAGTCCAGGTCAGATACAAGAAATACTTACTATAGTTGTGCACAGTCCAGGTCAGATACAAGAAATACTTACTATAGTTGTGCACAGTCCAGTTCAGATACAAGAAATACTTACTATAGTTGTGCACAGTCCAGGTCAAATACAAGGAATACTTACTATAGTTGTGCACAGTCCAGGTCAGATACAAGGAATACTTACTATAGTTGTGCACAGTCCAGGTCAGATACAAGGAATACTTACTATAGTTGTGCACAGTCCAGGTCAGATACAAGGAATACTTACTATAGTTGTGCACAGTCCAGGTCAGATACAAGGAATACTTACTATAGTTGTGCACAGTCCAGGTCAGATACAAGGAATACTTACTATAGTTGTGCACACAGCCGCCTGACATGCTAATGATCCCGCCCACACACTACACTGCCAGGGAGATTAGGAATATTTAAACGATGACGTCACACTGCAGTGGTCCAGATTTGTATCCGCCATCAACAGTCTGGAAGTCTCAGTTTCTTGTTTTAATTTGACAGAAATCATCACCACTTTCTGTCAGTCACTTTCCCATGTAATTATTGCACTTTCCATGGACGTCATCGTCCCACGTAACTATTGCAGTTTCCCAGGACGTAACCGTCCCATGTAACTTGCACTTTCCCAGGACATCACTGTCCTATGTAACTATTGCACTCTCTCAGGACGTCATAAAGCTGTGTTTTTCATTTCATCAACCACTTTCGCCGCATATTCTTGGGACGTTTCTCGCACACTATTTTTGCTCTTACCTCTGTCCGCCGACCACCGCTCGCTGTCCTCTGTCCGCCGACCACCGCTCGCTGTCCTCTGTCCGCCGACCACCGCTCGCTGTCCCCTGTCCGCCGACCACCTCTCGCTGTCCTCTGTCCACCGACCACCGCTCTCTGTCCTCTTTCATGCTGTCGCTTATCACCAAGTTCCTTTCTATTTTTTTACATTTTTTCACCGTTTATTTCTCCACTTTTGTCTGTCCTGACTGTTAAAATTAGATCAAGCCAGTGTTTCCCAGGCCTGTTCGGGCTGCTACCCCCCACCCCCCACCCTTTTCTCCTAGACCGCATCCTCAACACTCCTCCTCTCTTCCATGCACTACTCGTACAACGACTTGTTAAACTAGGATATACATTATACAACTAAAAACTTAAGCTAGCAAACCAGTTTATTTAATAACATGAAGGAGTACATTTATAACTCACCTACCACATTATTTTCTCAAGTTTTGATGTGATGGATGAGTTTCATGTAGGGACACAAGTTTCTCAATATCAGGTTGAAAAGTGCTAAGAAGGAAAGTATTATTATCCCTGTCTAAGAAGGAAAGTATTATTATCCCCGTCTAAGAAGGAAAGTATTATTATCCCTGTCTAAGAAGGAAAGTATTATTGTCCCCGTCTAAGAAGGAAAGTATTATTGTCCCCGTCTAAGAAGGAAAGTATTATTGTCCCCGTCTAAGAAGGAAAGTATTATTATCCGCGTCTAAGAAGGAAAGTATTATTATCCCCGTCTAAGAAGGAAAGTATTATTATCCCCGTCTAAGAAGGAAAGTATTATTATCCCCGTCTAAGAAGGAAAGTATTATTATCCCCGTCTAAGAAGGAAAGTATTATTATCCCCGTCTAAGAAGGAAAGTATTATTATCCCCGTCTAAGAAGGAAAGTATTATTATCCGCGTCTAAGAAGGAAAGTATTATTATCCCCGTCTAAGAAGGAAAGTATTATTATCCGCGTCTAAGAAGGAAAGTATTATTATCCCCGTCTAAGAAGGAAAGTATTATTATCCCCGTCTAAGAAGGAAACTTACTATAGTTGTGCACAGTCCAGTTCAGATACAAGAAATACTTACTATAGTTGTGCACAGTCCAGGTCAAATACAAGAAATACTTACTATAGTTGTGCACAGTCCAGGTCAGATACAAGAAATACTTACTATAGTTGTGCACAGTCCAGGTCAGATACAAGAAATACTTACTATAGTTGTGCACAGTCCAGTTCAGATACAAGAAATACTTACTATAGTTGTGCACAGTCCAGGTCAAATACAAGGAATACTTACTATAGTTGTGCACAGTCCAGGTCAGATACAAGGAATACTTACTATAGTTGTGCACAGTCCAGGTCAGATACAAGGAATACTTACTATAGTTGTGCACAGTCCAGGTCAGATACAAGGAATACTTACTATAGTTGTGCACAGTCCAGGTCAGATACAAGGAATACTTACTATAGTTGTGCACAGTCCAGGTCAGATACAAGGAATACTTACTATAGTTGTGCACACAGCCGCCTGACATGCTAATGATCCCGCCCACACACTACACTGCCAGGGAGATTAGGAATATTTAAACGATGACGTCACACTGCAGTGGTCCAGATTTGTATCCGCCATCAACAGTCTGGAAGTCTCAGTTTCTTGTTTTAATTTGACAGAAATCATCACCACTTTCTGTCAGTCACTTTCCCATGTAATTATTGCACTTTCCATGGACGTCATCGTCCCACGTAACTATTGCAGTTTCCCAGGACGTAACCGTCCCATGTAACTTGCACTTTCCCAGGACATCACTGTCCTATGTAACTATTGCACTCTCTCAGGACGTCATAAAGCTGTGTTTTTCATTTCATCAACCACTTTCGCCGCATATTCTTGGGACGTTTCTCGCACACTATTTTTGCTCTTACCTCTGTCCGCCGACCACCGCTCGCTGTCCTCTGTCCGCCGACCACCGCTCGCTGTCCTCTGTCCGCCGACCACCGCTCGCTGTCCCCTGTCCGCCGACCACCTCTCGCTGTCCTCTGTCCACCGACCACCGCTCTCTGTCCTCTTTCATGCTGTCGCTTATCACCAAGTTCCTTTCTATTTTTTTACATTTTTTCACCGTTTATTTCTCCACTTTTGTCTGTCCTGACTGTTAAAATTAGATCAAGCCAGTGTTTCCCAGGCCTGTTCGGGCTGCTACCCCCCACCCCCCACCCTTTTCTCCTAGACCGCATCCTCAACACTCCTCCTCTCTTCCATGCACTACTCGTACAACGACTTGTTAAACTAGGATATACATTATACAACTAAAAACTTAAGCTAGCAAACCAGTTTATTTAATAACATGAAGGAGTACATTTATAACTCACCTACCACATTATTTTCTCAAGTTTTGATGTGATGGATGAGTTTCATGTAGGGACACAAGTTTCTCAATATCAGGTTGAAAAGTGCTAAGAAGGAAAGTATTATTATCCCTGTCTAAGAAGGAAGTATTATTATCCCCGTCTAAGAAGGAAAGTATTATTATCCCTGTCTAAGAAGGAAAGTGTTATTGCCCCCGTCTAAGAAGGAAAGTATTATTGCCCCCGTCTAAGAAGGAAAGTATTATATCCCCGTCTAAGAAGGAAGTATTATTATCCCCGTCTAAGAAGGAAAGTATTATCCCCGTCTAAGAAGGAAGTATTATTATCCCCGTCTAAGAAGGAAGCTGTTATTGCCCCCGTCTAAGAAGGAAAGTATTATATCCCCGTCTAAGAAGGAAAGTTATTATCCCCGTCTAAGAAGGAAAGTATTATTGTCCCCGTCTAAGAAGGAAAGTATTATTATCCCCGTCTAAGAAGGAAGCTGTTATTGCCCCCGTCTAAGAAGGAAAGTATTATTATCCCCGTCTAAGAAGGAAAGTTATTATCCCCGTCTAAGAAGGAAGCTGTTATTGCCCCCGTCTAAGAAGGAAAGTATATTATCCCCGTCTAAGAAGGAAAGTTATTATCCCCGTCTAAGAAGGAAGCTGTTATTGCCCCCGTCTAAGAAGGAAAGTATTATATCCCCGTCTAAGAAGGAAAGTTATTATCCCCGTCTAAGAAGGAAGCTGTTATTGTCCCCGTCTAAGAAGGAAGTATTATTATCCCCGTCTAAGAAGGAAGCTGTTATTGCCCCCGTCTAAGAAGGAAAGTATTATATCCCCGTCTAAGAAGGAAGTATTATTATCCCCGTCTAAGAAGGAAGCTGTTATTGCCCCCGTCTAAGAAGGAAAGTATATTATCCCCGTCTAAGAAGGAAGTATTATTATCCCCGTCTAAGAAGGAAGCTGTTATTGCCCCCGTCTAAGAAGGAAAGTATTATATCCCCGTCTAAGAAGGAAGTATTATTATCCCCGTCTAAGAAGGAAGCTGTTATTGCCCCCGTCTAAGAAGGAAAGTATTATATCCCCGTCTAAGAAGGAAGTATTATTATCCCCGTCTAAGAAGGAAGCTGTTATTGCCCCCGTCTAAGAAGGAAAGTATTATATCCCCGTCTAAGAAGGAAGTATTATTATCCCCGTCTAAGAAGGAAGCTGTTACTGCCCCCGTCTAAGAAGGAAGTA
The DNA here is from genome assembly GCA_009760885.1 of Achatina immaculata. Classification (NCBI taxonomy): domain Eukaryota; kingdom Metazoa; phylum Mollusca; class Gastropoda; order Stylommatophora; family Achatinidae; genus Lissachatina; species Lissachatina immaculata. Next base: position 22,416,406 of record CM019713.1, on the reverse strand, counting down.
TTATTATCCCCGTCTAAGAAGGAAGCTGTTACTGCCCCCGTCTAAGAAGGAAGTATTATTATCCCCGTCTAAGAAGGAAAGTATTATCCCCGTCTAAGAAGGAAGCTGTTATTGCCCCCGTCTAAGAAGGAAGCTGTTATTGTCCCCGTCTAAGAAGGAAAGTATTATATCCCCGTCTAAGAAGGAAAGTATTATCCCCGTCTAAGAAGGAAGTATTATTATCCCCGTCTAAGAAGGAAAGTATTATTGCCCCCGTCTAAGAAGGAAAGTATTATTGCCCCCGTCTAAGAAGGAAAGTATTATTGTCCCCGTCTAAGAAGGAAGCTGTTATTGCCCCCGTCTAAGAAGGAAGCTGTTATTGTCCCCGTCTAAGAAGGAAGCTGTTATTGCCCCCGTCTAAGAAGGAAACTGTTATTGTCCCCGTCTAAGAAGGAAAGTATTATTGTCCCCGTCTAAGAAGGAAGCTGTTATTGTCCCCGTCTAAGAAGGAAAGTATTATTGTCCCCGTCTAAGAAGGAAAGTATTATTGCCCCCGTCTAAGAAGGAAAGTATTATTGTCCCCGTCTAAGAAGGAAGCTGTTATTGTCCCCGTCTAAGAAGGAAGTATTATTATCCCCGTCTAAGAAGGAAGCTGTTACTGCCCCCGTCTAAGAAGGAAGTATTATTATCCGCGTCTAAGAAGGAAAGTATTATTATCCGCGTCTAAGAAGGAAAGTATTATGTCCCCGTCTAAGAAGGAAGTATTATTATCCGCGTCTAAGAAGGAAGCTGTTATTGTCCCCGTCTAAGAAGGAAGTATTATTATCCGCGTCTAAGAAGGAAGCTGTTATTGTCCCCGTCTAAGAAGGAAGTATTATTATCCGCGTCTAAGAAGGAAGCTGTTACTGCCCCCGTCTAAGAAGGAAGCTGTTATTGCCCCCGTCTAAGAAGGAAGCTGTTATTGTCCCCGTCTAAGAAGGAAGCTGTTATTGCCCCCGTCTAAGAAGGAAAGTATTATTGTCCCCGTCTAAGAAGGAAGCTGTTATTGCCCCCGTCTAAGAAGGAAAGTTATTATCCCCGTCTAAGAAGGAAGTATTATTATCCCCGTCTAAGAAGGAAGTATTATTATCCCCGTCTAAGAAGGAAAGTTATTATCCCCGTCTAAGAAGGAAAGTTATTGTCCCCGTCTAAGAAGGAAGCTGTTACTGCCCCCGTCTAAGAAGGAAAGTATTATATCCCCGTCTAAGAAGGAAGTATTATTATCCCCGTCTAAGAAGGAAGCTGTTATTGCCCCCGTCTAAGAAGGAAGCTGTTACTGCCCCCGTCTAAGAAGGAAGCTGTTATTGTCCCCGTCTAAGAAGGAAAGTATTATCCCCGTCTAAGAAGGAAGCTGTTACTGCCCCCGTCTAAGAAGGAAGCTGTTACTGCCCCCGTCTAAGAAGGAAGCTGTTATTGCCCCCGTCTAAGAAGGAAAGTATATTATCCCCGTCTAAGAAGGAAAGTTATTATCCCCGTCTAAGAAGGAAGTATTATTATCCCCGTCTAAGAAGGAAAGTATTATGTCCCCGTCTAAGAAGGAAAGTTATTATCCCCGTCTAAGAAGGAAGTATTATTATCCCCGTCTAAGAAGGAAAGTTATTATCCCCGTCTAAGAAGGAAAGTATTATGTCCCCGTCTAAGAAGGAAAGTATTATTATCCGCGTCTAAGAAGGAAAGTATTATCCCCGTCTAAGAAGGAAAGTATTATTATCCCCGTCTAAGAAGGAAAGTATTATTATCCACTCTACCCCATCTTCCTTCACCGCCCCCATGTCCTTTTCAGTGCACACAGGGGGCGTTATCGCCCACTTTGGGAAACACTGCTTTAAACCGTCATCCATTACTTGTCACATTATTTTAAAATTTACCACTCATATGTTGTATTTCAGACCCCAATATGTCGTATTCCAGACTTCCATATGTCGTATTCCAGACTCCCTTATTTGCCTTATCATCTTACACCACCCAGATGTCTCCTCCCCCGGTTCTCTTTTTCACACTCATTAAAAAAAACAACTCGTCTTCTCATACGAGTATCACATATGAGTATCACATACGAGTATCACATGAGTATCACATACGAGTATCACATATGAGTATCACATATGAGTATCACATACGAGTATCACATATGAGTATCACATGAGTATCACATGAGTATCACATACGAAAGTATCACATATGAGTATCACATACGAGTATCACATACGAGTATCACATGAGTATCACATACGAGTATCACATATGAGTATCACATATGAGTATCACATACGAGTATCACATTAGAGTATCACATACGAGTATCACATACGAGTATCAGTTGCTTCAGTGCTGAATGCTCCCATGTTTTCACGTTCCGCCATATCTTCCTTGACATTCTGTACAGTATTGCCATATATTCTTTTTTTTCTTTAAAGACAGCGTGGGAGGAGGGTTTTTTTATATATATATATATATATATATATACAGGTATCCGCTTAGCAATGGAGGTTCTCTAAGAACGTGCTGACCTTGCTGTCTGTGACAAACCTGGGGGGGGGGGTTATTTTACTAAGTCACGTGCTCGGCCTATCTTTCATTTATTGGGCATGTTTCTTTATGTTGCACTTATTGGGTATGTTTCTTTATGTTGAACTTATTGGGTATGTTTCTTTATGTTGCACTTATTGGGTATGTTTCTTTATGTTGAACTTATTGGGTATGTTTCTTTATGTTGAACTTATTGGGTATGTTTCTTTATGTTGCACTTATTGGGCATGTTTCTTTATGTTGAACTTATTGCATATGTTTCCTCATCAGTCTTTTATTCGTCATATTGGCTGTACCTGTGTATCGATGAACTACATAGTCTAAGAAATAATTATATTGTTGAATAGTGCTAATTTTTTTCTGTAATATTTTCTTTGTTATTTTGCTTTGAAAAGCTCCATAGTTTTGGCAACATTTTTTTTTAACAAAATATCTAGAAAACTTATAATTTCTAGTGACTGTTGTTTTTCCAGCGACAGACTTGTCACGTCAGACATTACTCTCTGCTCTGTGACATGCTTGTCACGTCAGACATTACTCTCTGCTCTGCGACAGACTTGTCACGTCAGACGTTACTCTCTACTCTGTGACATACTTGTCACGTGAGACATTACTCTCTGCTCTGTGACATACTTGTCACGTCAGACATTACTCTCTGCTCTGTGACAGACTTGTCACGTCAGACATTACTCTACAGCCTATCTCTGTTGTGAACTGTCCGCCGTGTTTATTTCTCACATGTGTACCAAGGGCAAACTTAAGTGTTGGTAATTTGACATTGCTGGCAGCAAACTGCACAATCAGCGCCAAGGATTATACCTTGCTTACAGTCAAACAATAATCGTCTCGTTATTTGCTCGTCTAGGACTATTCCTCGTCTTTTCTCCTGTGTCCACTTCTCCTTTGTTTCTCTTCTCTTCTTCCTCTCCCCACCCACCCACAAACAGCGCCACCACCCACACAGGAGCCTGTAGACACAAGTTAGCAGTGCATTTTCTTGTAAGACGTGCTCCATTCAGCTTAACAAACACTGGTGACGTCACGCAGAAAACGATTTTTAATTGAATGCAGTGGCACTTGCAGTATGCAGGATTGATTGGAGCCATTTTTACCGAGTTTGTTCGGGAGAAAGATGGAGAATTGTTCTCTCTCTCTCTCTCTCTCTCTCTCTCTCTCATTCTAAATTAATCTTCTTGTACTTCCCTGGGAAAACATGGCAGCCAGCCTAATATTTTCTGGATGATGGTTCTGCCCCAAATTGTCATGCTGAGAGTATGTTGGTTTGTGTTTTTTTTTCAGTATAAACTAATGTTATGCTTCAATTTCTCCATGCAAAGTAATCTTAAGGTGGGTATTTTGGATGTAAAGTTATGATTGATATTATCGATATAAAGTAATGTTATAGCTGGTATTCTCGGCGTAAAGTCTTTGTATGATCACTAATTTCATTACAAAAAGTTATTGTGGTTTATTATCATCAACATAAAGTGTTGCAACAGTTGGTAGGAGCTTTACAAGGAATTACAATGACCAGCACTATCCTTATATAGTGCAGCAATAATCTGTTCTAGTTTTTAAAAAAAATGTCATATGCCTGTCAGTTAGCGATTTAAAAAGAAATTAAATAAGGTTTTGTTTGAACAGGCGTGGTAGATATTCACTGATGTCTGTGGTATCTAGATACTCTTGTATCCTTCATGCTGTGATTCAGTGTGTATAGTTTTCATGTGTCGAATGTAGCTGTGGTCTTTCTTAAAGTTGCATGGAAGGGGGTCAGAAATTTGGAGATTACCCTTGAAAATGTATTCTGATATGTTCAGTTTATGCTTGTCTAAAATTCATTTCTCAAGATATGCAAGAAATACTGACTGTGATAAAATATGTAGTATGGAATAATGATTGTGATCTGACAGTATAAGGTCAGTGAAGTTCTGCGATGGAGGTTTGTGGTGAAGTTTTATGATGGAGGTTTGTGGTGAAGTTTTATGATGGAGGTTTGTGGTGAAGTTCTAGAAATGAACTTAGGAAGAACAGTGATAGGAAAAAAGGGTGAATAAAATTGACGAGCTATTTTCGTTGACAGGAAATCAGTTTTATTGTTTCATCGTCCTTTTTTTTTTTGTTTGTACAGCCTCACCATGGACATTCATCCATCTTATCTTTTGTTAGGAACGTCGTCTCCACAATTTCCATTTCTGTGCCATTGTTCGCCCAGATTAGTCTTCGGCTGCGGAAGCTTGTGTTAAAAATAATACTAATGTGAATATACAGGCCTCAGCTCTGCTTTGTTGTGCATCTGAGTGTGCGTTAGAAAAGAAGAAGAGAGAGGAGAGGAGAGGAGAGAACGAACAGACCGTATTTTCAAAGGATTAAGATTTGGGCACACAGCTGACATTTTGCTCTTCATGCAGCGTTCACTCAGTCACAGAATTTCTGCTTTAGTTTCTGAACATATCAAAACATGAAAAAAGATCAACTCTCATTTATGTAACCACATGCAGTAAACTTGTTTCACGTCCTCACGTTCGTTGTAATCTAACATTTTTGTAGTAAAACAGTATAAGAAGCTACTACATTTAAGTCTTTCTTTAGATTAGTCCAATTTAGCCTGTGACAGTACATATAGCTATACTTCTGATATTCATATACACAAATACATACATATGCATGTATTCATAGACATTTAAGTACATATACATACATGCATTCGAGGTGTTTTTAGAAAAGGAACTACCTTTTTAAATAGCGCGCCAACCGGCACAAGAGGGCATGGTGTGGCTGTTGGATGTACTTGGCCGCAGGTCTTGATAACATTTTGCTGTTTGCCCCGTTCGCTATGAGCATTAATCATCGAGCTACGTCCGCCGACGTGCACAAACCTATTCTTTGGATTAGTGACAGTGAAGGAGCTTCAGAAACAATGTGCGTGTGTGAAATGTTGCTGCAAACTTGGGAAAAATTTTTAAGAGACATGACAAGTGCTTAACCAAACATACAGGGAGGACTGTATGAACGCAGTGCTGAAAATGGTTCAAGCATTTTAAAGAGGGCAGCACGTCTTTAGGTGAAGATACCAGGCCTGGGCAACTTTCCACATCAACAGATGACGACCATGTAGAGAGAGATTCGTGGAAATAATTGTTTAACTGGCTGAGAAGTTGCTGACAGAACATAGGATCTTTCCATCAGATTTTGACTGAAAAACTTCATATACATCGCGTCTGTGTAAAATTCGAGCCCTATTGCCGACTGACGATCAGAAAGAGAACCGTGTAGAAATCAGTCACGAACTTCTGGCCAGTGATGTTCAGTGTGAACGTGTACCACGTGGTCATATGGTAAACAGACAGTTGTATGAATACGTTTTAGTGCGTTTGAGGAATGTTGTGCGGAGGATTGTGGGAAAACCAGACTTGGATGTTGTGCGGAGGATTGTGGGAAAACCAGACTTGGATGTTGTGCGGAGGATTGTGGGAAAACCAGACTTGGATGTTGTGCGGAGGATTGTGGGAAAACCAGACTTGGATGTTGTGCGGAGGATTGTGGGAAAACCAGACTTGGATGTTGTGCGGAGGATTGTGGGAAAACCAGACTTGGATGTTGTGCGGAGGATTGTGGGAAAACCAGACTTGGATGTTGTGCGGAGGATTGTGGGAAAACCAGACTTGGATGTTGTGCGGAGGATTGTGGGAAAACCAGACTTGGATGTTGCACCTCGACACTGCCCCGGCTCATGCATTCCTCCTCAACCGCATTGATCTGGCACATCAGATATCCATTGTGCTGTAAACCGCATTTATCTGGCACATCAGATATCCATTGTGCTGTAAACGTAGCGGGTGCTTAAGTTACAACTAGGGATGAAATTGGGGGGGGGGGGGTATGACCAAAACCCAATGCCATGGCCTAATGTACTACCGCCCTGGGTGGCCGGGCTCTGTCTATCTCCTACGACCGACAGCCCAGGTTACATCTCCCCAGAATACTGTATGCCATTTAGCATCATGTTACATATACCACAACATACACCAAGATTCACTAAACATAACCAAGTCAGCCATTAAATACATGAACGTTTTATTACTCAGACTACATGGATCCTGGTAGTCACAGGTACATTACATAACACAGAACATCCAACACATGTCATAAGATATTAACAGGCATGATATCAGTATAAGGCAATAACTGTTAACTAACATAACTAAAGAACCAGATAACCGGGCCATGGCTATCCTGGCCTTCTCTCCCCTCCTCCAATCACAGTACACATACATCTCCAAGTGTGCCATCGCACTATGAATACTGCCATCAGTGCTGCGAATCTACATCACTATCTCTCCACGAATTAATCCATGCGCCCATGCACTTATTCATCACACAGCTACTGCTGCCCGGAACTCTCCTCCTCCCCTACATGAAGTTCCACATGTGCTAACGCACTAATAATCACACAGCGACCTTGCTGTGCTCTCTCCACCTCTCCACGATCTCACCCGTGCTACCACACTTGTTGATGCAGCTGTTGCTGCCAGGATACGTATCTCCAGATACATATTGAAACTCACATAATATCCACATGAAACCACAGCATTATGGAATCAGCACGTGCCATTTCTTATATCTTATATCCTTCCCGTGCCGTTAAACGTCACATAGGGCTCGCAAAGTAGTTCGCCAATTTTTTCTTCAGCGAGTCTTTCAACCTCATCAAAAGATTTTATGCCTGTTAATTTGGCCTATCTCAATAATGTCATCCGCTTGATCTGTTACATATCATGTACCGGGAGTTGGGCATAAGGCTAACAACCTTATTCTGGAACCTATCTAGAGGCGACTCCAGATGGGAAATAAAGATATCGTTATGGAAACTCGCAGAGAAACCAATCGAGCATCAGGGATGCCAACTCCGAAGAGCTCATTCGTCGGCCCCAAACATATGACAAGGATTGGATTCTGGAATGTGAGAACGTGCCATTTAATAGAACAATAATCATTATGAATCACCGAGATATTTCTCCATATGATCGTGAATTCAACATGTACATTCTGTATGTTACACAGATATATCACCGCACAATATGAGGACGCCTGGGGCAAAGTACTCCACATAAATCACAACACAGACGAGATTGACTTGCACCACCATATTCCTCTAGCTCAGCTCTTCTTCCGCTTTCCTCGATATATATATATATATATAGGATCATGTGAACGATGGAGCTCCGCCCACTGTCGTACAACCGGTCAGCATCGCGTAATCGTTCACAGTGCCCCATCCACTCTGTTCTTCAGACATAGCCACAGCAGACTTTTTCCTGTGTTCTAAACTTTAAAAACCACCTTGAAAGGACATCGTTTCCAAACTGTAGAGGAGATTCAGAGAAATGCGATAGGATTACTGTGTGACATCACAGAAAGTGCGTTCCAGAAGAATAATGGAAGAAATGTTGGGAACAGTGTATCGCCAGTAGAGGGGATTACTTTGAAGGGGACACTGCTTAAAATGTTATTAAATGAGCACTTGTGTCTTTATTGCAAAAGTTTGCTCTGTTTTTTTAAAACACACATTGTATTACATACACAATGTGTGTGTGTGTGTGCACGCGCGCGTGAAGAGAAGAGAAGAAGAAGTAGGAAATGTAACAGAGAAAAGCATTTTACATTACAGAGTGTATGAATTGGATATTTTTGATTCATTTGAACACACAGAACATCGCTACAGACGCTAAAACAGTAGCTTCATATGTGGAGTTTTTGAGTATTTTCATGGCAGATGGCAGCACCGCCGTGTATCATCACGCTTGTGCTCAGAAATTGTATCATTCAGTCGTTCTGTCTCCGTAGATTTATGACACGTAAAGAAAACACGGAAATACGGACAAATTGCCGATTGTTTTGTCCGAGTAAACCCAGCAGTACTTGTCCGAGAGTCCAGTTTGTTACTGCCTTGGTGGGTCACGTTCCTGGGACAATGTCGAGTATCTTTACATATTTCTGTTTTCTGATAAGACTGTAGTCTGCGTTCATGATGGAGTTAATCACCATGGTGGCTTATCTGTGGGACTTAGCAAATAGACATACAACAATACAGGGAGTCCCACTTTGAGGTCACATTTTGACAGACTCATATTTTTGTATATTAGTTGGAATACATTTTTTGAGTCAGATAGTTCTGGAAAAAAGGGGGGGGGGGCAGGTGATATTATAACACGTGGTGGTGAAATGTGTGCTTAAGGCAAAAAAAAACATAAATCAAAAACAATAATGTTCGGTACAACCCCATGATCAATGTGAGGCATGGTATCACGTGGGTCGGTGTGGGATATGACATCATATGGGTCAGTGTGGGATGTGACATCATGTGGGTCAGTGTGAGATGTGACATCATGTGGGTCAGTGTGGGATGTAACATCATGTGAGTCGGTGTGGGATGTGACATCATGTGGGTCAGTGTGGGATATGACATCACGTGTGTCAGTGTGAGATATGACATCATGTGGGTCAGTGTGGGATATGACATCATGTGGGTCATTGTGGGATATGACATCATGTGGGTCAGTGTGGGATGTGACATCAGGTGGGTCAGTGTGAGATATGACATCAGGTGGGACGACATCGTAGGACCACATTTACTGAAGGACGCTGTTGTGGGTATGGTGTGTCTGGATTTGCTGGAGTATTGGTGATTTTCATAGATACAGAGCGGAAGAGCTACTGCATCTTCTTGTACCTGAGACACATTTTTCTGATATATCCCACTCGCTCGACGCCCGTTCACTGGGTGATGTGCCGAGAAAGATGTTTGGATATGTGTTTGTGAGCAGAGACATTTTCAGTGACGTTCTCCTAATTCTGCCTTTGTTTGTTGATTTCTTCTTGTTTCTGCCAGACCTAATCGTCTTAACTTGTTTGTCTTTAAGATGCAGAGTATTGTTGGGCTTTTATTGCAGTCTTTGTTTGTTTGTTGTGTAAATTCTAGGCCGTGTTCTTATTTGGCAGATCCATTAATTCTTTTTTGTTGTGTCGGGTGGTTTAGCTGAGTTGGTGTGGGGCGTTTCAGACACAGTCAGACTGCAGATGGGTTTGTTCGTTCCTTCTAACATCGCGTAAACTTTCCTGTATCGAGTAGATGCCAACAAACAAACAAACAAACAAACAAACAAACAAACAAACAAACAAACTGTTCAGGGGTTGGGGTGGGGAGGGGGGAGGACGAGATTTGCTCAGCTTCTGTCCCGCAGAAACATGCACGTGCATCTCTCCACTGATGATCTCTGCTGTAAGCGTGAGCACACACACGCCGTCCTTCATTTAATGTTAAATACGAAACTAAATTTCAGTTACAAATAACATTCTGCTCTTACTGCTAGTAAGACTGCTATTAAAGTTGTATGAGACCCTCATACATCACTGGCCACTCACTAAGCGTTGTTCTCTCTCTCTCTCTCTGATACGTTTATTGCTGCTCCAGTAGCATACACAGCACTTATCATCTCTTGTGCTTGGCCATGTAGACTTATCATCTCTTGTGCTTGGCCATGTAGACTTATCATCTCTTGTGCTTGGCCATGTAGACTTATCATCTCTTGTGCTTGGCCATGTAGACTTATCATCTCTTGTGCTTGGCCATGTAGACTTATCATCTCTTGTGCTTGGCCATGTAGACTTATCATCTCTTGTTCTTGGCCATGTAGACTTATCAACTCTTGTTCTTGGCCATGTAGACTTATCATCTCTTGTTCTTGGCCATGTAGAATGTTCCTATTATCGTTATTTCAGGTGTTTTTTTTTTTTCATTTCTGACTATCAGCCTGCAGGTGGTCAGAGGTCAGAGTCAGCTGGTTGTTTTCTCTTGTCAGTCTCAGGACTGACCTAGGGCCAGAAAGTCATTTATCTAGGTACAGGCATAACAGATGTTCCAGACCTGCAAGATTAGTTAGTCCAGCAGTCACCTGGCCTTGTAGGACATGATACTATTGCGACACTGTTATATTTTATAATAGAAGGGTCACACTAGAAGACAAGAGATGATATTGATACCGGGTTTTGCTAACATGATCGAGGTTCGTTCATTAAGTTTCGTTGAATCTGACTTAATGAGAAAACTTAATGATACATTTTATAATTGCATGCTGCCAGTGCGCAGAAGTGTCGTGCATTAAACAAGGGCTTCCCTCAGTACTCCAGTTGGCAGCACGACAGCGGTCTGTTGTTAGATCATGGTCTAACCAGGCGCTGCTGACAGTTGTCCATTACAGATGGCCACAGTCTGTACCGAGAACTGAAGCTCACCGTCAGTCTCGTTCACATTTATGGGGTCACGTTTCAAAGCGAGAATTACTGTGAGCAGGAAGATGATTTCCTGCTTGAAGTACTGGGGGAGAAGAGCAGGAGAATAGATGATGGTGATTTCCTGCATGAAGTAGAGGGGAGAAGAGCACGAGAATAGATGATGGTGATTTCCTGCATGAAGTAGAGGGGAGAAGAGCACGAGAATAGATGATGGTGATTTCCTGCATGAAGTAGAGGGGAGAAGAGCACGAGAATAGATGATGGTGATTTCCTGCATGAAGTAGAGGGGAGAAGAGCACGAGAATAGATGATGGTGATTTCCTGCATGAAGTAAAGGGGAGAAGAGCAGGAGAATAGATGATGGCGATTTCCTGCATGAAGTAGAGGGGAGAAGAGCAGGAGAATAGATGATGGCGATTTCCTGCATGAAGTAGAGGGGAGAAGAGCAGGAGAATAGATGATGGTGATTTCCTGCATGAAGTAGAGGGGAGAAGAGCAGGAAAATAGATGATGGTGATTTCCTGGCTGCCAGTAAGCGGAGGTTGTAAGTAGTGGCTTGCAGTAAGCGGAGGTTGTAAGTAGTGGCTTGCAGTAAGCAGAGGTTGTAAGTAGTGGCTGGCAGTAAGCAGAGGTTGTAAGTAGTGGCTTGCAGTAAGCGGAGGTTGTAAGTAGTGGCTTGCAGTAAGCGGAGGTTGTAAGTAGTGGCTTGCAGTAAGCGGAGGTTGTAAGTAGTGGCTTGCAGTAAGCGGAGGTTGTAAGTAGTGGCTGCCAGTAAGCAGAGGTTGTAAGTAGTGGCTTGCAGTAAGCGGAGGTTGTAAGTAGTGGCTTGCAGTAAGCAGAGGTTGTAAGTAGTGGCTGGCAGTAAGCGGAGGTTGTAAGTAGTGGCTGGCAGTAAGCGGAGGTTGTAAGTAGTGGCTTGCAGTAAGCAGAGGTTGTAAATAGTGGCTTGCAGTAAGCAGAGGTTGTAAGTAGTGGCTGGCAGTAAGCGGAGGTTGTAAGTAGTGGCTGGCAGTAAGCGGAGGTTGTAAGTAGTGGCTTGCAGTAAGCAGAGGTTGTAAGTAGTGGCTTGCAGTAAGCAGAGGTTGTAAGTAGTGGCTTGCAGTAAGCAGAGGTTGTAAGTAGTGGCTTGCAGTAAGCAGAGGTTGTAAGTAGTGGCTTGCAGTAAGCAGAGGTTGTAAGTAGTGGCTTGCAGTAAGCAGAGGTTGTAAGTAGTGGCTTGCAATATGCAGAGGTTTAAGCGGTGTTGTCCAGACTGCATATCAGAGCTTAAAAATCGAAAGGGACATAATTATTGCTGTGTTTGATATGAGTGACTCGGCCAGAAACCTTTTTCTTTTGTTACAAAAGGGCCAGATGCAGCCTGCGTGAGTTTACAGTGGCCCGCATTCATGTCTGCAGTTACCACATGAACGTAATAATAAATACATAGACATGAATATTAGTGTTTTACTCACGTGATTTTATGTAACTGAATGATCACAATGAGTGTGATGTGTCCAGGTCACCAGAACATCGAGGAAAGAACACTAGAACAGGCTGACATTTCCTCCAGTGATATTCCTGTTACAGAAAGAAGGTCGAGGACAGTTGTGTTTTGAATCTTGTATGTAGGTCAAAGCAGTTAGTCATATTTAATATGGAAGATAAAAAAAAAACATGTAAATAATATATTTCCTGAATCTTACAATCATATTTCTGATTTGTTTGAGCATGATGTTTTCATGTGTTTCCGGGCTGCTGATGTTTTCTTGTGTTTGCGGGCTGCTGATTTTGTCTTGTGTTTGCGGGCTGGTGATGTTTTCTTGTGTTTGCGGGCTGCTGATTTTGTCTTGTGTTTGCGGGCTGGTGATGTTTTCTTGTGTTTGCGGGCTGCTGATTTTGTCTTGTGTTTGCGGGCTGCTGATTTTGTATTGTGTTTGCGGGCTGCTGATTTTGTATTGTGTTTGCGGGCTGCTGATTTTGTCTTGTGTTTGCGGGCTGCTGAAGTTTTCTTGTGTTTGCGGGCTGCTGATTTTGTATTGTGTTTGCGGGCTGCTGATTTTGCATTGTGTTTGCGGGCTGCTGATTTTGTATTGTGTTTGCGGGCTGCTGATTTTGTATTGTTTGCGGGCTGCTGATTTTGTATTGTGTTTGCGGGCTGCTGATTGTTTCTTGTGTTTGCGGGCTGCTGATTTTGTCTTGTGTTTGCGGACTGCTGATGTTTTCTTGTGTTTGCGGGCTGCTGATGTTTTCTTGTGTTTGCGGGCTGCTGATTTTGTCTTGTGTTTGCGGACTGCTGATGTTTTCATGTGTTCGCGGGCTGCTGATGTTTTCTTGTGTTCGCGGGCTGCTGATGTTTTCTTGTGTTTGCGGGCTGCTGATTTTGTCTTGTGTTTGCGGACTGCTGATGTTTTCTTGTGTTTGCGGGCTGCTGATTTTGTCTTGTGTTTGCGGGCTACTGATTTTGTCTTGTGCTTGCGGGCTGCTGATTTTGTCTTGTGTTTGCGGGCTGCTGATTTTGTCTTGTGTTTGCGGGCTGCTGATGTTTTCTTGTCTTTCCGTTCTTGTTAAAGACAAATAAATATTGTCATACTCTAAAATATAACGTAAAAAAAAAACAAACACTTTGCCAACTAGTGAGGCTCGAACCCATAACCCCCTCTCCCCCCCCACTTGTCTTGCCTCCCACTTTATATCAGTGTACTCAGACAACAAGAAGGTTAGGTAGAAGATAGCATGACCAGCTACACAGAGAAGGCGTAAAGATAGACAGAACTATACACCTCTCACAGTTAACTGTGTAGTATGGTGAAGGAACGTGATGATGATGATGATGACGACGACTAACTGAACATCAGTTTTTCATCATTTATCTTGCCGAAACGTTATTTCCCAAGCTGCCCTAAGAATGAACGTTTTTCTTAAAATGACATTTTGATGTTCATCGCCGTTTAAAGTGTCTTGTGTTACCATGGTAAAAGTGTCTTTTGTCACCCTCATTCACGTCTCCAATGAAATAACAGCTTTTGTTATCATGACGTGGCCAGAAAACTGGACAAAGCCTGACTGATCTCTTGTCAGCTCTTGCTGTCCTACAAATAGTTCAAAGCCTGCTTCTTTTTGTTTTCAGCTTATAAGTACAGCTTAGAGTAGTGAGTAACATTTTTTATCTAGGAGAGTAGAATCGTGAGTAACAATTGTTATCTAGGAGAGTAGAGTAGTGAGTAACAGTTGATATATAAGAGAGTAGAGTAGTGAGTAACATTTGTTATCTAGGAGAGAAGAGTAGTGAGTAACATTTGTTATCTAAGAGAGTAGAGTAGTGAGTAACAATTGTTATCTAAGAGAGTAGAGTAGTGAGTAACAATTGTTATCTAAGAGAGTAGAGTAGTGAGTAACAATTGTTATCTAAGAGAGTAGAGTAGTGAGTAACAATTGTTATCTAAGAGAGTAGAGTAGTGAGTAACAATTGTTATCTAAGAGAGTAGAGTAGTGAGTAACATTTGTTATCTAGGAGAGTAGAGTAGTAACAGTTGTTATCTAAGAGAGTAGAGTAGTGAGTAACATTTGTTATCTAAGAGAGTAGAGTAGTGAGTAACATTTGTTATCTAAGAGAGTAGAGTAGTGAGTAACATTTGTTATCTAGGAGAGAAGAGTAGATGGTGATGACGTCCATTGTCAGCTAACAGTGACTCATGTCTGCTCATATTTGTTGTCTTGTAACTAACTTGTGCGCTCTTCATTTCCTTAATTTGATATCTGCTCAATCGTCTATTTCATTAATTCATCGTCGTCGTCGTCATCATCATCATCATCATCATCATCGTCATCGTCATCATCATCATCATCATCTGTGGCATGGCCTTGTAAGTAATGATTATAGTTATTATTATTATTAATGAATATGATATGAACATATACTGTAAACAAAATAGTAACATCGAATAGCGACAGAGAAAAGTATGTAGGAAAGGAAGAGAAAGGCATAGAACTTCCATGACACTAGAACAAGACGCGGACAAAAGTAATCAGTGGCAACAGTGAATAGAAAAAGACGAGACTTCGGTGACACTGAGATATAGATAATACAAAGGAAGGAAAGTAGGATGGTCCAGTGATAACAAAGCGGTGACTGGAAGTTGACACGTGTAAACAAAATAGAAAAGACGAATAGAAAAGGCAGAAACAATGAAAAGCGAGGACCCAATAAAACGTCAGACATGAAAGAGCAAAATAATGACTTAGATAAATAACAATTGTATTGACGAATTTTTACGTAGACTGACACACATGACACCTGTTATGTGACACCCGTTAGGACGCTATTGCACACGGTTTTTAAATAAAGGAGTGACCAACTCGACCAGCTGACTAATTAAATATTTAGAGGCGTGGTCTGTTGGATAATTCACTTACGACATATAAGTCACGGGGCAGTTTGAATGATGGACAATCAGAACACTAATGGGAACCAGTGGACATTTGACGGGTGGAGGCAAAATACTTATTGGTTAATTCATCAAACTGGACTTGGAGAGCGGGCGGAGAGGCAAGAGAGGGGACGAAGAGGTACGGAAGTACAGGAGAGAGGAGACAGAGGAGGGAGCCTGAAGACGGAGGAACAAGGACGGTCAGTGTATAGAGACCGGTCCAGACGTCAAAGGAAGGAGCACGAGAAGGAAGGAGCACCCAAGAAGAGGAAGTCCAGAGGCTAGCGGACAAGTGAGGGGGATCGTCAGAAGTAGACAGACAAGAGAAGAACAGAAGGACATACAATAAGAAAAGAACAGAGAATCAGAGAAGTACAGCAGAAGTAGAATACACTCCAGAGAAGACACGAGAGAGAAAGAAGACGTAGGTAACGACAGATGGAACAGATGAACACTTACAGCAAAGATACTCAGGAAAACCAGTTTGTAAGAAGTAGTTTTAGAACAGATTGAAGATGTGTTTCAAGTGATTCAGGTGATTACTAAGAACTGATACTTTTGAAACTTCGAGTACAGTGATTTAGTCGTGTAATTGGTTGACCTCGTGTTGCAGATCTGATAAAATACTGAGTTAGGAAAGGTCCACGTATCAAGTGTAGAATATTGTGAAGTTGAGAACATTGCCGAAATGCTGTATGTAGAATATGATACAGTTTGATATTATGAACAAATATGTGCTTCAACGAGGAAACTAGCGAAGATTATGTAATATTACATCATAATTCTAGTGATGTTGTCGACAATACAGCTTGATCTTATCTGACAGAATAAATGAATTCAAGGAAGATTTTCATCGGATTTGATCTAGTGAGTGCGGCAGTGCATGTGAAACATGTGACGTGTTATGATCAAAAGAAAAACTTAATCATCTTCTATCATCATCAATAATATGATAGTGCGCACAAGTCCATTGTTATACATCATCATCATCATCATGGCAAAGTTGGATTCAGTGAAACGACAGCTTTCTGTATCTTGAAAGACATACACACAGACACACAGAGAGACACACACTTATCATACTCTCAATCATTCAAGTGCCGTACCGCGTGGCGTAGGCGATCATTTCTCTCCACAGTTCCCTGTCTTTAGACTTGATTATGAGATCCGCTGGTGACTTTCTTCCTAGCCATACTGACACCCCATCCAGTAACTTCTCTCTCTGTCTTCCTCTGTCTCTTCTTCCTCAGTTTTTCCAGTTGCCACAATGTGGCTCAGAAAATATTTTCTCAGAAAATATCCTACAAATCTCGCTTGTCTACCTCTGATCTTTGCTGTAATGTGCCTTTTAACTCCAGCCTCTCTTAATACTTCTTTGGTTTTCTTAGCTGTCCATGGTATCTTCAATATCCTTGTGAACCACATTTCCATGGCGTCCATTTCACGCTGTACTCTTTTCCAGAAGAACCTGTAGTTCCCTTCACTTTTAGCAATCAGAACTGTGTCGTCTGCATATCTTAAGT
This sequence comes from Achatina immaculata, assembly GCA_009760885.1. Classification (NCBI taxonomy): domain Eukaryota; kingdom Metazoa; phylum Mollusca; class Gastropoda; order Stylommatophora; family Achatinidae; genus Lissachatina; species Lissachatina immaculata. Next base: position 22,399,632 of record CM019713.1, on the reverse strand, counting down.
TGTTAAGGTTGTACCCGTCAATTGATACTCCTGGCATGCTCTCTATATTTCTCATTGTGTTTTCGCTGTACAAGGAGAAGAGGTCAGGAGATAGAACACATCCTTGTCTCACTCTCAGTTTTATGTCGTGGAATGCTCCTATTTTGTTCTCAGCCTTCATTGCTGCTGACTGCTGCCAGTAAATGTGTAGATCTTTCCCATCTGTGTTGATGTCTTCCAGTATTCTTATAATTTCTGTGTCTCACTTTATCGAATGTTTTACAGTAACCTATGAAGCATGACTATAGGTCAGTCTTTACTTCTGTTGATCTTTCCATCAGTGTTCTCTCTCTCTCTCTCTCTCTCTCTCTCTCTCTCTCTCTCTCTCTATATATATATATATATATATATATATATGGCATTACTTGTGCCTTTTCCTTCGACGAATCCACACTGTTCTTCAGCGATTTCTGGTTTTATTTTGCCCCTGACTCTTCTCATGACAATACTAAGCAGGATTTTGGTAACAAGGCTCATAAGACTAATGGTTCAGTGGTCTTCACATTCAACTGCACCTTGTTTCTTTGGTAGGGCAATGAAAACTGATTGCAAAAGGTCTGATGGGACATAGTTACTGTTCTAGATGTCATTCAGAAATCTGGTAATTATTTCTGTGTCGAGCTGTCCTAATGCTTCCAGTTCTTCCTTGATGATACTGAGATTATACTCTACCTGAGTATAATTCAATCTTTACTTTCAGCAAATGCCAACATACACTGATACGACTGAAGCGCTGTAATAATTATCTCCCTGTCCTTTTTCTTTGTTCTCCTTTTAGATTTTTATAATTCCGTTATCAAAACTTTTTCTTTTCTTTTCTCCAAGAAATGCTTATTATTTTTCTCAACATATACACATCTCAACACATACAAATCTCAACATTTACACATCTCAGCATATAGACATATCAACATATAGACATTTCAACATATAGACATCTCATAGCTTTCATGTTCATGCTGATTAGCAACTTATCGGACGTCCAGGCATGTTGTTCGTCCGACAGTTTACGTCTTTGCAATCTGACGTTTACAGTTGTGTTTCCCAGGGAAAAACGTTGTTCTAGTTGTTGGTGGCACGTGTTGGTGGCATGTGTTGGTGGCATGTGTTGGTGGCACGTGTTGGTGGCACATCTTGGTGGCACGTCTTGGTGGCACGTCTTGGTGGCATGTATTGGTGGCATGTCTTGGTGGCACGTCTTGGTGGCACATGTTGGTGGTACGTCTTGGTGGCACGTCTTGGTGGCACATGTTGGTGGTACGTCTTGGTGGCACGTGTTGGTGGCACATGTTGGTGGCACGTCTTGGTGGGACGTGTTGGTGGCACATGTTGGTGGTACGTCTTGGTGAACATTAAACAAAAATGTATCCAGTATCTTCTTAGACTTGCCTTAATGTTCTGTTCAGCTCTTTTATCTTTTATCTTCATGAAGCAGTTGATGAGCCTGTGACTTTTGTTTGCGATGATCGGTTGCTTAGAAAGGACATGTTGCTTCAGTATGATCTTTCTGTCTTCTCTCCCTTCAGTATGATCTTTCTGTCTTCTCTCCCTTCAGTATGATCTTTCTGTCTTCTCTCCCTTCAGTATGATCTTTCTGTCTTCTCTCCCTTCAGTATGATCTTTCTGTCTTCTCTCCCTTCAGTATGATCTTTCTGTCTTCTCTCCCTTCAGTATGATCTTTCTGCCTTCTCTCCCTTCAGTATGATCTTTCTGTCTTCTCTCCCTTCTGTGTAACGTAGCATTAGAATTCCAGTGCCAAACAATTGTTCCGTTTTTAACTGTCATAAAATCTTAAGATACGTGGAAAAAAAAGATAAGATTATGAGGAAGTAGGCGATGAGATTGAGGTTGGAGGGTGATGAACGAGAAAGATAAGCTTTGGGGGCGGGTGGGGGGAAGGAGTTGGGGAGATAAAAATTTGACTACAAAATCATACTAAAAGTGTTTTTTTTGTTTGTAGTTAAAGTCTGAGTGGCGCAGTGGTTAGTGCACTGGTCTCTCATGGCGAAGGTCGGGAGTTCGAATCCGGCCGCAGGCACCCCAGTCACCCAGCTGTAGAAGTGGGTACCCGACTTCTTCTGGAGTTGGGGAAGGAAAGGCGGCCAGGCGTGATACTGACCATATCAGCCTCTAGTGTACTGACAGGTCAAGGAAAATATGGGCACTAACACCATATCCCTATGTGCCTCTAAGGCATGACAAGATTACCTTTACCTTTTAAAGTCTGGTTTAGAAACACGTGCATGTTTCTGGCAAGCTTGTCAGTCTTCTGTAGTACAGGGTTCTGGGTTGAGATATGGGTTCTGTAGTGCAGGGTTCTGGGTTGAGATATGGCTTCTGTAGTGCAGGGTTCTGGGTTGAGATATGGCTTCTGTAGTACAGGGTTCTGGATTGAGATATGGCTTTTGTAGTACAGGGTTCTGGGTTGAGATATGGCTTCTGTAGTACAGAGTTCTGGGTTGAGATTTGGCGTTTTGTTTGTTCTTTCTTTTCTATATATATTCTTGAAGCTATCACTCTTTCCTCTCTTGTATCGTCACTTACCTCCACTTTCACTTTCACTATCACTATAACTCTCTCATATTCTGTCCACATCACATTTTTTTTTGGGGGGGGGGGGTAAAACGGGATAGATCATGGGAGTGCCAGTTGACATTCAGCAGCTAATAGATCATGAGAGTACCAGGGGACATTCAACAGCTAATAGATCATGAGAGTACCAGGGGACATTCAGCATCTATAAATCATGAGAGTACCAGGGGACATTCAGCATCTAATAGATCATGGAAGTACCAGGGGACATTCAGCAGCTAATAGATCATGAGAGTACCAGGGGACATTCAGCCTCTAATAGATCATGAGAGTACCAGGGGACATTCAGCATCTAATAGATCATGAGAGTACCAGGGGACATTCAGCATCTAATAGATCATGAGAGTACCAGGGGACATTCACCAGCTAATAGATCATGAGAGTACCAGGGGACATTCAGCAGCTAGTAGATCATGAGAGTACCAAGGGACATTCAGCAGCTAATAGATCATGAGAGTACTAGGGGACATTCAGCAGCTAATAGATCATGAGAGTACCAGGGGACATTCAGCAGCTAATAGATCATGAGAGTACCAGGGGACATTCAGCAGCTAATAGATCATGAGAGTACCAGGGGACATTCAGCAGCTAATAGATCATGAGAGTACCAGGGGACATTCAGCAGCTAATAGATCATGAGAGTACCAGGGGACATTCAGCATCTAATAGATCATGGAAGTACCAGGGGACATTCAGCAGCTAATAGATCATGGAAGTACCAGGGGACATTCAGCAGCTAATAGATTATGGAAGTACCAGGGGACATTCAGCAGCTAATAGATTATGGAAGTACCAGGGGACATTCAGCAGCTAATAGATTATGGAAGTACCAGGGGACATTCAGCAGCTAATAGATTATGGAAGTACCAGGGGACATTCAGCAGCTAATAGATTATGGAAGTACCAGGGGACATTCAGCAGCTAATAGATTATGGAAGTACCAGGGGACATTCAGCAGCTAATAGATCATGGAAGTACCAGGGGACATTCAGCAGCTAATAGATCATGGAAGTACCAGGGGACATTCAGCAGCTAATAGATCATGGAAGTACCAGGGGACATTCACCAGCTAATAGATGAACAGAAGATTCTGACCGGCAGATAATGCTGGAGTAATACGGTGGTTGCTGATCTGAGATAAAGTTACTGATCTGAGATATTGTTACTGATCTGAGATATTGTTGCTGATCTGAGATAATTTTACTGATCTGAGATATTGTTGCTGATCTGAGATAATGTTACTGATCTGAGATATTGTTGCTGATCTGAGATAATGTTACTGATCTGAGATAAAGTTACTGATCTGAGATAATGTTACTGATCTGAGATATTGTTGCTGATCTGAGATATTGTTACTGATCTGAGATAATTTTACTGATCTGAGATATTGTTGCTGATCTGAGATAATTTTACTGATCTGAAATGGCAAACATCGAACGCACGCTTTATTTCTCTTATTTGTCCTTGCATGTCGATTTATTTCATGCTTGATGAAGCCAGATCTAAAGTTGGATTCCTTCAAGCCCTTCAAGTGTTGTCGCTGAGTGATTTAATAATTATCAGGAGCCTATCCAGGCATGGAGTCAGCCACACTCGAGACCTGACGTTTATGGGTCTAGAGTGATAGGAGCTGTATGTTGCCTTCCGTGCTGGAAGCCAAACTAGGTCACAAACACAGATAAAGGGCTCCACTAATGAAAATGACGTGGCCTCTTATTCACAGCCTGGCGGCAGATAGAAATCCAATAAAACAAATCCTATAGAAACAGTAATGGAAGTTCACACTCAGATCATAGCACACTTTGTTATACTCTCTACTCTAGACATTTTATTGCTCACGAAACTTTTCCTCATTTCTGTCGTCGATTGCCATGCTTTGTTCCTAACTTTTCTAGGTCATGGCCTTGTACGTACGCCCTTCTGTTGCTAGATTGATTGTGGAACATCGTTAAAATATGTTGAGTGTATTTTTGTGTAGGATTCTGTATTGTTTATATTCCATTATTTGCATAGTGCTGACATATAAAATCTGTTCAAAATAATATTGACAGAAAGCTGGGACACTAACTTCATCATATCCTCAGTGTGCTTCACTGTTTTAAGGCGCAGTAGACTGCATCACAGTGATGCGGTTTGCTAGAAAACTTTCATTCTTGAAACAGTTTCACATGTCGCAGGTCTGTCTTTGTACCTGGCCTACCTTCACCTTCAGCAAGCGAGCACAGATGAGTAATAGCGCTGTTACTGGACGAGGCGCTGACGAAGAATAATTGCAACTATTCTGTGATTAATCCTTAGAAAAATCGTTCATGCGACTCATATTTAGTAACTCTCTCTCTCTCTCTCTCTCTCTCTATCTCGTCCAGTCTTTTCTTCTAGCGCCTCTTATGAGCTGTTCTAGTTCAGTAATTCATTACTTTTACCCTGATCTGTTGATAATGTTTTTGTATCACGTCCGTTTGTTTTGTGTTAATAGTATGTATCCCTGACGTTCTTGATCATAAAGTCTAGGATATGGTTGATAGACTGATAATAAATTATAGGAAACTGTTGATATATTGATCATAAAGTCTAGGAAACGGTTGATATATTGATCATAAAGTCTAAGAATAGTCTAAATAATGGTTGACGTAAAGATCATATTTTTGTTGCCCTAAGTTGTCGACGTGAGATTGCGTAAAAAAATCAGCGGTAAAAAAAAATGAGCTATAGTCATGATAAATTATTGGTATTGCAACTGTAATCTATAGTCATGGTAAATTATTGGTATTGCAACTGTAATCTATAGTCATGGTAAATTATTGGTATTGCAACTGTAATTTAGTTCTTTATGATAAATATGAAACGAACTTACATACCAGGCAACATCTTTTAAACACGTTTTAAATGTGATTTTGTTCGGGCAATCATCAGTCAGGTGATATAGTACAAGTATGTTCTGACAGTCATCACAGTTAGGTGACATAGTACAAGTATGTTCTGACAGTCATCACAGTTAGGTGACATAGTACAAGTATGTTCTGACAGTCATCACAGTCAGGTGACATAGTACAAGTATGTTCTGACAGTCATCACAGTCAGGTGACATAGTACAGTTATGTTCCCTCTAAGCTGCGTCGCAGTCCACGCAACAAGATCAGGAAAAAAATGATTTAAAAAATTTTTTTCCTCATATTATTGTGTTCTGCTGATGCTATTGTGTGCTGCTGATGCTATTGTGTGCTGCTGATGCAATTGTGTGCTGCTGATGCCATTGTGTGCTGCTGATGCCATTGTGTTCTGCTGATGCTATTGTGTGCTGCTGATGTTATTGTGTGCTGCTGATGTTATTGTGTGCTGCTGATGTTATTGTGTGCTGCTGATGTTATTGTGTGCTGCTGATGCTATTGTGTGCTGCTGATGCCATTGTGTTCTGCTGATGCTATTGTGTTCTGCTGATGCCATTGTGTTCTGCTGATGCTATTGTGTTCTGCTGATGCTATTGTGTTCTGCTGATGCTATTGTGTTCTGCTGATGCTATTGTGTTCTGCTGATGCTATTGTGTTCTGCTGATGCTATTGTGTTCTGCTGATGCTATTGTGTTCTGCTGATGCTATTGTGTTCTGCTGATGCTATTGTGTGCTGCTGATGCTATTGTGTGCTGCTGATGCTATTGTGTGCTGCTGATGTTATTGTGTGCTGCTGATGTTATTGTGTGCTGCTGATGTTATTGTGTTCTGCTGATGCTATTGTGTGCTGCTGATGCTATTGTGTGCTGCTGATGCTATTGTGTGCTGCTGATGCTATTGTGTGCTGCTGATGCTATTGTGTGCTGCTGATGTTATTGTGTGCTGCTGATGTTATTGTGTGCTGCTGATGTTATTGTGTGCTGCTGATGTTATTGTGTGCTGCTGATGCTGTTGTGTGCTGCTGATGTTATTGTGTGCTGCTGATGTTATTGTGTGCTGCTGATGCTATTGTGTGCTGCTGATGCTATTGTGTGCTGCTGATGTTATTGTGTGCTGCTGATGTTATTGTGTGCTGCTGATGCTATTGTGTGCTGCTGATGTTATTGTGTGCTGCTGATGTTATTGTGTGCTGCTGATGCTATTGTGTGCTGCTGATGTTATTGTGTGCTGCTGATGTTATTGTGTGCTGCTGATGTTATTGTGTGCTGCTGATGCTATTGTGTGCTGCTGATGCCATTGTGTGCTGTGGCAGCGGTACATAAGTTTGTTTCCCCGAATGTTTTGGATGTTAGTATTTTTCTACGAGTGCTTAAAATTATATGTAGTTATTATTATACTATACTATTTGATGTTACGTTCTCATATGCGAACGGAATTCTTTTTAGAATATATTTGCAGAAGAATTCGAAATTGTATTCACGGATCTCGAGATCTCACAGGAAACATTCGTCACAGCACTTTATATTTTATCTGTTTACAGTAGCGTGACAAATGCTTTTTTACTTTGCTGAATAAAATGTCTGATGTTTCACAGTCGACTCATCGCCACCGCTAAGCGCTCGATAAAGGAGACATCGATAGCGCTTTAACAGACTTCGATATACAGCGGTTCCTAAACAGTTTATTTGTTAGTGGATTAGGGTTTCTCAATCCAGGTTCTGTGAGAGGTAGTTAGATGTTCTGTGAGACGTATCTAGATGTTCTGTGAGGAATAGTTAGATATTCTGTGAGAGGTAGTTAGATGTTCTGTGAGAGGTAGTTAGGTGTTCTGTGAGAGGTAGTTAGATGTTCTGTGAGAGGTAGTTAGATGTTCTGTGAGAGGTAGTTAGATGTTCTGTGAGAGGTAGGTAGGTGTTCTGTGAGAGGTAGTTAAGTGTTCTGTGAGAGTTAGATGTTCTGTGAGAAGTAGTTAGATGTTCTGTGAGAGGTAGTTAGATGTTCTGTGAGATGTATCTAGATGTTCTGTGAGAGGTAGTTAGATGATTTGTGAGAGGTATATAGATGTTCTGTGAGACTTAATTTGATGATCTTAGAAGTAGTTAGATGCTCTGTGATAGTTAGTTAGGTGTTCTGTTAGGAGTAGTTAGATGTTCTGTGAGAGGTAGTTAGATGATCTATGAGAGGTAGTTAGATGATCTATGAGAGGTAGTTAGATGTTCTGTGAGAGGTATCTAGATAATCTATGAGAAGTAGTTAGATGGTCTGTGAGAGGTAGTTAGTATATAATACACACACGCACACTGAAGCCAGCAGTCTCTCACTCAAAAAATTCCTATTCATCATTGTCTCTTCTTGCCTAAGTTGAGTAAATATTTTGACGAAAGTTTACTTCAGCGACTTTTTATTTCTGGCTCATGGAGTCCTGTATTGGTAGAACTTAAGTAACGCGGGAAGGATGCATTCTTATCGTCTGCTGCTGTCGCCAGTACAATATGGCTGATTTCAATCGTTATTGTTCAAGTTATTCACTAATTTCATGGAGGCTGTTTCTTTGTCATTGAGAGAATGAACTCTTTATTTTTGTTTCCTTAAGAGTCAGTAGTTTTCTGTTGGCTGTCTCCTTGACTACCAGCATTATGAAGACCAAGCATCAAAACGCTGTCTTTGTTACGTGTTTGCTTATTAGCAAAGTGGTTTCTGGTGTAACTTTACTTAGGTAACCATGTGTGCACAGGTGCTGACTACGTCATTGTGGCAGAGAGAAAATGGGCAGTGATAAACAGGTCAGTAGCAGAAGCAGTGGTAGTAGTAGTAGTGGTAGTAGTAGTAGTAGTTGTAGTAGTATTAGTATTAGTAGTATTAGTATTAGTAGTAGTATTAGTAGTAGCAGTAGCAGAGGTAGTGGCAGTAGTAGTAGTAGTAGTGGTAATAGTAGTGATAGTAGTAGTGGTAATAGTAGTGATAGTAGTAGTGGTAGTAGTAGTGGTAGTAATAGTGGTAGTAGTGGTAGTAGTAGTGGTGGTAGTAGTAGTAGTAGCAGAAGTAGTGGCGGTAGTAGTGGTAGTAGTAGTGGTAGTAATAGTAGTAGTGGTAGTAGTAGTAGTAGTAATAATAGTGGTAGTAGTAGTGGTAATAGTAGTAGTGGTAGTAGTAGTGGTGGTAGTAGTAGTGGTAGTAGTAGTGGTGGTAGTAGTAGTAGCAGAAGTAGTGGCAGTAGTAGTAGTAGTAGTGGTAGTAGTAGCAGTGGTAGTAGTAGTAGTAGTGGTAGTAGTAGTAGTGGTGTTGATGGTGGTAGAGAAGGTAAGGTCTGTGGCAGCACAAATTGGTGATAGTTAATTTCTAAAATGAATAAATTTGCTGCAAAGTATGGTTGCCTGTGGTTTTACTGTTTGCGATAGAAAAGTAAAGCTCTGCTCCTGGTGTGACGGTCATTCTTCTTCTGTTTTGGCGCCAAACTTCTGGCGGGGTGATGTGTTTCTCTCACAGTTTATTTAACGTCGTAGCTTTTGAAGGGCTCAGAAAATTCTTTATGTTGCCTATATATTATTCATTTTTCAGCTTAAGTATGCGACATCTGTCATCTCGAGATATTTAGTCACATGTCATCTTGAGGTATATAGTCACATTCATCTGTCATCTCGAGATATTTAGTCACATTCATCTGTTTACTGTCAACAGTTACTTCATCAAGAATCATGAAGATTTTGTCATGTTGTGTGAGTGCAGATCAAGAAGAGCTTTAACGTTCTCATTCAGGGCCCGTGGTGACAGCAGCTTCATCTGTTTAACAAGTTTAATGTTGTTCGTGAAGTTTAACGGAACTCACTGATTTTTAGCGTAGTTCTTCAAACTTTAACATGTCGGTTTAACGTAGGTCATAGACGTTTAATGTAGTTCAACAAAGTTTTGTTTTGGTTATGTTTGTCTTACAAATGCATGTGTTTACTCTCTCTCTCTTTCTGTGCCTCTCTGTGTGTCTCTCTCTGTCTCATTCTCTTTATGTCTGTATGTTTGTCTCTTTGTGCGTCACTCTCTCTTTGTGTCTCTCTTCAGTTTATAACTACACCCGGTCCTTAAAGAACACTAACTCAGCAGGATGTGATGACATTAGTAACAAGATACTACGCTACGCTGCATCAGTTATCACAGACACACTAACATACTTATACAACTTGTGTATTGACAAAAAATATTTCCCTGACGCTTTTAAACTCGCCAAAGTTTTTCCTCTTTTTAAATCTGGACAGGCTAGTGACCTCTCAAACTATAGACCCATATCCATTCTGTCATCACTATCTAAACCTCTTGAAAAACATATACAAAAGTTAACTCTGCTCCACATGCAGGAAAACAATCTACTAATAGACAGTCAGTCAGGTTTTAGACCAAATTACTCCTGCCACACAGCATTAACTAAAATGACAGAAAGCTGGCTGTCTAATATAAATGATGACAAATTGTGTGGTGCTGTCTTTGTTGATTTTAAGAAAGCCTTCGATATGATTGATCATGAAATTCTTGCAAAAAAGCTAGAAGGCTATAGATTACACCCTGACCTAACAAAATGTATTACATCTTTTCTCTCAGATAGAAAACAAGTAGTTTGCTTTAGAAACAAAATATCTGGCTCGTCTGTGGTTGATACCGGTATTCCTCAAGACTCCATTCTTGGTCCTCTTCTCTTTGCTATCTATATTAACGACCTACCACTACATTTAAAGCACTCTTCATGTGATCTATTCGCTGACGACTGTACTGTTTACAATAGTGACTATGACATCAATAAACTACAGACAGCCCTCAAAATGATATAAACAGTTTGATTAAATGGAGTAATAAAAATGGTATGTTGATAAACACCAACAAAACAAAATCCATGCTCATCACTACAAGACAGAAACTGCAAAATGCAACAAAAACTTCACTACAGCTTTGTGCTGGGACTAAGGCAATAGAAAATGTTTATGAACATAAAACCCTAGGACTCATCATTGATCAGCATTTAACTTGGAATTCTCACGTACATAACTTAACAAATTTGATTGCACAGAAAGTTTACCAATTAGCCAAAATTAAACACTTTATCGACAAAGACACAAGAAAAATATACTACATATCACACATACAAACACACTTAGATTACTGTTCCACAATCTGGGATGGATGCTCAGTCTCAAACACAAAAAGGCTCCACTCACTTCACAAGCGAGCATTAAATCTTATTTGTGACAAACACCCAGTACAGACTGTAGATCAACACAAACAACTCAAAATTCTACCCCTCAAAAATAGAATCATTTTTAACAAAGTTAAGTTTGTTCACAGAATTCTGTCGCACAATGCTCCGCCTTACTTGTAGTCACTGTTTACGTATAATACTAAACATAGCCAGCGTTTAAAAAACTGTCTTCTTCCTAAACCCAGGATTGATCTGTACAAGAAAAGCCTTGCATACTCTGCAGTAGAGCTCTGGAACACCCTCCCCTAAAATTTAAAATCCATTGGTAATACTTCATCCTTTAACTCAAACCTGTTTCATTATTTACTTGCTTGTAATTATATGCCTCCATAAAGTAACCAGCACTCTCTCAACACATGGCTCGTAAACCATCAAGTACTTCAGTGACATAGTTAGAAAAGCAACTTGTTAGATACTGTTAGAAATTATTTTAATGTTTGTTAAAAACATATGTTAGAAGATCTGTATTTACAATGTATTTTTATTTATGTGTATGTCTGCGTGTGTATGTGTGTGTGTGTGAGTGCTATTTTATTAGGTTAATTACTTCTTCTCTTTTATTTTGAATGTAATAGTTAAATCTTACACTCTTTTGATATGTTTTTCCTAATTTAATTTGTATTTTTGTACTAAATCTAAGTGTGTGGGATGAATGAAAGATGGAGTGATGAAGGGCAGAATGTAAGACGGGCCTGCGTGCCCAATTCTTTACCCTTTAAAAATAAAGATTATTCATTCATTCATTATTCTCTATGTCTCTTTCTGTGTCAGCGATATGTTTTAGGCGCAGTGGTCCAGTTAACTGGTCAGTGGCCATAATGTCTGTAGGTTATATGTTCCATCTCTTTGCTTTTAAATCTTCATCTTGAAAGTTCTAGGTTTGTTGTCCGTGCTCCTGATTAACCTAAAAAGTAAGTTGTTACGTGCGTCCATTAATGACTCCGACACAGTCTCTCATCAAGCAACCATTTCTTTATTTTTCTGTATGTTACAAACTCTACACAGCTTTCTATCTTGTATGAGTATAGTTTCGAGGCCAGTGAATCTACATGGCTACTTAGACTGAAAGAGATGGGATTACAGGTCGGCACATCCAGGAACGAGAGGCGTACTGGACATGCGAGACAACATGTCAGCCAACACGGGACAGGCACTATCAACCTCCGGACATAGGTGGATATATTGAGGTGGAAAATGGGGGGAGGGGGGAGTTAATCTGAGTACATATCGACGTAGAAGTATACGACTATACACGAAGCACTGCAGTAAAGGTGTGATACCAGAATGTATAAACTAAGAAAATAAGCTTTATTACTAACGACTACAAAGTTGTGACGTTTCGGCGTGCGCCTTAATCAGAGAGATATCTATACATATAGTATAGATCCACACGAATCCTATGTATAGATCCACACGAATCCTATGTTTAAATAAATAAATAAAATGAGCACTTAGCTATAACTTGAAAGAATATGTAACTTTTCCGACGCTCGTTCAGAAATGCGCTCGTTCAAAATGTGGTACTTTCAAAATGTGCTCGTTCAGAAATGCACATGGTGGAGCGTAGAGAATGTTTAAATAGAGACTTGTGATGTGTGATAGGTGGATCGTAACTGAGGGTGGTGGGTGGGGAAACTTGAGGGGGAGAGAGTGATACAATGGTAACCTAGCCAGGAGAAGGTGAAATAAATGATTATGGTTAGGGTAGAGGGGTTGTAATACCATGATGTGAGGAGGTTCTGAACTATGTGTAACAAGTAAGAAGAGAATGGAGCTTAGTGGAAAGGGATTATGACTGTGGAAGAGGAGAATGTTAGGTGTACCTGAATAATGAGTTCAGACGATGTGGTACCAGCGTTCCATATTCCTGAATGTAGCAGTTCTCAAGCGCTAGGCGGCTTGTGTCATCTGTGTGACATTGTTTGATGGCTGTTGCCAGAAAATCAGATTTGCCTCTGTGGTTGGGGCCGTTGAAATGATTCAGGACTGGTTTCGAAGCATTCTGGGTGATACTATACAGATCTTTCTGCATGCGGTCACCTAATCTGAGGCCAGTTTCACCCATATAAGTTATCCTGCATCTTTTACATGCCATTATATTACAGGACTGGCATGTGAATCCCTCATGAAGAGTGAGGATAGTTTTAGGAAAGGTGATTGTTTTCGTTTCCCAGACTACCAGGCAGTTAACACAGCGGGGGCGGTTACATTTTCTGGTGCCAACATATGTAAGGCTCTGCTTCAAGTGGCTGTGGACGAGGATGTTTTTAAGATTTGGCCCACGTTTGTGTGCTAACGGGGATGGATCAGAGAAAATGTCGCGAGTGTTAGGGTCGAGTTGGATTAGTTATTTTTTTAACATAGGATTCACGTGAATCTATACTTTATCTCCTCTCTATAATTCTTCGTCCTGTATGTCTTTGTATGATTAAGTCTCACGCCGAAATGTCACAGCTTTGTAATCGTTAAGTAATAAAGCTGTTCCTACTTTGTTTGTTTGTTAGTTTATACATGGACGTGTTCAGAGCGCAGTAATAATGAGCCAGACCATAAGTCATAACCGTTAATATAGTTATTACTGGCCGTTATTACTGGCTGATAGTTACTCCTTTCCTTGGTGCTTCTCAGTCTCACCCAGCTAGAAATATATTATTAAAAAAATACATCCCGCCCACTCCTCTTTCTCTGGTAGTCCCAGCATGGTATGTACACACAGACTGTCTTTGTCAGTGCCCAGTAGACCGTGAAACTGGTGAATATCTGGCACATAGGTTGGCAAGAATTGTCCAGCGGGTTGCGTGCTCCGTAGTTGGGTATCATAGCAATAGTTCACTGACTTGATTCGCAACATCAGTAGCTTCCCTTGCTTACCTAAGGCAGAAGAGATATGGGGTTGTTTACAAACGTAACAAGACATAAGAGGTACCTTTTTTTTCAACAGTCTAAATCAGTGACATAAATCTGGGAGATTCGAGCAACCTGGTAATTAAGGCCCGTAATCTTGTGTAACATATAATAGACTAACTTTTATGTTCATAGTTAAACACTGGTCTCTCATGGCGAAGGTCGGGGGTTCGGTTCCGGCCGGCGGCACCCCAGTCACCCAGCTGTAGAAATGGGTACCCGACTTCTTCTGGAGTTGGGGAAGGAAAGGGCAGCCAGGCGTGATACTGACCATATCACCCACTAGTGTGCTGACAGGTCAAGGAAAATATGAGCACTAACACCATATCCCAATGTGCCTCTAAGGCATGAGAGGATTACCTTTACTTTTTTTAAAAAAAACTTTAGAAGTGTGTCATGTTTTTGTTTGTACTCTTAGAACTTGATTTCGTGAACATATTTTCTTCATTTATTGAGTTTAAACTGTTCAGTGACCTGAATGTCCTGTGTTTCTGTAGCAAAGTGAATGTAGGAGAGTTCTTTGTCAATCGTAGGAAAGTGAATATAGGAGAGTTCTGTGTCAATCGCAGGAAAGTGAATGTAGGAGAGTTCTTTGTCAGTCGTAGGAAAGTGAATGTAGGAGAGTTCTGTGTCAATCGTAGGAAAGTGAATGTAGGAGAGTTCTTTGTCAATCGTAGGAAAGTGAATGGAGGAAAATTCTGTGTCAATCGTAGGAAAGTGAATGTAGGAGAATTCTGTGTCAATCGTAGGAAAGTGAATGTAGGAGAATTCTGTGTCAATCGTAGGAAAGTGAATGGAGGAGAGTTCTGTTTGTAGTGCCTTGAAATAGATCACACCTTCAAACTACAGGTAAAAATTGAAATAGATCACACCTTTAAACTTCAGGTAAAAATTGAAATGGATCACACCTTCAAACTACAGGTAAAAATTGAAATAGATCACACCTTCAAACTACAGGTAAAAATTGAAATAGATCACACCTTCAAACTACAGGTAAAAATTGAAATAGATCACACCTTCAAACTACAGGTAAATATTAATATGAACACTGATATAATAACAGATGTACTAAAGACTGTGGTAAAACGTGAACTATTAAGTAGAACTTGACAAAGCTAGTAGTGTAGTTTCACCATAGTTCCTGGTCAGTCAGTCAGTCATTTGCATGTCCCTTGGGGAACTTTGCCTCCTTAATAGCTCTCCTGTGGGCCTTTCGGTTGTAAGCAAGATGCCCTGCTACTGATGCATCCATTTGCAGATTATCAACAATATCTTGCAGGAATCTTCGCCTTGGTCTTCCTTTCTTTCTTTTACCAATTCTTGGTACTTTGTACAAAGTACGAGATTCGTCGGCATGCACGTTAACCAGATATTTGTGATGTATTTATAACTTTGACAGTTTTACCTGCGTTAAGTGAAGTAACAAGGTGTGATGAGGTCGCCAAGTGTCGTTTTTAAGTAAAATTCAACCATTATCATAAGTCAAGCACCTGCCAGGTTTTTACAGGTCAGAACGCCCCGGACAAAGAGAAGACGGTCATAATACACTGAACAAGAGCAGAAGCTGCCATGACTCACCATTATAAGTTAATCTAATTCAGTTCTTCTCATCATAAGTTCATAAAAGTCGGTGCTTCTCATCATAAGTTCATCTAATTCCGTGCTTCTCAGTGTCTTTTGTCCTGTGCACTCATTTCACACTGTTTGAGAAGCCCTTTTCTAGTTAATTAGATAAACGTCACGAGCTGAGGATGCATTGCATGAAACGTCAGCTGTTGAGGGCAGAATTGTGGTTCACTCTGCTGCTTATAACATGAAGTCGTAGGTCACAGTGTTCCGACGGACTGACAGCTTGCGTATTTCTTCCGGTGTTACCAGAATGTGTGATAGAACAGGATAGGTAATTAGTTGGATACAAATAAATAAATAATAGTCTCCTTTGTACAGAGTTAAATTTGGAGACTTATGGTCGTGTGCAGCTGGAAAATCTGTTGTAAAGCTCGCAAGTATTTGCACTCGTAGTTGGCAAATTTGGAAGAGACGCACGGAAAACGGGCAGACGAAAAGAAAATAACAGTTGAGACGGGCAAGAAAGTAGGTTCCAGAAATGTAGGCACGCAATTTTTTCTTCAGAGTCAGTATTTTAGTTAGGCTGTCCAAATAGTAGAATGTAGATTGTAGTCTGCCCTTTTTTAGGAATGCTTGGTATTGGTTAAATTTGTCCTTTTTTTAGGACAGTTTATTTTGAATTCAGTTTTTTTGAAAGTATGTTGTAAGAAGCAGAAATGTCCTTCAGCATCCTTGCCATGTGAGAGGTTGCCCCATGGCCACGTCAGGTCGCCCGGACACTATTTCATGTATTTGTGAATTCCACAAGTATTCTCACGCCACTTCCGTGTTGTCAACATCCACCAACAAATGTGCTTTCATCGATAAATCTGTTCTGTTGTAACGTCCGGAGTTGGGTGATTGCTGGCTTAAGTTTTGTGTGGCAAATGTGGAGTTGGACTGGTCAGTTAATTTATTGATATAGTTCACAAGTCCTGTATGAGCTCTGTTTATTGATCGTGGGTTATGGAAGTTTGCAGAGAGCGTATCAGTGTAACGAAGTGAGGCAAGAACTTTATGATGTCATGGAAGCTTCCCGCACACTACAACACTTCAGCACAAAAGTACGCTCAGACCTTTGAAGCATGGCGCGG
This sequence comes from Achatina immaculata, assembly GCA_009760885.1. NCBI lineage: Eukaryota > Metazoa > Mollusca > Gastropoda > Stylommatophora > Achatinidae > Lissachatina > Lissachatina immaculata. The sequence continues at coordinate 22,383,268 of CM019713.1, read as the reverse complement.
AACACTTACTGAAAAACCCACAACACACCATTTTAGTGGCGCAAAACGACAGACCAGATCAAGTCAGAAGTCTGTTTACATTGTTAACAGGCCGTGCACAGAAAACTCTTCTTTAAATGCGTAGTTCCTTCATTCATTGAGACCCCGGGGGTGGGGGGGGGGGTGTAAAAAAAGAGGAGGGGGCTGTTATATAATGTTGACGTATTGTAAGAGAGTTTCTGTACGCAGGAAATGTAACTTCTCTTATCAGGCTTGTGTAGGACATGATTGGGGGAGACTGCAGAGTTTTTATCCAGACTGCGTGCATGTGAATGGAGGAGACAAGGTACAGCATTTCTACATACCAAGCCAATCCTCCTTCCCTTCTGTCTAGGCTCCAGTAGTCTCAGTCGCTTCTTTCTGATGTCGTGTCTGTTGCCGTCGTGGGCTTCGCAGGTGGGCTGGTGAAGAACATAATGATTTATTCCTGACAGGTGTGAAAGGTGTGCTGTCTGAGATCTGGATAGAAGCCCTCACACTGGCTGTCACCCATAAACACTCGGACAACAACTGATAAGCACACATAATTGCAAGTCTTTTACCAAAATCGGAACATGTTTTATTGTTTCAATTACCGTGTATTTGTTTTGGAGACGTCCACCGCATACACAGGCCTGAGACATCATACATAAACCTGAAACATCATACTCAGACCTGAAACATCATACACAGACCTGAAATATCGTACACAGACCTGAAACATCATACTCAGACCTGAAACATCATACTCAGACCTGAAACATACATAAACCTGAAACATCATACTCAGACCTGAAACATACATAAACCTGAAACATCATACTCAGACCTGAAACATACATAAACCTGAAACATCATACTCAGACCTGAAACATCATACTCAGACCTGAAACATACATAAACCTGAAACATCATACTCAGACCTGAAACATCATACTCAGACCTGAAACATACATAAACCTGAAACATCATACTCAGACCTGAAACATACATAAACCTGAAACATCATACTCAGACCTGAAACATGGTACGCGGACCTGAAACATGATTTGTAAGTGCTTGAGAAGCTAAGTTCTGATCCGATTATCCATTCACCTGTGGAACACGAACCAACCAGGACGTGTGTATGTGCGCAGGTAATCGTAGCAATGAAGGAGTGGTTATGTATAGCACAAAATAACACGTACAGCGGCACTACCGAGCCCTAGATCTGTCGGAACCGTTTATGTTTCAGTAAATCTGTTCTAGTGGAAGATAGTTTAAGGTTACATTAACCTCGCAGTCACTAGCTAGTGTGCACCTGTGTATGTGTGTGTGTGTGAGAGAGAGAGAGGGGGGGGGGTGCTGTGCGTGACACTGTCATTCATACCATCAGATTTTATGTTTGTTGATTATGATTGTTGAGACTGGAATTTCAGAATTGGATTTCAGTTGCAATATGTTAGAAGTGAGTTATAGATGAAAAAGAAAGTTATAACATACAGAAGATGTCAAGAACATATTGTCTTAGCTGTGGACATTTGAGTAAAAGCAAAAATAAAATGAATAATGAAATCTGGGATTGCTGCGAGTACCAGTATCTTATCGTATATCTTATATCCTTCCCGTGCCGTTAAACGTCACATAGGGCTCTCAGGGTATTTTGCCAATTTTTCCTTTTTTCGGCGAGCTTTTCAACCTCATAAAGGGATTTTATGCCTATTAATTTGGCCTCTTCTAACAATGTCTTCATTAGAGTTTCACGTGGTCTGCCTCTTTTATGCGGAAAAAATAATTGTTATGGAAACTGGCAAAGAAATCAACTGAATATCACGAGACACATATTTTCCTGTCCGTGCTGACCTGGTCTTGGAGTATCTCTGTGATCGCCTTTCTTTAAGCATGATTTGTGTTCAGGATGTGTGTTTTGTTCACTTCCGTGTTCAGACATTATGAACTAAAAATAAATGAACTAGAGAAAGAGGCGAAGTTATTTCTTGGGAAAGTTTAAACAAGTGCGCTGTTCCGACATTCTCTTCTGTATCTTGTATCTCCTTTCTCTTGCATCTAAATATACAGCAGCTGACTACAAACATTAATAAACTTTGACTGTCAGGGTATCATTGTTTCTGTTGTTGTTTTGTTTTGTTTGAAAGTTGGTCTAACAGAGGTTTGGACACGTGGGTCAAGTTGTCGTCCTGCCAGGATGTATGGAAAAGGTTGCCATTAGAAACACATAAGCTGTTGAAGGTGACAAGCCAAGATATTAAGTACTTTTTAAAAAAAAAAATCACAAAAACTTTAAATGAAGGGTAAGATGCAGGCATCAATGGGAGAAGTTGAATTTTTGAAACAGTTTTCTCCAAGCATATGCATATATTTAAGAATGTATACTCTTCTCAACAAGGAGGAGTGTCATAACAAAACTGAAGTGTAGTTTGAATGCTCTTTCAGTAAAGCTGGGTTGGTTAAGGAGATAGAGAGAGAAAACTAAGAGCGGGGGGCGGGGAGAGAAGAAAGCCAATGAGACTAAATATAAACTTTCCCTTTGTCTGCGCATGCGCACCAAGTTAGCAAACAGTACAGCCCACAAGAAACTGATGTTTTGTTGTTTTATACAGTTTTAAAATGTTTCTTTTTTTTACGTTTGGCCGAAGAAAACAAAACTAGAAGATTATAAAAATGTAAAACTTAGTGAGAGCAATAGAGAGAGAGAGAGAGAGAGAGAGAGAGAGAGAGAGAGAGAGAGAGAGAGAAGAGAGAGAGGACATAGAGATTAATAGCTGTTTACTTAAGGAAGATTAAACTAACCAGGTAAGAGTAATAAAAACAGAAATCATGAGATTCAAAGTGAGTACGTGGGTTAATGTGGTCTTAACTATCACAGATGTTTGATTGGTCGGTTCGTGACAGAAGGCGCGTCATATAACGAATGGCGAAGGGAAATAATCAACAGCGTGTGACGTCATAGATGTGGACAAAAATAGGTTCTCTGTGGTTCAGACATAAATTGATGTAGAAACTTTGGCACATATTTTTTGTTTATCTTCATCTTTAAAGAGTTTTTTTTTTGGGGGGGTTGTTTTCTTGTCATTACTGGCAGCTCGCCACAGATCTAGAGGGGTGATCATGTAATATTGCTGGTTCCAAAAACTGAGTTCCAGAATGTCTTGGGGGGGGCAGGTAGATTACCTATGATGTTTAGTGTGTTCGTGTTTGACAGAGAGACACAGAGAAAGAGAGAGAGAGATAGAGATTCATTCATTCTCTCTCTCACTCAGGCCCGTGCCTGACAGCCAGGCATGCACCAGATGACCTGTTACAGTGCCAGGCTACAATATTTATGTGAGCGTGACATCACCTGGTGACATGTCCTCTCAGAACTTGCAGGACCAGTTTCCGGTCTGGCTGTTGCTATTAATAGATCTTAATCCTAGCACATTTCTGTACTTACGCGAACCTTGCGGTTAAATGTTAACACTTTGTGTTTAGTAGTCTGTTTCCTTGCACATTTCTGTACTTACGCGAACCTTGCGGTTAAATGTTAACACTTTGTGTTTAGTAGTCTGTTTCCTTGCACATTTCTGTACTTACGCGAACCTTGCGGTTAAATGTTAAAACTTTGTGTTTAATAGTCTGTTTCCTTGCACATTTCTGTACTTGCGTTAACCTTGCGGTTAAATGTTAAAACTTTGTGTTTAATAGTCTGTTTCCTTGCACATTTCTGTACTTGCGTTAACCTTGCGGTTAAATGTTAAAACTTTGTGTTTAATATTCTGTTCCTTGAGCATTTCTGTACTTACATGAACCTTGGGGTTAAATGTTAAAACTTTATGCTTAATAGTTTGTTTCCTTGTACAAATTTATTGTCACAAGTTTCACTTTTTTTTTTCTTTATGAATTCGTGTCTTGAACTATGAAAGTGCCATGTTGTCTGTTAGTAAGGAGGAGTGGAATAAATAAAAATAAATAATGAAGAGTTTACATATGAAATAAATAACAAAAATATACAACCACCGTCGCACTCCATTGATAATGTTATCTCTCATGATACAGTATCCACTATAACCAAGAGTTTTCTCATGATACAGTATCGACTATAACCAAGAGTTTTCTCATGATACAGTATCGACTATAACCAAGAGTTTTCTCATGATACTGTATGGGTTTATACTGAGAGTTTTCTGATGATATTGTATGGATTTATACTGAGAGTTTTCTGATGATATTGTATGGGTTTATACAGAGAGGGTTCTGAAGAGATATATTATATTTCGTATGTTTTTAATAATGTTTTTTGGGATTTTGGAAATTATTATATATGAAGTCTTTGTTTTCTGTGTCAGACTATTTATAACTTTATTTGGGTTATCTGGTGGTCAGCAGTGGTTAGTGGTGGGCAGTAACCAGTGGTCGTCTGTGACTAGTTGCGGGCAGTGACTAGCGGTCGTTAGTGACTAGTGGTCGTTAGTGACTAGTGGTGGGCAGTGACTAGTGGTCGTCAGTGACTAGTTGCGGGCAGTGACTAGTGGTCGTCAGTGACTAGTTGCGGGCAGTGACTAGTGGTCGTCGGTGACTAGTTGTTGCCACATTTGACAGTTACTTTGGGGCTTCCATTCTTGCCATAATTAGTTGTACAGATTAAAAAAAAAACATTTTCCGCTCCATTATCGATTCACGTTGAGCGTGTTGTAACCTGCGGTTCTTCATTTGTGGAAAAATCTCATTTTTGTCTAGACAGTTTTTTTTTTCTATTTCTGTTTTATTATGTCTGGGAGAGAGTCTGCATATTTCTTCTGTCTGTTGAGTATTTTGTTTGTCAATGTTTTATCTGCCTGTTTTAATTAATTTTTAGTTTTGTGAAAAGTTTTGGCCTTATATTACATTAACCATTGCGGGCACTAACACCATATCCCTATGTGCCTCTAGGGCATGACAGGATTACCTTTACCTTTACCTTTTAACAGTGTTACTTTTACCTGCACTTGTACCTGTGCTTGTACCTGCACCTGCTGCTGTACTTCTACCTGCACCTGTACTTGTAGTCTCGCCTATTATCCTACATATCTTTCCTGTCTCTCCAATGTGAGTGCCCAATGGGTTAAGTTTTTAATATGCTGATGTAAGGATCATGTTACGCTAGTGGACGTCTTTATATTTCTTATAATAAGCGTTTGACATAATCAATTACAGTAGACTTCATAATGAAAAAATGCTGCACAGATAACACAGGTATTGACTGGCTACATGGGACCCAACTAGAAGATCTTGATTTTGCTGATGACATAACTCTTATCGGTAACAGTGTGAATTCCATGCAAGAAAATACAGATAGCCTGTCTTCACTGGCTAGCAAAATAGGACTTGAAATTAACAAGGACAAAACAAAAATAATGAAAATTCCCATTAATCAAAATGGAAAAATACACATGGAATGGACAGATATTGAAGAAGTCAGTCAATTTGCATACCTTGGCAGCTGCATAGACCAGGATGGTGACACCAGAAAGGAAGTTAGAATTAGAATTGTAACAGGAGCATCGATCTTCAAGAATCTTGAAAACATATGGAATTCAAAAGTTATAATCACAAAAACCAAGTTAAGACTATTCAATTCAAATGTAATATCCACCCTCATTTATGCACGTGAAAGCTGGAAAATAACTAAAAAAATAAACAAGAAATTAGACTCTTTTGAAAACAAATGCCTAAGGAAAATACTTGGCATCAAGTGGAAGGAATTCAAGAACAATGCAGAGATAAGACAGATGACTGAACAACAACCAGTCTCATGGGTGATCAGGAAAAGGAGATGGACATATGTTGGTCACTTGATGAGAAGAAATGATCAGAGAATCCCAAAACAAGCTATCAAGTGGCACACAACAGGCCAAAGAAAAAGAGGCAGACCGCAGGAAACTCTGAAGAGGACATTGTTAAGAGAGGCCAAATTAACAAGCATAAAATCCCTTGATGAGGTTGAAAGACTCGCCGAAGACAGGAAAAATTGGCGAACTACTTTGCGAGCCCTATGTGACGTTTAACGGCACGGGAAGGATATAAGATAAGATAAGAAATAAGCGAATTTTTGTAAGAACAGATCCTTGTAATTTCAGTGATCGTGATAAGTTGCTTGTGCGTGTCATAATGAGTGAAGAAATGGAAGAGAGCAAGAACCTGTGGCATTGTGAGTTGTTTCTGTTTATCATTGTTATCAGCAGTTTGTGTCACTGTTTATCATTGTTATCAGCAGTTCATGTCACTGTTTATCATTGTTATCAGCAGTTTGTATCACTGTTTATCATTGTTATCAGCAGTTTGTGTCACTGTTTATCATTGTTATCAGCAGTTCATGTCACTGTTTATCGAGGGCTGGTGTCACTTACTAAAACTGAAGGTTCTGTTAGATGACTGTTTTAATTTAATAAACCGACTTTTCCAGACTAGGAAAATATGCCAGAATATGTCAGTGTCTCTAATTTACTTGTTGTATTAAGTTACACCTTACATGGTGTGTGAGTGGCGAAGTGGTTAGTGCACTGGTCTTTCATGGCGAAGGTTGGGGGTTCGAATCCAGCCGGAGGCACCCCCGTCACCCAGCTGTAGAAATAGGTACCTGACTTCTTCTGGAGTTGGGGAAGGAAAGGCAGCCAGGCGTGATACTGACCATATCACCCTCTAGTGTGCTGACAGGTCAAGGAAAATATGGGCACTAACACCATATCCCTATGTGCCTCTAAGGCATGACAGGATTATCTTTACCTTTTTAAAACTTTTTATACAAGAATATGTCAGTGTCGCTAACTTACTTGTTGTGTTAAGTTTGTTATTATCCAGGAATATGTCAGTGTCGCTAACTTACTTATTGTGTTAAATTTGTTTTTGTGCAAGAATTCAAAGATCGGCGCAGACGCAGGTGTGACATGACAATAAGTGGGTCATCTGTCACGTGGTAGCAGTCTTAATATTGGAGGAGTTAGTAGTAGTAGACAACACAGTAGTTAACAACAGCAGATAACAGCAGCCATAACAGCAATAATAATAGCAGTTGGCAGCAGCATAACAACAGCAATTGGCAGCAGTAATAACAGCAAATAGGAACAGCAGCAGGAGTTGCAACAGAAAATGACAGTAGCAGAATCAACAGCAAATAATAACAGATAGCAACATCTAGCAACAGGAACAACAAATAAGAACTGCAGAAGCAATTAAGCAACAGCAAATTGCAGTCTTATCTTATATATCTTATATCCTTCCCGTGCCGTTAAATGTTACATAGGACTCGCAAGGTAGTTCGCCAGTTTTTCCTATCTTCGGCGAGTCTTTCAACCTCATCAGGGGATTTTATGCTTGTTAATTTGGCCTCTCTTTACAATGTCCTCTTCAGTGTTTCACGCGGTCTGCCTCTTTTTCTTTGGCCTGTTGTGTTCCACTTAATAGCTTATTTTGGGATTCTCTAATAGTTTCTTATCATCACGTGACCTACATATGTCCATCTCCTTTTCCTGATCACCCATGAGACTGGATGTTGTTCAGTCATCTGTCTTATCTCTGCATTGTTCTTGAATTCCTTCCACTTGATGCCAGGTATTTTCCTTATGCATTTGTTTTCAAAAGAGTCTAATTTCTTGTCTAGTTCTTTAGATGTTTTCCAGCTTTCACGTGCATAAATGAGGGTGGATATTACATTTGAATTGAATAGTCTTAACTTGGTTTTTGTGCTTATAACTTTTGAATTCCATATGTTCTCAAGATTCTTGAAGATTGATGCTGCTTTTGCAATTCTAATTCTAACTTCCTTTCTGGTGTCACCATCCTGGTCTATGTAGCTGCCAAGGTATGCAAATTGATTGATTTCTTCAATATCTGTCCCTTCTATGTGTATTTTTCCATTTTGATTAATGGGAATTTTCATTATTTTTGTTTTGTCCTTGTTAATTTCAAGTCCTATTTTGTTAGCCAGTGAAGACAGGCTATCTATTTTTTCTTGCATGGAATTCACATTGTCACTGATAAGAGTTACGTCATCAGGAAAATCTATATCTTCTAGTTGGGTCCCATGTACCCAGTCAATACATTTGTTACCCGTGTAGCATTTTTTCATTATGAAGTTATTGTAATTCCAAAAATCAAAGGAGACAGTATACATCCTTGTTTCACACCTGTTTCAATCTGGAACCATTCGCTCATCCCTTCTTCTGTTTTGACTGCACAAACATATCCTTTGTAGAAGTCCTTAATGATGTTGAGAATTTTAGATGGTATTCCATACAGACTTAAAATTCTCCATAATGAATCTCTGTGTATGCTATCAAATGCCTTTTTAAAGTCTGTGAAGTTCAGTATTAATAGTTTCTGCTTTTCAATATGTCCTTCAAGTATTATTCTTAGAGTAAAGATCTGGTCGAGACAGCTTCTCTCTTTTCGAAATCCTGCTTGTTCTTCTCTCATTGCCGTCTTTAAGTCTATTCAAAATGACCTTGCAAAATACTTTTGACACAACTGATATTAAGGTTACTCCTCTCCTGTTGTTACAGCCACTAAGATTGCCTTTTTTGTGTGGTATTTTAACAGTGAATCCTTTTTTCCATTTAGAAGGGACCTTTTCTTCTTTCCAAATCTTGTTAAACATTCTCTGTAGTTGTCTCATGTTGTCACTATTGATAGCTTTTAGCATTTCGAGTGTTATTTCGTCTTCATCTGCAGCTTTATTGTTACCCATTAAATTCACTGCTGTCTCAGTTTCATGCAATTTAATTTCATTTAGGTTGACATTTAGTTGTGGGGCTGGTAAGTCGGTTTCAAGGTTTAACAGTTCGTTTGGGTGTGGTCGATTAAGTATTTCTTGGAAGTGTTCAGCCCATCTTGGCTTTTGGTCTTTACTTGATGCCAATAGGGTTCCAGTTTTGCTAAGGATTGGTCTTTCTTTAGATGTAATAGTACCTGCTAGCCTCTTTTGTATGTTATATAAAGTTTTGCTGTCTCCTGTTTTTGCTGCTTTCTCTGCTTCTTTCGCCATATTGTCTATGTATTTTCTTTTATCCCTTCTAGCTGAACTCTTTGTTTTCTTGTCTATTTCTTTGTGTGTTGCTTTTGCCATATCTTTTCGAAAATATGTTTTTACATTCAACATGTCTAATTTGACTGCTCGTCTTTCATGTATCTGCTTCCATGTGTTTTCTGATATCCATGCTTTTCTGTTTGTTTTTTTCAGTCCAGTGCTTGCTTTTGGTACTGTGATTATGACTGTGCTGTAAGAATTCCATAATTCATCTATACCTATCTCCTCTACTTCACTGGGTGTTGTGGAATGATTCTTAAGTTCCTGATTGAAATTAATGTTAGTATTCTCTTCTTGTAGGTTGTGGCTGTTTATTTTTCTGTGTATTGATTTCTTGTGTTGACTTTTCAGTTTTAGTTTTATTTTCCCTATACACTGTTAACATCTGCACCCCTATAAGCCCTTACATCTATCAGAGCTGTTCTGTATTGCTTTTTAATACAAAAATGATCTATCTGATTTCTAGTTCTACCATCTTGAGATATCCAAGTTGCTTTATGTATCTCTTTGTGTGGAGTATCTCTTTGTGTGCATTAGCAACAGAAAATGACAACTGCAGTTAACAACAGGAGAAAAAATAACAACAGCTAGTAACATCACTTAACCACTGGTCAAATTTGATAACGTATGAAGGGTAAATAATAAATGTAAATAGATTTGAATATCTAGGTTCAGTCGCCGCAACAAGTGGCGACCTCGCGGTGGAGATGAAAAGAAGAACGCAGTTTCATTACAGAAACTAGAGCAAATGAAGAGTACGTGGCAAGGTAGCAACAAGAAAGCAAAGTTATGTTTACTAAGAGTTTTCATGTTCCCATCGGCAACATGTGGATGCAAAGCATGGACACTTAACAAATCGCTAGAAAAGAGAATAACAGCATTTGAAATGAAATGTTACAGAAGGGCAATTGGAATATCATGGACAGAACGAAAATCAAATAAAGAGATGTTGATGGGATTAGGTGTCGCAGAAAACTGGCTCGTTAACACGGTAAAGATTAGAAAGCTGAGATACTTCGGCCACATCAAGAGACACAATAGCTTGGAGAGGATGACAGTAGAAGACATAATGCTCAGCAGAAGAGAAAAGAGATAACCTTGCCACAGATGGACTCGGGACATCACAGAAAGTCTGAATGTGTCAATGCGAGACGCTGGTCAACTTGGACAAGACCGTGTTGCATTCAAGGAGGCCGTGAGGGGGACAACGTTCTGGAAAGAACATGTCACTTGAGTAAATGAATGGCACAGAAAATGAAAACTTTTTCGTATTTTGTGTGGTCTACACATGTCAGCCATATTGAAAACTTGTGGGGGAAAAAAGTTAAATGTGAAACTGATTACAAGTTTAGACATTTGTATCTTCTCCAGACAGCCACGGATAAAATGGACTGTTGCTAGTCACGTGTTAGGAAAAAGAGCGTGAACGATACTATTTTTAGACATGTGAGAAGTTTTGGTCACATGACAAGGTAGAGGAGGATATAATTGGTCAGACTGGTCAAGCTGGTCAGTGGAGCGGACTTTATTGAGCAGCTGTTGAAGGATATCAGTGTTTTAACTTCGAACCGGTGCTGGCTGAGTACACACGGGACGTCCAGTAATTACGTTACATTGACCCATCTATCGGCCAGTTCATTCATTCATTCATTCATTTGCCTGTCCCTTGCGGAACTTTGCCTCCCTAACAGCGCTCCTGTAGGCCTCTCGGTTGTGGGCAAGGTGGCCTGCTGCTGATGCATCCATTTGCAGATCATCAACGATGTCTTGCAGCCATCTTCGCCTTGGTCTTCCTCTCTTTCTTTTTCCCATTATGTACCCTTCCAAGACGGTTTTCTCTAGATTATCATGACGTTTAATGTGTCCAAAATATTTAAATTTTCTCTGTCGGCCAGTATAAGATCTTATATAGTCGAGTGTTTCTCAGTCTAGCTGAAGTGTCTGAATGAAATCATGAAAGCGAACAAGATTATTCTGTCTAGAAATGTAGCAAAGTTGCAAGAAAACAATCATGCTATTCCGTCTAGAAATGTAGCAAACTTGCAAGAACACAATCATGCTATTCCGTCTAGAAATGTAGCAAACTTGCAAGAACACAATCATGCTCATATTAGCTTGCTCTTCGCACAGTTCACTTTACAAAATGTACTATTTTGTTTACAACTTCTTGCAACTTTACAAACAGCACAAATGAGCACCATGTTCATATCTGTTTATTATGTTGATGATGTCATCTTCTCTGTCTCCGTTAACTTTTTTTAAATATATTTTTTATTGATGACACAGAATGTTTAGGATAAAAAGATGTCGGTACGATGACACAGAATGTTTAGGGTAAAAAGATGTCGGTACGATGACACAGAATGTTTAGGATAAAAAGATGTCGGTACGATGACACAGAATGTTTAGGGTAAAAAGATGTCGGCACGATGACACAGAATGTTTAGGATAAAAAGATGTCGGTACGATGACACAGAATGTTTAGGGTAAAAAGATGTCGGTACGATGACACAGAATGTTTAGGATAAAAGATGTCGGTACGATGACACAGAATGTTTAGGGTAAAAAGATGTCGGTACGATGACACAGAATGTTTAGGATAAAAAGATGTCGGTACGATGACACAGAATGTTTAGGATAAAAAGATGTCGGTACGATGACACAGAATGTTTAGGATAAAAAGATGTCGGTACGATGACATAGAATGTTTATGATAAAAAGATGTCGTTACTTGAGATCCATCTTTTTGAATTTTGAGGCTTCCCAGGAGAATCAGCCAAGCGTAAGAGAAGACAGGCAAGTTATCATAGTTCACTTCTCGAGATTCTTCCCTCATTCTTCTTATAATATGTTTTGTGTTGTGTGTACAGATCCTCTGAAATGCATCCAGCCAGCCCCGAGCGTAGGATTCTGAACCAGTTTTACAGTAAAATCTTTGGTAGAATGTGCGCGGGTGAGCTGATGCAGTTAGTGTGGTGTTTGGTTTTTCTTTTCGGAACTGAAATCAGTCTCTAGGTCTAAATCCTACATGTGAAATTAGTTGGACTGTCTGTAAATCAGTGATTTATCAGGCTAGCGAAGAGGTCATGAGTTGTACGAGTATAATTTGGTGAGATTGTGGCTGGTTCGATATCTATGAATTTATAGATATGAGTTTGTAGAGCGCGGTAGGCGTTTGGTGTGCTGTGTCATTTCAGAGTTCCTGTAATCTCTCATAGCGTCACGGATGCTCACCTGATGGCGCCCGACACAGCATAGCTACCTACAGCGTCCAGTGAATCCCTAGCCCAGCTTAGACTTGGAACATTATACGGAGTGTGAATGTGGAGACAATCTCTCAGAGTCTCCAGCCTTTGCTTCCAAAACTCGTTTTATTCTCCCAAACGGACAGACACGACAGGCATCAGATATATATTTAGTCGCTGGCTAAAGTCTTGTCAGATAAAGCAGCCAAGTATCAGGTGTATATTTAGTTGTTGGCTAAAGTCTTGTCAGATAAAGCAGGCAAGTATCAGGTGTATATTTAGTCGCTGGCTAAAGTCTTGTCAGATAAAGCAGGCAAGTATCAGGTGTATATTTAGTTGTTGGCTAAAGTCTTGTCATATAAAGCAGGCAGGTATCAGGTATACATTTATTTCCTGGCTAAAGTCTTGTCAGATAAAGCAGGCAGGTATCAGGTATACATTTATTTCCTGGCTAAAGTCTTGTCATATAAAGCAGGCAGGTATCAGGTATACATTTATTTCCTGGCTAAAGTCCTGTCAGATAAAGCAACACTTGTACCAGCAACAACATTCTTCTCTTTTATCATTCTGCCTCTTTGTTTACTTTTCTGCGATGTTGTAGATAACTAGTCAGGGGACAAAGTGACGAAGGAACACTAATAGACACTAATGGAACACCAGTTTTCTAATCAACTTACAAATGTGACAATCAGCAAAGTTACTTTTGGATGGTCGTTGAATCACAGAGTGGGGCGGAGCAGATATGAATCGAACGCTCAGACTCTTGTTCATATTACCAAATACAGCGGCAGTAAAACAGTATATTGTTCAAACTTTTTGTGAGGAAAGTGTCTGATTTGATTAATTATAAGTAACAAAGATGCTGTGAATTTATGTCTTTGCAGAACCTACATTATAAAAGGGATGGCGACTGCAGTAAAACCGGTTTAAATAATAAAGGTAGATAGAGGTGTATGGTGTAGTTTTACACAATGGAGGAGGGAGTGAGTAAAGTGATTTAAAAAAAAAACGAATAGTATGAGAATGCATAAATGAAAAACATACAACATCCAATATTTCGGCGTGAGCCTTTTTCGAGGATTACATGCACAGACGAGACAAAAACAAATAACTAAACGAAGAACTTATCTTAATATGGTCTCCTCCAGAAGTAGGAAACAGAGAATCGGCACATACTTTACTCACCCCTCTGCCACTCATAGCGTACGTTACACTGGTTATTTTCTGCGCCACAAAACTTAGACCAGTAAACTACAAGTCGTGTCCGATTTACCTGCTTTTTTCCCCTCCATGTTCTAGTCTACTATTTTTCTTTCTGTCACGTGTCAAGTGTTTTGTCTACTGTTTTTCTTTCTGTCATATGTCAAGTGCTTTGTCTATAAAAGTGATCGCGCTAGAATTTTTACGAAACCAGTACAGCTGCACGTCTTTCACCTTTCATGAAGTACTTTCCGAAATATCGGTTTTCTGAATCGACATTTGGTAGGTTATACTTTTGTAAAACGTAAAATACAAGACTGAGCTTTATAAACATCATGGGGAAGTAAATGTTTGCGTGAAATGCGTATATGACCTTATTTGAGGCCAGATTTAAAATTGACAAAATGCTGACATACTGAATCAGTCAAAACTGACTGATTCTCCTCCGTACAAGTTGAACATCACTCATCCTGCTGGCCCGGTTAATCTTCAGCCGGTTCCGCTGGCTGGTCTTACTAGGCTTTTGATAATATAAACCGGTCACAGTAATCGATGACCTCCATCAACTTCGGTTTTTTTTCTCGTTTTTAATGGGTAGTATACCGGTAATTGGCGGTTATCGCTATCGTTGTTACTGTTTCTGAAAGTTAACCATAGAGATCGTGGTCAGTAACTTTATTTACTAGCAGGTCCTTCTAAGCCTGTCTGGCGTTGTCTGTCACATTGACTTATTCTGGTACTGTCTGGTGTTGTCTGTCACATTGACTTATTCTGGTACTGTCTGGTGTTGTCTGTCACATTGACTTGTTCTGGTACTGTCTGCTGTTGTCTGTTACATTGAAATATTCTGGTACTGTCTACCGTTGTCTGTCACTTTGAGTTATTCTGGTCCTGTCCGCCATTGTCTGTCACATTGATTTATAATTCTGGTCCTGTCTGCCATTGTCTGTCACATTGACTTATTCTGGTCCTGTCTACCGTTGTCTGTCACATTGGCTTATAATTTAGTGTTCACATTCTGTCTTATATTATGATAACAAACTTTTAGTATTCACATTCTGTGTCTTATGTTAGGATAGGAAACTTTTATTATTCACATTCTATGTCTTATAGTAGGATAGAAAACTTTTATTATTCACATTCCGTGTCTTATATTAGGATAGCAAACTTTTATTATTCACATTCTTTGTCTTATATTAGGATAGAAAACTTTTATTATTCACATTCTATGTCTTATATTAGGATAGCAAACTTTTATTATTCACATTCTGTCTTATATTGGGATAGCAAACTTTTATTATTCACATTCCGTGTCTTATATTAGGATAACACACTTTTTTTATTTACATTCTGTCTTATAGTAGGATAGCAAACTTTTATTACTCACATTCTGTGTCTAATATTAGAATAGCAAACCTTTATTATTCACATTCTGTGTCTTATATTAAGATAGCAAACTTCCCATGGTTTCGGGTGTACAAAAATATTGTTGTCATTGCTTCAGATATTGTTTATCGTTAGTGCATTCTTCAGTCATATTTCTACGGTTCCTTCTTTTTTTTGTGTGTGCAAATTTCTAGGCTTTTTTAAATTAAAAAAACTTGCATTTCCAGCACACACATGACTGAGATATACGAAGAGTGATTGATAAGTTCGCGGCCTAAGGTACAAATACTTGAAACACACAGTCGATATTAGGTGCATTTGTAGATCAGGTTAATGTAAGATTAAACAACAAGTTTCAAAGAAATTTACTGCAACCATTTTTTTTACAGGTTACTGAAGTGGTAAGTGGTGGCAGAAATTGAGAAAATGGATAAAATTTCTCATCGAGCAGTCATTCGCTACCTCTGCATCAAGGGCTTATCATCGAAGGAGATCCATGAGGATATGGTAGAGACTCTAGGGGAGAGTGCCCCTTCTTACAGCACAGTGAAGAAAATGGGCAGCTCAATTCAAACATGGAAGGGAGAATCTGGAAGATGATCCCCGTCCAGGAAGATCAAGAACGGTAACCATAGAGGAAACCACCGGCAGTATCCATGACATGATAATAAAGGATCGACGACTAACTGAGCGGTACATTGCTACTGAGTTGGGCATCTTCCAGGAACGTGTTCATGCCATTATTCACAATGATCTTCAAATGTCAAAGGTCTCTGCTCGATGAGTCCCGAAACTTCTTGGAGCTGATCACAAACGACAGCGTCTCAACATGTCAAGAGATAATTTTGGCCATTTATCTGCAGATCCTGAAAAAGTTTCTTCAGCAATGTGTGACTATGAATGAGACTTGGGTTCATCATTTTCAACCAGAAACCAAAGAACAGTCAAAGCAATGGAAACATGGATCCCCACCTCCAAAAAAAGCAAGGGTGGTTCTGTCTGCAGGCATAGTGATGGCTTCCATCTTTTGGGATTCAGAAGGTGTGCTATTGGTAGACTATCTTCAAAAGGGCAGAACAGTCACGCTAAACTTGTGAAGCAACTGCGGGTAAAATTGAAAGAAAAGCATTGAGGGAAATTGACGAGAGGAGTTTCATCTTTCATCAAGACAGTGCTCCGGTTCACAAGTCGGCGGTGGCAATGGCGGCTGCCATTCATGAATGCGGCTTCCAGCTTCTTGAACACCCTCCTTGTTCCCCAGATTTAGCCCCTTCAGACTATTACTTGTTTACCAAACTAAAAAAGGAGCTCAGTGGTCGCAGATTTGCTTCAGATAATGACGCCATTCATGCTGTAGACCACTTTCTACTGGCACAAGATGCTGACTTTTATAAAGAAGGGATCCGTATGCTCCAGGATCGCTGGACTAAGTGCATAAACTTGCAAGGGGACTATGTTCAGAAATAACCCGAAAGGTTATCCACAAATAATCCCTTGTACCTTATGTGAGAGCTTATCAATCACCCCTTGTATCTTACACTGCACTGAGTTATATCTTACACCACAGTGAGATTTATCTTACACACACCACACTGAGATTTATCTCACACACCGCACTGAGATTTATCTCTCGCACACCACACTGAGATTTATCTCACACACACTGCACTGAGATTTATCTCAATCACACTGCACTGAGATTTATCTCAATCACACCGCACTGAGATTTATCTCAATCACACCGCACTGAGATCTGTCTAATACTCAGAGCTTGAAGTTTATCTAACACCTCACTGATACTCAGAGCGCTGAAGTTTATCTAACACCTCACTGATACTCAGAGCGCTGAAGTTTATCTAACACCTCACTGATACTCAGAGCGCTGAAGTTTATCTAACACCTCACTGATACTCAGAGCGCTGAAGTTTATCTAACACCTCACTGATACTCAGAGCGCTGAAGTTTATCTAACACCTCACTGATACTCAGAGCGCTGAAGTTTATCTAACATCTCACAGAGATCTGCCTTGCACACGCGCAGTTGTTTTTCCGATTGCTTACAAATGAGTCCACCTGCAGCAGCATGTAGTTTTTTGTGTCCCCAAACCTTACCAGCCACCACACACACACACACACACACCTGTATGAAGTCGTATCATATGTTGTGAGGTCATAAAGAAACATAATGGGAAGCCCATATGATACGTGCTAGGTTTTGTTTTATTTTTTGTGTGCACAGCTTAAATGCCTGGATCAGGCTTGACTGACTCACGTGAGCACATCATGTTACACCTGGTCTCTTTTACCACCGCACTTCCACAGGTTTACCCCGGGTATTTTCACTCTTGTTACTAAGAGTGACCGAATCTCTCTCCCCCCCCCCCACCCACACCCACCCACACACACACGCACGCACGCACGCACACAGTGATTTCTCGGAGTTAGATGGTGGGCAGTGCCGTCACTTTCACTCCACAGTTTTACAGCGGTACAGGTGAGATGCTCAGGTAAAGAACGAGATTGACGTGCTGTGAATGGAGCCCAAGTTACTCTTGCAATACTTGTTCCTCTTTTGACATTTCCATATTCTGATTTTTTGTAAAACCTGATGTGTAATCTTCCATGATGTGATCTGACCTAACGTGATTAGTTCTCAAGCTTTCGGGTTACATGCTTGCTGCAAGCCAGGCAGTCGTGGCCGCGGGAAGGATGCGTCCAGCAAGTTGACTAGGTCATGCCTGGTTTTTCACACGCGTCTAAGAGAGTTCAGTCTTGGAAAACAGTGGTAGAAAGCTTCCTCGTCTATGTGGCACAATATGATGATGATGATGATGAGCAGTAAGCAGAAGGTTCATAGACACATGTCCTTCATATTTCATACAAGTAAAAGTTGCCTTTTCTTGTATCATTAACCTTGTCAAGTTTAACCACAGATTATGTGCTGTCAGGAAGAAAGAGGAGATAACCGGGAAATCTTGACAGTATGGCAAGAGGAGGTGAAACCCATCTTTTTTGTTTGTTGTTGTTATTTTTTTGCCAGGAACTTAAAAACACAGGGAAGAGTGATGGATAACAAATCATGCAGATGAGAGAGAGAGAGAGACAGACAGAGAGAGACACACAGACAGAGAGAGACACACACAGACAGACATACACAGAGACAGAGAGAGACAGACACACACACAGACACAGAGACAGACACAGAGACGGATAGAGACACACACAGACAGAGAGACACAGAGACAGACACACAGAGACGGATAGAGACACACACAGACAGAGAGAGATACACACACAGACAGAGAGAGACACACACAGACAGAGACACTATTCACAGATGATTCAGATTTGCAGTTTTTAAAATGTTAACATAATAGTTAGATTTATGACTCAGGCTGGTTGGCACATGTTAACATAATAGTTAGATTTATGACTCAGGCTGGTTGGCACATGTTAACATAATAGTTAGGGGCCTAACCTGGTTAGCACATATTAACATAACAGTTAGATTTATGACTCAACCTGGTTAGCACATATTAACATAACAGTTAGATTTATGACTCAACCTGGTTAGCACAACTGATCGCGTAATTACATGTTGTCTTTATCCTCTTGACTTTAAAGTCATTTTTGAAAGTCATTGCGATATACATTTCGCAGATATCTGTCCTCGGCTATCCTCTCTCCAGCGCATACGAGAAAGAAGGTTATATTTTCATTGCCCTTGACCGGCCATGTCAGTTGTGGAAATAATAAAACCTGGACATTCATTAAGATGACAAACGAGCATGGAGAGGACACAACCTGCCTGAGTGGCATCATTAAGGCGAAGGAGCTAGGAAATTGGAAAATTACCACCAGCATTGGTTCTGAAGATGGCACATGATGATGATTATGATGATTCAGTAACAGTGTCGGGTGGTTTACAATATTCTTACAGTGCCGGACATGTGTCCTTCAATGTGCATTGACATTTGCTTGTCAAGAAATAACACACTTTTTTGTAAGAGCAAGAAAGAAAGAAGAAAGAATACGTGTATATCTCGTCACTTTTGGAAAAGTATATGGTTGTTACGACATTTATATCAGACCGGGAGGAGGGGGGGGGGGGGTTCGCTGTTTGTATGTGAGACACCCTACCCGCTCAAAGGGTTAAAGGTGAAAAGTGTGCTATTTATGACAGCAGTTTTTCACTGTTTTCACTGTTTGTTAAGGTTAATGTTCAAGTGTTTATGATAGACATAAAGTATGTTTAACATAATTGACACGCGCTGTGCAGTCTGTGTCTCATGGAAGATATAATGCTAGTGTTCCAAAGTTGTGCTGGTGTGAGCGATGTATTGTTCTAATGTTCTGTTAGTGTAATATATGTGAGCGATGTATTGTTTTAATGTTCTTTTAGTGTAATATATGTGAGCGATGTATTGTTTTAATGTTCTGATAGTGTAATATATGTGAGCGATGTATTGTTTTAATGTTCTTTTAGTGTAATATATGTGAGCGATGTATTGTTTTAATGTTCTGATAGTGTAATATATGTGAGCGATGTATTGTTTTAATGTTCTGATAGTGTAATATATGTGAGCGATGTATTGTTTTAATGTTCTGATAGTGTAATATATGTGAGCGATGTATTGTTTTAATGTTCTGATAGTGTGATACAAGTATCTGTATACATTGTATTGTTCTAATTTTCTGTTAATGTAATATATGTGAGCGATGTATTGTTCTAATGTTCTGATAGTGTAATATATGTGAGCGATGTATTGTTTTAATGTTATGTTAGTGTGATACAAGTATGTGTATACATTGTATTGTTCTAATGTTCTGTTATTGTATTATGTGTATGCAGTGTTTTGTTCTAATGTTATGTTAGTATAATATGCGTATGCTATGATATTTTTTGTTCTGATTTTCAGTGTGCATTATTTGATATACAGTACTCGAATTTTTGTGTTCCAGTTCTGCGTTGATTTTTTTTTCACATAAATCAGCCCCTGACAAACTAACCCCCCACCCCCCGTATGTATTCGTATAAGTTAGATAAAGCGTCAGGTTGAGTGTATTGAATCATTCTTTTATTACAACATCGGTTATGTTGAACTGGAAGAGCCATCTGTAACAGGCAGGCAGAGCGGCCAGCAGGTGTTCGCTGGTTTATGTTTGCTGGCAAAGATAGAGTCGTTACAGTTTTGTTGCACAGTCAGAGACGACGACAGCTTACACAGACAGACAGCGCATACAGACAGACAGCTTACACAGACAGACAGCGGTCACAGCACCCCGCTAACAGCCCCCACGCTGTGTTTACATGCGCACTCACGCTCTCGTGTGATTTTAAATACTCCCAAGGAAGCACTCCGGCAGCTGTCATCATAACAACAGCAATTATTCCTACTATAACTGCTATTATTTCTACTACTACTACTACTACTACTACTACTACTACTACTACTACTACTACTACTACTACTACTACTACTAAGATTAGCAATACAGTTCTGTTTACTTATATCAGACCCTATCTCCTGCATACCACACACACCAAGAATGTCTCCATCACGACATCTACAGATGCACACTCAAAGAATGTCTCCATCACGACATCTACAGATTCACACTCAAAGATTGTCTCTATCACGACATCTACAGATGCACACTCAAAGAATGTCTCTATCACGACATCTACAGATTCACACTCAAAGAATGTCTCTATCACGACATCTACAGATGCACACTCAAAGAATGTCTCCATCACGACATCTACAGATGCACACTCAAAGAATGTCTCTATCACGACATCTACAGATGCACACTCAAAGAATGTCTCTATCACGACATCTACGGATGCACACTCAAAGAATGTCTCTATCACGACATCTACAGATTCACACTCAAAGAATGTCTCTATCACGACATCTACAGATGCACACTCAAAGAATGTCTCTATCACGACATCTACAGATTCACACTCAAAGAATGTCTCTATCACGACATCTACAGATGCACACTCAAAGAATGTCTCCATCACGACATCTACAGATGCACACTCAAAGAATGTCACCATCACGACATCTACAGATGCACACTCAAAGATTGTCTCCATCACGACATCTACAGATTCACACTCAAAGAATGTCTCCATCACGACATCTACAGATGCACACTCAAAGAATGTCTCTATCACGACATCTACAGATGCACACTCAAAGAATGTCTCTATCACGACATCTACAGATTCACACTCAAAGAATGTCTCTATCACGACATCTACAGATTCACACTCAAAGAATGTCTCCATCACGACATCTACAGATGCACACTCAAAGAATGTCTCTATCACGACATCTACAGATGCACACTCAAAGAATGTCTCTATCACGACATCTACAGATGCACACTCAAAGAATGTCTCTATCACGACATCTACAGATGCACACTCAAAGAATGTCTCTATCACGACATCTACAGATGCACACTCAAAGAATGTCTCTATCACGACATCTACAGATTCACACTCAAAGAATGTCTCTATCACGACATCTACAGATGCACACTCAAAGAATGTCTCCATCACGACATCTACAGATGCACACTCAAAGAATGTCTCCATCACGACATCTACAGATGCACACTCAAAGATTGTCTCCATCACGACATCTGCAGATGCACACTCAAAGAATGTCTCCATCACGACATCTGCAGGTGCTCACATTGATGCACCTTTGTTCAAAAATGTCTCATCGTTAAAAAAATTTTTTTAAAATGGCAACATATTGAATAAACAATTTTTAAAACTTTTAACGACCGAAGGAAGAAGAGTGAAGCTATATATCTGCTTTCCTCTCATGCCAAGTTTACAGCCACATGTATCCGTCATACTTTAGATATTGTAGGTTTAACATTATAGAGAATTAGATAACAGTAGCGTCTTTGTCTTGTAACGTATCAGAGCAGTCCTAAAGCATATATTTGTGCTGTTCTACTAATATAAAGCATATATTTGTTCTATTAATAAAAAGCTTATATTTGTTCTATGCATATATTTGTGCTGTTCTACTAATATAAAGCATATACTTGTTCTATTCTACTAATAAAAAGCATATATTTGTTCTGTTCTACTAATATAAAGCATATATTTGTTCTGTTCTACTAACATAAAGCATATATTTGTGCTGTTCTACTAACATTGACGATTGCAAATTATACTGTATCTTACTTTTATAATCGGCGGGTATTGTTGTAGCGACACAGAATTCTAAAAATATCAACATGGCTACAACGCTTCAGCGGCGACCATGCGCAAACAATAGAGTTAAGGAATAATGGATACGTTTGTAGGTATGTTTTTATGTGTGGTAGTTAAGTAGTAGTTTCTGGTGTGTCACAGCAAGTTGCTTTCAGTGTTAGTCATCACCCGCAGGTTTAGAAGTAACACTTGACATCAGAAGATGTCCATCAGTCGCTGTAGGAGATAAGCTATCTCATCAGAGCCTGTTTGTTACGACTGGTGTAGAATGAATGAATGAATGAATGAATAATCTTTATTTTTAAAGGGTAAAGAATTGGGCACGCAGGCCCGTCTTACATTCTGCCCTTCATCACTCCATCTTTCATTCTTCCCACACACTAGATAGAGAGCCAGCGGTCTCCTTTCATCATTGGATGAATTACAGGAGCTTCAAGTCAAAGCATTTACTTTTGGTATGTTATAAAGACATGGACGAAAGTAGAAATGTAAGGAAGGCTGAAAGGCTGACGATGATGAAAGTATAAATGCAAGGAAGTCTGAAAGGGTGACGGTGGATGAAAGTAGAAATGTAAGAAAGTCTGAGAGGCTGACTATGATGAAAGTATAAATGTAAGGAATTCTGAAAGGCCAACTATGATGAAAGTATGAATGTAAGAAAGTCTGAGAGGCTGATTATGATGAAAGTATGAATGTAAGAAAGTCTGAGAGGCTGATTATGATGAAAGTAGAAATGTAAGGAAGTCTGAAAGGCCGACGATGATGAAAGAAATGTAAGAAAGTCTGAAAAACTGACGAGACTGTTTTGTTGTGCTAGGGTTACCAGATTTTGTAAATGAAAAACCTGGACATTTTTTCTCAGACTAAAAAAAAAAAAAAAACAAAAGCTTTTCGAGTATCATCATTAATTACTAATAAAGAATAGCAGACATGTCCTAAGATCTAAGAATTTTGTTATTTAGAAAGCACGCCCAAGGAAAGAATATAAGTTACCCCATACTAATGTTATCATTCAGCTCAGAAGAGCTCCACTATTAATATTTCATGTATGCATAATACCTATGTTTAATGTTTTATACTTCGTATGGATTATGAAATTAAAATAGCCCAAAATTAATTCATCTTACATACTTCCCGTGCCGTTAAACGTCACATAGGGCTCACATGGTAGTTCTCCAAGTTTTCCTGTTCTCTGCGAGCTTTTCAGCCTAATCAAGGGATTTTATTCCTACTAAACTGGCCTCACTTAACAATGTCCTCTTCAGAGTTTCACGTGGTCTGCCTCTTTTTCTTCGGCCTGTTGTGTTCCGCTTGATAGGTTGTTTTGGGATTCTCTGATTGTTTATTCTCATCATTTCACCGACATATGTCCATCTTCGTTTTCTGATCACAAATGAGGGTAGATATCACATGTGAATTGAATAGTCTTAACTTGGTTTTTATGCTTATAACTTTTGAGTGACATATTTTCCCAAGAATCTTGAAGGTCAATGCTGCTTTTGCAATCCTAATTCTAATTAATTCAAGGGACGTATAAAATTCTTTACCTGAGTAGAAATATATTTTACCGTGAGATACTCACCTTCATGATCCTGCATCATCATGTGTCCTGCTACAAGTATTTATCAAAGTTCTGGTGTGAAACTCTTGCCCCTGACTAACATAATCATATAATTCTGAGCAGCTCATTCCATAGGTAAAAGCACATTTAATTATTGCTTCATATGTTGAGATGTGAAGGAGATTTCGTTCCTTTATACACTGCACATTCATTACGAAAACTACCCTTTCCACATCTGCATTATGTCCAAGAAAACTAAAGATAGATTCACAGTTTTAGTAACTCTGAGCACTGCTCCAAAGATTCACACTGTCCAAAGAAATAGGTCCACTTCTTCTGACTGGGTTTGCTGTTCCATCTGGCCTTCTCCTTCGTGAGTACTGCTTCAATACAGTGCTTCTCCTTTGTGAGTACTGCTTCAATACAGTGCTTCTCATTTGTGAGTATTGCTTCAGTACAGTGCTTCTCCTTTGTGAGTACTGCTTCAATACAGTGCTTCTCCTTTGTGAGTACTGCTTCAATACAGTGCTTCTCCTCTGTGAGTACTGCTTCAATACAGTGCTTCTCCTCTGTGAGTACTGCTTCAATACAGTGCTTCTCCTTTGTGAGTACTGCTTCAATACAGTGCTTCTCCTTTGTGAGTATTGCTTCAATACAGTGCTTCTCCTTTGTGAGTACTGCTTCAATACAGTGCTTCTCCTTTGTGAGTACTGCTTCAATACAGTGCTTCTCCTCTGTGAGTACTGCTTCAATACAGTGCTTCTCCTTTGTGAGTACTGCTTCAGTACAGTGCTTCTCTTCTGTGAGTACTGCTTCAGTACAGTGCTTCTCCTCTGTGAGTACTGCTTCAGTACAGTGCTTCTCCTCTGTGAGTACTGCTTCAGTACAGTGCTTCTCCTCTGTGAGTACTGCTTCAGTACAGTGCTTCTCCTCTGTGAGTACTGCTTCAGTACACTGCTTCTCCTCTGTGAGTACTGCTTCAGTACAGTGCTTCAGATACGTGAATTGATCAAAGAATAGTCAGTTGATTGTCCCATATCTTGCATAAACTTTTTTATATATATATATATAGAGAGAGAGAGGGAGAGCACATAGCTGTGACCTGAAAAAAAAAAACTGAGAACGAGCGTGCGTGTGGTGGAGTGATGTGAATATTTAAGTGAAGATTTGGAATGTGATGGTAGCAAATCTTGGGCGGGGGGGGGGGGGGGGGGGAGGAGAAGAGGAAAGGAGAGAGAGGGACATAATGGTAATCAGGGGAGAAATTTGTTGGTGGAACATATGAGTTTGGTTTGGTAGAGGGTTTGTAATCTTGTAAAGTGAGAGTTCTGGGTTATACGTTACAGGTGAGAGAAGAGCAGAACTTAGTAGAGAGGAAGTAATCACTGTGTACAGGTGAGAGAAGAGCAGAACTTAGTAGAGAGGAAGTAATCACTGTGTACAGGTGAGAGAAGAGCAGAACTTAGTAGAGAGGAAGTAATCACTGTGCAGAAAGGGAATGTTAAGTAAAGCTGAATTTCTAACTAACTAGTTAACTAATGAAGTTGTTCCTACTTTTGTTGTAAATAGTTTAACATTTTGTTATTATCACAGCTTTACTGCAGTGACTTTATGTATACAAGTGTATTCATATAGTTACTCTTATATATACTTATAGGGTGTCTGAGTGGCGAAGTGGTTAGTGCACTGGTCTCTCATGGCGAATGGGGGGGGGGGGTTCGAATCCGGCCGACGGCACCCCAGTCACCCAGCTGTAGAAATGGGTACCCGACTTCTTCTGGAGTTGGGGAAGGAAAGGCAGCCAGGCGTGATACTGACCATATCACCCTCTAGTGTGCTGACAGGTCAAGGAAAATATGGGCACTAACACCATATCCCTATGTGCCTCTAAGGCATGACAAGGTCACCTTTACCTTTTTATATATACTTATACTAAAAAAAACTACTGGTTTGTTGGTAAATATGAGTAATGGTTTCCCCATAATACAAATGACAATTTCCCCCCCCCCCATGCTGTTCCTCATGTCTCCACACAGAACTGCTGTAAGATGTTTGAGCCACTATTTACACACACCGTTCACAGCACAACACGTCGAACCCCGTGAATGAAGTAAATATAGGAACGGTGATCCAAGACAACAAAAAATGACATGCTAATAACATTTTCTTGAGTGGATACATACGTTAACAAATAACATCAGTAAGTCTAATAACTAAACAGTATAGAAATATATGGTTACTGTGGTTTAAATGGGCAGCACTGAAAGAATAAAGGGTCTGTTGTGTATTGTAAAAGGAAAAAAAGGGGGGGGGGGAAGGCGCAAGATGATGAGTGACAGCGCGATGACAGTTTCTTTTGATGTCAGGACTTTCAGACTTTCATTCTATCACACGCCAGTCAGATTTTCAGACTATCCAACTTTCACACGCCAGTCAGACTTTCAGACTTTCATTCTATCACACGCCAGTCAGACTTTCAGACTATCCCACTGTTACATGCCAGTCAGACTTTCAGACTATCCCACTGTTACATGCCAGTCAGACTTTCAGACTATCCCACTGTTACACGCCAGTCAGACTTTCAGACTATCCCACTGTTACATGCCAGCCAGACTTTCAGACTATCCCACTATCACACGCCAGCCAGACTTTCAGACTATCCCACTCTTACATGCCAGCCAGACTTTCAGACTATCCCACTATTACATGCCAGTCAGACTTTCAGACTATCCCACTATTACATGCCAGCCAGGCTTTCAGACTATCCCACTCTTGCATGCCAGCCAGACTTTCAGACTATCCCACTATCACACGCCAGCCAGACTTTCAGACTATCCCACTCTTACATGCCAGCCAGACTTTCAGACTATCCCACTATTACACGCCAGTCAGACTTTCAGACTATCCCACTCTTACACGCCAGTCAGACTTTCAGACTATCCCACTATTACATGCCAGTCAGACTTTCAGACTATCCCACTCTTACATGCCAGCCAGACTTTCAGACTATCCCACTATTACATGCCAGCCAGACTTTCAGACTATCCCACTATTACATGCCAGCCAGACTTTCAGACTATCCCACTATTACATGCCAGCCAGACTTTCAGACTATCCCACTCTTACATGCCGGCCAGACTTTCAGACTATCCCACTATTACATGCCAGTCAGACTTTCAGACTATCCCACTATTACACGCCAGTCAGACTTTCAGACTTTCATTCTATCACACGCCAGTCAGACTTTCAGACTATCCCACTATTACACGCCAGTCAGACTTTCAGACTTTCCCACTATTACATGCCAGCCAGACTTTCAAACTATCCCACTATTACATGCCAGCCAGACTTTCAGACTATCCCACTATCACACGCCAGTCAGACTTTCAGACTTTCCCACTATTACATGCCAGCCAGACTTTCAGACTATCCCACTATTACATGCCAGCCAGACTTTCAGACTATCCTACTATTACACGCCAGTCAGACTTTCAGACTTTCATTCTATCACACGCCAGTCAGACTTTCAGACTATCCCACTATTACACGCCAGTCAGACTTTCAGACTATCCCACTATTACATGCCAGTCAGACTTTCAGACTATCCCACTATTACACGCCAGTCAGACTTTCAGACTATCCCACTATTACATGCCAGTCAGACTTTCAGACTATCCCACTATTACACGCCAGTCAGACTTTCAGACTATCCCACTATTACATGCCAGTCAGACTTTCAGACTATCCCACTCTTACATGCCAGCCAGACTTTCAGACTATCCCACTCTTACATGCCAGCCAGACTTTCAGACTATCCCACTTTTACATGCCAGTTCGCCCACGCTGTTGACATCAGCAAACAGTTCTACAAAACGACTGACTTTATTCATAAATGGAACTGATTTGGATTCTGTTTTATAAATCGGTTCCAAGTGGATACTACTCGGTATCCGGAATCGGTTTGTAAGAACCGAGTACTCGCTTTTACCGGAAGAACCGAAAGAACCGGTTCCTAATTCTAGTCCTGCTCACTTCTGCCGTAGGGAGAGAAAATAACTCGAATATAAAATTCTTTCACTTGAAAGGAGAAACAAAAGTCGGGACAAATAGGTATCCCGAAAACATTGTCCTTAAAAAACCGGGACTGTCCCGGAAAACCTGGACATCTGACAACCCTATGCAGGGCCATACAGTGCGTGGCATAGCTTGGAAAACAGGTCTCCAACAGTGATTATTTTACTGACCTTGGGTACAGCAAGCGTCTGATGTTAACTACATCAGATGTTAACTACATCAAATGTTAACTACATCAGATGTTAACTACATCAGATGTTAACTACATCAAATGTTAACTACATCAGATGTTAACTACATCAGATGTTAACTACATCAGATGTTAACTACATCAGATGTTAACTACATCAGATGTTAACTACATCAAATGTTAACTACATCAGATGTTAACTACATCAAATGTTAACTACATCAGATGTTAACTACATCAAATGTTAACTACATCAAATGTTAACTACATCAGATGTTAACTACATCAGATGTTAACTACATCAGATGTTAACTACATCAAATGTTAACTACATCAAATGTTAACTACATCAGATGTTAACTACATCAGATGTTAACTACAGCTGCTTGGAAATGTTAACAGTCCCAGTTATCTTCAGGCTAGGCTGGAGCGGCATCTTTCGGCGATAAACTTGTGTAAAGATGAAGCGTGGCTGCTGTGTTTGCCTCCTCATTAAGTTTTACAGGCTGCATCGCCACCATCGTCGTCTTTTTCAGTGATTGCTGGGAGCACAAGGAGACAGGACATAGAACGACATGAAGACGAAGCTTACCTTGCACTTTATAACAGAATAGGATTTTCTTCCATGGTTATTGTAGTTTGTAGTACGTACTGCATTGTATGCACTGGAGGACCCAGTCGGTGGCAGGAGAGAGATGTTCAAGGACATCTGATGAGGGAGAAAGGACTTGAGATACCCGGATTGAGGTGAGACTTGGCCTTCACTTTGTTCACATAAGTGAGCATTTTAAGTACTGCCATCTAAAGGACTGCTGCATTATCATGTCATTACACGTACGTCTTCACTTTGTCTTCGTTGGCCACTTTTTTCTCTTTGTTGATGAAAAGAACAAAGAACAGTAGAAATATACTGTGCTTTCTGTGGTGGAAGAACATCTGAGCTCACGAGCCACAGAAAAGTCGCTGCAGACTGAGCAGATGCGCTAGTTACCACTTTCAGCTGAACTTTGCACCTGTCTTCTTCTTCTTATTATTATTATTATTACTATTATTATTATTACTATTATTATGCTCTGATATCTAGACAAAGGGGTGGGTCGCCATCATGAATCCCACCGTCAGGAAGAGTTCCTCGTGTTTTTCATCCAATCTCGTGTCATGGTAGCCAGGTTTCAACTCTTGGGTTACTGTGCAGCACATATGGGCAGCCTTTGGCCCTCGGGCTGGATATGGTCCCCAGCAATATTTTTACGGCCCGCAGCCAATCTAGGTGGTTTCTTTAAAAAAAAAATATACTTTGCTGGAAACATTGACAATATTGAGTTTATATTGTAGAACTGCAGTAACCAGGCTTGATAAAATAATGCATTAAATTATGTGCGCTATGTGACAGTGAGTAAATGTCAGATTTTTGTGTCTGTGAAGATGGATAGAGTCTGTTTTGACCTGGCGAACACAAAGTTTCCCGTGCTTGCTGTAGAGAGTACAAATTCGCAGGATGTGTTCTTAGGTCCGGAGGTAGTTTTTTCCAGGTTTAGAGCGGGGCTTGAGTAACCTTCAGTTTGTGTTGGCTGTTTAGAGCGGGGCTTGAGTGACCTTCAGTTTGTGTTTATCTGTTTAGAGCGGGGCTTGAGTGACCTTCAATTTGTGTTGGCTGCTTAGAGCGGGGCTTGAGTGACCTTCAGTTTGTGTTGGCTGTGTAGAGTGGAGCTTGAGTGACCTTCAGTTTGTGTTGGCTGTTTAGAGTGGAGCTTGAGTGACCTTCAGTTTGTGTTGGCTGTTTTAGGGCATTCAGCAGGTTCTTTATTCTCTTTCTCTGTGTGTGTGTATGCGTGAGAGAGAGAGAGAGAGAGAGAGAGAGAGAGAGAGGTGGGGGAGAACAAAGTACAGTATAAGTGGTCACACAGGACGTGCCACAGCTAGTGCTACAGTTATTCCAGCGTTTTAACCTGTTGAAGTAAGGCGTACTTTTATTTGTTTATATCAGCTCACATTTACTTCGGTAGTCACAGGCATCTTAATCAGCGAGATGAGACATGCATACAAACATTTGGTACCTGACACCTATTAGAGCAGGGAAAGGAAAGGCGACTGGTCCAGATACAAACCGCATCGCGCGTAGATGCGCTGGATACATGAAGAAAATGGCAACGCTAAACAGTGTACGTCTGCCCTTCTCCGTAACCTCTTGCAGAGTTTGTAAAGTTTATATTGGCTGTATGCAGGGTGAATCATATTTGATAATACTCTCCCGCGTGTAGCTGACAAAATCAAGTAGTGAATTTAAGCAGAAGTTTGCACTCGGTCCAAGTTGATAGCATTAATTATTCACATGCTGTCTGTGGGGGTAAGTTAATGTGTATCATGTTGAAGCGACATGTTATCGTTCTGTTTGGCGTGAGTCTATCACAGGTGAGTGTTAGCCTGGTTTCGTATGCGTGTACGGTACTGGGGGCCGGCTAGCGCTGACTGATGTAAACTACTGATAATTAGAGTTTCAGTTAGCGCGTGGGGGGGGGGGGGGATTAGTTTTTCCTGGCTTTTTGTTTAAAAAAAAAAAGATGCGCGCTAACTGCTGTCGCCCGCTGGTTCATCTGCGCCTAGATTAATATTCCGGTTAGTAAACATAGCAAGAGAGACAGAAAGACATACGGGGTTGGGGGGGGGGGGAAGAGGAGGAGAAGAGGAAGAAGAGAGAACGAAAGGCGGGGGGAGAGGGGAAGGAAGAAGACTGACTGATTTGGAACACAGCTAAGAAAGCTAAAAGTAGCATTTCGGACTTAGATGTGGAATAAATCCTCGAGCGCCCGTCCAGACAGTGGATGAATAAACTTTATTTCACAAGCTGGTCATGGAAGTCTTACCAATTATCGCGGTGACCAAGAGACTGGGCCAGTGAACCAGGCTTGATAAAATAATGCATTAAATTATGTGCGCTATGTGACAGTGAGTAAATGTCAGATTTTTGTGTCTGTGAAGATGGATAGAGTCTGTTTTGACCTGGCGAACACAAAGTTTCCCGTGCTTGCTGTAGAGAGTACAAATTCGCAGGATGTGTTCTTAGGTCCGGAGGTAGTTTTTTCCAGGTTTAGAGCGGGGCTTGAGTAACCTTCAGTTTGTGTTGGCTGTTTAGAGCGGGGCTTGAGTGACCTTCAGTTTGTGTTTATCTGTTTAGAGCGGGGCTTGAGTGACCTTCAATTTGTGTTGGCTGCTTAGAGCGGGGCTTGAGTGACCTTCAGTTTGTGTTGGCTGTGTAGAGTGGAGCTTGAGTGACCTTCAGTTTGTGTTGGCTGTTTAGAGTGGAGCTTGAGTGACCTTCAGTTTGTGTTGGCTGTTTTAGGGCATTCAGCAGGTTCTTTATTCTCTTTCTCTGTGTGTGTATGCGTGAGAGAGAGAGAGAGAGAGAGAGAGAGAGAGAGGTGGGGGAGAACAAAGTACAGTATAAGTGGTCACACAGGACGTGCCACAGCTAGTGCTACAGTTATTCCAGCGTTTTAACCTGTTGAAGTAAGGCGTACTTTTATTTGTTTATATCAGCTCACATTTACTTCGGTAGTCACAGGCATCTTAATCAGCGAGATGAGACATGCATACAAACATTTGGTACCTGACACCTATTAGAGCAGGGAAAGGAAAGGCGACTGGTCCAGATACAAACCGCATCGCGCGTAGATGCGCTGGATACATGAAGAAAATGGCAACGCTAAACAGTGTACGTCTGCCCTTCTCCGTAACCTCTTGCAGAGTTTGTAAAGTTTATATTGGCTGTATGCAGGGTGAATCATATTTGATAATACTCTCCCGCGTGTAGCTGACAAAATCAAGTAGTGAATTTAAGCAGAAGTTTGCACTCGGTCCAAGTTGATAGCATTAATTATTCACATGCTGTCTGTGGGGGTAAGTTAATGTGTATCATGTTGAAGCGACATGTTATCGTTCTGTTTGGCGTGAGTCTATCACAGGTGAGTGTTAGCCTGGTTTCGTATGCGTGTACGGTACTGGGGGCCGGCTAGCGCTGACTGATGTAAACTACTGATAATTAGAGTTTCAGTTAGCGCGTGGGGGGGGGGGGGGATTAGTTTTTCCTGGCTTTTTGTTTAAAAAAAAAAAGATGCGCGCTAACTGCTGTCGCCCGCTGGTTCATCTGCGCCTAGATTAATATTCCGGTTAGTAAACATAGCAAGAGAGACAGAAAGACATACGGGGTTGGGGGGGGGGGAAGAGGAGGAGAAGAGGAAGAAGAGAGAACGAAAGGCGGGGGGAGAGGGGAAGGAAGAAGACTGACTGATTTGGAACACAGCTAAGAAAGCTAAAAGTAGCATTTCGGACTTAGATGTGGAATAAATCCTCGAGCGCCCGTCCAGACAGTGGATGAATAAACTTTATTTCACAAGCTGGTCATGGAAGTCTTACCAATTATCGCGGTGACCAAGAGACTGGGCCAGTGAATCAAGCTGGATCAGGACCAAGTAGGGGTAGATAACTAAAGAGATTTTTGTTATTGAAAAAAGGGGGTAGCTGTGGACAACCGCCATGATTTTGTTGTTGTAGGATGCACAAGGAATTTTTGGGCGAGGTCACAACTGTGTGCTGGTAAAGTAATAAAGCTATTCCTACAATTTTTTTTCTTAGTTTGTACAAGGAATTTTTGGGCGAGGTCACAACTGTGTGCTGGTAAAGTAATAAAGCTATTCCTACAATTTTTTTCTTAGTTTGTACAAGGAATTTTTGGGCGAGGTCACAACTGTGTGCTGGTAAAGTAATAAAGCTATTCCTACAATTTTTTTTCTTAGTTTGTACAAGGAATTTTTGGGCGAGGTCACAACTGTGTGCTGGTAAAGTAATAAAGCTATTCCTACAATTTTTTTCTTAGTTTGTACAAGGAATTTTTGGGCGAGGTCACAACTGTGTGCTGGTAAAGTAATAAAGCTATTCCTACAATTTTTTTTCTTAGTTTGTACAAGGAATTTTTGGGCGAGGTCACAACTGTGTGCTGGTAAAGTAATAAAGCTATTCCTACAATTTTTTTTCTTAGTTTGTACAAGGAATTTTTGGGCGAGGTCACAACTGTGTGCTGGTAAAGTAATAAAGCTATTCCTACAATTTTTTTTCTTAGTTTGTACAAGGAATTTTTGGGCGAGGTCACAACTGTGTGCTGGTAAAGTAATAAAGCTATTCCTACAATTTTTTTTCTTAGTTTGTACAAGGAATTTTTGGGCGAGGTCACAACTGTGTGCTGGTAAAGTAATAAAGCTATTCCTACAATTTTTTTTCTTAGTTTGTACAAGGAATTTTTGGGCGAGGTCACAACTGTGTGCTGATAAAGTAATAAAGCTATTCCTACAATTTTTTTTCTTAGTTTGTACAAGAAATTTTTGGGCGAGGTCACAACTGTGTGCTGGTAAAGTAATAAAGCTATTCCTACAATTTTTTTTCTTAGTTTGTACAAGGAATTTTTGGGAGAGGTCACAACTGTGTGCTGGTAAAGTAATAAAGCTATTCCTACAATTTTTTTTCTTAGTTTGTACAAGGAATTTTTGGGCGAGGTCACAACTGTGTGCTGGTAAAGTAATAAAGCTATTCCTACAATTTTTTTCTTAGTTTGTACAAGGAATTTTTGGGAGAGGTCACAACTGTGTGCTGGTAAAGTAATAAAGCTATTCCTACAATTTTTTTTCTTAGTTTGTACAAGGAATTTTTGGGAGAGGTCACAACTGTGTGCTGGTAAAGTAATAAAGCTATTCCTACAATTTTTTTTCTTAGTTTGTACAAGGAATTTTTGGGAGAGGTCACAACTGTGTGCTGGTAAAGTAATAAAGCTATTCCTACAATTTTTTTTCTTAGTTCAAATAAGGAATATTTTTGATTTAATTTAGAGGATATAAGGAAGATGATGAAAATCAACTGACAGCATCATGTTTACTGGCCTAAAGTGTTTGATTAATATTTCCCAGGATTCTCTGAAAGCTTCCAGACATGGTGGTTGTGATAGAGTCACCAAAAGTTTGAAATTCAGGATGAATCTTTCCTCGTTGTAACGCGTTCATCTCTCTCAATATTCAGCTCAACGGTGAAGAGTAATATCTGACTGCATGGATGCTGTTTCTGACGTCCGCTTGAACTTTCCGTCATCTTTAACTTTCCCTCAGGTGTCTGTCAGTTTTTAGGTTTGGAAATGATTGTGCTGCAGTCACACACTGCCAGAGAGGTCGGCAGGTGTGTGTGTGTGTGTATGTAGCACAATGTCGTCTGTGTTCTTGGCCGTAGTTTTGGCACTTAAGAGTCATGAGGTAAAATGTCGCGAGATATGGGCACTTGGAACATTAGCATGACAATAGCGCGGAACAAGGCACTCAATTCTTCGCCAGATTCTTTCTCTCTCTCCACGATATGCGTCGTCATGCTGTAACGTACGTACGTGACTGCGTTTTTACGTTTGGCTGAAGTACGCAGAAGGTACCGCAGGTAAACGATTCTAGCAGGGGAACTCCTTTATTTATAGCGCTTTATTTTGTTATGATAGACCGCGGTTTCTGCGACATTTTGTCGAGGTGAGGGGGGGGGGAGGTAGAGGCGCACCCACAGGACAAAACTTGATGTCTGTGCGTGTCCAGATATTTAATGTAATATGAGGAAGTAAAGGAAGATAGTATCCTTTACCTATCATTAGCAGCGAAGATTGTCATTTACCTAGCAGTAGCAGCGAAGATTGTCATTTACCTAGCAGTAGCAGCGAAGATTGTCATTTACCTAGCAGTAGCAGCGAAGATTGTCATTTACCTAGCAGTAGCAGCGAAGATTGTCATTTACCTAGCAGTAGCAGCGAAGATTGTCATTTACCTAGCAGTAGCAGCGAAGATTGTCCTTTCGTCTGAATGAAAGAGAGAAGGACAAGAACAGGGAGTGCCAGTAAAAGCACTGAAGATCTGCTGCAAGTGTTTGGTGTAAAACATACACGAAGTTGCTTTAACATACATTAATCAGAGCTTTTCTTGGAACAAGTATGTATCTGTATGCAGTTATCGTGTCAGCCGGTAATTACCGGTAATTTACTGATGGAAAAAGTGGAAAAACTGAAATTTTTTGAGGTCGACGATTACCGTGACCGGTTTATATTAAAACAAGCCTTGGGAAAAAAGCAACCAACGAAGTCGGCCGGAGGCTAATAAAGTCAGAAGAATGATGATGGTCAGTTTGTCTGCTAGAGTTTTGCGCTTGCTTTGGCATGTGAGCATTTTCCATTACATCTCCCCGCAGATAAGGAAAGGAAGAAAGAAGAAATGGAAGATTTAATTGCCGCTGATATTTGTAGTAGGCTTTTAATTGTAGTTTTTTAAAAGTTTGAAAGCACCGAATGTTGTTTTGATAAAACTTTTTTTTTTTTTGGTTGGAAAGTTCTCCACACGAGATGAAAGACAGGCGCAGTTTTACCTGTTTCAGAAAATTCCTAGCGCTTTCATCTTATATACCTCTGTGTGTCTGTGTGTGTGTGTGTTTGTATGTGTGCGGTTTACTAAACATTGAGAATGCTGCAACAGATGGATAGATAACAGAGCAGACGTTACAGTGTAGTGTCTGTTTCGTGGATCTTCAGCGCTGGAACCTACAGAACTGAGGAGTGTTCTCTGAGTGTTCTTAGAGTGTTCTTAGAGTGCGGTTTGATGCATTCTCCTCGAAGTTTGGTCGAACTGTGGTGTGAGAGTGAGAGAGTGTGTCTATGGGGAGGGGGTGTGATAGTGTAACAACGTGAGGGAGCCAAAAAAAGCAATTATCACTTTCAAAAAAAATTCTGATTCATCAACTAGAAACAGATTCTCTTGATTTCTCATCAGCTAGAAACAGATTCTCTTGATTTCTCATCAGCTAGAAACAGATTCTCTTGATTTCTCATCAGCTAGAAACAGATTCTCTTGATTTCTCATCAGCTAGAAACAGATTCTTTTGATTTCTCACCAGCTAGAAACAGATTCTCTTCATTTGAAAACTGAAGGAAATCTTTCCATGGGCAGTCTGTGAGTAAAGAAACTGAGTCAAGAATCGGTGAGTCAGGAATCTATGACTCAAGAAACAGCAAGATAAGAGGTGACACAGACAGCCAGATGACTTCCCAGCCAGGAATGTCAAAATTAAGAGGAGAAATTGTTTTCTTTCTCCAAGACATGATTTGTGTTTGTTTCACGGGAGAATAATAACGAAAATCTTTCGTGGATGAGGATTTGTCAACAGCTTGGGCGAACAGGGAGGATTAGAAGCTAGAATTTTAAGAACCACCGACTGGAAGCGAGTTAAACACTGACGATAAAATCTAATTGTTGAAGATAGGATAATTCGGTCGTCTCAGAAATGTGAGGCTTGACGTTAAGTAGGTCTTCTCTTCTTACCTGAACAACAAACAAGGCTTGACGTTCAGTAGGTCTTCTCTTCTTACCTGAACAACAAACAAGGCTTGACGTTCAGTAGGTCTTCACGAACTAAACAACAAACAAGGCTTGACATTCAGTAGGTCTTCACGAACTAAACAACAAACAAGGCTTGACGTTCAGTAGGTCTTCACGAACTAAACAACAAACAAGGCTTGACATTCAGTAGGTCTTCACGAACTAAACAACAAACAAGGCATGACGCTCAGTAGGTCTTCACTTCAACTAAAAAAAAAAAAACAAACAAAAGCTGAAGAAAGTTGTGAGAGGCCAGAAAGAAAGTTAGATAAACATATTTGTGAAGATCTGCGTATGTCTATTGTCGATTCTTTATAGTTTTATTACTACATGACAGAGAGAGAGAGAGAGAGAGAGAGAGAGAAAGAGAAAGAAAGAAAAGGGAGCCATTCATTCACCAGTTTAAGATTCCACAAAACAGTGCAGAAAAAAGCAGCAAACAGAACTGCCATCACGGAAGCATGTCTGTTCGGTACAAGTTCTGTGGTTTTATTTCCTGCAAGAAACTTCTCTCCCACGCGCCTGTTTAAGATATACCGGATAACAACCAGCAACATTAAAGCGTGTAGTATCCGGGTTTTCTTATGTAATAAATCATATGCTTGGTCTGTAGACTGTGCTGTGTATGGCCTTCTTGTTTTTCTCAAATGTTTGTCCCGGATTAGCCAAAGGTTAACGATATTACCCTAAAAATTCCAAACTTTCCCCTAGCACGTATCAGTATTTCAATTTTTGGCAGGCGCTGTCTTCTAGCGATGTTTTGGTGGAACAGCCTTTAAACTGAAATGTATAAGCCAATCCTGTGTCAGACATTTTAATCATCTCGTTCACTGAAGCCTACAGAATCGTTGTTTGATTGTGTAAAGGGTAGATAATGAGGCGTCAGCCAGCTAAGACTAGAAGGAAGACAGGAAACAGAATCAGGAAGTTCAGGTACAAACAAGTAGCACTCCACCGCTTTATTATACAAGGTACAAACAAGCAGCACTCCACCGCTTTATTATACAAGGTACAGACAAGCAGCACTCCACCGCTTCATTATACAAGGTACAAACAAGTAGCACTCCACCGCTTCATTATACAAGGTACAAACAAGTAGCACTTCACCTCTTCATTATACAAGGTACAGACAAGTAGCACTCCACCGTTTCATTATACAAGGTACAGACAAGTAGCACTCCACCTTTTCATTATACAAGGTACAAACAAGTAGCACTCCACCGTTTCATTATACAAGGTACAAACAAGTAGCACTCCACCGTTTCATTATACAAGGTACAAACAGGTAGCACTCCACCGTTTCATTATACAAGGTACAAACAAGTAGCACTCCACCGTTTTATTATACAAGGTACAAACAAGTAGCACTCCACCGTTTCATTATACAAGGTACAAACAGGTAGCACTCCACCGTTTCATTATACAAGGTACAAACAAGTAGCACTCCACCTTTTCATTATACAAGATACAAACAAGTAGCACTCCACCGCTTCGTTATACAAGGTACAAACAAGTAGCACTTCACCTCTTCATTATACAAGGTACAGACAAGTAGCACTCCACCGTTTCATTATACAAGGTACAGACAAGTAGCACTCCACCTTTTCATTATACAAGGTACAGACAAGTAGCACTCCACCTTTTCATTATACAAGGTACAAACAAGTAGCACTCCACCGTTTCATTATACAAGGTACAAACAAGTAGCACTCCACCGTTTCATTATACAAGGTACAAACAAGTAGCACTCCACCGTTTCATTATACAAGGTACAAACAGGTAGCACTCCACCGTTTCATTATACAAGGTACAAACAAGTAGCACTCCACCGCTTCGTTATACAAGGTACAAACAAGTAGCACTTCACCTCTTCATTATACAAGGTACAGACAAGTAGCACTCCACCGTTTCATTATACAAGGTACAGACAAGTAGCACTCCACCTTTTCATTATACAAGGTACAAACAAGTAGCACTCTACCGCTTCATTATACAAGGTACAGACAAGTAGCACTCCACCGTTTCATTATACAAGGTACAAACAAGTAGCACTCCACCGTTTCATTATACAAGGTACAGACAAGTAGCACTCCACCGTTTCATTATACAAGGTACAGACAAGCAGCACTCCACCGCTTCATTATACAAGGTACAAACAAGTAGCACTCTACCGCTTCTAGCACTTCGCTTCTAGCTACGTCTCTAGCATACATAAATGTACATACATAAACGCCTAGGAAACTGTATTTGTCTTAATCCTTTAATCACAAACAGTAAATCTGCTTTATACCTGTACTGCTCGTATGTTTGTATTCTCAGTTTTGAACTCTAACTTTCCACACCTGTGCCACTGTGCTCACTTCTCTCAGCCTCACGTGTTCCTGTGCAATTTTTGACCCAGTTTCCACATGCCTGTCCCAGCGGTTGAGAGATCGAAACGTTCGATATATTTTAACTGATTTAGAATCACGCCAGCGGTGACAAAATATTCCCAGTGCCGCAAGTACTGAAGATGTTTTGACATTTAGCATTGTCGTAAGTCATTGACTGATGGACTGCTGACCCAGGAGTCTTGTGAGTAATCACGTGACCTGAGGGTGTCAGATCTGGAACTGCTTGACTAATATTCTTTTTATATTTATTTATATCAGTTTTTTTGTGTGATAACTTTACCCATATTCGAGAAATCCTAGACCTTCCTGCCTTCCTTCCTTCCTGCCTGCCTTCCTTCCTTCCTTCCCCCGTACGTACGTACTTACTTCCTTGAACATATTCTCGGTACATTAATAACATAATAGTCATTAAAGACAAACAGTTTGTCTTTTCATGTAACATGCTACGTAAGTCCACATTTTCTTCGCTCTATTTCTTTTAGATTAAATCAATAATTTTATTTTCCTTTCAAAATAAATCGAGCAGGAAGAACCATTCAGGCATGCATTTAAAAAATATTTATTCCAGTTCGCGCTCTCTCCTTTTTTTTCCAATAAGAGGCTGGCATTTAGCCCGAGAGAGCTGACGACATCAGCCGGGTCTTACTTCAGTTGCCTGGCTGCTGGCATTCTTCTGTGCTTAATGTGCTGCACTTAAAGGAGTTCTACACATGGCCGACTCTCTAGACCGCCGACATCGGTTGTCTTGTCAACAGTTTAGTTGTAGGTTGTTTACACCTGTCACTTTCCCGGTGCACACCTGCTTCAGGTATATCTTCTAAGAGGCGAAGAAATCATGTTTTCATTTCTTCCTGTTTGTTAGCATTTGTTGTTGTTGTTGTTGTTGGTATTTTGTCTGTTTCCAAGATTGGTTTGTAGGAAATATCGTTTGTTATTCTCGTCCTCATTTTTGTTAAATTCTCTCTCGGCCTTCGTTAACTTAAGAGATCATCATCACCAGGTGCCGTGCCGACTGGCTTTGGCTATTATCCTTCATGCAGGCCATCAGCTCAGTTGGTGATCTCCTCTCACACCATCCCGTCAGACTGTCCTGTATCATTTCTCTTGGTCTTCCTCTTGATCTTCCTTCTATTTTTCCTGTTGTTATAATATTTTCAGTGCCCCCTCCTCTCATTGCATGTCCTATGAAAGTACATTGTCTCTCTCTGTTATCTTTTTGACAAGGTTTTTTTTTTGTTTCTCCAGCTCTTCTCATACATTCTTCATTAGTTATTTTTGCTGTCCAGGGGATTCGCAACATTGTTCTAATAAACCACATTTCTGCTGCTTCCAATGATTTTTGTGCAGACTTGCCTATTCACTTCCATATAACAAGATAGGTTCAATATAGCATTTTAGGATTCATTTTCTAACATTCATTGATAAGGATGTGAACTTAAGAGAGCAATATATATATATATATATATATATATATATATATATATATATATATATATATATATATATAATCTTCCCGTGCCCTTAAACGTTACATAGGGCTCGCAAGGTAGTTCGCCAGTTTCTCCTGTTTTCGGCGAGTCTTTCAACCTCATCAAGGGATTTTATGTCTGTTAATTTGGCCTTTCTTAACAATGTCCTCTTCAGAGTTTCACAATGTCTGCCTCTTTTTCTTTGGCTTGTTGTGTTCCGCTTGATAGCTTGTTTTGGGATTCTCTGACCGTTTCTTCTCATCACTTGACCAACATATGTCCATCTCCTTTTCCTGATCACCCATGAGACTGGTTGTTATTCAGTCATCTGTCTTATCTGTGCATTGTTCCTGAATTCGTTCCACTTGATGCCGAGTATTTTCCTTTGCATTTGTTTTCAAAAGAGTCTAATTTCTTTCGCATGCATTAATGAGGGTGGATATTACATTTGAATTGAATAGTCTTAACTTTTGAATGCCATATGTTCTCAGTTCTTGAAGATCGATGTTGCTTTTGCAGTTCTAATTCTAACTTCCTATCTAGTGTCACCATCCTGGACTATGTAGCTGCCAAGGTATGCAGATTGATTGACTTCTTCAACGTCTGTCCCTTCTACGTGTATTTTTCCATTTTAATTAAAGGGAAGTTTCATTATTTTTGTTTTGTCATTGTTAATTTCAAGCCCTATTTTGCTAGCCAGTGAAGACAGGCTATCTGTTTTTTCTTGCATGGAATTCACATTGTTACTGATAAGAGTTATGTCATCAGCAAAATCAAGATCTTCTAGTTAGGTCCCATGTACCCATTCAGTACCTGTGTTACATGTGCAACGTTTTTTCATTGTAAGTCTGTTACAATTCCAAAAAGCAAAAGAGACGGGATACATCCTTGTTTCACACCTGTTTCAATCAGAAACCATTCACTCATCCCTTCTTCTGTCTTGACTGCACAAACATATCCATTGTAGAGATCCTTAATGATGTTGACAATTTTAGATAGTATTCCATGTAGACTTAAAATTCTCCAGATAAAAGGGGTGGGAACTGCAGTAAAACTGGTCAAAATAAACTTGACACTTTGACGCTTCTCTGCTGTTTACCTTTGGAGGAGGCCACATTCAAATAAGTTCTTCTTTTTTTTTGGTCTCGTTTGTGTAAGTAATCCTCGAAAAAAGGCTCACGCTGAGATATCGGATGTTGTATTTTTCATTTATACATTCTTATACTTTTTATTCCTTTCTTCTCACTTTACTCCCTCCCTCCCTCACTTTGTAAAACTGCACCATACACCTCTATCTGCCTTTTAAAAATTCTCCACAGTGAATCTCTGTGTATGCTATAAAATGCCTTTTTAAAGTCTATGAAGTTCAGTATTAATGGTTTCTGCTTTTCAATATGTTCTTCAAGTATTATTCTTAGAGTAAAGATGTGGTCGAGACATCTTCTCCCTTTTCGAAATCCTGCTTGTTATTCTCTCATTGCAGTATCCACTATATCTTTAAGTCTATTCAAAATGACTTTGCAAAATAATTTTGACACAACTGCTATTAAGGTTACTACTCTCCAATTGTTACAGTCACTAAGGTTGCCTTTTTTTTGTGGGTATTTTAACAGTGAATCCTTTTTTCCGTTTAGAAGGGACCTTTTCTTCATTCCAAATCTTATTAAACATTCTCTGTAGTTGTCTCATATTGTCACTATTGTTAGCTTTTAGCATTTCGGATGTTATTTCATCATCAC
The DNA here is from genome assembly GCA_009760885.1 of Achatina immaculata. Classification (NCBI taxonomy): domain Eukaryota; kingdom Metazoa; phylum Mollusca; class Gastropoda; order Stylommatophora; family Achatinidae; genus Lissachatina; species Lissachatina immaculata. The sequence continues at coordinate 22,341,266 of CM019713.1, read as the reverse complement.
CTGAAACTATGTTTTTAGCCATTAGATTCACTGCTGTTTCAGTTTCATGCAATTTAATTTCATCTAGGTTGACATTTAGTTGTGGGGTTGGTAAGTCGGTTTCAAGGTTTATTAATTCTTTTGGGTGTGGTCGATTAAGTATTTCTTGGGAGTGTTCAGCCCATCTTTGCTTTTGGTCTTTACTTGATGTTAAAAATGTGCCAGTTTTGCTAAGGATTGGTCTTTCTTTAATAGTACCTGTTAGCCTCTTTTGTATGTTATATAAACTTTTGCTGTCTCCTGTTTTTACTGCTTTCTCTGCTTCTTTCACCATATTATCTATGTATTCTCTTTTATCTCTTCTAGCTGAACTTTTTACTTTCTTGTCCATTTCTTTTTATGTTGCTTTCACCAGATCTTTTCCACTCAACATGTCTAATTTGGCTGCTCGTCTTTCATGTGTGTACTTCCATGTGTTTTATGATATCCATGCTTTTCTATTTGTTTTTTTTTTCAGCCGAGCGATTTATATATATATATCCTTCCTTGCTTGCTTCCTTCTTTCTGTTATAAATATATACAGTGCGTTCGGAAAGTCTGTGCACACTAGCCCAGTATCGATTCCGTTATCGTAGTGGTATCTACCTTCCGTGGCTGGAGTCGCCGATTAAGCGTGCTGATTAAAAAATGTTACGTATTAATAAGCTAATCAGACAGGTACCTGTCTTACAGTACAGACACGTTCAAATGTTGAAAGTGATGTCCTTTTGCGTGTATTCAAGTTTGAACACGTTTAATTTTATTCGCAAACATTTTTCTTAGTTGTGCTGGTGAAATGTTTCTTATGTAGACAGTTTTTGCAGTTTTAATTCATTCTGCGAGCGTGGGCGATTTCATGTATTTTGCTTGTTAACATAACCCGAGAAGTAAAACCAGGCATCATCTGTCAAAAAAAAAAAAGTGGCATCCAGGATATCAGCAGCTTTAATGTGAATGGAATTTGTAAACTATCCACAGTAACGGAGACGTTTTTCATGATCCGCCGGCTGTAATTTGTGGACCGCAGTTGCTTTATATGGGAAGAGTTTCAAATTTTCTCTGACCGCTTTATGCGCTGCTGCAAGCCCGATACCTTCCTGTTGTGTCAGCTTTGATGGACTCCAAAGCATATAGTAAAAAATGTTCGATAATTTTTCCTGTTTAGGTTTAGATGGTCTCCCACCGTGGTGTGCGTCTAACACTGAGCTTTTTTCGCGAAATTTCTCAATAAGTTTATAAAATGCATTGCGATGAGGTACGGGTGTTCCTGGAATCTTTCAGGAAACTGCTCCCGCACTAAATCCGTGTATGTACTGCCTTCTCGAAATAGGAGCTCAACAAGAAAAATACGTTCCACTACTGAAAGAACCATAGTGAATGAACTGATTTAAACAATTCGCCCGTCATGCGCTTCGACAACTTCTTCTCTGCTTAACAACTGAATACACAAAGACAGAATGAATACTGTGAATGTTACACAACAGCAGGCTTCAACACATTAACGTACGCAGGTAGATGTGGCTAGATACCGCAGACATTAAGATATCACTAAGATACCTGAATCGATACTGGGCTAGTGTACAGGAATTTTTAGAACACCCTGTAGAAGACTTACGCTCGGAGAGTGAAGGCGTTTTCCTCGGTTGTTGTGACAGAGCCCAATAAATAAATGACTGGTGTCATCTTCTGGTTGCCTTATATTACTTCTGCTTGTATGCTGCTGGTTGTCTCTTGTGCTGACTACAATTACTGATGTACAGAGAGAAGGCGACGAAACACTCCCTGCAATGATATACATTTTACAAGACATCCAAGACGATCACATACTGGTACATTGGATATATCTATCAAGACTGCATTACCTTGGCACTCATATTCGATTTATTGCGTGAACGTAATGATGATAGTAATGGCTGACGACGAAAATATATGGAAACGATTTCTCAGAAACATGCATACTCCAACACAAATAATTCCAGGCTGCTGTCTAGCCACGTTACTAGGATAGCGCCATAAGAATTCAAGCTGTCTGACAGCTATCACATACTTAACACGGCTACATGTCTCAACCAGACCTGAGCACACTACCTTCTCACTCAACGGTCAAAATCTTTCTCTTCTCTCTGAGCCGAAACTTTCCTCTCAGACCCAGAACACAAAACTTACTTTCCACGTGCAACGAATGACTTGAAAATCACGAACTCTGACAGAGAAAACAAGTGTGGGCCTAACTCTAACACAGTAATTTAGAGTTATATCAAGGGTTAGATACCCTTGACCAAATACTGTCATAAGAGCTTGAGAGAAGAATATATATGACTTAGATTGGGAGAGCGTGCAGAACTTTCTCCGGTTTCAAACATTTATTACACAAAAACTATGCTAGGTAAATTTGTGCGTGTATGTGTTTTTTCCGCAAATTTAACTCCAATAAAAATATTTGTGCTATTACATGTACGTCATTTGTGCTCTCTACCAAGTGCTCCCTCCGCTTGTTGGCCCAGAAGGTGGGGGAGTTTCTTTCCGGGTGTTGTGTAACATCTCTCCAGTCATCGTCGCTGCGGCATCCGTCATCTTTGCCGTCAGAGTTTCAATTTCAGGAACTGGTGAACACTTTGTCCTAATTAGTCTACTCCTGTTAAGGAAAAAAAAAATGTCTAGAGGGCGGATCTCCAGCATACTCATTTTTGGCGAAGCTTCATTAAACTGTGACTGGCCAAGTTGTTTCATAATATCACTGACCATACCGGGCTTACTCCTTCATAGACGGCATGTTGATACTGGTGACTGAACTCATGTTGATACTGGTGACTGAACTCCTTCGTAGACGGCATGTTGATACTGGTGACTGAACTCCTTCATAGACGGCATGTTGATACTGGTGACTGAACTCCTTCATAGACGGCATGTTGATACTGGTGACTGAACTCCTTCATAGACGGCATGTTGATACTGGTGACTGAACTCCTTCATAGACGGCATGTTGATACTGGTGACTGGAGTCCTTCATAGACGGCATGTTGATACTGGTGACTGGAGTCCTTCATAGACGGCATGTTGATACTGGTGACTGGAGTCCTTCATAGACGGCATGTTGATACTGGTGACTGGAGTCCTTCATAGACGGCATGTTGATACTGGTGACTGAACTCCTTCATAGACGGCATGTTGATACTGGTGACTGAAGTTCTTCATAGACGGCATGTTGATACTGGTGACTGAAGTCCTAGAATCGGACTGGATGTTGGCACGGAGCTGATGCTTTTGTTCCTAGCTTAGTTCTCAAGATTTCACTTCATCAGCAAAGGACTTTATGATCAACCTGTATAACCTGTATGTTATATTGTTCAGGGGAAACTTCGCCAGGGCAATATGCTTTCGAAATGTATGTGCACTGTCTGAAGCGTGGATCATCATCATCATCATTATCGTCATCATCATCATCTCATCAGCCGTGCAGGTAGGAGTTTATGGTCTTGCTTCTGCACAAATATTGGTCCATGTTATTGTTATCAGTGGCTAATCACATGGGAGGGGAGGGAGGGGAAAGGAAACACTTTATATTCTCTGTGTTCTGGCAGTTTCAACTATTATATTGTACAAAGGACTGGCCACAGACCATGAAAGATGGAGAGAGTTTGCAAGACGCCACAGGACGTACTGGGCGGTGATTAGTTCTCCAATCAAGGGCAGGGATGAATGGATGGATGTGAGCACATGAATGCAGACATCTGATAAGACGCAAGGGCTTTACATTATGAACTAATCAGTTACCGGGTATTGTCGTGATTCTGCGTAGAACTGTTACATATATTCAAGTGCGGTCGTCCTTGATTTCGCCAAAGTTTGCACGTTTCATTCTTGACCCTCTGGATCAGGCAAGCGCATTGGACCTTCGCTCAAGGATCGCATCTTTGTCCTTGCCATCTGCCGACGAATGTCTGTCAGAGCTGTAACGTAGTGCAGGTTCCACTTGTCTGCGCTTTCATCCCGCAGACTCCATACACAAGTTGAGGCTGTTCTGTCTGCCTCCGACATACACAAGTTGAGGCTGTTCTGTCTGCCTCCGACATACACAAGTTGAGGCTGTTCTGTTTGCCTCCGACAATAACAAGTTGAGGCTGTTCTGTCTGCCTCCGACATACACAAGTTGAGGCTGTTTTGTTTGCCTCCGACATACGCAAGTTGAGGCTGTTTTGTTTGCCTCCGACATACGCAAGTTGAGGCTGTTTTGTTTGCCTCCGACATACGCAAGTTGAGGCTGTTCTGTTTGCCTCCGACATACACAAGTTGAGGCTGTTCTGTCTGCCTCCGACATACACAAGTTGAGGCTGTTCTGTCTGCCTCCGACATACACAAGTTGAGGCTGTTCTGTCTGCCTCCGACATGCACAAGTTGAGGCTGTTCTGTCTGCCTCCGACATACACAAGTTGAGGCTGTTCTGTCTGCCTCCGACATACACAAGTTGAGGCTGTTCTGTCTGCCTCCGACATACACAAGTTGAGGCTGTTCTGTTTGCCTCCGACATACACAAGTTGAGGCTGTTCTGTTTGCCTCCGACATACACAAGTTGAGGCTGTTCTGTCTGCCTCCGACATACACAAGTTGAGGCTGTTCTGTTTGCCTCCGACATACACAAGTTGAGGCTGTTCTGTCTGCCTCCGACATACACAAGTTGAGGCTGTTCTGTTTGCCTCCGACATACACAAGTTGAGGCTGTTCTGTTTGCCTCCGACATACACAAGTTGAGGCTGTTCTGTCTGCCTCCGACATACACAAGTTGAGGCTGTTCTGTCTGCCTCCGACATACACAAGTTGAGGCTGTTCTGTCTGCCTCCGACATACACAAGTTGAGGCTGTTCTGTTTGCCTCCGACATACACAAGTTGAGGCTGTTCTGTCTGCCTCCGACATACACAAGTTGAGGCTGTTCTGTTTGCCTCCGACATACACAAGTTGAGGCTGTTCTGTTTGCCTCCGACATACCTTGCGGTAATGAAAACTGTTGACTTAACTGATGAATCTGGAGCAGAATTGTTTCGTTTTCTGTTGCGACTTGTGTGATACTTTTGTGTACCACACCTGTGAGATAAATCGTTGATAAGTTTTGTTATGTTTCCTAACTCTGGTCAGTGATTAATTCTTGGCCTTGGCACACTTTTGTGCCCAGCAGGTAGTAAGTTTATGAGACTTTGCTACAGGCAAGGGGACTTTTATGTTCATGCAGACTTAATAAAGCTCTCAGAGCTTTGGTGCTGTATAACCAGGAGTTCCTAACCACTTCCTGTACATCACCTGCTGTCAATAAGCTGAATATAAAAACTTTGAAATAGAGTGTTATGAATATGTTTATATAAAAGCTGCATGTGCTTTGTGCAGGTGCAAGGATGCGAACTTACACTTGTATGTATACCTGTGTATCTCTGCTTCTTTCATACCCTCATTTATCACTCTTTGAACGCATAAGCGTGTTAAACTTTATGCACACGCTCAGTCTGTTATTTCATCAGTCCTCTTCATTCTCACTGTCTTTCTTTCACTTGCCCAGAGCTGTCTACGTCCCCCGTCAGCGCTCGAGCTGTCCTCGCTGTCCTCGACTCTGGTTTGTGGAAGTACAAACAATGAAATGTGGAACACTTTATCTGCGAGAGTAAGTACGAAACTTGCCCTCTGAGATAAAAGCCCAGTCTCTCTCTCTCTCTCTCTCTCTCTCTCTCTCACTCGTTTTTCTTCTTTAACGATATGGAAGATATCCATAGTTTTATGTACCCTCGTCGTTGGGTGTACAGCGTTTAGTTTTGTGTACCCTTCTCACTGAGTGTACAGCGTTTAGTTTTGTGTACATTTCTCACAGGGTGTACAGCATCCATTCAGAGTAATCATGAGAGTGATGAAAACAATAATTGAGGCGCCTCCTAATGGTGAGCTTTTATAATTACATGCCAGTTTCCAGGCACGCAACGGATGATTGATTGATTGATTGATTTCCAAAGGATTAAGATTTGAGCATTCAGGTTCATTAGACATTCTGCCCTTTATCCTACAACTTTCACTCTGTTCCAGATACTCTACAAATATGCTGCTCATATAACAAACATAACTAACATTGGAAAACTGAGAGACATCAAATAAAATAAAATGAAAACATAACATTTACGTAATGCTTTTATCCATGCACTCAGTACAGAAAGTAACTACATACACATATAAATGTCTATTTACCAAACAAAATTTCGGTACTATTCAGAATAAAGAATTAACTGAATTCGGTGTATGTAAGAGCAGGCTAAAATAACTTTTAAGTTTTAGGAATCATGGAGGCATGTAGTCGACATCAAATAGATATGGGAAAAGTTTGTAGTTGTAGGAAAAAGTATAGTTTATATATATATTTTATACGGGATGGGAGGGCATTCTAAAGATCAGTAGCAGAATAAGTAAAGCTTTTCTTTGGTATGTGATGCCCTAAGGATACTAACATGTTGATGATGGCATCGTTACCTTCCAGGTAGAGAGATTTAGAGAAATGTTATGTATTCTGTATGTTAATCTGTGGGTGTGTGTGTGTGAAAGAGAGAGAGAGAGAGCTTTATATGCAGAGGGCGAAGAATGATGTCTTCGATGCACTCACAGTAGTTATACCAGCGAGTTGTGCTCTTGATATTTTCAAAATTTTTGTTAAATTCAAAGCAGTCCTGCGGGCAGAGTATGATGTTGATGATGTCACACTAGTTGTGTAAACAAATTCTGCACATGATGCTCCCACAGTAGTTGTAAGATTTTATACTTGGGAAAATGAGCTTTGTTTAAAAAAAAAAAAACCAAAATGTTGTGCATGAGAAAACGATTGAACAGGGCTTCTTTGCGCCAGGCCATAACAAAACGTGAAAATTTGGATGTTTATTTGGTATGTCCAGGATTCCGGGGCGGGTTGGGTGTCCCGGCACGGAGCGTGGACTTCCTGGGTAGTCCAAGTGTGGAGGGAGGGGAGGGTGGGAGGTGGCCGTGATCAACAGAATAAAAAGCCAGGCCTCAACATTTTCACATATTGATGTTAATAATTCACAGACATGTGATTAAACCACCATTTGTGTGGAAATATGTGAAATTTATTCATAGTAAATGGAGTTTTTGTTTTCATTTTGTTTTCTTCGTAATGTTTTGGAATGTCTAACTATCACATACAATTGTATCACAAATGAATCATCACAAGTAACAAAGCCCAAGAGTAATTTTTTAAATGCTCGTATAAGACTGAGTTCACGGATTGTTTCTTCTTTTTCTTTTGCATCGAAGCTTCCTTTTTATGTGTAGAGACCGCATCTTTGGTGTGGGTAAATGTTTGTGTTTTAAACAGTAGAGACACGAGGTATGTGGGTAAATGTTTGTGTTTTAAACAGTAGAGACACGAGGTATGTGGGTAAATGTGTATGTTTTAAACAGTAGAGACACGAGGTATGTGGGTAAATGTTTGTGTTTTAAACAGTAGAGACACCAGGTATGTGGGTAAATGTGTATGTTTTAAACAGTAGAGACACGAGGTATGTGGGTAAATGTTTGTGTTTTAAACAGTAGAGACACGAGGTATGTGGGTAAATGTTTGTTTTAAACAGTAGAGACACGAGGTATGTGGGTAAATGTTTGTGTTTTAAACAGTAGAGACACGAGGTATGTGGGTAAATGTTTGTGTTTTAAACAGTAGAGACACGAGGTATGTGGGTAAATGTGTATGTTTTAAACAGTAGAGACACGAGGTATGTGGGTAAATGTTTGTGTTTTAAACAGTAGAGACACGAGGTATGCGTGTAAATGTTTGTGTTTTAAACAGTAGAGACACGAGGTATATGGACAAATTAGGCTTTCTCAGACTTGCGTACCCTGCGTGAAGATTAAATATTCGTCGCAGTACTGTGGCTCCAGATTTTGAATATTCGTCGCAGTACTGTGGCTCCAAATTCTCTTCGCTTGTGGAAAAAAAAACCTGAACAGATTTGGAGCATAATAATGTTCTTGTATTGGTTTGTTTCTCTTTTAAAGGAGGGTTTTGTCTCTAGATCATTCTTAGCATTATGTCTAACATCTGTGTTTGTATAGTAGTCTTGATATTTATATCGCATGTCCATATTATGTTTGTAAGTTGATTGTGTGGATTAAGGACTGAATGTCAAAGTTTTATTCACACTTGTTATGTATTCATCACAGTGATTCCCAACATTTTTTTTTTACATCGAAGGACCACATTTCGAACTACATAAAAGTTGTGGACCGCCATCTTGCATGTGATATCGCAGTGCCATAGATGCTTAATTGTTTATGTGTGTTTTAACATAGACTTGTAATAAAGTGACAGAACACAGACTTGTCTATGTATATGGCACACAGCAGCACAGGCTGCCACAGATCACGTGATGATATTCCAGGGATCACAGGTTGGGAACCACGATTTAGTACACTTGTGCTACATTGAATGTTTCCAATAAATTGAAAGTTGAAAGATGAAGGACAGAATGTCAGATGGGCCTGTATGCTAAATTCTCGATCTTTCGAAGATTTTTCTCTCTCTCTCTCTCTCTCACGCACACATGCACTCACTCGTGCACCTTTAGAACAAATGCAGAACCATGTGAGAGTAGAGACACACGTAGCAGAATTGTTACAGAACTAAAGGGGTAACAGATGAATCAGTGTCTGTGTCAAACTGTTACATGTAGCTTAAGTTCTGATAGACGCAGATTGTAGGTGAGCACAACATGGAGATCCTGCACATCTGGATATCAGGGCTATTACTGATGTTTTACTCTCTATCTGGATATCATGACTCTAACTGATGTTTTACTCTGTCGCTTTATTACAAGACTAACCATACAAGTCTGTGTTCTGTCACTTTATTACAAGTCTAACCTTACAAGTCTGTGTTCTGTCACTTTATTACAAGTCTAACCATACAAGTCTGTGTTCTGTCACTTTATTACAAGTCTAACCATACAAGTCTGTGTTCTGTCACTTTATTACAAGTCTAACCATACAAGTCTGTGTTCTGTCACTTTATTACAAGTCTGACCTTACAAGCCTGTGTTCTGTCACTTTATTACAAGTCTGACCATACAAGTCTGTGTTCTGTCACTTTATTACAAGTCTAACCATACAAGTCTGTGTTCTGTCACTTTATTACAAGTCTAACCATACAAGTCTGTGTTCTGTCACTTTATTACAAGTCTAACCATACAAGTCTGTGTTCTGTCACTTTATTACAAGTCTAACCATACAAGCCTGTGTTCTGTCACTTTATTACAAGTCTAACCATACAAGTCTGTGTTTATTACAAGTCTAACCATACAAGTCTGTTTTCTGTCACTTTATTACAAGTCTGACCTTACAAGCCTGTGTTCTGTCACTTTATTACAAGTCTAACCATACAAGTCTGTGTTCTGTCACTTTATTACAAGACTAACCATACAAGTCTGTGTTCTGTCACTTTATTACAAGACTAACCATACAAGTCTGTGTTCTGTCACTTTATTACAAGACTAACCATACAAGTCTGTGTTCTGTCACTTTATTACAGGTCTTTGTTCTAGCACTTTACTGCAAAAATAAATATTTTATTTCCGAGTATAAATATTCACTTTAGCAAGTAAAGATCAATCACTTTAGCAACAAAAGAACATTCACTTGTCAAGAAAAGATGCACTTTAGCAAGAAAAGAGTATTCGGTCTTGGAAGGAAATAATATTCACTTTAGCAAGAAAAGAATATTCTCCTTAGCAAAAAACAAAAAAAAAAAAACCTTCATGATAGAGCAGAAAGACCAGCATTCTTTGCTCAAGGGGAAACAAGCCACCGCAAGGGGCACATAATCCAAGAAATTTACCACTTGGAAGGTTAGAATGACTTCATTATTTTTAATACCCTTCCCGGGAATACATTCCCTGATGTTGTTTTAATTGCTGTATTTATGTGAATATTTTACAAGTCTTTATACTATACCTCCCGGCATGACTGGGCATTATACACACGTTAGTTCGACGTCTGCAGAGATAAATGAGCTAATAGAAACAGAAACGTGTACAAGGGGGGATGGGGAGTTTCATTCAACAGAAGATGGATGGAAGAATGTTGAGCTGGAGAAGAATGTTGATATATTGATGTAGGAAGTGAGCTGAGAGAGACCTGCGTCGGGGTCCAGAGTTTGCTTGATGGTGACGAGAGAAAACTGCCATATTCTTGCCAGGGAAAAGCAGGGAAGTATTCGCATGATACAGGCATGTGTCCTTCCCTGAGCCGTCGGTCGGTGGAAGCAGCCACCAAGCCACTTTCCTGGTTGAAGCCACTTTCCTGGTTGAAGCCACTTTCCTGGTTGAAGCCACTATCTTGTATCATTATTGCGTGTTTCGAAGAGATTAGGGCGCGTGCTAGAGTTGTGCTTGTGAGGAAGCGGTCACTTTACAAATAATATATTCCAACTTACTGTAGGAAACGCTATGGTAGCTGGCCTCTAACTATCATCATCATCATCATCTTCATCATCATCATCATCACCACCACCACCACCATCATCATCATCATCATCATCACTACCACCACCACCATCATCATCACCACCACCATTATCACCACCACCACCATCATTATCATCATCATCATCATCATCATCATCACCATCATCATCATCATTACCACCATCACCACCACCATCATCATCATCATCATCACCACCACCACCATCATCATCACCACTATCATCATCACCACCACCACCATCATCAACACCACCACCACCACCATTATCATCATCACCACCACCACCTCCACTGTCATCATCATCATCACCATCATCATCACCACCATCATCACCACCACCACCACCACCACCACCACCATCATCATCACATCATCATCATCATCATCATCATCACCATCACCACCACCACCACCACCATCATCATCATCATCATCATCACCACCACCACCACCACCATCATCATCGTCTTCATCATCATCACCATCATCACCACCACCATCACCACCACCACCACCATCATCATCATCATCATCACCATCATCACTACCACCACCACCATCATCATCACCATCATCATCATCACCATCATCATCATCATCATCATCATCACCATCATCACTACCACCACCACCACCACCATCATCATCATCACCATCATCACTACCACCACCACCATCACCATCATCATCATCACCATCATCATCATCATCATCACCATCATCACTACCACCACCACCACCACCATCATCATCATCATCACCATCATCATCATCATCATCATCATCATCATCACCACCACCACCATCACCATCATCATCACCATCACCACCACCATCATCATCATCATCATCATCATCATCATCATCATCACCATCACCACCACCACCATCATCATCATCATCATCATCATCATCATCATCATCATCACCATCACCACCACCACCATCATCATCATCATCATCATCATCATCATCATCATCATCATCACCACCACCACCATCACCATCATCATCATCACCATCACCACCACCACCACCATCATCATCATCAAACATAGTCATTGTCAGTTTCCACTGTCACTCACCTTTCGTTCATTCTTTCTCACCACTCACTCCATCTCTCAGTTTAATTCCTCGCACACAAGTATTCTTTGTCGATAATCATTCATCCATTCTCATTCTCCGCTTTTTCTCCCACACTTCCCACTACTTTTCTCGTACCCTTAGCTCTCTCTCTTCTCTCTTTCTCTCTCTTCTCTCTCTCACCCCCTCTCTCCTCTCTCTCTTCTCTCCTCGCTCTTTCTCTTCTGTCTCTCTTCTCTCTCTCTTCTATCTCTTCTCTCTCTCTTCTCTCTCACTTCTATCTCACTCTCTCTCTCTTCTGTCTCTCTCTTCTCTCTCTCTCCCTTCTCTCTCCCCCTCTCTCTTCTCTCTCTTCTCTCTCTCTCCCCCTCTCTCTCTTCTCTCTCTCTCCCTTCTCTCTTTCTTCTCCCTCCTTCTCTCTCCCCCTCTCTCTCTTCTATCTCTCTCTTCTCTCTCTCTTCTCTCTCACTTCTATCTCACTCTTCCCTCTCTCTCTCTTCTATCTCTCTCTCTCTCCCTTCTCTCTTTCTTCTCCCTCTCTTCTGTCTCCTCCCTCTCTCTCTTCTCTCTCTCATCGCTGAACCTGACTTACTCATGACTACCACTTCAGCTATCAAACTTGTGTGTCCAGGTTTGCACAGAAGTAATAAGTCAAGACTTCGGTCCTGCTCGTCAGACTCGCTCTCAGTTATTTGTTCCTTGTTGATCACGTGCAAAATGTAAAGATGAGTTTCCATATAGCAGGTTGTGTTGTGTAGATGTTGGGATACAGGCATTGAGTGAGATGGAAGCTAGGTTACAGTCCCTTGCTTACAGCAGAAACTTGACAAGGATGAGGCAAGAGATAGAACCGGAAAAGCGAAAGTTGAGAACCTGTTTGTTGAATCGCAGTGCCAAACCCTGACCATGAAGGAACTCAGTCGCCTAGTCCACGACCATCTCGGCCAAGTAGGGAAGGGTCTTGAGCAGTCATGGTCCCGCTGCTTGTGATAACCACACAGTTCCTGTAACATGGTCATCATTTCTTCCAGCACTGGCTCTCATGGGACTTGACATATCTCAACAAGACATGGCATACTTCAGTCTTGTAATGATGCGCGGTCTTTTGTTGTTGTTGTTGAAATCTCTTCTCTCCCTCACTGTTCTCCCCTCCCTCTCACGCTGTCAGACACACAGACGCGCGCGCGCGCACACACACACACTACAATCTTCTTGTACTCAAGCGTCCAAATATTCAAGCAACTTCACTCATGAGATCAAGTCTTGCTAAGTGAAGGGAGTTACCAAGACGTCCTGACAGGAATCGATCGCCAGCATCCGCCGTTGACATGGCTCGCAAGTGACTGAGAAATGCCAGAATTTCAAGAAGCAGAATTGAATAAATAACCAACATTTGCCTTTAAAAAAAAAATGCCCATTCAACGTAAACCCCGTCAATTATGGGACATCACTCCCAGCTTCAGCCTTACAGCTGCGTGGCCAGGGAAAGATCGAAACTGCACGCAAATCTATAGCCTAGAGTTGTTTTAATCAAGTTTGAATTGATCATTCGTTTACCTGGCCAGTCAGTGATCATCTTCCGTCCTAGATCAAGTACATCATCAGAATTAACCTTCCAATATCAAGTGTATAATACTTTCAATTAGAAGAACATTGTTCTATTATTTTATCAACACTTGCTGTTCCCGTCATTTTTCCTTTCTTTGCAATCGCTCGAGCCTGCCTCCGCTAATATGATATATATAAAACCCAAGTGTGTTGTTATTATTATCTCTTTCTGCTTTGTAGACTGTCTTCACTTGACCGAGTGGTTGTTGCCTTGCCCTCTTTTGGCTGAATGCTTTGAAAGAAAGAAAGAAAGAAAGAAAGAAATGTAAAATAACTGATGGGTTGAAATAAAACAGATGGAGTGTACTGGATGCATGTAAACAAGTAAAGCCAAGTGGTATTTACAACTGAATAGAATATAAGGCTGTGACTGTACAGTTTCTTTCACAGTTACAGTTCAGGGAATATACAGGTAACAGACCAGGTGAGATAAAATATGCTGTCAGCAAGACTGTCCAGCAGCTACTTCAGAAATTTGACAGTTAAGAACTGTGCAGCAGCAACATCAAAAACTAGAAAAACAAGAACTGTGCAGCAGCAACATCAAAAGCTAGAAAAACAAGAACTGTGCAGCAGCAACATCAAAAACTAGAAAAACAAGAACTGTGCAGCAGCAACATCAAAAACTAGAAAAACAAGAACTGTGCAGCAGCAACATCAAAAACTAGAAAAACAAGAACTGTGCAGCAGCAACATCAAAAACTAGAAAAACAAGAACTGTGCAGCAGCAACATCAAAAACTAGAAAAACAAGAACTGTGCAGCAGCAACATCAAAAACTAGAAAAACAAGAACTGTGCAGCAGCAACATCAAAAACTAGAAAAACAAGAACTGTGCAGCAGGAACTTCAAAAACTAGAAAAACAAGAACTGTGCAGCAGGAACTTCAAAAACTTGACAAATAAGAGCCGAGACAGAACCGGAAACGGGGAAACTGATGGGAAATAACATAAAGGAGTAGGAAATCCAGGCCGGGGTGCAGAGATCCTCGCTGATGAGACATTTTGGAGTAAAAGAACGATGACAAATGCAGTGACAGTTGGATGAGAAGCACTTCGATTATCATAGTCGTTATTTTCTTCCTCTATTTTTCGTCCCGCTCACTTTTCTTGTCTTTTTGCTTTACTCGTTTAATTTAAATGTGAATAGAACCAGGTGCTCTTTTCTCTCCCCCCCCCCCCCCCCCCCCCCCCACAAACTCCAGGTCTCCCACAAACTGCAGGTAAAGTACCCTAAGAAACAGCGACTGACCCTTACACTAGTCTGTTACATCTGTCTTTCACGTCAGATCTCGTGAACGCTCTAGATTTCCTGATATGCTAATGGCCGGCGATGTCGAGTGGCTCCGAGCTTGTCTGACAAGAATATAAGGTCTGTTATTGTGAGGGCATGTCTCTTGCAAACATCTTATTATGACTTCTTGTCATATCCGGTTATCTTATGCGTGCAGGTGTGTACTGTACACGGGCGGGCTGTGAAAGCGAGATCACATCTTGTCTTTCTTTCATCTTGCCTCACGCCGACACTGTAAGCCGGGTATATTATACAATCGTCACAGCTGATAAATTTAGGCGACCTGGCCGAGCTGAAAGCTCTTGTCGTCTCATTTTCAAGGTTTTACAGAATGAAAGGCGTACCTCGTGTGTGTTACCTTGAGATGGTAAGTTCATCCTGCCCCTTCTGTGTCAGTGTTCTTGTTCTTCTAGGCATGCGCCCCCACCCGCCCGCCCGCCCCTCCCCCCCAACCTAGCACTACCTGGCAGGGTTGTCGGAAATTAGGATAGCCTTCACTCACTCACTCACTCACTCACTCACTCACTCACTCACTCACTCACTCACTCACTCACTCACTCACTCACTCACCTCACTCACTCACTCACTCACACTCACTCACTCACTCACTCCACTCACTCACTCACTCACTCACTCACTCCTCACTCACTCACTCACTCACTCCTCACTCACTCACTCCTCACTCACTCACTCACTCACTCACTCACTCACTCACTCACTCACTCACTCACTCACTCACTCACTCACTCACTCACTCACTCACCCTCCTCACTCACTCACTCACTCACTCACTCACTCACCACTCACTCACTCACTCACTCACTCACTCACTCACTCACTCACTCACTCACTCACTCACTCACTCACTCACTCACTCACTCACTCACTCACTCACTCACTCACTCACTCACTCACTCACTCACTCACTCACTCACTCACTCACTCACTCACTCACTGACTCACTCACTCACCTCACTCACTCACTCACTCACTCCTCACTCACTCACTCACTCACTCACACTCACTCACACTCACTCACTCACTCACTCACTCACTCACTCACTCACTCACTCACTCACTCACTCACTCACTCACTCACTCACTCACTCACTCACTCACTCACTCACTCACTCACTCACTCACTCCTCACTCACTCATCACTCACTCACTCACTCACTCACTCACTCACTCACTCACTCACTCACTCACTCACTCACTCACTCACTCACTCACTCACTCACTCACTCACTCACTCACTCACTCACTCACTCACTCACTCACTCACTCACTCACTCACTCACTCACTCACTCACTCACTCACTCACTCACTCACTCACTCACTCACTCACTCACTCACTCACATAAAAAACAATATATAAATTACCAGTAAGAGCAAGGGACAAAGGCAGCAGAAGTAATTTTAAAAATAACCAAAATCACACTGTTGCCGGCTACAGTTGTAGTAATGAACTGTGCATAACTATTACATGTTGTGACAGCAGTGGAGTAAATAAGCGGTTTATATCTTTATATCTCTTTATAATAATTTAAGGTTATTGTAATAAAGCTGTAGAAATAATCTTCACGAGAGCGGCATGTAAACTAGGAACTTGAAAACAGATCACAGATACCTTAAGATGTTTCAGCAGTTGTAGCTAGTATGTTTGAAACTGTGTAGCCAGGATGTTTACTGTGTAGCCAGTATGTTGGAAACTGTGTAGCTAGGATGTTTGAAACTGAGTAGCTAGGATGCTGGGATTGAAGTATCGGATTACACCACGAGTAATCGACGCCGACCGGCCAGACTGTATGAGCAGCATCATCAGCCAGTTGTGGTATCATTTCAAGTCAATGTTAAATAAAAGTAGTATGAAAAATAATAATAATAAAATAAAACAACTCGTCGCTTTTACTTGAGGCCAATAGAAGAGTAAGTACAGTGATCTCATTGCTACACAAAGCTCAGTCATTCTGCTATACTTCCTGGATACTACTATTACTAGGTCAAAGTGACGTCATAATCGATTTGTGTCGGTGAGGAGAGACATTGATCGTTGTTAACTGATGATGGATTTATTAACGTTAAACGAGTTTACAGATCTGTCGTTTCTGTCCAGCGGTCAGTGCTTGAGTGCTATCCTTTTGCCTGCAAGCATGAATTAAAAGTTGAGAGCACTTGTACACACAAATACACACTGTACACACAGATACACTCTGCACGCACAGATACACACTGAACGCACAGATACTTTGTCATTGAGTCGTAAAGTAAACATTTCCTGTAAACCATTTTTATGGTCTAGTCTGTTCTGTTAATTTTGACCTACTGTCACGTTATCTCAGTCTGATATCTTGCCTTAAATTTCTCCTCTGATATGGCACTAGCCGACTGATGCCATCTTGCCTTACATTAATCCTCTAATATGGCACTAGCCGACTGATGCCATCTTGCCTTACATTAATCCTCTAATATGGCACTAGCCGACTGATGCCATCTTGCCTTAAATTTTCCTCTAATATGGCACTAGTCAGCTGATGCTATCTTGCCTTACATTTTTCCTCTAATGTGGCACTAGCCGACTGATGCCATCTTGCCTTACATTAATCCTGTAATATGGCACTAGCCGACTGATGCCATCTTGCCTTACATTTATCCTCTAATATGGCACTAGCCGACTGATGCTATCTTGCCTTACATTTTTCTCTAATATGGCACTAGCCGACTGATGCTATCTTGCCTTACATTTTCCTTTAATATGGCACTAGCCGACTGATGCCATCTTGCCTTACATTTATCCTCTAATATGGCACTAGCCGACTGATGCCATCTTGCCTTCCATTTTCCTCTAATATGGCATTAGCCGAGTGATGCTATCTTGCCTTACATTTCTCTTCTAATATGGCACTAGCCGACTGATGCTATCGTGCCTTACATTTCTCCTCTAATATGGCACTAGCCGACTGATGCTGTCTTGCCTTACATTTCTCCTCTAATATGGCACTAGCCGACTGATGCTATCTTGCCTTCCATTTTCCTCTAATATTGCACTAGCCGACTGATGCTATCTTGCCTTACATTTCTCCTCTAATATAGCACTAGCCGACTGATGCTGTCCTGCCTTACTTTTATCCTCTAATATGGCACTAGCCGACTGATGCTATCTTGCTTTACATTTCTCCTCTAATATGGCACTAGCCGACTGATGCTATCTTGCCTTACATTACTCCTGTAATCTGGAACTGGCCGACTGATGCTACCTTGTCTTATATTTCTTCTCAAATCTTATTGCACTTGTCTCCTCAAATCTTCTTGCACTTGTCTCCTCTAATCTTCTTGCACTTGTCTCCTCTAATTTTCTTGCACTTGTCTCCTCTAATCTTCTTGCACTTGTCTCCTCTAATCTCTTGCACTTGTCTCCTCTGATCTTCTTGCACTTGTCTCCTCTAATCTCTTGCACTTGTCTCCTCTAATTTTCTTGCACTTGTCTCCTCTAATCTTCTTGCACTTGTCTCCTCTAATCTTCTTGCACTTGTCTCCTCTAATTTTCTTGCACTTGTCTCCTCTAATCTTCTTGCACTTGTCTCCTCTAATCTCTTGCACTTGTCTCCTCTAATCTTCTTGCACTTGTCTCCTCTAATCTCTTGCACTTGTCTCCTCTAATTTTCTTGCACTTGTCTCCTCTAATTTTCTTGCACTTGTCTCCTCTAATCTTCTTGCACTTGTCTCCTCTAATCTCTTGCACTTGTCTCCTCTAATCTTCTTGCACTCGTCTCCTCTAATCTTCTCGCCTTAAACTGACCGGATATCCCGGATCCGAGACGTGATTTTGATTTAGTGCTATTTGCTGGTCAGAGTGTTCGCACTTGTGAGCATATTTTTAGCCAATGAAATTTAAAGTATGGCTAAAATGAGAAAGAGGGAGAGAGAGAGAGAGAGATGAAAGAAAAGTGTAAAAATCACAGAAATGATTGTAGATATCAGTTAAAGGTATATGTCCTGTGTCAGGTGTTTGTGTGGCACTTTCTCTGGCACATCATCTTGCAAGTGGCTGCTAAATGCTTCCTTTTTTTTTTTGCTCTGTTAAAATCTGTTCGGATTTCTGTATCCTGTATGTTTTGCTGTGATTACGGTGTAAACCAAGACGTTCCAACTGTGTGCCCGTTAATTAATAAAACTAAGCTTACTTTTATTTGAAAGTCTTAATATTTTGTTATCCCAGCTTTACTGCACTGGCTCAGTATATT
Organism: Achatina immaculata; assembly: GCA_009760885.1. Classification (NCBI taxonomy): domain Eukaryota; kingdom Metazoa; phylum Mollusca; class Gastropoda; order Stylommatophora; family Achatinidae; genus Lissachatina; species Lissachatina immaculata. The sequence goes on along the minus strand of CM019713.1, from coordinate 22,322,500 downwards.
TGGTTGTTATATCTGCTTGTGGCCAAAAGCTACTGACATGGAATAAAAGATTTTGCTTAAAGCGCAGTCTTCATTATCAAAGCCTCAAAGGTCAGGAGATGAAAGTAAATAATTGACTTACATTATAATCAAGCAAAGGCTTGTCTGTCTGAGATTCAGCCGCCGGACATGGCACTTCCCACTGGTCGAGCAGCGACTGCCCTAGCATGACAGGACATTTGCTCGCGTGGGCGGTGTCGGAACCTCTAACACTGCTCATTTTTTTTTTTAAACATCAGTTGGCTATCTGGCCCAGCACCGTGCAGGAGATGTCTCAAGCTATCTTATCTTCTGTGGGAGATGTCTCATGCTATCTTCTGTGGGAGATGTCTCATGCAATCTCCCGAGGGAGGTGTCTCAAACTATCTTCTGTGTGAGATTTCTCAAGCTATCTTTTGTGGGAGATGTCTCAAGCTATCTTCTGTGTGAGATTTCTCAAGCTATCTTTTGTGGGAGATGTCTCAAGCTATCTTCTGCGGGAGATGTCTCACACTATCCCCTGTGTTTGTAAAGCATAAAGAATTTAGTTGCAGATACTTCCCAGCAACATAGCCTGAGTTCTTGTGCTGTGTCTAACATTTTTGTGCGTCAGATTCCATCACAAGTTCTTCGTGTTTATTTTTTCCGCCTTTTATCTGCACGATTACTTTATTTACATTGAGCACTACGATTTTTTAAACCATGATTACTTTTTCCGTGATTACTTTTCATAATCACACAGATATCGGCGTCTCTCATTGTATCATTAACACAGATATCGGCGTCTCTCATTGTATCATTAACACAGATATCGGCGTCTCTCTTTGTATCATCACACAGATATCGGCGTCTCTCTTTGTATCATCACACAGATATCGGCGTCTCTTTTTGTATCATCACACAGATATCGGCGTCTCTTTTTGTATCATCACACAGATATCGGCGTCTCTCTTTGTATCACCACACAGATATCAGCGTCTCTCTTTGTATCATCATTCAGATATCGGCGTCTCTCTTTGTATCATCACACAGATATCGGCGTCTCTTTTTGTATCATCACACAGATATCAGCGTCTCTCTTTGTATCATCATACAGATATCAGCCTCTCTCTTTGTATCATCATACAGATATCGGTGCCTGTCCTTGTATCATCACACATATATCGGTGCCTGTCCTTGTATCATCACACAGATATCGGTGTCTGTCCTTGTATCATCACACAGATATAGGTGCATGTCCTTGTATCATCGCACAGATATTGGTGCCTGTCCTTGTATCATCATACAGATATCAGTGCCTGTCCTTGTATCATCATACAGATATCGGTGCCTGTCCTTGTATCATCATACAGAAATCGGTGTCTGTCCTTGTATCATCACACAGATATTGGTGCCTGCCCTTGTATCATCACACAGATATTGGTGCCTGTCCTTGTATCATCACACAGATATCGGTGCATGTCCTTGGATCATCATACAGATATCGGTGCCTGTCCTTGTATCATCACACAGATATCGGTGTCTGTCCTTGTATCATCACGCAGATATCGGTGTCTGTCATTGTATCATCACGCAGATATCGGTGCCTGTCCTTGTATCATCATACAGATATCGGTGTCTGTTTTTGTATCATCACACAGATATCGGTGCCTGTCCTTGTATCATTACACAGATATCGGTGCATGTCCTTGTATCATCACTCAGATATCGGTGCCTGTCCTTGTATCATCACACAGATATCGGTGTCTGTCCTTGTATCATCACACAGATATCACCGTCTCTCTACGAGATCAGACTATAAAATCTGTCATAATCTGCGACAGTTTATTCTCTGTCTTGAGTACACATTGTATGTTTTTTATATTATAAAAATAGTTTATTTATTATAAAAATATTGAAATGATCGTTAACAAATATTTGTGATAACAATGACACATATACAACCGCAATTATATGTTTGCTAAAGAAAGTGCACATACGATAAAATGGACATTTCAGATGACCTTAGGAAATGTGAGTCACAGGTGCATGATGGGGAAGAATGTGAAAGATTGTTAGTGAGTGCAGTCACTTCAGCATCAGTCAGATTGTTAGTGAGTGAAGTCACTTCAGCATCAGTCAGATTGTTAGTGAGTGCAGTCACTTCAGCATCAGTCAGATTGTTAGTGGGTGCAGTCACTTCACCATCAGTCAGATTGTTAGTGCATTCACTTCATCATAAGTCATGTGTGTTGGAAGTGAACGTCTTAGAAGCTCAAGTATGTGGCCAGAATATGTTTATATGTGGCCATAATACGTTTATATGTGGCCAGAATATGTTCATATGTGGCCAGAATATGTTCATATGTGGCCAGCATACGTTTATATGTGGCCAGAATATGTTCATATGTGGCCAGCACATGTTTATATGTGGCCAGAATGTGTTTATGTACTGGACATACAAGACTGAGATCTTAAGTTGTATGTTTTACTCGCTTGCTTAAAAGTTACATAATGGTCATGTCTGAAGAAGTGTGCCGTGACAGCCACGCAATATCTGCAGGCAGAAATTGTAGAATTGATAGATAGATCAGAAATAGTAGAATTGATAGATAGATACAGAAATGGTAGAGTTGATAGATAGATACAGAAATTGTAGAGTTGATAGATAGATACAGAAATTGTAGAGTTGATAGATAGATAGATAGATAGATACAGAAATAGTAGAATTGATAGATAGATAGATACAGAAATGGTAGAATTGGTAGATAGATAGATACAGAAATGGTAGAACTGATAGATAGATAGATAGATAGATACAGAAATAGTAGAATTGCTAGATAGATAGATACAGAAATGGTAGAGTTGATAGATACAGAAGTTGTAGAGTTGATAGATAGATACAGAAATTGTAGAGTTGATAGATAGATACAGAAGTTGTAGAATTGATAGATATATAGATACAGAAAGCGATCATTTCTGACATAAATTACAATGAAAACAATTTATAAAACGATGACTTTGGAAGACAATCTTCAGTTCATAAAATGATGACTTACATTGCGGTGTATAGTTTATAAAATTTGAGAAGAATGTATTATACATGAAAGTAGTTTTAGGTGGTGGAGCCATCATGCAAGTATGTGCAAGCTAGTAGGGGGAAAATATTTACAGTAATATTTTTAATGAGAGCATTGATCTTTGAGATAGAATAAGTCTGACATCAGTAATAACAGGCATCTCACATGGTATAGTGTCAAAATCAATTATATACTCTGTTTACAGCAAGTTTACGATTATTACCTGACACCTGTTCTATACTCTGTTTACAACAAGTTTACGATTATTACCTGACACCTGTTCTATACTCTGTTTACAGCAAGTTTACGATTATTACCCGACACCTGTTCTATACTCTGTTTACAGCAAGTTTACGATTATTACCCGACACCTGTTCTATACTCTGTTTACAGCAAGTTTACCATTATTACCCGACACCTGTATCCTGCTGAGAACAGTAAATGTTCTGCGTCAGTTTTTCTTGCGTCAGATAGTCTGACAGCTGTCTGTATTGTAGGTAGGACGTTCAGTTCTGAGATACCTGGGTCTGGACCAGTGACATGAGTCTGGGGTCCGTATTCTAGCACTATTTATTAGCCACCTTCATCTTCTGCATTCTTTTCTTTTATTTTCTGCATTCATCTTTTCATATATTCAGATTCATTTTTGTGTTTTTGTTGTTGTTGTAGTTGTTTAAAAAAATAAATATTTACAGTTATGAGAAAGAGAATTTAGTTCTTGCCTGTTCTTACTTATCTTCAGTGTGTATCTGTCTTCTTCTTTAATTGCGTTCTTCTTTCTTTCTTTAAGGTTCGTTAGTGTCAAATGTTATATCGTGTAACCACCATGCTGGTCACGTATATCTGATATCTAGAGTCTGATTCCAAATTCTAGATGTTTTATTTGTTATCCTGTATACTGTGCAGTAAACTGAGATATGTCACTTAGTCCTAGATGCAAGGCAAGATAGTTGTATCTGGATTTAAATGTGTTTAATATTTTAGGCATTGATCAACTGCAACACTTCACCATGTTGGATTGTGTAAAATATAACAACCACACTGGTTTTTTTTTTCATCCTTAATGCTGTACAATCGGTCTGTTAGTTGGACATTTTTTTCATCCTTAATGCTGTACAATCGGTCTGTTAGTTGGACATTTTTTTCATCCTTAATGCTGTACAATCGGTCTGTTAGTTGGACATTTTTTTCATCCTTAATGTTGTACAATCGGTCTGTTAGTTGGACATTTTTTCATCCTTAATGTTGTACAATCGGTCTGTTAGTTGGACATTTTTTTCATCCTTAATGTTGTACAATCGGTCTGTTAGTGTGACATTTTTTTCATCCTTAATGTTGTACAATCGGTCTGTTAGTTGGACATTTTTTTCATCCTTAATGTTGTACAGTCGGTCTGTTCGGTCATTTTTTGTGAGTTCCTGACGGTCCCTGAGAGTCAGTGGAAAGTTGACATTTGAAGTCTGTTAGTTGTGAGCAAGTTTCTGATATTTTTTTTTTTTAATAATTAGACAGTACCTACCCAAGTGTAGTTTCTAACAAGTGCAATATCCAGTTATAGTTTCTAACAAGTACAGTGCCCAAGTATAGTTTCTAACACGTACAGTACCCAGGTATAGTTTCTAACAAGTACAATACCCCAGTATAGTTTCTAACAAGTACGATATCCAGTTATAGTTTCTAACAAGTACAGTACCCAATTATAGTTTTTAACAAGTACAGTACCCAAGTATAGTTTCTAACAAGTACAGTACCCAGTTATAGTTTTTAACAAGTACAGTACCCAAGTATAGTTTCTAACGCGTACAGTACCCAAGTATAGTTTCTAACAGGTACAGTACCCAAGTATAGTTTCTAACAAGTACAGTACCTATGTATAGTTTCTAACAAGTACAGTACCCAAGTATAGTTTCTAAAATGTACATTACCCATGTATAGTTTCTAACAAGTACAGTACCCAAGTATAGTTTCTAAAAAGTACACTGCCCAAGTACCTCTTACATTTGGCTGTGATTGATCTATAGAAAACCTCTTACGTTTAACTATGATTGATCTATAGAACACTTCTTACACTTGACTGTGTTTGATCTATAGAACACCTCTTATATTTGGCTGTGATTCATACCCGTGAAGATTTTCTGAAAATTATTGTGTTTATTATCCTTATCTCGTGTATGAAAATCTTTTTATCAAATACTGGATAACTAAGAGAACGACCCAGTTGCTGGAGGACAAAAACACCATAAAACCATATGCAGAGAAGATCAAAGCTGTAGAAAACGATGTTCTGAGAGATAATGATTGGAAACCATTTCCGCAGGTAAGATCACACCGTTTCCGGAAGATGAAAGTTGCGCATGCGCATTCAGCGTTCCTTTTCGTAATGATTAGGAGAAGGTGGGAGGACATCTGATGTCATAACACAGCCAAATGTAATGACATTTTTCACAGATGGAGAATATAGAAGCTTAATGGTATGAGGAACAGAGAGGAAGGATAGAAGAAAATACTTCTCCATTGTTTCTTTAAGTTCATCTTTTCCTTCGCACCAGCCCTATAGCATTTCTGGATATTCCAGAAGCTACATCAAGTCGATCCTGGGATGTACCCTCCCAGACAGTGTCCATCATTCAACCAGTTGTTCTGGCAACTGTTTCTACCTGTGGGACTTGTCCACCTGGAACCTGTTGATGGAGGCGGAGCGTAAACACTTCCTGTCTGGCATAAACCAGCATTTCTGTCATTCCACGTCTTGAGTGTTCTCCACCACATCTTGCTTTCTTTTACCTGTACCTGTCTTATTTCACATGATACACGCCTACCTGCCCAGGTCTTCACGCTTTTACAGTAATGTCATGTGTTGGTCCGATCTTAACTTTTCATCTCAAACTTTATAGACTTCTTTTTACAGATCTTAACTTCTCATCTCAAACTCTATAGACTTCTATTTACAGGTCTTAACTTCTCATCTCAAACTTTATAGACTTCTATTTACAGGTAATCTCGCTGACTTACACTGTTTTTGTTTAATCATGTTTGCTTTGTTTGGTATTTTTTAAAGTAAAACATACGTTTATTGTCTGGGTTTAAAAAAAGTGCTGATGTTTCTGTTCGTAGAAATGTTGTGTGGTATTATTCATGTAGTTTTTGCCGTCTCAGTGATGAATACTGAGCTTTCACCAGCTTTACTGACGCGAAGCCTGCATTAATATATCCCCAGTAATGTCAGTCAAGCAGAATTCTGTCTCTTGATTGTTCCCCATCTCTTGGTGTCAGAGACTACATCTGTCTGCTTGATTAGGAGAAAACCTAGCAGTAGCTACTGTTTATTTATTTTTGTGGGGTGGGAGAGAGAGAGAAAGAGAGAGAGAGAGAGAGAAGAGAAAGGGCGTGGTGGATAAAAGGCTGCCTTTGGCTGGCCCAGTGCTCAGGACATTGATGAAACTTTGAATATCTGATAAGATACAAGATGACATTATCAGCTTAGTTTGTGCCATGTTTGACATTGTGAGCAGGTATTTAACAGCTGTCTGAGAAGTTATTCTCTGTGTTGATATTCGTCAGATGTAAAAAAACGTGGTGATTGTGTGTATGTTTGTCAGATGTCAGAGAATTTAGTCTCCTAAAGTTTTAGCCTTGAAATTTGAAATATAAGTGTAACAGAAATGCCATATGTAATCTAATCTCTCTCTCTCTCTCTCTCTCTCTCTCTCTCTCTCTCATTCTCATCCTCCCTTCTCTCCAACCACCACCGCCAGAATTGAAACAATCAGGTAAAGACCTGGCGTCACATATACTGAGATAAGTTAAAGAAGAAGACCTGGCGTCACGTATACTGAGATAAGTTAAAGAAGAAGACCTGGCGTCACGTATACTGAGATAAGTTAAAAAAGAAGACCTGACGTCACATATACTGAGATAAGTTAAAAAAGAAGACCTGGCGTCACATATACTGAGATAAGTTAAAAAAGAAGACCTGACGTCACATATACTGAGATAAGTTAAAAAAGAAGACCTGGCGTCACATATACTGAGATGAGACATGAGACACCATCTACAGGCCAGGATCTGCTACAACAACCACGTAACAGCCATAAACGGATGCCACAGCTATTTAATCGACAGGCCCCTGAGCTTTAGAAGACTACAGACGATTGACAGCAGGCAGGCAGGCAGGCAGGATCGTGTTTTGTACTGCCCTTTGATTTCTTAATTAATATTAATGCGTGGATTAAGTATTATTGTCCATAAGTAAGGGCTCCATGTTAATTAACCAGCATGCGCCAGTCGCTGAAATATTTATGCAAGAGTGATTTAACGCGTTCTTGCTTACAAGGGAGGCAAACTTGGGCAAGTCTCATGCTAGTCACTGGCCGACTTAACGTGTTGGTTGCAGGTGAAAGTCTCAAGTCATGGCGCTGGCTTGTGTTTCTTGAGCAGATTTATTCACTTAGATCGAGTTTTTCAAAGCCAGAAAATCTTTGGCCATGATTTGTGCAGGGGTGTGCTTCTGTGGTGTTGTTGTTGTTGTTGCTGCTGTTGCTGTTTTTTACTGTCATTCTCCACTCATGACTTGCTAGCATTCTCCACTCATGACTTACTAGCATTCTCTAGTCTTTGCTTCCTATCATTTTCCATTCTTGGCCATCATTTTAGTATCTTACTTGCTAGCCAGTTTTTGTTTGCTTTCATTTTCATGTCTTGGGTGTCATTTTGAAGTCTTGGTTTGCCGTCATACTCCAATCTTGGCTTCTAATCGTCCTGCAGGCTTGACTAGATATAGCTCTCCAGTATTGGCTTGTAGTCATCCTGTAGGTTTGACTAGATATAGCTCTCCAGTCTTGGCTTGTAGTCATCCTGTAGGTTTGACTAGATATAGCTCTCCAGTCTTGGCTTGTAGTCATCCTGTAGGTTTGACTAGATATAGCTCTCCAGTCTTGGCTTGTAGTCATCCTGTAGGCTTGACTAGATATAGCTCTCCAGTCTTGGCTTGTAGTCATCCTGTAAGTTTGACTAGATATAGCTCTCCAGTCTTGGCTTGTAGTCGTCCTGTAGGTTTGACTAGATGTTGCTGTCCAGCCTTGGCTTGTAATAATCCAGAACAGGCATACGTACAACTACGCCAACAACACGCATACGTGCAACTACCCCACAACAACACGCATACGTACAACTACCCCACAACAACACGCATACGTACAACTACCCCACAACAACACGCATACGTACAACTACCCCACAACAACACGCATACGTATAACTACCCCATAACAACACGCATACCTACAACTACCCCACAACAACATGCATACATACAACTACCCCACAACAACACGCATACCTACAGCTACCCCATCACAACACGCATACGTACAACTACTCCACAACAACACACATACCTACAACTACCCCATCACAACACACATACGTACAGCTACCCCACAACAACACGCATACGTGTAACTACCCCACAACAACGCGCATACCTACAGTTACCCCACAACAACACGCATACGTACAACTACCCCACAACAATACGCATACTTACAGTTACCCCACAACAACACGCATACGTACAACTACCCCACAACAGTACGCATACTTACAGTTACCCCACAACAACACGCATACGTACAACTACCCCACAACAATACGCATACTTACAGTTACCCCACAACAACACGCATACGTACAACTACCCCACAACAACGCGCATACTTACAGTTACCCCACAACAACACGCATACGTGTAACTACCCCACAACAATACGCATACGTACAACTACCCCACAACAACGCGCATACTTACAGTTACCCCACAACAACACGCATACGTACAACTACCCCATAACAACACGCATAAGTACAACTACCCCATCACAACACGCATACGTACAACTACCACATAACAAAGATACGTACAACTACCCCACAACAACACGCATACCTACAACTACCCCACAACAACACGGATAAGTACAACTACCCCATAACAACATGCATACCTACAACTACCCCACAACAACACGCATACCTACAACTAACCCAGAACAACACGGATAAGCACAACTACCCCACAACAACACGCATACATACAACTACCCCACAACAACACGCATACATACAACTACCCCACAACAACACGCATACCTACAACTACCCCACAACAACACGCATACCTACAACTACCCCACAACAACACGCATACCTACAACTACCCCATCACAAGCAGCATGCTCCAAAATTGACATGATCATGTTATAATTTCTATTAGAAATATCGCCCACTTTTATTTAATCCGCCAGCTGGCAGGTAATCAGGAAGAGCAAACTTGAAATGATAGGTAAATATTTGTTTTCCCAAGAGAAAATAAGTGAACCTCTGAGGTTTAGGAAAGTGTGTTGCAGAATATGAAAGCGGTTTACGTGGAGTTTATTTCTTATGTTTGTATCAAATGAAGATTCGGACGTTCGTCCAGGAGAGAGAATGCAGAATGTATATGGCTGATGTGATACACCTGAGTTTAGAAAAAAAAAGATAACGTTTTAAATAAGATACGATAAAATAATAAGATAAGACTTGAAGAAGTTCAGGTGCCAGAATGTGGTATATATAGGTCTGAGGGGAAAAAAATCACTGAAATGTTGATTTATTTTAATCTGTACATGTTGACAGCCTTTCATGTCCTGAGAGAAAAGTTTAGTTTTATCATTTACATTAACTATCAGATAATACCTCTGATAATTTTTGGAATGAAGGTTGCCCACTACTGAAAACTGATGCTTCGACGCATCCTTTAAACCGGACAGATTTAAGCCACTTTGGCAGGCCGTGGACTAGAGGGAGCTGTGTGCAGATTCTGTCGTGAAACAAGCCATTTTTATAAGTTATATCGCATTTGTTGTTGGTGCATCTAGTCATTTATTTGTAATAATTTTAAATGCAGCTTTTAGTTTTTCAAAACTGTTTTTATGCTGTTTGTTTTTATGCTTACCGGTCTCGCAGGTAAGTAGAGCGGTGAGAAATATTGGCAGACGGTTCAAAGATATGTTCAGCTTGGAGTAAATACAGATGCAACAAAGTCTGGAAGATCACGGAGAACTTGTCCGAGATCTAGAAAAAAGGTGATACTGGAGCTGTTAAGGTGGAGATCTCATCAGTGCGTTCAGCACCTTAACAGAGTTCTCTGCTTACCTGTCCGTCATGGCGGGGATGGACTCTGGGAGTTTTATGATTATTGCCAAGTTTGTAAATTGTATGTTATGGATAGCAAGCAGCTTTGATGTCGGTAAAATGTTTATTGGATTGTGTGCACTAACAGAGTGGGAGAAGCAGACTTTCTGTTGAATAAGTCTGTTGATCTTGCCGGAGACGAATACAGCACAGACTCTGTGCAGATATATACTGGCATGTGTTTAGTGAAACAGCGGCGACATACAACGCTTGACGTAGAATCAAATCAGCAGAGAGAGAGAGAGAGATGGATAGAAAGAGAGAATGAGAGAGGGAGAGAGAGTGAGAGAGATTGATTGATTGATCTTTATTTCAAAAGGGTTAAGAACTGGGCACGCAGGCCAGTCTGACATTCTGCCCCTTTATCATACAACTTTCACTCTGTTCCAGACACTCTACAAATATGCTGCTCACATAATAAACATAATTAACAATAAAGTAACTACATACACATAAAATGACTAACTACATACACATATAAATGACTGATTACATATACATATAAATGACTACCTACATACACATATAAATGACTATCTGCCAAAGAAAAATGCCATTACTATTTGGAATAATGAGTTCGGTGTCTGTAAGAGCAGTCTAAAATATGTTTTATGATTCATGGAGGCATGTAGTCGACATAAATAGATACTGGAAAAGTTTGTAGTTGTAGGATGGAGTATAGTTTATATATTTTTTTATACAGGATGGGAGGGTATTCCTATTCTCTGTACGAGAGAGAGAGAGAGAGAGAGAGAGTGAGAGAGAGTGCAGTGAATAGTTAACTCACTTCTCAAGTGGATGTAGTGAGAGGGTCACCTGTAATAATATGTCTGAGAAAGCGGAGATTATCTACCTGCAGGGCGAAGTGCATCTGAGTGAAATGTACATACAGATAAACTGTATTTAGAGAAAAATGATATTTACGTGAGATTCGGTTCTCTGTGTGTGTAGACGTGCGTGAGAGCTGAAATAAAGTCCACAGATTCTAATAACTCTTTTACTGCGTAAGAGAGTGCGCACGCACGCACGCACGCACACTCAGATACACACAGACACACGATCACAGACAGACACACAGACTCACACAGAGAGAGACACACACACACACACATTACGAACTCACGTACAAACATACTTCATGTATAGAAACAGTAAATTACGTAGCGTGGAGCTGACATGTGCATAGACATGGCTACACTCACTCGGTTATGGACATAACATAAGCTAGGGACGTCAGTTTTGTGGAGAATATCACTGCAGAAGTTCTATTTTTAGTGGGTTCTATCTATCTCCCTTCCCAGAATTCCCCTGGTGATTCCTGACATATTGCCCGGCATGGGTTCCCTGGGCTGGTAGTTTGCTCAGATCTGTTGACTTTTGTGCTCACTCTTGACTAAACCACGTGCCCCGTGCTCGTGGTCGAGTGTGAGTCTCTGACTGCAAGTTGGGGGGGGGGAGGGGGGGGGGGAGCACTCGGGAGAGAGTTCTGGGTGCCGGGGTCAAGGACAGAGCTGGTTTCATTAGCTTTTGTTTGTTTGTGTGTGTGTGTGTTTTTTTTTCTGAGAGGATTACAGAAGCGGAGAGTTTTAAGGAGAGTTTAAAGTTGAAGTGACAAATGTCTTGTGGTACTTACAGCATAAATTCTGTGCCGATTTGTTTCCTTATGTATATGTATGTATCTGTCTGTGGTTGTCTTTCTATCTTCGCAGTAGCCTGACTGGAGACTTGGAATATTCAGTTCTCAGCCATGAGAAGCGAAGTCCCTTCAGTCATTATCTGTATCGCTGTATGAGTGTGTCTATATTTCAGCTAGAAATTGTTGGTGAATGTCTCCAGGTGCTAAGTTCGCCCACATCAGAAACTCCCTTCCTGCTAACATTCCTTTCTGCTTCAACTTTATCGCACTTTATGGTTATGAAAAGACTTTTTGTTTTGAACACTTGGAAACGTAAACAAATAAACAAACAAGTAAACAAATAAAGAAACAAGTAAACAAATAAAGAAACACGTAAACAAATAAAGAAACACGTAAACAAATAAAGAAACACGTAAACAAATAAAGAAACACATAAACAAATAAAGAAACACACCCAGTTTTGAGCTGTAAACCTAGAGCAACTGACGGAATGTTTCTCTGTGTAGCTTGTCTTCTCTGTCACATTATCAGGGCACGATATTTTTTCGTCTGAGCTACCATACACTCACTCACTCACTCACTCACTCACTCACTCACTCACTCACTCACTCACTCACTCACTCACTCACTCACTCACTCACTCACTCACTCACTCACTCACTCACTCACTCACTCACTCACTCACTCACTCACTCACTCACTCACTCCACTCACTCACTCACTCACTCACTCACTCATCACTCACTCACTCACTCCCATCACTCACTCACTCACTCACTCACACTCACTCACCACTCACTCACTCACTCACTCACTCACTCACTCACTCACTCACTCACTCACTCACTCACTCACTCACTCACTCACTCACTCACTCACTCACCACTCACTCACTCACTCACTCACTCCACTCACTCACTCACACTCACTCACTCACTCACTCACTCACTCACTCATCACTCACTCACTCACTCACTCACTCACTCACTCACTCACTCACTCACTCACTCACTCACTCACTCACTCACTCACTCACTCACTCCTCACTCACTCACCACTCACTCACTCACTCACTCACTCACTCACTCACTCACTCACTCACTCACTCACTCACTCACTCACTCACTCACTCACTCACTCACTCTCACTCACTCACTCACTCACTCACTCACTCACTCACCACTCACTCACTCACTCACTCACTCACTCACTCACTCACTCACTCACTCACTCACTCACTCATCACTCACTCACTCACTCACTCACTCACTCACCATCACTCACTCACTCACTCACTCACTCACTCACCATCACTCACTCACTCACTACTCACTCACTCACTCACTCACTCACTCACTCACTCACTCACTCACTCACTCACTCACTCACTCACTCATCACTCACTCACTCACTCACTCACTCACTCACTCATCACTCACTCACTCACTCACTCACTCACTCACTCACTCACTCACTCACTCACTCACTCCACTCACTCACTCACCATCACTCACTCACTCACTCACTCACTCACTCATCACTCACTCACTCACTCACTCACTCACTCACTCACTCACTCACTCACTCACTCACTCACTCACTCACTCACTCACTCACTCACTCACTCACTCACTCACTCACTCACTCACTCACTCACTCACTCACTCACTCTCACTCACTCACTCACTCACTCACTCACTCACTCACTCACTCACTCACTCACTCACTCACTCACCATCACTCACTCACTCACTCACTCACTCACCACTCACTCACTCACTCACTCACTCACTCACTCACTCACTCACTCACTCACTCACTCACTCACTCACTCACTCACTCACTCACTCACTCACTCACTCACTCACTCACTCACTCACTCACTCACTCACTCACCACTCACTCACTCACTCATCACTCACTCACTCACTCACTCACTCACTCACTCACTCACTCACTCACTCACTCACTCACTCACTCACTCACTCACTCACTCATCACTCACTCACTCACCATCACTCACTCACTCACTCACTCACTCATCACTCACTCACTCACTCCTCACTCACTCACTCACTCACTCACTCACTCACTCACTCACTCACTCACTCACTCACTCACTCACTCACTCACTCACTCACTCACTCACTCACTCACTCACTCACTCACTCACTCACTCACTCACTCACTCACTCACTCACTCACTCACTCACTCACTCACTCACTCACTCACTCACTCACTCACTCACTCACTCACTCACTCACTCACTCACTCACTCACTCACTCACTCACTCACTCACTCTGTCATATACAATGCTTATAGCAGGTCACCGAGCCACAGATGTAAGATTACATAATCTTGATTACAGATATTTGCAGTAATTAAAATTACCCTCCTGTTTCTCCTAATTTGCTGTTTTATTCATAGTTCTGTTAGTTAGAATGTTCAGATTGCATCGTATCTTTAGAGACAAGAGAAATGACGGCTGCGGTAAAACTGCTTATAAAGTAAACTGAAGTGTATGGTCCAGTTTTATACACACACACATACACAAACAAATAGAAAGAATGAGGAAAGTAGACAGAGACGAGAGTAACAGAGAAGTAAGATAAGCAGTAAAAATGAATAACATACAACCATCCAGTATTTTAACAAAAGCCTTTTTCGGAGTCGCATACAGAAAAGTGTGTGTATGTCACATATTCATTCATTCATTCATTCATTCATTCATTTACATGTCCCTTGCGGAACTTTGCCTCCCTAACAGCACTCCTGTAGGCCTCTCGGTTGTGAGCAATATGGCCTGCTACTGATGCATTCATTTGCAGATCATCAACGATGTCTTGCAGCCATCTTCGCCTTGGTCTTCCTCTCTTTCTTTTTCCTATTATGTACTCTTCCAAGACGGTCTTCTCTAGCTTATCATGACGTTTAATGTGTCAAAAAGATAAGAGAGAGACAATGTACTTTCATAGGACATGCAATGAGAAGAGGGGGCATTGAAAATATTATAACAACAGGAAAAATAGAAGGAAGAAGATCAAGAGGAAGACCAAGAGAAATGATACTGGACAGTCTGACGGGATGGTGTGAGAGGAGATCACCAACTGAACTGATGGCCTGCATGAAGGATCGGATACTCTGGAGAAGCATAATAGCCAACGCGAGTCGGCACGGCACATGATGATGATGATGATGATTAATGTGTCCAAAATATTTAGTAGGTTTTCTCTCTTTAATTCTCTTTACTAGCCAGCCTTCTTCAATATTAAGTTCCTGTAGTATAGATATATTTGTTCTTTTTTTTTGTCCATAATATTTGAATAACTCTTCTGTAGCATTTACAATAAAAAAAGAGCAAAGTGTTTAATTTTTCATCTAATTTTTCAGTTTTTTTTATCTGTTGTGTTGTTTGTGTATACGATATTATCTGTACTGTTTATTATTCATACGTAATCATGTTTTCTCTAATATGATGTTTCTTTATCTTTCTTTCAGGTAAGTGACGAAGACAATGTTAACAGTAGTTTTCCTTATAGAAGCTGATATTCTCATACAGTGGAAGCTGTCAGATATTGTTAACGTTTAGTAGAGCACGTGATTACCCTTGGTGAGTACTATGTATTAGCTTTTCAGGGCTTTACGTCCCCCCAAACACTCTCGTAATTCTTTTGTTTATGTTTGTTTGCGAGCAGATTAAGAGAGAGAGAGAGAGGAGAGAGAGAGAGGAGAGAGAGAGAGAGAGTGTGCGCGCGCGCGCCGTATGTTAGGACAGACTTGTGGACTTGACGCTGTTAAAAAAAAATGAATGTGAATTTTAGTACTAGATGTAGCATCGGAGAAGACAAGAGAAAGTTGGGCGCTATGAAGTGGACGAATCGTTGGCTGTTACTGGAGACAAGAACTGAAAGTAGCTGGTACTTTCACGATCAACGTCCGATTATTGAACATGATTAATGTGTCCAAAATATTTAGTAGGTTTTCTCTCTTTAATTCTCTTTACTAGCCAGCCTTCTTCAATATTAAGTTCCTGTAGTATAGATATATTTGTTCTTTTTTTTTGTCCATAATATTTGAATAACTCTTCTGTAGCATTTACAATAAAAAAAGAGCAAAGTGTTTAATTTTTCATCTAATTTTTCAGTTTTTTTTATCTGTTGTGTTGTTTGTGTATACGATATTATCTGTACTGTTTATTATTCATACGTAATCATGTTTTCTCTAATATGATGTTTCTTTATCTTTCTTTCAGGTAAGTGACGAAGACAATGTTAACAGTAGTTTTCCTTATAGAAGCTGATATTCTCATACAGTGGAAGCTGTCAGATATTGTTAACGTTTAGTAGAGCACGTGATTACCCTTGGTGAGTACTATGTATTAGCTTTTCAGGGCTTTACGTCCCCCCAAACACTCTCGTAATTCTTTTGTTTATGTTTGTTTGCGAGCAGATTAAGAGAGAGAGAGAGAGAGAGAGAGAGAGAGAGAGAGAGAGTGTGCGCGCGCGCGCCGTATGTTAGGACAGACTTGTGGACTTGACGCTGTTAAAAAAAAATGAATGTGAATTTTTAGTACTAGATGTAGCATCGGAGAAGACAAGAGAAAGTTGGGCGCTATGAAGTGGACGAATCGTTGGCTGTTACTGGAGACAAGAACTGAAAGTAGCTGGTACTTTCACGATCAACGTCCGATTATTGAACATCATTATTCTGTCTGTCTGTCTGTCTGTGCATACGTTTATGAAAGTCACAGATAAGCCCCACCACAACCTAATCCCTGCATTATACTTGAAAAGAAAAAGACTTCTTCGATAGCAATGATAATTTGATATTTTTGCGCCAGTTGTTCCAAGCCATAAGAATAATACAACAAAACTGATGCAACTAAAAACTCGCAGGAAGATTTAGTTTCTTACTGGTACATTTGTACAGATAATAACTATGGAGGAAATGGTTTCTTCATCGATTGTGTATTTGTGCGTGTTTAAGTTACTTTGGTTGACTTCATATTTTTGGTGTCACATGAGCTGATTGCTTAAGCTTTGTGTTATGTCAGTGCTTGATAGTGTACAGACATCTGGTGAAATTAGGCTTTTTCTCTATGTGTCAAAGATTTATTCATCTTTTTTTTCTGCGATTTTCTTTATGTTGGAAGGATTTAATCATCTTTTTTTTTCTTATAGTTTCTTTATGTGGAATGATTTAGTCTACTTTTTTCCTGCCATTTTCTTTATATTGGAAGGACTTAGTCATCTTTTTCTTGTACTTTTTTTTTAATATTGGAAGGATTTATTGATCTTTTTTTCTGCCATTTGTTTATGCGTAAGGATTAAGTTATCTTTTTTTTTGTGTCTGCCATTTTCTTTTTGTTGGAAGGATTTAGTCATAGTTTTTTCTGCGATTTTCTTTATGTTTGATGGATTTAGTCATTTATCTCACCTCCATTTTCTTTATTTCGAAAGGATTTAGTCCTCTTTTTTCTGCCATTTTCTTTATATTGGATGGATTTAATTATCTTTTTTCTCTGCCATTTTCTTTCTCTTAGAAGTATTTAGTCATTTTTTTTCTCCGCTATTTTTTATGTTGGAAGAATTTAGTCATCGTTTTTCTCACATTATCTTTGTGTTCAAAGGATTTGGTCATATTTTTTTCTCTTCTAGTTTCTTTATGTTGAAAGAATTTAGTCCTTTTTTCTGCCATTTTCTTATGTCGGAAGGATTTTGTCATCTTTTTTTTTGCCATTTTCTTTCTGTTAGAAGGATTTAGTAATCTTTTTTTGTCTGCCATTTTGTTTATGTTCAAAGGATTTAGTCATCTTTTTTATGCCATTTTCTTTGTGTGGAAGGATTTAAACATCTTTTTTTTTCCTCTCATTTTCTTTATGTTGAAAGATTTAGTCATTTTTTTTCTTCTAGTTTCCTTATGTTAGAAGGATTTCTCTCTCTCTCTCTGAACCTTAAGTGCCCAGGGCACATGGGGCTTCCGCAAGGGTTTTCCACAAATGCCTGTCTTTCGCCTTTTTTTTCTGCTCTTGCCCAGGTGAGCCCTCTATTGCTCAACATCCTTTCTGTTGTTCTTCTCCATGTCTCTTTTGGTCTACCCTTACTTCTGCTCCCCTGTGGTGTCCATCTTAGTGCTATTTTTGGTAGTGAGTTGTCAGTCATTCGGAGCACATGTCCCAACCATCGCCAGCGTCTTTCCTCAATAATTGTTGTCAGTGGTTTCATGTGCATTTCTGCCAATAAGATGTTATTTCTTATGGTGTTTGGCCAAAATATTTTTTTAATTCTACGTAAACATTTAGTCTGGAAAGAATTCAACTTGTTTTCTATGGTTTTGGTGATTTTTCCAGCATTCAATTCCATAGAGTAGTACACTTAGAACATTACTCTTAAATATCCTGATTTTCATATTTATGCTTAGTTTATTTGATTTCCATATATTCTGTAGCATTGCAAAAGCCTGGTTTGCTCTAGTAAGTCTGCTGTTGATGTCCTCTGTGCTGTCTCCATTTTCTACTACTCTGCTGCCAAGGTATACAAATTCGTTGACCTCCTCCACTAACTTGTTATCTACTCTGAGTACATTTCTGTTGTTCACATTTTGCTTCATTAACTTTGTCTTTCCTACATTGATCTTTAGTCCTATGTTGTTTGCATTCTGGGTTAACTTGTTTATTTTATCTTGCATATCTTTGTGACTGCTTGATAATAGACAAATGTCGTCCGCAAAGTCAAGGTCCTCCAGCACTGCGTCAAGGGTCCATTGTAATCCTCTGCGTTTGTCTGATGTTGCCTCCTTCATTAACCAGTCTACTGCCAAGATAAATAATGTTGGTGATAGTACACATCCCTGTTTCACTCCTGTTTGTACCCTAAAGCTGCTGGAGGTATGTTCTCCACAGATAACTTTGCACTGAAAACCCTCGTATAGGGCTTTGATTACATTAACTATTTTATGGGGGAGGCCATGCCATCTTAGGATTTTCCACAGTGCATCTCTGTTGACACTGTCAAAGGCGTTCTCAAAATCTATGAATAATGCATATGTTGTGCTATGCCACTCATTTGCCTGTTTTAATATTTGTCTAAGTACAAATATGTAGTCTATGCATGATCTTCCTTTCCTAAATCCTGCCTGCTCTTTCCGAAGTTTTTCCTCAAGTGTTGGTACAATTCTGTTGATGATTATTCTGCAAAATACTTTACTAGTGAGTGGCAGTAGGGTAATGCCTCTCCAGTTCCCGCAATCTCTGAGGTCACCCTTCTTTGGTAGTTTTACTATAAGAAGGATTTAGTCATCTTTTTTTCTGCCTTCTTCTTCATGTTGGAAATATTTAGTCTTTTTTCTGCCATTTTCTTCACGTTGGAAGATTTAGTCATCTTTTTTTCTGCCTTCTTCTTCATGTTGGAAATATTTAGTCTTTTTTCTGCCATTTTCTTCACGTTGGAAGATTTAGTCATCTTTTTTTCTGCCTTCTTCTTCATGTTGGAAATATTTAGTCTTTTTTCTGCCATTTTCTTCACGTTGGAAGATTTAGTCATCTTTTTTTTCTGCCATTTTCTGACACGTGGCAGCTTGTTTGTACAGGATGTATTTTATGTAAGAACCTGACATTGCAACTATTAAGTTTTAGTTATTTATAGGTGTAAATTGCCGATAGTTATCACGGAATTTATCATGTTTTAGAATTTCCTGTAAAATTTTACCTACTTAACACCCGTTTTTTTTATACTAATTGATGCTACTTTTTTACCTAGTGTAAACTCATATCCCACAATTTGGAACAAATCTAGATTATGAAGTCTTGCCCAGAAATATGGCTGCAGAAGTAATCTTTGTTCATGTTTCTAGACAGCATCATTCTTATATTTCTGTAGATGACTATGGATTCATACCAAATGTTGGTGAATGTGATTTAGATGCACATGTACAATAGCCGACAATTAAGTAATGAGACTAATTACATAAAAAATAAAATCAATAGTTGAAGATATATCCTGTATTTTATTCAAAGTAAGCCCCTTGTGCATTGATACAGCGAGTGGCACGATCTAACAAACACTGGAACGACCTCTGCAGTTCTTCTGTTGGTATAGCCCTTAAACTCGATGTTACGCCCCTTTAGGTGTCATCAATATCGTCAAAGAAGCGTCCTTTCAATGGTAACTTTAATTTTGGGAATAGAAAATAGTCGCAGAGAAACAAATCTGGGGAATAGGGTGAATAGTTGAGAACACACACTTGTTTTTGGGCCAAAAAATGCTGTACAACTATCGCCTGGTGAGCCGGTGCACTATCTTGAAGAAGGAAAAATCTGCCATGTGTTGAATATTTGGGTCGGACTCGGAGAATCCTTTTCAATAGGCGTTTCAAATACTTAAATAAACTTTGGCAGTGACAATCTGTCCCTCTGGAATAAATTCGTTGTGAATAACTCCTTTGCTGTCGTAGAAGCACACCAACATTGTCTTCACTTTCGACGTTTGAAGACGAATGAAATTTTTTGGCCTTTTGGTGATGATGATGACTTCCCCTGAGCACTTTGGCATTTAGTTGTGGGATCATAGCGAAAAACTCATGTTTCATCCTCTGGAACAATCAAATTTAACAAATATTTATTTCTGCAACACGTTTTGATGATGTCTTTTGCATACTCAGTATGCAGATGTTTTTGGTCATCAGACAACGAATGTGGTAGAAACCGGCTTGCAACTTTTTTCTTGCTCGTCTTCCAATAAAATGTTACGAATGGTCTCTTGGTTAACTCCAGATTCATCTACCATCATCCCCACAGTCAAACAACGATCTTCGTGTGTCATTTCTCTGGCTTCTGCAGTGAATTCCTCATTACGAACAGAAAATAGACGTCCATGTCTAGATGCATTTGTAATCGTTTCCACACAACTTTTAAATTGTGAATACCACCTGAATATCTGTGCATGAGACAAATAATTATCCCCATAAACTTGTCGCGTCAACTGTCTCAATGGCACTTTTCCGAGTTTTAAACAGAATTTAATGTTAGCCGTTTTGCTCCAAGCTGATTACGTAACAATGCACCTCTGACTAGGTCAGCAAAATGGCAGCTTGTTTGTCGTCTGCTTATCGGGCGGCGATGAAAAATTGCCAGATTATAGATGAAGGTTGCCTCTTTGGATTCCATGCTTTGCTTCATAGATGGCAATTTTGTCTTGGCCATAATAAAGCCAGTCTCATTACTTAATTGTCGGACTTTGTACATCTGCTCTCATCTCTTTTGCCTCCTTTAAGCCAGCAAATCGTGAACTCAACAACCAGTGGTGGATGTGAAACCAGAGAGCAAAACATATTCTGATACCAAATTTCTTTTGTTCAAAGTTTCGGCACAGATGAATCTTACATCTTTCCCTTGCTGTTAGACGCCACATAGGCTTCGCAAGGTAATTCGCCACGTTTTCCTGTTTTCCGCGAGCTTTTCAACCTCATCAAGGGATTCTATTACCACTGATTTGGCCTCTCTTAACAATGTCCTCCATAGAGTTTCACGCCGTCGACTTCTTTTTCCTCGGCCTGTTGTGTTCCACTTGATAGCTTGTTTTGGGATTTTCTGATTGTTTCTACTTATCACATGATCGATACCTGTCCATCTCCGTTTTCACATCACCCATGAGACAGGTTACTGTCATCTGCCTTATCTCAGCGTTCTTGAATCCGTTCCGCTCTATACAGAGTATTTTCCTGAGGCATTTATTTTCAAAAGAGTTATTTATTTCTTTATGTGTTTTCCAGCTTTCACATGCGTATACGAGGGTGGATATTACGTTAGAATTGAATAATCTCAGCTGGTTTTTTATCTTGTAACTAGACACATACTAGAGGAAAAGCTGGAGGTTGCTAACCCACAGAATGCTCTGAGAAAGTTGCTGGATGTTGGTGATTATTGAAGCCAAGATTCTGACAGATTTTCTTTCTCTAAATCTTATGATACTTCGTCTTTACGCGCGCGCACACATACACACACACGCACGCACATACGCACGCGCACATACACGTATATAATATTTAGCATGTTAGTATGAGGGATATATATATATATTTACGCACCCAACCGCCCGCTGATCTATATTTCAGTTTGACAGGTGTGTCTTCGACATTAAAAGTGATAATTAAGTTCATGAACAGTCAGTTCAGAGATTGGATGTGGCATTTTGAGATGTGAAGTATTCTTTTTATCTTTCTTTTGTTGCCTCTCTCTCTCTCTCACACACACACATTCTGTAAACAATTTTTCAAGACTGCTATTAAAATTACAAGTTTCCCCCCTCCCAGTTCCCGTAAGACAACAGTTAGATTATGCATAATATGTCAGCGCGTATCAGTCTTGCATGTAGAGCTGTTTATGTTTGTCTGTCTGTACCTATCTTCCTGGCCTCTCTTCATGCTGTTTGTGCCTTGCCTGAACTTCTGACACGCCCAAAATTGTATTTGTTTCCTTTTGTTTTTAAACGTTGAAAATTCCGGCATTTGTTTTGTGCGTGTTAGAGTGGTGGACCGTGCGACCTTGAGATCTGTTCCCACAGAATCCAGTTTCCCTATTTCTTCAATACTCTGTGTCTGGCATATGTTGTGTACAGCAAGTCAAGGCGTAACCTGCCTCACTTCCAGGCCAAGGTCATTTGCTTGTCATGTTGTTCTGCTTGCTTGCATGTGTCAGATATTTTAAACTAGAAACGTGGACAGAAATCTTTGCCACGTGGTCTGTTCAATGGCTGTGGTTTGGACTGAGAGACGTTTCACCCAGCGTCTGAGAACGTTGCACTGAGAGTGTGTGTGCGCGCGTGCGTGCGTGCTCACATATGTGCATGTCCATGTTTGTTTTTGTGTGTGTGAGAGAGAGAGAGAGAGAGAGAGTTCTTTTTCTGGGGCACACACTGGCAGTGTATGTTTGTATAAGTACAGAATTGTGAAACTTACTCTGTGGGATTGCCCTCAAGTGCGCCACGTTAATGTCTTTGCTACAACAGACGTTTAGTTCGTCAGTTCTCTCTTCTAGGAAATATCTTTCAGCTTTCTCTCCTTGTGCCAGTCTTTCATGAAGATTTCAAACACAAGTGAGCACGAGCTTGACGTTTGTGAACTCAAAGTTTCGCCTAACAGCAGCGTTAGCTTCCTTACACATTCCAAAGTTCTAGATTATAGAACTTCACCTGCTCAGTATTCGCTTGTTGCCCTCCTGCCAGATCTGCTCACCCCTCCCTCCCTCCTTCTCTCCAGCAACCAGCACCAACAGTTCCCGACGACTGTCTGTGGTTTTGATCAGATTCCAAGTCCATTTAGGTGACCACTTAGTTTTAGAATGTTGTATACGAGATTGCTGAGATACGTGTGACAGCCGTCAGTTTCTGTGTAGATTGGGGGGATTGTGGGACAGGGACAGAGAACGGGTGTGCCATAATGGTAATGATCTGCTGCTGGACATCTCTTTCACTCTCACTCTCTCTCTCTCTCTGATTAAAAAAAAATGTGTGCTCTGACATAAAGGTTGGCTAACTGAATCTGCCACGACTCTGGTCTAAGATTCTCGCTCCGCACACATCTTCCCTAGAGTCACCCAGTATCACATTAGAATACAATTTGAATGTAATCCTGGTGGAGCTTACAAAGAAACAAGACTTTCCTGCATGGCAAGAAGGATTCTTTACAGTCAAAAGACAACAAGAAAACACAAGAACAAGACACTCAGTACATGAACTTTTGTTCTACACCAGCAGCAAGTCCATGAGAGAAGGGAAGGAGTTAGTACAGAGTTATGTCCTCTTAAGATTCCTGGGGTTTGGGCATAGCGAAGCACTAGAGCGCGACTAAACTCCAGTTTGTAGATTCTCTACAACTGTGGCTTGGTACTTGATTGTAGGATAGGTTTTCTGTGACAGCTGCCTGGTCATGCTGTAAATGAAGGATGGATAGATAGACTTTCGGTGTCTGGGATTTGGCAAATGGGTCCTAGGAGTGTTTGGTGCATTTAAAAAACGCAGAAAGAACCATTGATACATTCGTTGTTTACCATAAGACTTTTATTACGTTGTTTTGTCCGGAGTGATAAACATCTGCTCTTCAAGCTGAAGACATTTCGTAACGTTAGATTTCTTTCTTGTTTCTTTTCTTTTCTTTCTTTTCTCTTCTTTCTTTCTTTTCTTTCTTTCTTTCCTTTTCTTTCTTTCTTTTCTTTTCTTTACTAGACTATCTGAACATAAATGCTTACTCATGGACAGCTGCAAGAAAAAAGAGAAAAAGGTTGTATGAAAGTAAAAAAGAAATTGTATGAAAATAAAAAGGTTGTATGAAAGTAAAAAATAAATTGTATAAAAATAAAAAGGTTGTATGAAAGTAAAAAATAAATTGTATAAAAATAAAAAGGTTGTATGAAAGTAAAAAATAAATTGTATGAAAATAAAAAGGTTGTATGAAAGTAAAAAATAAATTGTATAAAAATAAAAAGGTTGTATGAAAGTAAAAAAGAAATTGTATGAAAATAAAAAGGTTGTATGAAAGTAAAAAATAAATTGTATAAAAATAAAAAGGGTGTATGAAAGTAAAAAATAAATTGTATAAAAATAAAAAGCTTGTATGAAAGTAAAAAATAAATAGTATAAAAATAAAAAGGTTGCATGAAAGTAAAAAATAAATTGTATAAAAATAAAAAGGTTGCATGAAAGTAAAAAATAAATTGTATAAAAATAAAAAGGTTGCATGAAAGTAAAAAATAAATTGTATAAAAATAAAAAGGTTGCATGAAAGTAAAAAATAAATTGTATAAAAATAAAAAGGTTGTATGAAAGTAAAAACATAAAAATGAGGATTTTTGGGGCAGAAATTTTCTCCACATTATTTCAGATGAGGATATAGAAAAGTGACTTGTCAGATCCAGTCTGATGTAATCTGCTAGAACAAGTGAGCATATAAGACGGAAAATAATCTCAGACATACGGACAGTAGTTGACCGTGTAGTGTTTGTCCGGTTTCTGTTTCTTTCCTTACCTGTAACAGGTACTTCCAATTCTGTTCAGAAATCTCAGGTGAAGATGACTCTTTGTACAAGTGGACATAGTTCTCAGTGTCAGCTGCCAGAACTCTGTTATATGTCAAGCATAGTTCTGTGTCAGCTGCCAGAACTCTGTTATATGTCAGGCATAGTTCTGTGTCAGCTGCCCGAACTTTATTATATATCAAGCATAGTTCTATGTCAGCTGCCCGAACTTTGTTATATACCAGGCATAGTTCTATGTCAGCTGCCCGAACTTTGTTATATATCAGGCATAGTTCTATGTCAGCTGCCCGAACTTTGTTATATATCAGGCATAGTTCTGTGTCAGCTGCCAGAACTCTGTTATATGTCAGGCATAGTTCTGTGTCAGCTGCCCGAACTCTGTTATATATCAGGCATAGTTCTGTGTCAGCTGCCCGAACTCTGTTATATGTCAGGCATAGTTCTGTGTCAGCTGCCCGAACTCTGTTATATGTCAGGCATAATTCTGTGTCAGCTGCCCGAACTCTGTTATATGTCAGGCATAATTCTGTGTCAGCTGCCCGAACTCTGTTATATGTCAGGCATAATTCTGTGTCAGCTGCCCGAACTCTGTTATATGTCAGGCATAATTCTGTGTCAGCTGCCCGAACTCTGTTATATGTCAGGCATAATTCTGTGTCAGCTGCCCGAACTCTGTTATATATCAGGCATAGTTCTGTGTCAGCTGCCCGAACTCTGTTATATATCAGGCATAGTTCTATGTCAGCTGCCCGAACTTTGTTATATGTCAGGCATAGTTCTGTGTCAGCTGCCCGAACTTTGTTATATGTCAGGCATAGTTCTGTGTCAGCTGCCCAAACTTTGTTATATGTCAGGCATAGTTCTGTGTCAGCTGCCCAAACTTTGTTATATGTCGGGCATAGTTCTGTGTCAGCTGCCCAAACTTTGTTATATGTCAGGCATAGTTCTGTGTCAGCTGCCCAAACTTTGTTATATGTCAGACATAGTTCTATGTCAGCTGCCCAAACTTTGTTATATGTCAGACATAGTTCTATGTCAGCTGCCTGAACTCTGTTATATGTCAGACATAGTTCTATGTCAGCTGCCTGAACTCTGTTATATGTCAGACATAGTTCTATGTCAGCTGCCCAAACTCTGTTATATGTCAGACATAGTTCTGTGTCAGCTGCCCAAACTTTGTTATATGTCAGACATAGTTCTGTGTCAGCTGCCCAAACTTTGTTATATGTCAGACATAGTTCTGTGTCAGCTGCCCGAACTTTGTTATATGTCAGACATAGTTCTATGTCAGCTGCCCAAACTTTGTTATATGTCAGACATAGTTCTATGTCAGCTGCCCGAACTCTGTTATATGCCAGGCATAGTTCTGTGTCAGCTGCCCGAACTTTGTTATATATCAGGCATAGTTCTGTGTCAGCTGCCCGAACTCTGTTATATATCAGGCATAGTTCTGTGTCAGCTGCCCGAACTCTGTTATATATCAGGCATAGTTCTGTGTCAGCTGCCCGAGCTCTGTTATATGCCAGGCATAGTTCTGTGTCAGCTGCCCGAGCTCTGTTATATATCAGGCATAGTTCTGTGTCAGCTGCCCGAGCTCTGTTATATATCAGGCATAGTTCTGTGTCAGCTGCCCGAACTCTGTTATATATCAGGCATAGTTCTGTGTCAGCTGCCCGAACTCTGTTATATATCAGGCATAGTTCTGTGTCAGCTGCCCGAGCTCTGTTATATATCAGGCATAGTTCTGTGTCAGCTGCCCGAGCTCTGTTATATATCAGGCATAGTTCTGTGTCAGCTGCCCGAACTCTGTTATATATCAGGCATAGTTCTGTGTCAGCTGCCCGAGCTCTGTTATATATCAGGCATAGTTCTGTGTCAGCTGCCCGAGCTCTGTTATATATCAGGCATAGTTCTGTGTCAGCTGCCCGAGCTCTGTTATATATCAGGCATAGTTCTGTGTCAGCTGCCCGAGCTCTGTTATATCAGGCATAGTTCTGTGTCAGCTGCCCGAGCTCTGTTATATATCAGGCATAGTTCTGTGTCAGCTGCCCGAGCTCTGTTATATATCAGGCATAGTTCTGTGTCAGCTGCCCGAGCTCTGTTATATATCAGGCATAGTTCTGTGTCAGCTGCCCGAGCTCTGTTATATATCAGGCATAGTTCTATGTCAGCTTCCCGAACTTTGTTATATATCAGGCATAGTTCTATGTCAGCTTCCCGAACTTTGTTATATATCAGGCATAGTTCTATGTCAGCTGCCCGAACTTTGTTATATATCAGGCATAGTTCTATGTCAGCTGCTCGAACTTTGTTATATATCAGGCATAGTTCTATGTCAGCTGCCCGAACTTTGTTATATATCAGGCATAGTTCTATGTCAGCTGCCCGAACTTTGTTATATATCAGGCATAGTTCTGTGTCAGCTGCTCGAACTTTGTTATATATCAGGCATAGTTCTATGTCAGCTGCCCGAACTTTGTTATATGTCAGACATAGTTCTGTGTCAGCTGCTCGAACTCTGTTATATGTCAAGCATAGTTCTCAAAGTCACCTGCCCAAGCTCTGTTATATATCAGGCATAATTCTGTGTCACCTGCCCAAGCTCTGTTATATATATATATATATATATCAGGCATAATTCTATGTCACCTGCCCGAGCTCTGTTATATATCAGGCATAATTCTGTGTCAGCTGCCCAAACTCTGTTATATGTCAGGCATGGTTCTCAGAGTCAGCTGCCCGAACTCTGCCCTGTCAGTGTCAGCTGCCCGAACTCTCTCTGTCTGTGTGAGATGGAGGCATCTATCTGAGTTTCTTACTTACAAAATGTTTCCGAAAACTGCTTCTAACATCCACAGTAAGAAGTAAAGCAAGCCAGTGTATCCCACTGCCCATTCGTGTTTCAAGGTCTGCCGAGAACACTTCACTGAGAGATCTGTATGCCCAGTACCTCCGGTATCTGCCCAGTCTTGTAAAGGTTACGATGTGCCTTATGTTGTATGACACTTCGTGCTGTGCTGGTGTTTTTGGTAGAACATACCATTCCTCGCAGGCTGTACAAATACGACGAATAGCTCGTACAGTAACAGCATGGGAGAGTCATTTTATAAGGTCCGACAATTAAGTAATGAGACTGATTTTATTATAGCAAAGACAAAAATGTCATCTATGAATCAAAGTATGGAATCCAAAGAGGCAACCTTCATCTATAATCTGGCAACTTTTCATCGCCGTCCGATAAGCAGAAGATAAAGAAGTCGCCATTTTGTTGATCTAGTTAGAGGTGCATCGTTACGTAATCACCACGGAGCAAAAAGCTAACATTAAATTCTGTTTAAAACTCGAAAAAGTGCCATTGAGACAGTTGATGCGACAAGTTTATGGGGATAATTGTTTATCTCGTGCACAGATATTCAGGTGGTATTCACGATTCAAAAGTGGTGTGGAAACGATTACAAATGCATCTAGACATGGACGCCAAATTTTTGTTTGTAAATAGGAGCTCATTGCTAAAGTCAGAGAAAGGATAGAAGAAGATCGTTGTTTGACTGTGGGGATGATGGTAGATGAATTTGGAGTTAACCAAGAGACCATTCGTAAAATCGTGGTGGAAGATTTGGGCAGGAAAAAAGTTGCAAGCCGGTTTTTACCACATTCATTATCTGATGACCAAAAACATCAGCGTATTGAGTATGAAAAAGACATCATCAAAATGTGTCGCAGAAAAAAACATTTCTTAAATTTGATTGTTCCAGAGGATGAAACATGGATTTTCCGCTATGATCTCTCAAATAGACAGAAAGTGCTCAGTGGAAGTCATCATCATCACCAAAAGGCAAAAAAATTCGTCTTGAAAAGTCGAAAATGAAGACAATTTTGGTGTGCTTCTACGACAGCAAAGGAGTTATTCACAAAGAATTTATTCCAGAGGGACAGACTGTCACTGCCAAAGTTTATTTAAGTATTTTTAGACGCCTATTGAAAAGGATTCTCCGAGTCCGACCCGAGTATTCAACACCTGGCAGTTTTTTCTTTCTTCATGATAATGCACCGGCTCACCAGGCGGTAGTTGTACAGGAATTTTTGGCAAAAAAACCCCCAAAAAACAAGTGTGTGTTCTCAACCATCCACCCTTTTCCCCAGATTTGTCTCCCTGCGATTATTTTCTATTCCCAAAATTAAAGTTACCATTGAAAGGACGAAGCGATACTGATGACATCCAAAGGGCCGTAATATCGAGTTTAAAGGCCATACCAACAGAAGAACTCCAGAAGTTGTTCTAGTAAGGAAGTTAGAATTAGAATTGCAAAAGTAGCATTGTCCTTAAAAAATCTTGAGAACATATGGAATTCAAAAGTTATAAACCCAAAAGCCAAATTAAGATCAATCAATTCAAATGTGATATCCACCCTCATTTATGCATGGAAAGCTGAAAATTAGACTCTTTTGAAGACAAATGCCTAAGGAAAATACTCGGTATAAAGTGGAACGAATTAAAGAACAACGCAGAGATAAGACAGATAAGCAAACAACAACCTGTCTCATGGGTGATGAGAAAAAGATGGATATATGTAGGCCATGTGATGAGAAGAAACAATCAGAGAATACCAAAACAAGCTATCAAGTGGGGCACAACAGGCCGAAGAAAAAGAGGTCGACCACATGAAACTCTAAAGATAACATTATTAAATTTGTGCCAGTTTAGTGGACATAACATCCCTTGATCAAGTTGAAAGACTCGCCGAGAACAAGAAAACTTGGCAAACGAGCCCTATGTGGTGTTTAACGGCACCGGAAGGATGTAAGATGTATATCTTCAATTATTCTTTATTTTTTATGTAATTAGTCTCATTACTCAATTGTGGAACCCTGTATGTACACATATGTCATGATTACCCAGGAAAAGCTAAATGCTGGTGGATATCTAACTTGGAAACATCACTTGATCGCAAACGTGTTCTTGTACAAGGAGGGAAAAGTAATTATAAAGATCAGTAAAAGGAAGAAGGTGAAAAAAGATAAAGTGAGAGAAAAGAGATGGAGAAAAAGAAAGATTAAAATAACGGAGGAGAATGGAGGAAAGTAAAATTAGCAAAAGTTAAAGATAATAGAATGTTGTAGGTGAACTGAAATAAAAGAAGTGTGTAAACTGAGGATATATATACACATACACACAGAGACAGACAAATGAATGGATGGACGGACGGACGTCAAGGATGCTTTTTTGTTGAGCTGGATCTTCCATTTATCTGTTTATTACAGTCAGATGTTTATGTTGAGATGGTTGGAAAGTGTTAATTCCCTCTGCTGGCTCTGATCAGAACCCGGCATCACCTGATTAGTACCAGAAAATCATCCCTCTGCTGGCTCTGATCAGAACCCGGCATCACCTGATTAGTACCAGAAAATCATCCCTCTGCTGGCTCTGATCAGAACCCGGCATCACCTGATTAGTACCAGAAAATCATCCCTCTGCTGGCTCTGATCAGAACCCGGCATCACCTGATTAGTACCAGAAAATCATCCCTCTGCTGGCTCTGATCAGAACCCGGCATCACCTGATTAGTACCAGAAAATCATCCCTCTGCTGGCTCTGATCAGAACCCGGCATCACCTGATTAGTACCAGAAAATCATCCCTCTGCTGGCTCTGATCAGAACCCGGCATCACCTGATTAGTACCAGAAAATCATCCCTCTGCTGGCTCTGACCAGAACCCGGCATCACCTGATTAGTACCAGAAAATCATCCCTCTGCTGGCTCTGATCAGAACCCGGCATCACCTGATTAGTACCAGAAAATCATCCCTCTGCTGGCTCTGATCAGAACCCGGCATCACCTGATTAGTACCAGAAAATCATCCCTCTGCTGGCTCTGAACCCGGCATCACCAGATTATTAAACTGAGCGAAGGAAAGTACGACCGGAGAAAATATGTAGGAAATATTAATATATTTTGTTTCTTCCTAGTGGTAGTGCTGGTGGTGGTGGTGATGATGAGATGGGGGCTGCTGCAACAGTCACGTGTTCTCCTCCTTATGTCCAGTTATTTTATTCTTTTGTCTTCTGCAGCTTAGTTATGTTACAAATATCATCCTGTTTTCTAGTTACGTTTTTAACTTCATCTTACAAGTCACACTTCATGATGTATCAGAAGCTGAGTATTAGGAGAAGAAAGTGGATGTGAGATGTGAAGAATAATAGAAACGCCAGGACTTCCACAAAACAGGGCCCCTAGTTTTGAGGAACCTAAGACCTCAACAAAACAGGACCCCTAGTTTTGAGGAACCTAAGACCTCAACAAAACAGGGCCCCTAGTTTTGAGGAACCTAAGACCTCAACAAAACAGGGCCCCTAGTTTTGAGGAACCTAAGACCTCAACAAAACAGGGCCCCTAGTTTTGAGGAACCTAAGACCTCAACAAAACAGGGCCCCTAGTTTTGAGGAACCTAAGACCTCAACAAAACAGGGCCCCTAGTTTTGAGGAACCTAAGACCTCAACAAAACAGGGCCCCTAGTTTTGAGGAACCTAAGACCTCAACAAAACAGGGCCCCTAGTTTTGAGGAACCTAAGACCTCAACAAAACGGGGCCCTTAGTTTTGAGGAACCTAAGACCTCAACAAAACGGGGCCCTTAGTTTGAGGAACCTAAGACCTCAACAGAACAGGGCCCCTAGTTTTGAGGAACCTAAGACCTCAACAAAACAGGGCCCCTAGTTTTGAGGAACCTAAGACCTCAACAAAACAGGGCCCCTAGTTTTGAGGAACCTAAGACCTCAACAAAACAGGACCCCTAGTTTTAGGAACCTAAGACCTCAACAAAACAGGACCCCTAGTTTTAGGAACCTAAGACCTCAACAAAACAGGGCCCTTAGTTTGAGGAACCTAAGACCTCAACAAAACAGGGCCCTTAGTTTGAGGAACCTAAAACCTCAACAAAACAGGACCCCTAGTTTGAGGAACCTAAGACCTCAACAAAACAGGAACCCCTAGTTTGAGGAACCTAAGACCTCAACAAAACAGGACCCCTAGTTTGAGGAACCTAAGACCTCAACAAAACAGGACCCCTAGTTTGAGGAACCTAAGACCTCAACAAAACAGGACCCCTAGTTTGGGGCTAATTCGTGGCTAATTTTTTGTGAAATAAGAGCCTCAGTGCATCAGTCCTCAGTGACTCAGGCAGGTCGGCGATCAAGTACGTGTGCACTTGTCTGTGTATATCATCACAAGCTACTCCCGGCTCAGAACAAACTGCCTGGAAGATGCCATGTTTTTTAGTCTACTGTTTGTCAGATTGCCTAGTTTTGTTCCAGAGATTGATAACCACTTTGTTTACCCAAGACAGATAGACCAGGTGGCGGCCTTAAAGGATACACCCACTCGACAGAGCAACCACTAATTGACAACATGCACTCCCAGCAGATGCTCGGCAAAGATTCTACAAACATACATCCAGAAAGCTTATTTTCATTTCAGAACAGACGCCGGTCACGGGGACTTGTATCTGAGCTTGTGACTAGGATAAGATTGTGAAGGATTGTAATTTTGTAGGATAAGAAAGCCAGGATTGTAATTTTGTCAGATTGCCATGGCTGAGACGTTATATGATTTCTGTAAGAATTACAAATCCCGCATTAGAACCAAGCTCGACTGAAGGTCAGAGTTCTTTTCTTTTTTTCCATGTAATGGTTATTTCTCCTTGGCCTTTTTGTGGATATCTTTTCATGGTAGTACAGTCTGGCGAAGGAGCTGAACTGTGAATTCTGCGTCATTAAGAAGACAGGAAATGTAGTGACTTAATAGATGGAGAACTACAGGCTACCAGGTTCGCACCCGGTGTCCAGGCATGCACGAGTAACAGAGATCTTTTCCTGAGCGGAGAAAAGATCTCAAGATTTTCTGCCTCAGTGTATCTTGCTGTCATGTCTTCCTTCTTCCACAGTGCCGCTGCTGTCATTCTTATCTGATAACAAGTTTTCCACACGTCAGTATACATTAGATTTCTAGTTCACCATCTGCACAAACTTCTAGTTCATAGCTGTAGAAATCTACAGCAGACTTCTAGTTTACAACTACATAAATCTACAGACAACTTCTAGTTCATAGTTGTAGAAATCTACAGCAGACTTCTAGTTTACAACTACATAAATCTACAGACAACTTCTAGTTCATAGCTGTAGAAATCTACAGCAGACTTCTAGTTTACAACTACATAAATCTACAGACAACTTCTAGTTCACAAATTGCAAGAAACTTCTTGTTCACAGTTTACACCACACTTTTTTGTTTACTTTTCAACATCAGACTTCTTGTTCACAGTTTACACCACACTTTTTTGTTTACTTTTCAACATCAGACTTCTTGTTCACAGTTTACACCACACTTTTTTGTTTACTTTTCAACATCAGACTTCTTGTTCAGTTTACACCACACTTTTTTGTTTACTTTTCAACATCAGACTTCTTGTTCACAATCTGTTCCAAACGTATAGTTCACAATCTGCACCAAACTTCTAATTCACAGCTGTAGAAATCTACATCAGACTTCTAGTTTACAATCTCTAGAGAACTTCTAGTTTACAATCTCTAGAGAACTTCTAGTTTACAGCTACAGTGATGATTTGTTGGGATTAGTAATTGCTCAGTTACTTGTATTTTATGTCTTTGGTTAGTTGCTGCTTCAGTCTTTTCCTGGGTGAACGACGCTTGCATGTTCTTCTGATGAGTGTGCAGGTTTGTGTTTTATGTCTTTTGTTTAAGAACTTAATATGTTTTATTTTGTGAGGGGAACACATAATAATAATAATAATAATAATAATAATGTTCTTTTCCCATGGATATCCACCTCTCTCTTTCTCTCCCCTCTATCTCTCTCTTTTTCTCTCCCCTCCCTCTCTTTTTTCCCTTTATCTCGCTTTCCCTCTCTCCCTCTCTTTCACTCTGTATAGATATTCTTTTAAATAAAACACACATCCGACCCGTAAGGACCACTTTCTTGATCAATTACTAATCTTGACATTCAAGCAGTGCTGCTGCTGCGATGTTGATCTTGTGAACATAGTCATCAAGACACTCTCGTCTCTAATTGAAGACCCTTAATCATAAAGACACTCTCATCTCTAGCTGAAGACACTTAATCATCAAGACATTCATCTCTACCTGAAGACCCGTAATCATCAAGACACTCTTATCTCTAGCTGAAGACACTTAATCATCAAGACACTCTTATCTCTAGCTGAAGACACTTAATCATCAAGACATTCATCTCTAGCTGAAGACCCTTGTCATGCCAGTCTGAGAAAATAAACGTCGCTGCGGAGAAGACGCGTGTTTTCCATCGCTGGCAAACCCCGGCCCCGAGTACAGCCAGCTACTGAAGTCTTCTCAGTGGCCGCATTTGATCTGTGATTATCTGACAAGGGCAGACAGCTTCAGTGGCGGATATCATAGATGAAGTCAGGGATTGTAGGGAATGGAGAGGGAAGGATAGAGATAATGTCAAGAAGATTCAAATAAAGGAGATAAAATGTCTAAATGAAACATTTCCGTCAGAGCCAGTTTTCTTTACTTTTGTGGGTCGATATTTTCTTGTATGTTTACAGTATATCTGTTTTATGAAATATCATTCATTCATTTGCATGTCCATTACGGAACTTTGCCTCCCAGACAGCACTCCTGTAGGCCTCTCGGTTGTGAGCAAGATGGCCTGCTGCTGCTGCATCCATGTGCAGATCGTCAACGATGTCTTGCAGCCATCTTCATTTTGGTCTTCCTCTTTTTTCTGTTTCCCATTATGTATACTTCCAATACGGTCTTCTCTAAATTATCATGACGTTTAATGTGTCCAAAATATTTAAGTTTTCTCTCTTTAATGCTCTTTACTAGCCAGCCTTCTTCAATATTAAGCTCATATTACATTTATATTACATTCACTTTTATATGTGAGTTTCTGTATAAAATAAGCATATTCACAAAGTTCATGTATATTTCACCCCTGACAGACCAGTCTGATGGTGTTTTAGTAGACCGGTCTCACTGGCCTCACAGACCAGTCTGATGGCATTTTAGTTGACCAGTCTGCTGGTGTTTTAGTTGACCAGTATGATGGTGTTTTAGTTGACCAGTCTGATGGTGTTTTAGTTGACCAGTCTGATGGTGTTTTAGTTGACCAGTCTGATGGTGTTTTAGTTGACCAGTCTGATGGTGTTTTAGTTGACCGGTCTCACTGGCCTCACAGACTAGTCTGATGGTGTTTTAGTCGACCAGTCTCACTGGCCTCACAGACTAGTCTGATGGTGTTTTAGTCGACCAGTCTCACTGGCCTCACAGACTAGTCTGATGGTGTTTTAGTCGACCAGTCTCACTGGCCTCACAGACTAGTCTGATGGTGTTTTAGTCGACCAGTCTCACTGGCCTCACAGACTAGTCTGATGGTGTTTTAGTCGACCAGTCTCACTGGCCTCACAGACTAGTCTGATGGTGTTTTAGTCGACCAGTCTCACTGGCCTCACAGACTAGTCTGATGGTGTTTTAGTTGACCAGTCTCACTGGCATCACAGACTAGTCTGATGGTGTTTTAGTTGACCAGTCTCACTGGCATCACAGACTAGTCTGATGGTGTTTTAGTTGACCAGTCTCACTGGCCTCACAGACCAGTCTGATGGTGTTTTAGTAGATCGGTCTCACTGGCCTCACAGACAAGTCTGATGGTGTTTTAGTTGACCGGTCTCACTGGCCTCACAGACTAGTCTGATGGTGTTTTAGTTGACCAGTCTGATGGTGTTTTAGTTGACCGATCTCACAGGTTTTCACAAGAGGATATTACTGTGTTATGTGTGTCAGTGCTTATAAATTTCCCTTATATCAGTAAAGTTCCCTTATATCAAGTGCTTATTAAGTTCCCTTATATCAGTAAAGTTCCATTATATCAGTGCTTATAAAGTTCCCTTATATCAGTGAAGTTCCTTTATATCAATGAATTTCTCTTATATCAGCGCTTGAAAAGTCCATTGTATCAGTGCTTAAAAAGTTCCCTTATATCATTGCTTAAAAAGTTCCCTTATATCAGTGCTTAAAAAGTTCCCTTATATCAGTGCTTAAAATGTTCCCTTATATCAGTGCTTAAAAAGTTCCCTTATATCAGTGCGTAAAAAGTTCCCTTATATCAGTGCTTAAAATGTTCCTTTATATCAGTGCTTAAAAAGTTCCCTTATGTCATTGCTTAAAATGTTCCCTTATGTCAGTGCTTAAAATGTTCCCTTATGTCAGTGCTTAAAATGTTCCCTTATGTCATTGCTTAAAAAGTTCCCTTATATCAGTGCTTAAAATGTTCCCTTTCATCATGTAGCAGGACAAAGAGAACATAAAACATGAACACAGAAAGATTGACAAACAGACAATGAGAAGGTAAAACACCCAATCAGGAAGGAGAGTTACAGCAATGTGGATTACAGTAAACGAGAGAGAGAGAGAGAGCAGGACACATTAACCAAAATGGCAGTAATTTCCTGATGATGTTTGTAATGTTGAGTAAAATCTTTGCTAATGGATCACCAACATTTTAATTACCCCCCTTTGTACGTGTTGTACTTACTGTGTTGCTCACTGACGTTAGTTCAAGACCTGTGTTCAGCTCACTCCTTTCTTTCTGTTACTGTTATTTACTGTTTATAATAGATGTTTAGATTTTCAGTATATCTACTCAGTAGCTCTCCCCCCCCCCCCACACACACACACTCCACACTTATATATCAATTGAAGACACAACATACTGAAAGAGTCTCACATACATAGCCCGCGGGTCAAGTTCTGTCCGCCATACGTCACACTATTTGTTGTAGCTGATACTGTCCCCATAATTAGCCTGTGGTTGTATATAGTCCCAGCGGTAATGAGGTTGAGTGTTATTTTTAAACATACTATTAAAAGTAATGGGTGTACTGACTCTCGCAACTTTCTTTCCTATGTAGCAGCAGGATCACAGCCTGTCTTGAGGTGGCCAGTGGAAGCAGCGTTAAGCTCTGTTGTTGTGCGCTGAAGAAGAGAGCAGTTTTAGTCCAGGGTCTGGCTTGAGGTGGCCAGTGGAAGCAGCGTTAAGCTCTGTTGCTGTGCGCTGAAGAAGAGAGCAGTTTTAGTCCAGGGTCTGGCTTGAGGTGGCCAGTGGAAGCAACGTTAAGCTCTGTTGCTGTGCGCTGAAGAAGAGAGCAGTTTTAGTCCAGGGTCTGGCTGTGTGAGACTTTATCGCGAGGTCAAAGACATTCGCTGTGTAAGCTACGGGTGAGGGACGCAGTCGTTCTGGTGTGTTGGGTGTGCCCTGGTTAAGAACGGTTTGACATTGATACGTTTTTCAATGTCTGTTTAACATTTAGTCTCATAGTGCTTTTTTATTTAGGCTAGATTCAAAATCTCTCTCTCTCTCACTTTCTTTCTTTCTTTCTTTTCTGTCTCTCTCCCTCTCTCTGTGTCTCTCTGTCTGTCCTTTCTGTCTCTTTATCTGTCCTTTCTGTCTCGTTCTCTCTGTCTCTCTATCTGTCCTCTCTCTCTCTCTCTCTCACACACACTCTCTCTCATATTTTATACTGTTTTATTCTTACATTCTCTTTTCTGCTGTGCGAAATGTATTGGTAAAGATAAAATATTTCTTAACTTCTTCCTGTTGCTGGCGATTTCTGTACAGATCTTCCTAGTTAGGTCGGAGGTTAGAAATCAACATTATCCTCTCCTTGAATAATTCATTAAGTGACACGAATGTCTGAGCTCACAGCAACCCTGGCAGCCTCCTTCATGTGGCAGAGAACCTCGTGCACGACGTAAGCCTGGAAAAGCTGAAGACATGTGCTTTGTTCTTACAGCTTTCATCGTCGTCGTCGTCGTCAGCTAAAGGCTTTTGTTCCTAGCTGACGCAGTGGTCACTTTATTTTACTTGATAAATTATTTCATAAAAACCCGTAATAAAAAAAAATGTACATGATTATTTTGTTATTATAGACCGCATGTGTTTCCTTATACATCCTGCCTTTGTTAAAAACTCTTTTATCTAGCTTTCTTCCGGAGAATGGGCAACAATAATTGCACGCTACGAACGACAAATATTTGAATGTAATCTATAAGCGATGCTTATGAAAGTGATGTCTAATGACAGGGCAGAGTGCGGATATTTGAAGGATTCTGCATTTTAAATTCTGCGATGAGATGTTTGTAAATGTAAATGTTGAGAGTGGTTTGTTGTGGGCGCTGTAACACTGTTTTCTGACCATATTTCTGCTCTTACATGCTAGCATCATGTTTTAGTATCATGTTCTTCAGATGATGATGTCTCATTTAAGTCCGTGCTGTGGAGTCTGTACATCAAATCCTCCACTTGGACTCCTTCACTTGTCTGACGGCTTTTTAAGTGATGCAGTTCTTTCAGCTCCACCCAAAACTGCATACGACTCCAAACTTCACCCAGAACTACGTATGACTCCAAACTCCACCCAGAAGTCCATACGACTCCTTGAAGCAGAGTTCTCCTTACAAGGAGACTACTGGTTTGATTGATTCTTCTTGTGGAGTACAGTTTCAACTTATAAGTTTATTCTTGTTGCTGGTGTTCTAACCATCACCTAATTTTCTGTATTATACACTAAGAAAATACAACAAGACACCCAGGCCTTCCACTCCACAAAATTAGTACGAATACAACAACTTGAACATAACTTGGCAGTCTTCCGACCAAAACAAACTGGTCAACAATGAGAATTTCCACAAAGCCAATTGGTGTAGTTTATCATCAGACAACACACATTTATTACAGAAATTTACAGCAACAAATGCCCGGCGTGAAATATCTACGCCACATGGGCAAGGAAAACCTTACAAATGATTTATTCATACCAAAAACCATACTTACAGGCTAACCAAGGACTGCAGCCACACAGAAAAACAAACTAAACTAATTCTGACAACAAGACTCGCTCTACCCCATTCTCGTTCGCCCAACACGTCCTTCCACTTCAACGTTCACTCAAAGACTGCCTAACGACCGGCTTTTTCACACGGACCTTTCTAACGACTTTTTTGCACACGGGCCTTCCTAATGACGTAGTCTACGCAACACAATTTATTAGCGCTACACAATTAATCTCTGAACAGAATTGCTATTCTGTTACATCCTGACTCCACCTAGAACTGCGTACGACCTCAAACTTCACCCAGAACTGCGTACAAACTCCACCCAGAACTGCGTACGACCCCAAACACCACCCAGAACTGCGTACAACTCCAAACCTCACCCAGAACTGCGTACGACTCCAACTTGTGAGCCGTGATTTGAATCCAGTGAAGGTGCATGTCACATCTTAGCCATCGTCACAGTTTTTTGCTTTGCGTAAATCAGAATACTTTTCCTACCTTCACATGTATGCACAAAGATACTACAGCTGTAGATTTACTCACCGCAGCTGTAGATTTACTCTTCACAGATGTAGATTTACTCATGACAACTGTAGATTTACTTTTCACAGCTGTAGATTTACTTTTCACAGCTGTGGATTTACTTGCCACAGTTGTAGATTTGCTCACCACAGCTGTATACCCACCAACAGCTGTAGATTTACTTGACAATCTGTAGATTTACTAAGCTAAGCTAGACTAAAACATAGCTTACTAGAATAAAACATTGTAGCTAGATTAAAACATATCTAATAAAACAGCTTACCTAAAATAAAGCATAACTTAACTAGACTAAAACATAGCAAATAAAACAGCTTACCTAAAATAAAGCATAACTTAACTAGACTAAAACATATCTAATAAAACAGCTTACCTAAAATAAAGCATAACTTAACTAGACTAAAACATATCTAATAAAACAGCTTACCTGAAATAAAGCATAACTTAACTAGACTAAAACATATCTAATAAAACAGCTTACCTAAAATAAAGCATAACTTAACTAGACTATAACATAGCTAAGCTAGAATTTTTAAAAAAGTGACTGATCCACATACTACGAAAGGAAAGAACAAGACACCCCATATACCTCCTAGACTTGGACACCTCGAGGGAAAAGAAAGTGAGGTAGACCACTAGGGACATTGAGACGCACAATACAGGAGGAACTTAAGGAAGAGGGAAAGACATGGTTATCCCGACTTGCTCAGGACAGGATTGGCTGAAGAGCCTTTGTTGATGTCTTGTGCTCTACAGGGAGTACAGAGGATTGATGATGATGAAGTTAGAATAAAACATTCTAAAGTTTAACAACGCTTTCAGCGGAAGAAAAGTAAACAGACGACTGACAACAGATGCGCATTTTATAAAAAGATACAACAGGCTCACTCTTGTGTTTAATATAGAAATTCAGACGATCTCAGCGCCAGTAGACAACATAAATTACAGGATTTGTGAGATACAAGGCTGGAGAAATCTTATCAACGCCTATCGCTCACGAGTGAGATGCTGCGAGGAGAATGAAATGCTTCAGTAAGGAATGTTGTTTTCAGAGTTCAGGGAGCACTTCTTAGTAACGCGAACCACCGAGTAGACGTGAATAGGCACCGCTCATGAAAGCGGTGGATTCATGTTGAGGAAGTCATGAATCTTGTTATGAGAGGTTAGCTCACAGACCGTGTTGTCCCTGCCACTTCTTGAAGCGGGGTAGGATTTCAGCGCCCCTCTTAACTCCTGGAATCGGGGCGGACACTTCGGATAAGAAGATAAACTTCCAGTGACGTCCAACAGTTCAGGCTGTGCAGAATGGCACCTTGTCCTGGCCCATAGCAGATCTGACATTTAAATATAAACATCTCTCAGAGGTGAAGGCGTGGAAGAGTAAAACTTGAGGCCAGTTATTTCTTTCCCAGTCTCTCTCATGACCGTTATTCTTGAGGCCAGTTATTTCTTTCTCAGTCTCTCTCACGACCGTTATTCTTGAAGATGAAACATGGAGTTTCCGCTGTGATCCCTCAAATAAACGACAACGTGGTCAGTGAAAGTCATCACCACAAGTCTTCAGAAGTCGAAAGTGAAGACAATGTTGGTGTGCTTCTATGACAGCAAAGGAGTTATTCACAAAGAATGTATTCCTTAAGGGATAGACTGTCACTGCCAACGTTTTTTAAAGTATTTTGAAACGCCTATTGAAAAGGATTCTCAGAGTCCGACCCGAGTATTCAACGCCTGGCAGTTTTTTCCTTCTTCATGATAATGTACCGGTTCACCGGGTGGTAGTTGTACAGGAATTTTTGGTCAGAAAAAAAAAAAGAAGACCAGTGTGTGTTCTCAGCCATCCACCATATTCTCCTGATTTGTGTCCCTGCGATT
The DNA here is from genome assembly GCA_009760885.1 of Achatina immaculata. Lineage (NCBI taxonomy): Eukaryota > Metazoa > Mollusca > Gastropoda > Stylommatophora > Achatinidae > Lissachatina > Lissachatina immaculata. The sequence continues at coordinate 22,281,226 of CM019713.1, read as the reverse complement.
ATTTTAAAAACCAAGTTAAGACTATTCAATTCAAATGTAATATCCACCCTCATTTATTCATGCGAAAGCTGGAAAACAACTAAAGAAATAGAAAAGAAATTAGACTCTTTTGAAAACAAATGCCTAAGGAAAATACTCGGCATCAAGTGGAATGAATTCAAGAACAATGCAGAGATAAGACAGATGACTGAACAACAACCAGTCTCATGGGTGATCAGGAAAAGGAGATGGACATATGTTGGTCACTTGATGAGAAGAAATGATCAGAGAATCCCAAAACAAGCTATCAAGTGGAGCACAACAGGCCAAAGAAAAAGAGGCAGACCGCGTGAAACTCTGAAGAGGACATTATTAAGAGAGGCCAAATTATATTCCTAGAATTAAAGTTAGCAGTTAAAGGACTCTTCTTTGACGATACTGACGACATCCAAAGGGCCGTAACATCGAGTTTAAGGGCCATACCAACAGAAGAACTGCAGAGGTCGTTCTAGCGTTTGTTAGATCGTGCCACTCGCTGTATCAGTGCACAAGGGGCTTACTTTGAATAAAATACAGTAGAAGAATAATAGTGTGTGAAGTATGACGCTGGACTGTAGAAGAATGTTGTTTGTCTTATTTTTTATGTCATTAGTCTCATTACGTAATTGTCGGATCTTGTATATGTGTGTGTTTTAATAAGTTTTCTATTAAACAAAACAAAACAACAACAAAAAACCCAGTGTACTTTGTTCTTTTTAATCTGTTTTCTTCTCCAGGTCCATATTAATGGTCTTGTTATCCTGTTTTTCCTTCTCCTGGTCCATTGATGTTCTTCACCGTTCCAATTTACTTCATACAGGGATCTCTGTGGAGATTTTTCTGTAACCCCACCCCCTCCTTGTCTCTCTTCTTGTTCTTCTTCTTCTTGTTGTTTTCTTCTGCTACTTCTACTAAAATCATGCTTACACTAAACCCCCCCCCCCCCTTTTCCCCTCCACCCACACGATAAATAGTTAAACAGTTTAGGAAGATATCAAGACATTTCTGTGTAGGCAAGTAATACAACCCGTGACAGCCCGTATACCAGCAGGTGCTGATAAGAGCAGAGAGATTACAATCTTTGTTGGCTGGTAGAGATTTAGAGCGGTGGAAATAGCGAAGAAAGAAGGGGTTTGATTATTTTGATATCGGAGAAGACACATTTGAAGTGTGGCAGTTACAGGTGAGGGAAAAAGGCCAGAGGAGATTTTCTAGACGGGGGTTTAAGGACTGACCTTTGTAGTCTAGAAAGGGGGTCACACGGGACAGTATCGTTTATAGGCACTTTCATAGTTTCACTTCAACAATCTATTTCAGATAATTCCTGTCAGACTATGTATAGCAAGTAATTCCGTTTGGATTATTTTTGACAGGTGATTGTATTCAAGCCATAAGATTGTATTCAAGCCATAAGATTTTTGATAGGTGATTGTATTCAGGCCATAAGATTGAATTCAAGCCATAAGATTTTTGACAGGTGATTGTATTCAAGCCACAAGATTGAATTCAAGCCATAAGATTTTTGACAGGTGATTGTATTCAAGCCATAAGATTGAATTCAAGCCATAAGATTTTTGACAGGTGATTGTATTCAAGCCATAAGATTGAATTCAAGCCATAAGATTTTTGACAGGTGATTGTATTCAAGCCATAAGATCGAATTCAAGCCATAAGATTTTTGACAGGTGATTGTATTCAAGCCATAAGATTGAATTCAAGCCATAAGATTTTTGACAGGTGATTGTATTCAAGCCATAAGATTGTATTCAAGTCATAAGATTTTTGACAGGTGATTGTATTCAAGCCATCTATAAAAGGAAGAAAAATAAGAAACAATAGTAGGGTATCAATAGGAGAATAAGAACAGATCGGGTTTGATAACTGGGATGTGGGTTTCTTTGTTCATGTCCCAAGTCTTATACCAGAGGTCATTACGTTGACCTGTCGTTAGTCTAACTTGTTAGTAAGCTCCTCGTGGCAGCGTGATTTTTCATGCGTATTTCCTTAGGCTGTTGTAACTCACTCTGTCCTGGCAGACCTTCTGACTCTGTCCTGGCCGACCTTCTGACTCACTCTGTTCTGGTCGACCTTCTGATTCACTCTGTCCTGCCCGACCTTCTGACTCAATCTGTCCTTATCGATCTTTTGGCTAATGTTCTGGCTGACCTTTTGACTATTCTCGTGACCGACCTTCTGACTATTGTCGTAGCCCACGCTCTGACTGTTGTCGTGACCGACCCTTTGAGTCTTATCGTGGCCGACCTTCTGACTATTATTGTGGCACATGCTCTGACTCTTGTCGTGCCCCATGCTCTGACTCTTGTCGTGGCCCATGCTCTGACTCTTGTCGTAGCCGACCTTCTGACAATCTTGTACTGACCGCGTACAAGCAAACATTTTCTTGTTATCACACTGTCAGTGTTATTTCCTCTTTCTTTTACACCCGGGTGTGAAAGTGATCTCCCCCTGGCACGTGCTCCAACTGGAGCGTGGTATCTTCTTGTTTGTCCGGAAGCTGTGTTGAAGGGTTAACATGTTGTTTAGAAAGGTAACATTGCCAATTTTGGGTTAAAGTATCATGTCATGGAGAAGGGAAGTGTGCCTGAACGGCTGTGAAGGAGCTGGATACATTCGTAAAAGCGCAAACAGGAAGAGATATATATCTTGTATGTTGGTGATGGAGTAGGGCGCACCAGGAAGTATATTTAACCGGTGGATACGGAAAATCTTAATAATTATTCTCGTTATTAAGTTACCTCTTTGCACATGTCAGGCTTAGTTTAGAGTACTTGAATTTCCTGTAGAGCATGTAATACCTAGAGCAATCGCGCAGGTCATATTTCAAGTGTGTAAGGAACCCAGTTTTCCTCATGTGTTATTTTTACGAGGGGCTTTCAGAAAGTAATGCACCGCATCGTTTTTCTCAGGAGCTGTTTGTTCAAAAAGCGTGAAATATACATGGATATGCCATGTAAACATCGACATTATTCAACATAACCCCATCAACTTGTACTGCTTTACGCCAGCGCGAAACGAGTGCATGTATTCCTAGCCCGTACCAGATTTTCTCTTGATTATGTAGCCATTTCTTCACTGCATGAATCACTCCTTCGTCATCTTCAAATCTTACCCCTCGGAGTGCATCTTTAAGTGGACCAAACAGATGAAAACCAGAGGGTGCCAAATCGGGACTATAGGGTGGATGGAGTAGTACAGTCCAACCCAATTTGGTGATTGGCTACCGTGTTGCCAGACTTTTGTGAGGGCGCGCATTGTCGTGAAGGAGAAGCAGGTCTGCTGGATTCTTGTGTGGCCGAACTCTGCGAAAACGTTGGCTGAGTTTTTTCAGTGTCTTAATGTAAGCTAGCGAATTGATTGTCTCTACTCTTGGCATAACATCCACAAGGATGTCCCAAAAGACAGTGATCATGACCTTTCCAGCTGAAGGAGTTGTCTTGAATTTCTTTCTTCGTGGTGATTGCGGATGATGCTACTCCATTGACCGTCTTTTTGTCTCAGGTTCAAAATAATGTGCCCAAAGGTTTGTCACCTGTTACGATCTTAGCCAAAAAGTTCTTTCCCTCAGCACTGAAATGCTCCAACAATTCAGAAGGAATTGCTTTCCTTTGCAATCGATGGTTATTTGTGAGACTCTGAGGAACCCATCTTGCGCAAATCTGAGAAAATTCGAGACATTTTATAACTGCATTTGCACTATCAATGCTGACTGACAGCTTTAAGCCTAACTGTTGAGTAGTGATACGCCCATCAGTAAGAATAATGCCCTCAGCGTATTTCAACATTTTTGCCTTGGTGGCTGTGGCAGGACGTCCACAGCGCGGCCGATCATGCAACTCCTTATCTCCACTTATTGATTCTTTGATTCTCTGAACCCAGCGACTGACTACTCCTGTCGACTGCAAAAATTCCATACACATCACACAGACGCTTGTGAATGTTCACATTTTCCTTCTCTGCAACGAGAAATTCTATGACAGTTCGCTGCTTATACCGCAAGTTGCTAACCTGATCCATTTCAACGGTTAGGGAAGCCATATTCTTTGACCGGTTGCGGTGCAATTTAGTTCACACAATCGTCACATGGCATATTTAAAGTGTGGAAAATTTCACGCTTCTGTCTTCATTATTAGCTGAAAACAGAACAACGTGGTGCATTACTTTCTGAACGTCCCTCGTACATAGGAAGGTCGTGACAGGATACAGAGCTCGGAGACTGAAGAACATTGAGAAGGGAGGTGGAAGGCAGACTAGAAAGATTTCCAAATGTTCCTCCCGCAGAGAGTGTTAACAGTCCTCTAACGGCCATAATCTAACATAGTTGTCTGGAAAAATTGTTCATTTTGCGGAGTGACATCTTTACCAGTACTTACTGAGAATATATAAAATAATTCTTCTTCATCTTCTTCTTCTTCTTCTTCTTCTTCTTCTTCTTCTAACAGCTATCTGGTGTTCCTTGCAGCTGCTGCAGAGATGTTGAGGCACATCATCGTGTCGGCTTGGGGGCGGGTTACGGAGGCAATGTTTCGAGTCCCTGATTGTAGCAGGGAGTGTGCAATACTTCCTTAGCAGATCCACCACCACGAGGAGGACTACGGCGGTCCTTGCTCTGTTAGGCGGGATAGGCCTGTTACTGGGAGTGCTACTGAGAGGTGGGGCAGGGTGTTCCATGAGTGGCTAGATAGAACAATGTCTCCGCCCCTGAAGAAGAGCAGACTGAGAGGTGGGGCAGGGTGTTCCATGAGTGGGTAGATAGAACAGTGTCTCCGCCCCTGAAGAAGAGCAGACTGAGAGGTGGGGCAGGGTGTTCCATGAGTGGGTAGATAGAACAGTGTCTCCGCCCCTGAAGAAGAACAAACTGAGAGGTGATTGTTTTAACGTTAGTGGCTGACATGTATGCCAGAACAGCCAGCTGTTGTTTTTGTTTGGGTGGCTTGTTCATATAACACGATCGATGGCATAAGTAGCAAGACAAATTTTATATGTTACAGCAGTGGTTCTCAAAGGGTGTGCCGCGAGATTAGCTAGATGTGCCGCCATGACTCACTACAAAGTTATTGTGCCGCCATGACTCACTACAAAATTAATGTCCAGCTATGACTCACTACAAAATTAATGTCCAGCTATGACTCACTACAAAATTAATGTCCAGCTATGACTCACTACAAAATTAATGTCCAGCTGTGACTCACTACAAAATTAATGTGCCGCTATGACTCACTACAAAATTAATGTCCATCTATGACTCACTACAAAATTAATGTCCAGCTATGACTCACTACAAAATTAATGTGCCGCTATGACTCACTACAAAGTTAATGTGCCGCTATGACTCACTACAAAGTTAATGCGCCGCTATGACTCACTACAAAGTTAATGCGCCGCTATGACTCACTACAAAGTTAATGTGCCGCTATGACTCACGACAAAGTTAATGTGCCGCTATGACTCACGACAAAGTTAATGTGCCGCTATGACTCACTACAAAGTTAATGTGCCGCTATGATTCACTACAAAATTAATGTGCCGCTATGACTCACTACAAAATTAATGTGCCGCTATGACTCACTACAAAGTTAATGTGCCGCTATGACTCACTACAGAATTAATGTGCCGCTATGACTCACTACAAAGTTAATGTGCCGCTATGACTCACTACAAAATTAATGTGCCGCTATGACTCACTACAAAGTTAATGTGCTGCGATGACTCGCTACAAAGTTAGCAAAGACCTATGTAAGCAACTGGGCATAAAGGGACAAGCAAAATCAAGGGCATTGAAAAGCCTTTCAGAAACAGCAGAAAAGGCCTCATGCTGGCCGTGCAGTATGGGAAGCAAGCATTGAGAACATAAATAATTTCGCTTGTCACAACCAATACGTCCTCCGTGGCTAAATCGCTAAAGACGCACTTCAAAAGTGCAGTGCCAACTCAGTCCCGGGACAAAAAAAGCAACTGACAAGACCTCTGGGAGTCATGACCCAGAGGGGCCCACCCCCCTTAGAGTGTCAGGAGTTTAATAGGGCCGAAACACTTGTCTGAGAGGGGAGGGGGTGTGCTTCCTCTGATGATCTGAAGGAGTTGTGTTGTTGTTCCACTCTCTGCAGTAGAGAGTTTCCTGCATGTGGTAGAGTTTTCAGAATTTGATAGTCCCATCTCAGAGTTGTCTCCCCAGACGTACAAACAACCAGCATCATGTGAATATCCTCCCCAGTACTTTCATCTCACTTAATCGTTAATTATTTACACCGTGAACATGCGCGTAACACGCCATGTACTTGCTGAACCACAGAAACAGTTCTACGAGGCTCAGTCAAGTGCAGGTTACGAAATGCGAATTACACACAGCTTTTATTACCTGGTACGAGAGCATCCATATCCACATCCACGTCATGAATGTTGGCAGGAGTGAGCGTCTTGTGTGTGAACCCGGGAGCTGGTGTGTTGTGGCTGTCTTGAGCTTGCTCCCTGTTTGTAGACTTGAGGCTTGATTAGCTGAGCCCGCAACAGCTGATATCTGCCTGAGAACCTCTGCTAGGATGAAAAGAATCGGGACAAATTAATAACCTCCCACGGCAGCAGCACGTGCTTCTGTCAGTTTAACAAGTAGCAGGTCATTCTCACAGTGTTAAGATCCTGGAAACACTGGAGAGGGCGTGACTGAATTAAGGTCTACGTCACTCTGGAAAGACGAGAGAGAGAGAGAGAGAGAGAGAGAGCTCCGTCATATCTAGCGACGACGAGAGAGTGAGAGAGATCCGTCATATCTAGCGACAACGAGAGAGTGAGAGAGATATGTCATATCAAGCGACGAGAGAGAGAGAGATATGTCATATCAAGCGACGAGAGAGATATGTCATATCAAGCGACGAGAGAGAGAGATATGTCATATCAAGCGACGAGAGAGATCCGTCATATTAAGCGACGAGAGAGATGTCATATCAAGCGACGAGAGAGAGATCCGTCATATCAAGCGACGAGAGAGAGATGTCATATCAAGCGACGAGAGAGAGATGTCATATCAAGCGACGAGAGAGAGAGAAAGAGAGATCCGTCATATCAAGCGACGAGAGAGAGATATGTCATATCAAGCGACGAGAGAGAGATGTCATATCAAGCGACGAGAGAGAGATGTCATATCAAGCGACGAGAGAGAGATGTCATATCAAGCGACGAGAGAGAGAGAAAGAGAGAGATCCGTCATATCAAGCGACGAGAGAGAGAGATGTCATATCAAGCGACGAGAGAGAGAGATGTCATATCAAGCGACGAGAGAGATGTCATATCAAGCGACGAGAGAGAGAGAGAGAAAGAGAGAGATCCGTCATATCAAGCGACGAGAGAGAGATATGTCATATCAAGCGACGAGAGAGATGTCATATCAAGCGACGAGAGAGATATGTCATATCAAGCGACGAGAGAGAGATATGTCATATCAAGCGACGAGAAAGAGATATGTCATATCAAGCGACGAGAGAGATACGTCATATCAAGCGATGAGAGAGATGTCATATCAAGCGACGAGAGAGATACGTCATATCAAGCGATGAGAGAGATGTCATATCAAGCGACGAGAGAGAGAGAGATACGTCATATCAAGCGACGAGAGAGAGAGATACGTCATATCAAGCGACGAGAGAGAGAGAGATATGTCATATCAAGCGACGAGAGAGATACGTCATATCAAGCGACGAGAGATACGTCATATCAAGCGACGAGAGAGATACGTCATATCAAGCGACGAGAGAGAGATATGTCATATCAAGCGATGAGAGAGAGATACGTCATATCAAGCGATGAGAGAGAGAGATATGTCATATCAAGCGACGAGAAAGAGAGATATGTCATATCAAGCGATGAGAGAGATATGTCATATCAAGCGACGAGAAAGAGAGATATGTCATATCAAGCGACGAGAGAGATGTCATATCAAGCGACGAGAAAGAGAGATATGTCATATCAAGCGACGAGAAAGAGAGATATGTCATATCAAGCGATGAGAGAGAGATACGTCATATCAAGCGATGAGAGAGATATGTCATATCAAGCGACGAGAGAGATGTCATATCAAGCGACGAGAGAGATACGTCATATCAAGCGATGAGAGAGAGATATGTCATATCAAGCGACGAGAGAGAAAGAGAGAGATCCGTCATATCAAGCGACGAGAGAGAGAGAGAGAGATCCGTCATATCAAGCGACGAGAGAGAGAGAGAGAGATATCCGTCATATCAAGCGACGAGAGAGAATGAATGAATGAATGAATGAATAATCTTTATTTTTAAAGGGTAAAGAATTGGGCACGCAGGCCCGTCTTACATTCTGCCCTTCATCACTCCATCTTTCATTCTTCCCACACACTTGATTTAGTACAAAAATACAAATTAAATTAGGAAAAACATATCAAAAGAGTGTAAGATTTAACTACTACATTAAAAGAGGAGAAGTAATTAACCTAATAAATTAGCACTCACGCACACATACACACGCAGACATATACATAAATAAAAATACATTGTAAATACAGATCTTCTAACATATGTTTTTTTAACAAACATTAAAATAATTTCTAACAATATCTAACAAGATGCTTTCTAACTGTGTCATTGAAGTACTTGATGGTTTACGAGCCATGTGTTGATAGAGTGCTGGTTATTTTATGGAGGCATATAATTGATATGACGAGTAAGCCAAGTAAATAATGAAACAGGTTTGAGTTAAAGGATGAAGTATTACCAGTGGATTTTAAATTGTAGGGGAGGGTGTTCCAGAGCTGTACTGCAGAGTATGCAAGGCTTTTCTTGTACAGATCAATCCTGGGTTTAGGAAGAAGACAGTTTTTTAAACGCTGGCTATGTTTAGTGTTATACGTAAACAGTGACCACAAGTAAGGCGGACCATTGTGCGACAGAATTCTGTGAACAAACTTAACTTTGTTAAAAATGATTCTATTTTTGAGGGGTATAATTTTGAGTTGTTTGTGTTGATCTACAGTCTGTTCTGGGTGTTTGTCACAAATAAGATTTAATGCTCGCTTGTGAAGTGAGTGGAGCCTTTTTGTGTTTGAGACTGAGCATCCATCCCAGATTGTGGAACAGTAATCTAAGTGTGTTTGTATGTGTGATATGTAGTATATTTTTCTTGTGTCTTTGTCGATAAAGTGTTTAATTTTGGCTAATTGGTAAACTTTCTGTACAATCAAATTTGTTAAGTTATGTACGTGAGAATTCCAATTGCTGTTCAATGATGAGTCCTAGGGTTTTATGTTCATGAACATTTTCTATTGCCTTAGTCCCAGCACAAAGCTGTAGTGAAGTTTTTGTTGCATTCTGCAGTTTCTGTCTTGTAGTGATGAGCATGGATTTTGTTTTGTTGGTGTTTATCAACATACCATTTTTATTACTCCATTTAATCAAACTGTTTATATCATTTTGGAGCATTGTCTGTAGTTTATTGATGTCATAGTCACTATTGTAAACAGTACAGTCGTCAGCGAAAAGATCACATGAAGGGTGCTTTAAATTTAGTGGTAGATCGTTAATATAGATAGCAAAGAGAAGAGGACCAAGAATGGAGCCTTGAGGAATACCGGTATCAACCACAGACGAGCCAGATATTTTGTTTCTAAAGCAAACTACTTGTTTTCTACCTGAGAGAAAAGATGTAATACATTTTGTTAGGTCAGGGTGTAATCTATAGCCTTCCAGCTTTTTTGCAAGAATTTCATGATCAGTCATATCGAAGGCTTTCTTAAAATCAACAAAGACAGCACCACACAATTTGTCATCATTTATATTAGACAGTCATTTATATTAGACAGCCAGCTTTCTGTCATTTTAGTTAATGCTATGTGGCAGGAGTAATTTGGTCTAAAACCTGACTGACTGTCTATTAGTAGACTGTTTTCTTGCATGTGGAGCACAGTTAACTTTTGTATATGCTTTTCAAGAGGTTTATATAGTGATGACAGAATGGATATGGGTCTATAGTTTGAGAGGTCACTAGTCTGTCCAGATTTAAAAAGAGGAAAAACTTTGGCGAGTTTAAAAGCGTCAGGGAAATATTTTTTGTCAATACACAAGTTGTATAAGTATGTTAGTGTGTCTGTGATAACTGATGCAGCGTAGCGTAGTATCTTGTTACTAATGTCATCACATCCTGCTGAGTTAGTGTTCTTTAAGGACCGGATGTAGTTATAAACCTCACCGACTGTGAGGAAAGGAATATTAGTTTGTTTTAGCTTTACACATTTACTGTCGCTGAAAGTTTTCAACACGCTCAGGTCGCAATCAGGGGTCGGTAATGAAGATTTTAGAATACTAATTTCTCCCCTAAAATGTTCACTGAAGTTAGTGCAAGTATGTTCACCATTAAGTGTTTGTGGGTCAGTTTGCTTCCTTTTATTTACAAAGAGTATTAATCGCTTTCCAGATTGATTTACTATCAGTTTTGTCTTTCACTAAATTTCTGAAGTAATGTTTCTTTTTCTGCCTAATTAAATACTGCACCTTATTCGTAAGTGAACGATAGCTACTGAAATTTCTACTTTTGTGAGCTTCATCCCAGAGAGAGAGAGAGAGAGAGAGAGAGAGAGAGATATGTCATATCAAGCGACGAGAGAGAGAGAGAGATCCGTCATATCCAACGACGAGAGAGAGAGAGAGAGAGAGAGAGAGAGAGAGAGATATCCGTCATATCAAGCGATGGCCAAGACGAGAAACATCTTTAGACTGAAGTGGAAACGTTGATGAGTATTTGGTTATTTTTCCATTACATGAAATAATGAAAATATGTAGAGTGACAGATCTGTAACTTGGGAAGGTATGTAGAGTAGTGACAGATTTGTAACTTGGGAAGGTATGTAGAGTGACAGATCTGTAACTTGGGAAGGTATGTAGAGTAGTGACAGATCTGTAACTTGGGAAGGTATGTAGAGTAGAGTGACAGATCTGTAACTTGGGAAGGTTACATGTAGAGTAGTGACAGATCTGTAACTTGGGAAGGTATGTAGAGTGACAGATCTGTAACTTGGGAAGGTATGTAGAGTAGTGACAGATCTGTAACTTGGGAAGGTATGTAGAGTGACAGATCTGTAATTTTGGTTAAAATACTCATAGTTGTCGCTTGGCTGGCATGGAACAGACGGAGAGTGTCTTATTGTGAATCTGCATAAACGATGGTGCCATTTTACAAAGACATTTTATTACCGATCTGACAAAGGTCAGGTACATACAGTGTCAGACTGACCTAATAATGTTTGTTTATTAACTTGTAGATGTTTGTAGCCATGCCTGCGGCTGTATTTCTCACTTTATGGTTTCCATCCAACCTCCTCGCAGGTGCATGAGGGTGGTAAACTTCCATGACTTCCCATCATCATCGTGTGCCATCTTCAGTAGGAAGATCGGCTGTAATGAATCTCCAGGTTCCTCGCTACCTTGCCTTGATTGTGCTTTCGGACAAACTGTATTCTGTCCTGTTTTATATGTTATCTTCCCATCTACAGCTCTATCTACCTATTGTATGTTATGTTCCCATCTACAGCTCTGTCTACCTATTGTATGTTATGTTCCCATCTACAGCTCTATCTACCTATTGTATGTTATCTTCCCATCTACAGCTCTGTCTACCTTTCTACAGCTCTGTCTACCTTTTGCATGTTATCTTCCCATCTACACGCACATTTCTGTCGGCCTTGTATCTTCGCATCAACACCTCTGTCTACCTCTTGTATGTTATCTTCCCGTCCACACTTACATCTCTGTCTACGTTATCTTCCCATTTACATATCTGTCTACTTATGTTATGTTATCTTCTCATCAAGGTCTATCTACCTCTGATATGTTATCTTCCATTCTACTTCTCTGTCTCCTTCATCTACACGTACATATCTGCCTATCTATGTTACCTTCTCATCTACACCTATATCTCTGTCTACCTCTGGTATGTTATCTTCTCATCTACACCTGTATCTCTTTCTACCTCTGGTATGTTATCTTCTCATCTACACCTGTATCTCTCTCTACCTCTGGTATGTTATCTTCTCATCTACACCTGTATCTCTCTCTACCTCTGGTATGTTATCTTCTCATCTACACTTGTATCTCTCTCTACCTCTGGTATGTTATCTTCTCATCTACACCTGTATCTCTCTCTCTACCTCTGGTATGTTATCTTCTCATCTACACCTATATCTCTGTCTACCTCCCGATCTTTTTCCTTCCACCTGGCCAGTAAATCAGTTCTTGTCCCTAACTTGGCATCACCTGTAGTAATGATATTGTGTCTCGCTGCACCTATAACATTATAAGATTTAGTTGAAAAGTAGGTTAGTCCAGGAAAATTTTCACATTATCCTCGGGGATGACAATTAGCCAGCCAATCAGCGTAGGCATCCTGACCTTATTTCATGCACTTTTCTCCTTGCTTTTCGGTAAACACAGGCGTCAGGTTTTTACTTCATGCCTGCGCACAGAGAGGTAACTGGAGAGATAATGAGAGTTAGAGAAGAGCTGGAGAGAAAAGATAGAGAGAATAATTAGTATGTAAAATATTCAGACCACCGCATGTAACCATCATTACTTGTCCTGTTCTGTTATATTCTGGTAATCATATTTGCACATTGTAGATGTAGTATGACTGATATGTGTTAATATATCTTACTAGACGTACTGTTTTTATGATGACATGTGTTGATATGTATTACTAGATATAAGATATATCATAGTTTTTAACTTGGGCCCCACCCCCCCCCTTTTTTTTAAAATGATCTGTGGTCTTTGTTTACACGCAGTTATTTTCCCAGTGATCATTATCTCTTCATTCTCCTCCTACTCCTCTTCTTCTTCTTCGCTCACAAAGTTAGCACCCCGTTTCATTTTTATTTTGAAGATTGTCTTGAACAGTTTGTTCAGGCCATATAGCTAATCTGCCTGTGTGTGTGTGTATGTATGTATGTATGTATGTATGTATGTATGTATGTATGTGATGCTGCACGGTGTTTGTATATGCGTGTGTGTGATAACAGAACAACTTGTCATCAGTGATAACTAGAGAGCAGAGTCCACAACTACGCCGAGATGTTTCTTGCTTTCATTATTGCGACACTAACATACACATGAAGGTTCAAATCCAGAATAATGAAGCTCTTGCAACCGCTCAGCACGTTTTTGGTTAGGTGCGTGCACGTATCAAGTTCATAAAATCGAAACACAGTTCTAGTTCATCTGCATGTGTTTTCATTGCTGTATTGGCGTGTCCAGTAGACGGCTACATTCCTGGCCCATATCTCAGGACCCTTACAAATAACTTTCCTCTTTGATGAAATATTTCTATAGTTTTAGTATTGATGAAGGTAATAAAGATATCATAAACAGATATAAAATTAATGAAAACATTAATAATAGTAGCGATGAAAGTAATAAAAGTAAAGATAAGAGTAATAATAACAATGATAATAGTAAACAGTAACAATTGTAACGATAACAGTGATAATGGTAAAGATAAAAATAATAATGGCAATGCTAACAGAGATGATAGTAAGAATAACAATTGTAAGAATAAAGACAGCAATAAAACCTTCAGAAACAGATGTGTTAAGCTGTTATGAAAATAATATAAAAATGATGATGCGCAAGTATTGGAGAAACAGAGTTTCAGTCAAATCTTTGTCAACAGAAAACATACAGCAAGAACCATGTCTCTAGATCTTTGTCAGCAGAAAACATACAGCAAGAACCATGTCTCTAGATCTTTGTCAACAGAAAACATACAGCAAGAACCATGTCTCTAGATCTTTGTCAGCAGAAAACATACAGCAAGAACCATGTCTCTAGATCTTTGTCAACAGAAAACATACAGCAAGAACCATGTCTCTAGATCTTTGTCAGCAGAAAACATACAGCAAGAACCATGTCTCTAGATCTTTGCCAGCAGAAAACATACAGCAAGAACCATGTCTCTAGATCTTTGTCAACGGAAAACACAGTAAGAACCATATCTCCAGATCTTTGTAGGCAGAAAACATGCAGCAGGAAGCATGTCTCTAGATCTTTGTCAGCAGGAAACATGCAGCAAGTCTACCATCAGCCAGTACAGCAACATCTGTTCACTTAGTTCCGGTAGTTTCAGTGTCATGAGAGATGCCTTTTACGTTTGATGCAAAGAAAATGGCCCTTCTAGTATTTATTGTTTGTAGATGTAAGAGCTAGTCCGACAGAGAGCGTAAAGATGTTGATTTATTGCCTTGACTAGATGTAAGAGCTGGTCTGGCAGAGAGCGTGAAGATGTTGATTTCTTGCCTTGACTAGATGTAAGAGCTGGTCTGGCAGAGAGCGTGAAGATGTTGATTTCTTGCCTTGACTAGATGTAAGAGCTGGTCTGGCAGAGAGCGTGAAGATGTTGATTTCTTGCCTTGACTAGATGTAAGAGCTGGTCTAGCAGAGAGCGTAAAGATGTTGATTTCTTGCCTTGACTAGATGTAAGAGCTGGTCTGGCAGAGAGCGGGGCAGTGTGAAGATATTGATTACTTGTCTTGACTAGATGGATTTTCTGATGATTCTGCCGGGTTCCATGTTCAGTGTTTAAAGTTGGGCCACGCTAGTGTGTGAGTTCAGGAAGTGTATTATACTAGGACTGCTGTGTTACACGTTAAACATACGCTTTACTTTTACATGTTAAACATAACAAGCTTTACCTTTACACGTTAAACATAACAAGCTTTACTTTTACAACGAACTACTACTCCAAAGTAAGATTTCGTTTGTTATTAGGGGCAAGTCAGGGAGAAGAAGGCTGGCAGAAAATTTACATTTGTCCAAAATGGAAAAGTAAAGAAATAAATAGAGAATGTAAAAAGTGGTTTGGCGAAGTTAAGGAGGAATAAAAATCAAGGAATTCGTGAAAAGAAAAACACGATGACAAAAACGAGTAACTGACAACAGCTAATGAGTGACGAAGCACACAAAGGGTGAGCCAGTTTTTCTTCTTCCATGGTTGAACAAAGGTGAGAAGAGAGAGAGAGAGAGTGTGTGTGTGAGTGTTTGTGTATGTGTGTGAACGAACATTCTTTATTTTCAAAGGGTTAAGAATTGGGTACGCAGGCCCGTCTGACATTCTGCCCTTCATCATACAGCTTTCACTCAGTCACAGTCATTCAGCATTTGTTATTGAGCATAGTAATCATGAAGACATATTAAATGATTACATAAATAAATAATAAACTTATCTCTTGTCCATACACTCTACACTCTGATTTATGCAACAACATGAAATAAACTTGCATTCTTACGTTCATTCAAAACTAACAAATTTCTAGAAAAGCAGTATTTAAAAAATACTTTAAACTATGCTTACGGAGGCATATAGTCCATATCAAACAGATGTTGACAAAGTTTAAAGTTATAAGAACGAATATTACGTATAAGTTTTACGTGAATTGGTAGGGCATTCCAAAGGTGGGCAGCTGAGTAAGAGAAGCTTTTTTTTAAACATATATACCTTGGTTTTGGGATAATACAATTGCTTAAGCGTTTACTGTGTTTTGGATTGGATTTTAACAACGACCACAGATAGGGTGGGGCATTGTGCGATAGAATTTTATGAATTAACTTCGCCTTGTTGAAAAGAAATATCTTCTTGAGGGGTAGAATATCAAGATGTTTGTCCTTATTAAATATGTGCTGCGTGTTTGTTATCTATAATCTTTACTGCCCATTTTTGAAGTGAGTAAAGTCTTTTCATGTTTGACATGGAACAACCATCCCAGACTGTGGAACAGTAGTCCAAGTGTGTTTGTATCTGTGATATGTAGTATATTTTTCTGGTGTCTGTGTCAAGAAAATGTTTAATTTTAGTAAATTGGTAAATTTTTTGTGCATTGCATTTGGTTAGATTGTCTACATGATGATTCCAGCTGAGGTGCTGGTCAATCATGAGACCTAGAGTTTTATGTTCACTAACATTCTCTATCTGTGAAGTTCCAGCATGGAGCTGTAGTGTTGTTGTTGGTGAATTTGTTAATTTCTGTCTTGTTGTAATGAGCATGGATTTTGTTTTGCTGATGTTTATGAGCATTCTGTTGTTGTTGCTCCAGTTAATTAGACTGTTTATTTCAATTTGAAGAGCTGACTCAAGGTTAATACAGTCATTGTCACTAGTGTAAACTGTGCAGTCATCAGAAAAGAGGTCACAAGATGATTTTTTGAGATGAAGTGGAAGATCATTGATGTAGATGGTAAACAGGAGAGGACCAAGAATAGATCTATGTGGAACGCCATTATCAACCACAGATGTACTTGACTTAGACTTTTCGATGCAAACTACCTGTTGTCTGTTGGAAAGAAAAGATGTAATAAATTTTGTCAAGTCAGGGTGTAATCTATGTCTCAAGCTTTCTAACTAGGATTTCATGATCAATCATGTTAAATGTGTGTGTGAGAGAGAGTGTGTGTGTGAGAGAGTGTGTGAGTGAGTGTGTGTGTGCTTTGTGTGTGCGAGAGAGAGAGAGAGAGAGATTGCCTTAATTGTATTTGGAAAGCCTGAAGAACTGGGCACACAAGCACGTTTGGCAATCTGTCCTCTGTCTGTCATTATTCACTCTTGCCAGTCATTCAAGTATGTACAAAGATAATAAGCAGGAATAACATGTAAAATAAAACAAAACAATGATCCTCCTATCCTTACATTCACAGATATAGAATAACTAAATCATAGGAGTAACTTAATACTGCATTCTCTCTCTCTCTCTCTCTCTCACACACACACACACACAGATGTATGTTAGAAATGTCAGAACTCCAGGAGATGCAAGTTCTTTGTTCTGGGGGGGGGGGGGAAGGAAGAATTCATGGATTGTTTTACTGTTGTTTTTTTCCTGAATACAATTACTGAGAAAAAAATCTGAAAAATGTTAAATCACCAGGATATGATGAGATAACAGCTGAACTTATTAAAGCAGGAGGAAAGGAATGTGCAACAGTCTATCATGCACTATGTAAAAGATATAGCATTCAGGTATTTGGCCAAAAGAATGGAAAAAAACTATATTCATACCACTGCCAAAAAAGTGTAACCTGAAATTATGCACAAACTACAGAACTGTTGCCCTGATTAGTCATGCCAGTAAAATTCTGTTAAAAATCATAATGGGTAGACTTCGTAAGAAAATATAAGAAGTAGTCAATATGGTCCAAGCTGGTTTCAGGCAAGGAAGAAGATCGGGAGATCATATATTCAATATAAGATGACTGATAGAGAAATGCAGAGAGTTTAATGTGAATCTATATTTATCTTTTATAGACTACTCAAAGGCATTTGATTTTGTACAACACCAAAAACTTTGAGAAATAATGGAAAAAATGGGATTTCCAACACATTTGATACAATTAACATCACTGCTGTATCTAGACCAACAAGCAGCAGTAAGAATAAATGGTGAAACAACAACTTGGTTTGACATAAAACAAGGGGTCCATCAGGGATGCATATTGTCACCCTACGTATTTAACTTGTATACTGAAAATATAATGAGGAATGTTAGAGAAGATGTAGACAAAGAATATTACGATGCCATAACAATTGGAGATTATGAAATACCAGAGATTAGATATGCTGATGACACAGTATTACTGTCCACAACACAAAAAGGAATGGAAAAACTAATTATGTCAGTCCGTAAGAATAGCAAAGAGCAAAACTTCTATCTTAATGTAAAGAAAACCAAATTGATCACAAGTGACAAAACAAACAAGGCAGCTGATATATGTATCAATGAGGAAAAACTGGAAGAAGTGGAGAGTTTTGAATATCTTGGATCACAACTAACTAATAATGGAGATACAATGAGGGAAATTAAAAGGAGGACATCTATCGCTCATACGAAAGTAAAACAACTAAAGAATCTGTGGAGAGGAACAGACAGAACTAAAAAAATAAGATTTTTAAGGACATGCATCTTTCCCATCACAACATATGCCTGTGAGACCTGGACACTTAACAAAACAGCTGAGAAACACATAAATGCCTTTGAATGTAAGTGCTACAGAAGAGTTCTCCAAATATAAAGGACACAAAAAAAGATAAAATATATCCATACTACAAGAACTTAATATTGAAGAAAGCTAGCTAATAAAGAGGATTAAAGAGAGAGAAAACTTAAATATTTTGAACACATTAAACGTTATGATAATCTAGAGAAAATCATATTGGAAGGGTACATAATGGGAAAAAGAAAGAGAGGAAGACCAAGGCGAAGATGGCTGCAAGACATCGCTGATGATCTGCAAATGGATGCATCAACAGCAAGGCCATCTTGCTCACAACCGAGAGGCCTACAAGAGTGCTGTTAGGGAGGCAAAGTTCCGCGAGGGACATGCAAATGAATGAAATGAATAATTACTGAACTATTTGAGAAGATAGATGGGTAGGTCAGGTGTGGGGCACTGTTTGAAGTATTTGAGGAGATAGATGGGTAGGTGAGGTGTGGGACACTGTTGGAAGTATTGAATACATGAAAGATAGGTTGATGAGCAGGTGGGTAGGTCAGGTGTGGGATACTGTTGGAAGTATTGAATACATGAAAGATAGGTTGATGAGCAGGTGGGTAGGTGAGGTGTGGGACAGTGTTGGAAGTATTGAATACATGAAAGATAGGTTGGTGGGTAGGTGAGGTGTGGGACACTGTTGGAAGTATTGAATACATGAAAGATATGTTGATGAGCAGGTGGGTAGGTGAGGTGTGGGACACTGTTGGAAGTATTGAATACATGAAAGATAGGTTGATGAGCAGGTGGGTAGGTGAGATGTGGGACACTGTTGGAAGTATTGAATACATGAAAGATAGGTTGATGAGCAGGTGGGTAGGTGAGGTGTGGGACAGTGTTGGAAGTATTGAATACATGAAAGATAGGTTGATGAGCAGGTGGGTAGGTGAAGTGTGGGACAGTGTTGGAAGTATTGAATACATGAAAGATAGGTTGATGAGCAGGTGGGTAGGTGAGGTGTGGGACAGTGTTGGAAGTATTGAATACATGAAAGATAGGTTGATGAGCAGGTGGGTAGGTGAAGTGTGGGACAGTGTTGGAAGTATTGAATACATGAAAGATAGGTTGATGAGCAGGTGGGTAGGTGAGGTGTGGGACAGTGTTGGAAGTATTGAATACATGAAAAATAGGTTGGTGGGTAGGTGAGGTGTGGGACAGTGTTGGAAGTATTGAATACATGAAAGATAGGTTGATGGGAAGGTGGGTAGGTGAAGTGTGGGACAATGTTGGAAGTATTGAATACATGAAAGATAGGTTGATGAGCAGGTGGGTAGGTGAGGTGTGGGACACTGTTGGAAGTATTGAATACTTGAAAGATAGGTTGATGAGCAGGTGGGTAGGTGAGGTGTGGGACAGTGTTGGAAGTATTGAATACATGAAAGATAGGTTGATGAGCAGGTGGGTAGGTGAGGTGTGGGACAGTGTTGGAAGTATTGAATACATGAAGGATAGGTTGATGAGCAGGTGGGTAGGTGAGGTGTGGGACAGTGTTGGAAGTATTGAATACATGAAAGAGAGGTTGATCAGCAGGTGGGACTCCGGAAGGGGAGGAAAGAAAGATGAAAAATTGCAGCCTTGGGGAATGAAATTGTCGTAGTTGAAGTTCACCAAGTATTTGTGTGCGCCCGCAGACATTTTCTTGTTTACATTTGAGGAAATGATGATGTTGATAATGATGTTGAGTGTGTGTGAGTGTTCGTCTGACTTGTGGCACAGGTTTCAAGTTCTCAGTGAGTGAGAGTTGAGATTTTGTAATGAGCATTTTCCGATTTTTTGTGTTTTACCTTGTCTCGCTGAGGTTGGATGGTGGGAATGTTGGAAGTTAACATTAAGGTCGAACATTTTGTCGCTGAGGTTGGATGTTGAGAATGTTGGAAGTTAACAATAAGGTCGAACATTTTGTCGCTGAGGTTGGATGTTGAGAATGTTGGAAGTTAACATTAAGGTCGAACATTTTGTCGCTGAGGTTGGATGTTGAGAATGTTGGAAGTTAACATTAAAGTCGAACATTTTGTCGCTGAGGTTGGATGTTGAGAATGTTGGAAGTTAACATTAAGGTCTAACATTTTCTCGCTGAGGTTGTATGATGAGAATGTTGGAAGTTAACATTAAGTTCTAACCTGGTCCCACTGAGGGTGGATGATTAGAATGTTGGAAGTTAACATTAAGAATTAAAGTTGATCAAACTTAAATGTGTTTTGTAGGGGATGAAGCTTTATATGTGTGTGTGGGGGGGGGGTGAGGGGGAAGTGGTGCTACATGATCGTCAGAGTTGTGAAGTGATTAACGTACGCGTCTCTGGTCGCTGAAATCGGTGGTTCGAATCTAGCTGTATAAATAGAGCTAGAATATGGCACTTTCTAGAAGCTAGCAGATGATGGTGGTGGTGGTGATGATGTGACTGGTGAATATAGCAAAGTCATGCTAGTGACAAACGAAACAATTCCCTTTATGCATGTGACATGCCAGGTGAGACAATTCCCTATACTATATAAATGTGACAGGCCAAGTGAGACAATTCCCTATACTATATACACGTGACAAGCCAAATGAAACAATTCCCTATACTATATGCATGTGACAAGCCAAATGAAACAATTCCCTATACTATATACATGTGACAAGCCAAGTGAAACAGTTCCCTATACTATATACATGTGACAGACCAAGTGAAACGATTCCCTATACTATATACACGTGACAGGCCAACTGAAACAATTCCCTATACTATATACATGTGACAGGCCAAGGAATATCATCGTCAGCCTGTTCCATGATTAAACTTACTTCTTTATATGACGATAGGCTTTTGTTCAGATAAGTGTAGTCATTGTTCAGATAAGTGTAGTCATTGTTCAGATAAGTGTAGTCATTTTTCAGATAAGTGTAGTCATTTTTCAGATAAGTGTAGTCATTGTTCAGATAAGTGTAGTCATTGTTTAGATAAGTGTAGTCATTGTTCAGATAAGTGTAGTCATTGTTCAGATAAGTGTAGTCATTGTTCAGATAAGTGTAGTCATTGTTCAGATAAGTGTAGTCATTGTTCAGATAAGTGTAGTCATCTGTGGGATGCCATTCATACAATTCCACTCATACAAGTCCACTCATACATCATAGACTGCTGGTGGACATCCAGAACAGACAAATAACACTGACAACAACAACATTAGCCAGGGAGTTCCACCATAACATAAGGAAAACACTGGCAGCAACAACATCAGCCAGAGAGTTAGTTCCACCATAACATAAGGAAAACACTGGCAACATATTGTCTGTCCGCGCCATGACTTAATAGTTACATAATATAATGTTGGACAAAGAGGTTCTGACATCAGACCAGAAATCACACTGCAAGGTTTCCCAGCAATTCTCTTGCTTTGACAGTAGCTGACAACACGTGATCTTGTTGTAAGTCAAAGCTCTGCTTGGATAACTCTAAAGAAATGATCCCAAAATTTCAGCTATACAAAGCAAGCAAGGGCGCTAATCTCATAAAGCAGCACCTGTATGCTACCAGAGAGGAGGGAAAGGCAGACCGACATGTCGCTAAGAAACTAGGATAGCAAAGACAGATATGGTCATCTGGGGCTAATATCATATCTTGCCGATGTCTCTGTGGTGACATGGTTATCTTTATCTTTTTCAAGCCATGCTAGTTATTATAGATACTGATATTAGTAATGTACGTGGGAATTGTTAAAACTCTTTCTTCAAAACGATTTCATTCACTCAGTTACATATCTGTCCACTTACAGTGCAGGACGTAGGGACAGTGGGGCTGGTGAAAGTAGTGTTTTCTAATATAATAGCTTTACTCACTGTCAGAAAAAAAGGTAACCTGAAACTATGCACAAACTACAGAACTGTTGCCCTGATTAGTCATGCCAGTAAAATTATGTTAAAAATCATAATGGGTAGACTTCGTAAGAAAATAGAAGAAGAGGTCAATATGGTCCAAGCTGGTTTCAGGCAAGGAAGAGGATCAAGAGATCATATATTCAATATAAGATGAATAATAGAGAAATACAGAGAGTTTAATGTGAATCTATATTTATCTTTTTAGACTACTCAAAGGCATTTGATTGTGTACAACACCAAAAACTTGTGGGAAATAATGGAAAAAATGGGATTTCCAACACATTTGGTACAATTAACATAACTGCTGTATCTAGACCAACAACCGGCAGTAAGAATAAATGGTGAAACAACAATTTGGTTTGACATAAAACAATGGGTCCATCAGGGGTGCATATTGTTACCCTACCTATTTAACTTGTATACTGAAAATATAATGAGGAATGTTAGAGAAGATGTAGACAAAGAATATTAGGTTGACATAACAATTGGAGATTATGAAATACCAGATATTAGATATGCTGATGACGCAGTATTACTGTCCACAACACAAAAAGGAATGGAAAAACTAATTATGTCAGTCCGTAAGAACAGCGAAGAGCAAAACCTCTATCTTAATGCAAAGAAAACTAAATTGATGACAACTGACAAAACAAACAAGGCAGCTGAAATATGTATCAATGAGGAAAAACTGGAAGAAGTGGAGAGTTTTGAATATCTTGGATCACTGCTAACTAATACTGGAGATACAGTGAGGGAAATTAAAAGGAGGACATCTATCACTCTTACGAAAGTAAAACAACTAAAGAATCTGTGGAGAGGAGCAAACATAACTAAAAAAATAAGATTTTTAAGGACATGCATCTTTCCCATCACAACATATGCCTGTGAGACCTGGACACTTAACAAAACAGCTGAGAAACACATAAATGCCTTTGAATGTAAATGCTACAGAAGAGTTCTCTAAATATCGTGGACACAAAAAATTACAAATATATCTGTAGTACAAGAGCTCAGTATTGAAGAAGACTGGCTAGTAAAGAGGATTAAAGAGAGAAAACGTAAATATTTTGGACACATTAAACGTCATGATAATTTAGAGAAGACCGTATTGGAAGGATACATAATGGGAAAAAGAAAAAGAGGAAGACCAAAACGAAGATGGCTGCAAGACATCGTTGATGATCTGGAAATGGATGCATCAGCAGCAGGCCATCTTGCTCACAACCGAGAGGTCTACAGGAGTGCTGTTTGGGAGGCAAAGTTCCGCAAGGGACATGCAAATGAATGAATGAACTCACTTTCATCACACCGGACATATTTTGTGTGCGTGCTAGTTTGTTTATGAGAAAATGTTAGAACGAAATGAATCCTGGGATTAAGAGGTAGGCCTCCAACTAGTACAGACCTTCAGCGAATCCATCCTTGTACATAAAAGTCACTGGTGTTACTAAAAGAAGCAGTATTACAAAAACATGGGGAAATCATTTTAACAAATATTAACTACATTCACAATTAGAAGTAGAGTAGAAAAAGTTTGTTAAATTTGGAGGTGGGGGTGGAAGAGTAGATGGTTACCCGTGACCAAAAACTGGCTATAGAACAAACTTCAGAACGGATCATTTTAAATACATTATTTACCGCGAGAGCTGGTCAGATATGATCCCCCATAGCTTCCTTGTGAGCCACGGACAGAACACAATATAGGGAGAAACATGAAAGCCGAGACGGAGAACACGACATAAACACAATATAGGGAGAAACATGAAAGCTGAGACATAGAACACGACATAAACACAATATAGGGAGAAACATGAAAGCTGAGACATAGAACACGACATAAACACAATATAGGGAGAAACATGAAAGCCGAGACATAGAACACGACATAAACACAATATAGGGAGAAACATGAAAGCCGAGACGGAGAACACGACATAAACACAATATAGGGAGAAACATGAAAGCTGAGACATAGAACACGACATAAACACAATATAGGGAGAAACATGAAAGCTGAGACATAGAACACGACATAAACACAATATTTAATGTTGACTTATTTTTCGGACTGAGCAGAAATTACCTGACAAGAGTACTTTCCTGGCAGCAGCTACAGAGAGATTCATTACTTGGTCATAATTTCAGCTGTTTTTCTTTTAAATTCTTTCTTCCAGTCTGACTGTCAGTCTTTTCAACTGTTAGCACTTAAAATGCTTTTTTTAAGTTATGGAAGATCCGCACACATGCTGCCAGTTGTTAACTCAGTGCGCGTTGTTTCTCTCTCTCTCAAAAACTGGGTATATAATTAACAATTTACATTTCCAATTTACATTTCATATGCTGGATGACTGTGACTGAGTGAAAGCTGCACGATGAAGGCCAGAATGTTAGACAGGCCTGCCTGCCCAACTCTTAACCCTTTGAAAATAAAATATGTTCGTTCATTCTCACACATACACATGGACAAAGAGTTAACTTACCAGCCGTTCAGATTCGCGTCACTAGCCCCTTCCAGCCTCACATAACAGCCAGCCTCACATAACAGCCAGCCTCACATAACAGCCAGCCTCAAGCATCCATTATGTCAGCAAATCTCCGTAATCATAGATGTTCGTTATGAGTCTTTTTGCCCAAGTGACAGCCATTTGTGTCCACACTTCCGGTTTGAGTGGCTCGAAGAAAGTATTTTATTACCGTTTTTACACTGACCATCTTTCTTCTGTCATGTCTGTCTCGAATTTCCATAAACAGACTCAGGTGTTTTGTGTTGAGGTTGTAACATCTGAGGAAGCAGACTTCAGTGTTTTGTGTTGGGGTTGTAATATCTGAGGAAGCAGACTTCAGTGTTTTGTGTTGAGGTTGTAACATCTGAGGAAGCAGACCTCAGTGTTTTGTGTTAGGTTGTAACATCTGAGGAGGCAGACTCCAGTGTTTTGTGTTGAGGTTGTAATATCTGAGGAGGCAGACTTCACTGTTTTGTGTTGAGGTTGTAATATCTGAGGAAGCAGACTTCAGTGTTTTGTGTTGAGGTTGTAATATCTGAGGAAGCAGACTTCAGTGTTTTGTGTTGAGGTTGTAATATCTGAGGAAGCAGACCTCAGTGTTTTGTGTTAGGTTGTAATATCTGAGGAAGCAGACTTCAGTGTTTTGTGTTGAGGTTGTAATATCTGAGGAGGCAGACTTCAGTGTTTTGTGTTGAGGTTGTAATATCTGAGGAAGCAGACTTCAGTGTTTTGTGTTGAGGTTGTAATATCTGAGGAAGCAGACTTCAGTGTTTTGTGTTGAGGTTGTAATATCTGAGGAGACAGACTTCAGTGTTTTGTGTTGAGGTTGTAACATCTGAGGAGGCAGACTTCAGTGTTTTGTGTTGAGGTTGTAACATCTGAGGAGGCAGACTTCACTGTTTTGTGTTGAGGTTGTAACATCTGAGGAAGCAGACCTCAGTGTTTTGTGTTAGGTTGTAACATCTGAGGAGGCAGACTCCAGTGTTTTGTGTTGAGGTTGTAATATCTGAGGAGGCAGACTTCACTGTTTTGTGTTGAGGTTGTAATATCTGAGGAGGCAGACTTCAGTGTTTTGTGTTGAGGTTGTAATATCTGAGGAGGCAGACTTCACTGTTTTGTGTTGAGGTTGTAATATCTGAGGAGGCAGACCTCAGTGTTTTGTGTTAGGTTGTAATATCTGAGGAGGCAGACTTCAGTGTTTTGTGTTGAGGTTGTAATATCTGAGGAAGCAGACCTCAGTGTTTTGTGTTAGGTTGTAATATCTGAGGAGGCAGACTCCAGTGTTTTGTGTTGAGGTTGTAATATCTGAGGAGGCAGACTTCACTGTTTTGTGTTGAGGTTGTAATATCTGAGGAAGCAGACTTCAGTGTTTTGTGTTGAGGTTGTAATATCTGAGGAAGCAGACTTCGGTTTTTTATGTTGAGGTTGTAACATCTGAGGAAGCAGACTTTGGTTTTTTTTGTGTTGAGGTTGTAACATCTGAGGAAGTAGACGTCCGTTTTTTGGTGTTGAGGTTGTAATATCTGAGGAAGCAGACTTCGTTTTTTTTTGTGTTGAGGTTGTAACATCTGAGGAAGCAGACTTCGGTTTTTTATGTTGAGGTTGTAACATCTGAGGAAGCAGACTTCGGTTTTTTTCTGTTGAGGTTGTAACATCTGAGGAAGCAGACTTCGGTTTTTTTGTGGTGAGGTTGTAACATCTGAGGAATGTGGTCTGCCCTCTTCTTTCTCTTCCTGAATATCTTGTTCAGCTGGTAAAAGTGGAATTTAGCGATGGTGACAACATCGAGAGCTTGTGGAACATAATCGGTGGCCGTTCTTAGTCAGGATTTTCTCACCACATCAGAGAAGGTAGGCTAGAAAAACGTCAGGTTTCCCAGGATCACAGCTAACTAATAATGGAGATACAATGAGGAGAATTAAAAGCGGGACATCTACCGCTCTTCAGAAAGTAAAACAACTAAAGAATCTGTGGAGAGGAGCAGACAGAACTACAAAAATAAGATTTTTAAGGGCATGCATCTTTCCCATTGCAGCATTCTCCTGGACATTTAACAAAACATATGAGAAACACATAAATGCCTTTGAATGTAAATGCTACAGAAGAGTTCTTCAGATATCATGGACACAAAAAAGAACAAATATATCCATACTACAAGAAGGCTGGCTAGTAAAGAGGATTAAAGAGAGAAAACTTAAATATTTTGGACACATTAAACGTCATGATAATCTAGAGATGACCGTCTTGGAAGGGTACGTTATGGGAAAAAGAAAGAGAGGAAGACCAAGGCGAAGATGGCTGCAAGACATCGTTGATGCTCTGCATATGGATGCATCAGTAGCAGGCCATCTTGCTCAGACTGAGAAGCCTACAGGAGTGCTGTTAGGGAGGCAAAGTTCCGCGAGGGACATGCAAATGACTGACTGAGAGGCCTACAGGAGTGCTGTTAGGGAGGCAAAGTTCCGCAAGGGACATGCAAATGACTGACTGAGAGGCCTACAGGAGTGCTGTTAGGGAGGCAAAGTTCCGCAAGGGACATGCAAATGACTGACTGAGAGGCCTACAGGAGTGCTGTTAGGGAGGCAAAGTTCCGCGAGGGACATGCAAATGACTGACTGAGAGGCCTACAGGAGAGCTGTTAGAGAGGCAAAGTTCCGCGAGGGACATGCAAATGACTGACTGACCCAGGTTCAGCTGATTTGTCTGTTAAACTTGTCCGAGTGTCAATATTTTGTTTTTTTTTTCGCTCAGACTGTCAATGTTTTTAAAAAATCTGTCTTCCTGTCCATGTCTTTTTGTCCGTGTATATCAATTTACCATTGTAGTCTGCGTGTCCGACTGCCTGCCAGTGTACGTTCCTTCTCTGTCTGTTCTTGTATCTCTTGTACTGTCAGTTTGTATTCACCAGCTCAGACAGTGTCATAATTAGTTTATCTGAGGAGGCAGACTTCAGTGTTTTGTGTTGAGGTTGTAATATCTGAGGAGGCAGACTTCACTGTTTTGTGTTGAGGTTGTAATATCTGAGGAGGCAGACCTCAGTGTTTTGTGTTAGGTTGTAATATCTGAGGAGGCAGACTTCAGTGTTTTGTGTTGAGGTTGTAATATCTGAGGAAGCAGACCTCAGTGTTTTGTGTTAGGTTGTAATATCTGAGGAGGCAGACTCCAGTGTTTTGTGTTGAGGTTGTAATATCTGAGGAGGCAGACTTCACTGTTTTGTGTTGAGGTTGTAATATCTGAGGAAGCAGACTTCAGTGTTTTGTGTTGAGGTTGTAATATCTGAGGAAGCAGACTTCGGTTTTTTATGTTGAGGTTGTAACATCTGAGGAAGCAGACTTTGGTTTTTTTTGTGTTGAGGTTGTAACATCTGAGGAAGTAGACGTCCGTTTTTTGGTGTTGAGGTTGTAATATCTGAGGAAGCAGACTTCGTTTTTTTTTGTGTTGAGGTTGTAACATCTGAGGAAGCAGACTTCGGTTTTTTATGTTGAGGTTGTAACATCTGAGGAAGCAGACTTCGGTTTTTTTCTGTTGAGGTTGTAACATCTGAGGAAGCAGACTTCGGTTTTTTTGTGGTGAGGTTGTAACATCTGAGGAATGTGGTCTGCCCTCTTCTTTCTCTTCCTGAATATCTTGTTCAGCTGGTAAAAGTGGAATTTAGCGATGGTGACAACATCGAGAGCTTGTGGAACATAATCGGTGGCCGTTCTTAGTCAGGATTTTCTCACCACATCAGAGAAGGTAGGCTAGAAAAACGTCAGGTTTCCCAGGATCACAGCTAACTAATAATGGAGATACAATGAGGAGAATTAAAAGCGGGACATCTACCGCTCTTCAGAAAGTAAAACAACTAAAGAATCTGTGGAGAGGAGCAGACAGAACTACAAAAATAAGATTTTTAAGGGCATGCATCTTTCCCATTGCAGCATTCTCCTGGACATTTAACAAAACATATGAGAAACACATAAATGCCTTTGAATGTAAATGCTACAGAAGAGTTCTTCAGATATCATGGACACAAAAAAGAACAAATATATCCATACTACAAGAAGGCTGGCTAGTAAAGAGGATTAAAGAGAGAAAACTTAAATATTTTGGACACATTAAACGTCATGATAATCTAGAGATGACCGTCTTGGAAGGGTACGTTATGGGAAAAAGAAAGAGAGGAAGACCAAGGCGAAGATGGCTGCAAGACATCGTTGATGCTCTGCATATGGATGCATCAGTAGCAGGCCATCTTGCTCAGACTGAGAAGCCTACAGGAGTGCTGTTAGGGAGGCAAAGTTCCGCGAGGGACATGCAAATGACTGACTGAGAGGCCTACAGGAGTGCTGTTAGGGAGGCAAAGTTCCGCAAGGGACATGCAAATGACTGACTGAGAGGCCTACAGGAGTGCTGTTAGGGAGGCAAAGTTCCGCAAGGGACATGCAAATGACTGACTGAGAGGCCTACAGGAGTGCTGTTAGGGAGGCAAAGTTCCGCGAGGGACATGCAAATGACTGACTGAGAGGCCTACAGGAGAGCTGTTAGAGAGGCAAAGTTCCGCGAGGGACATGCAAATGACTGACTGACCCAGGTTCAGCTGATTTGTCTGTTAAACTTGTCCGAGTGTCAATATTTTGTTTTTTTTTTCGCTCAGACTGTCAATGTTTTTAAAAAATCTGTCTTCCTGTCCATGTCTTTTTGTCCGTGTATATCAATTTACCATTGTAGTCTGCGTGTCCGACTGCCTGCCAGTGTACGTTCCTTCTCTGTCTGTTCTTGTATCTCTTGTACTGTCAGTTTGTATTCACCAGCTCAGACAGTGTCATAATTAGTTTACCTTCTCCCCCATAACTAATCTTGTAGATCAGCCAGGCTGGTCACCAACAAAGATTACATTCAGTACAGGATGTTAGTGAACCACCTAGAAACATGTTATTTGGTTACCCATTATCCTTTTCGGGATACTCAAGTCATTATCCTTTTCTTGATAACAAATCATTATCCTTTTCTTGATACACAAATCATTATCCTTTTCTGGGTACTCAAGACATTAGTTTAGGCTGCGGGCAAATTTGATCTAATATTGTTTGAATCTCTTCACCAGCACTGACATCACAAACATGGGACGCACATCATAGCGTAGCACTGACACCACAAACATGGGACGCACATCATAGCGTAGCACTGACATCACAAACATGGGACGCACATCATAGCGTAGCACTGACACCACAAACATGCGACGCACATCATAGCGTAGCACTGACACCACAAACATGCGACGCACATCATAGCGTAGCACTGACACCACAAACATGGGACGCACATCATATCGTAGCACTGACACCACAAACATGGGACGCACATCATAGCGTAGCACTGACACCACAAACATGCGACGCACATCATAGCGTAGCACTGACACCACAAACATGCGACGCACATCATAGCGTAGCACTGACACCACAAACATGGGACGCACATCATAGCGTAGCACTGACACCACAAACATGGGACGCATATCATAGCGTAGCACTGACACCACAAACGTGCGACGCACATCATAGCGTAGCACTGACACCACAAACATGAGACGCACATCATAGCGTAGCACTGACACCACAAACATGAGACGCACATCATAGCGTAGCACTGACACCACAAACATGAGACGCACATCATAGCGTATCTGTATATTGTAAACACACATGTCACAGGGAAAGTATCCTAATAATGCAGAATAACCCAAAGCTGCAAGTGCAAGATGAGACTTACACAATATCCAGCTGATATATAATGACACAGGTAAGAGACGGTGACCGCAAGGCTTGCTGTTAGTGAACAGAACTTTGCTGGAAGAACTAGGAAGGTGTTATAAACTGAACTGATCAAGCACAGATGGAAGTTCTAGGCTGTAAGGTTCAACAGTTTTCAGCGCTGGACTTTGTCATTTACACAACTTGAGAGTTGCTTTGTTGTTGTTTTTTTTTTTTTTGTTGGGAGTGGGAGGGACCCACAACGAGTCTAAACGTAATCTTTGACAGAAAAGCGTCTAAAACCACAGGGAGTGTAGACGTAATCTTTGACAGAAAAGCATCTAAAACCACAGGGAGTGTAGACGTAATCTTTGACAGAAAAGCATCTAAAACCACAGGGAGTGTAGACGTAATCTTTGACAGAAAAGCATCTAAAACCACAGGGAGTGTAGACGTAATCTTTGACAGAAAAGCATCTAAAACCACAGGGAGTGTAGACGTAATCTTTGACAGAAAAGCATCTAAAACCACAGGGAGTGTAGACGTAATCTTTGACAGAAAAGCATCTAAAACCACAGGGAGTGTAGACGTAATCTTTGACAGAAAAGCATCTAAAACCACAGGGAGTGTAGACGTAATCTTTGACAGAAAAGCGTCTAAAACCACAGGGAGTGTAGACGTAATCTTTGACAGAAAAGCGTCTAAAACCACAGAGAGTGTAGACGTAATCTTTGACAGAAAAGCGTCTAAAACCACAGAGAGTGTAGACGTAATCTTTGACAGAAAAGCGTCTAAAACCACAGGGAGTGTAGACGTAATCGTTGACAGAAAAGCGTCTAAAACCACAGGGAGTGTAGACGTAATCTTTGACAGAAAAGCGTCTAAAACCACAGGGAGTGTAGACGTAATCTTTGACAGAAAAGCGTCTAAAACCACAGGGAGTGTAGACGTAATCTTTGACAGAAAAGCGTCTAAAACCACAGGGAGTGTAGACGTAATCTTTGACAGAAAAGCGTCTAAAACCACAGGGAGTGTAGACGTAATCTTTGACAGAAAAGCATCTAAAACCACAGGGAGTGTAGACGTAATCTTTGACAGAAAAGCATCTAAAACCACAGGGAGTGTAGACGTAATCTTTGACAGAAAAGCATCTAAAACCACAGGGAGTGTAGACGTAATCGTTGACAGAAAAGCATCTAAAACCACAGGGAGTGTAGACGTAATCTTTGACAGAAAAGCATCTAAAACCACAGGGAATGTAGACGTAATCTTTGACAGAAAAGCATCTAAAACCACAGGGAATGTAGACGTAATCTTTGACAGAAAAGCATCTAAAACCACAGGGAGTGTAGACGTAATCTTTTGACAGAAAAGCATCTAAAACCACAGGGAGTGTAGACGTAATCTTTGACAGAAAAGCATCTAAAACCACAGGGAGTGTAGACGTAATCTTTGACAGAAAAGCATCTAAAACCACAGGGAGTGTAGACGTAATCTTTGACAGAAAAGCATCTAAAACCACAGGGAATGTAGACGTAATCTTTGACAGAAAAGCATCTAAAACCACAGGGAGTGTAGACGTAATCTTTGACAGAAAAGCATCTAAAACCACAGGGAATGTAGACGTAATCTTTGACAGAAAAGCATCTAAAACCACAGGGAATGTAGACGTAATCTTTGACAGAAAAGCATCTAAAACCACAGGGAGTGTAGACGTAATCTTTTGACAGAAAAGCATCTAAAACCACAGGGAGTGTAGACGTAATCTTTGACAGAAAAGCATCTAAAACCACAGGGAGTGTAGACGTAATCTTTGACAGAAAAGCATCTAAAACCACAGGGAGTGTAGACGTAATCTTTGACAGAAAAGCATCTAAAACCACAGGGAATGTAGACGTAATCTTTGACAGAAAAGCATCTAAAACCACAGGGAGTGTAGACGTAATCTTTGACAGAAAAGCATCTAAAACCACAGGGAGTGTAGACGTAATCTTTGACAGAAAAGCATCTAAAACCACAGGGAGTGTAGACGTAATCTTTTGACAGAAAAGCATCTAAAACCACAGGGAGTGTAGACGTAATCTTTGACAGAAAAGCATCTAAAAGCACAGGGAGTGTAGACGTAATCTTTGACAGAAAAGCATCTAAAACCACAGGGAGTGTAGACGTAATCTTTGACAGAAAAGCATCTGGACAAAAAAATTTTAGGACCATGGTGATTTCAGAATGTCGAGTGAGCAATGCTTAATGTCAGTCTCTGTTAGCAATAAAGTAAAATCTGGTGTGAGTAATAAGCCAGGAACTGCAGGAATTAAGCTTGTAGTAATAAGCCAGGAACTGCAGGAATTAAGCTTGTAGTAATAAGCTAGGAACTGCAGGAATTAAGCTTGTAGTAATAAGCTAGGAACTGCAGGAATTAAGCTTGTAGTAATAAGCTAGGAACTGCAGGAATTAAGCTTGTAGTAATAAGCTAGGAACTGCAGGAATTAAGCTTGTAGTAATAAGCCAGGAACTGCAGGAATTAAACCTGTAGTAATAAGCCAGGAACTGCAGTAATTAAGCTTGTAGTAATAAGCCAGGAACTGCAGGAATTAAGCTTGTAGTAATAAGCTAGGAACTGCAGGAATTAAGCTTGTAGTAATAAGCCAGGAACTGCAGGAATTAAGCTTGTAGTAATAAGCCAGGAACTGCAGGAATTAAGCTTGTAGTAATAAGCCAGGAACTGCAGGAATTAAGCTTGTAGTAATAAGCCAGGAACTGCAGGAATTAAGCTTGTAGTAATAAGCCAGGAACTGCAGGAATTAAGCTTGTAGTAATAAGCCAGGAACTGCAGGAATTAAGCTTGTAGTAATAAGCCAGGAACTGCAGGAATTAAGCTTGTAGTAATAAGCCAGGAACTGCAGGAATTAAACCTGTAGTAATAAGCCAGGAACTGCAGGAATTAAGCTTGTAGTAATAAGCCAGGAACTGCAGGAATTAAGCTTGTAGTAATAAGCCAGGAACTGCAGGAATTAAGCTTGTAGTAATAGGCCAGGAACTGCAGGAATTAAGCTTGTAGTAATAGGCCAGGAACTGCACTAATTAAACCTGTAGTAATAAGCTAGGAACTGCAGGAATTAAACCTGTAGACAGATTGTCCGTGTCCTCTTGTAACTGTCTGTGGTCGTGGTGGTGACGCAGTTACATCAGCCACAGCACAGTGTCACCTCACATAGACAGATACCTCACGTTGCTGATGCTGCGACGACAGAAGCGATCTCAGCAGACATGTATTCAGAATCTAGGAAGGCCAGTGTAGGACGATCCATGTTTAAGCCCATCTCTCGCCATATTCTAACGGCCAGCACAGCCTCAAAGTCAAAACATCACACTCTAGCTCGGTCGTCTGTCTTCCCTCCGACACAAATTCCGTCAAGTTCTGAACTATAACAAGGCTGACCTAAGCTGTTGGACAATGAAACACCGTCTCTATCCAGTAAGGCACAAAATGTTATTATGGTGTGTCATATACATTAGTGCTTCGCTATACTCTTTAGGGCTGCTATCACTTTGCTTCTCGGACCACATCTCTAGCGCCCCGTTGCCTCTCGGACCACATCTCTAGCGCCCCGTTGCCTCTCAAACCACATCTCTAGCGCCCCTTTGCCTCTCAGACCACATCTCTAGCGCCCCGTTGCCTCTCAGACCACATCTCTAGCGCCCCGTTGCCTCTCAGACCACATCTCTAGCGCCCCGTTTCCTCTCAGATCACATCTCTAACGCCTCTTTGCTTATCAGACCACATCTCTAGCGCCCCCTTGCTTATCAGACCACATCTCTAGCACCCCTTTGCTTATCAGACCACATCTCTAGCGCCCCTTTGCTTATCAGACCACATCTCTAGCGCCCCTTTGCTTATCAGACCACATCTCTAGCACCCCGTTGCCTCTCAGACCACATCTCTAGCGCCCCTTTGCTTATCAGACCACATCTCTAGCGCCCCTTTGCTTATCAGACCACATCTCTAGCGCCCATTTGCTTCTCAAATCATGTCTCTAGCGCCTGTTAACCTCTCAGATCATGTCTCTAGCGTCTGTTAACCTCTCAGATCATGTCTCTAGCGCCTGTTAACCTCTCAGACCACATCTCTAGCGCCCATTTGCCTCTCAAATCATATATCTAGCGCCTGTTAACCTCTCAAATCATGTCTCTAGCGCCTGTTAACCTCTCAGATCATGTCTCTAGCGCCTGTTAACCTCTCAAATCATATCTCTAGCGCCTGTTAACCTCTCAAATCATATCTCTAGCGCCTGTTAACCTCTCAGATCATGTGCCAAGACATAAAATTGCTGGGGGAAATGCCGAAGAATCATGTCAGAAAAATCACAAAGTTTCAGCTTTGAAATTTGAAAAGAAAGGACAAGCAAGCGCCTGTAACCAAAGTTCTTTTCATTTTCATCTTTCTTTTTAACCTATTTTCGTTTTTTTTGTGTTGTTTTTAATATTTTTCTTTTGATTTCTGTGTTTTTTTAAAATTCTTGTCTGTGATTTGCCTTATTTGTTGTTGACGTGTATGTCTGATTTCTGTTGTTTGTTGTTGACATGTATGTCTGATTTCTGTTGTTTGTTGTTGACGTGAATGTTTGATTTCTGTTGTTTGTTGTTGACGTGTATGTCTGATTTCTGTTGTTTGTTGTTTGCCGTGAGTGTCTGATTTCTGTTTTTTGTTGTTTGACGTGAATATCTGATTCCTGTTATTTATTGTTGATGTGTATGCCTGATTTCTGTTGTTTATTGTTGACGTGTATGTCTGATTTCTGTCGCCAGCATGTTACGGTACATCTACTGGCTTCGCTAACAATGGAGACTCGAACTCCAGGTATCAGAAGTACAAGGACGCTTACACTGACTGCACGTACGTGGTTGGAAACCTGGAGATAGTCTTCCTGGACAGCGGTGACACGGATTATGATATGAGTTTTCTGTCCCAGATAAAAGAGGTTACAGGTAAGTAGATGCAGGGGAATAGATGACAGGTCAGCAGGTACAAACTTAAAGTTGATGACAACTTGAAGCTCTTGCCAGTTGATGCTCTGGGGGAGATATTAGACTGAAAACATCAGGCCGGATAGGGAGTGTAGACTGAAAACATCAGGCCGGGTAGGGAGTGTAGACTGAAAACATCAGGCCAGGTAGGGAGTGTAGACTGAAAACATCAGGCCATGTAGGGAGTGTAGACTGAAAACATCAGGCCAGGTAGGGAGTGTAGACTGAAAACATCAGGCCAGGTAGGGAGTGTAGACTGAAAACATCAGGCCAGGTAGGGAGTGTAGACTGAAAACATCAGGCCAGGTAGGGAGTGTAGACTGAAAACATCAGGCAAGGTAGGGAGTGTAGACTGAAAACATCCGGCCAGATAGGGAGTGTGCTGTGGTAGTTAATCCTTTCTGTCAGTATCTCATAGAACACATCATTCACCATGTTCTTGGTCATCTGACACCATAAACGTACCACATAGGTTATTGGTAG
This sequence comes from Achatina immaculata, assembly GCA_009760885.1. Classification (NCBI taxonomy): domain Eukaryota; kingdom Metazoa; phylum Mollusca; class Gastropoda; order Stylommatophora; family Achatinidae; genus Lissachatina; species Lissachatina immaculata. The sequence goes on along the minus strand of CM019713.1, from coordinate 22,245,541 downwards.
AATCAGACATGAGAGAGGCAGGTCATCGCAGTAGCCTACTGCTACAGGTGGACAAATGCCAGCACTTGTAACCTGTACAAGTTACTGGCCGATTAGGGGTCACCAGGTCTAAAGCCGTGTCTGATAGCAAGTGTGTGACGTTTTAGGTAGCCAGTGTGTTACATTTTAGGCAACACGTGGCAGTTTCTGTAGAATTACATATCAGTCATGTTACATACTTGTCTACTTTTATTGACCATAACTAACATACTGTAGTCAGTTTTGAAAACATTTATTGCTATTCCAGGTTATGTGCTATTGGCTGGAAATTTAGTGGATTATATCCCCTTGACCAGTCTACAGATCATAAGGGGAAGTACCCTGTTTCACCACAACAAAACGAAAACCGACTATAGTCTGTTTGTCGCACTTAACTACGAGACCAGTGGAGCCCGTGGCTTGAAGGAGTTGAGGTTCACCAGTTTGTCAGGTATGTTACGTTTGTGTAGGGAACACCCGGTAGTGTCTTCATCACTGATCTCTGAAAATGAAAGATCACTGAAATGAAAGATGGAGTGATGAAGGACAGAATGTAAGACGGGCCTGCATGCCCAATTCTTTACCCTTTAAAAATAAAGATCATTCATTCATTCATTCTCTTATTTAAGTTAGTGTTACTGTAATGTCTGCAGATCTACAGTTACTCCCAGTTTCTATATAAAGAAATCAGTACATAGAGAAAACAGCTACCACATATGACAGATTAAGGAAGAATATATAGGTTCTCATCTGTAAGACATGTGCACTTAGCAGAGTCTTACATGGATCTGAAGTATTCAGGCATGAGCAACAAACAGATACTATCTGGTGTGTTAGCTTTCATCCGTGGTGACAACACCAGGTAAACAGAAGGTCAAGATATTTGGAGCATGTAACAAGAATGGGTGACTAGCTTCTTCTTCTTATTCTTCTTCTTATTATTATTATTTTCAGAAGTGTACTTCTGAGGTAGTTGGTGGTTATCTGGAGGGCGTGGACACCCACAAAGTTTGTTTTGGACTGGTGTAGTAGTTGACCATGTTTTGGACTGGTGTAGTAGTGGGTCATGTTTTTGACTGGTGTAGTAGTTGGCCATGTTTTTGACTGGTGTAGTAGTTGGCCATGTTTTGGACTGGTGTAGTAGTTGGCCATGTTTTTGACTGGTGTAGTATTTGGCCATGTTTTTGACTGGTGTAGTAGTTGGCCATGTTTTTGACTGGTGTAGTAGTTGACCATGTTTTTGACTGGTGTAGTAGTTGGCCATGTTTTGGACTGGTGTAGTAGTTGGCCATGTTTTTGACTGGTGTAGTAGTTGGCCATGTTTTTGACTGGTGTAGTAGTTGGCCATGTATTGGACTGGTGTAGTAGTTGGCCATGTTTTGGACTGGTGTAGTAGTTGGCCATGTTTTGGACTGGTGTAGTAGTTGGCCATGTTTTGGACTGGTGTAGTAGTTGGCCATGTTTTGGACAGGTGTAGTAGTTGGCCATGTTTTGGACTGGTGTAGTAGTTGGCCATGTTTTGGACTGGTGTAGTATTTGGCCATGTTTTGGACTGGTGTAGTAGTTGGCCATGTTTGTCTCCTCTATTATTCATATGGTGGACACTCCTGCAGTATGTGGTCTGGTGTCATCTTATTGGTACCACATCCACACTTCGTCAGTTGATCCCATTTTGGATTTGTTGTACAGATGGTATCTTAGCCTGCTGCGCCTGGTACATAAGCTCAGGACGATGACTTGCTCTTCTATGTTTAGCTGGTTGTAGGCATCGTTTCTTTTGTGGTCTGGGTGCTCTTTCTCCTATTTGTTCTTGTAGCTGAGATTTGTTTTGGCCTCCTCAGATGATATGCTGGTGTCTGTGGTAGTTTACATCCTTCTTTCACTGGGGTGCCTGCTGTTTTGAGACGAGATCCACTGCATTTCTACTCTTTTGAACAGTGTGTATAGCTGGTGCATTTCTGTTTGTAGCTGGTGCATTTCTGTTTGTAGCTGGTGCATTTCTGTTTGTAGGTCATCGGCTTCTTTGTTTCTGAGACTGAGTAGAAAATTTGATAACATCAAGTAGTAAAGGGAAGGAAGTCACGTGCTACACCACAACTGAGATACACAGATGCTTGTAAGTCATCCATGACAGATTTTTCAGTCAACAGTCAGAAGAGTCAGTACTAGGAAGAAGAGTCAGTACTAGGAAGGAGCAATCAGTACTAGGAAGAAGAGTCAGTACTAGGAAGAAGAATCAGTACTAGGAAGAAGAGTCAGTACTAGGAAGAAGAATCAGTACTAGGAAGAAGAGTCAGTACTAGGAAGAAGAATCAGTACTAGGAAGAAGAATCAGTACTAGGAAGAAGTCAGTACTAGGAAGAAGAGTCAGTACTAGGAAGAAGAGTCAGTACTAGGAAGAAGAATCAGTACTAGGAAGAAGAGTCAGTACTAGGAAAGAGCAATCAGTACTAGGAAGAAGAGTCAGTACTAGGAAGGAGCAGTCAGTACTAGGAAGGAGCAGTCAGTACTAGGAAGTAGCAGTCAGTACTAGGAAGAAGAGTCAGTACTAGGAAGAAGAATCAGTACTAGGAAGAAGAATCAGTACTAGGAAGAAGAGTCAGTACTAGGAAAGAGCAATCAGTACTAGGAAGGAGCAGTCAGTACTAGGAAGGAGCAGTCAGTACTAGGAAGTAGCAGTCAGTACTAGGAGGAAGAGTCAGTACTAGGAAGAAGAGTCAGTACTAGGAAGGAGCAGTCAGTACTAGGAGGAAGAGTCAGTACTAGGAGGAAGAGTCAGTACTAGGAAGCAGCAGTCAGTACTAGGAAGTAGCAGTCAGTACTAGGAAGAAGAGTCAGTACTAGGAAGGAGCAGTCAGTCAGTACTAGGAAGAAGAGTCAGTACTAGGAAAGAGCAGTCAGTACTAGGAAGAAGAGTCAGTACTAGGAAGAAGTCAGTACTAGGAAGGAGCAGTCAGTACTAGGAAGAAGAATCAGTACTAGGAAAGAGTACTAGGAAGAAGAGTCAGTACTAGGAAGAAGAATCAGTACTAGGAAGTAGCAGTCAGTACTAGGAAGAAGAGTCAGTACTAGGAAGAAGAGTCAGTACTAGGAAGAAGAGTCAGGAAGTAGCAGTCAGAAGATCAGATGATTGAAGACCAGCTCTGTGTAAGATTACAGCAGTATCTAAGAAAGAAATTAAGATCAAATTTGAAGAGAAAGATGCAGATACAGTGAGACCAGTTTTTGCAACACAAACATTACTGCAACTGTGACCTAACGTACAAATCCGACATTGCTCAAATCAGAATACAAATCCAACATTGCAAGAATCAGAATACAGATCTAACATTGCTAGAATCAAAATACAGCTATAACATTGCAAGAATCAAAATACAGATCTAACATTGCTAGAATCAAAATACATATCCAACATTGCTGGAATCAAAATACAGATCCAACATTGCAAGAATCAAAATACAAATCTAACATTGCGAGAATCAGAATACATATCCAACATTGCTAGAATCAAAATACAGATCCAACGTTGCTAGAATCAGAATACATATCCAACATTGCAAGAATCAAAATATAAATCTAACATTGCGAGAATCAGAATACATATCCAACATTGGTAGAATCAAAATACAGATCTAACATTGCTAGAATCAGAATACATATCCAACATTGCTAGAATCAAAATACAGATCCAACGTTGCTAGAATCAGAATACATATCGAACATTGCTAGAATCAGAATAAAGATACAACATTGCTAGAATCAGAATACATATCCAACATTGTTAGAATGAGAATACAGATCCAACATTGCTATAATCAGAATACAGATCCAACACTGCTAGAATCAGAATACATATCCAACATTGCTAGAATCAGCCACGAGCGGAGCTGTTTAGCAAGAGGCTACCTGGCAAAGCTCGCAGCTTGTCTTGTCTTGCCATACTTTCTGCCAGCTGGTGTTCTTTGCAGGCAATGGTGTGAAGATATTGGGGCACAACATCGTGTCGGCATGGGAGCAGGGAAACTCACTGCTAAATTATAAATGCGTCAGCACTGTCTTCTAAAACAAACAAAAAAATGTCCACATTATTTTAAAGTTTATGGAATCATTTTTGCTGTTACTGCATCAATTAATGTATGATAATACACTGTGATAAGCTGACAAGGTTAAACATTTCCTTCTGGTTCCTGATTTGTCCATGTATCATTGTCCACATGATCTGTTTCTGACTGATTTGTCCATGTATCATTGTCCACATGATCTGTTTCTGACTGATTTGTCCAGGTATCATTATGCACATCTTTTTCTGAGTCATAGATGGTTGCATCCCACAAGATATATCAGAAACATTATATCCTGTCTGAGACGCTCATGTCAAATGCAGGCATATCTCTGTAGTTTCAGAAATGACTTGTTCTTGCAGGAGAAACCACCTCTCACCTCTGTGCATATGTTAGTGTAAGTTACATCATTTTACGGCAGTAGAGTTTGTAACTAGCAATTTTAGTGTTTTACTCCCTTCATGTTATGTTTACAAATAATATTTTAAAGTTTGAAATACTTCAGACAGCCAGTTGGACAGCCTTCACCTTGATGTAGGCTGCAGTGAATATTCACCAGGAAGCATCATCTGTTGTTAGATGAAGAAATCTTACTTGCTCTTATAGGTGGAGAAATCTTACATGCTCTTATAGATTGAGAAATCTTACTTGCTCTTATAGGTGGAGAAATCTTACTTGCTCTTATAGATTGAGAAATCTTACTTGCTCTTATAGATTGAGAAATCTTACTTGCTCTTATAGGTGGAGAAATCTTACTTGCTCTTATAGATTGAGAAATCTTACTTGCTCTTATAGGTGGAGAAATCTTACTTGCTCTTATAGATTGAGAAATCTTACTTGCTCTTATAGGTGGAGAAATCTTACTTGCTCTTATAGGTGGAGAAATCTTACTTGCTCTTATAGGTGGAGAAATCTTACTTGCTCTTATAGGTGGAGAAATCTTACTTGCTCTTATAGATTGAGAAATCTTACTTGCTCTTATAGGTGGAGAAATCTTACGTGCTCTTATAGATTGAGAAATCTTACTTGCTCTTATAGATTGAGAAATCTTACTTGCTCTTATAGGTGGAGAAATCTTACTTGCTCTTATAGGTGGAGAAATCTTACTTGCTCTTATAGGTGGAGAAATCTTACTTGCTCTTATAGGTGGAGAAATCTTACTTGCTCTTATAGATTGAGAAATCTTACTTGCTCTTATAGATTGAGAAATCTTACTTGCTCTTATAGATTGAGAAATCTTACTTGCTCTTATAGGTGGAGAAATCTTACTTGCTCTTATAGATTGAGAAATCTTACTTGCTCTTATAGATTGAGAAATCTTACTTGCTCTTATAGATTGAGAAATCTTACTTGCTCTTATAGATTGAGAAATCTTACTTGCTCTTATAGATTGAGAAATATTACTTGCTCTTATAGATTGAGAAATCTTACTTGCTCTTACAGATTGAGAAATCTTACTTGCTCTTATAGATTGAGAAATCTTACTTGCTATTATAGATTGAGAAATCTTACTTGCTCTTATAGGTGGAGAAATCTTACTTGCTCTTATAGGTGGAGAAATCTTACTTGCTCTTATAGGTGGAGAAATCTTACGTGCTCTTATAGGTTGAGAAATCTTATTTGCTCTTATAGATTGAGAAATCTTACGTGCTCTTATAGATTGAGAAATCTTACTTGCTCTTATAGGTGGAGAAATCTTACTTGCTCTTATAGATTGAGAAATCTTACTTGCTCTTATAGGTGGAGAAATCTTACTTGCTCTTATAGGTTGAGAAATCTTACTTGCTCTTATAGGTGGAGAAATCTTACGTGCTCTTATAGATTGAGAAATCTTACTTGCTCTTATAGGTGGAGAAATCTTACTTGCTCTTATAGATTGAGAAATCTTACTTGCTCTTATAGGTGGAGAAATCTTACTTGCTCTTATAGATTGAGAAATCTTACTTGCTCTTATAGGTGGAGAAATCTTGCTTGCTATTATAGATTGAGAAATCTTACTTGCTCTTATAGGTGGAGAAATCTTACTTGCTCTTATAGATTGAGAAATCTTACTTGCTCTTATAGGTGGAGAAATCTTACTTGCTCTTATAGGTGGAGAAATCTTACTTGCTCTTATAGGTGGAGAAATCTTACTTGCTCTTATAGATTGAGAAATCTTACTTGCTCTTATAGATTGAGAAATCTTACTTGCTCTTACAGATTGAGAAATCTTACTTGCTCTTATAGATTGAGAAATCTTACTTGCTCTTATAGATTGAGAAATCTTACTTGCTCTTATAGATTGAGAAATCTTACTTGCTCTTATAGATTGAGAAATCTTACTTGCTCTTATAGGTGGAGAAATCTTATTTGCTCTTATAGGTGGAGAAATCTTATTTGCTCTTATAGGTGGAGAAATCTTATTTGCTCTTATAGATTGAGAAATCTTACTTGCTCTTATAGGTTGAGAAATCTTATTTGCTCTTATAGGTGGAGAAATCTTACTTGCTCTTATAGGTGGAGAAATCTTACTTGCTCTTATAGATTGAGAAATCTTACTTGCTCTTATAGGTGGAGAAATCTTACTTGCTCTTATAGATTGAGAAATCTTACTTGCTCTTATAGGTGGAGAAATCTTACTTGCTCTTATAGATTGAGAAATCTTACTTGCTCTTATAGGTTGAGAAATCTTATTTGCTCTTATAGATTGAGAAATCTTACTTGCTCTTATAGGTTTAGAAATCTTATTTGCTCTTATAGAATTGAGAAATCTTACTCGCTCTTATAGAATTGAGAAATCTTACTTGCTCTTATAGAATTGAGAAATCTTACTCACTGTTATAGATTGAGAAATCTTACTCGCTCTTATAGAATTGAGAAATCTTACTCACTGTTACAGATTGAGAAATCTTACTTGCTCTTATAGATTGAGAAATCTTACTTGCTCTTATAGATTGAGAAATCTTACTTGCTCTTATAGATTGAGAAATCTTACTTGCTCTTATAGATTGAGAAATCTTACTTGCTCTTATAGGTGGAGAAATCTTATTTGCTCTTATAGGTGGAGAAATCTTATTTGCTCTTATAGGTGGAGAAATCTTATTTGCTCTTATAGATTGAGAAATCTTACTTGCTCTTATAGGTTGAGAAATCTTATTTGCTCTTATAGGTGGAGAAATCTTACTTGCTCTTATAGGTGGAGAAATCTTACTTGCTCTTATAGATTGAGAAATCTTACTTGCTCTTATAGGTGGAGAAATCTTACTTGCTCTTATAGATTGAGAAATCTTACTTGCTCTTATAGGTGGAGAAATCTTACTTGCTCTTATAGATTGAGAAATCTTACTTGCTCTTATAGGTTGAGAAATCTTATTTGCTCTTATAGATTGAGAAATCTTACTTGCTCTTATAGGTTTAGAAATCTTATTTGCTCTTATAGAATTGAGAAATCTTACTCGCTCTTATAGAATTGAGAAATCTTACTTGCTCTTATAGAATTGAGAAATCTTACTCACTGTTATAGATTGAGAAATCTTACTCGCTCTTATAGAATTGAGAAATCTTACTCACTGTTATAGATTGAGAAATCTTACTCACTCTTATAGATTGAGAAATCTTACTCGCTGTTATAGATGGAGAAATCTTACTCATTCTTATAGATGGAGAAATCTTACTCACTGTTATAGATGGAGAAATCTTACTCACTGTTATAGATGGAGAAATCTTACTCATTCTTTATATACCATAACATATCTTTTCCAGACTAATTTTCATACAAATACCTGAACATAAATACACAGGCAATTAAAAAAATCAACCTCTGATTGACTGGTAAAAATAAACTGGTTGCCACACACTTCTCATGGTATATTTATCTGTTTTTGTCATTATTATGTGTTTGATGTCTAGTTTTATCCAAACATCCTCTCTCTCCACCCCTTTTAAGTTGCATCTGTCAGTTATCTTTGTTATGATCTCACTGATCTGCCATAGAATTGTACTCACAAATATATGAGCAGGAAACGCCAAGGTGAGAATCCTTGAAATAAATACACACATGCATGATTATTTCATGATCATTTTTGCAACAGCTTATGAATGTTTGATGGTGTTGACAGAGATCTTGGCTGGGAAGGTGTTCTTCCAGAACAATGACGTGCTGTGCTTTGAGAACACCATTGAATGGGCAGACATTAACCCCAACACAAAACCGCCCGTGCAGTTTGTACATGACAGTAAAGCTGCAACCACGCGGCCCTGTAAGTAACACACAAACATTTCTTGTTTATAAGACAAAATATAGCAATAAATACAAGAAGCCTTTGCGGTGAAGCTGTGAAACAGATAACTAGATTATTTTAAGAACTTTGTTCATTAGAATGTTAGTCATGTGCTTCATTACTGAATAAAGCTATTCTTGCCTTTCTAAATAATCAGACAGTATGTGTTCTTCTTGTCTTTCTAAATAATCAGACAGTATGTGTTCTTCTTGTCTTTCTAAATAATCAGATGGTATGTGTTCTTCTTGTCTTTCTAAATAATCAGATGGTATGTGTTCTTCTTGTCTTTCTAAATAATCAGACAGTATGAGTTCTTCATGCCTTTCTAAATAATCAGACAGTTCTTCTTGTCTTTCTAAATAATCAGACAGTTCTTCTTGTCTTTCTAAATAATCAGACAGGTCTTCTTGTCTTTCTAAATAATCAAACAGTATGAGTTCTTCTTGCCTTTCTAAATAATCAAACAGTATAAGTTCTTCATGCCTTTCTAAATAATCAGCAATATTTAGGAAGTCTAAATAAAAGTAGCACATTTCTAACCAAACGCATGTCTTTGTTGTTGTTGTAAACTATATCATAAGTTTCAGTTTCTTTCTGAGCAAAATCTCTTCAGACATAGCATGGAGATTAGTTCAGGAATGAAAGAGTTCATGAGAATTTTGTGTTATTCAGTGCTTTGTCTTGTGTTATTATTCCTGTAGAACTTTTCTATGGTTGGTCTTGTGTTATTATTCCTGTAGAACTTTTCTATGGTTGGTCTTGTGTTATTATTCCTGTAGAACTTTTCTATGGTTGGTCTTGTGTTATTATTCCTGTAGAACTTTTCTATGGTTGGTCTTGTGTTATTATTCCTGTAGAACTTTTCTATGGTTGGTCTTGTGTTATTATTCCTGTAGAACTTTTCTATGGTTGGTCTTGTGTTATTATTCCTGTAGAACTTTTCTATGGTTGGTCTTGTGTTATTATTCCTGTAGAACTTTTCTATGGTTGGTCTTGTGTTATTATTCCTGTAGAACTTTTCTATGGTTGGTCTTGTGTTATTATTCCTGTAGAACTTTTCTGTGGTTGGTCTTGTGTTATTATTCCTAAAAAACTTTTCTATGCTAGGTCTTGTGTTATTATTCCTAAAAAACTTTTCTAACAGCATAAGCTTGTTTCAGTTGAAAATTTTGCTAGAATTATCATGACAGAGCTTTGGCCAGTATTCCTCTTTTGTTAGTTAAGATTTGTTCAGTCTTATATGAGCATTCAGTTTTTAAATTTACTATTACGATATTTCAGTCTCTTCTTCTTCCTCAGCTTTCCAGTCCATTAAGGCTCATTGCTGCAGATAAAGTTCGCCTCCATTCCTCTCTATTCCTAGTCGGTGGCACCAGTTTCCTTTATGTCCTCTTCTGTGTTCTTTCCATCTCTGTCTTGATCTACCCCATGGTCTTGTTTCCATCATCCCTTGTGCATACATAATTTTCATTTGTCTGTTCTCTTCCATTCTTTCTACATGCCCCAACCAGCGTAGTCTGTTCAGTTTCAAGACATTTATAATTCATTGGGATTTAAATAAGCTGTTCAGTTCAGTGTTCTTTCTAGCTCTCCATTCTTCTTAGGATCTTGTTCTCAAAGATCTTTAATTATTGTTCAATTTTCTTTGTTGTACTCCATGTTTCTGATCCATACGTGATGGCTGGTTTTGTTACAGTTTTGTAGATTGTTATTGTGGTGTTTTGGGACATTACAGTCTCAGTAAAGAAAATTTCTGTAAAAATCCCTAGTTGAAAATGTGAGACCAGTACGTATATTTAAACTGTGAGACCAGTACTTATGCTTAACTGTGAGACCAGTACGTATGCTTAAACTGTGAGACCAGTATGTATGCTAAACTGTAAGACCAGTCTGTATGTTTAAACTGTGAGACCAGTATGTATGCTGAAACTTTTTGTTTGTTCTCTCAAGGTAATCACAAAATGATTTCAACAAATGGGTCTGTTTTGATCAGCAACATCTTAAACATTACATCAGTGTGCCTTTTTTGTTTCATTTCAAAATTTCCACATAAACAAATAATTGCAGTTTCTGTGGAGGGGTAACATGTGTTTCCAGTTGAAAGATTTATAATTCATGTCTGGCAGAGCCTAACTTGTGAATAACAAACAGGCTGTGTTATTTCTTGCTATATGAACAAAAGACAGTGGACTCTTACATTTTCCTATAGTTTGTGTGTGTGTGTGTGTGCGCGCATGTGCATGCATGTATGCATATTTGTTTGTTTGTTCGATTTTCTCACTGAATTTTGCCTCAAACAGTGAAGGATATCTTCACTTTTCAAAGTCCAGAAGGGTACATTAAAGCTGTTGTCAGTCAGTGCATTAAGAGGAAACAGGATATTCACACAAAAATCACTTCCTTTAATACAGAACAGTGGCTGAGTTTACAAAAGATCAATGACAAACCAGACATTGCTTCTTCAGATGTATAAGAGAATTTCCTAGTCAAAACAGCAGGTTGACCAAGTGGCATAGAACAGAAAAGTAACAGATTTGATTAGAAATGTCATGGATCAGACAATGTGAGATTACCAGCAGTGGCACTTAAATAAAGGACCAGGTTTTGCAGAACAAACAACAACAACAACAAAAACAACAAATTTGTTGAATTTTGATTCTTACATTCAGTTTTCTTTATTCATACATCTCTCTTCAAGGGAGATTTTTGTTTCTTTTGCATCCTTTCCAGTATAATAAAAAATTTTTTAAAAATGAGATGAGGGGCAGCTCTCTCTCTCTCTCTCTCACACACACAGACAGACAGACAGACACACACACACTCACTCACTCACTCACTCACTCACTCACTCACTCACTCACTCACTCACTCACTCACTCACTCACTCACTCACTCACTCACTCACTCACTCACTCACTCACTCACTCACCCACCCACCCACCCACCCACCAGCATTATAGAATCTTTGCAGTATTTGCCATTCATTCTTCCATTCATTTATTTTTTGTTGTTGTATTGTCAGGGATATGTTCACGTTATGTTGTTTTTATTTTATTTTAAAATGATTTATGGGATCATTGACTTGTGCAATTGTTTAAATGTCCCAAAGATCATTTATGTTTCTCTTAAGTCATGTCATGTCATGTCATGTGTCATTTCTTACTGTGTCATGTATTTGCATGCTCAGCCAGTTTTAGTTATTCACTATGCCATGTGAACATCTCTTACTTTGCTTACATTACATCACATGTGATTCACAGTTATGTTTCTATTCAATGATATTCAGGTGGTGAATGTCATGACGAGTGTTTAAATAATATCACTCAGAGGAAGCACTGCTGGGGAGAGGGCCCAGATATGTGTCAGAAACGTAAGTCTTATTTTGTGGTAGATTAGAAACGTAAGTCTTATTTTGTGGTAGATTAGAAACGTAAGTCTTATTTTGTGGTAGATCAGAAACGTAAGTCTTATTTTGTGGTAGATCAGAAACGTAAGTCTTATTTTGTGGTAGATAGAAACGTAAGTCTTATTTTGTGGTAGATCAGAAACGTAAGCCTTATTTTGTGGTAGATCAGAAACGTAAGTCTTATTTTGTGGTAGATCAGAAACGTAAGTCTTATTTTGTGGTAGATCAGAAACGTAAGTCTTATTTTGTGGTAGATCAGAAACGTAAGTCTTATTTTGTGGTAGATCAGAAACGTAAGTCTTATTTTGTGGTAGATCAGAAACGTAAGTCTTATTTTGTGGTAGATTAGAAACGTAAGTCTTATTTTGTGGTAGATTAGAAACGTAAGTCTTATTTTGTGGTAGATTAGAAACGTAAGTCTTATTTTGTGGTAGATTAGAAACGTAAGTCTTATTTTGTAGTAGATTAGAAGTGTAAGTCTTATTTTCTAGTAGATTACACTTGCTGCATACTGTGAAGTATTGCTAGGTTTTATGCATCACAACTGATGGCATCAAGTGTATGTTGTACCATCAGGTTTATGTTGTGCCATCAAGTGTATGTTGTGCCATCAGGTTTATGTTGTGCCATCAAGTGTATGTTGTGCCATCAAGTGTATATTGTACCATCAAGTGTATATTGTACCATCAGGTTTATGTTGTGCCATCGGATGTATGTTGTGCCATCAAGTGTATGTTGTGCCATCAAGTGTATATTGTACCATCAAGTGTATATTGTACCATCAGGTTTATGTTGTGCCATCGGATGTATGTTGTGCCATCAGGTGTATGTTTTGCTATCATGTGTATGTTGTGCCATCAAATTTTTGTTGTGCCATCAAGTGTATGTTGTGCCATCAAATGTATGTTGTGTGGAATACATTGAAGTGGAATTCTGAACTTTTGGATACTATTATAACTGAAGAAGTTTAGAAAGAATGAAGATAAAAATCTGGGAGAGTGATAGTAGATCTAGCAATAGATTAGTAAAGTTGGTGATTCTTTATTAGTCTAGCTAGTCCAGAGCCACTAAAAATGTTTGAAGGTTTTTAGTTTAATGGCAGATAGTCTTTTGGAGGTTGTAGCAAGTTGTCATTGGCTTCTGGGATGTATGTGACTTGTAGCAAGTTGTCATTGGCTTCTGGGATGTATGTGACTGGGAGCACTAATTTTGATGATAGTTATTATAGTAACAATTAGCAAGTGATGAAGTATGTTATCAAAGAAATGGCTGTATTTGTCTTGAAACTATTCTTTAGAAATGCCTGTGTTTTGTCTTGAAATATTCTTTAGACAGAAATGCCTGTGTTTGTCTTGAAACTATTCTTTAGAAAGAAATGCCTGTATTTGTCTTGAAACCATTCTTTAGAAAGAAATGCCTGTATTTGTCTTGAAACTATTCTTTAGAAGGTATGCAAACAATCAGTTACAACACTTGCAGCTTATGGAGCTTGAATGATATCCACAAGATTCATGGTGTCATCAGCCACAGACATTTACCTGTATCTTCTCCTTGATCTGGTGACTTTCATTCCAGGTTGTTTTGCTTGTATTGCTTTATTTTTCTGAGATATTGATCACTGATGCTAAATTGCTGGTAAAACAAATGTTATACAGACCTGGCATAGTTTCAGTATGTTTATAGTTTAAATGACAATCTGTTTAAAGTTAGTGTGTATTGTTTTTTTATACCATTGAAAGTTTAATACATTTCTTGGTACTAGGAAATTCAGAGAGATTCTTGGTGGGTAAGGGGAAGGTTTTGATTGGAAAAGTCTGAACATATAAATGATGGAAGGTTTTGATTGGAAAAGTCTGAACATATAAATGATGGAAGGTTTTGATTGGAAAAGTCTGAACATAAATAATGGAAGGTTTTGAATGGCAAAGTCTGAGCATATAAATAATGGAAGGTTTTGATTGGCAAAGTCTGAGCATATAAATAATGGAAGGTTTTGATTGGCAAAGTCTGAGCATATAAATGATGGAAGGTTTTGAATGGCAAAGTCTGAGCATATAAATGATGGAAGGTTTTGATTGGCAAAGTCAGAGCATATAAATGATGGAAGGTTTTGATTGGCAAAGTCTGAGCATATAAATGATGGAAGGTTTTGAATGGCAAAGTCTGAGCATATAAATGATGGAAGGTTTTGATTGGCAAAGTCTGAGCATATAAATGATAGAAGGTTTTGAATGGCAAAGTCTGAGTATATAAATGATGGAAAGTTTTGATTGGCAAAGTTTGAGCATATAAATGATGGAAAGTTTTGAATGGCAAAATCTGAGCATATAAATGATGGAAGGTTTTGAATGGCAAAGTCTGAGCATATAAATGATGGAAGGTTTTGAATGGCAAAGTCTGAGCATATAAATGATGGAAGGTTTTGAATGGCAAAATCTGAGCATATAAATGATGGAAGGTTTTGAATGGCAAAGTCTGAGCATATAAATGATGGAAGGTTTTGAATGGCAAAGTCTGAGCATATAAATGATGGAAGGTTTTGAATGGCAAAGTCTGAGCATATAAATGATGGAAGGTTTTGAATGGCAAAGTCTGAGCATATAAATGATGGAAGGTTTTGAATGGCAAAGTCTGAGCATATAAATGATGGAAGGTTTTGATTGGCAAAGTCTGAGCATATAAATGATGGAAGGTTCATGCAGGTTTCTAGGGGAAAAGATACTTTGTTGTTCACACATGGAGAATATGACATAGAATTTGATAATGAAGGTAAAACTTAAATGGAGTTACCATGTAAAAAGGTAAGTGTAAGTCATTAAGATGTCACTCACATAAATGTGTTGCTTCATATATTGTTGATGTAAGTAGCTGAATGACTGATATTCTTCATGTATTGTTGATGTAAATAGCTGAATGTCTGATATGCTTCATGTATTGTTGATGTAAGTAGCTGAATGTTTGATATGCTTCATGTATTGTTGATGTAAGTAGCGGAATGACTGAGATGCTTCCTGTATTGTTGATGTAAGTAGCTGAATGACTGATATGCTTCCTGTATTGTTGATGTAAGTAGCGGAATGACTGAGATGCTTCCTGTATTGTTGATGTAAGTAGCTGAATGACTGATATGCTTCCTGTATTGTTGATGTAAGTAGCGGAATGACTGAGATGCTTCCTGTATTGTTGATGTAAGTAGCTGAATGACTGATATGCTTCATGTATTATTCAGTTCCTTCTGATACATGATAAGAATATTTGGACTGCAGAATTCCTGAACTTTATAGACTTTTAAAAGGCATTTGATAGCATACACAGAGATTCATTGTGGAGAATTTTAAGACTATATGGAATACCATCTAAAAATGTCAGCATCATTAGAGATCTCTACAATGGATATGTTTGTGCAGAAAACACAGAAAAAGGATTGAGCAAATGGTTTCAGATTGAAACTTGTGTGAAACAAGGATGTATATTATCTCCCTTGCTTTTTGGAATTGCTGTAAACTTCATAATGAAAAAATGCTGCACAGGTAAAACCGGCATTGATTGGGTACATGGGACCCAAATAGAAGATCTTGATTTTGCTGATGACATAACTCTTATCAAAGGCCTTGTGAAATCAACGCAGAAAAAAACAAATTCCCTGTCTTCCTTGGCTAACAAAATAGGTCTTGTAATTAACAAGGACAAAACAAAAATAATGAAATTTCTCATTAATCAAGAAGGGAAATATATGTAGAAGGAACAGCTGTTAATGAAGTAAACCAATTTGCATACCTTGGCAGCTACATAGACCAGGATGGTGACACCAGGAAGGAAGTTAGAATTAGAATTGCAAAAGCAGCATTATCTTTAAAAAATCTTGAGAACATATGGCATTCAAAAGTTATAAGCACAAAAACCAAGTTAAGATTATTCAATTCAAATGTGATATCCACTCTCATTTATGCATGCGGATGCTGGAAATCAACTAAAGAAATAGACAAGAAATTAAAGAAATTAGACTCTTTTGAAAACTAATGCCTAAGGAAAATACTTGGTATAAAGTGGAATGAATTTAAGAACAACACAGAGATAAGACAGATGAGCAAACAACAATCTGATCAGAAAAAGAAGATGGAGATATGTAAGCCATGTGATGAGAAAAAAACTATCAGAGAATATCAAAACAAGCTATAAAGTGGAGCACAACAGACAGAAGAAAAAGAGGTAGACTGCGTTAAACTCTAAAAAGGACATTGTTAAGAGAAGCCAGTTTAGTGGCCGTAACATCCCGTGATGAATCTGAAAGACTCACAGAGAACAGGAAAACTTGGCAAACAGCTATGCAAGCCCTATGTGACGTTTAACGGCACAAGAAGGATGTAAGATGTAAGAAGAATTCCTTAGAGCAGAAGATAGTGATGTGACTTAGATATAATATAAATTTTTCTAACAAGAAGTGATGAGACATTCACACATGAGATAGAAAGAGCAAGGTGTTGTATGGTTAAACTTTCAGAAATAGTAGTCGAAAGTGCTTTGTGTGCTATTTTTAGTTGTGATATGGTGTTTTTTCTTCACAGTGAATTATGGGAATGTGTGTCATTCAAACTGTGTTGGCAGATGTTACGGAAGTAAACCATATGAATGCTGTCATCAAGAATGTGCTGGAGGATGTACTGGTCCAAAGAAAACTGATTGTTTTGTAAGTCCTTGTCCCATCAGATAAAACATCAGTTATTGTCCCATCAGATAAAACATCAGTTATGTGAACAAGTATTGTTTTGTAAGTTATTGTCCTATCATATAAAACATCATTTATTGTCCTATCAGATAAAACATCAATTATGTGAACAATGATTGTTTTATAAGTCCTTGTCTCATCAAATAAAATATCAGTTATGTGAAAAATGATTGTTTTGTGGGTCTTTGTCCTGACAGATTAAACATCAGTTATGTGAACAATGATTATTTTGTAGGTCCTTGTTCCATCAAGATCTTAATATTGAAGAAGGCAGGCTAGTAAAGAGGATTAAGCAAAGAAAACTTAAATATTTTGGACACATTAAACGTCATGATAATCTAGAGAAGACTATAGGAAGGATACACAATGGGAAAAAGAAAGAGAGGAAGACCAAGGTGAAGATGGCTACAAGACATCATTGATGATCTGCAAATGGGTGCATCAGCAGCAGGTCATCTTGCTCACAACCAAGAGGCCTATAGGAGTGCTTTTAGGGAGGCAAAGTTCTGCAAGGGGCATGCAAATGAATGAATGAATGTTCTATCAAATAAAATAACAGTTATGTGAACAATGGTTGTTTTGTAGGTCCTTGTCCCATCAAATAAAACATCAGTTATTTGAACAATTCAGACTCATTTCCAGTTCAGAAAACAATTGAAATTCTTTAATCATTCCTTAATTAATATTTAGGAATCATTGCAGAACATTTGACATGGATTTAGATGATGTGATTGATTACATTGATATGTGGCATAATTTATGTTAATTAAAGATAGAGCAGAAAGCAAGAAACATGATACGAGATGTAGAGAACTTTCTACAGGTCTGAAATTTTCTTTCAGAAATGTGAAAAAATAACATTGAATATGTAGGTTTTCATTGTGTATGATGTGCAGCTTCACCAAGAGTTTGAAATAACTTGATGTTGTGAACATTTGGAACAATTATTTTTAGAAACTTTGAAATCATTTTTAAAATGTAGAATCTGAATGATAAGTATAATCTTCATCAGTAATAGGGACTGAGTAGTACACGTACAACTTTCATATCTGCATTGTTTTTGTTGTATCCTTCCTTCAGCAATGATGAACTTACATTTATTAGATTTATTTGTTGTGATTGCTTTTTACTTTAAGATGTTCTACATTTGTGTACAAAGCAGATTTTTTTTAAAAAGCTGTAGCATTCATTATATACTGTTCAAAAAAAGAAACGCAACACATATGATGTTGCTATTTGAACTGAAGTTTGCTGATTAGACAAGAGCAAATTGCCTGAAACGTTCACTTGGACATCAGCTTCACGTGCTGACCTGAATTGTACTCAGCAGATGATTCATGAGCACAGAAAAGCGACACTAGTCAAAACAGCATTTTTGACAATAACTCATGACAGCTTCACGAGAATCCCATGAAACTTACTGAATACAAAACTCACTGACCATGTTATTGAATGGCTATAAAAGACTGATGCTCCTTGAATCAATTCATGTGAAAATTCAATGTACAAGTATTGCTTATCTCACTACGGAACAATGATTCATCATCATTGGATGTTTACAGACTGGACAGTCACAAAATGTAGTGGTTAGACAATTTAATATGGTTAGAAGCACCATTAGTCACCTTTGGAGACGATTTCAAGAAACTGGCTCAGTTGCAGACCAACCGCGCAGTGGAAGACCCATAGTCACAACTCCTACCGAAGACCGCTTTATACGGCTGCGTCAGCTCAGGAATCAGTTTGCATCTGCATTCTCAGTAGTCCAGTCAATGACAGCAGCTTGTCGAATTTCATATAAAATGGTCAAGAACTGGCTACATGATGCTGATGTTGGGCTAGAAGACCTTCCAGAGGTCCTGTTCTTATGGAATGACATCACCAGAACTGACTGCAGTGGGCAAAACAGCATCATCAATGGACCACTGCGAATGATTGGAGAAGGGTTTGGTTTAGTGATGAATCATTCTTTCTACTCCAGCGACACGATAGACGGAGAAGAGTTTACCATAATCGCTACGTCCAGAGCTGTGTGGATGAGGCTCCTCCACATGGTAGTGGAGGTGTATTGGTGTGGGGGACAATCAACTTCATGAGAAGAAGTGACCTGGTGCAAATTGAAGGACGCCTGAATGCTCAATGATACTTCACTGAAATTCTTCGTCCTCACGTCCTTCTACTTCTGGCTGCACCAGGGTTGGTTTTTCAGCAGAATAACACTCAACCTCATGTGGCACAACTCACCACCCAGTTCCTTGCTGACAGCAACATCTAAACCATTCTGTGGCCACCAGTGTCATCAGACATGAACCCAATAGAACACTTATGGGATGAACTAAACAGACATGTCCACCAGCGAGACGTGGTGCCAACCAATCTCCGACAGTTGCCTCTTGCACTGCAAGGAGAGTGGGCAGCCATCCTACAACAACAGATCCAGTGGCTAATCAGACCCATGTCAAGGAGATGTTGTTCTCTGATACAGGCCAGAGGAGGCCATACACCTTACTGAAATGAAGGCCTCAGTCACAAAGAGTAAAAGTCCAAATTTAATGAACATCATTTCATTGTTAAAGTCTTTAAAGTTTCTTCATGCCAAGATTGAAACATTAATTTCATAAAATAAAATTTTGATACAAGTTTGAAATTTGGTGTCCATTACGACTAGTGTTGCGTTTCTTTTTTTGAACAGTATATTTTCAATGTAGTAATTATTTGTCCAGTTTCATCCTTAAGTTTTAGAGTTTGTTTCAGCTTTCATTGTTTCATTCCAGGCCTGTAGAACCTTCAAAGATGACAATGGTTGTGAGCCATCTTGCCCAAAGGAAAAAGTCTATGATAAAGAGAAAATGATAATTGTTCCAAACCAAAATCCAAAATATGCTTTTGGCTCTCTTTGTGTGAAAGAATGTCCAGGTAGATTGCTTCATTAGCTGTCTCAGTGTTTGTGTAGAGAAAGTCTCTGTCAGTGTTTGTGTTTGTGTAGAGAAAGTCTCTGTCAGTGTTTGTGTTTGTGTGGAGAAAGTCCCTGTCAGTGTTTGTGTTTGTGTAGAGAAAGTCTCTGTCACTGTTTATGTTTGTGAAGTGAAATTGAAGATAATTTTTTTTCTGATGCATGGTTTTGATTGATTCAAGTGACGTCACTTACGTTTTTGTGCTTCACTGACTGATTGTGTTTTACAATCTTGTTTGTGTGGGGTTTTGTTTTTTGTTTAATGTTTTCCTGCCAGAAGATATATGGCTGCAGACTGAATTGATGATATCAATTTCAATGTTGTCATTGGAGTTTAAGACCTGTAATGGCTATGTCAAAAATGACATGTCCAGACCTGAGAGCCACAGTAGGTCAAGATCCATCTGTATACTGCTTCTGTGGTCCTCTGGTCAGACTAGCATGGTAGGAGACTTCTGTGGTCCTCTGGTCAGACTAGCATGGTAGGAGAGTTCTGTGGTCCTCTAGTCTGACTAGCATGGTAGGAGAGTTCTGTGGTCCTCTAGTCTGACTAGCATGATAAGAGTGATCCTCTAGTCTGACTAGCATGGTAAGGATCAGTAATATCCCTACAGATCATACCTGCCGCAGTGTGATTGATACTCTGGGAAGTAAGGATCACCACTTGAGCACTCTGAATGGATGCTTTGTTATAAAATGCTTCAGCACCAAATGCCAGGAGCTGTTGAAAGATTCTCTAATGTCAGCAGAGCTAATGGAATCTCTGATTGAATTAGTTAATGGAGTGTTTCTCCTTTATGTTTCATCTGTTAGCAGTAACATTCATCATCATCAGGTGTCGTGCCAACTGGTGTTGGCTATTATACTTCTCCAGAGTACACGATCCTTCATGCAGGTCATCAGCTCAATTGGTGATCTCCTCTCACACCATCCCGTCAGACTGTCCAGTATCATTTCTCTTAGTCTTCCTCTTGATCTTCTTCCTTCTATTTTTCCTGTTGTTATAATATTTTCAATGCCCCCTCTTATTATTGCATGTCGTATGAAAGTACATTGTCTCTCTCTTATTTTTTTACAAGGTTTTTTGTCTCTCCAGCTCTTCTCATACATTCTTCATTAGTTATTTTTGTTGTCCAGGGGATTCGCAACATTCTCCTAATAAACCACATTTCTGCTGCTTCCAATGATTTTTTGTGCAGACCTGCCTATTGTCCATGATTCACTTCCATATAACAAGATAGGTTCAATATAGCATTTTCGGACTCATTTTCTAACATTCATTGATAAGGATGTGTTGGATAATATGTTTCTCATTCTCTGAAATGCAGTCTCTGCTTGGCCTATTCTGTTCCTAATTTGTGTTCTGCATTTCCCATCTGAAGTTATTACTACTCCAGGGTATTTGAATTTCTGCACCTGCTTTAGAATAGTTCCATTTAATTTTATACTGCATGCTGGTGGATTCTGTTTTTTAGATATAACCATAGTCTCTGTCTTTTTTATGTTCAAAGTAAGGCCTTTCTGTTCACTTTCTCTGGCAACTTTATCCAAAAGATTTTGCAGGTCTTGTTGGTTCTCAGCTATCAGTACTGTGTCGTCAGCATACCAAAGGTTGTTAATATTGTATCCTCAAATTATGCCTGATTCTGTGATGATCGTTCTTAGAATATTCTTGCTGTACAGAGAAAAAAAGATCTGGAGATAGTACGCATCCTTGTCCATTGCTATGTTAATTCACCATCTTTCTGTTACTGATAGAGGTCACAGCATCATTTGAGCATTTGTCCTAAACCAACTCACTTTATATAAGCTGCAAAGTTAATGTTGTGATTTTCTGATAGCATTTTGTAGTTTGTCATATGACATTTTAACAGTTTATGAGCTGATTTCTTTAGATGATCAAAATGTTATGTAGCATATCTGCAGTGTGTTAGTTCTCCTGTAACTTTGTTTTCTTGTGTAGGCTTCCTTCTCCAAGATCTCGGTGCATGTGTCCGTCAGTGTTCTGAAGGCAAGCACTCCGTTGACCAGAGAACATGTCAGCCATGCAATGGACCCTGCCCAAAAAGTCAGTTTTCTTATCTTTTTGTTTAGTTTTGAGTTCATGTTGAAAGTGAGATTCAGTGAGTGCAGGATAGTAATCTAGTTCTTCTTGTGCTGGGTTCTTCCCCCTTGATGTTTTATCTTATCTTAGAGAAGCTGTCTTTTACAATAGATAATATTTGGCTGCAAGAGTGTACAGTGTAATCTGTCAGTGTATTAATGAAAAACAGGAGAGTAATAATTAATATTTTTGGAGCTGTGTCAGATTTAAGAGCAGATGAGGAGAAAAAAGTCACTTTCTGTTGTATATGAAAATGTAAATACTGCAATTAAAATTGTAGCCATAAGATAATATTACATTCTAAACTGTAGCCACATGATATCTTCTATGATGGAAACTAAATGCACAAAAAAAAAAAAAGTATCTTCTGTGATGGGAACTACAGTGATACCTTGAAATCTGAATGCCCCAGAACTCAAACAACTTGGAATCTGAACAAAAATTTCAAGCAAATTTTGACTCGGAATCCGAATGGCCAGCACATTTTTCACATGTAATTGTGCGTACGTTTCCCCAGCATTCAGGCCACCCAAACGCTTTGTCATTCTGCCCATTGTCGGAAGTTGTAGTGAAAGCATCTCGCTAATTATATGCTTTTGTGCTTGTTTTGTGTTATTTTTTAAAATATAATAACAACTTAGTGTATACAGCACGGGTCCTAAAAAGTGTAGTGAGGAAAATAAGAGTAAGAAAGCAGTAGGAAAGCTGTTAGAGCTACAACTGAAGTTAAGAAAGATCTTGTCGCTAAGCATGAAAGTGGTACACATATGGCTGATCTCGCTGCTATGTTCAGAATGCCTAAATCGACTGTTTGTATGCTTTTGAAAAATAATGGAGCTATCAAAACAGCTGATGTGGCGAAAGACGTTATGACACTGACCTCTAGGAGATTGAAAAGTATGGAAGAGATGGAAAAACTCCTCTTATTTTGGATTAATGAAAAATGGGTGGCTGGTGATGTGATTTCTGGGGCGGTAATTTGTGAGAAAGTCAAGGTCCTCCACGATGATTTAGTGAAAGGCATGCCTGATAAAATCGGAAAAAAGTAGGAGCAGCTTTATTACTTAACGATTACAAAGTTGTGACGTTTTGGCGTGAGCCTTAATCATGCAAAAATATACAGGACGAAGAAATAGAGAGAGGAGATAAGTATAGATTCACATGAATACTGTTAAAAAAAAAAAAAATTTTTTTTTAAAGGAGTACTTAGCTGTAAATTGCAAGGTGTGGCTTGTCCGGCAGTGTGTGTCAGGAATGGATCTGGTAGGACGTGGAAATTGTTTAAATAGAGACCTGTGACATGTGGTCGGTGGGTTGTAACTGGGGGTGGTGGATGGGGAACCGGGGAGGGGAGAGAGAGTGACGCACTACTGGCCTAGCTAGGAGAAATTGAAACAGGTGATTGGGGAAGAGGGGTTGCAGAGAAGAGGGGTTGCAGAGAAAATAGCGGGGTTGCAGAGTGATGCTGTGAGGAAGTTTGAAAAGTAAGAAGGGGTGGATTTAGTGGAGAGGTACTATAATGATTGAAGAAGATGATGTTACATGTAACTAAACAGCGAGTTTAACCTATGTGGTTCCAGCGTCCCATAATTTTGAATGCAGCGGTTCTCAAGTGCCAGGCGGCTTGTGTCATCTGCGTGACATTGTTTAATGGCTGTTACCAGAAAATCAGATTTGCCTCTGTGGTTGGGGCCATTGAAATGATTTGGGACTGGTTTCGAAGCATGCTGGGCGATGTCGTACAGATGTTTTTGCATGCGGTCCCCTAATCTGAGGCCAGTCTCACCGATATATGTTATCCTGCATCTTTTGCAAACGATGACATATATCACATTACGGGACTCACATGTGAATCCCTCATGAAGAGTGAGGATAGTTTTGGGAAAGATGATTGTTTTCGTTTCCCAAACTACAAGGCAGGTAACACAGCGGGGGCGGTTACATTTTCTGGTGCCAACATATGTAAGGCTCTGCTTCAAGTGGCTGTGGATGAGGATGTCATTAAGGTTTGGCTTACGTTTGTATGCCAGTAGGGGTGGATCAGAGAAAATGTCACGAGTGTCGGAGTCGAGTTGGATTATCGGCAGATGACGATAAAGAATTTTCTTAACCATCTGACCGTGCGGGTGGAAAGGCAGTACTAACTTAACTCTGTCAGATGGAGTAACAGGCTTTTTCCTGAATACTTTTTTGTGGCTCACTAGTTGGATACAGTTGAAGGCTTTACGAAGGACCCTTTCTGGGTAGTGGCGATGACGGAAAAATTCTAATAACTTGTTGGACTGATCTATAAAGTCCAAATTATCCTGACATATGCGGCAAAGACGAAGGAGTTGGGAATATGGGATGGAGTTCTTACAGGCCTCAGGATTGGTGCTCAAAAGGAGGAGTCTAAAGCCAGTAGAGGGGTGATGTTTAAAGAAAGGACTAGGATCCACAGTGTTGTTATGCATGGAGAGGCTGGCAGTTCTGATTCAGAAGCAGCAGAAAAGTTTTTAAAGGAAGTTGTGAACAGTGAGGGCTATGTTTGGAACCAAGTGTTCAGTTGTGGTGAAACAGGCCTCCATTGGAAAAAAGATGCCCAGGCTAACGTATATCACAAAGGAAGGAAAGTCTGTACCAGGCCATAAGCCAATGAAAGACCACCTTACTCTCTTGCTGTGTGGTAATGTTAGTGAGGACTGCAAGATCAAATCTCTTCTTGTGTACCATTCAGAGAATCCAAGAGTCTTTAAGAATAACAACATCATTAAAGAGCAAACTTAATGTTATGTGGAAATAGAATGTGAAAGCACAGGTTACCAGGCAGTTCTTCACTGAACGGATACAGGAGGAGTTTGCTCCTTTAGTAAAGGCTCGTCTGCAGTAGAAAAATCTCCCGGTGAAAGCTCTTCTTGTCCTGACGGTACTCCTGCCGCATCCTGCAGGCTCAGAAGATGATTTGGTGGACGAATATAGCTTCATCAAGATAAAATATTTGGCCCCCATACCGCTCCTGTTATCCAGCCCATGGACCAGCGGGTGATCTCGGACTTCCACAGATTGTACACCGAGGCCAGTGACTCACCTTACAACAATAATCTCGTTCCTGCAGCTTCCGCCTGCGCCATCATCATTCCTTTTTAGGATAAATACAGCTTTTTATATTTGTAATTTCATTAATTTACATTGTTATTCAAATATTATTATTATTTGCTGCAATTATTTACTGTTAAAATCATTTTGAAAATTCCAGTTCGTGGTACCCAGGAATGGATTCATCCAGTTTCTATTATTTTAAAGGGGAAAAATTGTCTTGGAACTCGAACAGGGTTTTGGAACGGATTAAATTTGGATTCCAGGGTATCAGTGTAAATGCAAAAAAATAGTATCTTCTATGATGGGAACTAAATGAAAAAAAAAACAAACCATTCTGAACTAGACTTTCAGCATGGATGTGCATTTTGTGTAAGTGGAAGTTTGGCTGCGAGCCTGATGTTCTGTGAGAACACTTGGAGAAGTTGTTGGTTGCTAGCCTGATGTTCTGTCAGAACACTTGGAGAGGTTGTTGGTTGCTAGCCTGATGTTCTGTCAGAACACTTGGAGAGGTTGTTGGCTGCTAGCCTGATGTTCTGTCAGAACACTTGGAGAAGTTGTTGGCTGCTAGCCTGATGTTCTGTCAGAACACTTGGAGAGGTTGTTGGTTGCTAGCCTGATGTTCTGTCAGAACACTTGGAAGGAAAAGAATGCTGGGCAAATAATAAAAAACTATGAAATAAATATTAGTATATTTTAAACAGTTCAGTCTAGTGCATGAGGAGATAAATGTAATATAAAACTATTTTTCATGAGAAAATCTTGATAAAGCAAACAAAATGATAGTGAATGCAGCAGTATGAGTAACATGAAGAGGGAATTGGATCACATTGTACCATTAGACCCAACATGGAAACTAGGGAAAAACTGATGTTTAAATTTTTGTGTCCACTTGTTTCCCTTTAGAAGTTTAACTTTTAAGTGACCCGGAGTTTGAAATCTAACTTGTATGCTAGTGCAGTGGTTCTCAAGTATTTTCTGGCCGTAGACCACTTCTCCAGCCTGAGAACATTTGTGGGGCCCTCATTAGCAAAAGCTAATAGAATGTTATAATCGAGCCAGTTCAGTTGCTGGTCCACGGACTCCCAAAAATCCTTTCGTGACACCTTGGGGCTCACTTACCCTGATTAAGAACCACTGAGCTAGTGTCTGTTCAGTGATCTTTTACACAGTTTAAGTTATTGTTACATTTCATCAATTATCTAGTGTCTGTTCAGTTTACACAGTTTATTTGTTACATTTCATAAATGATTTAGTGTCTGTTCAGTGATCAGTTACACTTTTTTTTTTTAATATTACATGTTTCACATGGTGTTATACAGAGTGTTTGAAAATTGTGCATCTTCTTACATCCTTCCTAACCTGTTGAACATCACATAGATAAAATGGAGGCAACTGCAGTAAAACTGGTTCAGATAATAAAAGTAGATAGAGGTGTATGGTGTAGTTTTACAAGGTGGCAGAGGGAGTGAGTCAAGTGAGAAAAAACAAATAGAAAGTATGAGAATGAGATAAAAATGTATAAATGAAAAACATACAACATCCGATATTTCAGTGTGAGCCTTTTTCGAGGATTACATACACAAACGAGACAAAAAACTAAATGAAAAAACTTATTTTAATGTGACCATTAGATTAGGGGACCGCATGCAAAATCATCTGTATGACATTGCCCAGCATGCTTTGAAACCCCAAATCATTTCAATGGCTCCAACCACAGAGGCAAATCTGATTTTCTGGTAACAGCCATCAAACAATGTCACGCAGATGACACAAGCCGCCTGGTGCTTGAGAACCGCTGCATTCAAATTTATGGGATGCTGGAGCCACATGGGTTAAACTCGCTGTTTAGCTACACTTAACATTCACTTAATCATTATAGTACCTCTCCAATAAGCTCCACCCCTTCTTACTTTTCAAACCTCCTCACATCATCACTTTGCAACCCCTCTTCCCCAATCATCTGTTTCAACTTCTCCTGGCTAGGTCAACATTGTATCACTCTCTCTCCCCTCCCTGGTTCCCCATCCACCACCCCCAGTTACAACCCACTGACCACATATCACAGTCTCCCTACTAAATCCATTCCTGACATACACCGCCAGACAAGTCACATCTTACAATTTACAGCTAAGTACTCTTTAAAAAATTTTTTTTTTCTTTTTAATAGTATTCATGTGAATCTATACTTTATCTCCTCTCTCTGTTTCTTCGTCCTGTATGTTTTTGTATGATTAAGGCTCACACCGAAACATCACAACTTTGTGGTTGTTAAGTAATAAAGCTGTTCCTACATTTTTCCTAGTTTATACATTCTGGTATCACAGCTTAACGCAGTGCTTCATGTATAGTTATATACCCCCACCCTTTTTGTGATAGGGTCTTGTCCTATTCACCAGTTTCACATTTTCTCACTGCAGGTGTTTATGTTCTTAATTCATTATCTCTCCCCCCCCCCAACACCTGCTGTTTCTAATGCCCTTCCCCCACCTGTTTCCTTCCCTCTCTCCGCCTCTTCTTTATGACTGGCTTTATCGGCTTATCCTTTGTGTGGCCCCGTGTGGTCTCTTTGTCTCGTCTAGTGGACACACATTTCTGTGGTTCCCTACTTTTGGAGGATGTCACATTAAAATAAGTTTTTTCATTTGGTTGTTTGTCTTGTTTGTGTATGTAATCCTCAAAAAAGGCTCACGCCAAACTATCAGATGTTGTATGTTTTTCATTTATACATTCTCATCTCATTCTCATACTTTCTGTTTGTTTTTTCTCACTTGACTCACTCCTTCTGCACCTTGTAAAACTGCACCATACACCTATCCTCCTGAACATCTCATAGGCCTCACTTGGTAGTTTGCCAGGTTTTCCTGTTTTCAGTGAGCTTTTCAACCTGATCAAGGGATTTTATGCCTACTAAATTGGCATATCTTGACAATATCCTCTTTTATTCAGTCTGTTGTGTCTCATTTGATAGCTTGTTTTGGGATTCTCTTTACAGACAAATATTCGTATTTTTAGTTGGTCGTAGTACTCAATTGAAGTCAAGTACTGTGTAAATCCACAGTTTGTGAGTTGTTGAATAGCCACGTACATTTTTTATAGGCACCATAAAAGTTGATATTTCTTGAACATACAGAATTTTAATTTTCATTATCATATACTAAATAAAGAGAGAAAACATTTGTTCACAGTAAGATAAAAATTAAATTATCATCTACATTTTCCTACAAAAATTACTACACATTTGAAAGATATGTTTTTTTTTAAAATTCCAATGTTCATGTTTTGTGGAAGGCATGTTTAAAACCAAATTCATATTATTGTAAAAAAAAAAATTGTCTATCTCTCAGTTTTTAAAACATGAACATTATAATTGTGTTTGTTGTTCATGAAATATGACTTTTTAAAGTGTGCACATATAATTTTGAAGTGTCCTTTATGTGATATTTTGCACATTTTTTTATGTTACTGTTATGTCTATAGTTTTATCACATATATCTTTGTCTCCACAATCACATTTTATGGTATTAGTTACACATGTTTTTAGGTACTTGTACCACCTCTTGGTAATATTTTACACATTGTAATGATTTGTTCTGTTGTTTAGCATATGTTACACTTTTATGTTATTATGTTTAGTCTGCTTTCTTGATGTCATTTTTAGCTTGTTACACTTTCAGGTTATTATCTGTAGCCTGTTTCACTTTCATGTTACCATTTATGTTCTGTTACACTTTCAAATTATCTGTGGTCTGTTACACTTTTGTGTTATCGTCCATGGTCTGTTACACTTTCAGGTTATGATAACATTGCATAATATATTGCACATTCTTTCTGTAACACAAGTGAACAAACATGCTGTTTGTTCCCTGCCATCACATTTGTTCTGGCTATATATTCTTTTATCTTTGTTAAAATGTATGTTGAACACAGAGGCGGAGCTTTTTGATGAGCTTACACCTGTGCACTGTGTTTTTTACATACTGCCGAGCTGAATATTTTGGCTGAAAAGTGTATCTACCCATACAGCTTCTACACATTTTTATTCTATGCTTCCTTGCAAGTGTACAAGTTTGGAGCTCTTGTAGATTCAGAGCTAGCTTGTGTGTCTTTTTTTTCTTCTTCTTCATTCTCAGTTGCTTCTTCCAGCTCAGATAAAATTACTTTAATCTCGAGAGTTATTTGTTTACCATGGAGGTTTTCATGAAGTGTAGCTGGTGTGATGTATGGCTGAAGTTGTACAGTTATGAACCTATTTGTGCTGTCCTTGTTTAATGTCTGTTTAGTAGTTAGGCCACATGATGTGATGTATGGCTGAAGTTGTACAGTTATGAACCTATTTGTGCTGTCCTTGTTTAATGTCTGTTTAGTAGTTAGGCCACATGGTGTGATGTATGGCTGAAGTTGTACAGTTATGAACCTATTTATGCTGTCCTTGTTTAATGTCTGTTGAAGTAGTTAGGCAGCAAGAAAGCTTGTACAGCTTGGTCTGAGATGAGTTTCTGGACAGTGTGTTGTAGGATGTGATCTTGAACTAGCAAAAGTTTCAGATAATGATAAGAAGTCATAGGCTGGCACAGATATCCTGGATACTGTCTTCTCTCCCTTGAAGAGTGTAAAGAGTTGATTATAACTGTCTTCTCTCCCTTGAAGAGTATAAAGAGTTGATCATAACTGTCTTCTCTCCCTTGAAGAGTTTAAAGAATTGATTATAACTGTCTTCTCTCCCTTGAAGAGTGTAAAGAGTTGATTATAACTGTCTTATCTCCCTTGAAGAGTGTAAAAAGTTGATTATAACTGTCTTCTCTCCTCTGAAGAGTGTAAAGAGTTTATTATAAACTACATAATCTGCTATGCCTGCCATCATTGTTATCTTTGTTTCAATTATCAAAGGACATCTTTCAGAATAATTGTTCTTTATCATCCTGTGTTGTATTTTTAGATTTCTGTCATGCATAATGACTTTTCTTTTAACATAGCAAAAATACTTAATTGTGATGATGTATTTTTGTGAGAAATTATTTCAACATGACATGTCAGCAATGTTATTTAATATTGGCTATGACCCATTTTCCATGATCAAGGAAGCATAATTAGGTATTAGTCCATTGGTCATTTCAAATTTTTCATGTTGTTAATTTCAGGAATTTGTTTTCTGTTTTTAACCTATAATTATTTTTTCTTTCTTTCTCTCCCTCATACCCCCTTTTCACGGGCCCTAAATCAAACCCCCATACATACACATACAAACCTCTCCACATCACGTATGTCTTTGGTATTTTATTTTTCATTCCCACTTTTGATACGGCCTCGTGGAAATGAAATGCATTAATAAACCATATAAATGGTTTTATAAACATGCAACAAACCACCTGAAATGGAAAATGAAAATTAGTTTGCGATGGTAACAATGCGGTAGACTACGTGAGCTCAGAAAATATTCACCAGTTTCAAGACTGTACGTTAGTGCAGGGTAATCTGAAAATTATCAGAGCAACGTTCGAAAGGTGAGTGTAGTTCAGCAGTCTGCAGTCATTTGGTTTCATACCAAGAGATGTTTCATATTGATCAAACTAATTTGAAAATTTCTCTGTAAATGTTTATTGGAGACAGAAAAGTGCTGTTTACATTTATGTAGAAACAGTTTTGTACATGGGCAACAGAGTCATACCTGTTTTTATATCAGATATGGAGTTATTTACAGTATTCTGAATTGGTGCTTAAGTATGTATACATAATATCTAGCTTAAATAATGTCAATTTATTTCAAAGAAATAGAAAAAATAATTCTTTGAGAATGTTTTAAAACTTATACTCCAAATGATAACATTGGAACATTTGAAAATTTAAAATGAAAATCTCTTGGTAATACATGATTGCTGACTGCTGGCTAAGTTATCTACAACTACTAGAAGACTAGAGAGCATTTGATTTGGAATGCTTGCCATTGTATTGAGATGATCTGTCTGAATGACATTGTGATATTCTTTGTCATAACTGAACAGTGTCTTGAGCCCATTGAGTTGTGCACTATGTATATAGTCCATTAAGTCATGCACTATGTATATCGTCTGTTATGTGTTGCTTAGTAGCAGTCTTGTTTGTTTATTTTGTTGATGGTTTTTTTTCAACTTGACAATAGCCCTCTCCTGTGTTATTGTAGCATTGCCTGTGAATGGCACAGGAAATACAGACATAATGTTCATACGTTGCTCACATAATTGGTAAAAAGAATGACCGATCTTGCACTAAAGTTGTGGGATGCAAACATAACTTCCAGTCTGAAGGAAGCTGTGAACTTTAGCTCAAGTGTTGGATCATTTTCTTGTTATAAGAAAATTGTGCATGTTTTGGAGTAGGAAGAAAGTGATAATTTTTGTGATGTTTAACACATTGACAGAATAGATAGTGTACTACATTAGTTTATATGCCTGCGTACATTCAGTATCAGTTATTTTAAAACACTAAGAGTTCATGCTCCAGAATATCCATAACAACTGTCCAGGTGTCAGTATTTCCCATGTTCTGTACAAGAGTCAGTGGAATTTTATGTGTTTGTTTTCTCAAAGAATTACAAGGAAGCAGGAGTGTTGTAGAAGCACAGCTTAGTTCAAGAGTGAAATAGCTGTATTGTATGCCAGGATCCCAGACATGTTTGTTTTCTTAATAAGATATGTACATGCTTTGTCCAGCTGAAAGTAGAGCTGGCCAGTTTTATGTTTTTATTTATCGCCTGGACCGGATCAGTCTGGACAGACACGAGACGTGAACTGAGAATCACCACACAGGAGCTGTAGAATGTAGTTTCTCATTTTCTGGTGACTTTTCTGTACTTGCTTGCATTTGATGCATTAATTTCTATAACTGTGATTTAGAAAATCTGTGTGATCTCTTGCATCTTGAAGTGTTCTAACATTTGCTGCTGTTTATGTTGATGATGTTTTCCTGTTGTACATTACTTATATTAGTGCCAGTTTTTTTTTTTTCAACTATTTTTAAAACTGTGGTCATTCAGTGAGCTGACAGCAGACCATGAGAAAGCCTAGACACAATTTGAAAGTGAATGGAATGCTTGTCTTGATCTTTAATTGTCGTGATTCAAGAGCAGCATGTCTGTCATTTGTTGAATGAAAACTGTTATTAATTCCAAGTTTTAGTTTCTGTAACAAAAAATACTGATGATATATATATCTTGTAGAAACAGGTCATGGCATGACAACAGCATCAGCACACACACACCTGCACATACACGTGCTGACTTTCACCTTGAAAGTGCTGGTGCCACTTTAAATTATGTAGACAAGATATAGATGCCCTAGTCTGAAACATTAGTTTTGAAACAGCAAGTTTCTTTCATTTCAGCTTTACTTTTCCTTGCTTTATCATCTTACAAAACGTGTAACAGAACAAATATTTAACTTGTATAAGTAAAAAATAGACTTTTTTTTCTGATTTCTAGTGGCACATCATTTGTGTCAATACGTCATTCCATTTTATTAAATAAGGTTTGCAGAATGTCAGTGAATAGATATCATGAGAAAAATGATAACGATAACCTAGATTCACTATGAATATTATATACAGAATGTTGAAGTTTGCCAGGAATGTTGTAGTGCCAGCCAACAGTTCTGTTGTCAGTTCTAGGCTTGTTCATTCTGTGGATATTGTGCTAGCTGTTGTGCATGCATGTTTACTCGAGCATCTTTCTGCCCTCCCAGCGTGCAAGGGTTTAGAACCTCCAGAATTTCTCAACTTTGCCAATATCAAACAGTTTGAAGGATGCACCTCTATTGAAGGAAACTTGCGCATAGTAAGATCATCGTTCAACAGGTGAGAAGAAGTTGTTAGGTTACAGTAGTGTATGTCACTGTTGATAATATGAAGCACGGCTGTCAGCTTCACAAAATAAACTATGCATTTATTACATTCACTCTGTTCTCTTGACTGTCGGGTATTTTACATCAGTATATTATGACATAAGTCATAGACAGTCATGGGTCCCATGTGTCATATTTATGTACTTGTCAGGCATCTGACCAGTGGAGATAATGAAGTGCAAGTCATGTATAAGTGCTTTATATTTCTGAAGTATAAGCTAGTACTTGACTGATGTTTGAGGACTGATGTTTGAGGACTGATGTTTGAGGACTGATGTTTAATGACCACATTACAATGAAAGTTGAGATATGAAGGAAATAATGCAAGAGAAGGAAGGTTTGTATCTGACATAATGTCTCTGAAAATCTACACATCTTGTAAGTGAGGGATTGTCTTTTATAGTCTGCTGATCTTGTAACTGGAAGACATAGTTTTCCTGATAGTCTGCTGATCTTGTAACTGGAAGACATAGTTTTCCTGATAGTCTGCTGATCTTGTAACTGGGAGATGTAGTTCTCCTGATAGTCTGCTGATCTTGTAACTGGAAGACATAGTTTTCCTGATAGTCTGCTGATCTTGTAACTGGAAGACATAGTTTTCCTGATAGTCTGCTGATCTTGTAACTGGAAGACATAGTTCTCCTGATAGTCTGCTGATCTTGTAACTGGGAGATGTAGTTCTCCTGATAGTCTGCTGATCTTGTAACTGAGAGACACAGTTCTACTGATTGTCTGGTGATCTTGTAACTGAGAGATGTAGTTCTACTGATGGTCTGGTGATCTTGTAATTGAGAGACATAGTTGTCTTGATAGTCTGGCGATCTTGTAACTGAAAGACATAGTTCTCTTGATAGTCTGCTGGTCTTGTAACTGAGAGACATAGTTCTGATAGTCTGGCGATCTTGTAACTGAGAGACATAGTTCTGATAGTCTGCTGGTCTTGTGACTGAGAGACATAGTTCTGATAGCCTGCTGATCTTGTAACTGAGAGACATAGTTCTGATAGCCTGCTGATCTTGTGACTGAGAGACATAGTTCTGATAGCCTGCTGATCTTGTGACTGAGAGACATAGTTCTGATAGCCTGCTGATCTTGTGACTGAGAGACATAGTTCTGATAGCCTGCTGATCTTGTAACTGAGAGACATAGTTCTGATAGCCTGCTGATCTTGTGACTGAGAGACATAGTTCTGATAGCCTGCTGATCTTGTGACTGAGAGACATAGTTCTGATAGTCTGCTGATCTTGTGACTGAGAGACATAGTTCTGATAGTCTGCTGATCTTGTGACTGAGAGACATAGTTCTGATAGCCTGCTGATCTTGTGACTGAGAGACATAGTTCTGATAGTCTGCTGATCTTGTGACTGAGAGATTGTCCAGGTCCATGTATTAGTGATAAAATCTCTGAAATTGTCTGAGAGTAGTAAAAACACAGGAGATAAAGAGTAATGATGACAACAACAAAAAAAGAGGAAGACTAACATAATCAACATCAGTAACAACAAACTATTTTTTTTATTGCAGGAGCCATTCTCTTTTGTTCTTACACCATCTTTCCTCACTGCTGGTTCTTATTCTGTCTTTAGATCAATAGCATCAATTCACAGGGCCTCTCTGCCTTTGTGGCAAGATCTTTCTCCAGTTTCTTTCTTTACTCAAAGAGAAAAAATCATGAATGCAGTGCTTGTTTCATGACCACTTTCCTTCCAGAAGTTCGACGTGGAATATTTGTCCTGGAGTACAGTTTTTGTGTCCCAGCTATCTTTTGCTGTGGGATATTGTTCTTGTATTTGGCCTACATTCTGCTACTGAGATTGTGTATGGAAACACTTTGCATTGGTAACAAAGCATGCATAGATGTAGTCCCTTAAGAGTCATGTATGTTTGTTTGTGCAGCAATATGCATGCCAGTAGTTTCTCATTCACAACCAGGTACACTAATGGCATTGTCGTCAATTTTATGTCCTATATAGAATCTTTCATCTTGTTTCTTTCAGAAAACTGCCTCTCTTTTCAGTTGAGCATATTTAACAGTTGTGATTTTAGATGATCCAGTTTGAGAATTAGAGCATAGAATGAATATAAATGAATAGTACTTCATTTTTACTACTGCAGAAACAAAATCGGAAGCTGTAGCTTGTTAAACAAGGAAGACATGAAAAAAATGCTCACTGCCTTTTTTTTTTTTTGTGTTTTGTTTGTTGCTTCAAGCTATTAAGATGATGTTTCTTGGATAGGACTTCTTTTCAGTTTTTTTTTTAAAGCATTTGGTTAGCTCATTGTAGTTCTTTCTTGATTGTGAAAAAATTCTTTACTTTGTGCTTCATGTCTGCCTAGTTAAAGCTTTACTTCTGCTGATTGCTTCTTTCTTTCTATTCTTGTGCATACTTTCTGCAAGACATGCAAATGCTTCATGTTTTTTTTTCCTTAATTGCCACTTAAGGCTGTTAGCTTTCATTCATAGAGCATGTGGACAGACTGGTTTCAGTTCTTTATAATGTATTAGCTTTAGAGAAGATAATTATTCAGCTGTACTATTTACATTATTTAAAAAGTTATGTATTTCATTTACTTAATGCATCTCGTCAGTTAGTAAATCACACAATCCACTTTAAGCAGCCTTTGTGGCAGTTTGTTAACTGAAAAAAAAAATCAAATAATTTAATATGGAAAGTTCAATATTTTAACAAAGCAAGTGCAGTACTTGTCTTTGGAGCATGTTCTAAACTGTAGGGATGAAGGCAAATTGTGTGATAGTGGAAAGTTTGGCAGGTCAGAACAATCCTGGGCCAGGAAATGTCGTGTCCATAAAGAACGAAGTGAAATCAGCAGTGAGCCAGGGATTTGCTGTATCCAGTAAACTAAAATAAATGAGCTGATAGCATGAAGTTGTTACTGACGTACTTTAGTCTCTTACTTACGAAAGATACATGTAAAGGATCTGTAATGAATATCATGAGACTGAGTAACCATCATTAGAGTATTTGATGAATATCATGAGACTGAGTAACCATCATTAGAGTATTTGATGAATATCATGAGACTGAGTAACCATCATTAGAGTATTTGATGAATATCTTGAGACTGAGTAACCATCATTAGAGTATTTGATGAATATCATGAGACTGAGTAACCATCGTTAGAGTATTTGAAGATGAAAGCCATTATTGGTTGCAGATTATTTATTAGCCATTTGTGGTTAATTGCAAAAGTCATGGAGGAGCCTAAAGTTACATACATTTCATGCCCATTTACACACAAGATGATGAGAAACTTGTCATCTAATATTTGTTGTATTCTTTAATCAGGGATGACCACTATAACATTGAACCACTTCACCCGAGCAATCTGACTGTGCTGAAACATGTGAAGGAAATAACCGGCTATGTGCTAATTCAGTCCAAGCATCCAGAGTTCACCAACTTGAGCTTCCTGTCCAGCCTTACTGTTATACATGGACGTACTGCCTCGTAAGTCTGGCTTTGTACTTTTTTTTGTTTTGTAGTTTCTTTTTTTTCAGTTTTCCCTTTTTTGAGGATAATTTGAGCATCAGAAAAGAAACTCAGGAAAAAGTGGCACGTGTGAGTCGAGGATAATTTGAGCATCAGAAAAGAAACTCAGGAAAAAGTGGCACGTGTGAGTCGAGGATAATTTGAGCATCAGAAAAGAAACTCAGGAAAAAGTGGCACGTGTGAGTCGAGGATAATTTGAGCATCAGAAAAGAAACTCAGGAAAAAGTGGCACGTATGGGTTGAGGTTTCGTCTGGTAAGGGTTTTTAATGAAATATTAGGTATTATCTGTTCAGCTTAATAGCTGCTCTTTAGCTACTTTCTGGTATCATCATCATCATCATTGTCTTTCACTCCCTTGAGAGCGTAGGCCACAGATAAAGGCTCTCCAGTCCCTTTTCTTGGAATTATTCTCTTCTTCCTTCCATGTGTATCCCTTGTCTCTGAGCACTGTCATAATCTCTCCTCTCCAAGTAAAAGTAAAAAGTAAAAGTAACCCTGTCATGCCTTAGAGGCACATAGGGATATGGTGTTAGTGCCCATATTCTCCTTGACCTGTCAGCACACTAGAGGGTGATATGGTCAGTATCACGCCTGGCTGCCTTTTCCTTCCCCAACTCCAGAAGAAGTCGGGTAGTACCCATTTCTACCTCATTTTCTATTTCCTTGAGGTTTCCATGTCAGTGCCTGTCATGCTATGTTGGTGTTGGGTTTCTTGAGAGTAGTGGCCAATCCACCTCCACTTCCTTGACATGATTTGTAGGTTCTTGTTCTGCCCTTTCCAGACCTCCTCGTTCCTGATCATGTCCTGCCATTTAATGTTTAAAATGCTCCTCAAACAGTAGTTCATGATTGTTTGTATCCTCTGTTGTATTGTGTTTGTATCCTCTGTTGTATTGTCTTGGTCATAACCCATGTCTCCGAACCATATATTAGGACAGTCTTTACATTTGTATTGAAAGGCCTGTCTGGTTCTTGTTTTGATGTTCTTATCTGATCATATTTTGTTAAGTTGGATACATGCTGTCCTGGCCTTGGTTATTCTAGCTTTAGCATCCTTTTCTGTTCCCCCCGTATTTATCCACTATGTTGCTTAAATATGTGAAATACTCTACCTCCTCAAGTGGCACTCCCTCAGTTACCATGAGGCTATTGCTTGCACTATTACTTTTCATTATCTTTGTTTTTTGTCTGTTAATATATAGTCCCAGTTTAGCTGAATTCCTGCTTAAGATCTGAAGTTTCTTTTGCATTTGTGTGTGACTGTGTGCCAAAAGTGCCACATCATCTGCAAAGTCAAGATCTTCCATTTGGTTCCACAATGTCCATTGTATCCCATTTCTTTTTCTTTGTGTGGTAGTTTTCATGATCCAATCAATTGCCGGAAGAAATAGGAATGGTGATAGCAAACATCCCTGCCGCATGCCTGTTTCCGCTTTAAAACTTTCTGTGAAAGTTCCTCTATGCACAATTCTACAAGATGTTCCTTCATATATGGTCTTTATAAGATTTTTTATCTTGGCTTAGATACCATAGTGTTCTAGTAGTTTCCATGGCATTCTACAATCCAAGCTAGCAAATGCCATCTTATAATCAATGAATGTAACTAACAGTGAAGAATTCCTCTCCATTGACTGCTCTACTATTCTTTGCATTATAGCAGTGTGGTCAGTACAGGATCTTCCTTCCCTGAAACCTGCTTGCTCTTCTCTTAGTTTACTATCTACTGATGTTTTAATTCTATTTAGCAAAGTCCTGCTGAAGACCTTGCTGGGTATTGAGAGCAGGGAGATGCTTCTATAGTTCATACATTCTAATAGATCTCCTTTCTTTGGGAATTTTATCAGATGAGCCTCCATCCAGTCCTCTGTGACCTTCTCTTCTTCCCAAATCCTGCTAAATAGTAAGAGTAGTATTTCTGTTGTTATTTCTTTGTTCACTAAGAGCACTTCTGCTACAATTCCATCTGAACCCGGTGCCTTATATCTCTTCAACTCTGAGACAGCGTGTTCAATTTCGGCCTTGCTGGTTGGTTCTACATTGATGTCTAGATAGCTGGTATGTCCTTTGTTTCTTTTGGTTCTGGCCTATTTAGGATTTTGCTGAAATATTCCACCCATCTTTGCATCTGTTCTTCTTCTGAAGTTATTACCTTACGTTCCTTGTTTTTGATGGGCATTTCTACCCTACATGGTCTATTTGCCAACTTCTTGGTGATTTCATACAGAGCTCTCATATTGTTTTTACCAGCTGCCTCTTCTGCATGTCCTGCCATATTATCAAAATAGGCCTGTCTGTCTTTCTCTACACTTTTCCTAACCTCTTTATGGGCTAAATTGTATTCTATCTCAGCTGAGGACTTTGCTGCTCTTGTTTTACTGTCATTTATTTTTGCTTTCATTTCTGTCGTTTTGTCTATCTTCTTCTGTGTTTCCAATGCAATCCACTCCTTGTGCTAAGGTTTCTTAAATCCAACTGTCTCTTTACATGATTTGCTCCACATTTCTTTAGCACTGTTCCACACAGTGTTCACATCTGGTGTATCTTCTTCATATAACTCCTCATCATCATCATGTGCCGTGCCGACTGGCGTTGGCTATTATGCTTCTCTAGAGTACCCGATCCTTCATGCAGGCCATCAGTTCAGTTGGTGATCTCCACTCACACCATCCCGTCAGACTGTCCAGTATCATTTCTCTTGGTCTTCCTCTTGATCTTCTTCCTTCTATTTTTCCTGTTATAATATTTTCAATGCCCCCTCTTCTCATTGCATGTCCTATGAAAGTACATTGTCTCTCTCTTATCTTTTTGACAAGGTTTTTTGTCTCTCCAGCTCTTCTCATACATTCTTCATTAGTTATTTTTGCTGTCCAGGGGATTCACAACATTCTTCTAATAAACCACATTTCTGCTGCTTTCAATGATTTTTGTGCAGACTTGCCTATTGTCCATGATTCACTTCCATATAACAAGATAGGTTCAATATAGCATTTTAGGACTCGTTTTCTAACATTCATTGATAAAGATGTGTTAGCTAATATGTTTCTCGTTCTCTGAAATGCAGTCTTTGCTTGGCCTATTCTGTTCCTAATTTGTGTTCTGCATTTCCCATCTGAAGTTATTACTGCTCCAAGGTATTTGAATTTCTGCACCTGCTTTAGAATAGTTCCATTTAATTTTATACTGCATGCTGGTGGAATATAACTCCTGCAGAACATGAAATATGTTGCTTAGTTTCAGTTTAAAGTTCTTTGCGATTCCTGGGTCTTCCAGCAGTACCATATTGTATCTTTTTCTTGCAATATCTGTTTTGTGGTGCTTCTTCACTTTCATTCTTAGTTTAGCTATCAGTAGGTGGTGGTCAGTAGGTGGTGGTCAGTAGGTGGTGGTCAGTAGGTGGTGGTCAGTAGGTGGTGGTCAGAAGCTACAT
Organism: Achatina immaculata; assembly: GCA_009760885.1. Taxonomy (NCBI): domain Eukaryota; kingdom Metazoa; phylum Mollusca; class Gastropoda; order Stylommatophora; family Achatinidae; genus Lissachatina; species Lissachatina immaculata. The sequence goes on along the minus strand of CM019713.1, from coordinate 22,206,125 downwards.
CTACACCTCGTTTCACTCTGACATCTTGCAGTGTTCTGCGAAAGCTTCTGCTGATACAAATGTGTCTATCAGGTTCTCAGTGACATGATCTGGTGATACCCACATGGCTTTGTGTATAGTCTTATGTGGAAATATACTTCCTCCAATGACAAGGTTGTTGAGCACGCATAGATCTGCTAGCCTTTCTCCATTTTTGTTCATTATTCCTAATCCATTTTGACCCATTACTTTCTCATAACCTGTGTTGATCTTACCTACCTCTGCATTGATGTCCCCCATTAGAAATGTTATGTGTTTGTTGCCTTGTTGACCTAGGATTTCCTGCAATGTGTTGTAGAATTCATCCTTTACTACCTCTTGTGCATCATTTGTTGGCACGTATCATCATCATCATTATCGCCTTTCACTCCCTTGAGAGCATAGGCCACATATAAAGGCGCGTATACCTGGATGATATTCAATTTAACATTATCCTTTGTTGAGAAACAGGCTGTAATAATCCTTGAGCTAACTGCCTCCCAGCTCATCAATGCTCTCTGGGACTCTGTGGATAGCATTAGTGCCACGCCCTCTGAGTGTGTTGCATCTGGGTTTTGGCGACCTGAAAAAAGGATTGTCTCCCCTGTTGCTAGTGTAAGCTTACCTGTTCCTGTCCAGTGTGTTTCGCTCAACCCCAGTATCTTTATATTATATCTGTTCATTTGTCTCACTCTCATGGCAGCCTTTCCACTTTCATACATTTACTTTCTGGTATGGTATGACATATATTTGATTCACAATCATGTGATAGCTTCTCAAAGATTGGATTCACAATCACAAAGATTGGTTGTTGTGTTAGCTGTTGTAGCAAGAGTAGATGGCAACAATATTCCCAAGCAGGTTTTTGTATGGCAAACATGGCAGACAGAAAGCCACGTGGTAAACCTGAACTGAGATGTTTTTGTATGGCAAACATGGCGGACAGAAGGCCACATGGTAAACCTGAACTGAGATGTTTTTGTATGGCAAACATGGCGGACAGAAGGCCACATGGTAAACCTGAACTGAGATGTTTTTGTATGGCAAACATGGTGGACAGAAGGCCACATGGTAAACCTGAACTGAGATGTTTTTGTATGGCAAACATGGTGGACAGAAGGCCACATGGTAAACCTGAACTGAGATGTTTTTGTATGGCAAACATGGTGGACAGAAGGCCACATGGTAAACCTGAACTGAGATATAGAAATATTTGTAAGTGATCAGTGCAAAATTTTTCTTTCAGCCACAAAGTCAGGGAAGAATTTGCAAAAAACTGAGACTCGTGGAGAGTGATTCTGGGGTGCAGCATCGTTTGAGGAAGAAATGAAAGCCAAACTTGAAATTAGTAAAGGCACAAGAAAGCTGGACTTTGCAGCACAAACATTGCAACATTGGTAGAGTCGGCCATGAGAGGGACTGCTGAGCAAGATGATGCTTGACAAAACCCACATTTGACTCTGATTGACAGCTGCCTACTTTAGAGCTGTCTCCTTAGATGAAAAGTGCCAGTCTGATTTATTCTGTGAGTTCACTCTACTTCGGATTTTGGTCTGCGAGTTAACAATATGTTACAGCTGTGCTGAGATATTAGGTCACTGGCCAGATTTTCACTTCTGTAAATTTGATTTCCACTTGAAACTAATGATTTATTTCCATAGCAATAATAGGAAATAAACTTTGTGATGAAAATATTGCTCATTGTGGATTCTTTTCTTTTTTATTATTGAGTTTTATTGTGGTGTGGATGTTTTAAACTTGAAAAAAAAAAAAAAACAACCTTTAGACAGAGATTAAGAGTTGTGCCGCTGTTGTGGACTGACTTGTTAGGTGAAGGGTACACATTGGCAGAGCATTCTTGTCCAGTCATCTGTGATCTTGCATGCAGGTGTTAGCTAAAACTGGTTCTCAGTTTGAAGAATGTAAGACTTACATCCCAGAGTGCACTTAATAATGAGCAGATTTTAAGGCAATAAATTTCTATACATATAGCACTGTCTCACAGTTTTAAGCAACCTAAATATGAAAAATAATTCAGCTTTTGCTCATAATAATATAACTATTTTCAATGTCTTTTCAGAGAAACAAAAGGGTTTGCACTGAATATAATATCCACTCCATTACAGTCGCTGGAACTTGTGTCACTCAAGCAAATCAGCAATGGAAATGTTATAATTGCACTCAACCCCAATCTCTGCTATGCAGACACGATTGACTGGCGAAAAATCCTGAAGCACCCCGAACAGAAGTTTAATATAACCAGCAATAGGCCAAGGGCTGAATGTGGTATGGGTTTGTCTTTGCTGTTTCAAACATAATCTTACATCATAACTGACAAATATCCTGTGTTGTTATGTGTATCTAACTTCAGCGCTTTGCGTTGGTCTTGAAACATAGGCATCATGTTAGTGGGAGCCCAACAATAAACTTCTTATCAGACTCCACTACCATCGATCCCAACCTCATTATCCAACCTGAAGTGAGCATTGCACAGTAGTTGGACTGGATATTGACTCTCTCTGGTTTGTATGTCCTGATTATTGTTGTTTCTTGGATACAGTTATCTTTGCTCTGAATTATTGTGTGTGTTTAGAGAACAGATAAATATTGTCTCATAGATAGAGTAATCTTTGTTCTGCATTATCCTGTGTTATTAGAGAATATTTACAGAACTTCTGTCTGCACTTTGTTCATTATTCAGGTGGTACATCTCCTTGTTTTGCAGAAATTGCTGGCGAAGAATGTGAGCAGCAGTGTGGGACATCAGGCTGCTGGGGGAAAGGCCCCAACAACTGCTTGGAGTGTGCTAACTACATCTATGAGGAACAGTCACTTTGCCTGAACAAATGTACAGACATACCCAGACTGTACCATAATGGTCAAGGAAAGTGTATGAAGTGCCATGAACAGTGTGCCAACACCTGTACCGGACCTGTAAGTTCTAGAACCTGCTTCTGTGTGGCTGTTTTTTTCATGGTTCCCTTTCTTTGAGTGACAGGTGATCAACTTTTGCCTCAGTCCTTATGGTCATGTCATGTGGTTTGCTATTTTCTTGGTTATCTCTCTTGTCTTTCTTGAATTGTGAGATTTTTCTAGATTTTTTTTTCTGTTTCTAGTCCATAAGAACAGCAAAGAGCAAAACCTCTATCTTAATACGAAGAGAACTAAATTGATGAGAACTGGCGAAACAAATAAGGCAGCTGAAATACATTTCAATGAGGAAAAATTGGAAGAAGTGGAGAGTTTTGAATATCTTGGATCACTACTAACTAATAATGGAGATCTTACTTACATCTTACACCCTTCCCGTGCCGTTAAATGTCACATAGGGCTCGCATAGTTGTTTGCCAAGTTTTTCTGTTCTCAGCAAGTCTTTCAACTTCACTAAACTGGCTTAATAATGGAGATACAATGAGGGAAATTAAAAGGACATCTATCACTCTTCAAAAAGTAAAACAACTAAAGAAGCTGCGGAGAGGAACAGACAGAACTACAAAAATAAGATTTTTAAGGCATGCATCTTTACCATTGCAACATATGCCTGTGAGACCTGGACACTTAACAGAACAACTGAGAAACACATGAATGCCTTTGAATGTAAATTCTACAGAAGAGTTCTTCAAATATCATTGACACAAAAAAGAACAAATATATCCATACTACAAGAACTTAATATTGAAGAAGGCTGGCTAGTAAAGAGGATTAAAAAAAAAAAACTTAAATATTTTGGACACATTAAATGTCATGATAATCTAGAGATTATGTCTTGGAAGGATATATAATGGGAAAAAGAAAGAGGAAGACCAAGGCAAAGATGGTTGCAAGACGTCAATGATGATCTGGAAATGGATGCATCAGCAGTAGGGCATCTTGCTTACAACCAAGAGGCCTACAGGATTGCTGTTAGGGAGGCAAAGTTCTGCAAGGGACATGCAAATAACTGACTGACTGTTCTGCTTATGTTGATATCACAAACCATTTCAATTTTTTTTTCTGATATGCCCATTGAAGTTAGACTGTTTCTTATCTTGTTATTCTAGTGAAGTTGGACTGTTTCTTATCTTGTTATCCTAGTGAAGTTAGACTGTTTCTTATCTTGTTATCCTAGTGAAGTTAGACTGTTTCTTATCTTGTTATCCTAGTGAAGTTAGACTGTTTCTTATCTTGTTATCAGTTGTCCAGTTACCTTTAGAAATGGCTCACCTCCGAAACATCACTTGACTCTTTATTTCTTAAATCTCAGCTAGATTTTTATTGCAGTCATAATTTATGTAATTTATAGATATCTTTCTTCAGAGTTCTCCTTTATGACTCATCTCATTTATATCTTTTCAGCTTTGGTTAAAAACTAGAGTAATAGTAGACAGAAATATATGGTTTAGGTGTACAAACAAATAGAAAGAAGAAATATATGGTTCAGGTGTACAAACAAATAGAAAGAAGAAACTAATCAGAGACTGGCATTCCTGTACTCTGGGGGCATTCCTGTATGTGGTCTGCCTCTCTTCCAATGAACACTGATGTGTGTGCCTAGCTGATGGAGCCACAAGAATATGTGATAACAAAACACACTACTTCAGTCCAATACATCAGAAGAATAGGTGATAACAAAACACAGTACTTCAATACATCAGAAGAATATGTGATAGCAAAACAATACTTCAGTCCAGTACATCAGAAGAATGCTGAAGAATTCCTCTCCATTGGCTGCTCTACTATTCTTAATAATATGAATAATACTTTAGTCAAAAACATCAGAAATATGCATTTTTGTCCAAGACTAAAAAAAAAAAAAAAAGGCAAAAGAACAGATAAATACCACTCCCCCCAACCAAAAACAAAAAAAAAAATTTTTTTTAAAAATATTTATGTAGCAGATGAAAGGATAAAGTAAGTTATTTTAAAGAAAATTGAATTCTGAATTGAGCAAAAGTCTGGCTGAATGGATATACACATAGCTGGCCTTGAAATTAAGACGCTGTCTCAGAGTTTAGCAGATTTACTCATCTGATGTACAGTAATGTATGGCAGTGCCTGAAATGTCTTATTTGACATGGTCATGTTAAACAGCACTATATTTTCCTGAAAGTTGAAGTAAATTTGGATACATTTGTTTAATAAATATTGTCATCAGTATTTACAGATCTGTGATGCCAGTTTGTACAGAATTTATTTCTGAACTTTTGCAGAATAATACAGACTGTGACAAGTGTGCGCAAGTGACCATGAGAAACATACATGGCAAGGATTCTTGTGAGCAGAGCTGTGAATCGGTTATGTATCCCGATGAGAATAGAGTCTGCCAAGCATGCCACCCATTCTGTCGTGAAAATGGGTAAACTATAAAACTCACCTGTTCTTCTTCACTTTGACAAGTCTTTTTTTAAAAATATTTAATGACACTGACAAGCTCAAGTTTTCTGTATGTACTGATGAACGTAGTTGGAATAAGCAGAATTTCCTTATAATGTAAGATATTACACTTTAATGTAGTTCTGTGTTAATGACATACAACCCATTTCATCATGGGTGTCGTCAACTTTTGTTGTATCCAATAAAACATATGCAAGGTGTGTGCGGTAAATAATGAGACTGGTTACATAAAATTTGATTTATTCAAGATATACTTAGATATATTTAAAATTCCTCGAAATAACTTCCTTGAGCATAAATACACCGTTGCCAGCAGTTCTGCCACGCGTCGTAGCTCGCCTGGAAGTCATGAACAGGGATCTCCTTCAAAGCACTTGTCATAGCAGCTTGGACATCATTAACAGCCCCAAAATGGTGGCCTTTCAAGCTTGGTTTGAGCTGGGGAAACAGAAAGTCAGCCGGGGAAAAGTCCAGGCTGTAGAGAGGTTGGCACAGCATTCCACAGTTTTTTAACCAGAAACTCACTAGCATCAACGTATGGCTCAGCGCATTGTTGTGATGAAGAACCCAGGTGTTGGCGATATCCGGGCGGACTCTGTTCTTCAGCCAAATGCACCTCCACATAAAATGCTGCGTTGACCATTTGTCCAGGTAGTACGCACTCCTTATGGACAACACCTTTAAAGTCGAAAAAGACAATGAGCATCGATTTCATCTTTGATTTGCACATTCGAGCCTTCTTTGATCAAAGAGACTCGGTAGTGTGGCACGCAGAGCTCTGTCTTTTCATCTCTAAATTGCACTCAAAGACCCATGTTTCGTCACTGGTTATCATTTTCGATAAAGCATCCCTTCCGTAGCTTTCTGTATCATAGCAGGCACCTTGGTCATGGATTTTTCAAGTTTAACACACAACTTTATCGCTTCTCAATGCTCCTGCATTTTGACCATTACAGGACGCTTAAACAGCTGATCATTTCGCAAGCGATCCACAATCTCTAAAAGGTTAAATGACGAGATATCAACCCTTTTACCTAACATCCCCCACTAACCTTCAGGCCCTGAGAATCCGCCTCCCCCGACCCTTCTGTTTGGCTGAATAAAATAAGTCTCATTACTCACCAGACACACCTTGTGGAACAGAAAAGGAGGAAATGATGGTAGACTGTATATTATGTGTTATGGTGTTAAACTGAAACATTATGTACATGCTAATGTATTTTAATGTAAAATACATTACATCGGTTACAACAGTATTTTGTGGGAATTTCTAAAGCTTTGTTAAAGACTGTAATGTTTAATATTGTTTTGATTATTTCTTGTTCATGAAAGTATACAACTGAGCAACTTTTTTATTCTTGTTTATTTTTCACTATAATGTTTTGATTATTTTATCTGAACAAATTGTCTTGATGAGACATAAAACATACTTAAAACTCCATTGTTGTATGTTTTATTTCTTTCTTGATTTTCTTGATCAGTTGTACAGGTCCAGGCAAACATTACGGCCCAGGAGGGTGCAATAAATGTGATTTGGGCATCAGGAGTTTGGAATCTGAAACCAACAATACCGTGGAATGTACTGATTCTGATGAATGTACTGATGGGTACTTTCAGTCATACATTCCTCTTGCTAATGGAAATGGATTTCAGGTAGATATAAAGTTTATCAAACAATAAAAATAGCATAAAAAGTCATGTTTTTTTTTTTTTTTCCAATTCAGTCATTGTAATTTGGATATAAATAGTTTGTGACATGGGAAGACTAACCTGACATTTGTTATGAGTGTAGAGAGATGGTGGTTTGCTGTTCAGTCTGCTGATGATAATGATAATGTCAGTTAACTGTAATGGCTTCCCTCATTTTTCAGGGTGTACACAACAAGAGGAGATGATAACCTCTTAGTGAGCTTCAGTACCAAACTTCTCATTGAACTCCACCACTTTAAGAACCCCTCAACTTCAACACCAGTCTTCTCATTGAACTCCACCACTGTAAGAACCCCTCAGCTTCAACACTAAACTTCTCACTGAACTCCACCACTTTAAGAACCCCTCCCTCAGACTTCATGATGAAATCTATTACCAAAGAGAGGTTCAGAGATGAGCTTTGACCAGATTTGGTTTTGTGGCCTAGATATCAGAGCAGACAGCTTCCCTTGCTGTGAGATAGCCTTATGGATCTTTTACTCACCTACCCTTTCTTCTTTTTATGCCATATGATCACCTGAGGGCCCAGTAAACATCCAACAGCCACATAGGATCCTTCAAATCTGATTGTTGAATTTCTGAAACAGATGTGGTGATTTATCTCTTGCACTTTCCTCTTGTTTCTTCCATCTGCCGAGAGAAAATATTTCAACACCCGTCAGAGGGATAATACATGTGATAAACACAGGGATAATATGTATGGTAAACAGGGACATACTTGCGTATGAGTCTTCTGCATCGTCACACATCATAAAACGGGAATTGGGCGTGAGGCCAACAACCTCATCCTGAGGCCCATCTAGAGGCGACTGGAGGGGGGAAAAACTCTGCCGTTATGGAATCTCGCAACAGTTGTAACCGAGCATCAAGGACACCGACTCTGCATGCCATTGACAACGATAGAAAATTCATTGGCCCCAAATACATAACAAAAATCGGATTTTGGAATGTAAGAACAATGGCCTCAACAACAAAAACTGCTCAGGTAATAAAAGAAATGGACAGATGTCACCTGGATGTGTTGGGCGTCGGTGAAATGCGATGGCCAGAAGCAGGGAAAAGAATAGCGGAAAACCATAAGTTAACAATATATTCCAACAGAGATGATGGGAAATACCAGGAAGGAGTGGGTATAATTATGTCATCTGCCGCAGCAAAGAGCCTTACAGAACGGGAACCAGTGAAGAACATAATACAAAATAAGGCATGAAAGATTGACAATCATATAATGCTGTGCACCCACGAATGATGCAGATGATGAAATAAAAGACGATTTCTATTACCAATTACAACAACTCATCAGCAAAGTACCTAAACACATCTTAATTGTTATGGGAGACTTCAACGCCAAGGTAGGAAAAGATAACACCAATGTCGAAATAGTAATGGGGAAAGAAGGAATTTATACAGTACATCAGAATGTAGAAAAATTAATTGAAATATGTTTAACAGAGGGCATGATCATTGGAGGAACAATATTTCCACACAAAGAAATACATAAAACAACATGGATATCTCCAGATGATAGAACCAGAAACCAGATAGATCATTTTTGTATTGGAAAACAATTCAGAACATCTCTGATAGATGTAAGAGCATATACGGATGTAGATGTCAACAGTGATCACAACCTGTGTGTAGGGAGGATAAGACTTAAACTGAAAAGCCAGCATAAGAAAGCAGTACTCAGAAATATAAAGTCATAGCCTGTAAGAAGAAAATACCAACAGTGATTTCAATCTGGAACTTACTAAACATTTCCCAGCATTCAGCGAGGCAGACAAGACAGATGTAGATGAATTATGGAATTCATACAGCATAGCCATAATCATGGCAGCAAAAGCAAGTGCTGAACTGCAATCAACAAGTAGAAAAGCATGGATATCAGATAATGCATGGAAATGCGTACATAAAAGACGAACAGTTACATGTTGAATGTAAAGACAGGTCTTGGAAAGGTTTTGGCAAAAGCGACATACAAAGAACTAGACAATAAAGTAAAAAGTTCAGCTAGAAGAGACAAAAGATAATATATGGACAATATGGGGAAAAAATATATCTATACTACAAGAGCTTAATATTCAAGAAGACTGGCTAGTAAAGAGGATTAAAGAGAGAAAACTTAAATATTTTGAACACATTAAACGTCATGATAATTTAGAGAAGACCGTATTGGAAGGATACATAATAGGAAAAAGAAAGAGAGGAAGACCAAAATGAAGATGGCTGCAAGACATCGTTGACGATCTGCAAATGGATACAGCAGCGGCAGGCCATCTTGCTCACAACCGAGAGGCCTACAGGAGTGCTGTTTGGGAGGCAAAGTTCCGCAAGGGACATGCAAATGAATGAATGGGGGAAAAAAAAGCAGAAAATGCAGCAAAATCAGGAGACAGCAAAACTCTATATAACATACAGAAGTAGCTAACAGGTGCTATTACCTCCAGAGAAAGACCAGTCTTTAGCAAAATAGGCAACCTATTAACATCAAGCAAAGATCAAAAGCAAAGATGGGCTGAACACTTCCAAGAAATGCTTGATCGACCACACCCACATGAATTAATAAATCTTGAAACTGATTTACCAGTCCCACAACTAAATGTCAACTTAGATGAAATTACACTGAATGAAATTGAAACAGCAGTGAATCTAATGGCTAGCAACAAAGCTGCAGGTGAAGATGAAATAACAGCCGAAATGTTAAAAGCTATTAATATAGACAACATGAAACAACTACAGAGAATGTTAAATAAAGTTTGGAAAGAAGAAAAAAGTCCCTTCTAAATGGAAAAAAGGAATCATTGTTAAAATACCCAAAAAAAGGCAACCTTAGCTTTTGCAACAACTGGAGAGGAGTAACCTTACTATCAGTTGTGTGAAAAGTATTTTTGCAAAGTTATTGAATAGAACTCAAGATATAGTGGATGCTGCAATGGGAGACGAACAGGCAGGATTTTGAAAAGGGAGAAGCTGTCTCGACCAGATCTTTACTCTAAGAATAATACTTGAAGAACATATTGAAAAGCAGAAACCATTAATCCTGAACTTTATAGATTTTAAAAAGGCATTTGATAGCATACACAGAGATTCATTATGGAGAATTTTAAGACTGTATGGAGTACCATCTAAAATTGTCAATATCATTAGAGATCTCTACAGTGGATATGTTTGTGCAGTCAAGACAAAAGAATCAATGAGCAAATGGTTTCAGACTGAAACAGGCGTGAAACAAGGATGTATATTATCTCCCTTGCTTTTTGGAATTGCCATAGACATCATATTGAAAATATGCTGTACAGGTAAAACTAGCATTGATTGGGTACGTGGGACTCAGCTAGAAGATATTGATTTTGCAGATGACATAACTCTTTATCAGTGACAATGTGAAATCGATGCAGGAAAAAACAGATTCTCTGTCTTCCTTGGCTAGAAAAATAGATCTTGAAATTAACAAAGACAAAACAAAAATAATGAAACTTCACATTAATCAAGAAGGAAAAATATGCGTAGAAGGAACAGCTGTTGAAGAAGTAAACCAATTTGTATACTTTGGAGCTACATAGACCAGGATGGTGACACTAGGAAGGAAGTTAGAACTAGAATTGCAAAAGCAGCATTGTCCTTCAAAAACCTAGAGAACATATGGAAGTCAAAAGTTATTAGCACAAAAACCAAATTAAGATTATTAAATTCAATTGCAATATCCACCCTCATTTGTGCATGCGAAAGCTGGAAAACAACTAAAGAAATTAGACTTTTTCGAAAACAAATGCCACAGAAAAATACTTGGTATAAAGTGGAACGAATTAAAGAACAACATAGAGATAAGACAGATGAGCAAAACAACAACCTGTCTCATGGGTGATCAGAAAAAGAAGATGAACATATGTGGGCCATGTGATGAGAAGAAACAATCAGAGAATACCAGAACAAGCTATCGAGTGGAGCACAATAGGCCAAAGAAAAAGAATTCAACCACGTGAAACTCTGAAGAGGGACATTGTTAAGAGAAGCCAGTTTAGTGGGCATAACATCCCTTGATGAAGTTGAAAAACTCGCCAAAAATAGGAAAACTTGGCAAACAGCTATGCGAGCCCTATGTGACATTTAATGGTATGGGAAGGATGTAAGATGTAAACAGGGACAGCACATGTGATGTCTTTTGTTATTTTTATCTCCTAAAACTTGTAGAATAATTACCACATATAAGAATGATTGCTTTCTTTCTCTTACATTTCCTACAGTTTTGTGAGAGGTGCCATGAATACTGTCTCAAATGTCTCGACCCCACACCACAGCACTGCAGTGAATGCCGTTACTTCCGCAAAGATAAATACTGTGTGAAGACATGTCCCAGCTTTGATTTTGGTAACACACAAACAAAGAAGTGTCAAAGCTGTCACTCAGAATGTAGGACAGGCTGTGTTGGTCCTACCTCGGCTGATTGTTTAGCGTGTGCAAACTTTAAGATCTACACAAGCATGGACAACAAAACAGTAAGCCTTGGATTGTTATTCGTTTTAGATGTGACAGTTTTGCTATATTTTTTTTCAGTTACTTTTGTACAGCTAGAGCTGTAAACTTGTTTTTTGTATACTAATGTAGCTAAGTTGTATGTCATTTTGACAGCAGATTTTAAAAATAGACTTGTCAAAGATTATAGATAGGTACAGAATCTTCAAGTAAATTATCCTTGTCTTACCTTCATCTTGCTTCGAACTGACACTTAATTCTAACTTATGCTGGGCTAAATTTATCATTTACTCTAAGTTAAGTATGTTAACTCCACTCACAAAAGACTAAATAGTTTTAGTTCTATGCTTCATTTAGATTATAACTTTAAACCTCCACTTCAGTTCATGAATTTGTAGATCCAAGTCAGCCATAATTCAGTCTTTATTTCTGTTTTATTGTTATTTTCAATATTTTGACAGTTTACAGTAAGTCTTTACCATCTCTCATAGTCAGGGTACACAGAGCTTTGCTGGTAGCACTTGGGGGAAAAATCCCACTACAGTCACGAAAGATATATGTTTGTTTAAATCATAAATCAAGCTTTATATAAAGAGATAGTGTCAGTTTAGTGCAGTAGTCATCCCATATCCATGGTTTCATCAAGCACAGTTTCGATTACCTGTGGCTTGAAAATATTAAATTAAAAAATCCCAAAAATGAGAAATCCATGAACTGAAACTGATAAACTTGAATGTCTGCCCACCATGCTGCTTTCCCCAATCTCCTGCTTAAACAGATACACCAGCATCCACACCCGTGATCACCAGCATCCACAGTGTAAGCAATATCCACACCTGTGGTCATTAGCATCCACAGTGTAAGCAATATCCACACCTGTGGTCATTAGCATCCACAGTGTAAGCAATATCCACACCCGTAGTCATTAGCATCCACAGTGTAAGCAATATCCACACCCGTGATAATGCTATATCTACTGTACAGTTTTTGTATTATTTATTTGACTTAATGTGACCCCAACGGACAGAAGAAATGATGCTGGCAATTCTGCCAAGTCAAAGAGAAGCCTTAATGTGTCTTAATATGTATAATTTTTAAGTTAAACTGTATCACAGAAGTGTATGTTACATTAAAAAATGCGTATTATATATGGTTCAACGTTATCTGCAATTTTAAGCATAACTGGTAAGATCTGAAACCAGAAGGCCATTGGGGGTGGGGGGGGGGGGGGGGACGGGACTACTGTATACTATTATGAACACTGATATTTATGTTATGTTATTTTAAAAATATGAATTTTAAGATTTGGACACAAAACAACAAGATGAGAAGATACTTACTCTTGGATTCTTAAAAATTAGAAACTTTTCTAGCAAAATAAAATGAAAATTGTAAATAAAATATATTGTAAATAATAAATAAGCTGTTTTATAGTATATTACATAATTTTAAACTTCAGCAGTTTGGATCAACAGGACCAACATAAAAATCGCTATTTTAGATCTAAAGCAGTGGTTCCTAACCCATCCTTGACGGACCATGAGTGGTCTTTAGAGCATGATCAGGTGGTCTGTGGCTGCATTGTCGATTTGGTATCAAGTGCCGTCTGTTGAACTAAAAAAAGTTGTGGGTTCATGACATCGTGATATGGCATGTAGGGTGGTGGTCCACAGTTTATATTTTATAGCTAGAAAAGTGATCCTTGGATGTCAAAAGCCTGAGAACCATTGTCTCTGAGGCCAAGCAGTTTTGCTTTTTTGCATACATAAGTGATATTAATAGAAGAGTATGAGAATTTCTCAAGATCTCACATTTGCGTATCTTGACAAAAGTCTCCATGGTTTTTAGATAAGTCAGAGGCTTGTTGGTGATGTGACTTTGCTTATTTGGAAGTCAGACCAACGGGGCACATGAATCCACTTAGAGAAAAACGTCATTGCTAAACAATACCGTTCTTATATTTATGATGTAATGATTGGCCTTCTGTCCCAGTAATGATGACCAGCAATAAAAAACTCAAACCCCCTGCTTATGATGTAACAAATAACCTTTCACTAACCTGTAACAAAGGTGGGATGTAATACTTCATTACATGGCTGGTAGTCCTCTACCTTGTTTTTTTTAACTGAAATAGAAGGTTCCATGCAGTCTTTTTTTTCAAGTAGATCATTTATTTATGACAGTTTGGAATTAAAGACAATTCTAGACACACACACATCCACACACTTTCATCCAGCCTAGACTTCTCTCCTTTCCTTCTGTACGCCACACCTCATAAGTGGCAGAGCTTGATATCTGCACTAAATCATAGTCCATGTTAGTTGGCCTTAGCACTTCTTTATACAAACAGTCACTTTATGTCATCTCAGTTCAACTGCACACCGGAATGTCCTACTCATCTTCCATATCGTGTGAAGGAAATTGAAACAGATGAGAATCGAGTGGTTTGTGCTGATAGTTCACATCCTGAAGTCCAAGCTTTTCGTGCAAAGAATGCTGAGTAAGTGGTTTTCTTAAATACTTTATACCAGCAAGTATTTCCCCATCTTTTCTCACAGTTGCTGCCTAATTTTTTATTTTTATCTTATTTCCTAATATTTTTTATAACAGCAATCTACTTCTCATTTTTAAGTGACACATGTAAAATTATTGGGACGGTACATATTTTCAGAATTTTGATAATGTGTGTTTACTGTGTCAGATATACTGCAGAATTTCTGTGGTTCTTTTTTTTGTGTGGCTCGACCCCCTTTGTGTGTAATGTAAAATTATTGTTCTTGTTTTCAGGGAAGAGAGACAGAAACTGATCATTATTTTAGCAGTGACTGTACCAGTGGCAGTCTTTATTGTGGCAATGCTCATTCTCATCACCTACATGTGCCACAAGCGGGCACAGAACAACATGAAGGCAGCCAAATACACAGCCAAGATGGTTGGATTTGAGGAAATTGAGGTTGTTTTCATGATTGTCTGCTTTATAATTTTGTAATCTTATTGCCAGTAAATTTCTGTGTATTGTTACTCTGGTCGTTTTCATAATTATCTGTTTTCAGGTTTTCTCCCCTGATTAGCTTTACATTTCTATATGTTTGTGTTGATGTTTTCACACTTGTCTGTTTTCTAGTTGTTTTTTTCTTATTAGCGATAAGTTTCTATATATTTGTGATGACGTTTTCACACTTGTCTGTTTTCTAGTTTTTTTTTTCTTATTAGTGATAAGTTTCTATATATTTGTGTTGACGTTTTCACACTTGTCTGTTTTCTAGTTTTTTTTCTTACTAGTGATAAGTTTCTATATATTTGTGTTGACGTTTTCGCACTTGTCTGTTTTCTAGTTTTTTTTTCTTATTAGTGATAAGTTTCTATATATTTGTGTTGACGTTTTCACACTTGTCTGTTTTCTCATTTTAAGCGATAAGTTTCTATGTACCATTTAGTGTCTGAGTAGCAAAACAGTTGGTGCAAACGTCACCCGTGGTGAAGATCAATGATTCAAAGCTGGCAAGATGGTCTCTGACCTTTCATCTGCAGAAATTGGTACCTGGTTTCTCCTGGAGATATGGAAAGAAAGGCAGGCTGAAAACTAGTGAGAGTTGTAATGTCAGTTGTAACTACAACAGTGCAAGAATAAAGTGCTAACGTATTTAACTCTTCCTGTGCCACAGAAAAAAACTCGGACGTTCTCGTCTGTGCCACACAAAAAGTGCAGGTCTTGATATGTATAGGGGATATAGTTGTAAAAGTGAATGTACAAAGTATTGCCTCTTTAAAAGTATACATATTATGCATGAAAATAGTTATAAATGTAAGAAGATTTCATAAATGAAGAGTTTTTTAGGAAAAAAGAAGTAGTGTGATGATTTTAGCTGATAATTGTGTAGTGCTTACCATCAGCGATGCCTAGATGTAAAATGTTTACCATCAGCGATTTCCAAATCTACTTAAATTTTTGTCTGATCTCGTCGTGTGGTGGCATTCTCACTAAAATAATGTCTGAAATAACCATCTAACTACTTCTCCGGTCCATTTAATAGGTCTAGATATACTTGGGGTACATTCAGGAACAGTGGTTTGGTCATAGGACATGTCCTTATGCCTCCAAAATCACAATAAATACTGAAATTTCTCCATTAAAACATCGATTTCACTCGGTTGTTAGCCACGCTTTGAATTGAACTATGAAGTCACCAGACATGAGCAAATAATTCGTGTAGAATAAAAAGTTTTACATTAGTTTTACGTTGCAACAAAACAAAATTGCTATAACGACTATGGCAGGCACTAGACTAACAGGAAGTATTCACTATATCGACTATGGTAAGGAAGTGCATGTTAAGATAAAATGTGATATTACTGTGATTATCAGAAAGAGGAAAATAGCAGCAGTAGCTGTAATGCTATAAATGATAATAACAGTAACTGAAATTTTTTTTTTTTTAAACACCACATGGTGCTGTTAGATAATCATACCACCTTGCAGTGGTGAGGGTTTTTAGATTAAAATCTTAGCCTGGATGAAAGGACCACCTTGTTGATCATGGTATGTTCCGTGCCAGTAACTTTAATATTTGTTACTGGATGATTTGGGTGCCGTTTATGTCTTACTCTTGTATTTATGGTTTGTTTTGTCTATAAATCCATGATTGCTATTTTTATGTTTCCTTATTTGATTGATCTGTTTACAGCCACTAACTCCAACAAATGCCAAACCTGACTTGGCTCAAATGAGAATCATCAATGAGTCAGAGCTCCGGAAAGGAGCCATCATTGGATCTGGAGCTTTTGGTACAGTGTACAAAGTAGGCATGATTTCTTGTGTCTGAGTGATAAATGTTAAAGCAGCAGTCTTATCTCCCAGAGCAACAGGTTTATCTCCCAGAGCAACAGGTTTATCTCCCAGGAACAATGAGTAGGATGTTGTTGAAGCACAAGTGTTCAGGTTGGTAATGGATTATGGTCGACCTACAGATTCTTCTCAAACTCCATCACCATGAGCATCAAATGAAACCCTACCCTATCAGGCTGTTATAAGGAGCACCAACAGAGAGGTGTATAAGGTCAAGGTCAGCTCTAGTTCAGTTTCCCTGATGACTTTGCTGCACGAATTAGCACATTCAACTTTGTTCCCTGAGTGATAGCTGGAAGTAAAGATTTATGCTCCAGTGATAACTTGAAGTAAAGATTTATGTTTCACTGATAACTTGAAGTAAAGGTTTATTGCCAAGTTATAAGTGGAAGTAAAGATTTATGCCTGAGTAATAAATGGAAGTAAAAATTTATCTTATATCCTTCCTGTGCCATTAAACGTCACATAAGGCTCGCAAAGTAGTTCTCCAATTTTTCCTGTCTTCGGCGAGTCTTTCAACCTCATCAAAGGATTTTATGCCTGTTAATTTGGCCTCTCTTAATAATGTCCTCTTCAGAGTTTCACGTGGTCTGCCTCTTTTTCTTCAGCCTGTTGTGTTCCACTTGATAGCTTTTTTTGGGATTCTCTGATCATTTCTTCTCATCAAGTGACCAACATATATCCATCTCCTTTTCCTGATCACCCGTGAGACTGGTTGTTGTTCAGTCATCTGTCTTATCTCTGCATTGTTCTTGAATTCATTCCACTTGATGCCAAGTATTTTCCTTAGGCATTTGTTTTGAAAAGAGTCTCTTCTTCTTCTTCTTCTTTGTTCACTTCTACCACCAAAAACCGCACTGTGAACCTACTGAATTCACGCATGTGGTCCTCGTTAGGTCCCGTGGTCCCCTGTGTGGTCCAAAATAGACCACACGAGTTCCACGAAAGGACCACAAGGGTTCAGAGTATCACAGTGCTTTAGCCAGTATTCTTGGTGGGTCTCGGAAGCGGGATTGCGTGACACCGTGGTTTTCATTGCACCAGTTTGGTCTAGGGTTGGACTTTCTCACCGGAAGACCTCGACGTGTTTGGAATATCAGTGCATCCCCGCTGGGTGAGAGGCGTTAGCCCACCCAGGCCAGAATTGGACTTTCTCACCGGAAAACCTCGACATGTTTTGAGATACCCGTGTATCACCGCCGGGTGAGAGGTGGTTGCCCATCCAGTCCAGGGTTGGACTTTCTCACCGGAAAACCTCAGCGTGATTAGGATACGCAGACATCCCCGCCGGGTGAGAGGTGGTTGCCTATCTAGACTTCCCTGGTCCAGTGTCTCCGACTTCAGCATTTTGCGGTCGTGGCCGCTACCCTTCCTAGTTGTGACCAGGATGGAGCTTTTGTCCAGGAGGACGAATCCTCGCCACTAGTGACTTCTACCCCTGGGTTGAGCCGGTTTAGGCATTTCCCAGTATGGGCATGTTTGGGACGGGACCGACCTCTAGGGCAGAGGTACTGTGACATTCATAGCCTTCAAGATTCACCCCTGGTATGAGCCGGTTTAGGCAAAATTCACCAGTATGGGTGTTTATCAGGCGTTACCGACCTCTAGAGCGGAGGTGGCATGACATGTCTAGCCATCGAGTTCCACCCCTGGTATGTGCCGGTTTAGGCATATTTCACCAGTGTAGGTGTATTTCGGACGTAGGCGGCCTCTAGAGCAGAGGTGCTGTGGTATAGCTCTCGTAGCGATACTACTGGACATACCAGGTTAAACTTCACTTTCCACCACCTTTTCCCATCGGCGCCGCACAGCAACCTTTATTTCCGCATTTACTTCCTTAACCGGAAGGAGCTTCACTCCACGCGCGGCATTTGAAAAGTCAAGCCAGCAGTGACTTAACCTCTGGGACAAGCCGGTTCATGCATTTCACCCGATATGACTGCACTCAGGACGTGGCCGACCTCCAGACCAGAGGTGCCGTGATTTGACTGTTTGCTTCGCTTTATTCTTTCAACCACCTTTTCCGCAGTGATGCTGCGTGGCAACCTCATTTGCAAATTTCTTCATTGGCCGGGAAGAGCACCGCTCCACGCACGGCAGCTGAAGATCTCGCCAACAGCGTGAAAAGAGTCTAATTTCTTGTCTATTTCTTTAGTTGTTTTCCAGCTTTCGCATGCATGAGGGTGGATATTACATTTGAATTGAAGTCTTAACTTGGTTTTTGTGCTTATAACTTTTGAATTCCATATGTTCTCAAGATTCTTGAAGATTGATGCTGCTTTTGCAATTCTGATCCTAACTTCCTTTCTAATGTCACCATCCTGGTCTATGTAGCTGTCAGGGTATGCAAATTGATTGACTTCTTCAATATCTGTCCCTTCTATGTGTATTTTTCCATTTTGATTGAGAGGAATTTTCATTATTTTTGTTTTGTCCTTGTTAATTTCAAATCCTATTTTGCTAGCCAGTGAAGACAGGTTATCTGTTTTTTCTTGCATGGAATTCACATTATTACTGATAAGAGTTATGTCATCTGCAAAATCAATATCTTCTAGTTGGGTCCCATGTACCCAGTCAATACCTGTGTTACCTGTGCAGCATTTTTTCATTATGAAGTCTATTGTAATCCCAAAAAGTAAAGGAGACAGTATACATCCTTGTTTCACGCCTGTTTCAATCTGGAACCATTCACTCATCCCTTCTTCTGTCTTGACTGCACAAACATATCCATTGTATAAGTCCTTAATGATGTTGACAATTTTAGATAGTATTCCATATAGACATAAAATTCTCCATAATGAATCTCTGTGTATGCTATCAAATACCTTTTTAAAATCTATAAAGTTCAGTATTAATGGTTTCTGCTTTTCAATATTTTCTTCAAGTATTATTCTTAGAGTAAAGATCTGGTCGAGACAGTTTCTCCCTTTTCAAAATCCTGCTTGTTCTTCTCTCATTGCAGTATCCACTATAACTTTGAGTCTATTCAAAATGACCTTGCAAAATACTTTTGACACAACTGATATTAAGGTTACTCCTCTCCAGTTGTTACAGTCACTAAGGTTGCCTTTTTTTGGTATTTTAACAATGATTCCTTTCTTCCAGTTAGAAAGGACCTTTTCTTCTTTCCAAATCTTATTAAACATTCTCTGTAGTTGTCTCATGTTGTCACTATTGATAGCTTTTAGCATTTCGGCTGTTATTTCATCTTCACCTGCAGCTTTGTTGTTAGCCATTAAATTCACTGCTGTTTCAATTTCATGCAATTTAATTTCATCTAGGTTGACATTTAGTTGTTTGGCTGGTAAGTCAGTTTCAAGGTTTAACAATTCTTTTTTGGTGTGGTCAATTAAGTATTTCTTGGAAGTGTTCAGCCCATGTTTGCTTTTGGTCTTTATTTGATGTTAATAGTGTTCCAGTTTTGCTAAGGATTGGTCTTTTTTTAGATGTAATAGTACCTGTTAGCCTCTTTTGTATGTTATATAAAGTTTTGCTGTCTCCTGTTTTTGCTGCTTTTTCTGCCTATTTCGCCATATTGTCTATGTATTCTCTTTTATCCCTTCTAGCTGAACTTTTTACTTTCTTGTCTATTTCTTTGTATTTTGCTTTCGCCAGATCTTTTCCAAGATCTGTTTTTGCATTCAACATGTCTAATTTGACTGCTCGTCTTTCATGTATATACTTCCATGTTTTATCTGATATCCATGCTTTTCTGTTTGGTTTTTCCAGTCCTGCGCTTACTTTTACTGCTGTGATTATGGCTGTGCTGTAAGAATTCCATAACTCATCTATACCTATCTCCTCAACTTCACTGGGTGTTTTGGAATGATTGGCAAGTTCCTGATTGAAATTAATGTTAGTATTTTCTTCTTGTAGGCTGTGGCTGTTTATCTTTCTGTGTACTGATTTCTTGTGTTGACTTTTCAATTTTAGTTTTATTTTCCCTATGCGCAAGTTGTGATCACTGTTGACATCTGCACCCCTATAAGCCCTTACATCTATGAGAGATATTCTGTATTGCTTTCTAATACAAAAATGATCTATCTGGTTTCTAGTTCTATCACCTGGAGATATCCACATTGTTTTATGTATCTTTTTGAAATTTTATCTTATGTATCTCTTTTTACCTGGAAAAATTTATGCCTGAGTGATAATTGGAAGTAAAGATTTATGCCTGAGTAATAAGTGGAAGTAAAGATTTATGCCTGAGTGATAATTGAAATTAAAAATTTATGCCTGAGTGATAATTGAAATTAAAAATTTATGCCTGAGTGATAATTAGAAGTAAAGATTTATGCCTGAGTGATAATTGGAAGTAAAAGTGTATGCCTGAGTGATAATTGGAAGTAAAGATTTATGCCTGAGTGATAATTGGAAGTAAAAGTGTATGCCTGAGTGATAATTGGAAGTAAAGATTTATGCCTGAGTGATAATTGGAAGTAAAGGTTTATGCCAGAATGATAGTGGAAGTAATGGTCCATAAATAACTAGAACAGGAGTATTGTCAGTCTGTGTTCTGTTAGGGAGATGATGATGTCACTGGAGCCACCAAACTGAAGATCTTTCCTGCCTTCATGAGATGTTCCAAGCAGACAGGTTGTTGTGATGCTGTAGTCTAGCCAATTAGGAGATTGTCTGACCTTCATGGAAGCAGACAGGTTGTTGTAATGCTTGAGTCTAGCCAGTTAGGAGATTGTCTTGACCTTCATGGAAGCAAACAGGTTGTTGTGATGCCTCAAGCAACCCAGTCAAGAGATTGACTTGACCTTCTTGGTTGCTGGGGCTTGGTAAGAAGCGTTCCCCTGGGAACCCGCAGAGGCTCATCTTTTTACCTGGGAACTAAAACCACACTAACTTATCTTTTTACTTGGGAACTAAAACCACACTAACTCATCTTTTTACCTGGGAACTAAAACCACACTAACTCATCTTTTTACTTGGGAACTAAAACCACACTATCTCATCTTTTTACTTGGGAACTAAAACCACACTAACTCATCTTTTTACCTGGGAACTAAAACCACACTAACTCATCTTTTTACTTGGGAACTAAAACCACACTAACTCATCTTTTTACTTGGGAACTAAAACCACACTAACTCATCTTTTTACTTGGGAACTAAAACCACACTAACTCATCTTTTTACTTGGGAACTAAAACCACACTAACTCATCTTTTTACTTGGGAACTAAAACCACACTAACTCATCTTTTTACTTGGGAACTAAAACCACACTAGCTTCTTTTTAACCCAGGAACTAAAACCACACTAACTCATCTTTTTACTTGGGAACTAAAACCACACTAACTCATCTTTTTACTTGGGAACTAAAACCACACTAACTCATCTTTTTACTTGGGAACTAAAACCACACTAACTCATCTTTTTACTTGGGAACTAAAACCACACTAGCTCTTCTTTTTAACCCAGGAACTAAAACCACACTAACTCATCTTTTTACTTGGGAACTAAAACCACACTAACTCATCTTTTTACTTGGGAACTAAAACCACACTAACTCATCTTTTTACTTGGGAACTAAAACCACACTATCTCATCTTTTTACATGGGAACTAAAACCACACTATCTCATCTTTTTACCTGGGAACTAAAACCACACTATCTCATCTTTTTACCTGGGAACTAAAACCACACTAGCTCATCTTTTTACCTGGGAACTAAAACCACATATCTCATCTTTTTACCTGGTAACTAAAACCACACTAGTTCATCTTTTTACCTGGGAACTAAAACCGCACTAGCTCATCTTTTTACCTGGGAACTAAAATCACACTAGCTCTTCTTTTTACCTGGGAACTAAAACCACACTATCTCATCTTTTTTCTCTGGGAACTAAAACCACACTATCTCATCTTTTTACCTGGTAACTAAAACCACACTAGCTCATCTTTTTTCTCTGGGAACTAAAACCACACTATCTCATCTTTTTACCTGGGAACTAAAACCACACTAGCTCATCTTTTTACCTGGGAACTAAAACCACACTATCTCATCTTTTTACCTGGTAACTAAAACCACACTAGTTCATCTTTTTACCTGGGAACTAAAACCACACTATCTCATCTTTTTACCTGGTAACTAAAACCACACTAGTTCATCTTTTTACCTTGGAACTAAAACCACACTAGCTCATCTTTTTACCTGGGAACTAAAACCACACTAGCTCTTCTTTTTACCTGGGAACTAAAACCACACTAGCTCATCTTTTTTCTCTGGGAACTAAAACCACACTATCTCATCTTTTTACCTGGTAACTAAAACCACACTAGCTCATCTTTTTACCTGGGAACTAAAACCACACTATCTCATCTTTTTACCTGGTAACTAAAACCACACTAGTTCATCTTTTTACCTGGGAACTAAAACCACACTAGCTCATCTTTTTACCTGGGAACTAAAACCACACTAGCTCATCTTTTTACCTGGGAACTAAAACCACACTAGCTCATCTTTTTTCTCTGGGAACTAAAACCACACTATCTCATCTTTTTACCTGGGAACTAAAACCACACTAGCTCATCTTTTTACTTGGGAACTAAAACCACACTAGTTCATCTTTTTTCTCTGGGAACTAAAACCACACTAGCTCATCTTTTTACTTGGGAACTAAAACCACACTATCTCATCTTTTTTCTCTGGGAACTAAAACCACACTAGCTCATCTTTTTACCTGGGAACTAAAACCACACTAGTTCATCTTTTTAACCTGGGAACTAAAACCACACTAGCTCATCTTGCATCTGGTAGAATGGGCTGGAACAGGAACTTCACTACATCAGCTAGGGAAAGAGTTTCAGTCTCAGAATTACAAACAGAAGATTATTTGTAGTAAACATAAGAAGTGTGCACATGAGTATGATAGCATAGATTGGATGAGTGTGTGCACAAGTCAGGTAAATTCAGTATGTACATGAGTCATATGATTTTGTATAAGAATTAGACTGAGTAATAATGTATGAATCAACTGAGTTAATTCAATATGTGTATGAGTCAGATAAATCATTTGTGTGTATGTAGTAATCAGATTAATTCATTGTGTACATGCATTAAATAGATGATCCGGTGTACATTGTACATGTAGATTAATTGACTAAATACATGCTTCAGATAAGTAGATTAATTCAGTCTATATATGAGTTGGATAAATGGGTGTGTACACAAGATTAATTTCATACACATGCATATATGGGTCAGATTGATTGTGTATGTGAGATAAATGTGTGCGTGATAGATCATGATAGAGGCCAAATTAGTAGGCATAAAATCCCTTTATGAGATTGAAAAGACTTGCCAAAAACATTAAAAATTGGCGAACTACCTTGCAAGCCCTATGTGACATTTAACAGCATGGGAAGGATATAAGATGATAGATCAAATGTATACACAAGTCATGTGAGTAATTTAGTGTGTACTTGAGTCACATTTAGCAAACACATAACTTTTAATTCAGAGTTGTGCAAAAAAACGTGTAAGCTTCATCTTGTTAGGTACCAACTACCAGCCTGTTTTTTGTGTGTATCCTGTTTATGTGTCATGTGATAAATCAGACATGTACTTCGCTAATGATAAGATTATAAAGATTAACACATATCTCATTCTAATATCTTAGACAAAGCATCTGTATTGGCTGTTGATTACTTTTACAGGCATCTGTATTGGCTGTTGATTACTTTTACAGGCATCTGTATTGGCTGTTGATTACTTTTACAGGCATCTGTATTGGCTGTTGATTACTTTTACAGGCATCTGTATTGGCTGTTGATTACTTTTACAGGCATCTGTATTGGCTTTTGATTACTTTTACAGGGCATCTGGATTCCACAAGGTGAGAATGTCAAGATCCCAGTGGCCATCAAAGTCCTGCAGGAAGGAACATCACCTGGTCAGTCAACAGAACTTCTTGAGGAAGCACGTGTCATGTGCAGCGTGGACAACATTTGTTGTGTACGCATCCTTGCTGTTTGCATGAAATCTCAGATGATGCTGGTAACACAGCTAATGCCCCATGGGAACTTGCTGAACTATGTCAGGACTAACGCACAGCATATTGGATCTAAAGCTCTTCTTAATTGGTGCACACAAATAGCCAGGGTAAGACTACTGCCTTTACTTGTGTGATTTTTGTTTATGTTTGTTATAGATAAGTTCTGAGGAAAAGTTTACTGGTACACCCAGTCTTGTTTGTTAAACTACATTATAGCAGCAGAATTTTCTGGTATGCTTGTTTCAGTGTGTCTCATTACTTCATCCCTCGTAGAACCTCAGTATTTTTTTTTTTTTTTGCTCCTGTAAATTTACGAAGAATGACTTCCCAAATTGTGTAAGAAACATGAGTGACAAAAATAAATCTAGCTTCAGATATTGTACCTCATAATAAAATAATAGAGAATAATTTTTTTTTAATGGAGAATTCTATAAAATATACATATATATCTTTCTTTAACAAATTTTAATTGTTTCTAAATCAGACGGATTATTATTTGGAAAGAAAAAAACAATGTAGATGGAGAAATATGTATAAAACAGAAGATAATAGCTGCTAAAGATGAAGAGAAAGAAGAAAAACAGACAGATTTATAAAGAAGAGTGATGAAAAGTTAACAGAAAAAAGAGGGACAGTCAGTTCTACATACAGTCAGTTCTAGCAACAGTTCTGCAGCTAGTCTGTTCTATAGACAGTTATGGACAGAGCTCTGTTCTGTAACTGCAGTAATATATCAAAGATCTGTCATTGTGAATGATTGGTAGAATAATTCACAATTGAGCTGAAATCGTTTCTTAACAAACAGGGCATGGCATATCTTGAAGAGAGAGGTATTGTCCATCGTGATTTGGCAGCTCGAAACGTGCTGGTTCAAACTCCAAACCAAGTGAAGATCACAGACTTTGGCCTGGCTAAGCTACTGGACTCTGATTCCCTTGAATATCACTCATCAGGTGGACTGGTAAGTACTTTGTAAATTCTGTATTTTCTCTGAAGCTTTTTAGTGTCTTCTTCCCCAGAAATACAGGAAAGTAATGAAGCTGCAAATGCATTTTCTGTAAAGCTTACACACTCAGTTTTCTAATTTTCCATGGTGCATCTGGTATTGGTTTTGTTTTGTTTTTAAATATACATATATGTATGTCCTTTCTCTGCTCCAACTTAGATCAAAATATTAAAATATTTTGCAGCAGTTTGCATTGAATTGCCAGGTTTTATGTGCAGTTGAAGCTAAATTACTGTGTATTTTATAGATTGGTTTTTTTGTTTTGCCATGACCTAACTACAGCCTGAGAGTAGCATAAAGCAAAAAACAGAACCTGCGTGACGTGAATGAAGGTTGAGAACCAAATAGGAGCATTCCAAGCATTGGGAGTGAGACAAGGATGTGTTCTATCTCCTGACCTCTTCTTCTTTTACAGCAAAAACAAAAATATAGAGAGCTTTTCAGGAATATCAATTGGCAGGTACAGCCTTAACAACTTAAGATATGCAGACAGTTCTGATTGCTAAAAGTGAAGGGGAGCTATAGGCTCTTCTGGACATCATGGTTTGTGAAAGTAAAAGTAAATGCCTCAGCCTGAATAAAAAGAAGACTGAAGTGATGGTCATCTCAAAGAAAAGAATACCACCAAATGTAGCATTACAATCGATTGCACAGAACTGAAACAAGTTGATAGATTCAAGTATTTAGGAACGATTATAACAACTGATGGGAAATGTCACAACGAAATAAAAAGCAGACGTGCTCAGACCAAGTCAGTATTCCAGAAAGTGAGAAACATCTTGTGCAACAGATCCATATCAGTGTAGACAAGATTCCAAGTACTTAAATTTTACATCGAGCCAATTTTGTTTTATGAAGCATGGTCCATGAATAAGAGAGTACAGCAAGAAATGGAGGCCATGGAAATGTGGTTCATAAGAAGGATGTTGAATGTACCATGGACAGCTAAGAAAACCAATGAAGAAGTCTTAAGAGAGGCTGGAGTTAAAAAGCAAATTACAGCAAAGATCAGAGGCAGACAGGCGAGATTTGTAGGGCATTTTCTGAGAATAGAAAAATTGGAACACACTGTGGCAACTGGAAAAACTGAGGGAAGATGAGACAGGGGAAGACAGAGATAGGTTACTGGATGGGGTGACAGTGTGGCTAGGAAGAAAGTCACCAGCGGATCTCATAATCAAGTCTAAAGACAGGGAATTGTGGAGAGAAATGATCGCCTATGCCACACGGCGCGGCACTTGATTGAGTGATTGTGTGACGTTAAGATTTTTTAAATTGAGATTGAGCCCAGTCCATTTTCTGCTCCAAAGACTCTCAGAAATCAATCCATAGACCCCAGGTTAAGAGCTACTGTTGTATATGGTTATATTTATGGTCACACACAACTATACAGATTATCCTGTTGTGTTGTCATGTTATCATTGTACTGGAGTACTGTCACACTCAGCATTGTCCTGGAGTATTATCATGCTCAGTATCATTGTCCTGGAGTACTGTCATACTTAGTACCAGGTATCATTGTCCTATTGTATTGTCATGCTAAGTATCATTGTCCTGTTATACTGTCATGCTAAGCATCATTGTCCTGGAGTACAGTCTTGCTCAGCGTCATTGTCCTGGAGTACAGTCTTGCTCAGCGTCATTGTCCTGGAGTAGAATTATGCTCAGTATCATTGTCCAGAAGTACTATCATGCTGAGTATCATTGTCCTGGAGTACAGTTATGCTAAGTATCATTGTCCTGAAGCACTGTCATGCTAAATATCATTGTCCTGGAGCACTGTCATGATCAGTATCATTGTCCTGGAGTACAGTCATGCTAAATATCATTGTCCTAGAGTACAGTCATGCTAAGTATCATTGTCTTAGAGTACAGTCATGCTAAGTATCATTGTCCTGGAGTACAGTCACGCTAAGGATCAGTTTCCTACAGTACAGGTGTGCTAAGTATCATTGTCTGTAGATGCAAGACCTTTTTTCAATGGTTTTGTTTACAGTATAATTTATATATACACTGTGTCTCTGTCTACAGATGCCCATCAAATGGCTGGCTCTGGAGTGTATCCTTCACAGAATATTCACACACAAGAGTGATGTTTGGAGTTATGGTATGTAATGACAAATGTAAAAAAGATGTTTAGAGTACAGTGTTGGGTATTTAGAAAAATTATGAAATAATCGTATCTTAAGAACATGACTGATACAAATTATGTTAACAACTGGGACCTTTCATACATGGAACAATGTTGAAAAAAAGGTATGTACAACTCTTCTGTGCCACAGGAAGAAACACGGACGTGTAGTGGAGTTCCAGAATAAAAGCGTTTGTGTTGGTCTGTAAGGGGGTCTAGTTATAAAATGGAATGGAAAACAGTATTTCCATGTACTTCCATCTACTTATTATGTTTCAAAGTATAACTAAATGAATGAAAATTTCACAAATGCAGAGTTTTTTAGGAAAAAAGAAGTAATGTGATGTTTTTAGACACTGATTGTGGCCAGCTCACCATTGGCGAGGTCTAGATATGCACTACTTACCATCTGAGATGTCTAGATCTACTTGTCGATCTTGTATTGTGATTCTGTGTTGCATTCTCACTAAATTAATGTCTGAAATAACCTCCTAACTACTTCTCCAGTTGTCTAAATATGTCTAGATCTACTTGGGATACATTCAAGAGCAGCGGGGTGGTCACAGGCCATGTCCATACCCCTATCTACGTCGTCAAAAATTGAAAAATTTCCATGTTTCTCGTCCTTTTTCTCGCTTGGCATCACTCGTATCTAAGGACTCTTTCACCATTTTTAAAAGTGTCACCAGAAACACGGACGAAATATGTACAATCTAAATGTTACACCGGTTGTTTTATTGAAACAAACCAAGCGTAAAAAAATTGACTTCTGGCACGGAAAGAGTTAATGCTGTGTTACGTGGGATGTTTAAGCATAAATTTGTATCACCTCAATAAGGAGTCTTATCTCCATGCAAAAAAATTACTGAAGTTTGTATGAGGGAGCAGAGAAAGTCAGTGTAGAAAACACAGTGAACTTAAGGAAGAACACCCACTTTAAACAGTACACAATATTTTGCAGTTTGTAAACTTATTTGGCAATACCTACAGGTATAACAGTTTGGGAGTTGTTTACCCTCGGCAAGAAACCATATGATGGTGTGAGGACCAAAGATGTTCCTGTTCTTCTTGAGAAAGGAGAGAGGCTTCAGCAGCCAATTATTTGCACAATAGATGTTTACATGATCATGGTCAAATGTGAGTTTGTTTTTCGTGCATCATCGTTTTTATTTTTGTTTTATTTCTTCTATCAGAATGTTTCAGAAATACCAATGTTTGTTAGAGCAGTGGTTCTTAACTTGGAACAGTCTGAGAGAAATACCAGTGTTTGTTAGAGCAGTGGTTCTTAACTTGGAACAGTCTGAGAGAAATACCAGTGTTTGTTAGAGCAGTGGTTCTTAACTTGGAACAATCAGTCATCTGAGAGAAATTATCAGTCATCTGAGAAAAATAAACAGAGAGAAATGATCAGTCATCAGAGAGTTGATCAGTCATATGAGAGGAGTGATCAGTCATCTGAGAAGAATGGATAGTCAGCTGAGAGAAATGGCTATCTGTGAGAAATCAGCCACCACAGAGAAGTGAACAGGGTGTTTTTGAAGTCTCACTACACTTTCTGTGAAAAAAAAAAAAATTGGACGTCATCACAAAATATGCTGAAAAAAGTCATTTGATTAGTTACAATAGTGACTGCAATGATACAACGCTGTGTTGGGTTAGCTGGAATGTACCACTGAAATATTTATTATAACAGGTATTGGAAATGTCCACCACGGGCTTCAAGACATGACTGTACACGTCTCTTCATATTGTCAGATACCTTGTGCAACGTGTCTGTTGTTATTTCTTGAATGGTAATTCTGATTGCTTCTTTCAGGTCCTCGGTTGTTTGTACATTATTTTTGTAAACATTTCCTTTCAAGAAACCCTATAGATAATATCTAATGGATTTAGATCTGGAGAACGAGCAGGCCAAATTCCACAAGATATTATGTGATTTGCAAAAATTTCTTCCCAAAAACCACGTGTTGCTCTAGCTGTGTGTGCGGTTGCACCATCTTGCTGAAACCACGCTTCTTCAATTTCATATTCATTTAGCTGTTCTAAAAAAAGGTTCCAGAATGTCAGTACAGTACTGATCGCATTTATACAATAATTAGTGTATAAGTATACAACTATACATGAAGCACTGCAGTAAAGCTGTGATACTAGAATGTATAAAATAGGAAAAAAGTAGGAGCAGCTTTATTACTTAACGATTACAAAGTTGTGACGTTTTGGCGTGAGCCATAATCATACAAAAACATACAGGACGAAGAAATAGAGAGAGGAGATAAAGTATAGATTCACATGAATACTAAAAAAAAATAAATTTTTTTTTAAAGAGTACTTAGCTGTAAATTGCAAGGTGTGGCTTGTCCGGCGGTGTGTGTCAGGAATGGATCTAGTGGGACGTGGAGTTAAACTCGCTGTTTAGTTACACGTAACATCACCTTCTTCAATCATTATAGTACCTCTCCACTAAATCCACCCCTTCTTACTTTTCAAACTTCCTCACAGCATCACTCTGTAACCCTGCTTACTTTTCAAACTTCCTCACAGCATCACTCTGCAACCCTGCTATTTTCTCTGCAACCCCTCTTCTCTGCAACCCCTCTTCCCCAATCATCTGTTTCAATTTCTCCTAGCTAGGTCGGTATTGCGTCACTCTCTCTCCCCTCCCCGGTTCCCCATCCACCACCCCCAGTTACAACCAACTGACCACATGTCACAGGTCTCTATTTAAACAGTCTCCACGTCCCACTAGATCCATTCCTGACACACACCGCCGGACAAGCCGCACCTTGCAATTTACAGCTAAGTACTCTTTAAAAAAAAATTTTTTTTTAGTATTCATGTGAATCTATACTTTATCTCCTCTCTCTGTTTCTTCATCCTGTATGTTTTTGTATGATTAAGGCTCACGCTGAAACGTCACAACTTTGTAATCGTTAAGT
The DNA here is from genome assembly GCA_009760885.1 of Achatina immaculata. NCBI lineage: Eukaryota > Metazoa > Mollusca > Gastropoda > Stylommatophora > Achatinidae > Lissachatina > Lissachatina immaculata. The sequence goes on along the minus strand of CM019713.1, from coordinate 22,175,626 downwards.
AATAAAGCTGCTCCTACTTTTTTCCTATTTTATACATTCTGATCGCATTTATAGTGTTGTTGAAGAAAATTGGTCCAGTTAATCGTTTTCTACTGACGGCACACCATACCCCAATTTTCGCATGGCATAGCGGCGCTTCATGAAATGCATTGGGATTAACACTGCTCCAAATATGATTATTTTGGCTATTAACTTATCCAGATAGATGAAACCATGCCTCATCAGAGAAGAATGTTAAATCGAGAATTGACTTGTCTTCTTCAGCTAAAAATGCTTGAAACCACGTGGAGTAGTTGACTCTGCATTGATTGTCACACTCTTTTAGTTCAGACACAACAGAAATCTTGTATGGATGAAAATTTAACCGATATTTAAGAATTTTGTGCACTGTGCTCAGTGATACGTTCACTTCTTGCGACATTTTCCTTAAGGACTTGCATGGACTTTTCAGGATTATGTCTTGGATATCTAGACATGTTTCTTCAGACACAGCAGGCCTACCAGATCGCAGAGCATCTTCCACAGTTCCCGTATCACGAAACTTATTAAACAAATTTCTAACCGTAGTGCGATGGGGAGGTTGTTTATCAGGAAATTTTGCTATAAATCTTTGAACAACCATCCGTGTGCATTGACCGCCATTTTGAAACAATTGTTCAACCCAAAAAAATTCTTTATTCCATTGATAACACCATTCTGTTTTGAGTGCAAAAAATTACTCCAGCAGATAGCAACCATTCGCTGCATTTTTCTTCACGATTGACTGTGCAGCGGATTTTTTTATGACTCATTTTCTCCATTTTTACATGGAAAGTATAGTGAGAGTTTAAAAAACAGCCTGTATAAGAGTTGAAAGTAGAATAAAAGAAACGGAGTTTTCAGAAAGGAACACTATTCATATTCTGATTTTTAAAGACAAATTTTGCATTTCAGAATTTCTTAATGGCATTATTTTTGTCAGGAACAATGACAACTTTAATGTTAGTCATGTAGGAGAAGCGTTTCATTGTAAAAAGTAACGGGTATTTATTAAGGCTGACTTTTGCAACCCTGCCCAGGTTGGATGCTGGATGCTGACTCAAGACCCTCATTTAAAGAACTGCAGGAAGAATTTGCTAAAATGTCTCGAGATCCTGGCCGATACTTGGTCATTGAGGTAAGCTTTGTCTCACAGCTTATGCAATACAAACAATAGTTTATGAATTAGAACTTCATCACATTTGGCATTTCCTCCAATACAATACAAACAATAGTTTATGAGTTAGAACTTTGTCATATTTGGCGTCTCCTCCAATACAATACAAACAATAGTGTATGAGTTAGAACTTTGTCACATTTGGCATTTCCTCCAGTACAGTACCTGGACACTTAACAAAACAGCTGAGAAGCACATAAATGCCTTTGAATGTAAATGCTATAGAAGAGTTCTCCAAATATCGTGGACACAAAAAAGAACAAATATATCTATACTACAAGAGCTTAATATTGAAGAAGGCTGGCTAGTAAAGAGGATTAAAGAGAGAAAACTTAAATATTTTGGCCACATTAAACGTCATGATAATTTAGAGAAGACCGTATTGGAAGGATACATAATGGGAAAAAGAAAAAGAGGAAGACCGAAACGAAGATGGCTGCAAGACATCGTTGACGATCTGGAAATGGATGCAGCAGCAGCAGGCCATCTTGCTCACAACCGAGAGGCCTACAGGAGTGCTGTTTGGGAGGCAAAGTTCCGCAAGGGACATGCAAAGGAATGAATGAATGAATGAACAGTACAAACAATAGTTTATGAGTTAGAACTTTGTCACATTTGGCATTTCCTCCAGTACAATACAAACAATAGTTTATAAGTTAGAACTTTGTCACATTTGGCATCTCCTCCAATAAAATAAAAAGTAGATTAACACTTTCCGTGCGGCTGGTCATTATAGTGACACTTTGGACGTGTTCTGGAGTGCGGGAGTAAAAACGCGGGTCTTGGTCTGTAAGGGGGTCTAGTTGTAAAATGGAATGGAAAACAGTATTTCCATATACTTCTGTATACTTAATATGTTTCAAAGTATAGCTGAATGAATGAAAATTTCATAAATGCAGAGTTTTTTTTAGGAAAAAAGAAGTAATGTGATGTTTTTAGACATTGATTGTGGCCAACTCACCATCGGCGAGGTCTAGATCTGCACTATTTACCATCTGAGATATGTAGATCTACTTGTCGATCTTGTATTGTGATTCTGTGTTGCATTCTCGCTGAATGAATGTCTGAACTAACCTCCTAACTACTTCTCCAGTCGTCTAAATATGTCTAGATCTACTTAGAAAACATTCAAGAGCAGCGCGGTGGCCATAGGCTATGTCCATACCCCTATCTACATCGTCAAAAATTGAAAAATTTCCATGCTTCTCGTCCTTTTTCTTGCTCGGCATCACTTATAACTAGGCACTCTTTCGCCATTTTGAAAGTGTCACCGGAATTGCGGATGAAATATGTACAATCTAAATGTTACACTGGTTGTTTTTATTGAAACAAACAATTGTCACTATAATGACCAGACGGTAGCTTCAGGATACCGGAAGTGTCACTGTATCGACCAAACACATGGAAAGTGTTAATAGCATATTCTTTATGATCTTCTCTGCTGTTATCTCAGAAAACAAAATTAATATCAACTGATATTTTTAATTTCATTGTTGAGTGAAAGTGTTTGGACTGTTAGTATTTTATGCCTGTCTTTAAAAAAAGAAACTCTTGCAGTTATTTTTAAACAGTTTATATTTTATTATGATGTCATTCTTTAAGTAACTATTTTTAGATTGAGTTATCCTAAATGTATTAATAACCATTCTTGGCTAGTGTTATTTTTGTTTCTGTTATTAATGTAATTTGCAGCTGTCCAATTGTTGAGTACATTATGTTGATTTGAATGTTTATTTACTAATGCTGTCATTAAACAGCAGTCATGATTGTGTGTGAACATATTTTACCACTCATTTTCTCCACTTTTTCTGTAGTCAAAATGAATAACTGCTTGATTTTTTTCGTTTGTTTGTGTAGACAGGGCTCATTCTTGATCAAACCATCAGCAAGTCAGATTATGTGGTTATTTATATCTGGGACAGCTGAAATGATTTATTATTATTGTTTATCACAGTTTTGTGCTAGTGTGTAATGTCTTATTATAACCCTGAACACAGAAGATGTCCATGGACTTGGACAGTTGTTTTACATTTCTGGATGGTTTGCTAGCCATCAGTAGATGTGGGTTATGGATGGCTTCAAGTTTTGCTGTGCATATCAAAGCTCTAGACAACAGGTCACAGTTCTAGATAAAATGTCATAACTGTAGACAACATGTTATAGTTCTAGATAGCATCTCTCTCTCTTTCTCTCTCTCTCTATCTATCTGAACCTTAAGTGCCCAGGGCACATGGGGCTTCCGCAAGGGTTTTCCACAAATGCCTGTCTTTTACCTTTTTTTTCTGCTCTTGCCCAGGTGAGCCCTCTATTGCTCAACATCCTTTCTGTTGTTCTTCTCCATGTCTCTTTTGGTCTACCCTTACTTCTGCTCCCCTGTGGTGTCCACCTTAGTGCTGTTTTTGGTAGTGAGTTGTCAGTCATTCAGAGCATATGTCCAAACCATCGCCAGCGTCTTTCCTCAATAATTGCTGTCAGTGGCTTCATCTGCAATTCTGCCAACAAGATGTTATTTCTTATGGTGTTTGGCCAAAATATTTTTCTAATTCTTCGTAAACATTTAGTCTGGAAAGAATTCAACTTGTTTTCTATTATTTTGGTGATTTTCCAGCATTCACTTCCATAGAGTAGTACACTTAGAACATTACTCTTAAATATCCTGATTTTCGTATTTATGCTTAGTTTTTTAGATTTCCATATAGTCTGCAGCACTACAAAAGCCTGGTTTGCTCTAGTAAGTCTGCTGTTGATGTCCTCTGTGCTGTCTCCATTTTCTACTACTCTACTGCCAAGGTATACAAATTCATTGACCTCCTCCACTAACTTGCTATCTAGATAGCATAGCTCTAGGCAAAGTGTCAGAGTTCTAGATAAAATGTCATAGGTCCAGACAAAGTGTCAGAGTTCTAGATAAAATGTCATAGGTCTAGACAAAGTGTTCCTCATTTTTTTTTTATTACAGACATTGTGTATGTGAACTTACACATACTAGATTTATGTAATACGCAATAATTAATGTATGAGTATATAACTATACATGGAGCTACTGCAGTAAAGCTGTGATACCAAAATGTATAAATTAGGAAAAAAGTAATAACAGCTTTATTACTTAACGAGTACACGGTTGTGACGTTTCGGCGTGAGCCTTAATCATACAAAAACACACAGGATGAAGAAATAGATAGAAGAGATAAAATAAATTCACATGAATGCTGTTTTTAAAAGAAAAATCAAATAAAATGAATAGAGCACTTAGCTGTAACTTGTAAGAAGATGTGGTTTGTCTGACACTGTGTGTCAGAAAAGCACATAATGGAGTGTATAGAGCATTTAAACGGAGACTTGGGATGTGTGATAGGTGAGTCATAATTGGGTGGTGGGATGTATCACTGTTCTCCCCTTCATAGTTTCCCCACCCACCACCCTCAGTTACAATCCACCTATCACACATCCCAAGTCTCCATTTAAGTACTTTCTACACTCCACCATGCACATTTCTAACAGACAGTGTCAGACAAGCCACATGTTCTTACAAGTTACAGCTAAGTGCTATATTCATTTTATTTGAGTTTTTTTTACACAGCATTCTTGTGAATTTACACTTTATCTCCTCTCTCTATTTCTTCATCCTGTATGTTTTTGTATGATTAAGGCTGACGCTGAAACATCACAACTGTGTATTCGTTAAGTAATTAAGCTGTTCCTGCTTTTTTCGTAATTTATACCAGATTTATTTGTGCACAATATGGGTTATTTTGAAGAGATATTGTAAAGGTGTACAGAACACAGTATCTTATATCTTATATCCTTCCCGTGCCGTTAAACGTCACATAGGGCTCGCAAAGTAGTTTGCCAATTTTTCCTGTCTTCAGCAAGTCTTTCAACCTTATCAAGGGATTTTATGCCTGTTAACTTGGCCTCTCTTAACAATGTCCTCTTCAGAGTTTCATGCGGTCTACCACTTTTTCTTTGGCCTGTTGTGTTCCACTTGATAGCTTGTTTTGGGATTCTCTGATCATTTCTTCTCATCAAGTAGCCAACATATGTCCATCTCCTTTTCCTGATCACCCATGAGACTGGTTGTTATTCGGTCATCTGTCTTATCTCTGCATGAATACTTGTGTATATCCCAGTTGAATGTGTTGCTTAGAGTAGCTGTTTGTATAACTCCGTGTTGATTAAGTTAGAGATTGTGTCAGTTTTTTTTCCCCTGCTGTTTTTTGTAATATGAGGCTTGTTTAGACAGTAACAGCAGCTATTAATAGTTTGCTTTTCTGACTTACAAATATGTAGATTGAACAAAATGTAACTGATCTTGCCTGTTTTGAGTTCAACCTGTGAGGAAGAATTAGCGGTGAAGAATTTTGAAAGTTTTACGTAATAATAATATCTTTTCCAGGTGGAATCCAGTTTGTGGATTCTATTCGGATGCAAAATGCTTTCTTCTTTACCAAACAACACAATATATTTTCACTCTTATGATGACAATCATTCACCGTCTATACTAGTAGATAGCGCTAAATTATCAAACAAAATAATAACATGAAAGCCATAAGTAGAATTGCCAGCTGAAATGTTTTGTTCCAGATTTTCTTTGCATCACCACAGCTTCCTGCAGTGTGTACTAAAATATATAGGAATCACATATTTCTTTTTGTTGTGTCCTTCTTTTGTTGTAAAAGCAGATAACTTACAAGCGCTTGCATCTGAGAGACTGTGAAATGATTAACTGAAACTTGAGAGACTGTGTGAAATGATTAACTGAAACTTGAGAGATTGTGTGAAATGATTAACTGAAACTTGAGAGATTGTATGAAATGATTAACTGAAACTGAGATTTCCTAGAGATGCACATTTTTACAGAGCCTACAGCTGATGAGTGTATGAGAAATAGCATGAAGAGTTCAGTCACTCACTTTATGTACGTACATATGTGTGCAGGGAGATGAGCATCATAGGTTCCCAGATTCTGCTTACTCTAGTTCTGAGCTGGATGTATCCATGGATGCAGCGCTTAGTGATCCGGCCTTGAGTACTCCCAGGGCTGAAACTGCCGTTGTTCTTTCTGCTGCTGGCACCATTAAGGGTGCACAGGTGAAATATGCAGGACATTGTTCTTCTAATGGTCATTTTAGAATGTCACCCTTCTGTTCTTGTTCTTTTCTCATTCCCCCAGAGTTTAGTGTTTATATTCCTCAAGTTTAATTTCATATTCAGATATTGCCCCTCCCACAATGATTGGGAATGTTTTCTTGTCATTCAAAAAAAAAAAAAGTTTTATTCTGCTTGCCTTTTTTTTGTGTGTCTAATTTGACCAGTTATTTTATTTCTTTCTGAATCAGTTTTCTTTCCTCTTATGTTTAGAATGAACCTGTTGGACTCCTACCCATAGCAGCTAATTGTTTTTGATTTATTCCATTTTATATTTCCTTCTGATTGAGGTTAGTGGATGGCAGACTTCTCGTAGCTTTTTATAAGACCTCAGTGTTAAGAAATGAAATGGCAAAATAAGGGAAAGCTGAAATTCCTGTAGTCCTCCAGTTGATTATAAGGTGAAATGAGATAGAAGAATTTAATATTGGAATGTGAATCTGCAGTATCGTTATGTAACTGTGAATCTTGCACAAGAGAAGATGCTGTCTGATTTGACAGTCATTGACCCATAGCTAACATGTTAGCATCACAGTTGGTGAATCATAGCCAACCAAGACCCTGTCCCACCTCTCCACTGGTACCCCATTGACAGCCTAGCCTGGGTGTTAGTGCAGGGACCATCATGGTCCCCGTGGTGGTAATCTGCTAGAGAAGTATTGCACACCTCCTGCTTTATAGCTCTGCTCAAAGATTGAAAAAAATAGCCAGGAATCTATTCTCAGCCTGATGTGATGCCATCAGCTACTAAGATCTGCTCTCAGCCTGATGTGATGCCATCAGCTGCTAAGATCTGCTCTCAGCCTGATGTGATGCCATCAGCTGCTAAGATCTGCTCTCAGCCTGATGTGATGCCATCAGCTGCTAAGATCTGCTCTCAGCCTGATGTGATGCCATCAGCTGCTAAGATCTACTCTCAGCCTGATGTGATGCCATCAGCTGCTAAGATCTGCTCTCAGCCTGATGTGATGCCATCAGCTGCTAAGATCTGCTCTCAGCCTGATGTGATGCCATCAGCTGCTAAGATCTACTCTCAGCCTGATGTGATGCCATCAGCTGCTAAGATCTGCTCTCAGCCTGATGTGATGCCATCAGCTGCTAAGATCTACTCTCAGCCTGATGTGATGCCATCAGCTCACAGTTCAGTCCAGGGAGATGGAAGAGGAAGTGGATAGAGGAGATAACAGGTACCTTACATATCCCCTTATGTGAGCAGACTCAGTCCTATAAAGAAGTCTGTCCCATCAAGACAGAGAGGTACATGAGAAAGTAGATGATTCTAAACTGAGTGTGATGCATGTATTGTGCCTTGATTTGCTTAATTTCTGTAATCATCGCTTCCCCAGTGTGAGATTTATTCTTGGTAGATTTTCAGTTCATTGACCACTCTACAGTCTGTTTGTTCCTATCCTATATTTGCCAGTGTTAGAGATATGTACAATTTTCACCATAATATTGACTACCTTAATAAGATGATAGAACCAGAAATCAGATAGATCATTTTTGTATTAGAGATTGATTCAGAACATCTCTGATAGATGTAAGATCATATAGGGGTGCAGATGTCAACAGTGATCACGATCTGTGTATAAGGAAAATAAGACTAAAACTGAAAAGTCAACACAAGAAAGCAATACTTAGAAAGATAAACAGTTAAAGCCTACAGGATGAAAATACTAAAGGTAATTTTAATTTGGAACTTACCAAACAATTTGCTGCATTCAGTGAGATAGAGGAGACGGATATAGATGAATACTTCCAGCAGCTAAAACAAGTGCTCAACTGCAAACAACAAGTAGAAAAGCATGGATATCAGAAAACACACGGAAATCCATACATCAAAGACGAGCAGCCAAATTAGCCACGTTTAATATATAGACAGATCTTGGAAGAGATTTGGCAAAAGTGACATACAAAACTAGACAATAAAATAAAAAGTTCAGCTAGAAGGGATAAAAGAGAATACATGGACAATATGGTAAAAGAAACAGAGAAGGCAGCAAAAACAGGAGACACAAAACTCTATATAACGTACAAAAGAGGCTAACAGGTACTATTGATCCAAAGAAAGACCAATCTTTAGCAAAACTGGCACACTATTAACATCAAGTAAAGACCAAAAGCAAAGATGGGCTGAACACTTCCAAGAAATACTTAATTGACCACACCCAAATGAATTAATAAATCTTGAAACTGATTTACCAATCCCACAACTAAATGTAAACCTAGATGAAATTACATTGCATGAAATTGAAATGGCAGTGAATCTAATGGCTAACAACAAAGCTGCAGGTGAAGATGAAATAACAGCCCAAATGTTAAAAGTTATTAACATGAACCAACTACAAAGAATGTTTAATAAAGTTTGGAAATAAAAGTCCCTTCTAAATGGAAAAAGGGAATCATTGTTAAAATACCAAAAAAAAAAAAAGGCAACCTCAGTGACTGCAATAACTGGAGGGGTGTAACCTTACTATCAGTTGTGTCAAAGGTGTTTTGTAAAGTGATTCTGAATAGAAGGATGTGGTGGATACTGCAATGAGAGAAGAACAGGCAGGATTTTGAAAAAAGGAGAAGCTGTCTTGACCAGATCTTTACTCTAAGAATAATACTTGAAGAGCATGTTGAAAAGCAAAGACCGTTAATCCTGAACTTCATAGACTTTAAAAGGGCATTTGATAGCACACACAGAGAATCATTGTGGAGAATTTTAAGAATATATGGAATACCATCTAAAATTGTCAGCATCATTAGAGATCTCTACAACAGATTTGTTTGTGCAGTCAAGACAAAAGAAGGAATGAGCGAATGGTTTCAGATTGAAATAGGCATGAAACAAGGATGTATATTATCTCCCTTGTTTTTTTGGAATTGCCATAGACTTCATAATTAAAAAATTCTGCACAGGTAAAACAGGCATTAATTGGGTATATGAGACCCAACTGGAAGATCTTGATTTTGCAGATGACATATAACTCTTATCAGTGACAATGGGAATTCGATGCAAGAAAAAAAACAGATACCCTGTCTTCAATGGCTAGGAAAATAGGACTTGGAATTAACAAGGATAAAACAAAAATAATGAAACTTCTCATTAACCATGAAGGACAAGTATATGTAGAAGGAACAGCTGTTGAAGAAGTAAACCATTTTACATATCTTGGCAGCTACATAGACCAGGGTGGTGACACCAGAAAGGAAGTTAGAATTTGAATTGCAAAATCAGCATTGACCTTCAAGAATCTTGAGAACATGTGGCATTCAAAAGTTATAAGCACAAAAATCAAGATTATTCAATTCAAATTTTATATCCACCCTCATTTCTGTATGTGAAAGCTGGAAAACAACTAAAGAAATAGACAAGAAATTAGACTCTTGTGAAAACAAATGCCTAAGGAAAATACTTGGCATCAAATGGAACGAATTCAAGAACAAGGCAGAGATCAGACAGATGAGCAAACAACAACCTGTCTCACGGGTGATCAGAAAAAAAATATGGACATATGTCTTTCATGTGATGAGAAGAAACAATCAGAGGATCCCCAAACAAGCAATCAAGTGGAACACAACAGGCCGAAGAAAAAGAATTCAATCACGTGAAACTCTAAAGAGGACATTGTTAAGAGAGGCCAGTTCAGTGGGCATAACATCCCTTGATGAAGTCGAAAAACCCACAGAAGACAGGAAATCTTGGTGAACTTCTGCCTATGTTTCCCACCTATGTGACGTTTAGCAGCATGGGAAGGATATAAGATAACAATTTGTAAGCCATTCTCTAGATCAGTAATAATATTGCCAAGTAGTGTTTACTTTGTATTTGCTCATCATAATGTAATTATTATTATTTATGAGAGTGCATGAGTAGTTCATTCATTTGCATGTCCCTTATAGAACTTTGCCTCCCTAACAGCTCTCCTGTAGGCCTCTCGGTTGTAAGCAAGGTGGCCTGCCACTGATGCATCATAACAATGTCTTATAGCCATCTTCACCTTGGTCTTCCTCTCTTTTTTTCCCATTATGTACCCTTCCAAGACAGTCTTCTCTAGATTATCATGATGTTTAATGTGTCCAAAATATGTAAGTTTTCTTTGTTTAATCCTCTTTACTAGCCAGCCTTCTTCAATATTAAGTTCTTGTGGTGTGGATATATTTGTTATTTTTATGAAAGAACATGAGTAGTGAAGTTTTAAGTGCACTTGTATCTCAACTTAGCAGTTGGTGGTTTACTTTGATTCAGAGGTACCAAGTTAGCTTATCTTAAAAAGAGCTACTTCCTCCTCCTATAGTTATGGAAGATACATCGGACCTAGCAGAGAGCTACTTCCTCTTCCTATAGTTATGGAAGATAAATCAGAGAGCTGCTTCCTCCTCTTATAGTTATGGAAGATAAAGCGGGCCAGGCAGAGAGGTAGTTGCTCCTCCTATAGTTATGGAAGATAAATCTAGCCAGGCAGAGAGGTAGTTGCTCCTCTTATAGTTAGGGAAGATAAATCTAGCCAGGCAGAGAGGTAGTTGCTCCTCCTATAGTTATGGAAGATAAATTGGGCCAGGCAGGACACAGGCAGGAAATGTGGTGGAAGTCTTGCTTCTTTTGTTTCTCACACATTTCATAAGTTTGTGTTGTCTGTTCTAGACACATAGAAATTTAAACTTTGTGGCTAGCCATACAGCAGTCCCTGAGTTCTGAACATACAACTTATGTACGGTTCCTAGTTACAAACGACCCCTGTAAAGCCTATTATATTAAAAATTTAGGTCACATACAGTGGTTCGTATTAACAATCAGGGCTGTTTTGCAGCACCCTTCTGCAGCTGTTTATCGGTTTCTTTAATTTTTTTTTTTAATATATAGAAAGGTACACTCTATACTATATAGCTCATGTTAGGTTCAAACCATACCTAAGAATTTCAGCTTATGTATAAATTCAGCTTACAGACTTAGGAGAGGAACTCGTTCATAACTTGGGGACTGTCAACATGACAGTGATGGAGCTGATTAAATGCTGTGACTGACAGTTGCATAGATGTTACAGGCAGTGTTGGAGTTGAATCATGAGACATGACTGAACTTTGTTTTGGATGACATCTAGCCAGAGGATCTCAGCTGGCAATAGAAACTACTGAGCACTGTTTTATGACAGATTTTGTCAGTTATTGATTGGTCTTGCTTTCTCCAGTCGACACTTACTAGAATAAGACTGACATTTGTTAGAGCTAACATTACTTCCTTTTATTTGTAGTCATGTGAAATTTGCTGTTGTTTTTTATCCTCATAAAAGCTGCGTTCATTGTTTTTCTTCTTCTTCTGCTTTCCCAGCCATTAAGGCTCACTGCTGCAGGTAAAATTAAGGCTCACTGCTGCAGGTAAAATTAAGGCTCACTGCTGCAGGTAAAATTAAGGCTCACTGCTGCAGGTAAAATTAAGGCTCACTGCTGCAGGTAAAATTTGCCCCCATTCCTCTGTTCCTAATCTTCTCTCTCCAGTTGATGACACCAATTTCTTTTATATCCTCTTCTATGTTGTCTTTCCATTTCTGACTTGGTCTACCCCTTGGTCTTGTTTCCCCCATCTCTGTTGCGTACATAATTTTCATTGTTCTGTTTTCTTTCATTCTTTCTACATGGCCCAACCAGTGTAGTCTGTTCAGTTTCAAGATGTTGGGATTTAAATAAGCTGTTCAGTTCAGCGTTCATTCTAGCTCACCCAGTAATTAATGTATGAGTATATAACTATACACAGAGCCACTGCAGTAAAGCTGTGATACCAAAATGTATAAATGAGGAAAATAAGTAGGAACAACTTTATTACTTAACGAGTACACAGTTGTGACGTTTCGGCGTGAGCCTTAATCGTACAAAAACATATCATCATCATCAGGTGCCGTGCCGACTGACGTTGGCTATTATGCTTCTCCAGAGTACCCGATCCTTCATGCAGGCCATCAGTTCAGTTGGTGATCTCCTCTCACACCATCCTGTCAGACTGTCCAGTATCATTTCTCTTGGTCTTCCTCTTGATCTTCTTCCTTCTATTTTTCCTGTTGTTATAATATTTTCAATGCCCCCTCTTCTCATTGCATGTCCTATGAAAGTACATTGTCTCTCTCTTATCTTTTTGACAAAGTTTTTTGTTTCTCCAGCTCTTCTCATACATACTTCATTAGTTATTTTTGCTTTCCAGGGGATTCGCAACATTCTTCTAATAAACCACATTTCTGCTGCTTCCAATGATTTTTGTGCAGACTTGCCTATTGTCCATGATTCACTTCCATATAACAAGATAGGTTCAGTATAGCATTTTAGGACTCGTTTTCTAACATTCATTGATAAAGATGTGTTAGCTAATATGTTTCTCATTCTCTGAAATGCAGTCTTTGCTTGGCCTATTCTGTTCCTAATTTCTGTTCTGCATTTCCCATCTGAAGTTATTACTGCTTCAAGGTATTTGAATTTCTGCATCTGCTTTAGAATAGTTCCATTTAATTTTATACTGCATGTTGGTGGACTCTGTTTCTTAGATATAACCATAGTCTCTGTCTTTTTGATGTTCAAAGTAAGGCCTTTCTGTTCACTTTCTTTGGCGACTTTATCCAAGAGATTTTGCAGGTCTTGTTGGTTCTCAGCTATCAGTACTGTGTCGTCAGCATACCGAAGGTTGTTAATATTGTATCCTCCAATTTTTACGCCTGGTTCTGTGATGATTGTTCTTAGAATATTCTCGCTGTACAGAGAAAAAAGGTCTGGAGATAGTACACATCCTTGTCGCACCCCTTGTTTTATAGGTTGATATTTTCCAATTCTATTTTCAACTCGAACTGCTGCTTCTTGCTGCCAGTATAGATGTTTTACAATCCTCAAGTCTTTGCCGTCTATATTGATGTCTTCAAGCATTTTAATAATTTCATTATGTTTCACCTTGTCAAATGCCTTGATGTAATCAATGAAGCATGAGTAGAGATCTTTCTGTATTTCTAAAGCTCTTTCTGTTAGTGTTCGTAAAGCATAAATGGCATTGTGTGTTCCCTTTCCTTCAACAAATCCAAACTGTTCATCTGCTATTTCCATTTTTATCTTTTTCCTTGTTCTTCTCATAATTATTCAGAGTTATACAAAAACATACAGGACAAAAAAATAGATAATATATAATTAAAATATAAATTCATACGATTGCTGTGTTAACAAAAAATAAAATGAATAGAGCACTTAGCTGTAACTTGTAAGAAGATGTGGCTTGTCCAACACTGTGTGTCAGAAATCCACATGGTGGAGTGCAGACAAAATTTAAATGGAGACTTGGGATGTGTGGTAGATGGGTCATAAATGAGGGTGGTGGGTGGGGAGACCATAGAGGTGAGAGATTGTGATACAATGGTAGTCTAACTGGGAGAAGGTGAAATGTGCGATTGTAGTTGGGGTAGAGGGGTTGTAATGTGATGATGTGAAAAGGTTCTAAGTTATGTATAACAAGTGAGAAGGGAGTGGAACTTAGTGGGGGAGGGATTATGATTGTGGATGAGGAGAATGTTGGGTGTAGCTGAATAACAAATTCAAACCATATGGTTCCAGAGTCCCATATTCCTGAATGTAGCAGTTCTCAAGCACTAGGTGGCTTATGTCATCTGCGTGACACTGTTTGATGGCTGTTACCAGAAGTCAGATTTGCCTCTAAAGTTGGGGATATTGAAATGATTCTGGACCGGTTTTGAAGCATCCTGGGTGATATCATACAAATGTTTTTGCATGCAGTCCCCTAATCTGAGGCCAGTTTCACCAATGTAAGTTATTCTGCATCTTTTGCATACAGTGACATATATTAGGTAATAAAACTCATGATGAGACAGTGAGGAGCAACTACGAAAAGAAACTAGAATCAATTTTAACAAGACTACCGATCGAAAGGAATTCAGTCGAGAAAGAATGGTACACATTTAAGACCAGCATTTTAGAAACTGCAAAAGTGACATGCGGTACTAAGATCAGAAGAAAAACTGGGCAGAAGAAACTAACAGGCTGGTGGAATGACGAAGTCAAAGAAGCTGTACAAATTAAGAAAGAGAGATACAAAGATTGGGTGAAGAGTAAGCAAGACAAGGACTGTATAGAATATAGAATAGGAAGAAGACAAGTAAACAGAATAATAACAAGAGAAAAGGAGAAAGACTGGGAGGTATACGGTGATAAGCTTGATGACAACTACAAAGAAGCAACAAAACTCTTCTACGAAACACCATGAGAACCAGAACAGAGCAATTTGATCCAACAGAAATAATAAACAGTGAGAAAGAAGAACCAGTCTGTGACCCAAAACAGATACTAGAAAGATGGCGACATTACTTCGATCAATTACTCAACATCCCAACTGAGACCACAGACCAAAGTAACCCCAACATAGAAATTTCCACAGAGTTAGAACCTGATATACTCAGATCAGAAATCAGAGAAGCTATAAGGCTGGCACCAAGGGGTAAAGCTGCAGGCCAAGATGAACTAACCAACAAACTACTTAAAGCAGCAAAGGAAGTAGGCTTAGCATGGCTGCACAGACTATTCTGCCTAGTTTGGACCAAACAAGAAACCCCACAAGACTGGAAGAATGACATAACCACCCCACTGTGGAAAAATAAAGGCAGCAAAAGAGACTGCACACAATACAGAGGCATTTTCTTATTAACCCATACAGGAAAGATATTTTGTAAAATTTTAGAGAAGAGATTAAGACCAATGATCGAGCCCCAGCTGAGTGAACTTCAACAAGGATTTAGGAAAAACAGAGGATGCACAGACGCAATATTTGCCTTCAGACAGTTGTCAGAGAAAGCAATCGAATTTAATAAGACCCATTACTTGGCTTTTGTTGACCTGGAAAAAGCATTCGACAGAGTGGGCAGGAACAAACTATGGGAAGTCCTAAAGCAATGTGGGGTTACCAATCATCTAATAAATCTTTGTAAGAGTCTGTAAAATATACCACAGGATGCCTGAAATCAAAAGAAGGTAAAATGTTAATGGGAGAAGAAGACATTGTGGACAGAGTACATCGGTGAGCTATATGGAGGAGAAAGACCAGAATTAACACCAGATACTGAAAACTGTGATGGACCACCAATACTTGAAGATGAAGTCATAGATGTCATCAAACACATGAAGAAAGGAAAAGCGACTGGGCCTGATAATATAACAATAGAAGAAATAGAGGCACTAGAGGAGACAGGAATAAAAATAATAACCAAGTTACAAGATGACATTTACAACAGTGGTTATATGCCCAGTGACCTGCTTAAATCCACGTTTATCGCACTACCAAAGAAACCAGGTGCAAAGGAATGTGACGACCACCGGACTATCAGCCTCTCATGTCACATAATGAAGCTACTTCTGAGAATCATTATGAGAAGAACAAGGAAAAAGATAAAAATGGAAATAGCAGATGAACAGTTTTGATTTGTTGAAAGAAAGGGAACACATAATGCCATTTATGCTTTATGAACACTAACAGAAAGAGCTTTAGAAGTACAGAAAGATCTCTACTTATGCTTCATTGATTACACCAAGGCATTTGATAATGTGAAACATAATGAAATTATTAAAATGCTTGAAGTCATCAGTATAGACGGCAAAGACCTGAGGATTGTAAAACGTCTATACTGGCAGCAAGAAGCAGCAGTTTGAGTTGAAAATAGAACTGGAAAATATCAACCTATAAAACAAGGTGTGCGACAAGGATGTGTACTATCTCCAGACCTTTTTTCTCTGTACAGTGAGAATATTCTAAGAATGATCATCACAGAACCAGGCATAAAAATTAGAGGATACAATATTAACAACCTTCGGTATGCTGACGACACAGTACTGATAGCTGAGAACCAACAAGACCTGCAAAATCTCTTGGATAAAGTCACCAAAGAAAGTGAACAGAAAGGCCTTACTTTGAACATCAAAAAGACAGAGACTATGGTTATATCTAAGAAACAGAAGCCACCAGCATGCAGTATAAGATTAAACAGAACTGTTCTAAAGCAGATGCAGAAATTCAAATACCTTGAAGCAGTAATAACTTCAGATGGGAAATGCAGAACAGAAATTAAGAACAGAATAGGCCAAGCAGAGACTGCATTTCAGAGAATGAGAAACCATCCAGCACATCCTTATCAATGAATATTACAAAACGAGTCCTAAAATGCTATATTGTTATATGGAAGTGAATTATGGACAATAGGCAGGTGTGCACAAAAATCATTGGAAGCAGCAGAAATGTGGTTTATTAGAAGAATGTTGCAAATCCCCTGGAAAGCAAAAATAACTAATGAAGAGTGTATGAGAAGAGCTGGAGAGACAAAAAACCTTGTCAAAAAGATAAGAGAGAGACAATGTACTTTCATAGGACATGCAATGAGAAGAGGGGGCATTGAAAATATTATAACAACAGGAAAAATAGAAGGAAGAAGATCAAGAGGAAGACCAAGAGAAATGATACTGGACAGTCTGACAGGATGGTGTGAGAGGAGATCACCAACTGAGCTGATGGTCTGCATGAAGGATTGTGTACTCTGGAGAAGCATAATAGCCAACGCCAGTTGGCACGGCACCTGATGATGATGATGAAGAGTCTGTACAGTAACGGAAGTGGCATCATCAGAACAATGGGGGACATTCTGAACTCTTTATTATTAAATCTGGCGTTCTGCAAGGTTGCATCTTATTGCTATTTATCTACCGCTGCTATTTATAATATATATCGATAACATCTGGACTGATAAGGGCAGCAAAAAAATGAACAAAATGAAATAGAACAAACAGAAGACGACATAATCATAAATGAACTATTATTTGCAGATGACCAAGCTCTAGTTGCTGAGTCAGAAGACGGCATGTGAGATCACATTAATAGATTGAATGATTAATTGATTGATTGATTGATTGATTGATCTTTATTTCAAAAGGGTTAAGAATTGGGCACGCAGGTATGTCTGACTTTCTGCTCTTTATCATACATCTTTCACTCTATTCCAGACATGCAAAGAACACAATATGAAAATTAGCCTGGGCAAAACAGAAATCATGACCATCACAAGAGTAGACACACCAATAAACATTACACTGGAAAACCATACTATGAAGCAAGTAACGCATTTCAAATACCTTGGAGGAATTTTATCAACAAAAGGAAGAATAGAAATAGAGATCAAAAACAGATGTAACAAAGCAAACCAACTTATCGGGCAAATGGCTCCCATACTAAACAAAAAGCATGTTTCACTGGAAAACAAAAGAATTGTCTATAAGACAATCTTCATACCAACTTTGTGCTACCAATGCCAGGCATGGACACTGACAGCAAAAGACAAAAGTAAAATTACAACTAAAATAAGATTCTTGAGAAGAATTCTTGGAATATCAAGAATGGACAGAATAAGAAATGATGTCATTAAAAATAAAGTAGGAGTCAAACCCATTCTGAACTATATTAAAAAAACAGCAAATAAAACAGTTGGGTCATGTATCACGACTACCAACAGAACGTGTACCACAGAGAGCAATGTTTTACAGACCACACAAAGGCAGAGGAAGGGGCCGCCCATGCAAACAATGGACCGATGGTATAGCAGAGTCCCTGAACATCCCAATGTATGAAACCAAACAGACGAGCCATTGGGAGACAATTGCACTTCACCTCTACACCTAACAGTAAATGAGGAAGGACAAGATGAGAAGACATATGTCACATTGCAGGACTCGCATGTGAATCTCTCATGGAGAGTGAGGATAGTTTTGGGAAATGTGATCGTTTTCGTTTCCCAGACTACAGGGAGGTAATACAGCAAGGTCAGTTACATTTTCTAGTGCTAACATATGCAAGGTTCTGCTGCAAGTGGCTTTGGATGAGGATGTCCTAAAGATTTGGTTCCCATTTGTATGCTAATACATAATGGGTTTCCCCACCCACTACCCTCAGTTATGATCCACATATCCCAAGTCTCCATTTAAATACTGTCTACACCCCACCATGCACATTTCTGACACACAGTGTCGGACAAGCCACAGCTTCTTACAAGTTACAGCTATGTGCTCCATTCATTTTATTTGAGATTTTTTTTTTTTTTTACATAGCATTTGTGTGAATTTATATTTTATCTTCTCTCTCACTCTCTCTCTCTATTTCTTTGTCCTGTATGTTTTTGTATGATTAAAGTTCACACTGAAACATCACAACTGTGTACTCATTAAGTAATAAAGCTGTTCCTACATATTTTCCTAGTTTATTTATTTCTAGCTCTCCATTCTCCAGTGTTGGTAACCTTTGTTGGCCCAAAGATTCTTCTTAGGAGCTTGTTCTCAAAGATCTGCAATTATTGTTCATCTTTCTTTGTTGTACTCCATGTTTCTGATCTATACATGATGGCTGGTCTTATTATAGTTTTGTACATTGTTATTTTGGTGTTTTGGGACAGGATTTAGGATTTTAACAGGTTTTGCAAGGCAAAGTATATTTTATTCCCTATCTGTACTCTGCTTTTAATTTCCTCTCTTACCATGTTGCTTTTGTTGAAGGTTGTGCCTAGATATTTGTATGTTTCTGCTTTCCTAATAATCATATCGCCAACATTTATGTTTCTGCTTTCCTAATAATCATCTCTCCAACATTTATATAATCTGGATCATTCTGCCTCTGGTCTCTTGATATCTTCATATACTCCGTCTTATCTTGGTTAATGGTCAAGACAACTTTCAGTGCTACATCTCTCGGGTGTATGCAGGTATTGATGACTTCTTGCATAGTTTCCTCCACCTGGTCGACCTCATCAGCGTATCCTAGTATTTTAGCCTGTTATTCTGTACTGCTTTCACTTTTCTGATTACCTTTTCTAGTACTAGGTTGAATAGTAATGGAGATAATGTACCACCTTGTTTTAAACCAGTTCTTATATGGAAGTTTTCTGACTTTCTTCGTTTATATACAAGGTCTGACAATTAAGTAATGAGACTAATTCCATTAAAAAAATAAAATAAACAACAGTTGAAGATATAACCTGTATTTTATTCAAAATAAGCCCCTTGTGCACTGATACAGTGAGTGGCACGATCTAACAAACACTGGAATGACCTCTGCATTTCTTCTGTTGGTATGGCCCTTAAGCTCGATGTTATGGCCCTTTGGATGTCATCTGTATTGTCAGTGAAGTGTCCTTTCAATGGTAACTTTAATTTTGGGAATAGAAAATAATCGCAAGGAGACAAATCTGGGGAATAGGGTGGATGGTTGAGAACACACACTTGTTTTTGGGCCAAAAAATTCCTGTACAACTACCGCCAGGAGAGCCAATGCATTATCATGAAGAAGGAAAAAACTGCCAGGTTTTGAATACTTAGGTTGGACTCAGAGAATCCTTTTCAATAGGCGTTTAAAAATACTTAAATAAACTTTGGCAGTGACAGTCTGCTCTTCTGGGCTGAATTCTTTGTGAATAACTCCTTTGTTGTTGTAGAAGCACACCAACATTGTCTTCACTTTCGACTTTTGAAGATGAAGTTTTTTACATTTTGGTGATGACGATGACTTCCACTGAGCACTTTGTCATTTAGTTGTGTGATCATAGCAGAAAATCCATGTTTCATCTTCTGCAACAATCAAATTTAAGAAATGTTTATTTTTTGTGACATGTTTTGATGATGTCTTTTGCTTACTCAGTATGCTGATGTTTTTGGTCACCAGACAGCGCACGTGGTACAAACCAGCAAGCAACTTTTTTCTTGCCCAAATCTTCCACTAAAATTTTACAAATGGTCTCTCGGTTAACACCAAATTTTTATCTGCCATCATCCTCACAGTCAAACAATGATCTTCTTGTATCCGTTCTCTGACTTTTGCAATGAGTTCTTCATTACAAACAGAAATTGGGCATCCATGTCTAGTTGCATTTGTAATCATTTCCACACCACTCTTGAATCGTGAATACCATCTGAATATCTGTGCACGAGATAAACAATTATCCTCATAAACTTGTCGCATTAATTCAACTGTCTGTATGGCACTTTTTCCGAGTCTTAAACAGATTTTAATGTTAGCTTTTTGCTCCATGCTGATTACGTGACAGTGCACCTCTAACTAGGTTAAAAAAATGGCGGCTTGTTTGTCCTTTGTTTATCGGGCGGCAGTGAAAAGTTGCCAGAGCATAGATGAAGGTTGTCTCTTGTGATTCCATGCTTTGCTTCATAGATGGCATTTTTGCCTTGGCCATAATAAAATCAGTCTTATTACTTAATTGTCTGACCTTGTATTACTATTTTTTTTTTTATCCTCCATACATATTCTGGTCAAATTGATTAATTTATTAGGTATCTCAAATTCTTTCATAATTTTCCATAAGCTGCTCCTGTCTATGCTGTCATAGGCTTTCTTGAAGTCAATGAAGATATTATGTACTTCTTTTCCATATTCCCAGTACTTTTCTGCTCTTTGATATAGATAAAATATTTGGTCTGTGGTTGATCTATTCTTCCTAAAACATGCTTGATAGTCTCCCAGTATGTTCTTGCTGTATGATTTTAATCTATTTAAAAGTATAATAGATAGTATTTTGTAGCTTGTTTGTAGCAAGGAATCTGTAGTTTTCACACTTGCTCTTATTTCCTTTTTTGAATACTGGGATCAGTAATGATTCTCTCCATTCACTAGGGAGTTTTTCTTTGCTCCATATTTGTTGTGTTAGTGCACATATCTGTTTGTGTAGACTTAGACCTCCTTCCTTAATCATTTCTGCAGCAATTCATCGTGTTCATTGTTACATAATGTAGTTTATGGTTGTCTAGTTGCATACAGTTTTGTATTTACCAGTATATGATCGCTGAGAACTGCTAGCAGTTCAGTAGTTGGGCATTATTATTTCCTATTTTCTCATGCATACAGACCGTTATATTTATATTTTCTCATGCATACAGACAGTTATATTTATATTTTGTCAGGCATACAGACCGTTATATTTATGTAACAGTCATCATTTGATGAAATTTTGTGACAGAATAACACTGCATATAACATTCAAAGTTTCTGAGAAAAACATATCTGTGCAAACTAACACAGAAAATTCTACATTAGGTATCTTACATCCTTCCTGTGCCATTAAACATCACATAGGGCCCGCATGGTAGTTCGCCATGATTAGACATGGGCAGCCTTTTTTTCATTTGGCAGACAAGGGTTGCCCATATGTGCTGTAAGTGAGCAAGATTAAAACCCATTTCTAACCATTTAGAAGCATCTTTTCATTTATTCTTGAACTGTATGTGGAAGAGCGTTTGTGTTTAATTAATACTGTTTAATCATTCTCATATGTTTTACATGTGTACATTATAAAAGCATTTGGAATGTAGAAGACATAAACTTCAGTGAACATCAGCCATTTTGAATGTGCTGATATTTTGTTTCACCAAAAGATATTTACTTTTCTTTGATCAGGGTGATGCTTTGATGAGATTGCCGAGCGTTTCCTACGACAAGAACGAACTGATACACGAGATCAGCGGAGGTGGCTCTGAGAGCGTCATGGATGCAGAGGAGTACCTTCGTCCAGTAGACCACCGTGGCCAGAACAGACCGGGCTCGTTGGTTCGACCCTATGACAGACAGCCTAGTAACACTTCTGTGGTGAGTAGCAGAAGGTGCTAGTAAAAATATCAGTCATTTTGTCATCATTGCCTCAGTCAGAAGTGCAACAAAGATACAATAGTGAATTACTTAAATTATTTAACAGTTATGAGTCCAGTCCAACAATACTAACTAGACACTTGTAATGCTTATGCAGTGTATCATTCAGTGGAGCCTGAATTTTTGTGGACATCACAGGTCAGACCCCAGTCACCCAGCTGTAGAAGTGGGCACCCATCTGCTTCTGGAGCTAGGAAAGGAAAGGTAGCCAGGCCTGATGCTGACCACATCACCCTCTAGTGCACTGACCACGTCACCCTCTAGTGCACTGACCACATCACCCTCTAGTGCACTGACCACGTCACCCTCTAGTGCACTGACCACGTCACCCTCTAGTGCACTGACCACATCACCCTCTAGTGCACTGACCACGTCACCCTCTAGTGCACTGACCACGTCGCCCTCTAGTGCACTGACCACATCACCCTCTAGTGTGTTGACAGGTCAAGGAAAATGTGGGCACTAACACCATATCCTTATATGCCTCCAAGACAGGGCATTGTTATTTTTATGCTATTTTGTTGGACGTTATTTTATGCCATTTTGTTGTGCATTGTTATTTTTATGCCATTTTGTTGGGCATTTTTATTTTTATGCTATTTTGTTGGACATTATTCTTTTTATGCCATTTTGTTGGACGTTATTTTTATGCTATTTTGTTGGTCATTGTTATTTTTATGCTATTTTGTTGGGGTGTTGTTATTTTCAATTGAAGAAGTTTTAGGGCGATAAAGAATCTGAAAAATGGTAAATAACCAGAATGTGATAACAGCTGAGCTTATTAAGGAGGTAGGAGGAAAGAATTGTGCAACAGTCTATCATGCACTATGTAAAAATATATGGCATTCAGGTATTTGGCCAAAAGAATGGAAAAGAACTATATTCATACCAATACCATAAAAGGGTAACTTGAAATTATGCACAAACTACAGAACTGTAAAATTCTATTAAAAATCATAATGGGGAGACTTCGTAAGAAAATAGAAGCCAATATGGTCCAAGCTGGTTTCAGTCAAGGAAGAGGATCAAGAGATCATATATTCAAAATAAGATTAATAATAGAGAAATGCAGAGAGTTTAATGTGAGTCTATATTTATCTTTTATAGACTACCCAAAGGCATTTGATTGTGTACAACATCAGAAACTTTGGGAAATAATGAAAAAAATGGGATTTCCAACACATTTAACATCACTGCTGTATCTTCAACAAGCAACAGTAAGAATAAATGGTGAAACAACAAGTTGGTTTGACATAAAACAAGGGGTCCATCAGGGTTGCATATTGTCGCCTTACTTATTTAACTTGAATATTGAAAATATAATGAGGAGTGTTATAGAAGATGTTGACAAAGAATATTATGATGCCATAAAAATTGGAGGTTATAAAATACCAGAGATTAGATAAGCTGATGACACAGTATTACTGTCCACAACACAAAAAAGAAATGGAAAAACTAATTATGTCAGTCCATAAGAATAGTGAAGAACAAAACCTCTATCTTAATGTGATGAAAGCTAAATTGATGACAACTGACAAAACAAATAAGGCAGCTGAAATATATATCAGTAATGAAAAATAACTTCAGATGGGAAATGCAGAACAGAAATTAGGAACAGAATAGGCCAAGCAAAAACTGCATTTCAGAGAATGAGAAACACATTATCCAACACATCCTTATCAATGAATGTTAGAAAATGAGTTCTGAAATGGTATATTCAA
Source organism: Achatina immaculata (assembly GCA_009760885.1). Taxonomy (NCBI): domain Eukaryota; kingdom Metazoa; phylum Mollusca; class Gastropoda; order Stylommatophora; family Achatinidae; genus Lissachatina; species Lissachatina immaculata. Next base: position 22,151,859 of record CM019713.1, on the reverse strand, counting down.
CCTATCTTGTTATATGGAAGTGAATCTTGGACAATAGGCAAGTCTGCACAAAAATCATTGGAAACAGCAGAAACGTGGTTTATTAGAAGAATGTTGCGAATCCCCTGGACAGCAAAAATAACTAATGAAGAATATATGAGAAGAGCTGGATAGACAAAAAATCTTGTCAAAAAAATAAGAGAGAGATAATGTACTTTCATAGGACATGCAATGAGAAGAGGGGGCATTGAAAATATTATAACAACAGGAAAAATAGAAGGAAGAAGATCAAGAGGAAGACCAAGAGAAATGATACTGGACAGTCTAACAGGATGGTGTGAGAGGAGGTCACCAACTGAGCTAATGGCCTGCATGAAGGATCGGGTACTCTGGAGAAGCATAATAGCCAACGCCAGTCGGCACAGCACCTGATGATGATGAGGAAAAAATTGGAAAGGGTGGAGAGTTTTGAATATCTTGGATCACTACCAACTAATAATGGAGATAAAGTGAGGGAAATGAGAGGCCTACAGGAAAGCTGTTAGAGAGCCAAAGTTCCACAAGGGACATACAAATGACTGACTGACTATTTTTGTTGGGTGTTTTTATGCTATTTTGGTGATTATATTTTAATGCTATCTTATTTTTATATTTTTTATGCTGATTTTAGTTGTAAACATTTTTGGAGTTTCAGTTTTTGTGGAAATATTTAGTCCCTTTTTTTTAAGCTTCGTCTTTAAGCAATATTTTCACTCATAAATATTCATAATGATATTCTAATTGACTGGACTCTCTGTGATTTGACCTGGAAGTGACAAGTTTCTCTTGATAAGGGAAATTCAAGACATTTTGAACATTCATGTTCTGTCACAAAACAATATTCCATCTGGCAGGTTTCACCTCGCAGTTCTAGCAGTCATAATGACTTTACAGAGGGCGCAAAGGGAGGGAGCCTTGGTCGGGAAAGCCAGAAGGTGAGGGAGAAGAAGTACGGTCATCTCAGAGCTGCGGTCAGGGCCAAGCAGGAGAGGGAGCAGCCAGAGCATAGGGGTGATAGTGTCAGCTCCAGATACAGCTCAGATCCCATCAAGTTCCTGCGTGACAAAGGTACATGTAAGAGAAGTTGATGAGTCTCGGTTGTAAATGTCTCTGGACCGAGAAATTCTAGGTAATGGTCATCTGAATGAAAGTTAACAGATGTTGGAATGAAAATTGAGAAGGGCAGAATGTCAGTGAACTTTCATGGCCAGTTCTTCTTCCTTGAAAACAAAATTTCTATGTTCATTCAGTCATTCTCTCCAACCCATGTCATTCATCTCATTTAATCTCAGTGAAATTTTCTTAGAACATGCCTATAAATTTCTCTCACCAGAACCTTCTGTCAGGTTCTCTCACTAGAACTTTCTGTGAAACTATCAGACTCTCTCAGTGAACTGAATTCTTTCAAGTTCTTTTGCTGGAATCTTCTATCAGATGTTCTCTCTGAAACTTTCTACAGATGTTCTCTCTGAACCCTTCTATCAAATGTTCTGTCTGAAACCTTCTGTCAAATGTTCTGTCTGAAACCTTCTATCATATGTTCTTTTTGAAACCTTCTATCAGATGTTCTTCTCAAACCTTCTATCAAATGTTCTTCTGAAACCTTCTATCAAATGTTCTCTCTGAAACCTTCTGTCAGATGTTCTTTTTGAAACCTTCTATCAAATGTTCTGTCTGAAACCTTCTATCAAATGTTCTGTCTGAAACCTTCTATCAAATGTTCTCTCTGAAACCTTTTATAAAATTCTGTTTCCGGGAACTTCTTTCAGTCCATGAATAATTGTAGCTTTTTTACACTTTGTTTACATGTAGAGCTTCCCACTTTACGACATCAGAGTTAAATTTATGAAGAAAATCTATCCATGAACATGTCAGTTCACTTGAATAAATTGTAGCCTTTCTGTTCAGTCAGCAGTATAATTTGTTGTGATGTCGGACACTCGTCTAATAAATCTTTAACAAAGGATAGGAAAGGGTTAAGAACCATTTCCTAATTTGTTTTTTTGTTGGAAGATTCTTCATAGTGTTCTCTTCTTGGAAATGATTGTTTCAGAAGAAATTGACTGGAATCAAAGTGATGCCCCCACTGATGTTGATAGCTTCATACAGCATCCTAGATCACCAGAGCTGCCAGCTAACATTGTCCTACCTGTTGATGATGAAGACTATTTGCGACCTGGCGCAGCAGCGCAGTCTCTGGCATACTTGGATCTTGACGGCAAAGGTATGAAAACACTTTTTCTAGTCTAGTATCTTTGCCTGTTGTAAGTTTATCAATCATGTTCACACAAGCTCTGTATTTTGCACATTGTAGTATATAAATTTCATTTTGTTCTTGGTTTATCTTCTACTTTTCCCATGTAACATGCTTCTTGTTTGTCACCCTTCTTGTTGAATAAAAGCTGTTTCATGTTCTTTTTATAACATAGTCTTGTTTTTAACAGCAACACATTTAGGCTTCATTTCTTGAATAATTTCATGTCTGTTATCAGTGTTCGCATGCTCTTATCTACAAAATGTATTGTCTGTTTTAATGCAACATTTTATAGATTTCTGCAGAAAAACATGAAAGTTACCTTTATGAAAGAACATGCAGAATATGTGAACTGAATTATTTTTTTATTGTTTGCAATTGGCAGTAAAATGTGCAGATCTTTTTTCTGTAAATGAAATAAGCTGCTTGTCTGACAGAGGAGTCTGAAATGCAGTTTTGTCTAAATCAAAGGTGTCAACTGCATGTCCACATGACCTTCTTTTTTCACCCCATGTGGATATTTTGAAAGTGTCAAATATTTTATTAAAATTAGTATTTTTAGCTAAGGAATGATGTATTTTTAGTTTCATGCTGTGAAAGAAGGAAATCATCATAGCTCTAATTAATTATATTGTCAGTTGTAAAAATCCCCAAAGCATGTTATGTAAATCAGCAAAAACTGGTGGAATTTAATGTCATGCACTACTCATCTCTTACGTACAGTCATGGTTCTTGGGCCCTTTGAAGTTGGGCACCTTTGGTCTAAGGTATCTTGTATCATTACACCAAAAGCTTTCATATATACAGTATATAAAGTTAAACAAATTCATCAATCAGTCAGGTGATGTCACTTTACAACTTGAACTTGTTTTGTTGTCAATAAATGTTTAAAATCTTGTTAGGCATTACTTTGTTGTCACACTAAGTGCTTTCTTTATATTTTTGATTGCAGGTTACTACCAAAATGAGAAAGAGACAGCTGCTGTTAAAAGTACAGATGATGGAGAGCACATGTTAGATCATTTGATTGCTTTCCCTAGTGATGACAGTAGCCATCAGCAGAATAAAACTGGGGTTTCTGTTGCCAACCCAGACTACTTTGAGGAAGACACAGACATTTGGGAACAGAAAAAGCCATTACACAATGGTTATCATCCTGTATCAACCACCTCCACATCTCCTGTCCATGCAGGTGGTAAAGACGCTGACAGTGCATACTACAGAGGTATGAATGGAACAGTGAATTCAAGTCCAAATCCTTCAAAAATGGTGAACACAAGAGTAATAATTCCAGGTGTAAAGTTAGACAGCCCCGAGTCTAAAGTTTGAAAACCTTTCTAAAATTCTCATGTGGAAGGAGGATTCTGAAATGTTTAGGGCATGCTATGTTCCGGGCTGACATGGTTGCCATGTCTCGTACAAATCAAGCATACATGCTGTTCAGTGAGGACAAGAAATGTCTGTCTTTTTTAACAATAATGTATTGGTCACTTTGTTAGCTAACTTGCTATCATTTTCACTACTGTCTTGTCACTTACATCACTAATAATGCTACAGCACTCAGTCTGTAAGCCCATAGAATCTGTTACTATACCTCAGAAATAAAGCGGGGAAAAAAAAAACAGGTTCATCATGTGACCACACATGAAAGTGTCGGGTAAGTTTCTTTTCCCTGCATTTCTTGTATGGAAACTCCAGAAGACATCTTAAAAAGAACAGGCATTATCAATAATACATGAAAAGAACTATTTATTAACTTTGTTATGTAAACTATTTATACATATGGAAAAGATGTCCAGATTTTGAATAAAACTTAGTTACATTATGCAGACTTTTAACACTCAGTTTACTAGCTGTTATGTCTGCAGGCAGTCCTGGAAAGTATGTCAGAAATGTTCTAAGTGTGATCTGATACCAGGCCACAGATGCAAGGCACTAGTGTATGCCTTTCTTATTAGTGGTGCATGTGTTTTACAACCAAACACTTGTATAGTTTTGTAGTTTTATAAACAAAAGTGCAGTTATTTCTGTTGACTTATCACATTTTATAAACCAAGTCACGACCACTGTTGTAGATTTACATTATTGTTGTGAACAAAGCAGCAGATAATCCTTCTTTCCTGACTTTGTGATCTGTAACATGTTACACTAAAAGGTGTTGGTTAGATGTGTGATAGCATTTCTACAGCAGTAAGATATGTTACACTAAAAGGTGTTGGTTAGATGTGTGATAGCATTTCTACAGCAGTAAGATATGTTACACTAAAGGATATTGGTTAGATGTGTGATAGCATTTCTACAGCAGTAAGATATGTTACACTAAAAGGTGTTGGTTAGATGTGTGATAGCATTTCTACAGCAGTAAGATATGTTACACTAAAAGGTGTTGGTTAGATGTGTGATAGCATTTCTACAGCAGTAAGATATGTTACACTAAAAGGTGTTGGTTAGATGTGTGATAGCATTTCTACAGCAGTAAGATATGTTACACTAAAAGGTGTTGGTTAGATGTGTAATAGCATTTCTACAGCAGTAAGATATGTTACATTAAAAGGTGTTGGTTAGATGTGTAATAGCATTTCTACAGCAGTAAGATATGTTACACTAAAATGTGTTGGTTAGATGTGTGATAGCATTTCTACAGCAGTAAGATATGTTACATTAAAAGGTGTTGGTTAGATGTGTAATAGCATTTCTACAGCAGTAAGATATGTTACACTAAAACGTAGGATGTTAGATGTGTGATAGCATTTCTGCAATTTGTTCAAACAACTCAATTTGAGATAAAATTTCTTGCTGCTTCAGTCTTTGTCATGGATTTCTCTTCTCTCTGCTGTGAAATGTCACCTTTATGTTGGCCACACCTACCTGTGAGACACATCACGTAACTGGACATTTGGCGGTTCATCCACATGTACCAAGAGTTTATTAAGATAAGAGAGTTTGTTTTATGTGTATTATCTTAATCCATTACTTATTTCTGTTATCTTGTATATGTTGTCAGATGGCTTTATTGATCAGAATATGGCATTTGGCTTCTTATATTTTTATTTAATCTAACCACTACCACTGTCTATGATACCATTTATGTTCATATCCATGTGTACAGCAATCATTTTTGACTGTCAAGTTTTATGAACAGACTGCAGTTACTCTTATGAACCTATCCATTTTTGTGAGTGTTGCCACAGTCAGTGCTACAACCTCACATATTCTTGTGAACAAATATATGACAGCATCATCTTAGGGATTGCTTTGACAGTTTTGAGGCATTTTAAAGTTTTGTACGAATAGAATTCTCTGGTGTAATACTCACTGTGAAGACATAAATGTTTGTAATGGTAGTTTTGGCATATGTAGTTTTTAAGATCACATGGACAGGAACAAGAAAGTGCTAAACCAGCTGTAAGTGAAAAGAGAAGTATTGAAAATCATAAAAAAAGTATCTAAGGTACTTTGGGCATGTCAAGAGGCACAATACTATATTGAAGGCCCTTCTTGAGGGCAAGCTCAAAGAGAAAAGAACAAGAGGACGATAGCGACATAGATTGGTGGACATCAAGAGATGGGCAGGGACCAGCTTGCCCAAGTGCTCTACAAAGATGAGAAATAGATCAGAGTGGAGATTCATTGCAGCCAACCTTACATGGGGAGATGGCACGAAATGATGACTTTTTATTCTCTGGCAGGGTAGCATAAAATCAGTCACATGGCAGCAAACACAGAACTGAGAAATGTTCCGAGACAGGAATTTTCTGGTTACTTGTTACATATAAGACTAGTTCTTGTTTCCAGCTCTCTGAGGCTGATAAAGATGATGATGATGATCTGTCTTTGTTAATGGCAGCCCAGCCTGTTATCTCATTCTTCATTGTTCATGAAAAACAATTGTCATTACCCTCATAGCAGTGCTTGGTTTCATCATTGTGCAGGATCTGACTGGTTCCTTCATAAGTTGCTAGACTGTCACATGATAGAGTGTGTGTCAAGAGGAATACTGGAGGGTCTTAGCCAGTATTTAACACCAGAGAGAACTTTCTGATAAATGATTTATATAAAACCCGCAGTTTATTTAATACGTTCAATTATAAGTTTCATTTTTTTTTTACTGCAGGAACTGCTTTAAACCATAAGAATGGTTTCTCTGGTTTGATTTAGTCTAGTTCGTAAACTTCACTGCTATAAACTGATGTGGCTTACAAGATTGTTACTTATTTACAGATAAAGTAATTTGACTTAAATGAGCTAAGCAAGATCGAGGAAATGTAGTTTTAATGCTGGTCAGGTTTTGTTATAAACTCTGAACTCTTCCCGTGCCTTTCGTCACTTGGACGACGGTTCCAGTTTCGTACATGGTGCCTTTAGTCACTTTAGCGAAGGTTGATTTGTTTCATTAAAAACTCGGTGTAACATTTAGATTGTAAACATTTAGTGCACGTGCCCCATGACCTTTTTCAAAATGACCTAAGAGTGTTTAGTTACGAGGGAGAAAATTGTAGTTTTCTGTGAGAAATTTCAAATTTTTGGTGATGTAGATAGGGGTATGGATATGTCCTGTGACCAGACCACTGTTCTTGAATGTATCCCAAGTAGATCTAGACATATTAGATGACTGGAGAAGTAGTTAGAAGGTTATTTCAGACATTATTCTACCGATAATGCAATGCTGAATCACAATACGGTGTCAACAGGTAGATCTACACATCTCAGATGGTACGTACTGTACCTCTGGGCCTTTCCGATGGTAAGCTGGACACAACCATTGTCTAAAAACATGACATTATTTCTTTTTTCCTAAAAAAAAACTCTGCTTTTATGAAATCTTCATACATTTACTTATATTTTGAAACATAATAAGTACATGGAAATACTGTGTTTCATTCAGTGTTACAACCATACCCCCTAAACATATCAAGACCTGCACTTTTACTCCGGCACCGACTGAATGTCCGCGTTTCTTCAGGAGGCACGGGAAGAGTTAACAGCTAAAGCACACAGCACTTTCTTCAAAATCACCGGTTTTAACAAGTCAGTTTCACAAAAATCACCGGTTTTAACAAGTCAGTTTCACAAAAATCACCGGTTTTAACAAGTCAGTTTCACAAAAATCACCGGTTTTAACAAGTCAGTTTCACAAAAATCACCGGTTTTAACAAGTCAGTTTCACAAAAATCACCGGTTTTAACAAGTCAGTTTCACAAAAATCACCGGTTTTAACAAGTCAGTTTCACAAAAATCACCGGTTTTAACAAGTCAGTTTCACAAAAATCACTGGTTTTTACAAGTCAGTTTCATAAAAATCACCAGTTTTAACAAGTCAATTTCACAGAAACCACAGTTTTATTAGACAGTTTCTCAGAAATCACTTTTTCATGAGTCAGTTGGACAAAAGTCAATATTTTTAATGAACTTTGTGCATGAGCAAAGACCTTCTCTTGCTGCCAGTGTTTCAGTGTTCCCATAAGGTCTGGATTTTGCCTTATTATCTCACATGAACTAGGACAGGCTTCATGATGGTTCTTTTCAAACTAACAAGCTTTAAAGAAATTTCATTTTTAATCTGTGTACTTTTTGATAGATTTCTTCAGTATACATTTTCTGTAACAAGGTACTTGTTGTTTAGATGTCAAGTTTTAAATGGATGTTTGATCGGAGAAAAATTTTTGGTTTGTTTGTAATTGTAGGATTGTGGAGATAGCATGCACTTCCCAGTGTTGTCTTTTTATAGGACTGCATGTAGTCTCCAATGTTTGATAATGTTTGTTATATGTGTTATTACAAATATAACAAACAAAAATAACATTAAAGGTTCCTTAGAACACCCCTAGAATAAATTTGATGGTCATAAAATGTTTGTGAGAAATCAAACACTAATATATATATTTATCAAAGACGGATTGACTGAACTTACTGCAAAAGTTTCACGATGATTTCAAGAGAACAGTGAAAGTGTTATCAAGCAGGCAGAGAATGTTACTTGTTACTTATTTTTTGTTTGTTTTGACTGTAGTAAGCATTTTGAGCAGTCTCTGGAAATGACTGACATCCACAGTATCAGACTCCTAGCCACAGACACTAAAAATAGATGCTAAATTTTCAGCGTTCAACTTAGTTTTGCACACACAAAAATTGTCCACTCTTGAAATGATTGCTGTTTTTTTGTATATTTATGATTTATATTTTATTGCTGAAGTAGATGTAGTCTGATGATTATTTGCAGGTAAACACTCATGAAGCTTGATTATGTATTTGTGTTTTGAAGTTCTGATATGTAGACAGATCTGTCATGTTTGCCATCATTTACCGCACATCATCAAGTTTACTCCGGACATCATATTTGTGGCATGTTAGAATCATGGTTGCTTGTTGTTTTTCTTTTCACCACTGATTTGTTATATCTCATTGCTTCATAATACTTGTATTTTTTTAACTCATGATACTATGTGAATGTGATGGTTTTAACTCATGATACTGTGTGAATGTGATGGTCTTAACTCATACTGTGTGGATGTGATGGTTTTAACTCATACTGTGTGGATGTGATGGTTTTAACTCATACTGTGTGGATGTGATGGTTTTAACTCATACTGTGTGGATGTGATGGTTTTAACTCATACTGTGTGGATGTGATGGTTTTAACTCATACTGTGTGGATGTGATGGTTTTAACTCATACTGTGTGGATGTGATGGTTTTAACTCATACTGTGTGGATGTGATGGTTTTAACTCATACTGTGTGGATGTGATGGTTTTAACTCATACTGTGTGGATGTGATGGTTTTAACTCATACTGTGTGGATGTGATGGTTTTAACTCATACTGTGTGAATGTGATGGTTTTAACTCATACTGTGTGGATGTGATGGTTTTAACTCATACTGTGTGAATGTGATGGTTTTAACTCATACTGTGTGAATGTGATGGTTTTAACTCATGATACTATGTGAGTGTGATGGTTTTAACTCATACTGTGTGGATGTGAAGGTTTTAAGTCTTGATACTGTGTGAATGTGACAGTTTTAACTCGTGATGACTTTAGTAATGTTTGCTTAAGAATCATGTTGTGCTGTTTCATATATATATATGTACACACACACACACATATATGACTCGATGCCAGTAAACTGTTACTTGTTGTTCAGATAAAAACTGATTATATTTCATATTATGTTTGTTATTAGTTTTAGGTAAACACACAAAATATTATGCTTTTTCATTACTTCATGTCAGTAACAGAAGATGAAATCCTTGTGTGTGTGTGTGTGTGTGTGTGACAGGTTTCATCACAACACAGGTTTGAAGCAATTCCTTGTCCCTTGTTTTATTTGAGCAACAGGAATTCATTCATTTGCATTATTTCCCCCTAACTCTAGATTGACAAAAAAAAACTAGGACAAGGACTTACACATGTGACTCACAAATGTAGAACAAGGACTTACAAATGTAGGACAAGGACTTACACATGTGACTCACAAATGTAGAACAAGGACTTACAAATGCAGGACAAGGACTTACACATATAGGACAAGGACTTACACATGTGACTCACAAATGTAGAACAAGGACTTACAAATGCAGGACAAGGACTTACACATATAGGACAAGGACTTACACATGTGACTCACAAATGTAGAACAAGGACTTACAAATGCAGGACAAGGACTTACACATATAGGACAAGGACTTACACATGTGACTCACAAATGTAGAACAAGGACTTACAAATGCAGGACAAGGACTTACACATATGACTTACAAATGTAGGACAAGGACTTACACATGTGACTTACAAATGCAGGACAAGGACTTACACGTGTGACTCACAAATGTAGAACAAGGACTTACACGTGTGACTTACAAATATAAGACAAGGACTTATGCTTGTGACCTACAAAAGTAGGACAATGACTACACTCTTGTAACCTACAAAAGTAGGACAATGACTACACTCTTGTAACCTACAAAAGTAGGACAATGACTACACTCTTGTAACCTACAAAAGTAGGACAATGACTACACTCTTGTAACCTACAAAAGTAGGACAATGACTACACTCTTGTGACCTACAAAAGTAGGACAATGACTACACTCTTGTGACCTACAAAAGTAGGACAAGAACTACACACTTGTGACCTACAAAAGTAGGACAAAGACTTACACCTGTGACTCACAAATGTAGGACATTGACTTACACCTGTTACTCACAAATGTAGGACAAGGACTTACACTTGGGACCCAGGTGTACATCTGCTCCATAGCACTTGACTATAATTTAGCAAGCAATATTTCTTACCCTACATTAACAGACCCTGAGAAATGATATTAGTTGTGTAAAAAAGAAAATGATACTTTTATCAGTCATTTTCTGGAACAGAATTTGATTAGCCACACACACAAGTGTTTTTGTTGCCTTTTTATCCAACCAAATAGTTAAGTGTTGCTGATAAAGATGACAGAATAAGAGGCATAATTTCATGGCTTGGTTATTCTTTGTTATCTTGTTACTGTCTTAATTCATTACTAGCCCAAGTCTGTTTCTTGAGCATGTCCCCTAGCTTTGGTAATTGTGGAAATAATTTTACCTTTTTTTCACAGAAGTTGGGAGTAATCTCATTAAAATCTGTATTTAATAATAAATACAAAGTCATGTGACTTAAAATTGTTTAATATTAGTGAAAATCATTTCCCAGCATGCAATTCTGGTGTACAGGTGATTTAAACTAGATCTTACATCACACTACATCATTTATGCCAATCAAATACATGATAGCTGCTATATTAAAAATAGATTTTCACAGTAAAACACTTTGGTTATATACTGTTACATGTGAAATATCAGTCTAGTATTGAAATGTATGTTAGATTCTCTGGGCGCTGCAGAAATGTAGGGTCTGTTCAAGATCTGGTTTATTTGTAAGACTGTCTTTCTTGTCAAACTGTGTAAAGAAACAAAATAAAATGTTGTGACCTTATCTTTGATTCTGTGTAATTTACCTGATAGTTGTCATAATATTTTTTATGTCACTACATTTACCAGATAGTTGAGATGAAATCTTTGATCCTGCTTCAGTTACCAGGTAGTTAAAGGTAGTCTTTAATGCCACTTTAATTGCTATGTAGCTGAGGGACAGTCTTTGTCTATGGAAAACTTCAGTGAAGATCTTAAGACACTTGACATCAATATTGTGTTGTTTATGTGCTGATATTTGTTACATAAAAATGAAAACCAAGTACTTGTGAAATTCTGAAAACTGTCTTTCAATTATCTGCTGTCCCAATTAAGTATCAGTATTTGTTTTTTGCATTATAAATGTATTTTGGTAAATAAAGCAAGAATAACTGTAGAAGGTGACCTATATATTGAATATACTTGTTCAGTTGAAAAATTGACATACAGTGAACTAGTATATGAACTAGTCATGCAACTGAGTAGTTACAGATTTGCTCTTTACAGTAAGAAGAAAACTTGTACCCCTCATGTAGGTTTTTAAGTTCTTAATATAATGTATTGAATATAATATAATATTGATAATATATCAAATAAAATAATTTATTAACCGAACAGAACAAAGGAAACATTTATGTGTAAACATCCACACAAGAGAAATACTACAGAGCAAAGAAGCAAAATCCTACAGAACAACATTACTGACAAGCTCCACGTTGGAGGTCACCCACTGAATAACAGTTTTATATTTTATAAATATTCACACCTAATAAAAATATAATAAACGTATAATATTGTTTGAAATCTGCCTTATTTATGTGTCAGTAGCTTATCCTGGAAGTCTGACATGGGCACTTGTTAGATTACAGTTTATTTGGAATAAGGAAAATGATTGTTTCAAATATTTATTTCTTCTAACGAACTGCAAAGTTAGGTTTGTTTTTATATTTTGTTTAAAATAAAGGATGACTTTTGTCCCTTTTTAAAGTATCAGAAATCTGTTTTCCTTATTTACTGTCACTTTGTTATGTGCAGTGACCCCGTCAGTTTAGTTCCTGCATAAGTAAGCCAGATTTTCACAAAGCAGTTTAATTTTTTGTAAGACAGAATTAGTTGACAAATTTTAACGGATTTATTTTTACTCAGAGCAAGTCTTTGATGTGACAGGTATTTTGTACTCGTGCATGATACTGTTTTTTATAGATTTTTGTAATTATGTATATACAAACATGTCACCGTTTGTGTGTATGTACATATCACACAGACCAAGAATTGCTAATTACAATAAATGATTATTGTGTTCAAGAAAGGCACTCGGCTCATGGCTCCTGTGTGAAACTTGTTTTTGTGCTGTGTGCTGTGTCAGCATGAGATGCTTGAACATTGTTTTCCTTTTGGAAGGTGATCTTAGTAAACTGATGGCAAGAATCCTGCCAGTTGTCATGGAATGTGGAACAAAGAAAACAGTTCAGCTTTTATCTCTGCTTCCATCATGATAGGTCATTCTCCATTCTTGTGTGAGAAATATGGAGAATTAGAACTGTATACACTTCAGTGGCTGTCAGCTGAGCTTGATTATTTAACCATACACATAAAATTTCACTGGCATATTTATTTATCTTTGGTAATTGTTAAAAACCAAAATCTGTCATATGTCACCCATTACAGCAAATCAGTAATTGTTGTACATTTTTAAAACTAGTTAGTAGCACCATAGTGTAAGTGCTTAATAGTGTTTTATGTCATGTATAAGATGAAAAAAAGTTCTCCATGCTACAGTTATCTGTCGCACATGTAACATAGATTAGCTAGCTCCTCGAAAATACATTCTCTCTCTCACCTGTGTCCTGTTGCATTTATTATTTGGTATGTTGTGGACTTGATTTTTTTAAAAATATAATAAATTAGTAAGTAATAAAGCTGTTCCTACTTTTTTCCTAGCTTATACATTCTGGTATCACAACTTTACTGCAGTGCTTTGTGTATAGTTGTATAATTATATACACTAATTATTGTTTGTTACATTGTTAGTTTACTGTTCTACTGGACAAATGGTTCTCCATTATTTTCTGTTGTACTGGACAAATAGTTCTTCATTGTTAGTTTTCTGTTGTACTGGACATATGTCTCTCAGGTGTTACTTTTCTGTTGTACTGGGCAAATGGTTCTCCATTGTTTTCTGTTGTACTGGACAAATAGTTCTCCATTGTTTTCTGTTGTACTGGACAAATAGTTCTCCATTGTTAGTTTTCTGTTGTACTGGACATATGTCTCTCCAGTGTTACTTTTCTATTGTACTGGGCAAATGGAAACATGGAGACATAATTGGGTAAAATGTGAGAAAAGGAAGGTGAAAAGTCCAGACAAGAACATTGACACTGAAGAAAAACAGACAAGAACATTGACACTGAAGAAAGACAAGTTGCCAGGTGATTACTCGGAGTCAAGTTCAGAACCACCAAGTCATGAGAAAACACTGCTGTTTGCTGTTACGTCAAGGCTGAGTAACAGCTCATTTTACAGAAGTTTAGGTTTGAAATTCATTGATTTCTACATCGTCTTCTTCTCTCTTGTGTGTTCTCTACCAGGATCATCAGTCTTCTTCTCTCATGTGTGTTCTCCACCAATATCATCAATATTCTTCTCTCATATGTGTGCTCTACCAAGATCATCAATATTCTTCTCTCATGTGTGTGCTCTACCAAGATCATCAATCTTCTTCTCTCATGTGTGTGCTCTACCAAGATCATCAATATTCTTCTTTCATGTGTGTGCTCTACCAAGATCATCAAGCTGTTTGTAACAGTGCACTGCTACGTTTATTATTTTTATTATTAATATAATTTTTATTGTGGTTTTTCTGATATCTCATCCTCCGTTTATGTTTTCCTTAAATTAGAGAATTCATTTTTTGTGTGAAAATCATTGTTACTTCCTTCTCTGAGAAGCTGAGCTTGTGAGAGCTTGTATAGTGCAAGATTTGAAAGAAAAAAAGACATATTTCTCTCTCTCTCTCTCTGAACTTTAAGTGCTCAAAGCACATGGGGCTTTCGCAAGGGTTTTCCACAAATTCCTTTCCTTTGTCTTTTTTTTTCTGCTCTTGCCCAGGTGAACCCTCTATTGCTCAACATCCTCTCTGCTGTTCTTCTCCATGTCTCTTTTGGTCAACCCTTACTTCTGTTCCCCTGTGATGACCATCTTAGTGCTGTTTTTGGTAGTGAGTCGTCAGTCATCCAGAGGACATGTCCCAACTGTCACCAGCAAAAAAAAAATGTGACAGTTTCACGGGTAGACCCCTTTCTTGTGAAGACAGCCATAGTTTTATTGGGAATCTGAAAATTCTTTATAACACACTTCTGACTTTATTCAAACAACTTAAGTGTCAGCAGATCTGATTAGAACATACACAAAAGTGTATCATAGTGTACATGTTATAGATGAAACCATAACATGAAATACTGTAGCAGATCAGATGACATGTTATAGATGAAACCATAACATGAAATACAGTAGCAGATCAGATGGCATGTTATAGGTGAAACCATAACATGAAATACAGTAGCAGATGAATCTTGACTTGTACATCAAGCCAGTACATGTGATGGAGTTGTGACAGATAGTCTGATGTAAAGTATTTTCACATCCTTTGCATACTTCTTATAAATGTTATGTTATGAGTATGTTCATGTCTTTGTTGTACGTCAGCATGTCTGAGTATGTTGCTTAGTTAAGCTCATGACAGCTCTGTTAGAAACTTGGTGGTCACTAAATATCAGTTCAACTTCTTCACTTAATGTCTTGAATTCTCATCAACAAGTTTTATTTCATGAGAGATGGCATCTTCATCGCATGTAAGTGGCATTTTATGTCAGTAGACACCAGTGTGAAATGTCAGAAGGTGTCTCAATCGCATGCATTGTAGGTGTCTTTATTTGATGTTGAAAATTGTCATCTCATCATGAGTAGGTCCCACCGTTTCATTTTTTTTTTGGAAGATGTCATTTCATGATATGAGTAGGTGCCACTGTTGCATGTTGGAAGATGTCATTTCATAATATCAGTAGGTGTTCTTGTTTCGTGTCATATCAGTGAGATCTGTAGTGCAAGGATTTCCTCATTTCAGCTCTCATTACTTAATACAGTTAGGTAGGATACCTAGACCAGAACCTACACAACAACAGCTGATCATCCCACAGTTTCCAGACATTATTGGCCAAATTTTTGGGAGTATAACTTTCTTTCAGCTTTTAATAACTTTGTTAAACAGGAATGGAGGCTGGAATCTGGGGATGGTAGCAGATTTAGATGCCCCACCCACCAACATTAATGCTATAAAATCATTCACTCATTTGCATGTCCCTTGTGGAGCTTTGCCTCCCTAACAGCTCTCCTGTAGGCCTCTCAGTTGTAAGCAATAAAGTGAATCACTTTAATGCCAGCTCATAGCTCATGATCAAATAACTTTTTTGTTTGTCACCTTTTTTTTTTGGGGGGGGGGGGAGGATTATGAAGAAGAAAAAAAAACAGATGGTAGAATGTAAATTATTTTATCTTCTCAGTCTCAGAGTTGTTCAAAGTTTTTGTTAACATATTTTCATTCCTTTAAATACAGTCTGTGCTGTTAGGATATTTTTACTTTAGAAGTTTGGCTCATATTCTCCAAATTACTGTTGAATACTGTACATATGTTGTCAGTTTTCTAGTTGGTTTAGTATGTATGTATGCCACATGATCTTCTTTTTTTATGTTTCTTTCTCAGTCAGTGGCTTTGTTTTTTTTCTGTTGTTTTGATGGTTTTTGTTTTAGTGACTTTGTTTTTTTTTCTTTGTTTTCATGATTTTTGTCTCAGTGACTTTGTTTTTTATATTGTTTTCATGATTTTGTCTCAGTGACTTTGTTTTTTATATTGTTTTCATGATTTTTGTCTCAGTGACTTTGTTTTTTATATTCTTTTCATGATTTTTGTCTCAGTGACTTTATTTTATCTTGTTTTCATGATTTTTGTCTCAATGACTTTATTTTGTTTTATCTTGTTTTCATGATTTTTGTCTCAGTGACTTTGTTTTATATTGTTTTCATGATTTTTGTCTCAGTGACTTTGTTTTGATGGTTTTTGTTTTGATGGTTTTTGTCTCAGTGACTTTGTTGTTTTTTTTTCTTTGTTTTGATGGTTTTTGTCTCTGTGACTTTGTTTTTTCTCTCTTTGTTTTGATGATTTTTGTCTCAGTGACTTTGTTTTTTATCTTGTTTTGATGATTTTTGTCTCAGTGACTTTGTTTTTTATATTCTTTTCATGATTTTTGTCTCAGTGACTTTTTTATCTTGTTTTCATGATTTTTGTCTCAGTGACTTTGTTTTATATTGTTTTGATGGTTTTTGTCTCAGTGACTTTGTTTTTTATTTCTTTGTTTTGATCATTTTTGTCTCAGTGACTTTGTTTTTTATATTCTTTTCATGATTTTTGTCTCAGTGACTTTATTTTGTTTTATCTTGTTTTCAGGATTTTTGTCTCAGTGACTTTGTTTTATATTGTTTTCATGATTTTTGTCTCAGTGACTTTGTTTTTTTTTCTTTGTTTTGATTATTTTTTTTGTCTCAGTGACTTTGTTTTTTTTCTTTGTTTTGATGGTTTTTGTCTCAGTGACTTTGTTTTTTCTCTCTTGTTTTGATCATTTTTGTCTCAGTGACTTTGTTTTTTATATTCTTTTCATGATTTTTGTCTCAGTGACTTTATTTTGTTTTATCTTGTTTTCAGGATTTTTGTCTCAGTGACTTTGTTTTATATTGTTTTCATGATTTTTGTCTCAGTGACTTTGTTTTTTTTTCTTTGTTTTGATTATTTTTTTTGTCTCAGTGACTTTGTTTTTTTTCTTTGTTTTGATGGTTTTTGTCTCAGTGACTTTGTTTTTTCTCTCTTTGTTTTGATGATTTTTGTCTCAGTGACTTTGTTTTTTTATCTTGTTTTCATGATTTTTGTCTCAGTGACTTTATTTTGTTTTATCTTGTTTTCATGATTTTTGTCTCAGTGACTGTTTTTTATATTGTTTTCATGATTTTTGTCTCAGTGGATTTTTTTTTTTTTTCTCTTTGTTTTGATGGTTTTTGTCTCTGTGACTTTGTTTTTTTTCTTTGTTTTGATGATTTTTTTCCTCTCAGTGACTTTGTTTTTTTTTTCTTTGTTTTGATGGTTTTTGTCTCAGTGACTTTGTTTTGTTTTATCTTGTTTTCATGATTTTTGTCTCAGTGACTTTATTTTTCTATTGTTTTCATGGTTTTTGTCTGGTTCATAGTTGTTGCAACATTATGTGAGTTCACTGGCTGCTACTGCTGCTGTATTCTGTATTACACATCATTTCCTGTTTCTGTATTACATATCTCCTGTTTCTGTAGTGACTGTTGGTTATCTGTTCATATCTAGGCCTGGTTGTTTGTTCTGTTCGTATTGGTTGTCTGATCCGTTCATATTTATGACTGGTTGTCTGTTCATATTTTGGGCTGGTTGTCACTTTTGTTCATGTTTAAGACTAGTTCTTTCTGTTCTATGAAACATGAGTTCAGCTCCTATACTTATTCTTCATAGAATACTGTAAAGCATTTAATAAATGAGACAAACAGAAATTATAAGAATGCTGGAGGTCATCAACATAGATGGGAAAAATCTGAAATTTATCAAAAACATGTATTGGCAACAGTGAGGGCTGAGAATCAAATAGAAGCATTCCAAAACATAAAACTGAGAGTGAGACAAGGATGTGTTCTGTCTCCTGACCTCTTCTCCTTGTACAGCGAAAACATAATGAGAAATATAGAGAGCTTGGCAGGAATATCAATTGGCGGGTACAACCGTAACAACTTAAGATATGCAGATGACACGGTTCTGGACTCTTCTGGACATCGTGGTTCGTGAAAGTAAAAATAAAGGTCTCAGCCTGAATAAAAAGAAGACTGGTCATCTCAAAGAAAAAAATACCACCAAAATGTAGCATTACCATCGATGAAACAAATCTGAAACAAGTTGATAGATTCAAGTACTTAGGAATGGTTATAACAACTGATTGGAAATGTCATAACGAAATAAAAAGTAGATGTGCTCAGGCCAAGTCAGCATTCCAGACAATGAGACACATCTTGAGCAACAGATCCATATCAATGGAAACAAGATTCTGAGTACTTAAATGTTACATTGAGCCAATTTTGTTTTATAGATGTGAAGCATGGTCCATGAATAAGAGAGGACAGCGAGAAATGGAGATGTGGTTTATAAGAAGGACGTTGAAGGTACCATAGACAGCCAAGAAAACCACTGAAGAAGTCTTAAGAGAGGCTGGAGTTAAAAAGCAAATTATAGCAAAGATCAGAGACAGACAAGTGAGATTTATAGGACATTTCCTGAGAAGAGGAAAATTGGAACACACTGTGGCAACTGGAAAAATTGAAGGAAGAAGAAACAGGAAGACAGAGAGAGAAGTTACTGGATAGGATTTCAGTATGGCTAGGAAGAAAGTCACCGGCGGATCTCATAATCAAGTCTAAAGATGAGGAATTGTGAAGAGAAATGATCACCTATGCCACACAGCATGGCACTTGAATTTAGGGCTGGTTGTCTGTTCATATTTAGGACTGGTTGTCTGTTCTGTTCATATTTAGGACTGGTTGTCTGTTCTGTTCATATTTAGGACTGGTTGTCTGTTCTCTTCTTATATAGGATTGGTTGTCTGTTCTCTTCTTATATAGGATTGGTTGTCTGTTCTCTTCATATTTAAGGTTGGTTGTCTGTTCTCTTCTTATATAGGATTGGTTGTCTGTTCTCTTCTTATATAGGATTGGTTGTCTGTTCTCTTCTTATTTAAGATTGGTTGTCTGTTCTCTTCTTATATAGGATTGGTTGTCTGTTCTCTTCTTATTTAAGATTGGTTGTCTGTTCTCTTCATATTTAAGGTTGGTTGTCTGTTCTCTTCATGTTTAAGGTTGGTTGTATGTTCTCTTCATATTTAAGGTTGGTTGTCAGTTCTTTTCTTATTTAAGGTTGGTTGTCTTTTCTCTTCTTATTTAAGATTGGTTATCTATTCTCTTCATATTTAAGGTTGGTTGTCTGTTCTCTTCTTATTTAAGATTGGTTATCTATTCTCTTCATATTTAAGATTGGTTGTCTTTTCTCTTCTTATTTAAGATTGGTTGTCTGTTCTCTTCTTATTTAAGATTGGTTGTCTTTTCTCTTCTTATTTAAGATTGGTTATCTATTCTCTTCATATTTAAGGTTGGTTGTCTGTTCTCTTCATATTTAAGATTGGTTGTCTGTTCTCTTCATATTTAAGGTTGGTTGTCTGTTTTTTTCTTATTTAAGGTTGGTTGTCTTTTCTCTTCATATTTAAGGTTGGTTGTCTGTTGTCTTCATATTTAAGGTTGGTTGTCTGTTGTCTTCATATTTGGGTTGGTTGATGCTCTCTTCTTATTTAGGGCTAGTAGTCTTGCAGGTCTTTTGTTATAGCCAAAGATTCTTGACCATTTCCTTCTGTCTCAGTTTCCCATGGGCTTCTGTTTATGATAGTTGCTATCCTTATCCATCCCAACTTCCCATGGGCTTCTGTTTATGATAGTTGCTATCCTTATCCATCCCAACTTCCCATGGGCTTTTGTTTATGATAGTTGCTATCTTTATCTATCCCAGCTTCCCATGGGCTTCTGTTTATGATGTTACGTGTTTGTAAGATTGGTTGGCATGTTCTATTGCATATTCATGTTTTTTTTTCATTCAGTAACAAATTCACATTTTTATCACATCCAAAGCTTCCAGTTGTTTCATCCTTCATACATTATCTGTAATAAAAACATCTGTTGTTATAAGTTTAACAACAGTTTCATATTCATATGGGCAATGCATGTCATGGTTGCTGTAAATTAAATTTTTTTCTTTCTGACAAAGTGTATGGCTCACAATAACATTTTCTGTTGCATGAAAATAACAATTTCTTGTTTTAGTGCATGTTATTATTGTCTGTTATTTTGTGTTTGGTTCATAATTTGTTTGTAAATAGAATTTTTTGTATTTGATATTTGATGGTGAAGCATGTATGTGTGATCATGGCTTTAGTTATATTTTATATTTTCTTCCTACAACTGCCCAAGATGGGCTTCTCTTTATGTGCCTTCATCTTTTCTTTTTTCACTGATCACTTTTGTTGAGATATAGAGTTTGTATGTCAGCAAGTAGATGGCAGGGGGTGTCAGCAAGTAGATGGTAGGTAATGCCAGCAAGTAGATGGTAGGGGGTGTCAGCAAGTAGATAGTAGGTAGTGTCAGTAAGTAGATGGTAGGTAGTGTCAGCAAGTAGGTAGTGTCAGCAAGTAGATGGCAGGGGGTGTCAGCAAGTAGATGGCAGGGGGTGTCAGCAGGTAAATAGTAGGGGGTGTCAGCAGGTAGATGGCAGGGATGTCAGTAGGTAGAAGGCAGCAGTGTATATGGTCAGCAGGTAGAGCAGGGGTGTCAGCAGGTATATGATAGAGGGTGTCAGTGGGTAGAAGGCAGGGGTGTCAGCAAGTAGATGACAGGGGATGTCAGCAGGTAGAAGGCAAGGGTGTCAGCAAGTAGATGGTAGGGGTGTCAGCAGGTGGGGGGGTAAGAGAAATACTTCTCTATAGTGCTGGATGATAGAAATTCAATGATTAATCTACTTATAATCTCTGCACTGTGATCACATCTATAGGTGCATCAGTGATGCCTTCCCCCCCCCCCCCAAAAAAAAAATCTTTAAGAATGGAAGCAGCCAAGACAGAAAACATTCTCTTCACTCCAAAATGCTAGGACCACATTCAGTCCCTCATTAAATAACGGAGAGTCATCAGATTTTTTTTAAAATAAGTTTTAAAAAAAGAAAAACTAAAATGAAATCTGTTCTACTGATCACGAAAAAAATAACATTTTTTTTTCTTCTATATCTGGTACTCTGTGAGCATTTGTATAATTGTTAGTCTTCTATAGCTGGAATCTGTGAGCATTTGTATAATGTTTTACTCTTCTTTAGCTGATACTTTGTGAGCATTTGTATAATGTTTTACTCTTCTTTAGCTGGTACTTTGTGAGCATTTGTATAATGCTTTACTCTTCTTTAGCTGATACTTTGTGAGCATTTGTATAATGTTTTACTCTTCTTTAGCTGATACTTTGTGAGCATTTGTATAATGCTTTACTCTTCTTTAGCTGATACTTTGTGAGCATTTGTATAATGTTTTACTCTTCTTTAGCTGATACTTTGTGAGCATTTGTATAATGCTTTACTCTTCTTTAGCTGATACTTTGTGAGCATTTGTATAATGTTTTACTCTTCTTTAGCTGGTACTTTGTGAGCATTTGTATAATGCTTTACTCTTCTTTAGCTGGTACAATGTGAGCATTTGTATGTTTTAGTCTTCTAAAGCTGGAATCTGTGAACATTTGTATAATGCACGGTACTTGATTGATTGATTGTTACCTGCATTATCTTTTACATTATATTACGCAGCAAAAACAACAAAACTCGTGTATTTTATTGTCTGGGCCCTAATAGAGAAAGTCGAATTTTCCGACATGAGAGAGTTCAGTAGAGCACTTTGGTATGTATGTCCTGTTCTACTGCAGCAAGAAAGGAGATCAAAGTTGTGATATAACAAACGTCAGAGATTGGGGAAACATTTCTGGGATTGAGAAAATATTGAGTTACTTAACTGATCATGTCCGCCATATAAATAGCTAGCTACTTGGAATGATCTTGTTCACCATATAAAATAGCTAGCTACTTGGACTGATCTTGTCCGCTGTATTAATAGCTAGCTATTTGGACTGATCTTGTCCGCCGTATAAATAGCTAGCTACTTGGAATGATGATGTCCGCTGTATTAATAGCTAGCTATTTGGACTGATCTTGTCCTCTGTATTAATAGCTAGCTACTTGGAATGATGATGTCCGCTG
Source organism: Achatina immaculata (assembly GCA_009760885.1). Lineage (NCBI taxonomy): Eukaryota > Metazoa > Mollusca > Gastropoda > Stylommatophora > Achatinidae > Lissachatina > Lissachatina immaculata. The sequence goes on along the minus strand of CM019713.1, from coordinate 22,129,696 downwards.
TATTAATAGCTAGCTACTTGGAATGATCTTGTCTGCTGTATTAATAGCTAGCTATTTGGGCTGATCTTGTCCTCTGTATTAATAGCTAGCTACTTGGACTGATCTTGTCCTCTGTATTAATAGCTAGCTACTTGGAATGATCTTGTCCTCTGTATTAATAGCTAGCTACTTGGAATGATATTGTCCTCTGTTTTAATAGCTAGCTACTTGTAATGATCTTGTCCACCGTATAAATAGCTAGCTACTTTGAATGATCTTGTCTGCCATATAAATAGCTAGCTACTTGTAATGATCTTGTCTGCCATATAAATAGCTAGCTACTTGGAATGATCCTGTCCGCCGTATAAATAGCTAGCTACTTGTAATGATCTTGTCTGCCATATAAATAGCTAGCTACTTTGAATGATCTTGTCTGCCATATAAATAGCTAGCTACTTGTAATGATCTTGTCTGCCATATAAATAGCTAGCTACTTGGAATGATCCTGTCCGCCGTATAAATAGCTAGCTACTTGTAATGATCTTGTCTGCCATATAAATAGCTAGCTACTTGTAATGATCTTGTCTGCCATATAAATAGCTAGCTACTTGTAATGATCTTGTCTGCCATATAAATAGCTAGCTACTTGGAATGATCCTGTCCGCCGTATAAATAGCTAGCTACTTGGACTGATCTTGTCCGCCGTATAAATAGCTAGCTACTTGGAATGATCTTGTCCGCCGTATAAATAGCTAGCTACTTGGAATGATCTTGTCCGCCGTATAAATAGCTAGCTACTTGGAATGATCTTGTCCGCCGTATAAATAGCTAGCTACTTGGAATGATCTTGTCCGCCGTATAAATAGCTAGCTACTTGGAATGATCTTGTTTGCCGTATAAATATCTAGTAATGAAATAAATGGGTGTATGGTTCAGTTTTACGAAAAAAGATAAAGTGAGGAAAGTGGGCAGAAACAAGAATGGCAGAAAGTAATATGAGTACATATAAATGAAGGACATATAACAATCCAATATTTCGGCAAAAGCCTTTTCCAAGGATCACAGTTTCGTGCCAGGCTTTCTTACAAGGAGGGGGCCAAACGGCTAAGTCTATATATTTTTCATCCATTTTTCATGTTTTTATTTATGTTTTTACACGATCCTTGAAAAAGGCTTTTGCCGAAATATTGGGTTGTTGTATGTCCTTTATATGTAGTGTTTCGCACCAGATAACTAGAACCAGTTTTACCTCTGTTATCATTTCTTTTATAAATAGCTAGCTACCTCACTGATCACGTCCACAGTATAAATAGCTAGCTGTCTCACTAATCACGCCCGCAGTATAAATAGTTAGCTACTTCACTGATCACGTCCGCAGTATAAATAGCTAGATACTTCACTGATCACGTCCGCGGTATAAATAACTAGCTACCTAACTAATCACGTCCACAGTATAAATAGCTAGCTACCTAACTAATCACGTCCACAGTATAAATAACTAGCTACCTAACTAATCACGTCCACAGTATAAATAGCTAGCTACCTCACTGATCACGTCCACAGTATAACTAACTAGCTACCTCACTGATCACGTCCACAGTATAAATAGCTAGCTACCTCACTGATCACGTCCACAGTATAAATAGCTAGCTACATCACTGATCACGTCCACAGTATAAATAGCTAGCTACCTAACTAATCACGTCCACAGTATAAATAGCTAGCTACCTAACTAATCACGTCCACAGTATAAATAACTAGCTACCTAACTAATCACGTCCACAGTATAAATAGCTAGCTACCTCGCTGATCACGTCCACAGTATAAATAACTAGCTACCTAACTAATCACGTCCACAGTATAAATAGCTAGCTACATCACTGATCACGTCCACAGTATAAATAGCTAGCTACATCACTAATCACGTCCACAGTATAAATAACTAGCTACCTAACTGATCACGTCCACAGTATAAATAGCTAGCTACCTCACTGATCTCGTCCACAGTATAAATAGCTAGCTACATCACTGATCACGTCCACAGTATAAATAGCTAGCTACCTCACTGATCACGTCCACCTTATACACATCATATGACGAGGTAAAATATTTATACTGAAGTTGTTTCTCATAAACCTCCTTCTAGAACCGTTGAAGGCGCGCAAGTTAAGGTCAGTGCTCCAAAAGAATCGTAACTTTATACAATAAAGAATGTTGAAGATGACATGCAGGCAGATTCTGACAAGTTTGAGTGATGTCTTCTCTAAATGGTATTTCTCTTGTTGATGTTTGTTTTAAGGGCGAAGCATCTGTCATGTCATACATCAGAGATAATAAATCTGCACATTTTTTTTCTTGTTAAATCTTTAAAGTCCCACAAGCCAGTCTGGGGAAGGGGCGTAGTATGGTTGTGCCTGGCAAGTTGCCAAGTTTGGTGCAGGAAAACTTTCACCAAAACCAAACAAAAACTCATGGAATTTAAACAAAAACTGAAGGACATGCTTGAACAAAGAAGCTAGATAAGGGAAGCTTATACTGCGCTGAAAGATTTCTGGAAAATATACAAAGATGCGCGTAAAATCTGAGAAGAAATGTAAGTACTTCAACTGTAATATTTAGTGACAGATGACAGTGTCGTAGATATAACACATAAGTACCAAGCTTAGTACCAGTGTACTCAAGATGTTGACATGATACATCTAACAGAAATGTTTCCGTCCACTCTGAGAACAGTTAGCTCTGCCAGGGTAGGGCAGCATGCTTGGGGGGGGGGGGGGGGTATGTTAGTATTCAAGGAAGGAATTGTTGGGGATTATGGTTAATTTTATTGGTGCACAAAATTTCATGTACAGCTGTACTAATGGGACCCAGGTTTATATTAACCCAGGTTCTAAACTTTCATTCCTCATCAGCCCTGGAACTTAAGTTAGGCGTGTGAACTGTAGTTTCAATTAATACAGAAGAACAACAGCACCACAACATAATAACTACATCGAACTAAATAAATGCAATTCAGGAAGCAAAGCAACTGTTTATTACAAAAGTTGCACCAGCAGCACAGCCGCTGATGCCGACACACACAAAGAACATAGAACAATTAGCTACAATCAGCAAAACACGAACACTTAATTAATTAATAAACACCATTAAATAACTCATATTTACCAAGGTTCTACCATCTAAGTACTAAAATATATGATCCCATGTTGCTCAATCAACCTTTCGTAGATATTATTCTATATAGATTACACAACCTTCATACAAATATTATATGTTTATATATATATATATGTTGGTTTTCGCAACCTTCTTCCTTTGTCGCAACATTATTTACAATTAATCAACGAGACTCTAGCAAGTCTTCGTAAACAAAATACGGGGCCTTGGTGTAACACAAAATATTAGATTCACCAACACATTGATGAACTTACATAAATCAAATCAAATGATGAGTTTCAAAACTTAATCCTCACAAAGTTGACACACTCATCACTGAGGGTGGCTCGGAAACCCAACGCTCTATCACAAAACATATCACTATGACAGCACAATCACAATTCTCGGCCCTACTTCACGAAGACAAAACTAGACTGGCTTATCCTCTCTCTCTCTCTCTCTCTCTCTCTCTGCACGACTCTCACACACTGGACAATCACATGACCAATGGCCAGGCGCTGACCCTGACCCTTTCGGCCGGCCGGAACTTGCAACCTTACCATCCTCACAGATGGGATCAGTCCCTTTTACAATGGCATGGGTTTACTTGTCTGAAGCAAAAGTTTATGTCCAGGAAAGGGGATAAGGAGGGGGAATTCCTCTGATGATCTGCGTTGTGTGTTTATTTCTCCTGCCTCAGTTTATTTCCTGCAATTTTTAGTTGAAGTGTTGATACTGGAGAGCTTCTGTAAGCTGGATATAGTGCCAGGTTTAGACTTCGTAAGGCCCTAAGCTATATAAAACTTGGGGCCCACTTGTTAGAATGTTATACCAGAAGGTATGTGAGGCCCTAGGCTATATAAAACTTGGAGCCCCTTTGTTATAAAGTTATATCACAAGGTATGTGAGGCTCTAAGCTATATAAAACTTGGGGCCCACTTGTTAGAATGTTATACCACAAGGTATGTGAGGCTCTAAGCTATATAAAACTTGGGGCCCACTTGTTAGAATGTTATACCACAAGGTATGTGAGGCTCTAAGCTATATAAAACTTGGGGCCCACTTGTTAGAATGTTATACCAGAAGGTATGTGAGGCTCTAAGCTATATAAAACTTGGAGCCCCTTTGTTATAAAGTTATATCACAAGGTATGTGAGGCTCTAAGCTATATAAAACTTGGAGCCCTTTTGTTATAAAGTTATACCAGAAGGTATGTGAGGCTCTAAGCTATATAAAACTTGGAGCCCCTTTGTTATAAAGTTATACCAGAAGGTATGTGAGGCTCTAAGCTATATAAAACTTGGAGCCCTTTTGTTATAAAGTTATACCAGAAGGCATGTGAGGCTCTAAGCTACATTAAGGAATATTGGACCCTGGAACTCCATGGTTTGAACTCGAAATTTAGCTGCCTTTAACGCTATCATAACATATTCCCTCTTTACTAAGTTCTACTCCTTCCATAACCTCCTCACTGCACTAGATACAAACCCTCTACCCCACCCACTTTTTTCTCGGCTAGATTGTATCTCTCTCCTTTCCACCTTCCCCATCCTCTCTTTATTACCAGCCTATCACACAAAGTCTTCATTCAAACACTCAGAACTCTGCCTCACGCTGTCCTGAACGCAGATTCTTAGCCACAGCTAAGCGCTCCTTTTTCTCTTAATTTTCTCAGTCCTGTTTGTTACATAGTATTCATGTGAATTTATATTTTATCTTCTTTCTTTATCTCTTTGTCCCGTATTATATTTTTTGTTTGTTTGTTTGTTTGTTTGTTTGTTTGTTTGTTTGTGTGTGAGTGAGAGAGAGAGAGAGATTAAGTTGTAAACTGAAATGTTACAACTGTGTGCTCGTTAATTACTAAAGTTGTTCCTACTTTTCTGTTAAATAGTTTAACACTTTGTAACCACAGCTTTACTGCAATGACTTAGTGTATATTTATATATTTAGTTTTATATATACTTATTCCAAAAAGCAGTATTGGGACCCCTTGGCCCGATTTTGGCACCCCTAATATATAGAAAATTTGGGGAACGAAATCAGTTTTGTTTCATTTACATCAAGCATCCAAGTTCAAAGTCCGAATCCTTGTCTCTTGTGTCTTATTATAATGCAGACTTTATTCCTGTCTGCTCTAGTGATAAACACGACAAATATACACATAACCCCCTGACATTGTAAATGTACACATACCTCTCTGTGTACACTTGTTCATGGTTCCCGCAGGCTTTCTTAGCTATGACTTTTCGCGATAAGCATTTTGTTAAACTCTGAAGTGTATGTAATCTACATTGATGGTATTGTAATGTGAGAGTGGATCAGTTGTGTTAGACATGCTGAAGGTCGTGGTAGCTGTGCAAGTAATGGTGTTCGCAGATCGAGTCCCCCTCAAGACTCGGATAATTTTTCTTGGGCCCAGACTACAGTACAAAGAGAAGGTGAAATCTGTGCTCCATGAAGTAGTGGGCCCAGACTACAGTACAAGGAGAAGGTGGAGTCTTTGTTCCATGAAGTACTGGGCCCAGACTACAGTACAAGGAGAAGGTGGAGTCTGTGTTCCATGAAGTACTGGGCCCAGACTACAGTACAAGGAGAAGGTGGAGTCTGTGCTCCATGAAGTACTGGGCCCAGACTACAGTACAAGGAGAAGGTGGAGTCTGTGCTCCATGAAGTACTGGGCCCAGACTACAGTACAAGGAGAAGGTGGAGTCTGTGTTCCATGAAGTAGTGGGCCCAGACTACAGTACAAGGAGAAGGTGGAGTCTGTGTTCCATGAAGTAGTGGGCCTAGACTACAGTACAAGGAGAAGGTGGAGTCTGTGTTCCATGAAGTACTGGGCCCTTACAGCGGGTACCAGGAAGTAAGAGATAACAGTTGCATGTTGCATTTTGTTAGTATTTGCATGCTGCACTTTATTAGTGCTAAAAATTAACTTGTGGAGCAAAACTTTACCAGTGTGTAAATCTACCTGTCTGTTTGTCTGTCTATATATGTGTCTGTTCAACTGCCTGTCTCCTGCCTGTCTTTTTGTCTACCTATCTGTCTGCCTGATTATCTATATCTTGACAACTTGTTTGTCAGCTTGATCACTTGTCTGTCTGCTTTGATCACTTGTCTGTCTGCTTTGATCACTTGTCTGTCTGCTTGAATGTCTTATCTGCCGTGCCTAGCTGTCTGACAGCCTGACCCGTCAGTTTGTCTGCTTGAATACCTGTCTGTTATCTGTCTGTTTGACTGTAAATCTATGTCTGCTTGACTACTCGTCTGTGTTTGTCTTGACTGCATGTCTGTCTGGTTATCTGTCTGTCTGTAACTAACCCAAGTAAAGTATATGATGTGAGAATTCCTTCTAACGATCCATTATATTTCCTTCTTTACCAAGCCTGGGCAAACGCCGGCCAGCGAGCAACATGCGGCGGATCTTTTACTATAACAGTGGCCCCGCAGAAATACCTGGAGTTTGTTTTTTTTTTCAAATCGCAGTTAAGATTAAAGGTAAACCAAGATTGTGCAGCTTTACTCACCAGCTTAACGTTCATAGTGAGTCCATGCAATCAAGAATTTCAAAGCTAGATTTGATTGCTAGATTTGATTGCTAGATTTGAGTCAGAGATAACAGAAAATTATCTGATCAAGAAGGATTACAGAGGGATTGTGGTGGAGAAACAGCAAAGATTACAGACAGAGGGATTGTGGTGGAGAAACAGCAAAGATTACAGACAGAGGGATTGTGGTGGAGAAACAGCAAAGATTACAGATAGAGGGATTGTGGTGGAGAAACAGCAAAGATTACAGACAGAGGGATTGTGGTGGAGAAACAGCAAAGATTACAGACAGATGGATTGTGGTGGAGAAACAGCAAAGATTACAGATAGAGAGATTGTGGTGGAGAAACAGCAAAGATTACAGATAGAGGGATTGTGGTTGAGACACAGCAAAGATTACAGATAGAGGGATTGTGGTGGAGAAACAGCAAAGATTACAGATAGAGGGATTGTGGTGGAGAAACAGCAAAGATTACAGACAGAGGGATTGTGGTGGAGAAACAGCAAAGATTACAGACAGAGGGATTGTGGTGGAGAAACAGCAAAGATTACAGACAGAAGAATTGTGGTGGAGAAACAGCAAAGATTGCATAGGGATTATGGTGGAGAAACAGGAAAGATTACAGAGGAACTGTGCTAGAGAAAAAGCAATCTTACAGGCCAGTGCTGGTAACAAAGGTAAACAAAGACGTATTGTTCAGTCTTATAAGAAGATAGACAGAGTGAGGAAAGTTGATAGCAACGAGAGGAGCAGAAAATAAGATGAGTAAAAATAATTGTGTATCGAAAATCATACACTGGGCCTACCTTTTTGTAAAAAGTGTTTGTTTATTTGTTGTTATTGTTGTCCAGAATGCTCTAAATATTTCCAGGAGACATGCGTATGTTTGTATCTCAAGTTTGGTACATGCAAGAGACTGAATCTAAGTGACAGAATTTCTGTGTCGTGGCCTCGTTCCTTTCAGAGTGTCACGATTTTTGATCAGACTGGCATTGACGGGTTAGCCATCAAGTGCAATGCTAGATGGGTAAGTTGGTTGATGCGCTGTTCTCTCGTGACTAGACGGCTGCTCGTCATACCAGATTCCATGGTTCAAGTCCCAGGTAGTTCTGTTTTCTTCCTCTCATGTCTGAAAGTGCTTTGTTTGTGATTTTTTTTTCTCCATACAAAATCGGGCACTGTTACTTTACTGTTTCTAATATTATAATTTGTTCCACTTGTCTATATTGTGTATGAAGTCTAAGATTATCCTTTGTTCTGATTGTTTGTGTGTGTGTAATCAGTGGAGGGAGAGAGGGAGAGAGAAATAGAACAGAGAACACACGAAGCACGTGACTGTGCTGAGATAACAGTGGCCTTATCTTCAAGGAACCTTCACACAGGATTCCATGATCACCGTCAGAACAGACATCAGAACGGTTTGAGCTGACTCGTTACAGTTACAAACTGTGGCTTATTCTTTATGAAGAGAGAAAGTGAAGGGAATATAGAACAAACATGTGTACCTGAGAAAAGGTGAAGAGAACACAGAACAAACATGTGTACGTAAGAAAAGGTGAAGAGAATATAGAATAAACATGCGTACGTGAGAAAAAGGTGAAGAGAATATAGAACAAACATGTGTACGTGAGAAAAGGTGAAGAGAATATAGAACAAACATGTATGCGTGAGAAAAGGTGAAGAGAACATACAACAAACATGTGTGCATAAGAAAAAGGTGAAGAGAATATAGAACAAACATGTGTACGTGAGAAAAAGGTGAAGAGAATATAGAACAAACATGTGTACGTGAGAAAAAGGTGAAGAGAATATAGAACAAAATGTGCGCGTGAGTTATTTTCAGTTGCAAATCGGTAGTTGACCTGAAAGAAAAGATGTAAACACGGTTGTGAGTCATTGCTGGTCAAGACCCATTCACGAAGTATTTTTGTTTGTGCTATGTCAGCCTAACATCGGCAGTAAGAAATTCCTTTGGTAAAGCATCTCATTCCTTGGATCTGCTCCTGGAAGTTCAGAAAGCTGTCGTTGCCCACTCTCGACCTTGTTCAGTATAACCACCAGCTACCAAGAAGTAAGTTGTCAGCTACAGAGAAATCAACCAGCCAACTATCAACTTCATCTTACTAGAAACATGAAAAACTGGCAGTTTCCAGCATAAAGCTGTAGAAAAAAATAATTACGAGAATCAGGAACAAAAGAAAATGGAAACTTACAACACATAAACACGATGTTTAAAATGAAGTAAAATTAGTCACATGTTTAAAGTAGTCGACTTTGTGGAACATCGACTAACTCCAAGTTAGACACAGAACTGGCAGGTCCAAGGTCACATGGATAGTGGTCACATAGAGAGTGGTCACATAGAGAGTGGTCATATAGTGAGTGGTCACATAGAGAATGGTCACATAGAGAGTGGTCACATAGACAATGGTCACATAGAGAGTGGTCACATAGAGAATTGTCACATAGAGAGTGGTCACATCGAGAATGGTCACATAGAGAGTGATCACACAGAGAATGGTCACATAGAGAGTTGTCACATAGAGAGTGGTCATATAGAGAGTTGTCACATAGAGAGTGGTCACATAGAAAGTGGTCACATAGAGAGTTTCACACAGAGAATGGTCACATAGAAAGTGGTCACACAGAGAATGGTCACATAGAGAGTTGTCACATAGAGAATGGTCACATAAAAAGTGGTCACATAGAGAGTTGTCACATAGAGAGTCGTCACACAGAGAATGATCACATAGAGAGTTGTCACACAAAGAGAGTTGTCACATAGAGAGTGGTCACACAGAGAATGGTCACATAGAGAGTTGTCACATAGAGAGTGGTCACATAGAGAATGGTCACATAGAGAGTTGTCACACAGAGAATGATCACATAGAGAGTTGTCACACAAAGAGAGTTGTCACATAGAGAGTGGTCACATAGAGAGTGGTCACATAGAGAGTGGTCACACAGAGAATGGTCACATAGAGAGTTACCACATAGAGAGTGGTCAAATAGAGAGTTGTCACATAGAGAATTGTCACATAGAGAGTGGTCACATAGAGAATGGTCACATAGAGAATGGTCACATAGAGAGTGGTCACATAGAGAATGGTCACATCGAGAATGGTCACATAGAGAGTGGTCACATAGAGAAGGGTCACATAGAGAGTGGTCACATAGAGAATTGTCACATAGAGAGTGGTCACATAGAGAGTGGTCACATAGAGAGTGGTCACATAGAGAGTTGTCACACAGAGAATGGTCACATAGAGAGTGGTCACATAGAGAATGGTCACATAGAGAATGGTCACATAGAGAATGGTCATATGAGAGAAAACTACGGACAAAGCTCTGAAGCGAAAGACAAAGCGACAGTCATGAATAGATAAGATTTTGTGTGAGTGAGTGAGTGAGTGAGTGAGTGAGACTGCATTATATGCCCTATGACATGGTGAGGATTTATGACTGAAAGAAGGGCACGGGAAGAACTTATAACTGAAAGTTAATGCAGTAGCTACATAGTGTAACAAGCATAGTGTAATAGTATGAACACGTGAAAATAATTGTGCACATCATACACACAGACAACAGTCAGACAACACAAACATAAACAACCATAAGAATAACGAAGGGTACATGAATAAGAAGACAACACAAACACAAACAGCCATAAGAATAACGAAGGGTACATGAATAAGAAAACAAGACAAACACAAACAACCATAAGAATAACGAAGGGTACATGAATAAGAAAACAAGACAAACACAAACAGCCATAAGAATAACGAAGGGTACATGAATAAGAAAACAAGACAAACACAAACAGCCATAAGAATAACGAAGGGTACACGAGCAAGAAAACAAGACAAACACAAACAGCCATAAGAATAACGAAGGGTACATGAATAAGAAGACAACACAAACACAAACAGCCATAAGAATAACGAAGGGTACATGAATAAGAAGACAACACAAACACAAACAACCATAAGAATAACGAAGGGTACACGAGCAAGAAGACAAACACAGACAACCTTCAATACTGAAAAGTATCTGTCTTATCTTTGCGTTGTTATTGAATTCGTTCCATTTTATACCGAATATTTTCTTTAGGTATTTGTTTTCAAAAGAGGCTAATTTGTTGTCTATTTCTTCAGTTGTTTTCCAGCTTTCACATGCATAAATGAGGGTGGATATTACATTTGAACTGAATAATCTTAACTTGGTTTTTGTGCTTATAACATTTGAGTGCAATATGTTCTCAAGGTTCTTGAGGTCAATACTAGTTTTGTAATTCTAGTTCTAACTTTCTTTCTAGTGTCACCATCCTGGTCTATGTAGCTGCCGAAGTATGCAGTTTGGTGTACTTCTTCAACAACTATTCCTTCTACGCATATTTTTCCTTCTTGATAAATGGGAGGTTTCGTTATTTTTATTTTTGTCCTTGTTAATTTCAAGTCCTATTTTTCTAGCCATTGAAGACAGCCTATCTGTTTTGTTTTTTCTTGCATCAAATTCACATTGCCACTGATAAGAGTTATGCCATTTGCAAAATCTATATCTTCTAATTGTGTTTCATGTACCCAATCAATGCTTGTTTTACCTTTGCAACATTTTTAAAATTATGAAGTCTATGGCAATTCCAAAAAGCAAGGGAGATAATATACATCATTTTTCACATCTGTTTCAATCTGGAACCATTCGCTCGTCCCTTCTTCTGTCTTGACTGCACAAACATATCCATTGTAGAGATCATTACTGATGTTGACAATCTTAGATAGTATTCCATATAGTCTTAAAATTCTCCACAATGAATCTCTATGTAGTCCATCAAATCCCTTTTTAAAGACTATGAAGTTCAGGATTAATGGTTTCTGCTTTTCAATATGGTCTTCAAGTATTATTCTTAGAGTAAAGATCTGATCGAGACAACTTTTACCTGGCACGGAAGGCACCATGATCAATAAGGTGATCCTTCCACCCATGCTAAGTAGATTTTAATCTACAAACCCTCACCACACACGTGGTAAAATTATCTAGCGAGCCCATGCGGGCATTAAAAAAAAAAACAAAAAAACTTTTCCCTTTTCGAAATCCTTCTTGTTCTTCTCTCATTGAAATATCCACAATATCTTTAATTCTATTTTGAATGACCTTGCAAAATACTTTTGACACAACTGATAGTAAAGTTACTTCTCTCCAATTATTGCAGTCACTAAGGTTGCCTTTTTTTTTTGTATTTTAACAATGATTCCTTTTCTTTTTTCATTTAGAAGGGATCTTTTCTTCTTTCCAAACTGTATTAAACATTCTCTGTAGTTGGCTCATGTCGTCACTGCTAATAGCTTGTAATATTTCGGGTGTTGTTTCATCTTCTCCTGCAGCTTTGTTGTTAGCCATTAGATTCACTCCTGTTTCAATTTTGTTCAATGTAAATTCAGAGAAAACTTAAATATTTTGGATACATTAAACGTCATGATAATCTAGAGAAGACCGTCTTGGACGGGTACATAATGGGAACAAGAAAGAGAGGAAGACCAAGGCGAAGATGGCTGCAAGACATCGTTGATGATCTGAAATGGATGCATCAACAGCAAGGCATCTTGCTCACAACCGAGAGGCCTACAGGAGCGCTGTTAGGGAGGCAAAGTTCCACAAGGGACACGCAAATGAATGAATGAATTTTATCTAGGTTGACATTTTGTTGTGAGATTGGTAAGTCAGTTTCAAGGTCTATCAATTCTTTTGGGTGTGGTCGATTAAGTATTTCTTGGAAGTGTTCGGCACATATTTGCTTTTGGTCTTACTTGATGTTCTTCTTCTTCTTCGTTCGCTTCTACCACCAAAACCGCCCCGTGATCCTACTGAATTTACTCCTGTGGTCCTTGATAGGACCACAAGAGATCTCCGAGAGGACCACAAGATGTCCAGAGTATCACGGGGCTTGGGCCTGTATTCTTGGTGGGTCGCAGAAGCGGGATTACGTGACACTGTGGTTTTCGTTGCACCAGTTTAATCTAGAGTTAGACCTTCTCACTATAAAACCTCGACGTGTTCTAGATATCAGTATATTCCTGCCGGGTGAGAGGTGGTTGCCCATCCAGTCCAGCGTTGGACTTTCTCACCGGAAAACCTCAGCGTGATTAGGATACGCATAAATCCACGTCGGGTGAGAAGTGGTTGCCTATCTAGACTGCACTGGTCCAGTGTCTCCGACTTCAGCATTTTGTGGTCGTGGCCGCTACCCTTCCTAGTTGTGACCGGGACGGAGCTTTTGTCCAGGAGGACGAATCCTCGCAGCTAGTAAGTTTCACACTGGGTTAAGCCGGTTTAGGCGTATTATCCTAGTATGTGCATATTTAGGACGTGACCGACCTCTAGAGCGGAGGTACCGTGACATGAGTAGTCATCAAGTTTCACCCCTGGGTTAAGGCAGTTTAGGCATAATTCACCAGTACTGGTGTATGTAGGACGTGGCCGGCCTCTAGAGCAGAAGTACCGTGATTTGAGTACCCCTGACCTCGAGACTACTGGTTACTTCACTTAATCTGTTTATTCACCTTTTACACGACGGCGCCGCGCGGCAACCCAATCGAAATTTTTCTTCATTGGCCGGGAGGAGTTTCACCCCATGCACAGCAGCTGGAGAACCTCGCCAGTAGCGGGTTTTAAATCAGAGTTTTCCTTCTCCTAGATGAGCTACCAACCAAGACTCTCATCTACCCGAAGGGTTTTGTTTTCAGGAGCTAGATATTCTCCTTTCGCCCTTTATCCTGTCAGTTTAAACAGTTCCGCCACGAGAAGGCCAGGAGCTGGACTTGGACTGTCTGAGGCTATTTGAGACGCACGCTTTGGAGACATTTAAATGGAGTGGAGAGTGTATCCCCCACCCCACCTCCGACTATAACAGACCTTGGAACCTTAACTTGATGTTAATAGAGTGCCAGTTTTGCTAAAGATTGGTCTTTCTTTGTATGCAATAGTACCTGTTAGCCCCTTTTGTATGTTGTACAGAGTTCTGCTGTGTTCTGTTTTTGCGCTTTCTCTGCTTCTTTCGCCATATTGTCCATGTTTTCTGTCTTATCTCTTCTTACTGAACTTTTTACTTTATTGTCTAGTTCTCTGTATGTTGTTTTTGCTAGATCTTTTCCAAGATCTTTCTTTACTTTCAACATGAATAATTTGGCTGCTCGTCTTTTATGTACGTATTTCCATGTATTTTCCGATATTCATGCTTTTTCTATTTGTTTGTTGCAGTCCACCACTTGCTTTTGCAGCTGTGATTATGGCTGTGCTGTAAAAGTTCCATAATTCATCTATAAGATATTACAATATATTTGTTTAAAAGACAGGCGTTTCAGCTCGCGGATTTCTTGGATGGAGAAAGATTTAAATTGTTTCCACAAGAGCCCAGTTCAAAGTTGTGACCTGGCCGGAACAAACCTGTAGCTTCTGTTTTGGCCAGTAAAGAAAGTTAACCGTGCGATACAGTTTGCTTTATTATAAAAATAATACAAAATAATGATTGATAGCAAAGTTAAGTAAGCAACTCTAGTTGAAATAAATAAAGCATCTGGACAAAATGTGCATGACTAACACCTGCAACATTCAGTGCTTATAGACGATAAAAGAACTAGCCCAGGTAGAACTAGTTTTCTTTTAATTAAAGTGGGGGAACGCCAGCGTAGTTGCGAAATGTGTCCACATAAAGGCCCACGTCTCTTATCTGTTAAATGTGCCCACATAAGGGCCCATGTCTCTTATCTGTTAAAGCAAAGATACATTTCAATAGCATTATCAGGGTAACAACGACACTAAGAGCCAAGGCTACGGGCAGACTTCCCGTATCGTAAAGTCACGTGAGAAGGTACCTTAATTCTGTGAACCCTGACACCCAGAAGGAAATATCAGAGCAAACTTGAGTGATGTTAAAAACAGCTGCTATTTAAGTTACTCCCATGTCACTGTCAGTCGCCTGTTGTCCGGTCGGACAAGCTGAGATTTGGTTCCGTTGTCGTGTCAGACAGGATTTGTTCTTGACGGTACATCATTAGCTTGTCTATAACTGCAGGTAAATTTATCGAGTTATTTAGTTTAAATCAACGTCCATTTGTTTGTGAATATTGGATACCGCATGAGCTTTTAAAAGTATTTCTTTCAATAATTGCTTTCTTTTGCTCTTTGACCTTGACGGCCAGTCAGATCATTAGATTAATCTGTTTTCTCATCAGCTTTTACTACGTTACCTAAAGCTGTACGTATCAGCTTTTACTACGTTACTTAAACCTGTACGTATCAGCTTTTACTACGTTACTTAAACCTGTACGTATCAGCTTTTACTACGTTACTTAAACCTGTACGTATCAGCTTTTACTACGTTACTTAAAGCTGTACGTATCAGCTTTTACTACGTTACTTAAAGCTGTACGTATCAGCTTTTACTACGTTACTTAAACCTGTACGTATCAGCTTTTACTACGTTACTTAAACCTGTACGTATCAGCTTTTACTACGTTACTTAAAGCTGTACGTATCAGCTTTTACTACGTTATTTAAAGCTGTACGTAACTGCTGGTCTAGTTATGCCCTTCTTTTAGTATATGTGCTAGTTTTTAATGTCCTTTTTTCAGTATGTGTGTTAGTTTTTTTTCTATTTGTAGAATGAAATCTGTTAGTATAAGACGAGGAGTGTGCTAAATGCTAGAATGTTCTTACAAGAGTTGTATAAATCATTTACAGTCATGCCCCAAATTCTGGGTGCTGCAGTTATAGCCTTTTAACTGAAAGGTCATAACGACACGGATTTCAAGAACAATTTATTTTTGTGAACCACTAGAAATGACAAACTGAGAGAAAAAATAACAATAACAACCCGCTTTATAAAGGCTTCGTTATAAACGATGAGGACATTCTTTCTCTGTATCGATTGGAACAGGGTTCAGTTGTGTGTAAAATTGTGCCAGAGAAAAACTGTACTGCAACTGTCATTCTCCTGCCATCTCTATAGTTACCAGTGACGTCATACAAATGCTTTTTATTTACTTTTGTGTTTGCTCTTTGTAAAGTAACCTTCTCTACACTGCAGAAGATGAATTGTACTTCACAGTTTTGTCCACAACAAAGGTCTAGTTCCATCTTTTAGAAATATTTCCATATCTGCTTTCCAGTTCACCTCGTGGTGCTTTTTTCCCCTTCCATCTGTATAACCCTGTCGCGTCTTATTCGTGGCCATTAGATTTTTTTTTTTTTTTGCTTTTGTTATTTTTAAATACCTGCCAACAAAATGTGATGTGACCTAAATAAAAACTTGGAAATCACAAGCTCTTTTGACACAAATAAATCCACATTTTTTGTCGGCTTCGGTTCCTAACTGCTCGCTGTAGGTCCAGAGTAGAATAATAGTCTTTTTTTTTCTTTAAATTTTTCTGATGCTATTAAATTAGCCACATCACTCAAATATCAGAAAACCAGTTAATCATGGAGATGATAAAGAAGACGAAAAGAAAGAACGAACACACTATTTCTTAAAATCATGTTGAACTAAAACTGGTCTTGCCAAGAAAAGAGAGTTCTCAGTCTTACTAAAGTCTTGCCAAGAAAAGAGAGTTCTCAGTCTTACTAAAGTCTTGCCAAGAAAAGAGAGTTCTCAGTCTTACTAAAGTCTTGCCAAGAAAAGAGAGTTCTCAGTCTTACTAAAGTCTTGCCAAGAAAAGAGAGTTCTCAGTCTTACTAAAGTCTTGCCAAGAAAAGAGTTCTCAGTCTTACTAAAGTCTTGCCAAGAAAAGAGTTCTCAGTCTTACTAAAGTCTTGCCAAGAAAAGAGAGTTCTCAGTCTTACTAAAGTCTTGCCAAGAAAAGAGAGTTCTCAGTCTTACTAAAGTCTTGCCAAGAAAAGAGAGTTCTCAGTCTTACTAAAGTCTTGCCAAGAAAAGAGAGTTCTCAGTCTTACTAAAGTCTTGCCAAGAAAAGAGAGTTCTCAGTCTTACTAAAGTCTTGCCAAGAAAAGAGAGTTCTCAGTCTTACTAAAGTCTTGCCAAGAAAAGAGAGTTCTCAGTCTTACTAAAGTTGAAACTATATTTCAAGGTAAATATAGGTGAAAGCTGAAACTATATTTCAAGGTAAATATAGGTGAAAGCTGAAACTATATTTCAAGATAAATATAGGTGAAAGTTGAAACTATATTTAAAGATAAATATAGGTACCATGTCACGTAATTCAAGCTAAATCATATCATTTTCATATAAAAGCACGGCGAATGCTTTTATCAAAAAGTTGTGTGAATTTGGTAACAAAAGAGATGGAATATTTTAAGTAAGTCATGTTTATTTATTTATTTATTTTTTAAATTTAAATTCTGAATGATTTTGGCAAGCTCAGAACTATCGCTGATAACATGGCTACAGGTGTGAAAAGTGTAAGCTCTGACTGGCTTTCTAAACATTTTAGAGCAAGATTTCTACAAAAATAACAAGTTTTCATTATTTGAGCCATTGCTCATTGTTTAGTTATTTAAAGTTATTATTTTGTTTTTTATTTTCGCTTTTAGTATGTGTCCTGGCTTTCTTACTTCTTTTAAGCCGTCATTTTTCAATAAAGACATATGTTGAAATGTCACAATTTTGTCTCTGTAAAACTTTCTACCATCTTTTATCTGTGAAACTTTCTCCCATGTTTGATATGTAAAACTTTATCCCATCTTTAATCTGTAAAACTTTATCCTATCTTTTATCTGTAAAACTTTACCCTATCTTTTATCTGTAAAACTTTACCCTATCTATGATCTGTAAAACTTTATCCCATCTATGATCTGTAAAACTTTATCCCATCTTTGATCTATAAAACTTTATCCCATCTATGATCTGTAAAACTTTATCCCATCTATGATCTGTAAAACTTTATCCTATCTATGATCTGTAAAACTTTATCCTGTCTATGATCTGTAAAACTTTATCCTATCTTTGATCTGTAAAACTTTATCCTATCTTTGATCTGTAAAACCGGAGAGCTCTTCTCAGCTGATTTCCTAGAACGACCCTAGACTTTGACATTCACTGAAAATAGGACAAGATAAAATATCGAAGGAAGTCTGAACTTTAACAAAAAGTATTCGTTCTTGTTCTTTTCTAAGTTTCATGTTCTTTATTGAGCTTCATGTTCTTTACTGAAGTATCTTTTACTAGAATATCCTTTACTGAAGTATCTTTTACTAGAATATCCTTTACTGAAGTATCTTTTACTAGAATATCCTTTACTGAAGTATCTTTTACTAGAATATCCTTTACTGAAGTATCTTTTACTAGAATATCCTTTACTGAAGTATCTTTTACTAGAATATCCTTTACTGAAGTATCTTTTACTAGAATATCCTTTACTGAAGTATCTTTTACTAGAATATCCTTTACTGAAGTATCTTTTACTAGAATATCCTTTACTGAAGTATCTTTTACTAGAATATCCTTTACTGAAGTATCCTTGCGTCTGTCCAGGTAATAATAAATCAATGTCTGCCACGTTGACTGCACGATCGCCTCCACTTTCTACTGCTTCATCTTCTGCTTCTTCTAGCGCATCATCATTTGGTGCTTCCATTGCAACATCGTCTGACATTTCTAGTGAAATAACAAAAACGAAACTTCAGTGCACAGAAAGTCTAATCATTAATGAAACTGTCTGACAAAGTTGTGAACAAACATTGCAGGAGCTCTGTGTGTACACGATCACACGCATCTGCCCAGTTCATTTTGTTTCAAACTGTGTCGCAGTCAATAATTTCACATACATTACCAGCATTAAAACATGCTGTAATATTCTTATAAAACAATCAGTCAGTCAGTTGCATGTCCCTTGAGAAACTTTGCCTCCCTAACAGCTCTCCTGTAGGCCTCTCGGTTGTAAGCAAGATGCCCTGCTGCTGATGCGCCCATTCGCAGATTATCAGCGATGTCTTGCAGCCATCTTGGCCTTGGTCTTCATTTCTTTCTTTTTCCCATTATGTACCCTTCAAAGACTGTTTCCTCTAAATTCTCATGACGTTCAATATGTCCAAAATATTTAAATTTTCTCTGTTTAAACACCAGCATTAAAACATGCTGTAATATTCTTACAAAACAATCTCCAGCTTGAAAACTGCTACATTATTTTCACAAAACAATCATGAACTTAAAAACCAGTAGTAATAACTGAAAGCTGTCAGTTTCATCCTGCCGTACACAACACACCATCATCATTATCAGTCTTTTTTAATTGGATGAGGAAATGTTTGCCTCCAGTTTATCACTGGCGTATCATCCTTATCTTCTAATTTATCTTCACTTACTTGTTTCCTGATATTTTTTGTGGCCAAAGGCTAATTCATATTTTAGATAGCAACAAACACTCCAACTACACTCCAACCATACTCCAACCACATTACAACCACACTTCAAGTAACTTCTACTGCAAGCGGTCCATTACGATCTTCTACAGTTACTGTTGCATGGGAATGAGAAATGAAGTGTAGTTTTAACGAATCACATAATCTTACATCTTACACCCTTCCCAATTCTCAGACCTCACATAGGGCTCGCAGAGTGTCTTGCTGCTGTGCGTCACTATTCTTGGCAAGTTTTCAGTCTCATCAAGGGGTTTGATGCCTGCCCTCTTAGCCTCTCTTGTCAGCGTTCTCTTGATCTGCCATCTTAGCCTCTCTTGTCAGCGTTCTCTTTAGCTGCCATCTTAGCCTCTCTTGTCAGCGCTCTCTTGATCTGCCATCTTAGCCTCTCTTGTCAGCGTTCTCTTTAGCTGCCATCTTAGCCTCTCTTGTCAGCGTTCTCTTGATCTGCCATCTTAGCCTCTCTTGTCAGCGTTCTCTTGATCTGCCATCTTAGCCTCTCTTGTCAGCGTTCTCTTTAGCTGCCATCTTAGCCTCTCTTGTCAGCGCTCTCTTGATCTGCCATCTTAGCCTCTCTTGTCAGCGTTCTCTTGATCTGCCATCTTAGCCTCTCTTGTCAGCGTTCTCTTTAGCTGCCATCTTAGCCTCTCTTGTCAGCGATCTCTTTAGCTGCCATCTTAGCCTCTCTTGTCAGTGTTCTCTTTAGGGCCTCGAGGTCGGCCTCTTTTTCTTTTTCGATTTGTGATTCTCTGATTGTTTCTTCTCATCTCCTGGCCCACATATGCACATCTTCTTTTCTTGATCACTGCTGAGACTGTTTCCTGTATGCTTATTTCTCTTATCACTGCTTTAGTTTTGAATATAATGAGCTATTATAATAATAATAAAACAGTGAATTTTTATCATATACAAATCACATAATGAGCTATTATCATAATAAAATAGTGAATTTTTATCATATACAAATCACATAATGACCTATTATCATAATAAAATAGTGAGTTTTTATCATATACAAATCACATAATGACCTATTATCATAGATAAATAATGCAGCCCAGACTAAACGTATTCTCACTAAAAAAAACCACAAAAGATGGCATTCCCCACCTGCACTTCCCCACATACGATGCCTGCATTATTTTGTCAAGGACATTCCACACCTGCACTTCCCCACACATGATGCCTGCATTATTTTGTCAAGGACATTCCCCACCTGCACTTCCCCACACATGATGCCTGCATTATTTTGTCAAGGACATTCCGCACCTGCACTTCCCCACACATGATGCCTGCATTATTTTGTCAAGGACATTCAACACCTGCACTTCCCCCCACCCACAAGATGCCTGCATTATTTTGTCAAGGACATTCCCCACCTGCACTTCCCCACACATGATGCCTGCATTATTTTGTCATGGACAGAGAAGACAGTTCTGATGTTCCAAATAGGTCCAAGATTTACACAAATGTTTAGTCATGGCTAATCAGATATTGCTGGACATTATTACAGTTACAAATGTTTAATCACGGCTGATCAGATATTGATATTGATGGACATTATTACAGTTACAAATGTTTAATCACGGTTGATCAGATATTGATATTGCTGGACATTATTATAGTTACAAATGTTTAGTTTATAGGGACCTGTAAAATTATCTTGGGATGCTACTGATAATGAGAGTAATGATCAGCACGTAACTGTCTTCATGCTTTTCAGATTCTGCATTGTGAAATGGCGGGAGGAACAAGCGTTTACAATCATGTCGCTTTTATATGTCTACTTTTGTGTTTCCTTCACGGAATGGCCATGTTAGCAGGACATGAATCGACTGCTGCTCCTACTACTACACCACCGACTGCTGCTCCTACTACTACACCACCGACTGCTGCTCCTACTACTACACCACCGACTGCTGCTCCCACTAATACACCACCGACTGCTGCTGCTGCTACTACCGCACCACCGACTGCTGCTCCCACTACTACACCACCGACTGCTGCTCCTACTACTACACCACCGACTGCTGCTCCCACTACTACACCACCGACTGCTGCTCCTACTACTACACCACCGACTGCTGCTCCTACTACTACACCACCGACTGCTGCTCCCACTACTACACCACCGACTGCTGCTCCTACTACTACACCACCGACTGCTGCTCCTACTACCGCACCACCGACTGCTGCTCCTACTACTACACCACCGACTGCTGCTCCCACTACTACACCACCGACTGCTGCTCCTACTACTACACCACCGACTGCTGCTCCTACTACTACACCACCGACTGCTGCTCCTACTACTACACCACCGACTGCTGCTCCTACTACTACACCACCGACTGCTGCTCCTACTACTACACCACCGACTGCTGCTTCTACTACACCACCGACTGCTGCTCCTACTGCACCACCGACTGCTGCTCCTACTACACCACCGACTGCTGCTCCCACTACTACACCACCGACTGCTGCTCCTACTACTACACCACCGACTGCTGCTCCTACTACTACACCACCGACTGCTGCTCCCACTACTACACCACCGACTGCTGCTCCTACTACTACACCACCGACTGCTGCTCCTACTACCGCACCACCGACTGCTGCTCCTACTACTACACCACCGACTGCTGCTCCCACTACTACACCACCGACTGCTGCTCCTACTACTACACCACCGACTGCTGCTCCTACTACTACACCACCGACTGCTGCTCCTACTACTACACCACCGACTGCTGCTCCTACTACTACACCACCGACTGCTGCTCCTACTACTACACCACCGACTGCTGCTTCTACTACACCACCGACTGCTGCTCCCACTACTACACCACCGACTGCTGCTCCCACTAATACACCACCGACTGCTGCTCCCACTACTACACCACCGACTGCTGCTCCTACTACTACACCACCGACTGCTGCTCCCACTACTACACCAACGACTGCTGCTCCTACTACTACACCACCGACTGCTGCTCCCACTACTACACCACCGACTGCTGCTCCCACTACTACACCAACGACTGCTGCTCCTACTACTACACCACCGACTGCTGCTCCCACTACTACACCACCGACTGCTGCTCCCACTACTACACCACCGACTGCTGCTCCTACTACTACACCACCGACTGCTGCTGCTGCTATTACCGCACCACTGACTGCTGCTCCCACTACTACACCATCGACTGCTGCTCCTACTACTACACCACAGACTACTGCTGCTGCTACTACTACACCACCGACTGCTGCTCCCACTACTACACCACCGACTGCTGCTCCTACTACTACAACACCGACTGCTGCTCCCACTACTACACCACCGACTGCTGCTCCTACTACTACACCACCGACTGCTGCTCCTACTACTACACCACCAACTGCTGCTCCTACTACTAAACCACCAACTGCTGCTCCTACTACTACACCACCGACTGCTGCTCCTACTACCGCACCACCGACTGCTGCTCCTACTACTACACCACCGACTGCTGCTCCTACTACTACACCACCGACTGCTGCTCTACTACTACACCACCGACTGCTGCTCCTACTACTACACCACCGACTGCTGCTCCTACTACCGCACCACCGACTGCTGCTCCTACTACTACACCACCGACTGCTGCTGCTCCTACTGCCGCACCACCAACTGCTGCTCCTCCTACTGCCGCACCACCGACTGCTGCTCCTACTACTGCCGCACCACCGACTGCTGCTCCTACTACACCACCGACTGCTGCTCCTCCTACTGCCGCACCACCGACTGCTGCTGCTGCTACTACCGCACCACCGACTGCTGCTCCTACTACCGCACCACCGACTGCTGCTCCTACTACTACACCACCGACTGCTGCTCCTACTACTAAACCACCAACTGCTGCTGCTTCTACTACGCCACCGACTGCTGCTCCTACTACTAAACCACCGACTGCTGCTCCCACTACTACACCACCGACTGCTGCTCCTACTACTACACCACCGACTGCTGCTCCTACTACACCACCGACTGCTGCTCCTACTGCACCACCGACTGCTGCTCCTACTTCACCACCGACTGCTGCTTCTACTGCACCACTGACTGCTTCTTCTACTACACCACCGACTGCTGCTTCTACTACACCACTGACTGCTGCTGCTTCTACTACACCACCGACTGCTGCTGCTTCTACTACACCACCGACTGGCGGTCCAGGTACAGACAAAAAACATTCAGTACCTCCCCCTCAACCCATAGGTAAGAATGTTAAATCTTTTCTATTTGATGCTGTTAGTTCTGTATTTAAAAAATTTTTTTCGTACTGTTTCACGAGATGTTTAACAAGAAACATCTGCAGACTGAAACTGTTTCTGTGATTGTTTATGCCTGCGATACGAACAGGAAAAATATGATGCCTTTTAAACTGATAGTAATGTAAATCATATAACAATGTATACAAAACAGAGTAGATCTTGTTTGTTCTTTAATCACTAACAAGAAATACACTTTTGTGGATATAGTCCTCTCTGAGCTGTGAAGCACAGGAGTCGATGTTCTGATACAGATTATAATGAAGGGAATGATAACTATGGCGATTAGAGATATAAAAGTGATGCATCTGTTGCTGGAAACTGCGAGGCCACTCCTACAATAGAAACTAAAGGCGGGAGACAATGCTAGGGCAATTGTTTAGAAACATTACAAGTTACTTGTCGGGAGAATGTGTCTTCCTTTCTTATGTCTTCATTGTAAAAGTTACTTGTCTGGAGAATGTGTCTTCCTTTCTTATGTCTTCATTGTAAAAGTTACTTGTCGGGAGAATGTGTCTTCCTTCCTTATGTCTTCATTGTAATGAAGCAAGTAAAAACAAGGGCGATAACAAGTATAAAAGTAATATCTAGATTTGTGGTCTTCAACTGTCTCAGATTTGCTAATACAAGAGCTTAGTAAAACCATGAAAACAATGTATCTTTACCAACACAAATTTAGTTTTTGAATGTTTTCATGAAATGTCAAGCACAATTTCATCTTCTCAAGTTTCTGTTGGCTGTTGCGTGTTGGTGTGCAGCTCTCACAAGCTCAACAACTAATCCAGCAGATCAGAGCTAGCAAAGAGACAGTTTTTCACATTATGAACATGCATTTTTCTTGTCATTTTTGTTTCATATAACGTTTTTTTTCTCTTTTTTTTTTCAACTGAATTCACAGAGTTTCCAATGAAATTTAAAGTGAAGTATAATAAAGAAGACTTCAATAATAGTCTGTTGCAGAAAAAGAGTGATTACTACATTCTTGTAGAAGCAGAGATCCTTGGAAAGGTAAAAATACAGTGGTAAATGTTCAGATAAGAAGGTAAAAATACAGTGGTAAATGTTCAGATAAGATGGCAGATACATTAATGAATGTTGAAATTGAAGGCACAAGAGTTTAAGAACAGAAGTTAACATGAGGAGGAGACTGAGAGTATTTGAAACGTTCAATGATGGATGGGTGAGAAAGAACGAACGAACAAATGAACAGACTTTAATTTTGAAGAGTTAAGAATTGGCCACACAGGCTCGTCTACCATTCTGTCCTTCAACATACAACTTTCACTCAGTCACAGATATTCAGCATTTGTTGTTGAACATAATATGCATGAAAAAGCAAAAACTGAATAAGTAAATAATTAATAAGCCCTTTCTTTCCATACACTCCACATTCTGCTTTATGTAACTACATGAAATAAACTTTATTACATTCTCACATTCATTGTAAACTAACACATTTTTGGAATATAACAGATACAACAATCAAGCCATACATTAGATTAAACTAATTTAGATTTTGATAGGACATATGTCTATTAGAGAGAGAGAGAGCCGGGGGGGGGGGGGAGAAAGAGAGGGAGAGAGAGAGGGAGAGGGAGAATGAATGACTGATTCCATTCAGACATCATGCCTGAGAGTAAGTGGAAAATCACCAAAATTTTAAAAGACAGAAAGAAAAATATAACAAAACAGTAATGAGAGAGAAAAAGAGAGAGAGAGAGAGAGAAAGAGAGAGAGAGAGAGATATTATAATAAATAAAAATGATAAATTTATAATTGCCTAAAATTCATACCACAAAATCGAAGTCGCTACTGTAGCTTGATGTTCTCTTGCTTACAGCTAAGAAAAGCATTCCGGAACGTTTCTGAGTCTCCAGTTCTGGAAATTACTGGTTTCTGGTAAGAAAGTCAAACATTTTCTCTCTGTGAAATATAAACTGTTCATAATGTTTTCTTTGCTTATTTTTTTTTCTGTAAATGCTGTAAGTCTTTCTTATGTGAAGTCATTGTTCAATTTATCTCTGTGCTGGTCTTTCTCTCACTCTCTATCCCACTCTTTCTCTCCCCCTCCAACCCTTCCCGACCCCTCTCTCGCTGACATCTGATCCTACGGCAAGAAACTTACTCTCCAATATCACAGCTCTCTCACCTGCGATCATAATTTAAAATACATTTTGGAAAAGCTGAGATTGGTTCATTTATACTAAATATAAAAATGTCAAATTTTCCTCCTAACTACAACTAATGTTCACTAGTACCTACACAAAATCAAGAAACAATCAACTGACTTTCTTTATAGCTTGACTGCTGAAGTACTAATAAATAGCTGTTAACTTTGTTAAGTGTTTAGTTTTGTTTTTTTTTTGCATTATTTATGGTCGTGTAATGTCTGTCTACATATTGTTCATCTACTTTGGCATGTGGTCTCATAAAATCGGTCATGTGAGAAAACAGATTGTCTTAAGTCTGTCTTGCATTCATTCTACAGCTCCTGTATCAGAAGGGTTGCTATAGGTCAAGCTTTTGTTATGTAGAATATAATCTTAGATAAGGGTTGCTACCAGTCAAGCTTTTGTTATGTAGGCTATAGTCTTAGATAAGGGTTGTTACAGGTCAAGCTTTTATTATGTAGATTATAATCTTAGATAAAGGTTGCTACGGGTCAAGCTTTTATTATGTAGATTATAATCTTAGATAAGGGTTGCTACAGGTCAAGCTTTTATTATGTAGATTATAATCTTAGATAAGGGTTGCTACAGGTCAAGCTTTTGTTATTTAGACTATAATCTTAGATAAGGGTTGCTATAAGTCAAGCTTTTGTTATTTAGACTATAATCTTAGATACGGGTTGCATAGATCAAGCTTTTGTTACGTAGGCTATAATCTTAGATAAGGGTTGCTACAGGCCAAGTTTTTGTTATGTAGGCTATAGTCTTAGATAAAGGTTGCTATAAGTCAAGCTTTTGTTATGTAGAATATAATCTTAGATAAGGGTTGCTACAGGTCAACCTTTTGTTATGTAGAATATAATCTTAGATAAGGGTTGCTACAGGTCAACCTTTTGCTATGTAGAATATAATCATAGACACTCATGTCCTACTTATTGCTGGTCTTTATCTTATTTATGACCAATATTTTTCAAACTGAGACCATATGACATTCAACAATAAAATCACCACACATATGACATTCAACAATAAAATCACCACACATATGACATTCAACAATAAAATCACCACACATGTAATAATGTTAGACTCCATAAGGTCAATAGTTTGTTTCTTACAATATTCAATAATAACAATTTAATGAACTTTCAGTCATCCATATTCTTTGCACACATCTAGTGCTTGCTGAAGCACATACATCTAGTGCTTGTTGAATTGCATACATATAATACTTGCTGAAGTGCATACATCTATTGCTTGTTGAAGTGCATACATATAATACTTGCTGAAGTGCATACATCTAGTGCTTGTTGAAGTGCATACATATAATACTTCCTGAAGTGCATACATCTAGTGCTTGTTGAATTGCATACATATAATACTTGCTGAAGTGCATACATATAATACTTACTGAAGTGCATACATCTAGTGCTTGTTGAAGTGCATACATATAATACTTGCTGAAGTGCATACATATAATACTTGCTGAAGTGTATACATCTAGTGCTTGTTGAAGTGCATACATATAATACTTGCTGAAGTGCATACATCTACTGCTTGTTGAAGTGCATACATATAATACTTGCTGAAGTGCATACATCTAGTGCTTGTTGAAGTGCATACATATAATACTTGCTGAAGTGCATACATCTAGTGCTTGCTAAGTGCACATCTCTCTCTCTCACTCTCTCTCTCTGAACTTTAAGTGCCCAGGACACATGGGGCTTCCGCAAGGGTTTTCCATAAATGACTGTCCTTTGCCTTTTTTTCCCGCTCTTGCTCAGGTGAGCCCTCTCTCAGGTGAGCTCAACATCCTCTCTGTTGTTCTTCTTCATGTCTACTTTAGTTTACCTTTACTTCTTTTCCCCTGTGGTGTCCATCTTAGTGCTATTTTTGGTAGTGAGTTGTCAGTTACTCGGAGCACATGTCCCAACCATCGCCAGCGTCTTTCCTCAATAATTGCTGTCAGTGGCTTCATCTGCGTTTCTGCCAACAAGATGTTATTTTTTATGGTGTTTGGCCAAAATATTTTTCTAATTCTTCATAAACATTTAGTCTGGAAAGAATTCAGCTTGTTTTCTAAAGTTTTAGTGATTTTCCAGCATTTACTTCCATAGAGTAGTACACTTAGAACATTAAACATCCTGATTTTTGTCTTCTTGCTTAGTTTTTTAAATTTCCATATAGTCTGCAGCACTGCAAAAGCCTGGTTTGCTCTAGTAAGCCTGCTGTTGATGTCCTCTGTGCTGTCTCCATTTTCTACTATTTTATTGCCAAGGTATACAAATTCATTGACCTCCTCCACTAACTTGCTATCTACTCTGAGTACATTTCTGTTGTTCACATTTTGCTTCATTAACTTTGTCTTTCCTCACATCCAGTGCTTGTCGAAGTGCACACATCTAGTGCTTGTTGATGTGCACACACATCTAGTGTTTGCCAAAGTGCATAGTGTTTGCTGAAGTGCATACATCTAGTGATTGCTGAAGTGCATACATCTAATGTTTGCTGAAGTGCATGGAGTGCACTGACGGATATGTCAGTCATTTCAATCATTCTTACCATTTCAGATGTTCAAGATGGGGAAGGAGGAGAGAGAGAAGAAATGAAAGCACCAAACACATCTGACCGAGTCATGAACTGATTTATCACACGGTGGTACACAAAACATGAACTGATTTATCACATGGTGGTACACAAAACATGAACTGATTTATCACATGGTGGTACACAAATGGGATTTCCAACACATTTGATACAGTTAACATCACTGCTGTATCTAGACCAACAAGCAGCAGTAAGAGTAAATGGTGAAACAACAACTTGGTTTGACATAAAACAAAGGGTCTGTCAGGGGTGCATATTGTCGCCTTACTTATTTAACTTTATACTGAAAATATAATGAGGAATGTTAGAGAAGATGTAGACAAAGAATATTATGATGCCATAACAATTGGAGGTTATGAAATACCAGAGATTAGATATGCTGATGACACAGTATTACTGTCAACAACACAAAAAGGAATGGAAAAACTAATTATGTCAGTCTGTAAGAACAGCGAAGAGCAGATCCTCTATCTTAATGCAAAGAAAACTATATTGATGACAACTGACAAAACAAACAAGGCAGCTGAAATGCGTATAAGTGAGGAAAAACTGGAAGAAGTGGAGAGTTTTGAATATCTTGGATCACTACTAACTAATAATGGAGATACAATGAGGGAAATTAAAAGGAGGACATCTATCGCTCTTCAGAAAGTAAAACTAAAGAAACTGTGGAGAGGAACAGACAGAACCACAAAAATAAGATTTTTAAGGGCATGCATCTTTCCCATTGCAACATATGCCTGTGAGACCTGGACACTTAACAAAACAGATGAGAAACACATAAATGCCTTTGAACATAAATGCTACTGAAGAGTTCTTCAAATAACATGGACACAAAAAAGAACAAATATATCTATACTACAAGAACTTAATATTGAAGAAGGCTGGCTAGCAAAGAGGATTAAAGAGAGAAAACTTAAATATTTTGGACACATTAAACGTCATGATAATTTAGAGAAGACTGTCTTGGAAAAAGAAGAGAGGAAGACCAAGGCAAAGATGGCTGCAAGACATTGTTGATGATCTGCAAATGGATGCATCAGCAGCAGGCCATCTTGCTCATAACCGAGAGGCCTACAAGAGTGCTGTTAGGGAGGCAAATTTCTGCAAGGTACATGCAAATGAATGAATGAATGAATGGTACACAAATCATGAACGTACACAAATCATGAAGTAATTTATCACATGGTGGTACACAAAACATGAAGTGATTTATCACATGGTGGTACACAAAACATGAAGTAATTTATCACATGGTGGTACACAAGACATGAAGTGATTTATCACATGGTTGTACACAAGACATGAAGTGATTTATCACATGGTGGTACACAAGACATGAAGTGATTTATCACATGGTGGTACACAAAACATGAAGTGATTTATCACATGGTGGTACACAAAATATGAAGTGATTCATCACATGGTGGTACACAAAACATGAAGTGATTTATCACATGGTGGTACACAAAATATGAAGAAGGCATTTTTTTTTCATCAGTTGGAAGGACCAGGAATGACTGGTTATAAAGATGGAGCCACAATGTGAGAAATTCTGGTGCTGTGTCATAACAAGAAATAATGAGGGCTGAAGCAGAAGTCACGAGTCACAAGAGAAGAGACTGGACTTGATCACACAGACATGGCTTACTTTTAGCGATGTCAGTCAGTAATTAGCTGTATCAGTCAGCGGAGAAGCCGCTGCAATCAACAGTCAACATCGATCTGTTTGGATGCTGTCTTTTAAAGTCATTGCAGGCTGGAAGTACTAAACTGCTTGGTCAGTCCTGCGGCCATTAAGTAACTTTAAAGCAGCGAACTTACTGCATCAGATAATTTACACAAAGTTGTTGGAAGTAATGGTGCCATGTAGAAAAAATATCTTGTTTAGAAAACTGAAGAAGACTTAAGAAACTCTGTATGCACTTCAGCAAGCACTAATGTATGCACTTCAGCAAGCACTAATGTATGCACATCAGCAAGCACTAATATATGCACTTCAGCAAGCACTAATATATGCACTTCAGCAAACACTAGATATGTACACTTCAGTGAGCACTAGACATGTGCACTTAAGTGAGCACTAGATGTGTGCATTTCAGCAAGCACTAGATGTGTGCACTTCACCTAGCACTAAATGGAACTTTGCTGTTATGACCCTCAAATCACATGGACTATGTTTTACTAGCTATCTTCTATTACTATTCATGTGAAGAAAATACAACAAAAAAAACATAATCTCACTTTCTGTGTGCGCTAGTTGCAACCAATCTCTGCTCCCTCTACACGTGGCTTAACAATTCCTTGTAACAAATTTAAGCAAATTAAATAAGTAATAATATGTTTTAACAAAAGCTGTATTTTTTCCCATAGTGTGCATATAAACATTTTTTCAAAGATTTTGCACGTTTGGAATGTTGAACCACTAGCATGCTTAATGTGGAGATTGCTAATCTTAGGGTCTTGTGATTGGCTATTAGAGCAATAGGCGTTACTGATGGAAAAATTGGGGTGACTGTTATCAGACTTTCGCAATGTTATTGTTCATTGTAAATCTACTGATGGTATTAATATCAGTGCTTTTGTCACAAGTTATCAGTGGTGTGTTAGTGTCTTGTCCTCTTCCTTATTAACTTTTTAGTGTTGAGAAGACAAATAGACATCCAGACAGGGCTCAGAGACTTGCTTCATAGCGAGATGGGTTTCTGTAATTTCCTCCCACCGTCTCTTGCTTGGCCAGCCTCTGTCTGCTTCTTACGATTCTTAGCAAGAGTATTTTTCAGTGCTGTACTGTCTGGTGCGTGAAAAAGAGTTACAAGAGGCTACATTGAGCTTCTTCTACTTTGTGGAAGTAAGTTATAGACAATAAACAGATTGATGAAAAGATCACTAGATGCAGCAGAGATGTGGTTCATTAGAAGAATGTGAAGATAGATGCAGCAGAGATGTGGTTCATTAGAAGAATGTGAAGATAGATGCAGCAGAGATGTGGTTCATTAGAAGAATGTGAAGATAGATGCAGCAGAGATGTGGTTCATTAGAAGAATGTGAAGATAGATGCAGCAGAGATGTGGTTCATTAGAAGAATGTGAAGATAGATGCAGCAGAGATGTGGTTCATTAGAAGAATGTGAAGATAGATGCAGCAAAGATGTTGTTCATTAGAAGAATAATGTGAAGATTACCGTGGACAGCTCAGATGACAAACACGGAATGTCTAACAAAAGCAAATGTAGACAGGAACTTAATTAAATCCATAATAAAATGGCAGTCATCATTTACTGGATATATAATGAGAAAAGGAGAGCCTGTGAAACATCATAGCAACAGGGAAGATAAATGGGAAGAGATGCAGAGGAAGACCAAGAGAAAAAAAAATCATGGACAGTCTAACATGAAGGCACAATAAAAAAGTCACCAACTTGAGCTGATGGAAAATATCAGACAATGAGATCTGTGGAGAGGCATGACCACCAACAGCTACTTCTATGGCACATGATGATGATGATGACTGTCTGGTGGTTGTTATATGACCAAACCATTTGACTTGTTTCTGGATGTGTTGATTTGACTTGTTTCTGGATGTGTTGATTTGACTTGTTTCTGGATGTGTTGATTTGACTTGTTTCTGGATGTGTTGATTTGACTTGTTTCTGGATGTGTTGATTTGATTTGTTTCTGGATGTGTTGATTTGACTTGTTTCTGGATGTGTTGATTTGATTTGTTTCTGGATGTGTTGATTTGACTTGTTTCTGGATGTGTTGATTTGACTTGTTTCTGGATGTGTTGATTTGATTTGTTTCTGGATGTGTTGATTTGATTTGTTTCTAGATGTGTTGATTTGACTTGTTTCTGGATGTGTTGATTTGACTTGTTTCTGGATGTGTTGATTTGACTTGTTTCTGGATGTGGTGTAATGCTGTTATTACTTCAGCCCTTACCCTAATGGTGTCATTCTGATTTGATATCAGCTTGTCAAATTTAGTATTCTAGTTATTGCATTAATAAATGTAATAAAATTATTCAGGTCATATTGATCTATATTGAACATAGTGTCTCAAATCAAAAAATGTTTTCAAAACTAACTTAGCATAATGAAATACAATGTTTTATCTGAAGTTTATCTACATCTGTTGCAAATTCCTTAATTTATTTATTTGTAGATTAAGTCCATTATTTATTATTTGTTATTGTATAGAAAATATATTATTTGTTGTTACATGGCAAATACAAGTACATTATTTGGATTTATAATAAGTTGATGTCTGGCACATGAATAACATTGTTACATTATGTTAGGCAAGGAAGCTTGGGTGTCAACTTCACAGCCACAGTGGGCTATGTAGACCATGATATCCTAAGAAAAGAACTCGAGAATGCTCGGGCAATGTTGAATAACTCTGGATTCAATGACACTTACCTCACAGAAGCATTTGACACAGCCACTGACGAGGGTGAGAACTTGAAACAAAAACTATACATTCCTTGTATCTTATCATTCCCCTGATCTTTCTCCTTACTCTGTTTTCATGACTACAGCTCACAGGTGTGTACTACTCCTTTTTTTCTAGAATTTGTTGCTGTTAAAGCCCCTGATTTTGTTCACTCGTTGGATCACTTGATTAGTCAGCATACTGTCTCATCAGATATTACTAAACTAAAAGATGTGTTTATTTGTCAGATTTTTGTTTTCAGCATTTTATAAATAGGTTACCACTTTTCTTGATTTGTACAGAATTTTTTTTTATTAAGAAACCAAGATGAGTGTACTAAATGCTACAATTTTCTGAGAAAAGTTTTGCAGTTTAGTTTTCTGTTTCATATTCTCATTCTCAGAGTTAAATGTCATATTTTTTAATTCTTAAATTTATAGATATCATGAACAGTTTATGCTTGTCATACAAAGGAAGTTACAACCCATAAACAGCAAAACTGACAGATACCATAAATCAGAGATTCTCAATGAGTGCAGAATTCCCGTTTGAGAATGACTGCTACAAATGTCCCATTATAAATACTGAGAAACTGATCACGCATTTTTATGTGTTTTCTGTATTAGAATTTAATCATCCAATGTTGTTCCATTTAGAATTCTATGAAAGAACAATTCCATTCTTGTATTCTTGGTTACTTGTGATGTCTCCTAAAATATCTTTGTTTTTAAATTAGTTTTCTTTTTTTTTTTTGTGACTCAAAGTTTTTGGATCTTGGTTTCTTTTCATGTAAATTGAAAAACTGAATAACTGTCATTTTTGACAAGTTTAGACTGTACAAGAGTTGATGTGTGGATTAGGTTAGCTGATCTATGGGATATAAAAAGATCAAAGAGTATGTATCAGTTAGTGCAGGGACATATATGATAAAAGTCATATTTCTGTAATATTTGTACCTTACAAATGTGTTATCAGTTTGTACCCATCACAGATGTTTTTGACTGATCATAATTTCTGTCTTATTTTTTTTTCTGCT
Organism: Achatina immaculata; assembly: GCA_009760885.1. Classification (NCBI taxonomy): domain Eukaryota; kingdom Metazoa; phylum Mollusca; class Gastropoda; order Stylommatophora; family Achatinidae; genus Lissachatina; species Lissachatina immaculata. Next base: position 22,096,097 of record CM019713.1, on the reverse strand, counting down.
TTTTTTCCCCTCATCTTAAAATTTTGATAAATGTAACATACATTTTTTTTCTGTAATAACAAATACATTAACTGACTTTTAAAAAAACATTCCTCTCTCATTTCATTTTTCATTATATTTTTACTTTCAATTTCCTGTGGTATTCATTCATTCTGAACTGACATATACAGAAAAAAATGTACGCGTCACTTGTCCTTCTAGTGCAGTTGTGTATGTAATACCCATAACTGTACTGCAAGATTAGTGGGCTATAACTAAAGTATAACTATTAGCCAGTGTTCAGTTCTAGGAATTTTTACCTACAGAATTTCTCAACATTTTCATTAATCAACTTCTTACACTGCATTTGTTGTATAAATTCTACCCTGTGATATATCTTCCATGTCAGCATTATAATTTTCAGACATTTATTTGTAATGTAATTCATTTTTAAAAATTAATCCTAAATTTTCAGAATGAGTCATTATGTAGATTTTTACATAAGAAGAAATACTGGCATCATAGAAATATTAGTGAAATCATTAAATCACGATTAAAAAAAAAAGATGATGAGGCAAAAGTTGTTAATCATTTCATCAAGTTTTGGTTGTAGAACACAATAAAGATTATGGTTGAAATTCATTCATTAATTATGTTCACACATTAATACTTACAGTACAACATTGTTTTTTTTCTCTCAGCCGTTAGTAGAATGAAAAAAATATGCGATAAAGGCCAGCCAAGTTTCTGTGCGGAAAACTACCTCTGTTATACAGATGAGCATTCAGTGCCAGTCTGCAAACACGTGTGCTCTAATCTCACATGTCAGAATGAAGGTTACTGTGCTGTGGATACCAATCAAACTGCTGTTTGCCGGTGCGTTTCATATCTTTGAAATGTGAACGTGACTCAATCTTATTTTTCATTTTTTTGTTTGCAATCTTATATTAATGCTTTTTTTTAAAACCTCCCTCTCTTTCATTTTTCTCTAATTTTCCAAAACTTTTTTGGGGTTAAATTCTCTCTTTTACTGAGGTTTTGTATTTTAATATTGAGCTCTGAATAACATGAAACTTTCATGTTCAGGCCGACAACATTCACAAAGTATTAAACATTAATCTAATGATTATCATCATTGCACCTCCAACACTTCTCATTTTTTTCTTCCCAGAAAATACATTATCTGCTGTAAATAGTCATATTTAGCTCTTTTATTTTTCTTCTGCTTTTATCTTCTTATCAAAGATATTATATTCCAGTAACAAAGTTATTATACTTCCAGTACCAAAGATGTTATAGATATTATACTCCCAGTGCCAAAGATGTTATAGAAATTATATTCTCAGTAACACTGCCATCAACACCAATTACTAGGTACAGTTTCAGCAAATCTGAAGCAACAAAAGTTATGGACAGCAAATAAACTTTAAAAAAAGGTTGGCACAGTTTTATGCATTAATGGAGGCCACAATTGCAATGTTTTGGTTTATGTTTAGTCATACAAGAAAAAAACAGGTTGAAGAAGTAGGAAAAGAGGAGAAAATGTAAAATAACATGTGTGGTATATAACACATAAGAAAAGGAAAAAAATGAAAAAAGAGGGTAACTTGTCTTGTGACCTGTTTGAAGCTTCATTTGTGTGTGAGAGAGAGAGAGAGAGAGAGAGAGTGAGGGAGAGAGGAGAGAGAGAAGAGTGTGAGGAGAGAGGATAGAAAATGAGAGAGAGAGGAGAGAGTGAGAGAGAGAAGAGAGAGAGGAGAGAAAATGAGAGAGAGAGAGAGAGAGAGAGAGCAGAGAGAGGAGAGAAAGTGAGAGAGAGAGGAGAGAGAGTGAGAGAGAGGAGAGAAAATGAGAGAGAGAGGAGAGAGAGAGAGGAGAGAAAATGAGAGAGAGAGGAGAGAGATAAAAGAGAGAGGAGAGAAAATGAGAGAGAGAGGAGAGAGAGAGAGTGAGAGAGAGAGTGAGAGAAAGAAGAGAGAGAGGAGAGAAAATGAGGAGAGAGAGAGTGAGAGAGAGAGGAGAGAAAATGAGAGAGAGAGAAGAGAGAGAGGAGAGAAAATGAGAGAGAGAGGAGAGAGAGAGTGAGAGAGAGAAGAGAGAGAGGAGAGTGAGAGGAGAGAAAATGAGAGAGAGGAGAGAGAGTGAGAGAGAGAAGAGAGAGAGGAGAGTGAGAGAGAGGAGAGAAAATGAGAGAGAGGAGAGAGAGTGAGAGAGAGAGAGAAAGAGTTTGTGTGTATGTGATTGAAAACTGTCATAAATGTTTATATGGGACTCTTAAACTACATGGATTCAACTCTAAATTCAGTTTTCCACTTCTCCATATTCATGATCAAAATACCCCATTCCCTTCCTTCTAAGCTCTCATCCACTCTTTCTTTCACCCTTCCTTCTAAGCTCTCATCCACTCTTTCCTTCACCCTTCCTTCTAAGCTCTCATCCACTCTTTCCTTCACCCTTCCTTCTAAGCTCTCATCCACTCTTTCCTTCATCTTTCCAGTTCTTCCCATGCCAGTGTCCCAAAAGGGATTTTTCTGGTTTGTCAAGTTTTTGCCTAGCTTCGTTTCATTCGAAACCCGGTGTAACTTTTGATTGTAAACAGTTTAGTACGCATGTCTTGTGACCTTTGTCACCATTTTGAAAACGTCATATCATCATCATCATCATCATCAGGTGCCGTGGCGACTGGCGTTGGCTATTATGCTTCTCAAGAGTACACGATCCTTCATGCAGGCCATCAGCTCAGTTGGTGATCTCCTCTCACACCATTCCGTCAGACTGTCCAGTATCATTTCTCTCGGTCTTATTTTTACTCTTCTTCCCTCTATTTTTCCTGTTATAATATTTTAAATGCCCCCTCTTCTCATTGCATGTCCTATGAAAGTACATTGTCTCTCTCTTTTTGATGTCCAGGGGATTCACAACATTCTTCTAATAAACCACATTTCTACTGCTTCCAATGATTTTTGTGCAGACTTGCCTATTGTCCATGATTCACTTCCATATAACAAGATAGGTTCAATATAGCATTTTAGGACTCGTTTTCTAACATTCATTGATAAGGATGTGTTGGTCAATATGTTTCTAATTCTCTGAAATGCAGTCTTTGCTTGGCCTATTCTGTTTCTAATTTCTGTTCTGCATTTCCCATCTGAAGTTATTACTGCTCCAAGGTATTTGAATTTCTGCACCTGCTTTAGAATAGTTCCGTTTAATTTAATGCTGCATGCTGGTGGATTCTGTTTCTTAGATATAATCATAGTCTCTGTCTTTTTGATGTTCAAAGTAAGACCTTTCTGTTCACGTTCTTTGGCGACTTTATCCAAGAGATTTTGCAGGCCTTGTTGGTTCTCAGCTATCAGTACTGTGTCGTCAGCATACCGAAGGTGACTCTTCCCGTGCCACGGGAAGAAACGCGGACGTTCAGTTGGTACCGGAGTAAAACTGCGGGTCTTGATCTGTATAGGGGGTATAGTTGTAGAATTGAATGAAAACAGTATTTCCATGTACTTCCGTGTACTTATTATGTTTCAAAATATAACTAAATGTATGAAGATTTCATAAATGCAGAGTTTTTTGTTTTTTGGGTCTTTTTTTAGGAAAAAAGAAGTAATGTGATGCTTTTAGACAATGATTGAGTCCAACTTACCATCGGCTAGGTCTAGATGTGCAGTACTTACCTTCTGAGATGTCTAGATCTACCTGTCGGTCTCGTATTGTGATTTTATGTTGCATTGTCGCTTAAAAAAATGTCTGAAATAACCTTCTAACTATTTCTCCAGTCGTAATATGTCTAGATCTACTTGGGATACATTCAAGAGTACTCTTTTTTTTCTTTTTAATAGTATTCATGTGGATCTATACTTTATCTCCTCTCTCTATTTCTTCGTCCTTTATGTTTTTGTATGATTAAGGCTCACTCACTCTGAAATATCACAACTTTGTAGTTGTTAAGTAATAAAGCTGCTCCTACTTTTTTCCTAGTTTATACATTCTCGTAACTAAGCACTCTTTCGCCATTTTGAAAAGTGTCACCGGACACGCGCACGAAATGTGTACAATCTAAACGTTACACCGGTTTTTTAATGAAACAAACCAAGCGTCAAATCTTTGACGACTGGAAACCACGTGAGAAACCGGAAGCGTCAGATATCTACCGACAGGAACGGAAAGATCTTTCTGTACTTCTAATGCTCTTTCTGTTAGTTTTCGTAAAGCATAAATGGCATTGTGTGTCATAACAACGGGGGTCAAAATACAGCGCTTCGATCGAAAAAAAAAAATCAATTTTTGTGTGACTTCAGAGGCAAACATGTCCCCCTACGACTAGACCACTGATGTACCCCAAGTAGATTTAGACTATTAGATGGACTGGAGAAGTAGTTAGAAGGCTTTTTCAAACATTATTTTAGTGATCATGCAACACACGATGAGATCGGATAAAACAAAGTCGATCTACAAATCGCCAGTCGATCGTTGGCCTAGCCTACATCCTAGGCCAGTAATACACATTTGTCAGTTAAAATCATCACACTACATCTTTTTTCCCTAAACAAAAAACTCTTCATTTATGAAATCTTCGTACATTTACAGGTATTTTAATGTATAATACTACTTTTTAACGTGGCCACGCTTTTTGTCTGGCACAGATCGGAACGTCCGTGTTTTTGTTTCTGTGGCACGAGAAGAGCTAGAACATTTATCCAAACTACAATCATTTAACCTATTCTGTGGCACGGGAAGAGCTAGAACATTTATCCAAACTATAGTCATTTAACCTATTCTATGGCACAGGAAGAGCTAGAACATTTATCCAAACTACAATCATTTAACCTATTCTGTGGCACGGGAAGAGCTAGAACATTTATCCAAACTACAATCATTTAACCTATTCTGTGGCACGGGAAGAGCTAGAACATTTATCCAAACTACAATCATTTAACCTATTCTGTGGCACGGGAAGAGCTAGAACATTTATCCAAACTACAATCATTTAACCTATTCTGTGGCACGGGAAGAGCTAGAACATTTATCCAAACTACAATCATTTAACCTATTCTGTGGCACGGGAAGAGCTAGAACATTTATCCAAACTACAATCATCTAACCTATTCTGTGGCACGGGAAGAGCTAGAACATTTATCCAAACTACAATCATTTAACCTATTCTGTGGCACGGGAAGAGCTAGAACATTTATCCAAACTACAATCATTTAACCTATTCTGTGGCACGGGAAGAGCTAGAACATTTATCCAAACTACAATCATTTAACCTATTCTGGCCATCTTTATCTGGGCTTGACAACTGTTGTACCCCTCTGTGTCCTACCCCCTTCCTTCCCCCCTTCTACGCTACTAACTAATCAGATTAGTATCACCTACCTCCCCCCACTGCTCTTGATCTAAGCATTCCTGACCTCCCTCTACCCACTGCTCTTGATTTAAGCATTCATGACCTCCCTCTACCCACTGCTCTTGATCTAAGCATTCATGACCTCCCTCTCCCCACTGCTCTTGATCTAAGCATTCATGACCTCCCTCCTCCCACTGCTCTTGATCTAAGCATTCATGACCTCCCTCTACCCACTGCTCTTGATCTAAGCATTCATGACCTCCCTCCTCCCACTGCTCTTGATCTAAGCATTCATGACCTCCCTCTACCCACTGCTCTTGATCTAAGCATTCATGACCTCCCTCCTCCCACTGCTCTTGATCTAAGCATTCATGACCTCCCTCCTCCCACTGCTCTTGATCTAAGCATTCATGACCTCCCTCTCCCCATTGCTCTTGATCTAAGCATTCATGACCTCCCTCCTCCCACTGCTCTTGATCTAAGCATTCATGACCTCCCTCCTCCCACTGCTCTTGCATTCACGACTGTTTCCAGTACAACCAAAGTCTCTTGGAAGCAGATTCACATGTCACGAGATAAGTTACACCTTTTTATTTTCTTTTTTTTTCTTCTTATGTGTTACATATGTTATATGTAAATCTAGACTTTCTCTTTTTTCTTTACTTCTTTGTTCTTTATGTGTTTGTATGAACATTTTTGTGTAAACCAAAACATTACAACTATGTATTTGATTAATTAATGACTAAAAATGTTTCTACCTTATTTCAAAGTCAAACTATTTTGTTATCACAGCTAAACTACAGCAGCTTTGTTTATATTTCTATACCTATTTTTATATACTGGTACCAGATAAGTGTTTGTGCACAGCAAAGTTTTGAAGCAAAATATGCCACCAGATTTTTTTTAGATTTGAGAGAAAGAAATTAGTAAGAGAGAGAGAGAGAGTGAGAGAAAGAGAGAGTGAGAGAGAGAGAGAGTGAGAGAGAGAGAGAGAGAGAGAGTTTGACTTGAAAAGAGGACTCTAGTAGGAGGAGCAGTTGCGTCAACTCATGGAAGGGCAACTCACTATCAACTCAGCCTTATGAAAGAGACACCATCTTAACACTTTACAGTACTGCTGTTGTTGATATTGCTATTACTGGTGTCTCTAATATGTTTACAGCAAAAGTGAGAGTAACAAAGTAATTAGTATAGTAGTGTGCCAGTATAAACAACATGTACTCCGAATGACTGACAACTCACTACCAAAAATAGCACTAAGATGGACACCACAGGGGAGCAGAAGTAAGGGTAGACCAAAAGAGACATGGAGAAGAACAACAGAAAGGATGTTGAGCAATAGAGGGCTCACCTGGGCAAGAGCAGAAAAAAAGGCGAAGGACAGGCATTTGTGGAAAACTCTTGCGGAAGCCCCATGTGCCCTGGGCACTTAAGGTTCAGAGAGAGAGAGAGAGAGTAGTAGTAGTAGTAGTAGTAGTAATAGTAGTAGCAGCAGTAGTAGTTATAGTAGTAGTAGTAGTTAGTAGTAGTAGCAGCAGCAGCAGCAGTACTGTATATTTTTTATATATACTAGCATTTGTGTGTGAATATATGTATCTGCATATACTTGTGTATATATATATATATATATATATATATATATATATGTCGTGTCCAAAAAAAAAAAAAAAAAGAAACGCATAACTACTTATGACCCAATTTTAGCCATAACTTTGATATTCTAAAGCTGTTTAAAATGAATGAATAAAATGTTCAAATTGCACATAATAATACCTAAGGGTTTAAACACTCACGTGACAGTTTCTTGCATCTGTGTGACGAGAATTTGTTAGTCCCAGGGGTTCTCAAGTTAGTATCGTGTGTGGCCTCTGCTTGCATCGATCAACGACTGCCATCTCCTGGGCATATATGCGATCATATGTCTGATGTGTGTCTGTGGGATGGCTGCCCACTCTTCCTGGAGTGCCTGCCACGGATCACGACGATTGGCTGGAGAAACGTTTCGGCGACAAACACGTCTTTGCAGCTCATCACATAGCTGCTCGATCGGATTCTTGTCTGGAGACAGGGATGGCCAGGGAAGGGTGAGAATGTTGTTGGCAGTCAAGAACTGTGTGGTGAATCATGCAGAATGGGGTCTGGCGTTGTCCTGTTGAAACACAGACCTTTGTGCAGCCAACAATGGAAGGACATGGGGTCAAATAATTTCACTGACGTGTCGTTGCGCATTCAAGCCTCCTTCAGTCTGCATCAATGGATTCCTTCCGTTGAAACTGACCATTCCCTATACCATTACACCCCCACCACCGTGCGGCGGAGCTTCATCAACGCAATTTTGGGCAAAACGTTCATTTGACCCACGGTAGACCATTCTCCACATATCATGGCGTTGCAACAAAAAGGAAGATTCGTCACTAAACCAGACACGTCTCCATTGATTGTCAGTTGTCTAAGGCCGATGCTAGGTGGCCCAAACAAGTCGATTTTGGCGATGGCGTCTCGTTAAGAAAGGACCTTGATGAGGTCGTTGTGCTACCAGTTCAGCTTCATTCAGTCTATTCCGGACAGTTTGATCAGACACACAACGTCCTGCAAGCAATGACTGGGCACTTGAGGAAGCTGCTATAAAACTGTTTCTGAGGTAATGAACCAGAATAAAACGATCATCAGCTGCAGCTGTCACCCTGGGTTGTCCACTGCGGTGCCGGTCTTCAGCTGAGCCTGTGGCTTGGAAATGGTGTCAAGGTCGACTGATAGTACTCTGCTGTACGTTTAAATGCCTGGCAACCTGCCTTTGACTTTTGCCTGCTTGCAGGCGACCAATACCAATGTTTCATAAATTTTGCGATAGACGCGTCATAATTGTCTGCTTGAAAATTAACTGAATTTGTTTGTGTAACCTCATCCTTTTATAGGGTTTCATTTGCGTGGGAAGTGAGTTGTGCTCACCACAAAAATCACTTTTCCATAAACGCAGCGTGAGTTATGGTAAAAAAAAATGCGTGATTAGCAAGGGCAGCTACTGCGTTCTGACTGTACACGAGAATAGCAAAATTCACGATAAATCATGGACCTGATATCTTGATGACAATTTCTGTTTTGGTTTGAGATACCCGGGATATATATATATATATATATATATATATATATATATATATCTTACATCTTACATCCTTCCCGTGCTGTTAAACATCACATAGGGCTCGCATAGTTGTTTGCCAAGTTTTCCTGTTCTCGGCGAGTCTTTCAACTTCACCAAAGGATGTTATGCCCACTAAACTGGCTTCTCTTATCAGTGTTCTCTTTAGAGTTTCGCGTGGTTGACCTGTTTTTCTTCGGTCTGTTGTGCTCCACTTGATAGGTTGTTTTGGCATTCTCTTATTGTTTCTTCTCATCACATGGCTTATCTATGTCCATCTTCTTTTTCTGATCACGCATGAGACAGGTTGTTGTTTGCTCATCTGTCTTATCTCTGTGTTGCTCTTGAATTCGTTCCACTTTATACCAAGTATTTTCAAGAGGCATTTGTTTCGAAATGAGTCTAATGTCTTGTCTGTTTCTTTAGTTGATTTCCGGCTTTCGCATCCATAAATTAGGGTGGATATCACATTTGAATTGAATAATCTTAACTTGGTTTTTGTGCTTATAACTTTTGAATTCCATATGTTCTCAAGATTTTTGAAGGACAATGTTGCTTTCGCAATTCTAACTTTCTTCCTGGTGTCACCATCCTGGTCTATATAGCTGCCAAAGTATGCAAATTGGTTTACTTCATCAACAACTGTTCCTTCTATGTATATTTTTCCTTCTTGATTAATGAGATATTTCATAATTTTTGTTTTGTCTTTGATAATTTCAAGACCTATTTTGCTAGCCAAGGAAGACAGGGAATCTGTTTTTTTCCTGCATCGATTTCACATTGTCACTGATAAGAGTTATGTCATCTGCAAAATCAAGATCTTCTATTTGGGTCCCATGTACCCAATCAATGCTGGTTTTACCTGTACAGTATCTTTTCAATATAAAGTCTATGGTAATTCCAAAAAACAAGGGAGATAACATACATCCTTGTTTCACGCCTGTTTCAATCTGAAACCATTCGTTCATTCCCTCCTCTGTCTTGACAGCACAAACATATCCGTTGTAGAAATCTCAAATGATGTTAACAATTTTAGATGGTATTCCATATAATCTTTAAATTCTCCACAATGAATCTCTGTGTATGTTATCAAATGCCTTTTAAAAGTCTATAAAGTTCAGGATTAATGGTTTTTGCTTTTCAATATGTTCTTCAAGTATTATTCTTAGAGTAAAGATCTGGTCGAGACAGCTTCTCCCTTTTCGAAATCCTGCCTGTTCTTCTCTCATTGCAATATCCACTACATCCTTAATTCTATTCAGAATCACTTTACAAAACACCTTTGACACAACTGATAGTAAGGTTACACCCCTCATGTTACTGCAGTCACTGAGATTGCCTTTTTTAAAAAAGATATTTAACAACTATTCCTTGTTTCCATTTGGAAAGGACCTTTTCTTCTTTCCAAATTTGGTTAAACACTAGCTGATTACCCGGCGTTGTCCGGGTATTTATTTATCCCAATCAAAAAAGTTCTATTCATTTCCACAACCTTTTAGACGGTTCTACAACATTCTATTAATTTCCACAACTTTCTAGAAGGTTCTGCGGAGTCTAGATGGTTCTACACAGTTCTATTCGTTCTATTCGACTAAACGTGAGCTTAATTGTCATCAGGACTGTCACCAATCAGCTTAGCGACCCTGACACCGGTCTCGGTCAATTTGGACATTTTATTTTTCAACACTTCTCATTCCCCCCCCCCCCCCCCCCATGCCGATGAGAGCTGAACTTGCGAGTGTTCGTCTCAGGGACCCCGAAAACTAAGGATTCAACAGTAATATCGGTCTTTTTCTATTATTTGTACATGTCACCACATCCCACTCCCACCCCTAGGGCCCCCATGCCGTTGGGCGCTGAACTTGGACTTAAACGGTATCGGGAGTGTCATTATTCATCTCAGCGACCCCGAAAACTATGGTTCAACACTAATATTGGTCGTTTTCGATTATTTGTACATGTCACTCCGATCCCCAGGGGTCATAAGGGTATCCTAGGGATGATCTAAGCTCCACAGTGCACTGTCCAGATTGTAAGTAACATGTGTGCCAAGTTTGTTTGAAATTGCTCTAGGCGTTCCAGCATGATGCTCTAACATACACACACGTTCGTTTTTATGTCACCCTAGTCCACCCTCATCCTTAGGGCCCCCATGCCGTTGGAGGCTGAACTTGGACTTAAATGGCATCGGGAGTGTCACTATTAATCTCAGCGACCCCCAAAACTATGGATTCGACACTAATATCGGTCGTTTTCGATTTTTTGTACATGTCACCCCATGCTACCCCCACCCCTAGGGCCCCATGCCGTTAGAAGCTGAACTTGGACTTAAACGGCATCGGGAGTGCCAATATTCATCTCAGCGACCCCGAAAACTATGGATTCAACACTAACATCGTTCAATTTCGATTATTTTTACACGTCCCCTAGCTCTTTCCTTGCGTATGGTCGAATTTTCGACACTTCCGGTGGTCCCAAGCTACCGCATGGTCGAAAATTCGACAATCATTGTTCCATTAAAACAAGCGGTGTAACATTTATATTGTACGGATTTCGTCCGCGATTCCGGTGACACTTTCAAAATGGAGAATGCGTGCCTAGTTACGAGCGATGCCGAGCGAGAACAAGGACGCGAGTAATATGGGTGATCTAATCCCCATGGTGCACTTTCCAGATTGTAAGTCATAAGTGTGCCAAGTTTGGTTGAAATTGCTCCAGGCGTTCCTCCGTGGTGCTCTAATATACACACACGTTCATTTATATGATTCTCTGTAGTTGGCTTATGTTGTCATTGTTAATAGCTTTTAACATTTTGACTGTTATTTATCTTCACCTGCAGCTTTGTTGTTAGCCACTAGATTCGGTGATATTTCAATTTCATTCAGTGTACTTTCATTTAAGTTGACATTTAGTTGTGAAACTGGTAAATCAGTTTAAAGATTTATTAATTCGTTTGGGTGTGGTTGATTAAGTATTTCTTAGAAATGTTCAGCCCATCTTTGCTTTTGGTCTTTACTTTATATATATATATATATATATATATATAATATATATATATATATATATATATATATATACACATACACACTAGCTGAGTACCCGATGTTGTTCGGGTATTTATTTAACCCAATCACGAAAGTTCTATTCATTTCCACAACTTTCTAGATGGTTCTACAAAGTTCTATTCATTTCCACAACCTTCTAGAAGGCTCTACAGAGTCTAGACTGTTCTACAGTATTCTGTTCATTCTAAACTTGGACTTAATTGTCATCAGGACTGTCACCAATCAGCTTAAAGACCCTGAACACTATGGATTCAACACTAATCTCAGTCAATTTGGACATTTTATTTCCCACCCCCCCACTTATGCCGATGGAAGGTGAACTTGGACTTAAACGGCATCGGGAGTGTCACTATTCATCTCCTCGACACCGAAAACTATGGATTCTACACTAATATCTGTTGTTTTCGATGCTTGGTACATGCTACCCCCTTCCCACCCCCAGTCCGAGGGACTTCAAGCCGATGGGGGCTGAGCTTGGACTTAAACGACATCAGGTAATGTCCCTATTCATCTCAGGGGACCCAGAAAACTGTGGATTCAACACTAATAGTTTCTGATGCTTGGTACATGCCACCCCCTTCCCACCCCCATCACAAGGGGCCCCTCAAGCCGATAGGAGGCTGAACTTGGACTTAAATGGCATCGAGTGTGTCACTATTCATCTCAGCGACCCAAAAACCATTGATTCGACACTAACATTGGTCATTTTTAAATGATTTGTAAATGTCACCCCGATTCAACCCCCGCTGGTCAACCACTGTATGGGGGCTCTCTGTTATGAAATAAACACTCTGACCATTTTCTAAATGGATACTGAGATGAACAACAGTAAGGTGTCTTTCGTGAATCAGAAATCTGTTTTGTGTATAATGTTTCTTGTTATCAATGCCAAAGGTTGAGCATCTCAGCAGATATAACGTCATCGATTTGTGTGGGCTGACCTTTATCCATCACAACTGACAATCCAAAGCAGGCATAAATATAACGGGAGTTACTTCCCGTCATTCAGTGGGGTATTGTTTGCATCGATCGAAGCCCCCACTACCCAGGGATGATCTAACCCCTTCGGTGCATTGTCCAGATAGTAGGTCATATATGTGCCAAGTTTGGTTGAAATTGCTCCAGGTGTTCCAGTGTGATGCTCTAACATACATACATACACAGATTCATTTATATATATATATATATATATAGATTATCAAAGTCTAAAGTGATTTAAAGTATGGCTTGACTGTTGTATTTTTTAATACTGCTTTCCTACAAATTTGTTAGTTTTGAATGAATGTAAGAATATTTCATGTAGTTACATAAATCAGAGTGTAGAGCGCATGGACAGGAGATAGTTTATTATTTATTTATGTAATCTTTTAATTGTTTCTTCATGCTTGTTATGCTCATTAACAACTGCTAATGACTGTGACTGGGTGAAAGCTGTATGATGAAGGGCAGAATGTTGACAGGAATGCGTGCCCAATTCTTAACTCTTTGAAAATAAAGTAAGTTCATTTATTTGTTCAGTTTTTTTTTTCTGTTGTTTCTAAAGATGTCCTTCAGATGCAAAGTTTATATACGGGGGAGATTATTGTGAGGAAAAGTCAGAGAAGCTTAGTCTGAGCAAAGAAAGCATCATTGGCATAGCGGTGGGAGTGGGTGGTGGTATCATCATTATTCTTGTTGTCATCATTGTTGTTATCTGCGCAAGAAAGAGAATACTACAATCACGAAGAGATAAAATCCTGGACAATTCATCAGAGTGAGTACATGAAGCATCATTTTATCTGCTATCTCTCTATTTCTGATGTGCAGTCCCTCCTACTGTTTCTGATGTGCAGTACTTCCTACTGTTTCTGATGTGCAGTCCCTCTTATAGTTTCTGATGTGCAGTACCCTTTACTGTTTCTTATGTGTAGTTCCTCATTCTGTTTTTTTATGTGCAGTCCCTCCTACTGTTTCTGATGTGCAGTCCCTCCTGCTGTTTCTAATATGCAGTCCCTCCTACTTTTCTTATGTACAGTTCTTATTGTTTCTGATGTGCAGTCTCTCATTCTGTTTCTGATGTGCAGTTCCTCTTGCTGTTTCTGATGTGCAGTTCCTCCTGCTGCTTCTGATGTGCAGTCCCTCCTGCTGTTTCTGATGTGCAGTCCCTCCTGCTGTTTCTGATGTCAAGTTCCTCCCACTGTTTCTGATGTACAGTCCCTCCCGCTGTTTCTGATGTGCAATCCCTCCTACTTTTCTGATGTGCAGTCCCTCCCACTGTTTCTGATGTGCAGTTCCTCCCGCTATTTCTGATGTGCAGTCCCTCCAGCTGTTTCTGATGTGCATTCCCTCCTTCTTTTCTGATGTGCAGTCCCTCCTACTTTTATGATGTGCAGTTCCTCCTACTTTTATGATGTGCAGTCCCTCCTACTTTTCTGATATGCAGTCCCTCCCACTGTTTCTGATGTGCAGTCCCTCCTACTTTTATGATGTGCAGTTCCTCCTACTTTTATGATGTGCAGTCCCTCCTACTTTTCTGATATGCAGTCCCTCCCACTGTTTCTGATGTGCAGTCCCTCCTACTTTTATGATGTGCAGTCCCTCCTACTTTTATAATGTGCAGTCCCTCTTACAGTTTCTGATGTGCAGTCCCTCTTAGTGTTTCTGATGTGCAGTCCCTCCTACTTTTATGATGTGCAGTCCCTTCTACTTTTCTGATGTCTTATTATACTTTGTATCTAAGTCAAAATCAAATTCAAACTGGATAAATGTGATCCTGAAAATGAAAGTACTAAAACTCACACTGTAGAAAATATTTGATGATTGATTTCCTCCAGACAATCATTCAAGTCTTTCCAAGCCTCAGATGATGGCATTTCTCATCCAGTCAGAGAGCAAGAAATTGCTGCTAGTTACAATCCTACATTCAGGTCAGTTGTGAAAATCAAGCTACCTGTTATTTTATATCTTGGACTCTTACAGCATAAGACCTTCTTGCACTCATGAAGAGTTGCTCTCTATGTGAAGACAGGGGAGATCAATTTAAATATATTTATGTTAACAATGCTTTTGTAATCTCTATTACCAGAATAGGATTATACATATCAGAGATGATACAAAAAGGGTTAATGTAAATAGAATTGGTACAGTAAATTTATGTATATAAAAATGGTTATTAATTAGTACTTGATGAAAAAAGATGTGCTTCTCCAAAACAAACCCATGTACAGCATAGAGTGCCAAGTTAAAATTCTCAGAGCCCATTATCACTAGTGGCTCACAAGAGAAACAAATAGGCTCTTCTTTAATGCCCATTAAAAAAATCTATGTCCTGTGGCATTTGTATGCTATATTAGAGGGAAAAGAGGTGAAGTGTTAGTGCCTTCACATTTCTAGACCACTACAGCATTTGAGGCAGGGATGCTAGCACCTGCCCTCACTGAATTTGTCTTCTCAGGGTAACCCTAGGTACCCATTTTTTAGGCTGAAAAACCCTTAATCTAAACATACTTGAAAAGGCCTACTAAAGTTTCTGAATATTGAGTATCCACTGTTGATTCTGTTTTCAAAAATCAAGCCATACTATGGACAATTTTTTTTTACCTATGTAATGCTTGAGCTGTGATATCTCTGCATTCAAGGAATATACACTAAAAAGTTTCTGAAGAATAAGAAAAAGAAAATTAATACCAGCATATTTTCCTACATTATTTGTTTTACTCACTGTTGCTATATCTTGTATGATAAAGTTATGAGTTACAAAGTAAATACTTTTGTAGGCAGACATATTTAAATTAACTAAAATTTATTGAATTTGCTTTAAAATGACTTAAATGTATGTAAATTGTGCAGACTGTCAGAAGAAATGGCTTCAGATCCAAGATTCAATCCATACAATTCTGAGCATCTGAGACGCCTGTCTGAACCATCAGGTCTTCACAGTACACTAAGTGCTGTGGATCGTGAGGCACAGCAGAGGCAAAGTGAAAGAACCAGAGATCACCCAAGAGAGCTGAGACCACAATCATTACAGATTCAAGGACTGGTAGCACTGCCTTTTTTTATATTTGTTTGTTATGTTCAGGGAAGAGTACATTCATTTTATTCTACATCATGTCATAACTGAATAATCTTTCAAAATTCAGCTCTTTAAGAGCTGCAGATACAGAAATTGTTCTGTGTTTTCTTAACTGAATCAGCATTGCTTAAGTTTTCAATGTAGTACTTTAGGTAATATAATTCAAACATAATCTTTGATGAAAATAAATCTTGGAGTAAAACAAAACATCAGACTATTTACAAAACTCTATAAAAATAATCTATAATATAAATATGGCATCCTGTGGACCCCTGGCTAAAACCTGTTATTAGAGCATCATCTGGGTCCCTAGGCTTAAACCTGTTATTAGAGCATCATCTGGGTCCCTAGGCTTAAACCTGTTATTAGAGCATCTCCTTGACCCATAGGCTTAAACCTGTTATTAGAGCATCATCTGGGTCCCTAGGCTTAAACCTGTTATTAGAGCATCATCTGGGTCCCTAGGCTTAAACCTGTTATTAGAGCATCTCTTTGACCCATAGGCTTAAACCTGTTATTAGAGCATTTCCTTGATCCAGAGGCTTAAACCTGTTATTAGAGCATCTCCTTGACCCATAGGCTTAAACCTGTTATTAGAGCATCTCCTTGACCCATAGGCTTAAACCTGTTATTAGAGCATCTCCTTGACCCATAGGCTTAAACCTGTTATTAGAGCATCTCCTTGACCCATAGGCTTAAACCTGTTATTAGAGCATCTTCTTGACCCCTGGCTAAAACCTGTTATTGGAGCATCTTCTGGGTCCCTAGGCTTAAACCTGTTATTAGAGCATCTTCTGGGCCCCAAGGCTAAAACCTGTTATTAGAGCATCTTCTGGGTCCCTAGGCTTAAACCTGTTATTAGAGCATCTTCTGTGTCCCTAGGCTTAAACCTGTTATTAGAGCATCTTCTGGGTCCCTAGGCTTAAACTGTTATTAGAGCATTTTCTTGAGCCCTAGGCTTAGACCTCTTGTTAGAACATCTTCTGGGCCCCTAGGTTTAAACCTGTTGTTAGAGCATCTTCTGGGCCCCTAGGCTTAAACCTGTTATTAGGGCATCTTCTGGAATCCTAGGCTTAAATCTTTTGTTAGAGCATCTTCTGGAGCCCTAGGCTTAAACCTGTTATTAGAGCATTTTCTTGAGCCCTAGGTTTAAACCTCTTGTTAGAGCATCTTCTGGAACGAGGGCTTAAATATGTTGTTAGAGAATCTTCTGGAGCCCTAGGTTTAAACCTCTTGTTAGAACATCTTCTGGAACCTTAGGCTTAAACTGTTATTAGAGCATTTTCTTGAGCCCTAGGTTTAAACCTCTTGTTAGAGCATCTTCTGGAGCCCTAGGTTTAACCTGTTATTAGAGCATCTTCTGTGCCCCTGGCTTAAACCATCATCATCATCATCAATGATAGCAGAATGATCTATAATTCTTTATATTTCACATTTTCTCAATCTTGGTTACATTTATTTTTACCAAAATGTGTGCAGCTATTCAAAGACATTTTAAAAATGTCACTACTTTATTCTCTCTAAGGACATAAAGTATTATAATTTTCAGTTACTCTTTGGAACCATTCCAAATTCTACTGTTTAACATTCATGACATCATTGTAAGGTTAAGTTTTGGCTGGTGATAACTCATTGTGTTATCTGTATAACACACTCATCTACATGTATGTCTTCAAGATCTTCACCTACATCTATATGCCTGTCTTTTAGATCTTCGCCTACATCTATATGTTTGTCTTCAAGATCTTCACTTACATCTATATGTCTGCCTTTTAAATCTTCAACGGCAGTCTATATGTCTGTCTTCAAGATCTTCACCTACATATATATGTCTGTCTTTTAGATCTTCACCTACATATATATGTCCGTCTTCAAGATCTTCACCTACATCTATATGCCTGCCTTTTAGATCTTCACCTACATCTATATGTCTGCCTTTTAGATCTTCATCTACATGTCTGTCTTCAAGATCTTCACCTACATCTATATGTCTGTCTTCAAGATCTTCACCTGCATCTGTATGTCTGTCTTTTAAATCTTGACCTGCAGTCTATATGTCTGTCTTCAAGATCTTTGCCTACATCTTTATGCCTGTCTTTTAGATATTCATCTGCAGTCTATATGCCTGTCTTTTAGATCTTCACCTGCAATCTGTTTGTCTGTCTTCAAGATTTTCATCAGCATGCCAGCTACAAAAAAAATTAAAAATCAGTTCACAATTACTGAGAGACAATCCATCACACAATCATCTGATCCAGCAATCACAATCTTTATTCTTACAGATAAGGGATTATGAAGACCCACTGCGTTTTCAACTCCAGCATGTAGCACCCACCTCCAACTATGCTGAGATTGATGATACAGTTAGCAAGGTATAAATGATAGGTGTCATGAGGATGTCTGTGAAACTCTTACAATATTTTGAAACTGAAGGAAATAGTCTTCTACAACTTATAGTCACTGCAGAAGGATGCTTAGTACATTACCTGCCAGCAAGAGATAAAACAAGCCAGCAAGGGAGTGCCAGCATTCTTCCTCACTGAAACCAAATAAATTCTATACAACTCCATTGACCAAGGATGCTTGTGCTCTCCTGGAACTATAAATGCCCTGTCTTGTAACATTACATGGCCAAAGGAACCACTATCAGCAATGAAGTATACTGAGATCTGCATGAGAACCATTTGAAATGTACATTTGGATCAAAATGTCATGGTTTGCTTTGTTCTGGTTTGTTTTTACAGAAAGATCTTTTTTTTTTTTTTTAAACCAAAATATAGCATGTTCCAAGAGACAGCTCATCTGTGAGGTAGCTAATATATAAATCTAAAGAACTTTATGGAATTTTTGGACTTTAAATCTTAATTTATTGTACAGTACAAATGTTCAAAGTTTACATCATGTATCATATAAATATACATATTGCTCTGGTTTATCCAGTGTTGATGGCATAATCATCATCATCATGTGCCATGCCGACTGCCGTTGGCTATTATGCTTCTCCAGAGTACCCAATCCTTCATGCAGGCCATCAGCTCAGTTGGTGATCTCCTCTCACACCATCCCGTCAGACTGTCCAGTATCATTTCTCTTGGTCTTCCTCTTGATCTTCTTCCTTCTATTTTTCCTGTTGTTATAATATTTTCAATGCCCCCTCTTCTCATTGCATGTCCTATGAAAGTACATTGTCTCTCTCTTATCTTTTTGACAAGGTTTTTTGTCTCTCCGTCTCTTCTCATACATTCTTCATTAGTTATTTTTGCTGTCCAGGGGATTCGCAACATTCTTCTAATAAACCACATTTAAGCTGCTTCCAATGATTTTTGTGCAGACTTGCCTATTGTCCATGATTCACTTCCATATAACAAGATAGGTTCAATATAGCATTTTAGTACTCATTTTCTAACATTCATTGATAAGGATGTGTTGGTCAATATGTTTCTCATTCTCTGAAATGCAGTCTTTGCTTGGCTTATTCTGTTCTTAATTTCTGTTCTGCATTTCCCATCTGTCAGTGCAAAGTTATCTGTGGAGAACATACCTCCAGCAGCTTTAGGGTACAAACAGGAGTGAAGCAGGGATGTGTACTATCACCAACATTATTTATCTTGGCAGTAGACTGGTTAATGAAGGAGGCAACATCAGACAAACGCAGGGGATTACAATGGACCCTTAACACAGTGCTGGAGGACCTTGACTTTGCGGACGACATTTGTCTATTATCAAGCAGTCACAAAGATATGCAAGATAAAATAAACAAGTTAACCCAGAATGCAAACAACATAGGACTAAAGATCAACGTAGGAAAGACAAAGTTAATGAAGCAAAATGTGAACAACAGAAATGTACTCAGAGTAGATAACAAGTTAGTGGAGGAGGTCAACGAATTTGTATACCTTGGCAGCAGAGTAGTAGAAAATGGAGACAGCACAGAGGACATCAACAGCAGACTTACTAGAGCAAACCAGGCTTTTGCAATGCTACAGAATATATGGAAATCAAATAAACTAAGCATAAATATGAAAATCAGGATATTTAAGAGTAATGTTCTAAGTGTACTACTGTATGGAAGTGAATGCTGGAAAATCACCAAAACCATAGAAAACAAGTTGAATTCTTTCCAGACTAAATGTTTACATAGAATTAAAAAATATTTTGGCCAAACACCATAAGAAATAACATCTTATTGGCAGAAATGCAGATGAAACCACTGACAACAATTATTGAGGAAAGACGCTGGCGATGGTTGGGACATGTGCTCCGAATGACTGACAACTCACTACCAAAAATAGCACTAAGATGGACACCACAGGGGAGCAGAAGTAAGGGTAGACCAAAAGAGACATGGAGAAGAACAACAGAAAGGATGTTGAGCAATAGAGGGCTCACCTGGGCAAGAGCAGAAAAAAAGGCGAAAGACAGGCATTTGTGGAAAACCCTTGCAGAAGCCCCATGTGCCCTGGGCACTTAAGGTTCAGAGAGAGAGAGAGATTTCCCATCTGAAGTTATTACTGCTCCAAGGTATTTGAATTTCTGCACCTGCTTTAGAATAGTTCCGTTTAATTTTATACTGCATGCTGGTGGATTCTGTTTCTTAGATATAACCATAGTCTCTGTCTTTTTGATGTTCAAAGTAAGGCCTTTCTGTTCACTTTCTTTGGCCACTTTATCCAAGAGATTTTGCAGGTCTTGTTGGTTCTCAGCTATCAGTACTGTGTCGTCAGCATACCGAAGGTTGTTAATATTGTATCCTCCAATTTTTATGCCTGGTTCTGTGATGATTGTTCTTAGAATATTCTCGCTATACAGAGAAAAAAGGTCTGGAGATAGTACACATCCTTGTCGCACCCCTTGTTTTATAGGCTGATATTTTCCAATTCTATTTTCAACTCGAACTGCTGCTTCTTGCTGCCAGTATAGATGTTTTACAATCCTCAGGTCTTTGCCGTCTATATTGATGTCTTCAAGCATTTTAATAATTTCATTATGTTTCACCTTGTCAAATGCCTTGGTGTAATCAATGAAGCATAAGTAGAGATCTTTCTGTACTTCTAAAGCTCTTTCTGTTAGTGTTCGTAATGCATAAATGGCATTGTGTGTTCCCTTTCCTTCAACAAATCCAAACTGTTCATCTGCTATTTCCATTTTTATCTTTTTCCTTGTTCTTCTCATAATTATTCTCAGAAGTAGCTTCGTTATGTGACATGAGAGGCTGATAGTCCGGTGGTCGTCACATTCCTTTGCACCTGGTTTCTTTGGTAGTGCTATAAACGTGGATTTAATCTGGTCACTGGGAATACAACCACTGTTGTAAATGTCATTCAGTAACTTGGTTATTATTTTTATTCCTGTCTCCTCTTAGTGCCTCTATTTCTTCTATTGTTATATTATCAGGCCCAGTCGCTTTTCCTTTCTTCATGTGTTTGATGGCATCTATGATTTCATCTTCAAGTATTGGTGGTCCATCACAGTTTTCAGTATCTGGTGTTAATTCTGGTCTTTCTCCTCCATATAGCTCACTGATATACTCTGTCCACCTGTCCACAATGTCTTCTTTTCCCATTAACATTTTACCTTCTTTCGATTTCAGGCATCCTGTGGTATATTTTGTTTTCCTGCCTGTGAGTTCATTAATTCGTTTGTGCATGTTTTTGCTGTCTTTAATATGAGAGTCCTCTGTCTGTCTGCACTGCTCATTTAACCACACTTCTTTTGCTTCTCTGCATTTGCGTCTTATTTCTTTATTTATCTTGTTATATTTTTTCTCATTATTTTTACTCCTCCTCCTCTTGTCCATCAGTCCTAAGATGTCGTCTGTCATCCATTTATTTTTAGGGGCTTCTTTTTTTTGATGGTATTATCTCCTTAACAGTTTGGTGGATAGAATCTCTTAACATTTCCCATTGTTCATCTATACTATTTATCTTTGCTATTGCATTGTATCTATTTGTTATAATAACTTTGTATTGTTCTCTCAGTTCTTGGTCATTTTTAAGAAGTTCTGTATTCAGTTCGATGTTTAACACTTTTCTGCCTGCTTTCTTTAGTTTTATTCTAACTTTTCCACAGAGTGGATCATGGTCACTATTGCAGTCAGCTCCTGGCATGGTTTTTGTTGTCAGTAATGCATTGCGGAATAGTTTGTTGATTAATATGTAGTCTATTTGGTTAAAAGTCTTTTTGTCTGGGCTGCACCACGTTGCCAGTCTTCGAGGATGTTGTTTAAACCAGGTGTTTCCTACAACCATGCTGTGTATTCTTGCCCATTCAATTAATTTATAACCTCTGTCATTCCTCTCCCCCAGTCCATAGTCACCAACGATGTCTGAAGTTCTTCCTTTACCAACTTTGGCATTAAAATCTCCCATGACTATGGTAACTTCATGTGACTTTGTGTGTTTTAGTGCTGTCTCTATGTCATTATAAAATAGCTGTACATCTTCTTCAGAGCTTTCAGATGTTGGAGCGTACACTTGTATAATATTTATGTTTATTGGTTGTCCCTTCAGTTGGGCTAGCAGGACTCGGTCCGAGATGTTCAAATATCCTACAATTGTCCTTGCCGTTTGTTCATCAAATATAATTCCTACTCCTCATTCATGTTTCTCACTTCCTGAATATATTATTGTATATTTATCTGAGTTTATCTTCCCTGCACCTGTCCATCTAACTTCATTCATTCCTAATATGTTGATCTTCATCCTTTCCATTTCCATCTTTACATTTTCTAATTGCCATAAAAAAAAATTGAAAGCTAGCAGATACTTCAACATGGATTGAAATCAAAGTTGCCACACTGATCTGGTCTTTTACTTTTGATTTTATTTTCATTTCCTAACATAGTGTTGAAGATATCGATTTTGCAGATGACATAACTCTTATCAGTGACGATGTAAAATTGATGCAGGAAAAAACAGATTCCCTGTCTTCCTTGGCTAGCAAAATAGGTCTTGAAATTAACAAAGACAAAACAAAAATTATGAAATTTCTCATTAATCAAGAAGGAAAAATATACATAGAAGGAACAGTTGTTGATGAAGTAGACCAATTTGCATACCTTGACAGTTACATAGACCAGGATGATGACACCAGGAAGGAAGTTAGAATTAGAATTGCAAAAATCTTGAGAACTTATGAAATTCAAAAGTTATAGTCACAAAAACCAAGTTAAAATTATTTAATTCAAATGTGATATCCACCCTCATTTGTGAATGTGAAAGCTTGAAATCAACTAAAGAAATAGACAAGAAATTAGACTCTTTTGAAAATAAATGCCTAATGAAAATACTTGGTATAAAGTGGAACAAATTCAAGAACAATGCAGAGATAAGACAGATGTGCAAACAACAACCTGTCTCATGGGTGATCAGAAAAAGAAGATGGACATATGAAGGCCATGTGCTGAGAAGAAATGATCAGAGAGTACCAAAACAAGCTATCAAGTGGAGCACAACAGGCCAAAGAAAAAGAGGTCGACCATGTGAAACTCTAAAGAGGTCATTGTTAAGTTTGTGCCAGTTTAGTGGGCATAACATCCCTTGATGAAGTTGAAAGACTCACTGAAAACAGGAAAACTTGGCAAACAACTATGCAAGCCCTATGTGACGTTTAACAGCATGGGAATGATGTAAGATGTAATTAAGAACATAGTGTTGAGCACTTGCCACAAAATGTGACAGCTGTAATAATTTAAGCTACAATTATTGCTAAACTTTTACAGCCAGTACTGAGTTTTTAAATATTACCACAAGTATTTTTACTAATACATCTACAGCAATTAATATTCTCACAGTGTTACTGAGCTGCATTCCCACAACAGTGGCAAGGTACAATTTTAGCAATCTGGAAACATTTTCCAAGTTAATCATACATACTTTTCTCTAACACAACAGCAGTAATAATTGTTTATACAGCTACTGCAAATGAGAAGTCTCATCATCATTCTAAAAATAACCACTGAAAGTTGCTGCACTAGTGCCACGATTTAGTAAAATACAGAACTGTTACTACTACATCCACTTTATCACTACTTATACTGTAGACACAAGAATTGTGCCAATATCACAAACATGTTTGTGACCATTGCATAAATACCATAACTACAGTTCTAAATAAAACAGAAGTTGCCCAGTTCCAGTCCCACTTCTACTGTCATATATACACATATCCTGAACCTATACCACTTCCATGTATACTAAAGTAATAGTACTTTCACTGCTACATACACAAAGCCAGTGCCACAGCAGCAGTGCCACTGTTACTACTTCAGCAACGGGGCAACCAAAACCACTACTCCTACAACTAGTGTATCAATACCACTACTATTGCCAAAACTAATGTTCCATTATCACTGTCACAAAATGTGCACCAGAAACACATCTGCTATCACATAATTGCTTACAAATAGTATTGCAGCTGCCACAGCAACCTGACAAATAACACAGCTGCTCAACTTTTGTTTGATAGTTCTAATGACAAAGTAAAAACTAATCATAGCTGCATGCTCCTCTTTTGGAATGTTCTAGTCAATAATGTACCAGCCAACAAACGCCACACAACGCTTGAAAGAACTGCGACTTTCAGATCATCCACGACCACCAGGTGGAGTAGTTGTCTATGACTACTCTCACTATGTTGAGTCCCAGGTGAGGATTTCATTATGTCATCTTCTTTTTTTTTTTTTGGTTTGCACACAATGTGTATGTGTTATCACTCAGAACATATCACATACCGCATCTTGTAGGATGTTTATATAAATAATGCTGCTCAGTTACATTTTGTTCCTTGTTTAAAGATTATTACTTTGTTTAACAATATATTTTTACACTTAACACATTGTTTAATTGGAGAATTAATCATTTATTAGGTTTATGAACTTGTTTGAGAATATATACTTCACTTTATTATATTATTTTCCTTTTTTTTCAACTCTGTGAAAGTTAAATGCCACTAACAAACAGGTCTTACTGTAACAAATAGGTCTTACTGTAACAAACAGGTCTTATTGTAACTTTTAACAGAAGTTACTTCTTAATTTACACATTTTTGAATGGCTTGTGGAAACTGCAGTTTAAGTGCAGTACAGTTCATAATCACCAACAACATGTGACAATAAGCTCATTAGAGTGATTCTTCCTCATTCTATCTAAGCTACTCCTATAAATACAGGTAATTAATTTTGTTTTGTTGAAGATTCAGCAGTTGAGAAATTCTAGTTTTTGCTAGAACATTTTAATATTTATATAAGTAGGAATAAAAATAAATAATTTGTAACTATATATATATATATATATATATTGTTGCAAATTATTTTTTTATACATAGAAGGAACAGTTGCTGATGAAGTAAACCAATCTGCATACCTTGGCAGCTACATAGACCAGGATTGTGACACCAGGAAGGAAGTTAGAATTAGAATTGCGAAAGCAGCATTGTCCTTCAAAAATCTTGAGAACATATGGAATTCAAAAGTTATAAGCACAAAAACCAGTTAAGATTATTCAATTCAAATGTGATATCAACCCTCATTTATGCATGTGAAGTGCTGATTCATGGAAATGATAGTTTAATTGTCTGAGAAGTGCTGATTCATGGAAATGATAGTTTAATTATCTGAGAAGTGCTTTCATGGAAATGATAGTTTAATTGTCTGAGAAGTGC
This sequence comes from Achatina immaculata, assembly GCA_009760885.1. Classification (NCBI taxonomy): domain Eukaryota; kingdom Metazoa; phylum Mollusca; class Gastropoda; order Stylommatophora; family Achatinidae; genus Lissachatina; species Lissachatina immaculata. Next base: position 22,070,850 of record CM019713.1, on the reverse strand, counting down.
TGATTCATGGAAATGATAGTTTAATTGTCTGAGAAGCGCTGATTCATGGAAATGATAGTTTAATTGTCTGAGAAGTGCTGATTCATGGAAATGATAGTTTAATTATCTGAGAAGTGCTGATTCATGGAAATGATAGTTTAATTGTCTGAGAAGTGCTTTCATGGAAATGATAGTTTAATTGTCTGAGAAGTGCTGATTCATGGAAATGATAGTTTAATTATCTGAGAAGTGCTTTCATGGAAATGATAGTTTAATTGTCTGAGAAGTGCTGATTCATGGAAATGATAGTTTAATTGTCTGAGAAGTGCTGATTCATGGAAATGATAGTTTAATTGTCTGAGAAGTGCTGATTCATGGAAATGATAGTTTAATTGTCTGAGGAGTGCTAATGAAGTGGGTATAGGCACAGGATCTTTGCTGTCAAATTTCCACTGAAAAGCTCATGCCATATTTACTGACTGATGATAAGAAAGAGAACTGTGTTGAAATAGTCAGAAACTGCTTGCCAATGCAAATGGTCACAGAAACTTTATAAGAACATCATAACAGGAGATGAGATGCAAGTTCATGGCTATGATGCTGAAACCAAGATGCAATCTTCACAGTAGCTGGGTAAGACTAAAAAAAATCACAGATGAGTCAGTCAAAGATCAAGATATTGTTGATTGTGTTTTGTGATTGCCTTACTTTGAACATCAAAAAGACAGAGACTATGGTTATATCTAAGAAACAGAATCCACCAGCATGCAGTATTAAATTAAACGGAACCATTCTAAAGCAGGTGCAGAAATTCAAATACCTTGGAGCAGTAACAACTTCAGATGGGAAATGCAGAACAGAAATTAGTAACAGAATAGGCCAAGCAAAGGCTGCATTTCAGAGAATGAGAAACATATTAGCCAACACATCTTTATCAATGAATGTTAGAAAACGAGTCCTAAAATGCTATATTGAACCTATCTTGTTATATGGAAGTGAATCATGGACAATAGGCAAGTCTGCACAAAAATCATTGGAAGCAGCAGAAATTTGGTTTATTAGAAGAATGTTGCGAATTCCCTGGACAGCAAAAAATAACTAATGAAGAATGTATGAGAAGAGCTGGAGAGACAAAAAACCTTGTCAGAAAGATAAGAGAGAGACAATGTACTTTCATAGGACATGCAATGAGAAGAGGGGGCATTGAAAATATTATAACCAGGAAAAATAGAAGGAAGAAGATCAAGAGGAAGACCAAGAGAAATGATACTGGACAGTCTGACGGGATGGTGTGAGAGGAGATCACCAACTGAACTGATGGCCTGCATGAAGGATCGGGTACTGTGGAGAAGCATAATAGCCAACGCCAGTCGGCATGGCACCTGATGATGATGATGATTGCAAAGATATTCTCCATTATGAATTTATACGGCATGGTCACATGGTAACAAACAATTGTACCTGGAAGCTTTAGCATGTCTGAGGGATACTATGTGCAGGAAGAGGCCTGAACTGTGGCAAAACCAGACTTGGATGTTGCACCATGATAATGCTCCGGCTCACGTGTTGCTTTTTGTTTGCAGTTATCTGGCACAACATCAGACATCCATTGCGCCTCACCCACCCTATTCTCTGGACTTAGCCCCAGCAGACTTTTTCCTGTTTCCCAAACTTAAAGCCACTTTGAAAGGATCTTGTTTACAAACTGTAGAGAAGATTCAGAAAATGTGATAAGAGAACTGTACACCATCACAGAAAGTGTGTTCCAGGAAGCATTCCAACCATGGAAGAAACACTGGGAATGGTATATTGCCAGTAGAGGGGATTATTTTGAAGGGGAAACTGCTTAAAATTGTCAAATGAGCAACAGTTCGCCTTTTTCTCTTTAACACACAATATCTCTCTCTCTGAACCTTAAGTGCCCAGGGCACATGGGGCTTCCGCAAGGGTTTTCCACAAATGCCTGTCCTTCGCCTTTTTTTCTGCTCTTGCCCAGGTGAGCCCTCTATTGCTCAACATCCTTTCTGTTGTTCTTCTCCATGTCTCTTTTGGTCTACCCTTACTTCTGTTCCCCTGTGGTGTCCATCTTAGTGCTATTTTTAGTAGTGAGTTGTCAGTCATTCAGAGCACATGTCCCAACCATCGCCAGCGTCTTTCCTCAATAATTGTTGTCAGTGGTTTCATCTGCATTTCTGCTAATAAGATGTTATTTCTTATGGTGTTTGGCCAAAATATTTTTCTAATTCTTCGTAAACATTTAGTCTGGAAAGAATTCAACTTGTTTTCTATGGTTTTGGTGATTTTCCAGCATTCACTTCCATAGAGTAGTACACTTAGAACATTACTCTTAAATATCCTGATTTTCATATTTATGCTTAGTTTTTTTGATTTCCATATAGTCTGCAGCATTGCAAAAGCCTGGTTTGCTCTAGTAAGTCTGCTGTTGATGTCCTCTGTGCTGTCTCCATTTTCTACTACTCTGCTGCCAAGGTATACAAATTCGTTGACCTCCTCCACTAACTTGTTATCTACTCTGAGTACATTTCTGTTGTTCACATTTTGCTTCATTAACTTTGTCTTTCCTACGTTGATCTTTAGTCCTATGTTGTTTGCATTCTGAGTTAGCTTGTTTATTTTATCTTGCATATCTTTGTGACTGCTTGATAACAGACAAATGTCGTTAGCAAAGTCAAGGTCCTCCAGCACTGTGTCAAGGGTCCATTGTAATCCTCTGCATTTGTCTGATGTTGCCTCCTTCATTAACCAGTCTACTGCCAAGATAAATAATGTTGGTGATAGTACACATCCCTGTTTCACTCCTGTTTGTACCCTAAAGCTGCTGGTGGTATGTTCTCCACAGATAACTTTGCACTGAAAACCCTCGTATAGGGCTTTGATTACATTAACTATTTTATGGGGGAGGCCATGCCATCTTAGGATTTTCCACAGTGCATCTCTGTTGACACTGTCAAAGGCTTTCTCAAAATCTAAACACACAATATATATATATATATATATATATTTGCTTGAAGCTCATGTGGCACCATATGATAAGGCTGTCCAAATGCTCTAGCATCTTTCGTGCCTGTGCTTCACTGGTTGTTATTACTGTTGTGTCATCCATGAATGCTTTTAGTGGTGGCACCTGACCTCCATTTATATACATATATGTAGAGAGCAGAACAACAAAACAACTCCTTCAGATCATCAGAGGAAGTACCCCTCCCCCCCAGACAAGTGTTTCAGCCCTGTTAAACTCGTGACACTCTAAGCAGGATGGGTGGGTTTTTTCTCCATCCCATGAAATGAACCCACGATCTTCCAATTAGCACTGCACTTTGAAGTGCATCCTAGTGATTTAGCTAAGGAGGACCAGTATTAAATGAAATTATTTAAGTTCTCAATGCTTGTTTTTGTATGCTCCACACCCTGCATGAGGCCTTTACTGCTGTTTCTGAAAGGCTTTTCAATGCCTTTGCTCTTGCTTGTCCCTTTATGCCCAGTTGCTTACATAGGTCATATGCTGATGTTGCTACGAACCCTCTTGCTCCCACTTCTACAGCTATCACTTTTGCCCCGACTCCTGCCCCCTGCCTCAGTTGCTTGACCAGATCATTGTACTTCTCACATTTGAATAAATGTTGGTCCTCTGTTCTTGTTTTGTAGGGAGCCCTAAGTTCGATCATTATTAGTTCATGTTTTTCTATGGAGTACACTACAATGTCTGGTCACATTCCTGTGTTCTTGTTGGCAGTCGGGTATTCTTTTCTTCCTGGACGGTCCGCTATCACATCCCAGTCATTTCCACCATCTAGCAATGATGGTAAGGGAATGCCCTGATGTCAGTATTCGATGTCGTACCAGCGTCTATGAAGTATTTAGGTGGGACCTCAACTCTTTTGCTGTTATTTGCTTTATCTTTTGCCCTGTCTACAATGGCTACTAGTTCCTGCAGCACTCTGTTTTGCCGCCAGGTGTAACGTCCTTGACCTAATGATACTCCGCATGCTGACAGCACATGTTCCAATGTTTGCCTTTTGTTGTGGAGAGAGCACTTTGTGTCTTCTGATGCACCCCATTTGTATAGGTTGGAGCCTGTAGACAGAAGGTCATAAGTAGCTCTGATGATGAAGCTGAGTCTCAAGGGTGCCATTTTCCAGATGTCATTCCATGTTAGTGATCTCTGCAGGACTTCCTCCCATGTTAGTGATCTCTGCAGGACTTCCTCCCATGTTAGTGATCTCTGCAGGACTTCCTCCCATGTTAGTGATCTCTGCAGGACTTCCTCCCATGTTAGTGATCTCTGCAGGACTTCCTCCTGGACCCGTTTGTCATCTTCTGAATTCCTTACTTCGCTGATGATCATATCCCTTCTTTCCTTACAGGAGGCCTTTGATCACCATTTGATTTCACCATGGCCAAATCCCCTTCTGTTGGTCTGAGTGTATCCTATTACTTCTTTCAGCTCCTGCGTTTCCCTGGCTGCGATTACTTCCTCACTTACTTTCCATTTTCATCCAGCTTTAAGTGTTGGCTGCACTTCTCGTACTACTGGATCTGTAGATTCTTGTAGCATTATTGCAAGTCTTGTCTTTCCTACCTTGTATTCTTCAATCACAGATTTGAATGGTAGCTGCAGTTCGCTCTTCTTGCAGTTAATCCTGATGGTATGCCCAACCAGTTTCTTATGGATTTATTTATCTTTCTTTCGACTTCCTCTACTGTGCTGGTACTTACTTCGTAAATGAGCAGTGGCCACATCAGTTTTGGAATCAGCATGAACCGGAGGCACCATATTTTGAACTTCCCCAGTAGCTTGCTTTTGTCTATGATGTTCAGTCCATTCTGTGCCATTTTTATGACCTGCTTCACTGTTTTTGAGTCTTTCATAGAAGCATCATATACTCTGCCAAGGCTCTTCACTGGCTCTTTCCCTACAGTCGAGATTATTTGATTTGCCACTGTGTACGATCTTTCTATCACTTTCCCTTTCATGAGTGACAGGCTTCTTGACTTCTTTGGCTTGAAGCTCATGTGGCACCATATGATAAGGCTGTCCAAATGCTCTAACATCTTTCATGCCTGTGCTTCACTGGTTGTTATTACTGTTGTGTCATCCATGAATGCTTTTAGTGATGGCACCTGACATCCATTTCTGAATCTTTGGCCTTCTGCTACTCTCAGGATTACTTGCATAGCTAGTACGAACAGTGTGTGAGATATTGTACAGTACCTTGCAATTCCTACCTGGAGCTCAATTCATCTTGTAATATATCCTGATGTTCCAAATTTCATGAAGTACATTTAAGCATCTTCGCAATTTCTTTTGGCACATGATAAATGTCTAGTACTAGCCATATCATCTGGTGCATTGGCTAGGTCAAGCCATATTACCTGTAGGTCTTGCTTTCCAGATCTTGCCTGTTGAATAGCTTCCCAAATCATTGAAGCATGCTCGAGACATCCTGGGAAACCTGGAATTCCTCCCTTCTGCACGGATGTATCAAGGTAACCATTATCTAGGAGGTATGTTGTTAGTCTCCTTGCCATCATGGAGAAGAATATCTTTTCTTCCACATTCAGAAGTGAGATGAGTCTGAACTGGTTGATCTCAGTGGAATTCTGCTCCTTTGGGATGTATACTGCATTAGCCTTTTCCCATTCTTTACTTAGTAGTCCCTTAATCCATGCTGTTTGTAGGAGTTTATGGAGCTTATTTATTATTTTGGGGCATCTTTTGTACAGTACATAAGGGATGCCATTTGGGACAGGTGCTGATTTGCCTTTAGCTTATCTTATGACACTCTACTTCTTGTAAGGTTGGTGGGCTGCATTTGAATTTGCTGCCTGGTGCACAGGGCCACCCTAGACCTTTCATATGCTTCAGTGCTGTTGAGATGATTGGTGCCTTAAGATACAGAACAAGGTTCTCAGAGCCCAGAACCATTGCTACAGGGCTGCCTCAGGGGTCACATTTTTCTCCTGTGCTATTCAATATATATTCTACTGGCCTTGCCCTGTTATTTGAAAATGGTGTGGGGAGAACACTGACCAATGGTGATGATATATTAACATATGAGCATGGTAGGTGTAGAGAGGAATTAGCCTCAAGAATGCAGAGCAGGGTGGACCAGATACAAGCTGGTGTGTGGATAACAATGTAATGTGATTGATTGATTGATTGATCTTTATTTCAAAAGGGTTAAGAATTGGGCACGCAGGCCCGTCTGACATTCTGCCCTTTATGTGAGGATAATATGCTGGTGTGAGGATAAGCTGGTGTGAGGATAACAATGTGGTGTGAGGATAACAATGCGGTGATCAACCCAGAGAAAGCTAGCATCCTGTGGTGCTCATTAAATAACAGAATCATAGGATCTGCAGTTCTGATTGTGAAGTGTCAAGGCCAAGATATTAAGAGAACACATTGCATGAGGTATCTAGGGGTCACATTTGATCGTTCATCGTCCTTTGCATACCATGTGGACCATGAAATACAAAAAGCTCGGGTTGCACCAGAGATACTCCAGTGGTGGCCATGCACTTTCTACTTGATATGCTGAGTGTGAGGTCTAACACAAGTATGCTCAGATAAAGGCATACATCAGGGTTGCTGGCATACATCAGGGTTGCTGGCATACATCAGGGTTGCTGGCATACATCAGGGTTGCTGGCATGATGGATCATCCTCTCCATTAAGAGCTGGGGTTGTTAAAGGGAAGATGCATCAAACGAGGCAGATCTTGGATGGCTGAGGCTGAGGATACAATAAAGTCAATTTCTGAGGGTACAATAAAGTCAATTTGTAATCTAGATGAAGTGCCTAAAGGTGATGACTGGTTACAGGTACAGGACCTACCTCAGCTAACAAAGTCGAGACTGGGCCAAGGAGCAGCTGAACTTTGGGTTCAAGATCTTATCCAGCATCACTGTGGGACTTTGGACGCAGTAATATATACAGATGGCTCAGTGACTCGGTGGTTGGGGTTTTGTTGCCTACCAAAATGGAAGAGTTGTGGCACAAGGTTCAGGAAGCTTTGAGGTCATCACTTCAAGCATGCGAATGGAAACTGATGCTGTGTCGGCGGCAATGGAATGGTTGGTTGCTCATGATGTGGTTAATGGTGTCATTGTGACAGATTCACAGAGTATGGTCTGTAAGATTGAGAAGAAATTGCTTCGCAAAGAATGGGTTCAACTGTTAAGCCAGTCAGATGTGACAAGCCTAATGTGGTTTTACTGTCCAGGGCATGCTGGAGTACATGGCAATGATGTGGCAGACAGACTGGCTGGACAGGCTAAAATAAATGGCAGACTGACAATGGACAAGGGGGACATTGCTAAAGCTGTACTGGACAGATTGTGGGAAAATGAAGAGCGGAAATGGATGAACAATGTAGCTGTGAGGAGACTGCTGAAGCTAGGACAAATTAAAGATGCTGGTAATAAATCTAAACTGTGAAGCAGAAAAGACATTGTAAACAGCCAACATTTGACAGGAACTATTAGCAAACATACTCTTGGATGGATGCTGCGGCATGTGGTGGAGTATACATGGAGTTGTCCTGAATGCAGTGAAGTCAGAATCTGAATTTTGAACTTTATAACTTTCTATTTTCATCTGTCTTCTGGACTTTCTTGGTGTTATTTTTTTCTCTTTTTGCCTGTTTAGTTCCAAACTCTTTGTGGCAGTGAAGATACATGATGTTACCTAATGCAAACATGATGCTTCCAGTTTTTGTTCAAGGTTTTTCCCTCTCAGTTTGTCCAGTTCTTTGCATAATGTTGACTCCAGGTTTTCCCATACGCTTTTGGCACTTGCTGGTTGGAAGTTAATCTTGTCTCTGGTCTTGTTGGAGGACTGCATTACCTCCCCACTGCCTGACTCAACCTGAATATTCTCTCTACTGTGGTTTATGTTCTGACAGAGATCTTCTAACGTCTTATCCGAGACTGGCATCACAGTGCACTGTTGAGTATTGGACAGCAAGGAACCACCACATCCCTACTTCGTTCTGTGTATCTTCATGCCACGTTGAGTGTTAAATTTCCTGCCACAGATGCATGGATACTCCATCAGCTGTTCTGAACTTGAATTAATTGGGGCGGGCATGGTCATTTCCGTGTAGTCACCGTGGATCCATTATTTTGCCTTTCTTTGTGTAAATCCTGGAGGCATTTCTTCTTGAATGTATATGTGTGTATGTGTGGATGTGTATATATATATGTTTGTGTGTGTGAATGTGTATCTATGTATGTATTTGTATATATGTATGAATAGACTTAAAAATTTAGTGGATGCTGCAATGAGAGAAGAACAAGCAGGATTTCAAAAAGGGACAAGATGTCTCAACCAGATCTTTACTCTAAGAATAATACTTGAAGAACATATTGAAAAGCAGAAACCATTAATCCTGAACTTTATAGACCTTAAAAAAGACATTTGATAGCAAACACAGAGATTCATTGTGGAGAATGTTAAGACTATATTGAATACCATCTAAAATTGTCAGCATCATTAGAGATCTCTACAGTGGATATGTTTGTGCAGTCAACACAGAAGAAGGAATGAGTGAATGGTTCCAGATTGAAACGGGTGTGCAACAAGGATATATACTGTCTCCTTTGATTTTTTGGAATTGCCATGGACTTCATAATGAAAAAATGCTGCACATGTAACACAGGTATTGATTGGGTACATGGGACTCAACTAGAAGATTTTGATTTTGCTGATGACATAACTCTTATCAGTAACAGTGTGAATTCCATGCAAGAAAAAACAGATAGCCTGTCTTCATTGGCTAGCAAAATAGGACTCAAAATTAACAAGGACAAAACAAAAATAATGAAACTTCCCATTAATCAAAATGGAAAAATACACGTAGAAGGGATAGATATTGAAGAAGTCAATCAATTTGCATACCTTGGCAGCTACATAGACCAGGATGGTGACACCAGAAAAGAAGTATGAATTAGAATTGCAAAAGCAGCATTGATCTTCAAGAATCTCAAGAACATATGGCATTCAAAAGTTATAAGCACAAAAACCAAGTTAAGACTATTCAATCCAAATGTAATATCCACCCTCATTTATGCATGCGAATGCTGGAAAACAACTAAAGAAATAGACAAGAAATTAGACTCTTTTGAAAACAAATTCTTAAGGAAAATACTCAGTATAAAGTGGAACAAATTCAAGAACAACACAGAGATAAGACAGATAAGCAAACAAAAAACTGTCTCATGGGTGATCAGAAAAAGAAGATTAATATATGTCGGTCATGTGATGAGAGAAACAGTCAGAGAATACCAAAACAAGCTATCAAGTGGAATACAGCAGGCAGAAGAAAAAAAGATTGACCATGTGAAACTCTAAAAAGGACATTGTTAAGAGAGGCCAAAATAGAGGGCATAAAATCCCTTGATGGGGTTGAAAAGCTTGCAGAAAACAAGAAAAGTTGGTGAACTACCATGTGAACCATATGTGATGTTTAATGGCACAGGAAGGATGTACGATGTAAGATAAAAAGTTAGCAGAGGAGGTCAACAAATTTATATACTCTTGGAAGTAGAGTAGCAGAAGATGGAGACATCACAGAGGACATCAACAACAGACTTACTAGAGCAAACCAGGCTTTTGCAATGCTGCAGACTATATGGAAATCTAAAAAGCTAAGCAAGAAGACAAAAATCAGGATATTTAAGAGTAATGTTCTAAGTGTACTAGTCTATGGAAATGAATGCTGGAAAATCATCAAAACTATAGAAAACAAGCTGAATTCTTTTCACACTAAATGTTTACAAAGAATTAGAAAAATATTTTGGCCAAACACTATAAAAAACATTGTGTTGGCAGAAATACAGATGAAGCCACTGACAGCAATCATTGAGGAAAGACACTGGAGATGGTTGGGACATGTGCTCCAGATGACTGGAGCATTAATATGGACACCACATGGGAACAGAAATTAGACCAAAGGAGACATGGAGAACAACAACAGAGAGGATGTTGAGCAATAGAGGCCTTACCTGGGCAAGAGTTGAAAAAAAAGGCAAAGGACAGGTGTTTGTGGAAAACCCTTGTGGAAGACCCATATGCCTTTGGCATGGAGTGGATCTTTCCTGTTAGAGCCATCAGAATGGGGATTTCACTTTTTCAGTTTGACATTTTCATCATCAGCCTGTATTTTGTTATTATTTCAGTCCAGACAATTTTGTTGTTTTAAATCTCCATTTGATCTAAATGTAGAATAGTTTAAATGATAATGATCATAACCAATATCTTGAAAAAAGAAATTATTGAATCAAGTTTATCTTCTCTTTTTTTACTACATTTTCACTTATTGAATGACTTGTCATGTGTTGTAGTAATTTAGAAATATTGATGTGGAGCACCATTCATTCAAACATATTTTGGTCATTGATTATTTCTTATTTTCTTTTGATCCAGATATTTTCTATTTTATTTTATAAAAGTTTTAGAAGATCTGAACTTAGATTTTCAAAAAAATCATCCTTGTGAATGAAATATGTAATATGAAGACCACTTGTTGGATTTCTACTTTTCTCTGAAAAGAAAATATGTTAAAATTCTGGTCTACTTTTAATATTCTTTTATTCCGGTCAGTTCTTTCTTTTACATCTTTTGTTGCAATTATATAATTTTGGAGAATAAATATGTTTAAAATTATTTATTCTATTAGGTTTTATAATCTGCTCATATGACATTAGTCATTCATTTGCATGTCCCTTGCGGAATGCCTCCCTAACAGCACTCCTGTAGGCCTCTCGGTTTTGAGCAATATGGCCTGCTGCTTATGCATCCATTTGCAGATCATCACCGATGTCTTGCAGCCATCTTCACCTTGGTCTTCCTCTCTTTATTTTTCCCATTATGTAGCCTTCCAAGATGGACTTCTCTAGATTATCATGACATTTAATGTGTCCAAAATATTTAAGTTTTCTTTGTTTAATCTTCATTACTAGCCAGCCTTCTTCAATATTAAGTTCTAGTAGTATGGAAATATGACTTGGAGGTCACCAGATAAAACCACAGAAAACCAAATCGATCACATACTAATAAACAACGAGTGGAAACGGTCACTACAAGATGTGCGAGCAAGGAAAGGAGCAGAAGTAAGGGTAGACCAAAAGAGACATGGAGAAGAACAACAGAAAGGATGTTGAGCAATAGAGGGCTCACCTGGGCAAGAGCAGAAAAAAAGGCGAAGGTCAGGCATTTGTGGAAAACCCTTGCGGAAGCCCCATGTGTCTTGGGCACTTAAGGTTCAGAGAGAGAGAGAGACTAAATGTTTACGAAGAATTAGAAAAATATTTTGGCCAAACACCATAAGAAATAACATCTTATTAGCAGAAATGCAAATGAAGCCACTGATAGCAGTTATTGAGGAAAGACGCTGGCGATGGTTGGGACATGTGCTCCGAATGACTGACAGCTCACTACCAAAAATAGCACTAAGATGGACACCACAGGGGAACAGAAGTAAAGATAGACCAAAAGAGACATAGAGAATAGCAACAGAGAGGATGTTGAGCAACAGAGGGCTCACCTAGGCAAGAACAGAAAAAAAAGGCGAAGGACAGGCATTTGTGGAAAAACCCTTGCGGAAGCCCCATGTGTCTTGGGCACTTAAGGTTCAGAGAGAGAGAGAGAGTATGGATATCTCTCTCTCTCTGAACCTTATGTGCCCAGGGCACATGGGGTGTCTGCAAGGGTTTTCCACAAACGCCTGTCCATTGTCTTTTTTTCTGTTCTTGCCTAGGTGAGCCCTCTGTTGCTCAACATCCTCTCTGTTGCTATTCTCTATGTCTCTTTTGGTCTATCTTTACTTCTGTTCCCCTGTGGTGTCCATCTTAGTGCTATTTTTGGTAGTGAGCTGTCAGTCATTCAGAGCACATGTCCCAACCATCGCCAGCGTCTTTCCTCAATAATTGTTGTCAGTGGCTTCATTTGCATTTCTGCTAATAAGATGTTATTTCTTATGGTGTTTGGCCAAAATATTTTTCTAATTCTTCGTAAACATTTAGTCTGGAAAGAATTCAACTTGTTTTCTATGGTTTTGGTGATTTTCCAGCATTCACTTCCATAGCGTAGTACACTTAGAACATTACTCTTAAATATCATGATTTCATATTCATGCTTAGTATGGATATATTTGTTGTTTTTTGTGTCCATGATATTTGAAGAACTCTTCTGTAGCATTTACATTCAAAGGCATTTATGTGTTTCTCAGCTGTTTTGTTAATATCCAGGTCTCACAGGCATATGTTGTGATGGGAAAGATGCATGCCCTTAAAAATCTTATTTTTGTAGTTCTAACATTAGTATCATTTCAAAATCTTGTTATATAACATTTGTACCATGTTAAAATCTTGTTATATAATATTTGTATTTTTTTAAAATTTGATTGTATAACATTTGTATCATTTTAAAATCTTATTATATAATATTTGTTTCATTTTTCAGTCAGAAGGTTCCTCCTATCCTCACAATGATACAAATCTCTACGATTTTGACTTTGAGGGCCAACTAGGACAAGAACAAGGAATTACTGATCCGGTTAGAAGAAAATAAGACTTACAGATTTAAGACTGAGTCATGTGACCAAATTAACTGGAGTTGAAAATTAGGAAAAATGCACACCACAAATTGCTCCTCTTAAACTTGTCTCTTTCTAGAGCATAATGCTCAGACTAATGTCTCTCTTTCTAGAGCATACTTCTCAGACTAATGTCTCTCTTTCTAGAGCATACTTCTCAGACTAATGTCTCTCTTTCTAGAGCATACTTCTCAGACTAATGTCTCTCTTTCTAGAGCATACTTCTCAGACTAATGTCTCTCTTTCTAGAGCATACTTCTCAGACTAATGTCTCTCTTTCTAGAGCATACTTCTCAGACTAATGTCTCTCTTTCTAGAGCATACTTCTCAGACTAATGTCTCTCTTTCTAGAGCATACTTCTCAGACTAATGTCTCTCTTTCTAGAGCATACTTCTCAGACTAATGTCTCTCTTTCTAGAGCATACTTCTCAGACTAATGTCTCTCTTTCTAGAGCATACTTCTCAGACTAATGTCTCTCTTTCTAGAGCATACTTCTCAGACTAATGTCTCTCTTTCTAGAGCATACTTCTCAGACTAATGTCTCTCTTTCTAGAGCATACTTCTCAGACTAATGTCTCTCTTTCTAGAGCATACTTCTCAGACTAATGTCTCTCTTCAGTTTGTTCAGACCCACCCCCCCCCCCCCGGAAACAACTGAGTTAAGGACACATGTATCTTAATATAGTCTTTGTGAGACAGGGAACATAGATCTATTTGCTTAAAAACTCTGGCCTACTTCTGTAGCCCAGAAACCTGTAGCAGTCAACATTAATTGTAATTGTTATTTTTGTAATATGTAACATCAGGTTGGTGGACGGGTGGGGACATGGAGATCGCCGGCAGAGATGACAGAAGTCTGGTGTGAAACCAATGAATCCAGGACATGACAAGCCTATGGGTCTTTACAACAATGGCTATCAGAATGATGTAAACAAAACAGAGCCAGCAGACTATAGGTGGCGGGGAATGGATATTGTTGAGGTTTTCATCGGATTCCTCATCCCAAAGTCGGAGTGTCTCTTTGGAACTGTCTCAAAGTCGTCTGGCCAGCCAGCGCTGCATGCTGGATCTGACATGGAGAAGGGGCTTAAGTATAGCACCCAGAGGCTGGAAAACAAAGTGTTGGCCAGGCCAGCCTATACCACTGTCTTCATGACAGTCCGAGTAAGACCACAGTCTGCCCTAGCAAGGAAAAGTGCTGAAGTCGAAGGTATCCAGTCAAAAGGCACATCGCAAAAATCAGAGTACCACACATCTTCACCATTGTGCGTACAAAGAAGAAGAGTTTGTTCAGAACTGGCGATCTTAGTTCATTCAGAGATTTTTCCAAACAGTTACCATTTCTTGTTCTGTGGTTCTTATTCAAATCTATTGAGTCACCATGATATGATTTATAGAGCTCTATTCTAAAGTAGTATACAAGAGTTTTTGATCTTAAAATATCTCTCATTCACCCTACCTTTTCATTCTCCTAGTTTCAGACATTATAATTATGTCAAGCCATAAATTAATCAGTAAATAATGAATTATATTTTGAAAAAGAAATATAAATATGTGCACTTAAAAAAAATTGTTAAAGATTTGCAGATTATGTCTCAAAATTTGAAAAGAACACATAAACCTGAGTGTTTGAAAATGTATGTGAGCAAAAATATGGTGTGAAGACATCTTGAGTGACTGATTTCTCATAAACTAAATAATAATGAAATAAAACATCAAAATGACCTCTGCATTTGATATTTCAGTTTATGGATGTCTAAGTTTATTAATATTCCAAAAATTTATTGTTTACAGTATTTAATCAAGAGGCCACTTGTTTCACTGAAAAAGGTAAGTTAATATTTGAGTTATCTTTCTTTTGGTCTTCTGTATAGGTTTGATCACTTGAAATCTAAGGTCAGAAGTCACCATGCTTCAAAGGAAAACAAAACTGAGATTCTTGAATTGTCAGTGGAATACTGTGTCATTATTTGAATAAGGCACATCTAAGGAAATAACTGAGAATAACAAATCATGATCTGTGAATAAAGCTGTAATTCTGTTAATCAGTTGCTGACATCACTGACAAGAATATATGATTTTATCTTATTAATAATTATATAAGACACAAGTTTTTATATCCATGCCCCTGCACAGCTTCCTGTGACTGAGATTCGAATCCCATCATCACCACCGAGTATAAGAATGTGGAGGTGTACCATGTGATTGCATTGGGTCCACAGATAAAAACAGTGGTTTGGGCTCTCCTCCACCCCACCCCCTGCTCCACCCCACCCCCATTTTGATTTTCTGGATACATTAATTAGGTCAACACAGATTCACCTTAACTGAACACATTTACACTACACAACTAAAACACTTTACCTGAGCATGTCCACAAAACTAAACCACTTTACCTGAGAACATTTAAACTACACAGCTAAAACACTTTACCTGAGAACATTTAAACTACACAGCTAAAACACTTTACCTGAGAACATTTAAACTACACAGCTAAAACACTTTACCTGAGAACATTTAAACTACACAGCTAAAACACTTTACCTGAGAACATTTAAACTACACAACTAAAACACTTTATCTGAGAACATTTAAACTACACAGCTAAAACACTTTACCTGAGAACATTTAAACTACACAGCTAAAACACTTTACCTGAGAACATTTAAACTACACAACTAAAACACTTTACCTGAGAACATTTACACTACACAACTAAAACACTTTACCTGAGCATGTCCACAGAACTAAACCACTTTACCTGAGAACATTTAAACTACACAGCTAAAACACTTTACCTGAGAACATTTAAACTACACAGCTAAAACACTTTACCTGAGAACATTTAAACTACACAGCTAAAACACTTTATCTGAGAACATTTAAACTACACAGCTAAAACACTTTACCTGAGAACATTTAAACTACACAGCTAAAACACTTTACCTGAGAACATTTAAACTACACAGCTAAAACACTTTACCTGAGAACATTTACACACCAGAACTAAGATACAACATTTCCAACCACAGACAGAAATAATGTTTTTGGGACTTGGAGAACTGGTGACTTGGAGAACTGGTGACTTGGAGAACTGGTGACTTGTAGAACTGGTGACTTGTAGAAATGGTGACTTTATCCAGAAACTAGAGGTGGCATGCCTCACCTCCAATGACTGGACCTCAGATGTGTATCAATATTTTTTACCTGCTGTTCTTGCACAATCACGTGGTACACCTCAACATACAGGGCAACAACTGGAACCTGGAATGAACATCTGTTGTATCATTAACAATTTCCTGTCCTGTGCCAGTTAGCTTAATTTTTAAAATTAAATTTATTTATTTTACTTATTATATGCAGGTAAAGTTATTTATTATAATTGTATTAATATATATTGATTATATAATTATCCTGTCATGAATTAAATTATAGTTCTTGGTTCATGTACTATAGTTCTTGGCTCATGTATTAAATTATAGTTATCAGTTCATATGTTAAATTATAGCTATTAGCTTTTATATGAAATTATCTTCATAAAGTTTACATAGTAATTAAAATAGAAAGAAGGTTTTAAAAGTCAAAGCTTCATAAAAGAAAAGGAAACAGAACTGAAATACAAAATGGTTAACAAATTGAACTCTTCTGTAGTTACTCATTAAAAAAAAAAAGTGGACAGGAAAGTTTTACTGACGGAACAGGAGAGACCTGCGGTTTGATTTTGCTCTGGGGCCTGTTAGGTCTTCCCCATGCTCCATACCAAAGAAGTCTTCCCATATAGGTCATGCCACACAAGCTTTTCCCATGGTCCATGCTGAGGATGTCTTTCCTTTGGTCCATGTCAAAGAAGTTTTCCTGTAGGTCCTGCCAAATTAGTTTTCCCCAAATTCCATGCCAAGGAAGTATTCCTCATGCCTTTGAAGTGGTTGGTTCTGTTTACAAAGAAAAAAAACTGCACACACTATATTTACTCAATAATGTGGTGCTGCAATCAGCAGAAATAAAACACAAGAGCTAGTTCACTGGATTGTTGTAAAAAAAAACCCTCTATATTCATCCTTTGATGCACATTCTTATAAGAGGCTTGTTTGTATCACACTTTGAAAGCACTGATCTCAGTTCTAGTACATTTGTTGATGCGTGTGGTTTTGCATTTTAGAAAAAACTGCTGCGTGAACCATGAAAATGAGAAAATAGAAAGCAGTTTGTTTCTTTCAAACAAGATGGCAGTGTGTTCTATATGGATAAGCCTCCACTGATTGTACTCACTTTGACTGTAGATTCTTCAATGAATTAAATCAGATTATTTGTATTATGGTACATGTACTGGGTACATGGGACCCAACTAGAAGATCTTGATTTTGCTGATGACATAACTCTTATCAGTAATAATGTGAATTCCATGCAAGAAAAAACAGATAGCCTATCTTCACTGGCTAGCAAAATAGGACTTGAAATTAACAAGGACAAAACAAAAATAATGAAAATTCCCATCAATCAAAATGGAAAAATACACATAGAAGGGACAGATATTGAAGAAGTCAATCAATTTGCATACCTTGGCAGCTACATAGACCAGGATGGTGACACTAGAAAGGAAGTTAGGATCAGAATTGCAAAAGCAGCATCAATCTTCAAGAATCTTGAGAACATATGGAATTCAAAAGTTATAAGCACAAAAACCAAGTTAAGACTATTCAATTCAAATGTAATATCCACCCTCATTTATGCATGCGAAAGCTGGAAAACAACTAAAGAAATAGAAAAGAAATTAGACTCTTTTGAAAACAAATGCCTAAGGAAAATACTCGGCATCAAGTGGAATGAATTCAAGAACAATGCAGAGATAAGACAGATGACTGAACAACAACCAGTCTCACGGGTGATCAGGAAAAGGAGATGGACATATGTTGGCCACTTGATGAGAAGAAATGAGCAGAGAATCCCAAAACAAGCTATCAAGTGGAACACAACAGGCCGAAGAAAAAGGGGCAGACCGCGTGAAACTCTGAAGAGAACATTATTAAGAGAGGCCAAGTTAACAGGCATAAAATCCTTTGATGAGGTTGAAAGACTCGCCGAAGACAGGAAAAATTGGCGAACTACTTTGCGAGCCCTATGTGACGTCTAACGGCACGGGAAGGATATAAGATATAAGATATAAGACTTGTATTATGTGTTCAGATTGTTAGCGCTCGGCAGAAACAGACATCTTTTATGTCAGTTTTTTTTCATAAATGTCTGACATTTGCATTTCAGCTGCAGATCTAATTCTTGTAGTCATAATAATTTATTAATAAGTTAAATGTCCATCTCAGAATTGTTTCACTTTTCTTTTCTCCATTTAATTTGGTAAAGCAAGAAGCAAAATATCAGCCATGCTTCCACTCTGACCTACTTTCTTCTGTTTTCTTTTTTTCAGTGATGACAATCATAAGTCATGGCAGCTCATTCTTCTGGCATGGAGGAAAAATGTGGAACTGAATATAGAAGTGAACAGTTACCTTCAATTTCTGATGAAAATGTTTTTGTTGTCTTGTACATACAGATGTACTTTAGGTCTCAGGACTGAACATTCAAGGACAAACTTAGTTTTAGAGAATTGCAGGTCAAGATCTGAGTTGTCAGACTGGTACAGTTTATGTGAGTTGATGGCACCATAGATTTATTCCCACAATCACACAAAAAACATAGCGATTAAAAAAAATGCATATCTTACCCAGAAACCAAAGTATGGTTACAATGACAAGCTGAAGCATATCAAAACAAAACTGTAATGTGCATGAATATCTGATTTCATAAAAAAATATGTGTACCACTGAAAAGAAACAAACTTGCGCTGTTACAACTATACATTCTCAGAGCAATGATTAGAATTCTAAAAGTAAAATCTGCAAATGAAGAGATGTGGAATCAAAGAATAAAAGGGATGGAGACTGCAGTAAAACTGGTTTAAATAATGAAGTTAGATAGAGGTGTATGGTGTAGTTTTACAAAGTGGCAGAGGGAGTGAGTAAAGTGAGAAAAAGTAAATAGGAAGTATGAGAATGTATAAATGAAAAACATACAACATCCGATATTTCGGAGTAAGCCTTTTTCGAAGATTACATGCACAAACGAGACAAAAACAAATAACTAAATGAAGAACTTATCTTAATATGGCCTCCTCCAGAAGTAGGAAACAGAGAAATGCGTGTCCACTAGAAGATGCATAGGGACCACATGGGCCACACAAAAGATAAGCTAATAGAGCCAATCATAAAGAAGAGGTGGAGAGCGAGAGTGAAACAGGTGGTAGAGGGGGGGGAAGGGCAATAGAAACATGATAGCCGCTAGAGGAGAAGTTGTCATGGGGGAGGGGGGGGAAGAGGGGAAGGGGAAGCGGAGAGATAGTGAATGAAGAATATAAACACCTGCAGGGAGAAAATGTGAAACTGGTGAACAGGACAAGACCCTATAAACACCAATATGTTGCCAGAGAAGAAAAGAGGGTGGTGGTAGGGAGGGGTAGCTAAGAGAAAGAGAGTTAAAAAAAGGGGGGGGGGGTGGAAAACTAAAGAAGTTACAGAAGGCTGAAGACATTGTTAATTCCAGCTGGGTGGAGACAGCCAATAAAAATAAGAAAATAAGGTGCTGTTCTAGGACCCTCCGAGATCGTACATCAGCAGAACAAGAGCGGATTGCACTAACAGAAATGTCCTGTTTTCTCCTGTGGTTACTAAGGCAAAAATGTTTAGCCACAGGTATTCAGGCCCTCTTAGAAATATCATTAAGATGTTGGCGAAAACAGTCTCCTAAGCATAAACTGGTCTCCCCATGTACTTCATACCACAACATTTGCACATAATAGCATAAATAACATTGTGTGAAGTGCAGGTGAAACCCTCCTGAACTGATAATGTGGACTTAGGGAAGGAGATCTAGCTAGCCTCAACAACAGATGGATAAGTATTGCATCTACGGCGTCTGCAACGTCTGGTACCATAAAAAATGTCAACTTCGAACTAGAAGGTCTCTGAGGTTCTTGTCCCATCTGTAGGCCACCAATGGGGGTGCCCCAAAAAGTTCACATGTATCAGGCTTGGTCTGGAGGAGATGGATATGGTGAAATAGTATGCTTTTAACTGCCGATCTAAGAGGGTGGTGCATGAGTACCAGTTTTGTCCTATTCACCAGTTTCACATTTTCTCCCTGCAGGCGTTTATGTTCTTCATTCATTATCTCTCCGCTTCCCCCCCCCCCCCCCCCAACACCTTCTCCTCTAGCGGCTATCATGTTTCTATTCCCTTCCCCCTTCTACCACCTGTTTCACTCTCTCTCTCTCCACCTCTTCTTTATGATTGGCTCTATTAGCTTATCTTTTGTGTGGCCCACGTGGTCCCTATGCATCTTCTAGTGGACACGCATTTCTCTGTTTCCTACTTCTGGAGGAGGCCATAGGCCATATTAAGATAAGTTCTTCATTTAGTTATTTGTTTTTGTCTCGTTTGTGCATGTAATCCTTGAAAAAGGCTCATGCCGAAATATTGGATGTTGTATGTTTTTCATTTATACATTCTCATACTTTCTATTCGTTTTTTCTCACTTTACTCACTCCCTCTGCCACTTTGTAAAACTACATAATACACTACACCTCTATCTACCTTGGAATCAAAGAAAGCCATGAGAGACCAAATGAAATGTGTGAGAGAGATGGGAACAATTAAAGAGAAAAGAATGATGGCCTAATTAAAAATTGTCTTAATAATCTGAAAAAAAAACTGGCAGCAAGTACTGAAAAAAAGAAAGAGAGGCTGTTAATAACATGAACCAACTCAGTGTTGCTGCAGAAACTATAAATGATTGGATGCATATTTTTTATCTTTTTTGAGATACATGAGAACATTTGGAACACTTTTTTAGGTGAAGAAGTGTACAAGAAAAATAAAAAAAGAAGATGATAGATAGCAGATAAAACAAGGAGATAAAATAAAAGTGCATTTGCCCTAAGTGTACTGGAAAATAAGAGGTAGAAAACTGGAACTGTGAAAGTAAGAAGAAGAAAAGTGGAATCTCACTTGCGCAAACCTTAGATGCTATGATGATGATGATGAGTCCTAAAGTATTTCTTGCTTTGTTCTCACATGCAAATAATGCCAATCTGTTATATCTTACATAAAATAATTTAAATATTGTCCTGAACACTTTCTGTGTATCACATATTCTTGTGTTGAAGAAATACCTTGTGACTGCAAGAAACAAGAAGGCAGTGGTTTGTGGTACATGAAATGTTGTTTTACTGTAGTACAACTATTTCCTCACTTATTCATGTGCTATTGCTCTTTGTTTATGTATTTTTATCTACATTTTTATTTACAATATCTCATGATATAATTACATATAAAAAGCCGCTTTACAGTCTTAATAACATATGTATTTGTATGTATCACAAACACTTGGCATTTTTCACACATTTTGCTAAAAACTGGCAAAGGAACAGAGTCAGGGAACAGAGTCAGAGAACAGAGTCAAGGAACATAGTCAGAGAACATACAGAAAATAATCTGTTGTCAGAAGCAGCATCTTTAGAGTTACTGATTATTTAAATATGTTTTGTCAGAAGTGTGAGTTTTTAGATGATCTATTAACAGTTTATTCTGATTTCTTTTGTTAGAATTGATGATTTTTTTATGATCTGTTAACAGTTTATTCTGATATCTTTTGTCAGAAGTGATGACTTTTTTAGATGATCTGTTAACAGTTTATTCTGATACCTTTTGTCAACAATGTTGACACTTTAGTTGATATGTTAATATTTTTTTAGATATATTTTATCAACAGTGCTGACACTTTGTGACAAATTTGTTATCAATCTTACCATGAGTAATGCCCTTGTATGTAGTGAAATGTTCTTTTTTAAAATCAAATGGAAAAAAGCAATAAACTGACAACATATTTATAATAATAATATAGAATAAGGCACATCTAAGGAAATAACTGAGAATAACAAATCATGAGCTGTGAATAAAACTGTAATTCTGTTAATCAGTTGCTAATGTCACAGACAAGAATACATGAAATATATAATTTTACACATTAATTATATTATATTATTAACTTGTATTTGTTAAATGAAAAAAAAAAACAACTTGTTTCTGGTTCATGTATTATATTTTTGCTCACTATCTCTGTACAGTTGTGTTGGAAATCATTAAGTGCAAAATCTCTGTTTACATTCACTTATTTAAAACTGACATTTTCATCTGTGATCTTCTGCCTGCATGGAAATGTGAGTATCTTTCAAATCATTGTATTTAACTTGGCAGTTCTTCATCTCTTTTTTTTTTTAGTTTTTTTTTTTTTTTTAGTTGAACTCATACTTGATCATTTTTAATTTTCCAACTTAAGTATATGTTTATGAATATAAAACTTTTTCATATAGTCAGATAAAGTTTATTGTATATCATTCTCAGGGTAATTTTTATTATTTTTGTATGCAATTTTAGAATCAACATTTACATATTGGCGAAGCTGAGATTACGGTTCTTCATCATCTTTTTTTTTTATTCCTGTTATAAACAAAATTGCTCAAAATGTCTTCTTATCACATGTCTTTTCTTTATGCTATCACACATCTTTTCTTTATCTTATCACACATCTTTTCTTTATCTTATCACATGTCTTTTCTTTACCTTATCACACATCTTTTCTTTATCTTATCACATGTCTTTTCTTTATGCTATCAGACATCTTTTCTTTATCCTATCACACATCTTTTCTTTATCCTATCACACATCTTTTCTTTATCTTATCACACATCTTTTCTTTATCCTATCACACATCTTTTCTTTGCATTGTTGGTAAGGAACAGAAACTCTTATGCTGAGGACTTTAAAACTTATGTTGATGTTGATGCCTGTAAAACTCTTATCTTACATCTTACATCCTTCCCATGCCATTAAACGTCATATAGGGCTCGCATAGTTGCTTGCCAAGTTATCCTGTTCTCAGTGAGTCTTTCAACTTCATCAAAGGATGTTATGCCCACTAAACTGGCACAAACTTAACAATGTCCTCTTTAGAGTTTCACGTGGTCGACCTGTTTTTCTTCGGCCTGTTGTGCTCTACTTGATAACTTGTTGTATTCTCTGATTGTTTCTTCTCATCACATGGCCTACATATGTCCATCTTTTTTTTCTGATTGCCCATGAGACAGGTTGTTGTTTGCTCATCTGTCTTATCTCTGCGTTGTTCTTGAATTCGTCCCACTTTATACCAAGTATTTTCCTGAGGCATTTGTTTTTAAAAGAGTCTAATTTCTTACCTATTTCTTTAGTTGATTTCCAGCTTTCGCATGCATAAATGAAGGTTGATATCACATTTGCATTGAGTAATCTTAACTTTGTTTTTGTGCTTATAACTTTTGAATTCCATATGTTCTCAAGATTTTTGATGGACAAGGACAAAAAAATGTTTTTTCTTTTTTTTTTTCCTTCAAGATTTCTGAAGGAAAAAACTCTTATGCTGAGGACTTCAAAACTCTCATGTTGATGCCTGTAAAACTCTTATGTTGATGCCTGTAAAACTCTTATGTTGATGCCTGTAAAACTCTCATGTTGATGCCTGTAAAACTCTTATGTTGATGCCTGTAAAACTCTTATGTTGATGCCTGTAAAACTCTTATGTTGATGCCTGTAAAACTCTCATGTTGATGCCTGTAAAACTCTTATGTTGATGCCTGTAAAACTCTTATGTTGATGCCTGTAAAACTCTTATGTTGATGCCTGTAAAACTCTTATGTTGATGCCTGTAAAACTCTTATGTTGATGCTTGTAAAACTCTTATGTTGATGCCTGTAAAACTCTTATGTTGATGCCTGTAAAACTCTTATGTTGATGCCTGTAAAACTCTTAAGCTAAGGACTTTAAAACTCTCTTGTTGAAGCCTGTAAAACTCTCATGTTGATGTCTGTAAAACTCTCATGTTGATGCCTGTAAAACTCTCATGTTGATGCCTATAAAACTCTCATGTTGATGCCTGTAAAACTCTTATGCTAAGGACTTTAAAACTCTTATGTTGAAGCCTGTAAAACTCTCATGTTGATGCCTGTAAAACTCTCATGTTGATGCCTGTAAAACTCTTATGCTAAGGACTTTAAAACTCTCATGTTGATGCCTGTAAAACCCTTATGCTAAGGACTTCAAAACTCTCTTTGCTGAGAACTTGAAAATTCAAGCAGTATAAAACAAAAAGTATGAACCTCTGCTTCCCTTCAGATAATTTATATCTACAGACTTCTCTGATTATCTTTTACTGATGGTAACCTTCAGTCTATTTTTTAGATATCCTGCCTACAACATGACTGTGGAAGTAGTGCCATGTTTAGGGTATTTACTTGTATATAACTGACTGGGTTCACATTTTACTCCTGAAGCAGTACAATCAATTCAACTGAAAGTTGAACACTTGACACATTTGTTAGGAACCAAAGCGAGGCTGTGGCCAAGTGCATTGTCATTTAAAAATAGTAAATGTCATTCCATTAAGAGAGTAAAATATAATATGACTTTGTGTTATCATAACGTCTTTCTGTTGTTATGTTATTACTGAAGGTCTAGAATTAATTCACACATGTATAGTATTTTCAGATCTGATTTTTATTAAACATATGAAGTGCTTTCAGCATTCTGCATCAGTTCGTTGTTGATTCAGTAGTTCTAAGGAACATTTTTTTAATGTCCAGTTTTATGTATGCAGAATGTTTACCGAAATTAGGAACAGAATAGGCCAAGCAAAGACTGCATTTCAGAGAATGAGAAACATATTAGCCAACAAATCCTTATCAATGAATGTTAGAAAACGAGTCCTAAAATGCTATATTGAACCTATCTTGTTATATGGAAGTGAATCATGGACAATAGGCAGGTCTGCACAAAAATCATTGGAAGCAGCAGAAATGTGGTTTATTAGAAGAATGTTGCGAATCCCCTGGACAGCAAAAATAACTAATGAAGAATGAAGAATGTATGAGAAGAGCTGGAGAGACAAAAACTCTTGTCAAAAAGATAAGAGAGAGACAATGTACTTTCATAGGACATGCAATGAGAAGAGGGGGCATTGAAAATATTATAACAACAGGAAAAATAGAAGGAAGAAGATCAAGAGGAAGACCAAGAGAAATGATACTGGACAGTCTGACGGGATGGTGTGAGAGGAGATCACCAACTGAACTGATGGCCTGCATGAAGGATCGTGTACTGTGGAGAAGCATAATAGCCAACACCAGTCGGTACGGCACCTGATGATGATGAGAATGTTTACCATGCTTATATTAAGGATAAAAAAAGTGTGCAATATATGTGCCACGGTATGTTTAGATAATACTTACTCGTATATGTGGTGTGATAAAAACATCACAATCTGTATTCACAGAAGAGGGTGGTATCTTGCCCTCTACAGCCATTTGCATGAAACAGAAATTTGTCAAATGCTGAGTTTGATAAAGTTTTGTTAACACTGACAATTTCTTTTAGCAACAAACGGCTCTGACTTCATTAACGATTGAACTGAATCTGTGTCATCGTTGATGATCTGATTCATGAGCAAGATCATAAAGTTTGACAGATTGTCGCGCTACTGTCTATCCTTAGATTTGACTAATCAGGCACTGATAATAGCAACTGATGAGTTACAACTCACTGTGACGGAAACTTGTGAAAGACTGCTAGGAAAGGTGGAAAGAGAAGTTTGGGTAGAAGAAATAAAGTCTGGGAATGATGGCAAGTAACAGACATTGCTCAAAGCAAACAAGAAATCGCCTGTACAGTTACTGAAAAAAATGTTTGTTATGTTGTGGATTTGTCAAATACTCCAAAGTTACCCCCAACACCCAATAGTGATAGAGCAAATATGTGATAGATTTGTGAAGGAAAGGGGAGGAACGACTGACTGACCAATGACCACCAGCAGAAACTGGCCAAGTCGAGATGGACAGCCAGCAATGCAGCTGTAGCATTATACAAAAAATGAATGCATTCTCTCTCTCTCTCTCTCTCTTTCTCTCTCTCTCTCTCTCTGTGTGTGTTAAAAAAACACACACGCACCCACGCACAAACAAAATTTCACATTTCCTTCTTATCGTATTTGACAAAATAGTGTACATCTTCTTTTGTAAACAGTTCCTCTAGGCCCTTGTCCAACAGTTTGGACTTTCGTTTAGAACTTCACTCGGATGTGACTGCCATGTTTCAATGTACTGTCTCTAACATCTGTACACAAATTTTGACCTTAAACTGAAGGAAAGACGCACGCACTCACACAACACGAATGGAATGCATCAGCATTGAGGTATAACTGACCAATATAACCACGTGGTGGTTTACAAAGATGTATCACTGACTATTACAACCACATGCTGGCCTGCATAGAGGAACAAGTGAAAACAAAACAAAGCAAAACTGGCCCACGCTGGTTTACAAAGATTTACAACCGCATGGCAATTTATATAGGAGATTAACTGTCAGTTACTGCCACTTACTGGTCTGTATAGAAGCATACGTGAAGGATGCTGGTCTGGTCACTCCTCATATTAATCGAAAATATGATGTATTAATATGGATTTGAATGCAGTTTTCATGCCACTTATTTCCACATTTCCACATGTAAATTCTGCAAATGTGTGTGTGTGTGTGTGTGTGTGTGTGTGTGTGTGGTGTGGTGTGGTGTGTGTGTGTGTGTGTGTGTGGTGTGTGTGTGTGTGTGTGTGTGTGTGTGTGTGTGGTGTGTGGTGTGTGTGTGTGTGTGTGTGTGGTGTGTGTGTGTGTGTGTGGTGTGTGTGTGTGTGTGTGGTGGTGGTGTGGTGTGTGTGTGGTGTGTGTGTGTGTGTGTGTGTGTGTGTGTGTGTGTGTGTGTGGTGTGTGTGTGTGTGTGTGTGTGTGGTGTGGTGTGTGTGTGTGTGGTGTGTGTGGTGTGTGGTGTGTGTGTGTGTGGTGTGTGTGTGTGGTGTGTGTGTGGGGGGGGGGGGGGAGAAATATCAGCCATTTCTATATAACCCCAAATGTTCATGATAAAATGACATGTGTTCAGTTAGCTCAGTCACACACATAATCATCAGTCAGTGTTATTAGTGTAAGATGATTTATCTCAGCGTGGTATCTGATCAGACAGAAAAGAGGAGAGGCTGATCTTGAGCTTGGTCTCAGAGATAGCGTCAATGAAGTCAGGACATTTCTGTTCCATCGCTCAAGCCAGCAGCCAGAAAAAGATGTGCGTGCTAACCATCCATGTCGCACGATGTTTGTGGGTTTGTCGCTGTCACCAGCTGTAAAGACTCCACGTGCAGGCCGCAATCTCTGGACACTTTCGAAATCCAGGTCATTACTGAAACTTCACAAAACTCCAGTACCAAGAATGCCACACTCACTATCTCCGCATAGTAAGCTGATCCCAACCGCTATCTGCAGTGTTAGAAACCAGAAAAGAGAAAGGAAGTTGCCTATGTCATCAGTTCTCAACTTGGAATCCACGAAAATGTCCTGTGATGTCAGCGTAACATGTATAGATTATGTGAAATGTTAGAAATGTGTGAAGGTTTTTAACTGCTGGGGGGGGGGGGGGGGGGGGAGAGAATAACATCTGAAAAAAAAGTTTTGGAACCCTTGACATAAGTAAACACTTTTATTAATGCATGGATCAAGTGGTGGCACAGCGGCGACTCATGAGCCACATGTAGTTCTGTAGGGCTGGCAGTTCTGTTGGTTTACCTCCTTTTTACATCATAGCCATAATTGTTTAAAATATTGTTTATGTATTATTTATAATGAGATAATCATTCATTCATTTGCATGTCCCTTGCGGAACTTTGCCTCCCAAACAGCACTCCTGTAGGCTTCTCGGTTGTGAGCAAGATGGCCTGCTGCTGTTGCATCCATTTCCAGATCGTCAACGATGTCTTGCAGCCATCTTCGTCTTGGTCTTCCTCTTTTTCTTTTTCCCATTATGTATCCTTCCAATACGGTCTTCTCTAAATTATCATGACGTTTAATGTGTCCAAAATATTTAAGTTTTCTCTCTTTAATCCTCTTCACTAGCCAGCCTTCTTCAATATTAAGCTCTTGTAGTATATATATATTTGTTCTTTTTTGTGTCCACGATATTTGGAGAACTCTTCTGTAGCATTTACATTCAAAGGCATTTATGTGTTTCTCAGCTGTTTTGTTAAGTGTCCAGGTCTCACAGGCATATGTTGCGATGGGAAAGATGCATGCCCTTAAAAATCTTATTTTTGTGGTTCTGTCTGCTCCTCTCCGCAGATTCTTTAGTTGTTTTACTTTCTGAAGAGCGATAGATGTCCTCCTTTTAATTTCCCTAATTGTATCTCCATTATTAGTTAGTAGTGATCCAAGATATTCAAAACTCTCCACTTCTTCCAGTTTTTCCTCATTGATACTTATTTCAGTTGCCTTGTTTGTTTTGTCAGTTGTCATCAATTTAGTTTTCTTTGCATTAAGATAGAGGTTCTGCTCTTCGCTGTTCTTGCTGACTGACATAATTAGTTTTTCCATTCCTTTTTGTGTTGTGGACAGCAATACTGTAATGAGATAATACCACCGAAAAAAAGCCCCTAAAAATAAATGGATGACAGATAACATCTTGGTGCTGATGGACAAGAGGAGTAAAAATAACCAAGAAAAATATAGCAGGATAAATAAAGAAATAAGACGCAAATGCAGAGAAGCAAAGGAAGTGTGGTTAAATGAACAGACAAATAGAAGGCTGCCATAATAAAGACAGCAAAAACATGCACAAACGAATTAGTGAACTCACAGGCAGGAAAACAAAATATACCACAGGATGCCTGAAATCAAAAGAAGGTAAAATGTTAATGGGAAAAGAAGACATTGTGGACAGGTGGACAGAGTACAACGGTGAGCTATACGGAGGAGAAAGACCAGAATTAACACCAGATACAGAAAGCTGTGATGGACCACCAATACTTGAAGACGAAATCATAGATGCCATCAAACACACGAAGAAATGAAAAGCGACTGGGCCTGATAATATAACAATAGAAGAAATAGAAGTGCTAGAGGAGATAGGAATAAAAATAATAACCAAGTTACTGAATGACATTTACAATAGTGGTTATATGCCCAGTGACCTGCTTAAATCCACGTTTAAAGCACTACCAAAGAAACCAGGTGCAAAAGAATGTAATGACCACCGGACTATCAGCCTCTCATGTCAAATAACGAAGTTACTTCTGAGAATTATTATGAGAACAAGGAAAAGGATAAAAATGGAAATAGCAGATGAACAGTTTGGATTTGTTGAAGGAAAGGGAACACATAATGCCATTTATGCTTTATGAACACTAACAGAAAGAGCTTTAGAAGTACAGAAAGATCTCTACTTATGCTTCATTGATTACACCAAGGCATTTGACAAGGTGAAACATACTGAAATTATTAAAATACTTGATGACATCAATATAGACGGCAAAGACCTGAGGATTGTAAAACATCTTTACTGGCAGCAAGAAGCAGCAATTCGAGTTGAAAATACAACTGAAAAATATCAACCTATAAAATAGGATGTGTACTATCTCCAGACATTTTTTCTCTGTACAGCGAGAATGTTCTAAGAACGATCATCACAGAACCAGGCATAAAAATTAGAGGATACAATATTAACAACCTTCGGTATGCTGACAACGCAGCACTGATAACTGAGAACCAACAAGACCTGCAAAATCTCTTGTCTCTAAAGGAAGTGAACAGAAAGGCCTTACTTTGAACATCAAAAAGACAGAGACAATTGTTGTATCTAAGAAACAGAATCCACCAACATGCAGTATAAAATTAAACGGAACTATTCTAAAACAGGTGCAGAAATTCAAATACCTTGGAGCAGTAATAACTTCAGATGGAAAATGCAGAACGGAAATTAGGAACAGAATAGGCCAAGCAAAGACTGCATTTCAGAGAATGAGAAACATATTATGCAACACATCCTTATCAATGAATGTTAGAAAACGAGTCCTAAAATGCTGTATTGAACCTATCTTGTTATATGGAAATGAATCATGGACAATAGGCAGGTCTGAACAACAATCATTGGAAGCAGTAGAAATGTGGTCTATTAGAAGAATGTTGTGAATCCCCTGGACAGCAAAAATAACTAATGAAGAATGTATGAGAAGAGCTGGAGAGACAAAAAATCTTGTCAAAAAGATAAGAGAGAGAGAGACAATGTACTTTCATAGGACATGCAATGAGAAGAGGGAGCATTGAAAATATTATAACAACAGGAAAAATAGAAGGAAGAAGATCAAGAGGAAGACCAAGAGAAATGATACTGGACAATCTGACGGGATGGTGTGAGAGGAGATCACCAACTGAACTGTGTACTGTGAAGAAACATAATAGCCAACACCAGTCGGCACGGCACATGATGATGATGATGATGATGATTTATAATTATTTAGTTGGTACAAAGTGCAAGTATACTGGAGTAAAATGTAAGTATAATGTTCATATAGTGAGTAAATGTATTTAATAATTTAAATGCTAATTTTGATGCTACGTTTGAGTGATGGATCAGAGAAATTTCAGATCAGCTTCTTCTTTCTTTCATGGCTCTTCTTTATTTCATGGCTCTTCTTTGTTTCTTAGCTCTTCTTTGTTTCATGGGTCTTCTTTGTTTCATGGGTCTTCTTTGTTTTATGGCTCTTCTTTGTTTCATTCTTCTTTGTTTCATGGTTCTTCTTTGTTTCATGGTTCTTTGTTTCATGGTTTTTCTTTGTTTCATGGTTCTCCTTTGTTTCATGTTTCTATCTTCAGACATTGATGTTTATCGTCCGGATAAATTGTTCAGTCTTCTGGAAGTCAGGCCTTGCACCCCAAAATCTGTCTTCCGGGTAGCTTGCCTTGGCCAGAGCTGGGTTCAGGTTGTTGGTAGCTGACTTTGGCCAGAGCTAGGTTCAGGTTTGTTGGTAGCTGGCCTTGGCCAGAGCTAGGTTCAGGTTGTTGGTAGCTGGCCTTGGCCAGAGCTAGGTTCAGGTTGTTGGTAGCTGGCCTTGGCCAGAGCTAGGTTCGGGTTTGTTGGTAGCTGGCCTTGGACAGAGCTGGGTTCGGGTTTGTTGGTAGCTGGCCTTGGCTAGAGCTAGGTTCAGGTTGTTGGTAGCTGGCCTTGGCCAGAACTAGGTTCAGGTTATTGGTAGCTGGCCTTGGTCAGAGCTGGGTTCGGGTTTGTTGGTAGCTGGCCTTGGACAGAGCTAGGTTCAGGTTTGTTGATAGCTGGCCTTGGCCAGAGCTAGATTCAGGTTTGTTGGTAGTGGGAGCAGAGGTGCAGGGTGCTCTAAAGTGTGGACACCTGTTTCACGGGTGCATTCAGGTGTGTGTGACAGGCTCACACGATACATGTATGGCCTCAGTCGGCATTGACCAACTGCACAGCATGTCAGCTTCGCCTGCAGACAGTGAGTAGGACTTCTTGTTGTAAATTTACAAATATTTATTAGAACACACAACGTTTACTTCATGTAAAACTACTTATTTCAAAACTTGTCTACAAATTCTAACTTCGTTCTAGTTTTTTTGTTTTTTTTTGTTTTTTGTTTTAAGACATGTTGTCTGTTGACAATAAACTACTGTAATACTTTAATTACCTTGAATTTTCCTTGTGAAATTCGCTTTACGTTCATTTTGCTCTACGTCCATTTCGCTTTACGACATAGCTGAATAGAGCCCGGCCGGGAAGAAAGGATACCTATGTGCGTATGTGCAAGTGTGTCTGCGCACGCGTGCGTGCGTGTGTGCGTGTGCGTGTGTGTGTGTGTGTGTGTGTGTGTGTGTGTTGTGTGTGTGTGTGTGTGTGTGTGTGTGTGTGTGTGTGTGTGTGTGTGTGGTGTGTGTGTGTGTGTGTGTGTGTGTGTGTGTGGTGTGTGGTGTGTGTGGTGTGTGTGTGTGTGTGTGTGTGTGTGTGTGTGTGTGTGTGTGTTGTGTGTGTGTGTGTGTGGTGTGTGTGTGTGTGTGTGTGTGTGTGTGTGTGTGTGTGTGTGTGTGTGTGTGTGTGTGTGTGTGTGTGTGTGATTAAAAAACATATTTCAGATTAACAGTTTAAAAACTAAGAACATGTATTTCTAAATATTTATTCTGAATTTTTAACAAATTAAAATGTAATAAACTCTAGAAATAAAAACCTGTGTGATATTTGTTAGTGTCTTGTGACTCACAGACATCTCAAGCCTAATATCTTGTGACTCACAGACATCTTAAGCTTAATATCTTGTGGCTCTCAGGCATCTCAAGCCTAATATCTTGTGACTCACAGACATCTTAAGCTTAATATCTTGTGGCTCTCAGGCATCTCAAGCCTAATATCTTGTGACTCACAGACATCTCAAGCCTAATATCTTGTGCCTCTCAGACATCTTAAGCTTAATATCTTGTGGCTCTCAGGCATCTCAAGCCTAATATCTTGTGGCTCTCAGGCATCTCAAGCCTAATATCTTGTGGCTCTCAGGCATCTCAAGCCTAATATCTTGTGGCTCTCAGGCATCTCAAGCCTAATATCTTGTGGCTCTCAGGCATCTCAAGCCTAATATCTTGTGCCTCTCAGGCATCTCAAGCCTAATATCTTGTGGCTGTCAGACATATCAAGCTTAATATCTTGTGGCTCTCCGACATATCAAGCTTAATATCTTGTGGCTCTCACACATATCAAGCTTATTATCTTCTGACTCTCAGACATATCAAGCTTAATATCTTCTGGCTCTCAGATATATCAAGCTTAATATCTTCTGGCTGTTAGACATCTCATGCTTAATATCTTCTGGCTCTCCGACATATCAAGCTTAATATCTTGTGGCTCTCCGACATATCAAGCTTAATATCTTGTGGCTCTCACACATATCAAGCTTATTATCTTCTGGCTCTAAGATATATCAAGCTTAATATCTTCTGGCTGTTAGACATCTCATGCTTAATATCTTCTGGCTCTCCGACATATCAAGCTTAATATCTTCTGGCTCTCACACATATCAAGCTTAATATCTTCTGACTCTCAGACATATCAAGCTTAATATCTTCTGACTCTCACACATATCAAGCTTAATATCTTCTGGCGCTCAGACATATCAAGCTTAATATCTTCTTGCTCTCAGACATATCAAACTTATTGCTTGTGACTCTAAAGCTAACCAAGTTTGTCCACCTCCGACACAGAATTTGATTACAGAGCATAGCTCACAAGAACTATTTCAGTCTTTCATCATCATCATCATCAGGTGCCGTGCCGACTGGCGTTGGCTATTATGCTTCTCCAGAGTACACGATCCTTCATGCAGGCCATCAGTTCAGTTGGTGATCTCCTCTCACACCATCCCGTCAGACTGTCCAGTATCATTTCTCTTGGTCTTCCTCTTGATCTTCTTCCTTCTATTTTTCCTGTTGTTATAATATTTTCAATGCCCCCTCTTCTCATTGCATGTCCTATGAAAGTACATTGTCTCTCTCTCTCTTATCTTTTTGACAAGATTTTTTGTCTCTCCAGCTCTTCTCATACATTCTTCATTAGTTATTTTTGCTGTCCAGGGGATTCGCAACATTCTTCTAATAAACCACATTTCTGCTGCTTCCAATGATTTTTGTGCAGACCTGCCTATTGTCCATGATTCACTTCCATATAACAAGATAGGTTCAATATAGCATTTTAGGACTCGTTTTCTAACATTCATTGATAAAGATGTGTTAGCTAATATGTTTCTCATTCTCTGAACTGCAGTCTTTGCTTGACCTATTCTGTTCCTAATTTCTGTTCTGCATTTCCCATCTGAAGTTATTACTGCTCCAAGGTATTTGAATTTCTGCACCTGCTTTAGAATGGTTCCGTTTAATTTAATACTGCATGCTGGTGGATTCTGTTTCTTAGATATAACCATAGTCTCTGTCTTTTTGATGTTCAAAGTAAGGCCTTTCTGTTCACTTTCTTTGGCGACTTTATCCAAGAGATTTTGCAGGTCTTGTTGGTTCTCAGCTATCAGTACTGTGTCGTCAGAATACCGAAGGTTGTTAACATTGTATCCTCCAATTTTTATGCCTGGTTCTGTGATGATTGTTCTTAGAATATTCTCGCTGTACAGAGAAAAAATGTCTGGAGATAGTACACATCCTTGTCGCACCCCTTGTTTTATAGGTTGGTATTTTCCAATTCTATTTTCAACTCGAATTGCTGCTTCTTGCTGCCAGTATAGATGTTTTACAATCCTCAAGTCTTTGCCGTCTATATTGATGTCTTCAAGCATTTTAATAATTTCACTATGTTTCACCTTGTCAAATGCCTTGGTGTAATCAATGAAGCAGTCTTTGGAAATTAAATTTTTCTGTCTGCAAACAATGAAAGCAAGCTCGGTATGGACTTCATTATAGTCGCAAGCAGTGTTTGCCCGCTGTGTGGCCTAGTTTCTTGTAGTGATTTCTGCACATAAAATGTGTAGTAACAGCCGTTTTGCCATCACGTGATCCAAGTATAATAAAAATGTAACCTAAATGAGTAATTCGTTGTTATTATGCTGTTTTGTAAATGAGAGCAGAAATACTTTATCTTATTGAAGGAACGGGCAGAAATACTTTATCTTATTGAAGGAACGGGCAGAAATACTTTATCTTATTGAAGGAACGGGCAGAAATACTTTATCTTATTGAACGAACTGGCAGAAACACTTTATCTTATTGAAGGAACGGACAGAAATACTTTTCAACTGCAGCAGGTCAATATGACCTTTTCTAGAACTTCTGTGTGCTAATGATCAAGATATGAAGAAAAGTTCTACCTGTAATGAAGAACAATGTAATATTTCAGCTTTCGCATTTTTCAGACAGAACGATTAGCAACAGAAAGCAAAGAGAGGAGCTAATAATAAAGTAAAGACTTTTTAAAAGTCGAAATGTAAATTAACTACATATGAATAAAACCTCTCTCTCTCTCTCTCTCTCTCTCTCTCTATCTCTCCTATATCTTTCTCCCTCTGTGTGTGTGTGTGTGTGTGTAGACAATAATACCAAAGTCATGAGAATGTTCCATAGAAAAAGTGGCGAGCCTTGTCTATAACATGACCGCGTGAGTTATCAGTATGACTGTACCTTGTCTATAACATGACGGAGTGAGTTATCAAAATGTATAAACTAGGAAAAAAGTAGGAACAGCTTTATTATTTAACTATTACAAAGTAGTCGTTAAGTAATAAAGCTGTTCCTACTTTTTTCCTAGTTTATACATTTTGGTATCATAGCTTTACTGCAGTGGCTCCGTGTATAGTTATATAAAAAAAGGGTAAAGGTAATCCTGCCATGTCTTAGAGGCACATAGGGATATGGTGTTAGTGGCCATATTTTCCTTGACCTGACAGCACACTAGAGGGTGATATGGTCAGTATCACGCCTGGCCGCCTTTCCTTCCCCAACTCCAGAATAATTCGGGTACCCATTTCTACAGCTGGGTGACTGGGGTGCCTGCGGCCGGATTCGAACCCCCGACCTTCGCCAGGAGAGACTAGTGCACTAACCACTTCGCCACTCAGACACCCAATAATTGTACACTAATCATGGCATGAGTTATCAGCATGAGTGTATGGGTGGAGGACGGACATATCAAGGTCCACAGGCTGGGGCAGGGTGTGGCAGTGTCTGCTCTCTTGATCGTAGCCAGCACGTCCACGTTTCTTGCAGTATTTCTTATTTTCTAAGAGTTCTCTCTCTCTCTCTCTCTCTCTCTCTCTCTCTTAGTAATAAAATAATTCTTTGAGAAGTTTTTTTCTGAACAATAACATACTTGAAAAATACAGAATCCTCAAGTCTGATGACAACGAGAAAACACAATTCTCAAGTCTTATGACAACAAGAAACATAATTCTCAAGTCTCATCATGACAACAAGAAACATAATTCTCAAGTCTCATGACAACGAGAAACATAACCCTCAAGTCTCATGACAACAAGAAACATAATTCTCAAGTCTCATCATGACAACAAGAAACATAATTCTCAAGTCTCATGATAACAAGAAACATAATTCTCAAGTCTCATGACAACAAGAAACAGAGCCCTCAAGTCTCATGACAACAAAAAACATAATTCTCAAGTCTCATGACAACAAGAAACATAATTATCAAGTCTCATGACAACAAGAAACATAATTCTCAAGTCTCATGACAACAAGAAACATAATTCTCAAGTCTCATGACAACATGAAACATAATTCTCAAGTCTCATGACAACAAGAAACATAATTCTCAAGTCTCATGACAACAAGAAACATAATTCTCAAGTCTCATCATGACAACAAGAAACATAATTCTCAAGTCTCATACCAATAAGAAACAGAGCCCTCAAGTCTCATGACAACAAGAAACATAATTATCAAGTCTCATAACAAAAAAGAAACAGTGCCCTCAAGTCTCATGACAACAAGAAACATAATTCTCAAGTCTCATGACAACAAGAAACATAGTTGTCAAGTCTCATGACAACGAGAAACATAATTCTCAAGTCTTATGACAACAAGAAACAGAACCCTCAAGTCTCATGGCAACAAGAAACATAATTCTCAAGTCTCATGACAACAAGAAACATAATTCTCAAGTCTTCTGACAACAAGAAACATAATTCTCAAGTCTTATGACAACGAGAAACATAATTCTCAAGTCTCATGACAACAAGAAACAAAACCCTCAAGTCTCATGACAACAAGAAACATAATTATCAAGTCTTATGACAACAAGAAACATAATTCTCAAGTCTCATAACAATAAGAAACAGAGCCCTCAAGTCTCATGACAACAAGAAACATAATTCTCAAGTCTCATAACAACAAGAAACATAATTCTCAAGTCTCATAACAAAAAGAAACAGAGCCATCAAGTATCATGACAACAAGAAACATAATTATCAAGTCTCATGACAACAAGAAACATAAATCTCAAGTCTCATGACAACAAGAAACATAATTATCAAGTCTTATGACAACAAGAAACATAATTCTCAAGTCTCATAACAATAAGAAACAGAGCCCTCAAGTCTCATGACAACAAGAAACATAATTCTCAAGTCTCATAACAACAAGAAACATAATTCTCAAGTCTCATAACAAAAAGAAACAGAGCCATCAAGTATCATGACAACAAGAAACATAATTATCAAGTCTCATGACAACAAGAAACATAAATCTCAAGTCTCATGACAACAAGAAACATAATTCTCAAGTCTTCTGACAACAAGAAACATAAATCTCAAGTCTTATGACAACGAGAAACATAATTCTCAAGTCTCATTACAACAAGAAATGTAATTCTCAAGTCTCATGACAACAAGAAACATAATTGTCAAGTCTCATGACAACGAGAAACATAATTCTCAAGTCTTATGACAACAAGAAACATAATTCTCAAGTCTCATGACAACAAGAAACATAATTCTCAAGTCTCATGACAACAAGAAACATAATTCTCAAGTCTTCTGACAACAAGAAACATAATTCTCAAGTCTTATGACAACGAGAAACATAATTCTCAAGTCTCATGACAACAAGAAACAAAACCCTCAAGTCTCATGACAACAAGAAACATAATTATCAAGTCTTATGACAACGAGAAACATAATTATCAAGTCTCATGACAACAAGAAACATAATTCTCAAGTCTCATGACAACAAGAAACATAATTCTCAAGTCTCATGACAACAAGAAACATAATTCTCAAGTCTCATAACAAAAAGAAACAGAGCCATCAAGTATCATGACAACAAGAAACATAATTATCAAGTCTCATGACAACGAGAAACATAAATCTCAAGTCTCATGACAACAAGAAACATAATTCTCAAGTCTTCTGACAACAAGAAACATAATTCTCAAGTCTTATGACAACGAGAAACATAATTCTCAAGTCTCATTACAACAAGAAATGTAATTCTCAAGTCTCATGACAACAAGAAACATAATTATCAAGTCTCATGACAACAAGAAACATAATTCTCAAGTCTCATGACAACAAGAAACATAATTCTCAAGTCTCATAATAATAAGAAACAGAGCCCTCAAGTCTCATGACAACAAGAAACATAATTATCAAGTCTCATGACAACGAGAAACATAAATCTCAAGTCTCATGACAACAAGAAACATAATTCTCAAGTCTCATGACAACAAGAAACATAATTCTCAAGGTTCATGACAACAAGTAACATAACCCTCAAGTCTTATTGCAACAAGAAGCGTACATTCTTAACTCTCTAATGTACTCGCTTTCTACATAATCACGTAAATCACCGAACTCACCGAAAACAAACCAAAAACAAACTTCCCCCAAACAAGTCCCATTTCCCTGGTCTATTACAGGGCGTCTCTCAGTCTCCTAGTGCCATCTCAGTGTGTGTGTGCTCCCTCCTTCTTGGGTCACATGACTAATATCTTCAGACCTGACCTGCTTCTGGTGGCCCCGACGAAAAGACTGTTGCGCTTCTTGAGAATGACTTACGGGATAGGGGTTGGGGTAGTGGAGCCTTGCGAGAAATTTGTTTCTTTTGGTCCACCACAAGACTGGACTGGAGAGATGCTTTACTCTTGGGTCACTGGTTTAAAATAAGGCCCTATTAACCTTATTAATTCTTAGGACACGTTCTATGGCGAGGCAAGATATAATACATTGTGACAAATGGAAAGATAGAAGGCAAAAGAGATCAAGGTGGACAGAGATAGAAAATGCTAGATGGATGAACTAGATGGCACGGACAAAGAACACCAGCACAGTTTATAACCAGCACTCAGAGCAGGGGGTTGTGGGAGAGCATGACAGCCAAAGCCAGTCAGCAGGGCAACAGATAGACAGACTGTTAACCTACCCCTATCAAAATCGAAGTTTGCACTTGCGGAAGAAGAAGAAGTGTGTCATTATTTCATGTTAGTATAAATAGTTTATCTCCAAGCAGATGAAATAAGGGCAATTTGAACTACAGATAAAGCACTTTATCAGCTGAGAAATGGATTCAGTCGATTCCTGGGAGCATGCCATACATACCCCGAAACTAATCCATTCGACTATCATATGGTACGTTTCTTTCTGGGTGTCATGATCCCTCGTGTCTACTGAACAGTTACTAAAGACTAGGCCTACTGGAGGTGCTAGCTGGCTCATTTCGTTAGTACGCTGTTCTCTCGTGGCTAGACGGCTGCTGGTCCTACCGGAGTCCGTGTTCGAATCCCAGGTAATTCTCTTGTGATTTTTCTTTCTCTCACGTCTCACTAAAGTGCTTTGTCTACGATTTTTTCCAGGTCTAATCATACAAAAATGTGTTCTCTTATTTTACCATATGACAGCCTCGTTGTTTCCTATTTATAAAAAAAAATTGGACAGGATTGATTCTTGTATATTTGAAGTCGATATTGTGTTAATATCGCCTTTCCCTTCAGCTGAAGCACACTGCGAACGTGGATGTAGTCAAATAAAGAGTGTAACGCGGAAGTCGATACCGCACAGTTTTATTAATGTTGTGAAAGGCTGGAAAACGAAACCATTCGTAGCTTCGTGTTGTGGATGTGACCTGGAACATTTCGTAGCTTCGTGTTGTGGATGTGACCGGGAGAACAAACGGGTAAGATGAACTTGAGGGAAACTGTGAAAATAAAAAGCTTGTGTGTGTTCTTGTTTACCACTTGTGCTTTCATTTCCAAATTCCTGCATTGTTGTCCATTGCCTAAAGGTATAATATCTGGCACTGTTTACGCAGCTTGGGGTATATTTTCTGTATAGTAAAACGTGTCTGTATTGAAAGTGAAATAGATACACCTTCCTGGTGCAAAATTATCTAGCAGGAAAGGTGAAGTGCGTAAATTTCTGCAGTCGAAGGAATAGAGAAGGAAGATAAAATGCAAATTCACACGAATGTTGTATAAATATGCAAAAAATATAATAAAATAACATAAATAGAGCAAATAGCTGTGACTTGTAAGAGGCTGTGACTTGTAAGAGGGTGGTAAGTTGGTATAATAATATTTCCTACGTTCTGCAGAACAAAAGCAAATGAAGTGCGGAATCTAATTAAATGGATAAGAAAATGACAGCCATTATTCATTGGTCATAGAAGAAGAAGAAGAAGAAGAAGAAAATATCGTAACAACAGAAAAGATAAATGAGGAGATAGGCAGAGGAAGACCAATGGTATGGCGTGATTTTAAAAAAAATCACCAACTATCAAGAATCGAGATATGTGGAGAAGTATGAGGGCCAGCGCATGCCAACACGGCACATGATGATGATGATAGTGATGATGATGATGATAGTGATAGTAATGATGATGGTGGTGGTGGTGATGGTGATGATGATGATTATGAAGATGGTGACGTAGTAGAACATAGGAAAGTATTTTCTCTGTTTACGGTCGCGTGTGTAAATGTTATATTCGGTAACATTTAGATGCAGTTTGTCGCCAAGTGTATACAGTAATCAGCTGTTAGTTACCACCACCACCACCAGGACATGATGATGTGGTCAGCAACTCTAGAAGTAGCAAGGTGCCCAGTTCTACAACTGAGTGACTGGAGCACCTCCGGCCGGACTTGAACCACAGATCTTGCTGTGAGATACGGGTACACTAATCACTACGCCACTCAGACTCTCAGAAGACGTGAGATTTGGGCGCTGTCTTATTTTCTGCTCGTTATCTTATTCTCACAACTTTTCCCTACAACTTATTCTTACAACGTATTCACACAACTTATTCTCGCAACTTATTCTCACAACTTATTCTCATAACTTTTCCCTACAACTTATTCTTACAACGTATTCACACAACTTATTCTCGCAACTTATTCTGACAACTTATTCTCGCTACTTATTCTCACAACTTAAGCAATGTTTTGCACACAGCGTATATCAAGACAAATACAGTGG
The DNA here is from genome assembly GCA_009760885.1 of Achatina immaculata. Classification (NCBI taxonomy): domain Eukaryota; kingdom Metazoa; phylum Mollusca; class Gastropoda; order Stylommatophora; family Achatinidae; genus Lissachatina; species Lissachatina immaculata. The sequence goes on along the minus strand of CM019713.1, from coordinate 22,030,327 downwards.
CCTTATTTATGACTTGGATATCATTCTGTTATGCGCTCGCACATGCAGAAGTGGCTTATTGTAGAAGTGTTATATTTGGACACTGTTAATGGAAGAAAATGCAGTGGATTGTTTTTCTTTTGTTCGGCACATTCACACCATCTGGCGGTTCTCTTGTAGATGGTGCCATATTAGCACTGGCATTAATTATAAAGAGATTACCGAGCTCTGCTTTCCACGTTTTCTGAGAATGTTAGTGCCCTGTTATTGTTATTATTGTCGACTTGTTTAAGCAGGACAATGCGACAGACAATTGATCTCCCCTGGTACTACCGAGAGTTTGGCTGCCAGAGACAGAATTAAGTGTATGTCATTAACAGATGGTTAAGAAAATTCTTTATCGCCATCTGCCACTAATCCAGCTCCACCCCGATACTCGCGACATTCTCTCTGAACTACCCCTATTAGCATACAAACAGGAACTAGATCTTAAGAACATCCTCGTCCATAGCCACATGAAGCGGAACCTTGCATATGTTGGCACTAGAAAATGTAACCGCCCTCGCTTTGTTACCTGCCATGTAGTCTGGGAAGCTAAAACAATCAGCTTTCCCAAAACTATCATCGCTTTCCATAAGGGATTCACATGCGAGTCCCGTAATGTGATATATGTCACTGTATGCAAAAGATTCAGGATCACTTATATTGGTGAAAATGGTCTCAGATTAGGTGACAGCATGCAGAAACATCTGTATGATATTACCCAGCATGCTTCGAAACTAGTCCCTAACTATTTCAATGGCCCCAACCACAGAGGCAAATCTGATTTTCTGGTAACAGCCATCAAACAATGTCATACTGATGACAGAAGTCGCCTAGTGCTTGATAACCCCAGAATTCAGAAATATGGGGCGCTGGAACCACATGATTTGAACTCGCAAGTCAGCAACACCTAACATTCTCCTTTTCCACAATCATATTTCCTCTGCACTAAGCTCCACTCCGTTCTCACTTGCAACACATAGTTCAGATCCTCCTCACGACATCAGATTACAACCCTTCTACCCCCCCCCCCACTCCCCCCTTTTACCACTCACATATCACACAACACGTCTCCATTTAAACATTCTCTACACTCCACCATTCGCATTTCTGGTCACAGCCTCTTACAAGCCACAGCTAAGAGCTCCATTCATTTTATTTTATTCCGTTTTTTTTTCCCATTCCTATTTCTGTTTACATAGCATTCATATGAATTTGCATTTTATCTTCTTTCTCTATTTCTCCGTCCTGTGTGTTCTTGTGTGATTAAGGTGCAAATCGAAACGTCACACAGGTGTGCTAGTTAATTAATAAAGTTGTTCCTAGTTTTGACCTAGTTTATGCATAAAGTTTACGTCAGTGCTGGTGTTCCAACTTACGTTACATTAGGTAAAAGGTCAAATCCCCGTTTCCATGCATAAAGGCTTATTGGAGATACGGTGTTAGGCCCATATTTCCATGACCTTCAGCACATGAAAGTCTGATGAGGTCAGTATCATACCTGGCCGCGTTTACCTTCCCACATTTCTCTGGTACCCAGTTTTAGAGGCTGGGTGGACACCGGGGGCTTTTTGGTGTGAAGGTTTCAGAAAAGTCCTCACTGTTTGAACTTGAGCTCGGTACCAGGGGATTAGTAAACCGAGCCACTGAGCCACCGAACCACCGAGCCACCCAGGCCGCCTTGTATTATCATGAATAGTGTAATGGTAAATGTTTTTTTTTTTCTTGGTAGTTCTGCAGCAGGTTTGACATTCGATCCAATCGTAGACATTTCATCTCGGCTTAAAAAAAAAAAAAAACAAATTCACCTAGCTGTCGTCATCTTCACAGTAAACACAACTTAACTGACCCTTATCTGATTTTTTTAAAACTTCTGATCTAAGAATATGGCTTTCTGTTTCATTTTATCAGAAAGTTTATCGAGTTTCTCCCTCCCAGCTTATGTCGGCTGTCATAGCGTTCCACTGAGTCGCTGTAACAGAAGTAGCCACGACCGTAGGTCCATGCCACTATCTGGAGTACAACAACTCCAATATCTTACAGATAATGATTACATGTCCGTGTATGTTCTCTAGCATAGAAGAGAATGGACTGGCGCATGAAATAGATGGCGGTCTAGCATGACCCAACATTTCAGAGAATACGTAATACAGCGGGCGCGAAATCTTGTATTCACTTCGTGTGTACGCATGTTACATACGCTGTATGACAATGCATAAAGTATAATGACCTCGTGTTCCTTGTTAAAACAGCTGACTCAACGCCAGATCAGACTAACTGACGTAATTTATGGAGTTGCAGAAAACTTCATTGACAGATATTCAGTGTTTTAACAGTTTCTTCCTGGTACAGTGGCTTTCTCAAACTTTTTCTGAAACAGTGGCTTTCTCAAACATCTTCCGGTACAGTGAGTTTCTCAAACTTCTGGTACAGTGACTTTCTCAGATTTCTTCTGGTACAGTGACTTTCCCAAACATCTTCTGGTACAGTGAGTTTCTCAAACTTCTGGTACAGTGACTTTCTCAAACATCTTCCGGTACAATGAGTTTCTCAAACTTCTTCTGGTATAGTGACACAGTGACTTTCTCAAACTTATTCTGGTACAGTGACTTTCTTAAACTTCTTAACAGCCTCTGCGATGTGGTGAGAGGAATGAATGATCTTTATTTTTAAAGGGTAAAGAATTGGACACGCAGGCCCGTCTTAATTCTGCCTTTCATCACTCCATCTTTCATTCTTCCCACACACTCGGTTTAATACAAACATACAAATTACATTAGAAAAAAAACACATCAAAAGAGTGTAAGATTACCTATTACATTCAAAGTAAAAGAGAAGAAGTAATTAGCTTAATAAAATAGCTCTCACACACACATGAACGCACATACACACACAGACATATACATGCATAAAAACACATTTTCAGTACAGATCTTCTAACATATATTTTTAACAAACATTAAAATAATTTCTAACAATATTTAACAAGTTACTTTTCGAACTATGTCATTTTAGTACTTGATAACTGGCGAGTCATGGGTTGAGAGAGTGCTGGCTATTCTGTGGAGGCTTATAGGTACAAGAAAGTAAATAATGAAAAAGGTTTGGGTGAAACGATGAAATATTATTAATGGATTTTAAATGGTAGGATAAATAATGAAAAAGGTTTGGGTGAAACGATGAAATATTATTAATGGATTTTAAATGGTAGGAGAGGGTGTTCCAGAGCCGTACTGCAGAGTATGAAAGGCTTTTTTTTTTTACAGATCAAGCCTGGGTTTAGGAAGACAGCTTTTTAAACGCTGGCTATGTTTAGTATTATACGTAAACAGTGACCACAAGTAAGGCGGAGCATTGTGCGACAGAATTCTGTGAACAAACTTAACTTTGTTAAAAATGATTCTATTTTTGAGGGGTAGAATTTTGAGTTGTTTGTGTTGATCTACAGTCTGTTCTGGGTGTTTGTCACAAATAAGATTTAATGCTCGCTTGTGAAGTGAGTGGAGCCTTTTTGTGTTTGAGACTGAGCATCCATCCCAGATTCTGGAACAATAATCTAAGTGTGTTTGTATATGTGATATGTAGTAAATCTTTCTTGTGTCTTTGTCCATAAAGTGTTGAATTTTGGCTAGTTGGTAAACTTTCTGTGCAATCAAGTGTGTTAGGTTATGTACGTGAGAATTGCAAGTTAAATCCTGATCAGTGATGAATGCTAGAGTTTTATGTTTGTGAACATTTTCCATTGCCTTAGTCCCAGGACAAAGCTGTAGTGAAGTTTTTGGTGCATTCTGCAGTTTCTGTCTTGTAGTGATGAGCATGGATTTTGTTTATCAACATACCATTTTTATTACTCCATTTAATCAAAGTGTTTATATAATTTTGGAGCGTTGTGTGCAGATAAACAGTACAGTCATCAGGAAAAAGATCAAATGAAGAGTGCTTTAAATGTAGTGGTAAGTCGTTAATATAGATATCAAAGAGAAGAGGACCAAGAATGGAGCTTTTAGGAATACCAGTATCAACCGCAGAAGAATCAGATATTTTGTTTCTAAAGCAAACTACTTGTTTTCTATCTGAGAGAAAAGATGTAATACATTTTGTCGGGTCAGGGTGTAATCTAAAACTTTCCAGCTTTTTTTTTTGCAGGAATTTCATGATCAATCATAACGAAGGCTTTCTTGAAATCAACAAAGACATCACCACACAATTTATCACCATTTATGTCAGATAGCCAGTTTTCTGTCATTTTAGTTTAATGCTGTGTGGCAGGAGTGGTTTGGAGGAGAGAAGGGGAAGGGAGTTTGACACGTCTCTGCTTACATCAGTGGTCAGAATCACCTTGAGGAGGCAGGTAGTCACAAGTCCTGTCCGCTGTCCATGAAGCCAACACCCACCGATAGCAGGTGGATGAATTCTCATGGTCTTGGGCGTGGTTTTATATATTTTGTATTCAGTTATTCGGGAACTTATCACGGCTTTCGTGCTCGATGTTTATGTAAGATTGCACAAGTGTGACCAATAATGAGACGTGCAACTGGCATTATAGCACACGCAATATAACAGGTAAATGTTTGCGTTGTAAGTACAGAACAGTGGCCCACTTTCTTTCTTGCCAGTAAATAATGTGTTAGTCTGCAGAGTTTGGAGTGCTTCCAAAACTTGCACATTTTTGTTCTGCATTCTTCTTTCAGGGGGTACATTTTGAAAAAACATTTTTACAGCAGTATAGATAATTATACAGGAGGGAGTGCGCAGTTACCAGCTCCAGGATAGAATTAGCTGAGAACCCATACAACTCAGCAGGTTATGTTGCCCTTTTCAGCGTGGCAAACGGAATAGGGCATAACTGCGCTGTCATGGTGGCGAAGGTTGCAGAAAGCATGAGTCTAGAGTGTAGGCCGGGAATTCAAACAAGTCGCTGTAACCTGCTTCTCTTTTTCATAATTTGTTTCATTTATTCTCCTTGTCCACTTCTGTTATCTCTTTCTCGCTCCTTTCATGCCTTCCCATTTGCTTCCAGTACCCCCATCCTTGTTTTAACTTTTGCATATGCAAGCTTCGTTCCTTATCCATTTTCTGGTGATGGTCTGGCTTACAGGCTCAGTTCTACAGAAGCAGAAACTTTTTATCGCCGTGTCCAACGTTTAGAGCTGGTAGACACTAAACAGGAGTTCTCAACCTGTCCAACGTTTAGAGCTGGTAGACACTAAACAGGAGTTCTCAACCTGTCCAACGTTTAGAGCTGGTAGACACTAAACAGGAGTTCTCAACCCTCAACATATAAAGAGTTCATCTTCCCTTCCCAGAGCGGGAAAAGGGGAAGGAGGAGGGAAACAATGTGTATAAATATTCCAACAGTGGTAGTTTGTCAATAAGTGATTCCCCCCCCCGCCCCATATACACACAGTATAAAATTCCCCCTTCCGGGGGTGGGGTAGAATCTTCCCTGTTGTTTACAGTCTCTGGACTAACACATGTGGTGAAACCACAACACATAAGAACTGAAAATAATAAACGATCAAGGGGTCCGTGCGAGACAAAGAAGTGAGAAAGATTGTTAATCTTTGTACATCTTAATACATACATAGGATGTCATTTTTTTTAGCAGCGCTTTTCAACTTTTTTTTTCTAGAAGAACTGTATGTATAAAATATTGGCTAGTTAGGACGAAGAGCTTTTCTTTGCTGTTTATCATTTTACAGTACATTACTGTGTCCAGCATTTACACTTTGCTTGTGAAGTTGCCATTTCGCCAGTCTTTTTCTAGTACAGTAGTTGGCAGCAACGAGGCCTGGTGCACTGGGCACTGAGAGAATAAAGCGAGCAGATTATTTTAAGTTAAAAAAAAGTGACAGGCGTGGTCAGAAGCTTATTTATAATAAAGTGATTATACTCTGTCACATTTTAAAATCTGATCTGCATTTTCTTCTTTCTTTTTTTTAAATATGAAATTTGGCCAATTTGTTGTCCGTCACTGTGGAATGTTGTAGCAGAGATGTAGACTCGAGTCTGTCGACTAGGACTCGACTTGAAGATGTAGAATAACGACTCTGACTCTACATTATCAGTTACCTGACTCTACGATTTCACTGCAACTCTTTTATTATTAAGACACGTGCTTCAGTGACATTATTTTCCTGTGTGTTGTCGAGCATATCTAATTTTAATCTACGGTCTGTTTAGTTTTACCTGGTACATGACCAGACATGATGTAATAGTTCTCTTGCTCTGTGGACATTGTTCTGCTAACAGGACTGCAGATTTAGCATGACATAGCTCTGGCAAGTTGACGAAGAAGAAGAAGAAGAAAAAAAAAGAAGAAGAAATATGGGTACTGTAAGTCAGAATTCAAATATATCTGTACTACAAGAGCTTAATATTGAAGAAGGCTGGCTAGTAAAGAGGATTAAAGAGAGAAAACTTAAATATTTTGGACACATTAAACGTCATGATAATTTGGAGAAGACCGTATTGGAAGGATACATAATGGGAAAAAGAAAAAGAGGAAGACCGAAACGAAGATGGCTGCAAGACATCATTGATGATCTGGAAATGGATGCAGCAGCAGCAGGCCATCTTGCTCACAACCGAGAGGCCTACAGGAGTGCTGTTTGGGAGGCAAAGTTCCGCAAGGGACATGCAAAGGAATGAATGAAGTCAGAATTCATGAAAGAACTCGAAATAAGGAGAAAAAGGGCAAAACTGAACCTGAATATTTTTGTTTCTGTTATTCCTGCAGGTAGGTTGTGTTCAAGCTGGCTGTAAACAAATCTCTTTTCTTTTAGCTGGACCATTTGTATGAAGTAGGTCACCATGGACTTTTTGGCGGGTCTCAGAGAGGCTTTGTCACATGGCATCTCCAAAGAAGACTACATGACTATCTGGAACAAAGAATTAGAGCTGAAGTGCAGGAAAGATGTATCTCAAGCTAACCAATCACAAGGTACCTTTAGCTTGTCTCTGAAGCCAGTCACATGTTACCTTTAGCTTGTCTCTGAAGCCAGTCACAAGGTACCTTTAGCTTGTCTCTGAAGCCAGTCACAGGATACCTTTAGCTTGTCTCTGAACCCAGTCACATGTTACCTTTAGCTTATCTCTGAAGCCAGTCACAAGTTACCTTTAGCTTGTCTCTGAAGCCAGTCACAAGTTACCTTTAGCTTGTCTCTGAAGCCAGTCACAAGGTACCTTTAGCTTGTCTCTGAAGCCAGTCACAAGATACCTTTAGCTTGTATCTGAAGCCAGTCACATGTTACCTTTAGCTTGTCTCTGAAGCCAGTCACAAGATACCTTTAGCTTGTCTCTGAAGCCAGTCACATGTTACCTTTAGCTTGTATCTGAAGCCAGTCACATGTTACCTTTAGCTTGTCTCTGAAGCCAGTCACAAGATACCTTTAGCTTGTCTCTGAAGCCAGTCACAAGGTACCTTTAGCTTGTCTCTGAAGCCAGTCACATGTTACCTTTAGCTTGTCTATGAAGCCAGTCACAAGGTACCTTTAGCTTGTCTATGAAGCCAGTCACAAGGTACCTTTAGCTTGTCTATGAAGCCAGTCACAAGTTACCTTTAGCTTGTCTATGAAGCCAGTCACAAGGTACCTTTAGCTTGTCTCTGAAGCCAGTCACAAGATACCTTTAGCTTGTCTCTGAAGCCAGTCACAAGATACCTTTAGCTTGTCTCTGAAGCCAGTCACAAGATACCTTTAGCTTGTCTCTGAAGCCAGTCACAAGATACCTTTAGCTTGTCTCTGAAGCCAGTCACAAGATACCTTTAGCTTGTCTCTGAAGCCAGTCACAAGATACCTTTAGCTTGTCTCTGAAGCCAGTCACAAGATACCTTTAGCTTGTCTCTGAAGCCAGTCACAAGGTACCTTTAGCTTGTCTCTGAAGCCAGTCACAAGGTACCTTTAGCTTGTCTCTGAAGCCAGTCACAAGGTACCTTTAGCTTGTCTCTGAAGCCAGTCACATGTTACCTTTAGCTTGTATCTGAAGCCAGTCACAAGGTACCTTTAGCTTGTATCTGAAGCCAGTCACATGTTACCTTTAGCTTGTATCTGAAGCCAGTCACATGTTACCTTTAGCTTGTATCTGAAGCCAGTCACATGTTACCTTTAGCTTGTCTCTGAAGCCAGTCACAAGGTACCTTTAGCTTGTCTCTGAAGCCAGTCACAAGGTACCTTTAGCTTGTATCTGAAGCCAGTCACATGTTACCTTTACCTTGTATCTGAAGCCAGTCACATGTTACCTTTAGCTTGTATCTGAAGCCAGTCACATGTTACCTTTAGCTTGTCTCTGAAGCCAGTCACAAGTTACCTTTAGCTTGTCTCTGAAGCCAGTCACAAGGTACCTTTAGCTTGTCTCTGAAGCCAGTCACAAGATACCTTTAGCTTGTCTCTGAAGCCAGTCACAAGGTACCTTTAGCTTGTCTATGAAGCCAGTCTGCTATAATTGTTTCATGTACATTTAGTTTCTGTAATTATACACATGACTAGATCATTATTTCCTCTTTAGTGATGATGAATTAATTATATGTAGATTGTGGTATTTATATTTCCCAGTTTATGTATTGTAATTGGTGATAGAAGTCGTCTTTCACATCATCATCTGCATCATTCGTGGGTGCATAACACAGTATTATTGTCACTGTATTGTATTGCCCTAAACATGACATACTAATTGCTATGGGGGACTTCAACGTTAAAGTAGGGAAAGATAATACCGACGTTGAAAAAGTAATGGGGAAAGAAGGAATTGACATGGTTAATCAGAACGGAGAAAGGTTAATTGAAATATGTCTAACAGAGGGCATGGTCATTGGAGGCACAATATTCCCACACAAAGAGATACATAAAACAATGCGGATATCTCCAGATGATAGAACTAGAAACCAGATAGATCATTTTTGTATTAGAAAGCAATACAGAACATCTCTCATAGATGTGAGGGCTTATAGGGGTGCAGATTTTAACAGTGATCACAACCTGTGCATAGGGAAAATAAAACTAAAATTGAAAAGCCATCACAAGAAATCAGTATACAGAAAGATAAACAGCCACAGCCTACAAGAAGAAAATACTAACAATAATTTCAATCAAGAACTTGCCAATCATTCCAAAACACACAATGAAGTTGAGGAGATAGGTATAGATGAATTATGCAATTCTTACAGCACAGCCATAATCACAGCAGCAAAAGCATGTGCTGGACTGAAAAAAACAAATAGAAAAGCATGGATATCAGAAAAAACATGGAAGTATATACATGAAAGACAAGCAGTCAAATTAGACATGTTGAATGCAAAAACAGATCTTGGAAAAGATTTGGCAAAAGCAACATACAGAGAACTAGACAAGAAAGTAAAAAGTTCAGCCAAAAGGGGTAAAAGAGAATACATAGACAATATGGCGAAAGAGGCAGAAAAAGCAGCAAAGACAGGAGACAGCAAAACTTTATAACATACAAAAGAGGCTAACAAGTACTATTACATCTAAAGAAAGACCAATCTTTAGCAAAACTGGAACCCTATTAACATCAAGTAAAGACCAAAAGCAAAGATGGGCTGAACACTTCCAAGAAATACTTAATCGACCACACCCAAAGAATAGTTAAACCTTGAAACTGACTTACCAGCCCCACAACTAAATGTCAACTTAGATGAAATTAAATTGCATGAAATTGAAACACCAGTGAATTTAATGGGTAACAACAAAGCTGAAGGTGAAGATGAAATAACACCCGAAATGCTAAAAGCTATCAATAGTGACAACATGAGACAGCTACAGAGAATGTTTAACAAGGTTTGGAAAGAAGAAAAGGTACTTTCTAATTGGAAAAAAAGAAATCATTGTTAAACTACCAGAAAAAGGCAACCTTAGTGACTAACAATCGGAGAGGAGTAACCTTAATATCAGTTGTATCAAAAGTATTTTACAAGGTCATTTTTAATAGACTTAAAGATATAGTGGATACTGCAATGAGAGAAGAACAAGCAGGATTTCGAAAAGGGAGAAGCTGTCTCGACCAGATCTTTACTCTAAGAATAATACTTGAAGAACATATTGAAAAGCAGAAACTATTAATACTGAACTTCATAGACTTTAAAAAGGCATTCGATAGCATACACAGAGATTCATTATGGAGAATTCTAAGTCTATATGGAATACCATTTAAAACTGTCAACATCATTAAGGACTTATACAATGGATATGTTTGTGCAGTCAAGACAGAAGAAGGGATGAGTGAATGGTTCCAGATTGAAACAGGTGTGAAACAAGGATGTATACTGTCTCCTTTACTTTTTGGGAATACAATAGACTTCATAATGAAAAACTGCTGCACAGGTAACACAGGTATTGACTGGGTACATGGGACCCAACTAGAAGATCTTGATTTTGCTGATGACATAACTCTTATCAGTAACAATGTGAATTCCACGCAAGAAAAACAGATAGCCTATCTTCACTGGCTAGCAAAATAGGACTTGAAATTAACAAGGACAAAACAAAAAAAATGAAAATTCTCCTTAATCAAAATGGAGAAATACACATAGAAGGGACAGATATTGAAGAAGTCAATCAATTTGCATACCATGGCAGTTACATAGACCAGGATGGTGACACTAGAAAGGAAGTTAGAATTGCAAAAGCAGCATCAATCTTAAAGAACCTTGATAACATATGGAAGTTATAAACACAAAAACCAAGTTAAGACTATTCAATTCAAATGTAATATCCACCCTCATTTATGCATGCAAAAGCTGGAAAACAACTAAAAAAATAGACAAGAAATTAGACTCTTTTGAAAACAAATGCCTAAGGAAAATACTCAGCATCAAGTGGAACGAATTTAAGAACAATGCAGAGATAAGACAGATGACTGAACAACAACCAGTCTCATGGGTGATCAGGAAAAGGAGATGGACATATGGTGGTCACTTGAGAAGAAATGATCAGATAATCCCAAAACAAGCTGTCAGGTGGAACACAACAGGCCGAAGAAAAAGATACAGACCGCGTGAAACTCTGAAGAGGGCATTGTTAAGAGAGACCAAATTAACAGGCATAAAATCCCTTGATGAGGTTGAAAGACTTGCCGAAGACAGGAAAATTTGGCGAACTACTTTGCGAGCCCTATGTGACATTTAACGGCACGGGAAGGATATAAGATATAAGATATAAGAAGTTTATGAATAAACCAGTAGTATCCCATTTTATAAAAAATGATGGGAAATTTAAATATGATTGTCATTTCTTAGAACCTCATTTTGCTATCAGTCTGTACTGGATGCTGTTGTAAACAGGCATAAGCTTGCACTAATGTCAATTTTTATAGTGAAGGATTTTATTTGGCTGTTGATAGCTGTGGCATTCATGGATTTGCATTATTGACTGTAATGTTAGAACAGATCGTCTAACTTTTAAATTCTCTCACATTTTTTGGGAAACCTTTTTTCTTGACTGCTAACCAGGTGTCTGCTGCAGTGCATTCATTTCATAGCTAATAGTCTAGTGCATTCATTTCATGGCTGCTGATCTGATTAATTAGTTTAATTCTGCCATATATTAGCTTAGTTTCAAATAAAGGATGTACTTTAAAAAAAACTTCTTTTTATGAAGGTATTTGATGGCCTTCCACTAATTTTGTCTTATATTTTCAGTAGATATGATGTTGTGTACTTCTGTTTCAGATGATGCCAGAAACATTGATGATGAAACCAAGAAGTGCACTGCCATTGATGACAAGGATACTGCAGTGCCTTTCCTGAAGCAAATAATTGAACAGCAAAACATAATTCAGCTGCACCAGAACAGACTTCAGCAGCAGTTGACAAACTACAAAGCTTTGCATGAACAGCAGCATCTGAATCTGTTGCAACAGATGAAGAAGTTCCAGGTTGATCTTTCAGAGAAAGTTCATGAAATGGAAATGGGTTTGGCCAGTCTTCATCATTCTCTTGCAGAATGTGTTAGAGAGTCTCTTCACTCAGAGAGTGTAGAGATGGTGTCCATCATGACAGAAACTATTTGTAACCACAAGCTTGATGAGCTGCGGAACACATCGTTTGGAGGTGCTGGTGGGGTCAGTAAAACACAGTTGAAAACTGAAAAGAAATCAGAACTGAAAACTCCCCAAGTCAAATCCTACCATGAGACTGCTGGCGATAGTGGTAATGTTGATGATGGTTCAGGTTATGACAGTGAGGTTGGTGGTAGAAAAGACAAGGATGATTTTCCAGGCAAGCAAGGAGAAAAAAGGCATGAAAAGATGTCTGGAAATGACACATCAGATTTTCTGAAAAATATTATACATTATGAGCTGAACAGTTTTCTTGTAAATATTCAGAAGTGTTTGTTGAAACCCACAACATCAGAGGATGTCAGTGCTCACATTATCAGCAGCATCAAGACACTGTTACAGTATGAACGAAGTATCATGGCAGATCAGCTCCTGAATGTTCAGACAGTTATAAGTGATGATATTCATGCACGAATCTACCAAAAGGAGATGATGATGAAGCAAGAACTTGAGAGAATTAAGTTGGTTCCTGAGGAGTTTGAGAAACTGAAGGCAGAAGTGTTCACAATTTTGGAGGGAGTTCGTGAATTGAAGATATCCCTTTGTCCTGAATTCTCTGCCAGAGAAACCCTACTTCAGAAGAGAGATTCTCAAGATTCAGAACTACATAAGATGAATGAGGCAGAGGACTTGAGAGCTACCAAACAGAGTCATGAACAGAACCCTGCCATATCTGGCCAGTCAAAAGGAGACAGACACTCCAAGAACAATGACGATCATACCAAGGCCTATCATGCTAATGTCAGCTTAGAACAAGTGCAGGAGACGATGCTAATCATGGCGGTGTATGTCCTTATGTTGTTGATGTACCATGACAGAATTAGCAGCAAGTGGTTTGATCTGAAAAGCTCAAAGACAGCAAAGGTTCAGTTTAATCATACAGCTGGTTCTGCCTTTTCTTCACAGTCAGATGCAGGCCCTACTGTAAGTAAGGAAAAGTCAGCTGATGCAGAGCATGAATGGGATGAAGAAAACATTGAAGCAGGCACCAAACACTTTACAGAAGACCATCAGAGATTTATGTTTGGAGAAAATAAAGAGGCTCGCTATCTGTGCAAGCTGAACTATGCAGAAATAGCTGAAGGGAAAGAAGTTCCTTTACAACTGGACAACATTTCGCCAGGATATATTCTTAACCTGAGAGCATATAGTTCAGAAAAGAAAAACAATTTAAATCTATCAGTTCAGTCGGTTTCTGGTCTACATGATGACAGGTTGGCATGGCCTGCAGAGTTTATCATAACCGTGACACTTGTGGACCAGCAGCCTTTAGCCATTGCCAGAGAAGATCAGTGGAACTCCTTCACTAAAACAAAGGTGATTTTCAAACCATTGAAACTTACTGGGAGAAGCACTCCAGTACCTGTTTGTTACTTCAGGGATGACATTGTCCGTAGGTACAGTTATGAAGATAGTCTTCAGCTTAAAGTTTCGGTTAGGTACATGGGAGATAGTGCCCCTGATATGGAACCCCCTGGAAAGGAGAATTAGACGAGTGGTTTTCAAAATGGTATTCCCAAGGTTCAGGAGCTGAAAATTTTGTTCTACAGCTTTTATTCATAATCCACAGGTTTATAAATTAGTCTACAGCTTTTATTCAGAATCTACAGGTTTATAAATTAGTCTACAGTTTTTATTCATAATCCACAGGTTTATAAATTAGTCTACAGCTTTTATTCAGAATCTACAGGTTTATAAATTAGTCTACAGTTTTTATTCATAATCCACAGGTTTATAAATTAGTCTACAGTTTTTATTCATAATCCACAGGTTTATAAATTAGTTTACAGTTTTTATTCATAATCCACAGGTTTATAAATTAGTTTACAGTTTTTATTCATAATCCACAGGTTTATAAATTAGTTTACAGTTTTTATTCATAATCCACAGGTTTATAAATTAGTCTACAGTTTTTATTCATAAACCACAGATTTATAAATTAGTCTACAGTTTTTATTCATAAACCACAGGATTATAAATTAGTCTACAGTTTTCATTCATAATCCACAGATTTATAAATTAGTCTACAGTTTTTATTCATAAACCACAGGATTATAAATTAGAATGTAAATGCTCTTCTTCTTTCCTTAGGTCTAAAATGTTTCAGAGCATTGTTTGTTTAAATTCTTAAATACAGTAATTAATATTTATTTAGCTAAAAGCCAGAGAGAGGAATTTAACTGTATCTGATATGTATGAGGTGTTTTAGACATGTTTTAAAAGCTACTAAATTTACCAGATGGTCATGTAAATAAGAGAATGACAAGAGAATTTGAGACACATGCAAGCATTTATTCATGACAGAGGTCTTGTAAGAATTTGCTGCAGATCACTACTGAATTAGTTTCCATGCTTTACTACAATAAATTTTGAAGAGAAATTTTCGTAGAAAGAAACTGGAAGGAAGGTACTCTAAAATTTAAAAACATGGATTAGATTAGGAGTGTGTATGTGTGTTTTGATTTTGTTTAAATCTTGCCCAAATATGGGTCTGAGCATTGATTCGCATGGGTATATAAGATCCACCAATACTGGCAGCATTGTCTTGGAGTAAAAGAGTTAATATAATGCTTAAGAGTTCATGTTGGAGGACAGAAAAGAGCTCATCTAGGTAAGTGGCCAGTAATTGCTTAACTGTTTCTTCCCCCCCCCCCCCCCCCCCAATGTGACAGAATTATGTATTAAAGAGAGTAGGCTTGAATTTTTGTTAGTTTAAGGGACAGAATTCTTAAAAGATGCAGATTTGCTTCCCCTGTTAGTAACCGTTCACCTTGTGACCCTGGATTTTCTCACCGAGAAGTCTAAAAAAAAACAGTAAACTCAAGTATCAAGAAGTTAGGTACTCAGTGTAAACTGTAGGGGATTTATGATTTTAGGTTTGTGGAAAGTTGAATTATGGGAAACAGGTGTCAAGAAGTTAGGTACTCAGTGTAAACTGTAGGGGATTTATGATTTTAGGTTTGTGGAAAGTTGAATTATGGGAAACAGGTGTCAAGAAGTTAGGTACTCAGTGTAAACTGTAGGGGATTTATGATTTTAGGTTTGTGGAAAGTTGAATTATGGGAAACAGGTGTCAAGAAGTTAGGTACTCAGTGTAAACTGTAGGGGATTTATGATTTTAGGTTTGTGGAAAGTTGAATTATGGAAACAGGTGTCAAGAAGTTAGGTACTCAGTGTAAACTGTAGGGGATTTATGATTTTAGGTTTGTGGAAAGTTGAATTATGGGAAACAGGTGTCAGAAGTTAGGTACTCAGTGTAAACTGTAGGGGATTTATGATTTTAGGTTAGTGGAAAGTTGAATTATGGGAACAGAAGCGTCAAGAAGTTAGGTACTCAGTGTAAACTGTAGGGGATTTATGATTTTAGGTTTGTGGAAAGTTGAATTATGGGAAACAGGTGTCAAGAAGTTAGGTACTCAGTGTAAACTGTAGGGGATTTATGATTTTAGGTTTGTGGAAAGTTGAATTATGGGAAACAGGTGTCAAGAAGTTAGGTACTCAGTGTAAACTGTAGGGGATTTATGATTTTAGGTTTGTGGAAAGTTGAATTATGGGAAACAGGTGTCAAGAAGTTAGGTACTCAGTGTAAACTGTAGGGGATTTATGATTTTAGGTTTGTGGAAAGTTGAATTATGGGAACAGGTGTCAGAAGTTAGGTACTCAGTGTAAACTGTAGGGGATTTATGATTTTAGGTTTGTGGAAAGTTGAATTATGGGAAACAGGTGTCAAGAAGTTAGGTACTCAGTGTAAACTGTAGGGGATTTATGATTTTAGGTATGTGGAAAGTTGAATTATGGGAAACAGGTGTCAAGAAGTTAGGTACTCAGTGTAAACTGTAGGGGATTTATGATTCTAGGTAGTGGAAAGTTGAATTAGGGGAACACAAGTGTCAAACTTTGGATGACAGAAGGTGTTGTAGGAGACATGTGAACTCGCATGAAGATTATGGGTTTTGTGAGAACCGAAGGTCATAGAGCAATGTCTGTTCAGGGAAAACTGAACTTCACGAGGAGAATCTTTGGGAAGAACGGGAGAAATTGCAAGTAATATAAAGAGATTGAGAGAGACCTGAAAGGATTATGATGATGTAGATTATTGAGATATGGTTTGTTAGAGTTAGTTTGGGCCAGTGGTTTTCAAAATGTAGGGGCTAGTACTTAGCTGTTTTTGCTGAACCATGTCTTGCCGTGAGTTGACTCTTGTTTATGTGGTTGCCCTGCCATGTTGGCAGTTTTTTCCCCCATTCTCATAATTCATCATCCATTTTCTCATTCAATAAATTCTTGGTTATTCCTCACGCTGTGAGATGTTGTCATGTTGAAAGCTTGCAGAGTTTAGTTCAGTTGTTGTCTAGTGTTGGCGGGAGAGTACCTGGGATGTTATGTGTTTCTAGGAGAATATCATAGAAACAAAATTTCAAGATTCATAGATCAGTCTACTTAAACTTTATCTGGAGAGTAAACTAACTATCAATCAGTTATTCTACTAGACACATCGTTAATAACAATAATACACTAATACTAGTTTACCAACTCCATCCCACCAAATGCAGGTACAGTGTCTTTTTTGGGTTATTGACAGTCACATTTCTATTAATAATTCTTAAATCCTTCTCATGCCGTTAAATGTCACATAGGACTTGCATAGTAGTTCACCAAATTTTCCTGTCCTTGGCAAGCTTTTCATCCTCATCAAGGGATTTTATGCCTACTAATTTGCTACTCTAAACAATGTCCTCTTTAGAATTTCATGTTGTTGACCTCTTTTTCTTTGGCCTGTTGTGTTCCACTTGATAGCTTGTTTTGGAATTCTCTGACTGTTTCTTCTCATCATGATATGTCCATCTCATTTTTCTGATCACTCATGAAACAGGTTTCTGTTCGCTCATCTGCCTTATCTCTGTGTTGTTCTTGAATTCGTTCCACTTCATATTGAGTATTTTCCTTAGGCATTTGTTTTCAAAAGAGTCTGAATTGTTGTCTCTTTCTTTAGTTGTTTTCCAGCTTTTGCCTGCATAAATAAGGGTAGATATTATATTTGAGTTGAATAACATTAGCTTGGTTTTTGTGCTTATAACTTTTGAATTTCATATGTTCTCAAGATTCTTAAAGGTTGATGCTGCTTTTGCAATTCGAATTCTAACTTCCTTTCTGGTGTCACCATCCTGGTCTATGTAGCTGCCAAAGTATGCAGATTGGTGTACTTCTTCAACAACTGTTCCTTTTACATATAATTTTTCCTTCTTGATTAATGGGAAGTTTCATTATTTTAGTTTTTCCTTGTTAATTTCAAGTCCTATTTTGCTAGCCAGTGAAGACAGGCTATCTGTATTTTCATGCATCGATTTCACATTGTCACTGATAATAGTTATGTCATCTGCAAAATCAAGATCTTCTAGTTGGGTCCCATGTATCCAGTCAATGCCCTTTTTTTTTACCTGTGCAACATTTTTTCATTATGAGGTCTATGGCAATTTCAAAAAGCAAAGGAGGTGGTATGCATAATAGTATACATAATAATTATGACATATAAATTGCTTTTTCATGTAATAGTTTTCCATTATCCCACTATGTTTATTCAGATTAATTTATGGCCAGATATAAAACTAGATGCAGATATACTTGACTTTTTCATGTAATATTTTTCCAGCACATATGTGATCAAGTATAAAACTAGATGCAGATATACTTGACTTTTTCATGTAATATTTTTCCAGCACATATGTGATCAAGTATAAAACTAGATGCAGACATACTTGACTTTTTCAGTGTTCTATTTGCGTGGCCGTTCCCAGTTACATCAGTACTTCTTATGTTCAGCATTTATTTCACTTTCTTGTTCATGTCTTGTTCAGCATCAAAGAGATGGCTGTCTTGCTCACTTTATTCTTTATTGATGCATTATTTATGACAGCATTTCTGTGTTCTGGTAATTTTTGAAATTTTCAAATAGTGTGAAGTTATTACGCAGCAGAGCAAGGTGATGTGGAGGTGTATGATGTAGGTTGGCAGTAACAAAGAGGGGAATGAAAGGACAGAGTTAAGTGGAGGTGTATGATGTAGGTTGGCAGTAACAAAGAGGGGAATGAAAGGACAGAGTTAAGTGGAGGTGTATGATGTAGGTTGGCAGTAACAAAGAGGGGAATGAAAGGACAGAGTTAAGTGGAGGTGTATGATGTAGGTTGGCAGTAACAAAGAGGGGAATGAAAGGACAGAGTTAAGTGGAGGTGTATGATGTAGGTTGGCAGTAACAAAGAGGGGAATGAAAGGACAGAGTTAAGTGGAGGTGTATGATGTAGGTTGGCAGTAACAAAGAGGGGAATGAAAGGACAGAGTTAAGTGGAGGTGTATGATGTAGGTTGGCAGTAACAAAGAGGGGAATGAAAGGACAGAGTTAAGTGGAGGTGTATGATGTAGGTTGACAGTAAGGGGAATGAAAGGATTGAGAAGTTAGCGATAAGAGATGAGAATAGTGATATGATTATGAAAACACAGTAACAACGACTCATTATTTTGGCAAATATACCTTTATCAAAGACAACAGAAAAGACAAGATAAATGGACAAATACATACAAACAGAAATGATCTACAATCCACTACTTGAAGAGTCCAAACACTGAGAGAGATACAAGCAGACAGGTTCAGACATTCTGCCAAGAGAGTATTGTGTGTTTTATTGAGACTTGCTGTCTCACAGAAGAGATGAGAAAATCTAGTAAGCAAGTGGAAAAGCATCAGGAAAATGAAAAGGAACAAGGATAAAAAAAACTTGTCAAACAAAGGAGTTATTCAGAGGAAGCTTAACTGAGAATTCAGACCTATCGGGTGTAGACACTTACCTTAGAAGATAAGGAGCTGTCCCAGTGCTTTACAAACACATTCATCAGAAGAACAAGAATGAATAATAGCTGCTCCTGTTCTTCTGCCAATAGCATGAACATTTTTTTTTTGCATGCACGAGGTCTGATTAAAAAATACCTGGACTGGACTTATAAAGAAAAAAAGAAACTACAAGAGTTAATGATCTGTAATTCAGTCACTTTAGAAACAGTCCTCTACTGAAGCAACTCAGCCCAGCGCTGTCTCCACTGCTGGAAGCATTTTTATAAGGCATCTTCTGATACAGCTGCATCTTCACATTCTCTTGTATCTCATGAGCGTCCTAAAATCTTTTTCCTTTCAAGTGGTTCTTTTTTTTATTTTTGGGACTAGGAAAAAATCACAGGGAGCAATATCAGGTGAATATGGCGGTTGTTGGACCTGTGAATTGTGGTACTTAACAAGAAACTGCTGCACAAGTTGCCGTGCATGGGCAGGTGCATTGTCATGGTGGAGTTGCCACTCGTCACTCTCATGCAATATTGCCTTTTGTGCCACAAAACTTCACAGTAGTATTCCTTGTTGATTGTCTGACCGGATGGAGCATATTCACGATGCACAACTCCACTGTGATTGAAAAAGTCAGCCTTATCTTGAAATTGCTGTGGCTCTGTTGTGTTTTTTTTTTTTTTGGGTCTGGGATTTTGTTGTTTTTTACGAATTCTAGCAGGTCACAAGCAGACGAAACACTGGTCATCTGAGAACACATTTGGCACAAATTTAGCTGAGACACATCTAATGCCAACATTGTCTGTAAGAATTGACTGAATTGAACCAAAACTAATGTGTAAGTCTTCAGATAACTCTTTAATTGCAATTAGGTGATTTCACAGTGGACAAGTTCGATATGTTCTTCAGTTTTGCTGGTTGCAGGTCTCCCAGACTGTTCATCACTCTCAGCACTTTCACGGCCATCTTTAAAACATTGATACCAGCCACTCTTAGACTTGTGTACTACTCGTACACTCCTCCCCATAGACTACCTGTAACTTTAAGTATGTACCAGCCACTCTTAGACTGGTGTACTACTCGTACACTCCTCCCCATAGACTACCTGTAACTTTAAGTATGTACCAGCCACTCTTAGACTGGTGTACTACTCGTACACTCCTCCCCATAGACTACCTGTAACTTTAAGTATGTACCAGCCACTCTTAGACTGGTGTACTACTCGTACACTCCTCCCCATAGACTACCTGTAACTTGAAGTATGTGTGTTTGCGTGTTTTTGACAAAATTTGATGCACATTCACTAATCCAGTTTTTCTGACAATTGTGACAAACAGATTCAGATACTCATGACAAAGCACTGGTGTAAACAAAGCAGACAAGCAGGGGAGATGCCAAGTGTGCAGTATATGTCAAGGTCAATCTGTGTCTATCCATTTCTGGTTGTGTTAGCCAGTTTCAGAATTATGCCCTCATTCCAGATTTGATCACAACTCGTATTTGTTTGTCATTTCTGTTGTCCTTGATAAAGGCATATTTGCTGAAATATTGGGTTGTTATTGTGCTTTTAATTACCATTTCATTGTTCTTACTTCTTGTAACTTCTCTTCCTGTCCTTCCTCTTAGTAAAACTGCAAAAAAAACACCTACATCTAACTTTACTAGCACCAGTTTTACTGCAGCCTATAGCACAATTTTCCTCTCTATTTCTGTGTGTGTGTGTGTGCCTGCATGCATGTTTTTATTGTGTTTTTCTTTTTTTTTTCAATGGGGCCTAAGTTTATTGTAGCAGTGACAAAGGAGGA
This sequence comes from Achatina immaculata, assembly GCA_009760885.1. Taxonomy (NCBI): domain Eukaryota; kingdom Metazoa; phylum Mollusca; class Gastropoda; order Stylommatophora; family Achatinidae; genus Lissachatina; species Lissachatina immaculata. The sequence goes on along the minus strand of CM019713.1, from coordinate 22,009,603 downwards.
ATTGTCAGCCTTTTACTAAAGTAGTTTAGTGTAGAGTGACAAAGGAGGAATTGTCAGCCTTTTACTAAAGTAGTTTAGTGTAGAGTGACACAGGAGGAATTGTCAGCCTTTTACTAAAGCTGGAAAGTTCAGCGGAGGAAGTCAGCAGAAATATTGTGGAAGTAGCAAAACAACTCTAACTGGAAGCCTGGCCTGAGCATGTGTCATAACTGCCAGTCTGTTATGTCAAGAAAAAAAGACAGCTTGTTATGTCGAGACAAAAAAGACGGTCTGTTATGTCGAGACAAAAAGACGGTCTGTTATGTTGAAAACAAAAGACGGTCTGTTATGTCAAGACAAAAAAGACAAAGATCTGATTAAAGAGCTAAAGAATATTTTGTGAAGAGAACTTCCATGATAGTCCTGCTGTCTCTGCAGAAAAGGCATTAACATGAATTGATGTATGTATGTATGTTGAAAGCGAGGGGGTGAAACAAACAAACAAACAAACTGTAACTATATAGAAGATATTTCTGACTGTTCAAAATGCTGTTGCTTCTGTATGTCTGAGATTTATTTATATTTTGATACATATACTTTCAGTCTCAATTACAGTCATGTGCCCCATAATCTCCACAATATGTTCTGTGAAACAGGACGTTGTGTGAACACAATGTTATATACTTGGCAAACCTATACAGAATAATGTAGCAAACCTTGTACTGACAAGATAAAACACATGCAGTACTGATCTGACAAGGTTACATATGGGTCAAGTTGGTTAATACAATACTGTATACATAATAATACATTGTTGACTCATGAGTGGTTTGAACATGCACACGCAGACATTTATTATGGTTATCAAGATGTTTATTACAGGTTATTATATATATGCTGTACCACTGTATGCCAGGCAACATAACTGCTTTGTTTATATGGGACTAGAGAAAACATTCCATTCTTCAGTCATAATTTTTTATCTGTATTACAAGGTCAGGCATAAAGCATAGGTGGATTTTAAAAATGGAAAATAAATAAGCACTATACATGTTTTTGGTTAAAAAAAAAAGTGAAATGAAACTCAGAAAAGTGGGTATTTTTATTATTACTGACAATCATATTTCATTCATTCATTCCTTTGCTTGTCCCTTGCGGAACTTTGCCTCCCAAACAGCACTCCTGTAGGCCTCTCGGTTGTGAGCAAGATGGCCTGCTGCTGCTGCATCCATTTCCAGATCATCAACGATGTCCTGCAGCCATCTTCGTCTCGGTCTTCCTCTTTTTCTTTTTCCCACCATGTATCCTTCCAATACGGTCCTCTCCAAAGTATCATGACGTTTAATGTGGCCAAAATATTTAAGTTTTCTCTCTTTAATCCTCTTCACTAGCCAGCCTTCTTCAATATTAAGCTCCTGTAGTATAGATATATTTGTTCTTTTTTGTGTCCACGATATTTGGAGAACTCTTCTATAGCATTTACATTCAAAGGCATTTATGTGCTTCTCAGCTGTTTTGTTAAGTGTCCAGGTCTCACAGGCATATGTTGCGATGGGAAAGATGCATGCCCTTAAAAATCTTATTTTTGTGGTTCTGTCTGCTCCTCTCCACAGATTCTTTATTTGTTTTACTTTCTGAAGAGCAATAGATGTCCTCCTTTTAATTTCCCGCATTGTATCTCCATTATTAGTTAGTAGTGATCCAAGATATTCAAAACTCTCCACTTCTTCCAGTTTTTCCCCACTGATACATATTTCAGTTGCCTTGTCTGTTTTGTCAGTTGTCATCACTTTAGTTTTCTTTGCATTAAGATAGAGGTTCTGCTCTTCGCTGTTCTTGCGGACTGACATAATTAGTTTTTCCATTCCTTCTTGTGTTGTGGACAGCAATACTGTGTCATCAGCATATCTAATCTTTAATCTCTGGTATTTCATAACCTCCAACTGTTATGGCATCGTAATATTCTTTGTCTACATCTTCTCTAACATTCCTCATTATATTTTCAGTATACAAGTTAAATAAGTAGGGTGACAATATGCACCCCTGACGGACCCCTTGTTTTATGTCAAACCAAGTTGTTGTTTCACCATTTATTCTTACTGCTGCTTGTTGGTCTAAATACAGCAGTGATGTTAATTGTATCAAATGTGTTGGAAATCCCATTTTTTCCATTATTTCCCAAAGTTTCTGGTGTTGTACACAATCAAATGCCTTTGAGTAGTCTATAAAGGATAAATATAGATTCACATTAAACTCCCTGCATTTCTCTATTATTAATCTTAGATTGAATATATGATCTCTTGATCCTCTTCCTTGCCTGAAGCCAGCTTGGACCATATTGACTTCTTCTTCTATTTTCTTTCGAAGTCTACCCATTATGATTTTTAACAGAATTTTACTGGCATGACTAATCAGGGCAACAGTTCTGTAGTTGGTGCATAATTTCAGGTTACCCTTTTTTGGCAGTGGTATGAATACAGTTCTTTTCCATTCTTTTGGCCAAATACCTGAATGCCATATCTTTTTACATAGTGCATGATAGATTGTTGCACACTCCTTTCCTCCTGCTTTAATAAATTCAGCGGTTATCTCATCACATCCTGGTGATTTACCATTTTTCAGACTCTTTATTGCCCATAAAACTTCTTCCATTGTCGGCTCGGGTTCTTTCTCCTCCAATAATAATTCACACTGTTGATTTCTGCTTCCACAGTCGGTTGTTTCATACATTCTTTTGCAATATTCCTTCCATCTTTCCAGAATTTCCTCTGTCTCTGTCAGGGTATTCCCCATCTCATCACAAATTACATTTAGCTTAGGTGTGACATTTCTCGTCAATGTCTTCATTTCTTTAAACATTTCACTATCTCTTCCACACCTCTGATGTTCTTCTATTCTTTCACAACAATCTTGTATGTATTGTTTTTTGTCTTTTCTTATGTTTCTTCGTACTTCTTTTGTTAAAGTTTTATATTTATCTTTGTTGTTGTTTGTCACTCTCCATTGCGTCTTCATTTCTCTACATTGTTTTATCAGTTCTAGTGTACCTGCTGTGATCCATCTATTCTTTTGTGTTTTCTTTACTGGAACCATGTCTTTAGCTGTTGTTACTAAGATATCTTTGGCCTGCGTAGCCAATTCATCTGGTGTCATCTCTTCCTGTACAGCCATCAGGATTTCGAAACGGTTCTTCACTTCTATACCGTATTGTTCTGGTATATTTGTAAGGTCAAAGCGGAGTGGTCTTGATCCCATAACTATCTTTTTTAGCTTTATCTTCATGTCTGCTATTAATAACTCATGGTCCGTGTCACAATAAGCACTTGGTAAAGTTTTTGCTGATGTTATGCTTGACCTCCACCTTCTCTGCACATGTAATCTATTTGATTCCTGGTTTTCCCATCAGGTGATGTCCATGTGTAAAGTCTTCTTGGATGTTGTTTAAAAAGTGTGTTAGCGATCATCAGCTCATTTTCCATACAAAACGCCATTAGCTTGTCACCTGCCTCATTTCTGTGCCCTATGCTAAATTTCCCTACTACATGTCCTTCATCTTCTGCTCTTTCTGTACCAATTTTTGCATTAAAATCACCCATTATAAATACAATATCATTTTTCCGTACCTGGTCCATTGTCGTCTGCAGTGTGTTATAAAAATGTTCTACTTCATCTTCTTCTGCTGCTGATGTAGGTGCATATACCTGGATGACTGTTACATTTCTAGGAATGCCCTTAAGTCTGATTGTTAGGATTCTATCACTTACTGGATTGTAGCCTAGTAATGCTTTTGATGTTGATTTGTCCAAATAAAAAGCCACTCCATTCTTTCCTCCTACTTCTCCGCCAGAATATATAAATATATTATCATTCTTGGTTTTGAAAATTACACCAGTTAGATGACTGCCATTACATTTGATACATTCAGCCAAGCATCTGGAAAATTCCTGCATAACACCATTTAACATGTTCAAAGAGATATTTTGAATGCAGTGTCGGATTCGACCTTTTAGGTATACAAATGACTGTGGTCGACTAGCATGCACTGTGTTCTTGAGATACCCCCACAAAAAGAAGTCTGTGGCCGATAAATCTGGTGACCTTGCCAGCCAATGAATATCCCAAAGTCTGGAAATAAGACGATTAGGAAATGCTTGTCACAGCATGGCCATGGAGTGACGGGCTGTGTGGGCAGTTGCTTCATCTTGTTGAAACCATGTTTGGCTCTTATTTCTATTGGCTAAGTCTGGAATGAAGTATACAGTTAGCATCTGCACATAAAGATCACTATTAACAGTAAGAGGATGCCAGGTGCCAAAGCGTTCCTAACAGTTGATCGCTGAGGGCTACTCAGCAATGTATTGCGGATTTGAATTCATTCAGGCTTGTCTGTTGAGTTCTTGGATAACCAGTAGACTTGTTATTAAGGGATTTAGCGGTTTCCTTAAATTTTTTGAGCCACCTCAAAATTGTTTTGTCTTCCGATTGGGAACATTATCACAGGGATGCAACTTAAAATGGCGAAGAAACTTTCATTGTACAGTAATAGACGATCTCCACTTTTAAAATAAGTTTCGACGGTGAATGCGCGATGTTGCATTTGCCATGAAGCCATTGTTAAAAATGACTGTTTGTCTGCTTCATCTCTGACATCATGTTTTTTTCACACATATTCAATTTCTGCACACTATGTCAGTTAAATCCAGCTATGCTTTACGCTGGACCCTATATAACATTATGAGACCACAGACATATATGTGGTTGATGTTTTCTACATGGACGTTACGTGGCGCATGGCTGTATTTTGTACTTGCTCATTATAAAGTTATGTGGTGCATGGCTGTATTTTGTACTTGCTCATTATAAAGTTATGTGGTGCATGGCTGTATTTTGTACTTGCTCATTATAAAGTTATGTGGTGCATGGCTGTATTTTGTACTTGCTCATTATAAAGTTATGTGGTGCATGGCTGTATTTTGTACTTGCTCATTATAAAGTATGTGGTGCATGGCTGTATTTTGTACTTGCTCATTATAAAGTTATGTGGTGCATGGCTGTATTTTGTACTTGCTCATTATAAAGTTATGTGGTGCATGGCTGTATTTTGTACTTGCTCATTATAAAGTATGTGGTGCATGGCTGTATTTTGTACTTGCTCATTATAAAGTTATGTGGTGCATGGCTGTATTTTGTACTTGCTCATTATAAAGTTATGTGGTGCATGGCTGTATTTTGTACTTGCTCATTATAAAGTTATGTGGTGCATGGCTGTATTTTGTACTTGCTCATTATAAAGTTATGTGGTGCATGGCTGTATTTTGTACTTGCTCATTATAAAGTTATGTGGTGCATGGCTGTATTTTGTACTTGCTCATTATAAAGTTATGTGGTGCATGGCTGTATTTTGTACTTGCTCATTATAAAGTTATGTGGTGCATGGCTGTATTTTGTACTTGCTCATTATAAAGTTATGTGGTGCATGGCTGTATTTTGTACTTGCTCATTATAAAGTTATGTGGTGCATGGCTGTATTTTGTACTTGCTCATTATAAAGTTATGCAGTAAGGTGGCATTATTACTCTTCATAATTTCTGGTATTATTGAGTGCTATGTTAGATCTTATCTTACAGTAGTCCAGTAGCGCTAGACATCTGAGAGCAAACAAATAAAACAAACAAAAAAGTGATAGAGGTTTTTTTTTTTCAAATTTAGTCCATGTATTTTTCATGTATAGACTGCGTGGATGTGACAGGAATTACTGCACTTCTTGAAGTAAGAAGTTTCACAGTGCAGTACAATGTAAAATTTTAATAAGTAACTGTGAACAGAGTACAGAACCATGATAAGTCATATCTCATCTTTCACTTTAATACATTAAAAACTGTCAACAATGGCAATTTATAGTTCACAGTTACAATCAGTATTTACATAACACAAATGGAAGATTAACATGTTATAACCTTTTAACACATAGAGAGATTAACATGTTATAATCTATATTTAAGATGAAAAATGTAAAAGATTAACATTTATAATCTGTATTTAACATAATACAATGTGAAGATTAACATTTATAATCTGTATTTAACATAATACAATGAGAAGATTAACATTTATAATCTGTATTTAACATAATACAATGAGAAGATTAACATTTATAATCTGTATTTAACATAATACAATGAAACAATTAACATTTATAATCTGTATTTAACATAATACAATGAGAAGGTTAACAATAAACTAAGCCTCAACACTGTAAACTAACATGTAATGTCAGTCACTGAAATCAGCATTACAATCTGAAGTTGCATGTCTGGCACAATAAAGTGCCTAATAAGGTTATGTAAGGGGACTGCAGCACTCTCTGACACCTTGTATAGAGAAAGGTACACCAGCATTCTCTGACACCTTGTATTAGAGAAAGGTACACCAGCACTCTCTGACACCTTGTATTAGAGAAAGGTACACCAGCATTCTCTGACACCTTGTATAGAGAAAGGTACACCAGCATTCTCTGACACCTTGTATTAGAGAAAGGTACACCAGCATTCTCTGACACCTTGTATTAGAGAAACGTACACCAGCATTCTCTGACACCTTGTATTAGAGAAACGTACACCAGCAAAAAAATGCTGTCTTATCCTATAAATAAGAACAGCATCTTAAACTGGGAAATTATGAAATAAAGTCCCATTAACATATTTAATGCTTTAGAAGACAGAAATACAGGATAGAAAGGAAACATCCGATGGTTTTTTTAAAATGAGCATTTTTGGTGCTGGAAGTTGGCAACACTGACCCAGATACACATGATAGCCTCCATCTTTGAGTTTAGTCTGTCACAGAGTAATGGTCTGTGCATGATTGTGCTGCTGCATAGAGCTATTTATTGCAACTAATTATATAACAGCTAATCAGCAAGAGGGGACTTGGATGAGTGAATCTAACACTCAAGCAGAGCAGTATGTTTGAGAAGGAGGTTGTGTTGAAGCCACCAGGTCCATGTAGGTCCATGTTGGTCCATGTAGGTCCATGTTCACTGTTATATGCAAACTTCACAGACAGATCAATTAACATGATGCACCATCATGCAACAGCTTCTTAGAAGATCATGACAGTAAATGCTGAACACTACATGGACATGATTATAACAGCTTCTTTGAAGATCATGACAGTAAATGCTGAACACTACATGGACATGATTATAACAGCTTCTTCACCCAAGGATTAAAGCTGTCCCTAAATGAAAGAACTTATTGTTCCAGCAAGACAGGGAAACAGCACACATCACACAAGTGAGCCCTGACTACATCACACAAGTGAGCCCTGACTACATCGCACAAGTGAGCCCTGACTACATCACACAAGTGAGCCCTGACTACATCACACAAGTGAGCCCTGACTACATCACACAAGTGAGCCCTGACTACATCACACAAGTGAGCCCTGACTACATCACACAAGTGAGCCCTGACTACATCACACAAGCGAGCTTGTCTACATCGCACAAGTGAGCTTGTCTACATCACACAAGTGAGCTTGTCTACATCGCACAAGTGAGCTTGTCTACATCGCACAAGTGAGCCCTGACTACATCGCACAAGTGAGCTTGTCTACATCGCACAAGTGAGCTTGTCTACATCGCACAAGTGAGCCCTGACTACATCGCACAAGTGAGCTTGTCTACATCGCACAAGCGAGCCCTGACTACATCGCACAAGTGAGCCTGACTACATCGCACAAGTGAGCTTGTCTACATCACACAAGCAAGCCTGACTACATCGCACAAGTGAGCTTGTCTACATCACACAAGTGAGCCCTGACTACATCGCACAAATGAGCTTGTCTACTGTGCATAACTTGTTTGTAGGACACATCACCCCCCCCCCCCAGGTTACAAAAAAGGACACTGTACAGAACCTGGCACACTGAAGATCTCAAACATAACACAAGAGACTGACAACACCTCCTAGGATATGCTACAGTGAGCAATGCTGAGCTGCAGAAACTGACTCCAGAAACACCTGCTGTGTAACGGAGACCATCTGAAACACATCATTTTTAAGTAGACAAACAAAGTTATAAGAGCTAATAATTTTCTATTTGAGATAAATCTCCTTTCCTTGTAGATCATCCGTACACCATTAAAACATCATCAGTTCACAGCAATGCCTAATTTTTTTATTTATTTTGAAAACCATCGGGATCTGACCTTTATAAAACTGACTTCCATAAGATGGCTTCTCATAGCTCATAGACAAATATGAGTAACTTCCTTCATAGTACAGTACCACTCTATTTCATCTGTAATAGGAGGAAATTCCTCATCCTTGTATCATCATGAAGACATCAGTGATTGACAGGAGTGTGGATCAAGTCTGTGCCTCCACAGTTAAGGACTGTTACAGCTGACCCATGTCCAAGTGAAGAAAGTTGAATGTAAAGACATGCTGAGTGTAAAGACATGCTGAATGTAAAGACATGCTGAATGTAAAGACATGCTGAGTGTAAAGACATGCTGAATGTAAAGACATGCTGAATGTAAAGACATGCTGAGTGTAAAGACATGCTGAATGTAAAGACATCTTGAAAAAGATTTGCTAAAAGCAACATACTAAGAACTAGACAATAAAATAATAAGTTCAGGTAGAAGAGATAAGAGAAAATACACAGGCAATATGGCGAAAGAAGCAGAGAAAAACCGCAAAAAGATCTTACAGTCACATCCTTTCTGTGTCATTAAACGTCACATTTTAGTACTTAAATGTACAGAATAAGTCTAGTTAGCACGACAGCTTTTAATCAGCTTCCTGCAATAACAAGTTCACTGTACAAAATGTACAAAATATTTGATTAAAACTTATCAGTATAACAGGAGATAACAAACACATAATTAAACTTGTGCTCACAAGTACACCAATGAAATCTAGTAAAAGGAAATTTGTGCAAAGGTGATAATGATTTCAAAAATGTAAAAGCAATATCAACATAGTCATACAAATCAAACACAATCTGTGAAACTGGCATACAAATAAAATACAATCTATGAAACTGGCATACAAATCAAATACAATCTGTGAAACTGGCATACAAATCAAATATCCATGAACCTGGAAAACATATCAAATATTATCTATGAAGCTGGCATATAAATAGGATATTACCTGTTGAACTGCCATACCCAATAAATACCATCAATAAAACTGGCACTGGAGTGGAAAATAATGATAAGACTGATGAAAGTCTGGAAGAAAATTTCAGAACTGTTGGCCAAAAACAGACCTGAATGAATAACAAATGGTTCAAAAAAGAAAAAAATACTGATCCTTGACAGAGACACACATAAACAGCCAAAGAAAAGTTTATAGTTCACAACTTGTTATTGAAACAAAAGTAAAAACAATTCTATTAATCAACAGCTAACATTATATAGCAACATTGAATAACACTAACAAACTATTTGACAGTTCATAACTGTGCATCAAAACTGAACTCCCAATATATTTAACCAAATATTTGCTTACAATGCTACAGTGCTACTGGAACTGTACTAACACATTTTCTGGCTTGTTTCAATACTCACATTCTCTCCATTAAGCAAAACTTTATCATACACAAACACTGCTACTATCACTCAGTGCCAATGATGTGATTTTGGTCATCATCTCTCAATGTTGATGTGATTTTAGTCATCATCACTCAATGTTATGTGATTTTAGTCATCATCACTCAATGTTGATGTGATTTTGGTTATCATCACTCAATGTTGATTGATGTGATTTTGGTCATGATCTACAGTGAACAAATAAGGACCTAGCATATTGTGACAGGGAAAATTAGTATTAAATTGAGAAATGTCACCCTGCAAAGTGAGGCACACTAGAATCACTTGACATAAGCACTTATGTAACATCAGCAAACAGCCTGAGTTGGAAGCATATAAGCAATTGCAACCCTAAACCCTATTTTTAGTGTTTCTACCTACACTCTGCTCTCCAGGTTTCTACCTGCAACCCTAAACCCTATTTTTAGTGTTTCTATCTACACCTTGTTCTCTAGGTTTCTACCTGCAACCCTAAACCCTGCTCTTTAGATTTCTACCTGCAACACTAAACCCTGCTCTTTAGGTTTCTACCTACACCCTGCTCTCTAGGTTTATACCTGCAACCCTAAACCCTGTAAACCCTGCTCACTGATCTCTACCTGCAACCATAAAACCTGCTCTTTAGGTTTCTATCAACAAACCTAAACCCTGCTCTTTAGGTTTCTAACTACACCTTGCTCTCTAGGTTTCTACCTGCAACCCTAAACTCTGCTCTTTAGATTTCTAGCTGCAGCCCTAAACCCTGCTCTTTAGGTTTCTACCTGCAACCACAAACCCTGCTCTTTAGGTTTCTACCTGCAACCCTACACTTTGCTCTCCAGGTTTCTACCTGCAACCTTAAATCCTGCTCTCTAGGTTTCTACTTGCAACTCTAAATCCTGGTCTTTAGGTTTATACCTGCAACCCCAAACCCTGTTCTTTAGGTTTCTATCTAGACCTTGCTCTTTAGGTTTCTACCTAAACCCTGCTCTTTAGGTTTCTACCTCAACCCTGCTCTTTAGGTTTCTACCTGCAACCTTAAACCCTGCTCTTTAGGTTTCTATCTGCAACTCTAAACCCTGCTCTTTAGGTTTCTACCTAAACCCTGCTCTTTAGATTTCTACCTAAACCCTGTTCTTTACATTTCTACCTAAACCCTGCTCTTTACATTTCTACTTAAACCCTACTCTTTAGGTTTCTACCTGCAATCCTGCTCTCTAGGTTTCTACTTGCAACCCTAAACCCTGCTCTTTATGTTTCTACATGTAACCCTAAACCCTGTTCTTTAGGTTTCTACCTAAACCCTGCTCTTTAGGTTTCTACCTGTAACCCTAAACCCTGCTCTTTAGGTTTCTACCTGTAACCCTACACCCTGCTCTCTAGGTTTATACCTGCAACCCTACACCCTGCTCTTTAGGTTTATACCTGCAACCCTACACCCTGCTCTTTAGGTTTATACCTGCAACCCTACACCCTGCTCTCTAGGTTTATACTTGCAACCCTACACCCTGCTCTCTAGGTTTATACCTGCAACCCTACACCCTGCTCTCTATGTCTCAGATGTACATGATTACACATTCAATTTTAAGTTTGGCATAATTCTGGTTAACAAGAAACCTGTCCACCCCAAACTGATATAAGCCAGTGTTCAGGAAGTTCATATACATCTTCATGAAAACACAATAAATATAGAAGCAGTCAAGGAACTGTTTGGAACAAATGACTGAAGAAAACACAATAAATATAGAAGCAGTCAAGGAACTGTTTGGAACAAATGACTGAAGAAAACACAATAAATATAGAAGCAGTCAAGGAACTGTTTGGAACAAATGATTGAAGAAAACACAACAAAACATAGAAGGAGTAAAATAACTGGAACATATGACTGAAGAAAGGACTTATGCAAATATTATCCAATTAGATAAGTGAGGATGACCTCTGATTCTGGGCAAAATTATACAAAAAGTTCATGGAAAAACATGGTTAAAAAAAATGGTAAAATGTATTATGTAAACACTGCAAAAAAATAGAATGGCATTTACTGCTAATTTCAGCTAGTCATAACTCTTATCACATGACTGGGCTCAAATGTTCACTCCACACAAGGATATTCACTTCTGATATTATTCTTGCATAAATATTTTTGATGACATATTCAAAAGTCCTTTGTTCTTTCTAAGCAAAGAACAGCATCTTCTAGGTTCTCAGTTAATATTCACCAACATATAACAAATTTTTCTTTAGGTCTGACATTCACTCATTCACTTATGATAAAGTGAAGCAGAAGTGAATGTTATACGTACATTCTTAACAGAATATAATACATCAATCTGTGTGTTCAAACTTGTATTTGTTCTGCTGATAAAATACAACATATTTAATAGATCAAGGAAGAACTGAAAGACCAGCCATAATAAGAGTGACACTGTACAGCTGAGGAAGTAATGAGGGCCAAGTCAGAAGACATGATAGATGAGCACAAAATGAACAGACCTTGCAACACTACTGTGTACTATGATACACAAGTGTGTACACAGCACCAACATAAGGTTGTGGAAAGTAATGTGAATGTTAAAATAAAAAGACAATAAAAAGCTGTACTTGTAGTAACACAACGAACTGTGTGACGTTCCGGCTTCCACTTTTCTTCAAACATTAAAGATGACAGAGGAAAATGACTAGAAAATTAATCTTATATCTTATGTCCTTCCCGTGCCATTAAACATCACACAGAGCTCGCAAGGTAGTTCGCCAACTTTTCCTGTTTTTGGCAAGCGTTTCAACCTCATCAAGGGATTTTATGCCTAATAATTTGACCTCTCTTAACAATGTCCTCTTTAGAGTTTCACGTGGTCTGCCTCTTTTTCTTCAGCTTGTTGTGTTCCACTTGATAGTTTGTTTTGGGATTCTCTGATCATTTAGAAAATTAATACTTGGATAAAATGTGACAAATATAAAGACAATTTTTCTACTTTGATTTAATCTAGCACATTCACATTCATTGTTGCTCAAGTCAAAGCCAATATATCGCACTGTTACTGTAAGTAAAACTATCATATACAATTTTTTTTTAAAAATATGTAAATATTCTTTGTTGCTTGGTAACCAATGATACCAATCACAGTCTGATAGAATCTGATGGCAGAAGTTGTTCTGCAGGTCACAGAAACATCCACCTCTTTTCACAATATTTAAAGCAAGAATAACAAAAGTCCACCTCTTTCAGCAATATTTAAGCTGCTTCTGCAATATCCAAGGGAAGAACAGCAAATGTTCACCTACTACAGCAATATCCAAAGAGCAGTAAATGTTCACCTGCTACAGCAATATCTAAGTGAAGAGCAGCAAATGTTCACTTGCTACAGCAATATCCAAATAAAGAGCAGCAAATGTTCACCTGCTACAGCAATATCCAAGCAAAGAGCAGCAAATGTTCACCTGCTACAGCAATATCCAAGGGAAGAGGAGCGAATGTTCACCTGCTACAGCAATGTATCAGGGAAGAACAGCAAATTTTCACCTGCTACAGCAATATCCAAGGGAAGAGCAGCGAATGTTCACCTGCTACAGCAATGTATCAGGGAAGAACAGCAAATTTTCACCTGCTACAGCAATGTATGAAGGAAGAGCAGCGAATGTTCACTTGTTATAGCAATGTATGAGTGAAAAACAGAAACCATACACACATACACCTGCTTCAGCAATATCTTAGCTGCTTCTGCAATATCCAAGAGAAGAACAGTAAACATCCGCCTGCTTCAGCAATATCTTAGCTGCTTCAGCAATATCCAAGAGAAGAACAGTAAACATACACCTGCTTCAGCAATATCTTAGCTGGTTCAGCAATATCCAAGAGAAGAACAGTAAACATACACCTGCTTCAGCAATATCTTAGCTGGTTCAGCAATATCCAAGAGAAGAACAGTAAACATACACCTGCTTCAGCAATATCTTAACTGCTTCAGCAATATCCAAGAGAAGAACAGTAAACATACACCTGCTTCAGCAATATCTAAGGCAAGAACAGCAAATGTTTAACAAATTCAAAATTCATTCTCTGCCAGCCTGCTCAACATATACTCTTGTCCCACAATTCTCACATACAATCTGTATCAGTCTGATCAACAAGCAATCTGTCACTTAACTCTCACATACAATCTGTGCCAGCCTGCTCAATATACAATCTATCACATAACTCCCACATACACTCTTGTCACTTAACTCCCACACTCAAATGTTACTGTAATAAATATATATGGGCAAATTTCCGCAAACATGTTTTAGCAGGCTAACATCTACAACCTGATGGGCTGTCTTGTTAGGCCTAACATCTACAACCTGATGAGCTGTCCTGTGCCTGATTGGTTAGCCTGACACCCTGATTAGGATGATGAGAGCCAGGCTGTCTCCCAACCATTTTGTGTGCTGTAAGAAGTAAAAATGCAAGCTCAGATGATAACATCAAGGTTCTGGTCACTACATGCTGAAGCTAATGTTGTTTTCTGAGAACTTTCTTGCACTATGTTAGTGAGATCATCAGTTCTGATATAAATACTGACACTGATTATTTATGCTTGAAACAAGTTAGGATTATTCATGCAGTCTAGTTCTAGTCTTAAGAAGAATGTTTCATGTCTAGAAAAAAAGTCTAAAGACAGCAAAAAATATTGTGTAAACTTAGAAAAGAACTTAAAAATTACAGAATATCACTGGTCTCACCAATCAACATGAACATTTCATTCACTGCATGACCAGTTTTGGCTGAACACTCTGCAAAAATCAGCCCAGCTCCTTCCGCAAATGCTCTTGCTTCCTGCAGCAAAGATGTAATAACAGCATTTTATTTTTGCTAACCTAAACCTTGAATCTATTCTGTACTGAGTTATGTCCCTCTACTTCCTCTTCCATCCTCTCCCATTACGGAATGACAGAAAGTGGAAGACGCACAGCTTCATGGAGGAAAGAATAAGAGGCAGACAAAAGAAACAAGGCAAAAGGTAGGGAGAGCCTGAGCATTTACAATAAGACAGGGGATCATGGAAGGTGTATGGAGAGGTTTATGATGATGACAGGACATCATGGAAGGTGTATGGAGAGGTTTATGATGATGACAGGACATCATGGAAGGTGTATGGAGAGGTTTATGATGATGACAGGACACATGAAAATACTGAAGGACTGCACAAAAGTGGATGTAAAGAAAACAAATTAATGGACTCATGGAGGGAAGTCTGAAGCAAAAGAATGAAGCTAGTCAAGACGGATCATCAACATCTGCACTAAGAACTGGGGAAACTGCAAGTTGTCAAAAACATGACTCAAAACTCTTTAACAAGAAAAAAACTATGACAGACAGAGCAAAAACTAATGCAGACAATGAATCAGTGGAGTAAAAACTAATGCAGACAATGAATCAGTGGAGTAAAAACTAATGCAGACAATGAATCAGTGGAGTAAAAACTAATGCAGACAATGAATCAGTGGAGTAAAAACTAATGCAGACAATGAATCAGTGGAGTAAAAACTAATGCAGACAATGAATCAGTGGTTCAGTTTCTGATCACCTAAAAAAAACAACACACCTCTGTCTGTACTGCCCGATTCTCATGAGAGAGGTCAGCCTTGTTCCCTGCCAAGACTATTACGATGTTACCCGTAGCTTGTTGCCGCAGCTCCTGCACCCAGGCAATGGCTCGATTAAATGTGTTCTGGAAACGGTGAAAAGTAACTAAAACAACGGCAAAACTCACAACAATGATTCTAATTTTAGCAACAAGAGTGAAACAAAATTTCACAGGGATCTTTAATGTGAATTCATGAGATCAAAAAGTAGCTGTTACATGTGATACATTTTACCTATCTGGAAAAGAAAAATGCTAAAAAGAAAAAATATATATATATATATAGCCCACTTAATCTCATGTTCAGTGATAAAACATGGCTAAAAAAAAAACTGAACTATGGAGGTGGAGCCTGTTAAAAACAGCTCTTTCAGCCTGTTTAAACAAACATGGGGAAATATGCATCTAGAAAACCTTCATCTGGGTCTATAAACTGCCTACCTGGCAGTTAATGTGACAATCCTACAATTGAACAAGTTTTATTAGTCTGTATTTTTTTCATTCAGAACAACAAAAACAGCAGATGGGAAACTGAGCACTTCAGTCAGTCAGTCAGTCAGTCAGTTGCATGTCCCTTGCAGAACTTTGCCTCCTCAACAGCTCTCCAGCAGGCCGCTGGAACGAACACTTACAGCATTATTTATGTCATACACCACGACGGCAGCCTGCGCTCCTCTGTAGTACATGGGTGCCAGACTGTGATACCTCTCTTGTCCCGCTGTGTCCCAGATGTCAAACTTTATATTCTGTCCCTGAGCCTGCACAGTCTGAGTTAGGAAGGCCGCTGGTGAGTGAAAGTACAACTTTTGTCAACTTCACAATACAACCAATGTTGCAAAACAACAACAAAAAAATAAACCCCACTATGTTCAGATGCCTTTATCTAACGTACAAACCTTTCAAAGACTAACATGTTTTTGGTCAACATAATGACCTTATTTTACAGAGATAATTAGCCACTAAAAGTGGCAGAACCTACATATCAATTATATTAGGTCATAGCATTACAGATCAGTATTGTTCTTCTAGCAGCGTGCGGATGTAAGGTTGGATTATTTAGTGAAATGACCTATCTGATGTTTTTTTTTCCACATGAATTTCCCTTTTTTTTCCTACAAAAATTTACTTAAACTGCCCATCAACATTTTGTCTGAAAACACAGCAACTCTAAATTAATGCATGCATCCTTCATTTAGGTTTAAATACAAAAACATTTGCACAACTGAACTGCTACTCTGATATAATCTCAAAACTTGTAAATATGTTAGTGTAATCTCAAAGACAATAAAACACAATAAAATGTTTTTCATAAGAATTCTGCTTAGTTACTGACAACACTGAAAGGAAAAGTCTGATAAAAGCTCAGGACATTCTGATGGTCTGACAAACCTCCGACTGTGGCCTCGCTGTGCTCAGGAAAATGTCCTCGGACAAATCTCTGTGCCATGCTGGACTTTCCAACTCCCTGGTCTCCAAGGAGAACAAGTTTTGCCTGCTGTATTCTCCCGCCTGTTGTGGCCCCACTCCTGGGCCCTGTGTTACGTCTGCCTTCGCTCATGACAGTATTCCAAAGTTAACCACCACTATCTTGTTGATCTGTCTCTATCTCACACTTTAGGATTCAAAAACTGTTTACTCGAGTGAAATTTAGAATTCCTGCCATTATGGACTGTGCATTCCGCAAAAAAATTCTGGAGGAAAAGAAATTGACTTAATTTAGATATTTAGATAAAAATTTCAGAAAAAGCTCTAACAAGAGATTCAAACTTTAAGATGATACAAGTAGTGATGAATACCAAAACCCCCCAAAAATGTTACAGAATTACAGTGACTTATGTCAATGAGGCAGCAGACAAGTCAGGGGGATGTCAAATAGATGTCCAAGAGATGTCAGTGAGATGTCAAATAGATGTCCAAGAGATGTCAGTGAGATGATAGATATGCAAGAGATATCTGTGAGATAATAGAAATGTCAGGAAGATGTCAAAGAGATGTTAGTGATGTGACAGTTGTCAGGAAGATGTCAAAGAGATGTCAGCAAAATGATAGATATCCAAGAGATGTCAGTAAGATGACAGAAATGTCCGGAAGATGTCCAAGAAATATAAATGAGATATTAGAGAGATGTCAGACAGATGTCCAAGAGATATCAGACAAATGATATAGAGTGGTGTTAGCCAGATGTCAGGGAGGTGTTAGAAAGATGTCCAAGAGATGTCACACTGGTGTTCCAGATATGTCACACCGATGTTCCAGAGTTGTCACACCAATGTTCCTGAGATGTCACACTGATGTTCCAGAGTTGTCACATTGATGTTCCAGAGATGTCACACCAATGACACTGCAAATAACGTTGGTGAGCTACAGCTGGTCTAGACACTATCATACAACTCTGAAACAGGGTGATGTAATATTTCATCTTGTTTGCCATAAATTCTATTACGGTGGAACATAATCTTCTGGTATAACCAGCTATATCACAGTTACCTGGTATAACCAGATATATCACAGTTACCTGGTATAACCAGATATATCACAGTTACCTGTTATAACCAGCTATATCACAGTTACCTGTTATAACCAGCTATATCACAGTTACCTGGTATAACCAGCTGTATCACAGTTACCTGGTATAACCAGCTGTATCACAGTTACATGATATAAGACTACTGGTGTGTAATATCTCTGAATGTGACTCTTTTATTTTTCCACAGAGAGGCTGAGCAGGGTCTTGACTAGCTCTAGTACAATCCACTTTCTGTAGATATGTTTTTCAGATTTCTTTGTTCATCTCAACACTAGCCCCAGCACAATCCACTTTCTGTAGATATGTTGATGAGATTTCTTTTGTTCATCTCAACACTAGCTCTAGCACAATCCACTTTCTGTAGATATGTTGATGAGATTTCTTTTGTTCATCTCAACACTAGCCCCAGCACAATCCACTTTCTGTAGATATGTTGATGAGATTTCTTTTGTTCATCTCAACAATAGCTCTAGCACAATCCACTTTCTGTAGATATGTTGATGAGATTTCTTTGCTGGTCTAAACACCAAAGCTTCTTGCTTGCTTTGTTGACCACTATGAACTATGCTAGTGATGTGGCCTGTCTCAGCTACAACTAAAGATTCTTCCTTTCATATGATTTTACATATTAATTCAAACTTGTATTCATTCTTCGTCAATCTCCATACTGCACTTTCATATGTTATAATGGCATACATCACTTGTTTTCATACATCTCACTTGATATGTACTTTATCTTTGACCCAGATAACACACCACAAACAGGCAAGACATAAACATTTGACTAAACACTTCAAACTGAACACCAGCTAACCTGCCGTATGCTGATAATCTTTCATAAATGTTATTCAGTGTGGAGAAAAATATATAAACATAACCAGACCTTGACCTGTAATCACATGTACAAGTGAAAGGTCACTTTTAAAAATTGATAAATTGTATATCACTTCTATCCTCTTACTAGCTTTCTAAAATTAATACTGCAGACATTCTGCAATAATGTCTTCTGTTCCATGAAATAACCTGTCCTCTGTTACATGAAATAACCTGTCCTCTGTTCCATGAAATAAACTATAACCTGTCCTCTGTTCCATGAAATAAACTATAACCTGTCCTCTGTTCCATGAAATAAATTATAACCTGTCCTCTGTTCTATGAAATAAACTATAACCTGTCCTCTGTTTCATGAAATAAATTATAACCTGTCCTCTGTTCCATGAAATAAACTATAACCTGTCCTCTGTTCCATGAAATAAATTATAACCTATTATCTGTTCTATGAAATAAACTATAACCTGTCCTCTGTTCCATGAAATAAACTATATCCTGTCCTCTGTTCTTTGAAATAAATTATAACCTGTCCTCTGTTCCATGAAATAAACTATAACCTGTCCTCTGTTCCATGAAATAAATTATAACCTGTCCTCAGTTCCATGAAATAAATTATAACCTGTCCTCTGTTCCATGAAATAAACTATAACCTGTCCTCTGTTCCATGAAATAAATTATAACCTGTCCTCTGTTCCATGATATAAACTATAACCTGTCCTCTGTTCCATGAAATAAACTATAACCTGTCCTTTGTTCCATGAAATAAATTATAACCTGCCCTCTGTTCCATGAAATAAATTATAACCTGTCCTCTGTTCCATGAAATAAATTATAACCTGTCCTCTGTTCCATGAAATAAATTATAACCTGTCCTCTGTTCCATGAAATAAACTATAACCTGTCCTCTGTTCCATGAAATAAATTATAACCTGTCCTCTGTTCCATGAAATAAACTATAACCTGTCCTCTGTTCCATGAAATAAATTATAACCTGTCCTCTGTTCCATGAAATAAACTATAACCTGTCCTCTGTTCCATGAAATAAATTATAACCTGTCCTCTGTTCCATGAAATAAACTATAACCTGTCCTCTGTTCCATGAAATAAATTATAACCTGTCCTCTTCCATGAAATAAATTATAACCTGTCCTCTGTTCCATTAAATAAATTATAACCTGTCCTCTGTTCCATAACCTGTCCTCTGTTCCATGAAATAAACTATAACCTGTCCTCTGTTCCATGAAATAAACTATAAACTGTCCTCTGTTCCATGAAATAAATTATAACCTGTCCTCTGTTCCATGAAATAAACTATAACCTGTCCTCTGTTCCATGAAATAAATTATAACCTGTCCTCTGTTTCATGAAATAAACTATAACCTGTCCTCTGTTCCATGAAATAAACTATAACCTGTCCTCTGTTCCATTAAATAAATTATAACCTATTATCTGTTCCATGAAATAAACTATAACCTGTCCTCTGTTCCATGAAATAAATTATAACCTGTCCTCTGTTCCATTAAATAAATTATAACCTATTATCTGTTCCATGAAATAAACTATAACCTGTCCTCTGTTCCATGAAATAAACTATAGCCTGTCCTCTGTTCTTTGAAATAAATTATAACCTGTCCTCTGTTCCATGAAATAAACTATAACCTGTCCTCTGTTCCATGAAATAAATTATAACCTGTCCTCTGATCCGTGAAATAAATTATAACCTGTCCTCTGTTCCATGAAATAAATTATAACCTGTCCTCTGTTCCATGAAATAAATTATAACCTGTCCTCTGTTCCATGAAATAAACTATAACCTGTCCTCTGTTCCATGAAATAAACTATAACCTGTCCTCTGTTCCATGAAATAAATTATAACCTGTCCTCTGATCCGTGAAATAAATTATAACCTGTCCTCTGTTCCATGAAATAAATTATAACCTGTCCTCTGTTCCATGAAATAAATTATAACCTGTCCTCTTCCATGAATAAACTATAACCTATCCTCTGTTCCATGAAATAAATTATAACCTGTCCTCTGTTCCATGAAATAAATTATAACCTGTCCTCTGTTCCATGAAATAAATTATAACCTGTCCTCTGTTCCATGAAATAAATTATAACCTGTCCTCTGTTCCATGAAATAAATTATAACCTGTCCTCTGTTCTATGAAACTATAACCTGGGGAGTTGGGGTGGGGGGGAGAGAGGGAATCTGAATATTTTAAGGGACAACATCACCAATATAGTAAAAAAAATCACCATTGTTAGTTCTACATTACCTAAGTTGCAACCATAACTTTCTAAGGAAAAAAAATCTTGTAATACTAGTACACAAAGCAACATAAATACTTGGTGGTGTAAGTGTGTTAAGTTTTAATCATAGCATTTGTCACATGTGAATGGTAGATAGTGCCAGTTTAACTTTGTGTGATTTTTCTTGTAGAAACCACATCTGGAAAGTAAACAGTGCCAGTTTAACTTTGTGTGATTTTTCTTGTAGAAACAATGGGTTTTTTGGTTACCCAAAAGTTGCGCAACTATCAGTTTAAATAAAGGGAGCACTTTGCCACAACTGTGGTCTGACAGCTCAAAACACAATCTCTCATATTTTTTTACTTCTTTTTCTCTGCTTGTAACGGTAGACTTTTAAAAAATTTATCTTTTATTATGAAATTTTTTTAATGTGTTATTATACGTTTGTATTAGCATAAATACGTGTTATATGTCATAAATTTCCTTGTATAATCCACACATGCCTACAGAAGACTTTATAAGCCTATATTTTCCTTTCAGCTGCTAACCCCAAGCACAAAATGAGTATTGCAAGCGATAAAAAAGTTGGTCAGTATCCAGAAGAGTACCCGAAGCTCATTTTCATACCCGCTCCACTGGATGAAAAGGTCACCATTCTGCGTTCTGTGCAAAGTTTGGCCAATGAATCAACGCAAAAAAGGTCATCTCAAAGTATATCTGAAGGTGAAACTAGCACGTATGTAAACTATGATTTGAAAATAATTTTAAATCTCTAAAGGTGAAGTTGGGAAAAGATCAACAATAGATTCAATGTCCTCTGTATGAATTTCTACACAAAACTGTACTCTTGAAGCTAGCTATGAAATTTCTCTCCTCATAACTCAATTGGGAAAAAATCAAACCACGGGGAGAATTTAAGTAAGCCAGCAACATCAGCTTTTCTCAGAATGGCTCTGGATAAAAATGACAAGGATGTCACAGAAATGTCACTGAGCAATAACACCATTAGCAAAAGAATAGATAAAATCATCTCATCTTATATCCTTCCCATGCCATCAGACATCACATAGGGCTTGCAAGTTAGTTCACCAAGTTTTCCTGTTTTCAGCGAGCTTTTCAACCTCATCAAGGGATTTTATGCCTATTAATTTGGCCTCTCTTAACAACGTCCTCTTCAGAGTTTCACATGGTCGCCCTCTTTTTCTTTGGCCTGTTATGTTCTGCTTGATATCTTGTTTTGGGATTCTCTGATTCTTTCTTCTCATCACGTTACCGACATATTTCCTTTTCCTGATCACCCATAAGACTGGTTATTGTTCAGTCATCTGTCTTATCTCTGCGTTGTTCTTGAATTCATTTCACTTTATGCTGAGTATTTTCCTTAGGCATTTATTTTCAAAAGAGTCTAATTTCTCGTCTATTTCTTTAGTTGTTTTCCAGCTTTCGCACACATAAATGAGGGTGTATATTACACTTGAATTGAATAATCTTAACTTGGTTTTTGTGCTTATAACTTCTGAATGCCATATATTCTCAAGATTCTTGAAGGTCGATGCTGCTTTTGCAATTCTAATTCTAACTTCCCTTCTGGTGTCACCATCCTGGTCTATGTAGCTTCCAAGATATGCAAACTGATTGACTTCTTTGACAGCTATCCCTTCTACGCATATTTTTCCTTTCTGATTAATGAGAAGTTTCATTATTTTTTTTTATGTTTCCTTGTCAATTTCAAGTCATATTTTGATAGCCAGTGAAGACAGGATATCTGTTTTTACTTAAATTGATTTCACACTGTCACTAATAAAAACTATGTCACCTGGAAAATCAAGATCTTCTAGTTGTGACTCATGTACCCAGGTAATACTTGTGTTACCTGTGCAGCACTGTTTCATTATGAAGTCTATGGTAATTCCAAAAAGCAAGTGAGATAATATACATCCTTGTTTCACACCTGTTTCAATCTGGAACCATTCACTCATTCCTTCTTCTGCATTGACTGCACAAACATATCCTTTTCCTTAGCTGTCCATGGTACCTTCAACATCCTTCTTATGAACCACATTCAGAATGACTTTGCAAAGTAAATCTGACACAACTGATAGTTAGGTTACTCCTATCCAATTATTGCAGTCGCTGAGGTTGCCTTTTTCTGGCACAACAACTTGTTGAAAAGCTGAGATCAAGAAAATTCTCAATACAGATGGATGGATCAACTGTAAGAGACACTGAGGCTGTAATGATGGCCTATGTAAGATATGCTGACAATGTTGAATTTACTAAACAGATGGCCTATGTAAGATATGCTGACAATGTTGAATTTACTAAACAGATGGCCTATGTAAGATATGCTGACAATGTTGAATTTACTAAACAGATGGCCTATGTAAGATATGCTGACAATGTTGAATTTACTAAACAGATGGCCTATGTAAGATATGCTGACAATGCTGAATTTACTGAACAGATGGCCTATGTAAGATATGCTGACAATGCTGAATTTACTAAACAGATGGCCTATGTAAGATATGCTGACAATGCTGAATTTACTAAACAGATGGCCTATGTAAGATATGCTGACAATGCTGAATTTACTAAACAGATGGCCTATGTAAGATATGCTGACAATGCTGAATTTACTAAACAGATGGCCTATGTAAGATATGCTGACAATGCTGAATTTACTAAACAGATGGCCTATGTAAGATATGCTGACAATGCTGAATTTACTAAACAGATGGCCTATGTAAGATATATTGACAATGTTGAATTTACTAAACAGATGGCCTATGTAAGATATGCTGACAATGTTTAATTTACTAAACAGATGGCCTATGTAAGATATATTGACAATGTTTAATTTACTGAACAGATGGCCTATGTAAGATATATTGACAATGTTGAATTTACTAAACAGAAGGCTTATGTAAGATATGCAGACAATGTTTAATTTACTAAACAGATGGCCTATGTAAGATATATTGATAATGTTTAATTTACTGAACAGATGGCCTATGTAAGATATATTGACAATGTTGAATTTACTAAACAGAAGGCTTATGTAAGATATGCTGACAATGTTGAATTTACTAAACAGATGGCCTATGTAAGATATATTGATAATGTTTAATTTACTGAACAGATGGCCTATGTAAGATATATTGACAATGTTGAATTTACTAAACAGAAGGCTTATGTAAGATATGCTGACAATGTTGAATTTACTGAACAGAAGGCTTATGTAAGATATACTGACAATGTTGAATATACTGAACATAAGGCTTATGTAAGATATACTGATAATGTTGAATTTACTGAACAGATGTTGTTCTGTGAAAAATATACTGACAATGTTGAATTTACTGAACACTGACAATGTTGAATTTCTTGAACAGATGTTGCTCTGTGAAACATATACGGACAATGTTTAATTTACTGAACAGATGTTGTTCTGTGAGACATATATTGATGATGTTGAATTTACTGAACAGATGTTGTTCTGTGAGACATACACTGATGATGTTGAATTTACTGAACAGATGTTGTTCTGTGAGACATACATTGATGATGTTGAATTTACTGAACAGATGCTGTTCTGTGAGACATATACTGATGATGTTGAATTTACTGAACAGATGTTGTTCTGTGAGACATATACTGATGATGTTGAATTTACTGAACAGATATTGTTCTGTAAAACACTGAAAACCACCACTACTGCCATATATATATATATATATAAATTGTAATAAACTCAAAAATTATTTAGATGAAGCTCAAACATCAATGAAAAGTATTATACCTTGTGCCACAGATGGGACTCCTGTTATGATGGGTAATAAACGTAGCTTTTTAAAATTAATGAAGGATGGTAATCTTGAAACAAATTAATGAAGGATGACAATCTTGAAACAAATTAACGAAGGACGACAATCTTGAAACAAATTAAGAAAGGACGACAATCTTGAAACAAATTAATGAAGGACGACAATCTTGAAACAAATTAATGAAGGACGACAATCTTGAAACAAATTAACGAAGGACGACAATCTTGAAACAAATTAAGAAAGGACGACAATCTTGAAACAAATTAATGAAGGACGACAATCTTGAAACAAATTAATGAAGGACGACAATCTTGAAACAAATTAACGAAGGATGACAATCTTGAAACAAATTAATGAAGGACGACAATCTTGAAACAAATTAATGAAGGACGACAATCTTGAAACAAATTAATGAAGGACGACAATCTTGAAACAAATTAACGAAGGACGACAATCTCGAAACAAATTAACGAAGGACGACAATCTTGAAACAAATTAATGAAGGACGACAATCCTGAAACAAATTAACGAAGGATGACAATCTTGAAATGCTGCTTGTGCATGGTGTTATTGAAAAGAGCTTTAATTTATAAAGAACATAGTGGAGTAGAACTGACTTTTGAAATACAATTGAGTTCATACAACATAAAGTGTCATGGATGCCACTTCCAGCATACAATGTAATCTGTGATTAACCTTGAAATAACTCCTTGCCCTTAACAGACTGGTAAACAGTGACTTCAAAGATCTAAAAGAGCTTGCTGTAAATCTGATCAAACTGGTATGACGGTGACTAGGGTTGCAGTTCAGATGCATCAAAACAACAGAACGATCGTCAGTCACACTGCGGATAGCACTAACACTCACCTTTAACAAACGATGTCATCTCATGCGTTGACAGACAGGTATCTAACATCAATGTATTAAATTAATGTATTATTAATGTTGGTATAAATGTTCTAAATGAACAAACACTGGAGGTGTGTACTCCACTCCTGGTTGTGGGACGTGCTTCTTAGTTCCTGTCTTGTTTTTCTTTTCAACTTCCGCCAACCTTGACCTTCTTCCCGAGAATTGTGGGACCATTTTTCAGTACTCGGGAACTGAGAGTTGAGATATGCAGAAACTCTACTGTAGATAGCGGAGCAGCAACACAACTTCTTCAGATCATCAGAGGAAGTACCCCCCCCCCCCCCTTAGACAAGTGTTTCGGCCCTAACTCCTGACACTCTAAGGGGGTGGGCTCCTCTGGGTCATGACTCCTAGAAGTCTTGTGAGTTGTTGCTTTGTTCGTCCCGGGATTAAGTTGGCACTGCACTTTTGAAGTGCATCTTTAGCGATTTAGCTACAGAGGACTGGTATTGGTTGTGGCAAACAACATTTATGTTCTCAATGCTTGTTTCGCATACTCCACAGCCAGCATGAAGCCTTTTCTGTACTTGGAAAGAAAAATCACAAGAGAATTACCTGGGATTCGAACCACGGACTCCAGTAGGACGAGCAGCCGTCTAGCCACGAGCGAACACCTTTTTTTGTTTTTTTTTTTTAGGTGCGAGATAGCGTAGTTCGTTAGTACGCTGTTCTCTTGTGTTTAGACTGCTGCTCGTCCTGCCAGAGTCCGTGGTTCGAATCCCAGGTAATTCTCTTGTGATTTTTCTTTCTCTCACGTCTCATTAAAGTGCTTTGTCTACGATTTTTTCCAGGTCTAATCCTACAAAACTGTGTTCTTACTTCACCATACGAAAGCCTCGTTGTTTGCTATTTTAAAAAAAAGTGTTCCTGAAACTAACTTCACGTAAAAAGTATTCGTTCGTTTGTTGTTGTAGTTGTTGTTCACGTATGCATCAGACATGGCAGTTGACCGTGTATATGTTTGTCTAAAGTTGGCACCTGCTAGAGAGACTGAATCTAAGCTACGGAATTTCTATGTCATGACCTCGTTTCTTTCCGGGTGTCACTATCTCTTGTCGACTGAACAATAACTAATGACTTCGCTTTCAAACACCCTTTTTCGGAAGTGTGAGTTAGCGCAGTTGGTTAGTACCCTGTTCTCTCGTGGCTAGACGGCTGCTCGTCCTACCGGAGTCCGTGGTTCGAATCCCAGGTAATTCTCTTTCCCTTATGTCTCACTAAAGTGCTTTGTCTACTATTTTTTCTAGGTCTAATCCTACAAAACTGTGTTCTCTTTCTTGATGATATACCAATACATCGGTGGAGGAGGGTCCAGCTGGTGCATCACGGTGGGGGTTGTGGCCCCTAGGGCTTTCTCTGCCTTAAGGCTGTTCCCGAAGAGCTTTGAGAGGGGTGGGGTGGGGCTGTGGTAGATGAAAACAGATAAGGAGGAGATAACTCTTCATTGGCTTTTAAAATTTCTCTAGGAAACCCTGACAGCTTCATTATAGTGCCACTTTTCATCTACAGAGGTTTTCAAGCAGGTATATACGAACTATTATTATCAAGTATAATCTTACTGAGCAGCTCCTCTCATGGCGGATTCTATCAGTGTTGGACCTGCACAATATGTCATATTTACAACAAACATTGTGTTACAAGGTCCAGTTTCTTTGGCCTTGCATTTTTTATTGTCATGTTTGGTCCTTGTTTTTTTTCCTCAGATGATGTTGCGTCATTTCCTTAGTGTTGCTCTCCACGTGACTCGGGAACAATTTTTTGTTGTTCTATAAATAAGAAACAAGGTTTTCGTACGGTAAAGTAAGAGAACACAGTTGTCTTCTCTAATGACAGCATACATGCGCTGTTCGGAGCATCAGTGACAGCTTATGTGTGTTGTTTGGCGTTTCAGTGACAGCTTACATGCGCTGTTCGGCGCATCAGTGACAGCTTATGTGCGTTGTTTGGCGTTTCAGTGACAGCTTACATGTGCTGTTCGGCGCATCAGTGACAGCTTATGTGCTTTGTTTGGCGTTTCAATGGCAGCTTACATGTGCTGTTCGGAGCATCAGTGACAGCTTATGTGCGTTGTTTGGCGTTTCAGTGACAGCTTACATGTGCTGTTCGGCGCATCAGTGACAGCTTATGTGCGTTGTTTGGCGTTTCAGTGGCAGCTTACATGCTCTGTTCGGAGCATCAGTGACAGCTTACATGTGCTTTTCGGAGCATCAGTGACAGCTTATGTGCGTTGTTTGGCGTTTCAGTGACAGCTTACATGCGCTGTTCGGCGCATCAGTGACAGCTTATGTGCGTTGTTTGGCGTTTCAGTGACAGCTTACATGCGCTGTTCGGAGCATCAGTGACAGCTTATGTGCGTTGTTTGGCGTTTCAGTGACAGCTTACATGCGCTGTTCGGAGCATCAGTGACAGCTTACATGCGCTGTTCGGCGCTTCAATGAAAGCGGGATTGTGGGAAGGCTCAGACACGCACCATATAGACTTGTTAGATCCCACAAACATGGCCTCACCGTTTATCTCCATCGGTGAATGTATTCGTCGCATACTGCTTGTTAGTAGTGTCATGGAACTGTTCAGTACATCTCAGAGTGAGAATGGCCACCACTGTGTTAAGGAAACATAATATTTAACAGGAGTTGGCCAATATATCATTCTTGCATCCCGCGATGTTTCTGTTGCATTGTTTCAGCTGCCCACTAAGATAACGATAACTGAATGGTGGAGACCATTCTATGAGCGTTATAGAAAGTCGCTGTAGTCCATTCTTCATCCATTTAGATCCGTATGGTTGAGAATCTTCACTGGCCGATGCTGCAGACAAGTTAGTGGAGAGCAGTATCTCATTAATCTGTGGTCCGTCTTCATTTTTACAAGATTATATATTCATTCATTCATATGCATGTCCCTTGCGGAACTTTGCCTCCCTAATAGCACTCCTGTAGGCCTCTCGGTTGTGAGCAAGATGGCCTGCTGCTGATGAATCCATTTGCAGATCATCAACGATGTCTTGCAGCCATCTTCGCCTTGGTCTTCCTCTCTTTCTTTTTCCCATTATGTACCATTCCAAGACGGTTTCCTCTAGATTATCATGACGTTTAATGTGTCCAAAATATTTAAGTTTTCTCTTTTTAATCCTCTTTACTAGCCAGCCTTCTCCAATATTAAGTTCTTGTAGTATAGATATATTTGTTTTGTTTTTTTCTTTTTTGTGTCCATGATATTTGATGAACTCTTCTGTAGCATTTACATTCAAAGGCATTTATGTGTTTCTCAGCTGTTTTGTTAAGTGTCGAGGTCTCATAGGCATATGTTGCGATGGAAAAGATGCATGCCCTTAAAAATCTTATTTTTGCAGTTCTGTCTGTTTCTCTCCACAGATTATTTAGTTGTTTTACTTTCTGAAGAGCGATAGATGTCCTTTTAATTTCCCTCATAGTATCTCCATTATTAGTTAGAAGTGATTCAAGATATTCAAAACTCAATATTTCTTCCAGTTTTTCCTCATTTGTACATATATCATATATATATGCCTGTTTGTTTTGTCAGTTGTCATCAATTTAGTTTTCTTCGCATTAAGATAGAGGTTTTTCTCTTCGCTGTTCTTACGGACTGATATAATTAGTTTTTCCATTCTTTTTTTGTATTATGGACAGTAATACTGTGTCATCAGCATATCTAATCTCTGGTATTTCATACTTCCAATTGTTATGGCATCGTAATAATCTTTGTCTACAGATTATATATTACTTTTTCGTATTTACATTTTATAAATATTGGTTCATAATCTTTGTACTTCAGTGATATATTTTTAGTTCAACCAAGAAAATGTAGTTTACTTTCTCTTCAAGCAAAACCATGGTTTAACAACTGTTCTGAAAAGAAATAGTAATTTTCAGTTTTGAAAAAGGGATAATAATAATAATAATAATAATAATAATTTTTCATAAACAGTAAAAAAAATCTAGACATATCAGGGTTGCAAATGCTTTTTTAAAGGTTGATGCTGTCATGTATAGATCCAAAGTTATAAATATTTTAAATTGCACATAGACTTTATACACACGCTGGATATACCACGTGCTGACAACGCAACCCGTGTGACTCACTGTGAGCTTCTATGAGGAGTAAGCCTAGAGCTAGTGATTTATTCCCATTAATAATAAGTATCAATAAGACGGCGACTCTTCGGCAAAACATAGCCACGCCGACCAGTAATATAGTAAATGGAAACTCCCTTGAATCAGTGGACAAGTTCAGCTATTTTGGATCTACAGATACTTCCACCTTTTGCCTACATGAATAAATCGATATCCGAATAAGAAAGTCAGCAGCCACATTTAAAATTATTGAAAAATGGATGGAAAAACTGAAAGTTAACGCTGCAGACAAATGTTTTGATTTATCAAACCTATATCTAAATCTTTTATGTGGTCATCATATGCAAGGCATGAGAACAAACTTAACAGTTTTCATCTTCGCTGTCTTCATACACAACAATGAACATCACATGACAAGATAACCAGCTCTAGGATGCTGCACCATGGGCACGATATAGCAAGAGGCAGAAGGCTGATATCGCTGACGCATGCGGCAAAAAAGGATGACAACACTAAGAAACATGTGGCATGAAAGGATGAAAACACTAAGAAAAATGTGACAGTGAAAGAATAACAACACTAAGAAACATGTGGCAAGAAAGGATGAGAACACTAAGAAAAATGTGCCAAGAAAGGATGACAACACTAAGAAAAATGTGGTAAGAAAAGATGACAACACTAAGAATGTGGCAAGAAAGGATGAGAACACTAAGAAACATGTGGCAAGAAAGGATTACAACACTAAGAAACATGTGGCAAGAAAGGATGACAACATTAAGAAACATGTGGCAAGAAAGGATACCAACACTAAGAAAAATGTGGCAAAAAAAGGATAACAACCGTGTTCCAAAGTAAATTTTATATGTCGTCGTTGTTATGGGAATAAGTCCAGGTCACGTGGCAGATAAAAAAAACTGAGATAACAAAGATACAAGACGATTCCAAAGTAATAGCGAACGAAGGGACGTAACCCGTGAAAATATATGAAAATATTTCATGGCGAATCAAAAAGTTATTTTATAATTATTACTGCTTAATTTTCTGTTAGTTGTTGATCCCCCCCCCCCCACGCCCCTCCGTTTGTTTTAAAAATCATCAGTTTGTAAATTTGTAACATAGTGCCTTTTATATGTTATATATTAGGAGATTACACTATTATTTTTATTAATGTCACTGTTACTATTTTTCTACTAACATTTTACTATAGTTAAGATTATTAATGATAAGTAGAATGTAGATAAAAAAAGGAACAGGTGGGAGAGGAACACTCCCACTGTATTAGTAGTAGTACGATAGAATTAAGTAGATACTTAGAAATACTGGACATAAAGAAGCTGAGGGAAAAGGTAGATTAAAGAGATACACCCAGATTATAACAGCCCTGACACGACTAAACTGAATGGTTAAATCAACAATATAGAGACAGACAGACGGACACTGTGTAAACAGATACCCCATACACCCGACACTGGATAAGAAGAGTTCACCCATGCCAGAAAACTGGATAGACAGATTTGACGCAACAGACTTACTGACAGGTTAGGCATATTTGGTAATCTTAGGACGCAATTTGCATACATGAATAGTCCAGCGGACCAATAAGATGACCAAAGGGAGTGTACCGATTTACCAGCTGCCAACAGAAAAATCTAAAGGTGTGTCCTATTGGATAACTGACTTACGATATATAAACCAGACATGCAGTGTTGAAAAAAAAAAGGAAGACAGAGAGAAGAGGACAGAGAAAAAGAAGAATAGAAGGATAGATAGGAGAGCAACGACAGATAGAACAGATGGACAAGTAGAGCAAATAGATATTCAGGAGACAGAGAAGCAGTTTATACCCAGAATAGTTTAGGACAGACAAGATGTATTTCAAGTTAGAAAGTGATTATTAGTACTGCGTGAGAAATGCACAAGATTTGATATTTTTTGGAACTTTGTAAAATGCTTTCGGAGATGCCTCGATTTGATACTTGCGAGTTTCGTTTGATGAACGTTAAAAGTGAACCATAATTTGATTCTGGAACGAACTATCTGAATCGTATAGTGACTGTGAGTGTTAAGATGTCAGTCTTGTGGTGAATCATATAGTACTACGTGTAGTGACATTCTGAAATGTCGAAGTGAACAACAAGAAGATGTAGTAATGTATTCATAAACAAAAAGTGACAGAGACAATATCGTCGCGGCCACAGCGTGCTAACAATGCTGTATGAAAGTGCTTTAGTTGTTTGTGTCACAACGTGTTAACAGTGCTGTAAGAAAGTGTCTTTGTTGTCGCGGTCACAACGTGTTAACAATGATATATGAAAGTGTCTTAGTTGTCTGTCTGTGTAAAACGTGTTAACAGTGGTTTATGAAAGTGTCTTAGTTGTTGTACCCACAACGTGTTAACTATGCTGTCTGAAAATGTCTTAGTTATCTGTGTTACAACGTGTTAACAATGCTATGCTATCTGAAAGTGTCTTAGTTATCTGTGTTACAACGTGTTAACAATGCTATGCTATCTGAAAGTGTCTTAGTTATCTGTGTTACAACGTGTTAACAATGCTATGCTATCTGAAAGTGTCTTAGTTATCTGTGTTACAACGTGTTAACAATGCTATGCTATCTGAAAGTGTCTTAGTTATCTGTGTTACAACGTGTTAACAATGCTATGCTATCTGAAAGTGTCTTAGTTATCTGTGTTACAACGTGTTAACAATGCTATGGTGTATGAAAGTGTCTTAGTTATCTGTGTTACAACGTGTTAACAATGCTATGCTGTATGAAAGTGTCTTAGTTATCTGTGTCGCAACTTGTTAACAATGCTATGGTGTATGAAAGTGTCTTAGTTGTCTGTGTTACAACGTGTTAACAATGCTATGCTGTATGAAAGTGTCTTAGTTATCTGTGTCGCAACTTGTTAACAATGCTATGGTGTATGAAAGTGTCTTAGTTGTCTGTGTTACAACGTGTTAACAATGCTATGATGTATGAAAGTGTCTTAGTTATCTGTGTCGCAACTTGTTAACAATGCTATGGTGTATGGAAGTGTCTTAGTTATCTGTGGCGCAACTTGTTAACAATGCTATGGTGTATGAAAGTGTCTTAGTTGTCTGTGTTACAACGTGTTAACAATGCTATGGTGTATGAAAGTGTCTTAGTTGTCTGTGTTACAACGTGTTAACAATGCTATGGTGTATGAAAGTGTCTTAGTTATCTGTGTTACAACGTGTTAACAATGCTATGGTGTATGAAAGTGTCTTAGTTGTCTGTGTTACAACGTGTTAACAATGCTATGCTGTATGAAAGTGTCTTAGTTATCTCTGTCGCAACTTGTTAACAATGCTATGGTGTTGTCTTAGTTATCTGTGTTACAACGTGTTAACAATGCTATGATGTATGAAAGTGTCTTAGTTGTCTGTGTTACGACATGTTAACAAGCTATGCTATATGAAAGTGTCTTAATTGAACATGTTAACAATGCTATGTTGTTTGAAAGTGTCTTGGTTGTCGCGGCCACAATGTAAAACTGAAGTGTGTGAACCTAACGATCATGTAAAAGAATTATAGAGACTACAGTAAATTCAACGGAGAACACTTTGAAATCATTAATATATAGTGAGAGCCTCTATATTATTAAATACGATCTGCCAATCAACATGAGGTCTGGAAGAATGTTTGAAAATGATTTAGCAACTCTGTGTACGCCCGCAGCATCATTTAAAAAGGAAACAAGGACAAGTTGAAGACTAAATGTGCAGGCGTGGGTGATATAAAAGAAGTCTAATTCCCTCCCCCCCCCCCCCCCCAAAGTATCAGAAATTGTGAGGTTTAAGATTTTCGCTGCCCAGGAAGGTTACTGTGTTAGATTGTGAGCAAAGAGCTAACGCAAATCTACAACACTGCCACAGATCTGAGAAGTACACATGAATGAAACGTAGTGGATAATGTACCGGAATCATGAGGAAGATGTTTAGTGAAGAATAAGAGAAGGGAGAGGAGGGGTGGAGATTACTGTTATCGTAAAAGGATGGATCACTTAAACGATGCGATGCCGTATCGATCACACAGCGCGTCGCCATAGCGACCATGGCGCAGTTTGCCATATTTAGAGGAGGTATCGATCAGTGCAGTTAGAAAGGGCATCTGAGCGAGCCTCGTTCTCGACGCACGTTCGTTCTTCCTTCATTGACAAAGTTTTTTTTTTTTTTTTGGGTTTCTCTTTCACCTCTGACACTGTTTAGCCCTCCCCTCCGCCTCACTGTGGACGGGCGGGACAGCGGAGAGAAACGGCTTTTATGAGGCTGTCGTCTAGTGAGCGCCCAAGATACAAGTTGCCAGCATGGCCAGGGGTATTACAGTTCGGCTGTATTTTAAAATATTTTGGCCCCACGTTCTTACGTTGTAGTAGTGTCCTGGTGCTGGTTTGATGGCGATAGCTAAATATTCAAGTAATATTTTTATTGATGTTTGATATTACTTTTTATAAGTTGTTATTAGTAGATCTATATTATTTTAAAAAACTGTACATCAGTTGCTGAAAAATAAAATTTTGTAGAAATAATATTAGCTGTTAATTTTCCTGTTACAGTTATAGTGTCAATGTTTTAACTCGAACTGGCAGAAATTGTATAATACAAGATAATATAATACAGGTACCTTATCTGCTCTAGTGAAAATAAAATGCAGAATTTAGTCCATTTTTGTTTTAAAAAAAAAAGTTGCTTTGGTCGCTTGTGTTAACAGGGCAGATAGAAGTGTGGCCAGACTAACGCACGTGTCCGAGAGAATTCCAATGGTTGCCGGCCGCTTGTTGTGCTGTTGCAACAATCTGTTGCTGAAGTTCTGGCACGGACTGCCAGTGATGCATCGTCTAAATAAACCTTAGTCTGTGCTCTTCTTTTCAATCAACTATGTGGAGATTTTGTTAGTTTTATAAAGATGTGTTTTGGGGACCCTTAGCAGAAGAAAAGTGGAGAATATATGAGTTTTACATTCTGTGAAATTGTGACTCTTCTAAGCTGGTAAGACATTTGCTAAGTTTCTGTATGCAATATGGCGTAGACATCACGTGATAGGTTAGGCTGAAAGTGAATATACTGCTTGAGCTTTTCATTTATTTGATGTGTAGAACTGTTCTAGAGATAGATTTGTCAAATTGTGGACACAGACGTAAAGTTTTTTTTTAAAAATAATGTCCAGCGCGTGCTGCTCGTCGTGCAATCTTGAGCGCTTTGAACAGCTTCAACAACTTCCTGTCATACAGTGGTTTTGATACTGATATCAAATACACAAGGGCAACTGCTATCCTTCTCTTTTTCTGTAACATACCGTTATCTGTAGATTATTGACAGGGCAGGAAAATATGGCAGCTAAATATCTAATTATAGTCTAGGATCGTCTAACATTACTTTCTCAGTCGTACGAACAGTCTGTGGCACAAAGCCCGTGACTTCAAGTCGGCAAGAACATTTACTTGATCAAGAAAGAATGAGCACTTTCTATCCGGTATGTTGGTGATGTGTTTTATTTAAATCACTCAGAATTCTAACATTCTAACCGAAGAAATGAAAATTTCAGTTTGAAATAGAACATAGTTATATGAATCTGTCTACGTCATGTGGTTGGAACATAGTTATATGAGTCTGTCTACGTCATGTGGTTGGAACATAGTTATATGAATCTGTCTACGTCATGTGGTTGGGACATAGTTATATGAGTCTGTCTACGTCATGTGGTTGGAACATAGTTATATGAGTCTGTCTACGTCATGTGGTTGGGACATAGTTATATGAGTCTGTCTATGTCATGTGGTTGGAACATAGTTATATGAGTCTGTCTACGTCGGGTGGTTGGAACATAGTTATATGAGTCTGTCTACGTCATGTGGTTGGAACATAGTTATATGAGTCTGTCTACGTCATGTGGTTGGAACATAGTTATATGAGTCTGTCTACGTCATGTGGTTGGAACATAGTTATATGAGTCTGTCTACGTCATGTGGTTGGAACATAGTTATATGAGTCTGTCTACGTCATGTGGTTGGGACATAGTTATATGAGTCTGTCTACGTCATGTGGTTGGAACATAGTTATATGAGTCTGTCTACGTCGGGTGGTTAATTAATGAAAAACATTTTTGCTGACACAGAGGAAGACTGTCTTGGTGTACGATGGACAGAGGAAGACTGTCTTGATGTACAATGGACAGAGGAAGACTGTCTTGGTGTACACCAGACAGAAGAAGGCTGTCTTAGTGTACTGTGAGGAAGGCTGTCTTGGTGTACTGTGAGGAAGGTTGTCTTGGTGTACTGTGAGGAAGGCTGTCTTGGTGTACTGTGAGGAAGGTTGTCTTGGTGTACTGTGAGGAAGGCTGTCTTGGTGTATTGTGAGGAAGGCTGTCTTGGTGTACTGTGAGGAAGGTTGTCTTGGTGTACTGTGAGAAAGGCTGTCTTTGTGTGCTGTGAGGAAGGCTGTCTTGGTGTACTGTGAGGAAGGCTGTCTTGGTGTACTGTGAGGAAGGCTGTCTTGGTGTACTGTGAGGAAGGCTGTCATGATTATGCTGAAAATCTTCCACTTTTGAAAATGACAGGTTACGGCGGTTTCCTTGGCATGAAATAATAAATAAAACAGGTTCATCTGCGCGGTTAAAAAACAGGTTCAACTGCGCGGTTAAAAAACAGGTTCAACTGCGCGGTTAAAAAACAGGTTCAACTGCGCGGTTAAAAAACAGGTTCAACTGCGCGGTTAAAAAACAGGTTCAACTGCGCGGTTAAACAGCTTCGTAATTTCTCTCATAGATCAGACTGTGGCTAAACAGCCTTGTAACTTCTCTCATTGATTAGGCTTGGTTAAGCAGCTTTCATACATCAGGGTGTGATTAAACAACTCGATTACTTCTCTCATACATCAGAGTCTCGATGACTTCTCTAATAGATCAAGGTGTGGTTTAACAGTTCAATCGCTTCTCTCATGGATCATGGTGTAGTTAAACAGATCTATCACTTCTCTTATAGGTCAGACTGTGGTGATACAACAAAGTATTACTGAGACAAAATGTGAAAACAAGACTGAGGTTGTGTCCAGTTTCGGTTAAATCTTCCCCTTCGTTCTTCTAGTTTTATGTAGGGAGAAAACATGCCTGTCGGTCTCTGGTATGGCCTTCTGATATCAGCTTTTGCAGGTTCTGTGTGAGGCTTTTATGTTACGGATATTACTGGTGTAGTCTTAGCGTCTTAAGTCAGCTGTTTCTTGTTTAATACTCGGTTCATTTTTACTGTTGGGCGAAGACAGTTTCTGTATCCAAACTCTGGCCTTGACCTTGTTTGTCTCCTTAAGTTCTCAAACACTTTTAGGTTCCACGGTTTCTTCTGCTTTCACCGGGTTCTTCTCCTTCTTTACAGCGAACCTCGATGAAAAACTTGATGTAAAGCATTAAAATATTAACATAAAGCATTAAAATATTAACATAAAGCATTAGAGCAGAGTGCAGGGCGCAGCTTGATAGCTTATCCTAGTCCATACATGGATACTGGAGTCACTGCTAGCTTGATAGCTTATCCTAGTCCATACATGGACACTGGAGTCACTGCTAGCTTGATAGCTTATCCTAGTCCATACATGGACACTGGAGTCACTGCTAGCTTGATAGCTTATCCTAGTCCATACATGGACACTGGAGTCACTGCTAGCTTGATAGCTTATCCTAGTCCATACATGGACACTGGAATCACTGCTAGCTTGATAGCTTATCCTAGTCCATACATGGACATTGGAGCCACTGCTAGCTTGATAGCTTATCCTAGTCCATACATGGACACTGGAATCACTGCTAGCTTGATAGCTTATCCTAGTCCATACATGGATACTGGAGTCACTGCTAGCTTGATAGCTTATCCTAGTCCATACATGGATACTGGATGTCAGTTACTTTTTCTTGAACTTCTTCTGCCATGGTTGGTCCTGTCAATATTTAATTGACATAAAAAGTCATAGCGATAACCAGATATGTTTGTGTTCCAAGGCCCTATATAATTGTACTTCATATATTGCTGCCTGGCTTTTCTCGCTTCCTGAAATGGCTAATGTAGAACAACCCAATCATACAGGAGAAAATACGGCTGGCAGCTGTGCAGGATCATGGAACCAAAGATATTAACACACACAGACAAAGGCGCTATGTAAGAGAAAGCAGTTCGCGTCTGGTCAGCTTGTACAGGAACAGCTTCCGTCTGAGACCGCCGCCATAATGTAGCTGACGTCTGAAAGACGGGAGAGAAGCTGCAGACGAGTGGAAGGGGGAGACAACCAACAAGGACGGACAATCGATATCGCAATTTTCTTCTAGACAAGTTCTCTCCTTTTTAGCCAGACAGCATTTCTTGATTCGGAGATGCGATAAATTTGCAATTTTCTATGCATATCAAATTACATTTTCTTATTTATCCGAAAGACATACGTTGTAAGGGATGATAATTTCCAGTGTGGATTCTTGTTAACACAAAGTACATCAGATATGACAAATTATACAACAGAATACTTAGAAACTATTTTTGTAATGACTTTTGTCACAAATTTTCCACACGATGTATGTAATTAACATATTGCAACAACAGATTTTCATCACAGTATCTTATTACCCGCAAACTCCATGCTACAAGTAGATTAGCTAGGCTATCTCTGGACTGTAGATCTCAGGGAAGTCCCGGCCTCGTATCTGAGGTCAAAGTTTGACATAAATTAGTCAGCCTGGACAAAGAAACAGTCTGGCATAATTACTGGCTACATGCTTGCTTGGCGAAGAATCATCAAGATACTGGATGATGACGATGTTGATGATGATGATGATGATGATGACGATGATGATGGTTTTAAAAGTATTATTATAACAAGGTGACTAATGTATTTCAATTTCGATAACGAATATCATCAGGCAACATCCTATAGAGGTTGCAACAGTCCACTGGCTCCACCTCCCCAGAGTACAGCATACACATCTGCTTTTCTGCTGATTATTTTCATTTCTTTCCCTTGTTACAGTGTCACGTGGCCTTAGCTCAGTGGAGACCTGGAAGTATCTGTGGGCACTTGCACGGTCCACTGCGTACTGGGGCTCTTGTCCTTCACGGTTTAGACAGCCACCTTTAGACAGTTCCTTAAGTGACTTTCTCGTACCGTTTTTTTTTTTTTATTGACACCGTTCATGTTACAGAAACTGAATACAGAGTTGGGGTTTGTGGAATAGGTTATTTTTTGAGCGGATTCGGAGCCAAACAATTGCTTCCAGGTTACAGAAGAATGTAGTGAGATTATGGAGAAGATTGTTCTCAGTTTCTGCGTGACACGTTGCGCTGTAATTTTTCTTTCCTGCACTTTTCTTAACGGAAAAAAAAAACTGAAACTGTACTGTTGATCTGTGCTGTTTATCTGTTCTGTCAGTCTGTGCTGCCGATATGTGCTGTTGATCTTTGCTGTCGATCTGTGCTGTTGTTCTGTGCTGTTGATCTGTGTTGTGGTAATTACTTTAAATCTGAAAAAAAAGATCTGTTAAGAGCAAAAACTGATACTCCTGTCTGTATCGCTATCATATTTGTTCATTTACATACATATTATATCTTACATCTTACATCTCACATCTTACATATTCCATCTCACATAGTAAATCTCACATCTTACATCTCACATCGTACATCCCAAATATTACACCTTACACTTCACATCTTACATCTCATATCACACATCTCACATCTTACATCTCACATCGTACGTCTCACATATTACACCTTACACGTCACATCTTACATCTCATATCACACATCTCACATCTTACATCTCACACTTCAAATCTTACACCTCGCACCTCACATCTTACATAACATTACATCTCAAATCTTACATCTCGCATCTAGTGTGGGTAAAATCACATCTTACATCTCGCATCTAGTGTGGGTAAAATCACATCTTACATCTGAAGAACACATTTTAGTATCTGAAGGTTAACTCTGTCACGTTCTCACTTTTCGTATTTTCCACTTCACAAAATGAAGAGTGCTACAAGTATCTTATAGACCCGCTGTCATCTTTTACTTTGTAATGTTCAGTCTAAAACTCAACCGCTGTCTATTTCCTAAAAAAAAAAATCTATTTCTCACCTCTCTCTCTCTCTCTCTCTCACCCCCCACGGATCACGGATATAAACTAGTGAACTATTTGTGGCTGATGTCAGTAAGATCGTGTCTTAAGTCTGAACGTCAAATAACACATTCGTAACTTTACCGAGGCCAGCACTAGGGTTGTCTCTACAACGCCAGTCTTCATAACTTTACCCAGGCCAGCACTAGGGTTGTCTCTACAACACCAGTCTTCATAACTTTACCCAGGCCAGCACTAGGGTTGTCTCTACAACACCAGTCTTCATAACTTTACCCAGGCCAGCACTAGGGTTGTCTCTACAACGCCAGTCTTCATAACTTTACCCAGGCCAGCACTAGGGTTGTCTCTACAACGCCAGTCTTCATAACTTTACCCAGGCCAGCACTAGGGTTGTCTCTACAACACCAGTCTTCATAACTTTACCCAGGCCAGCACTAGGGTTGTCTCTACAACACCAGTCTTCATAACTTTACCCAGGCCAGCACTAGGGTTGTCTCTACAACACAAGTCTTCATAACTTTACCCAGGCCAGCACTAGGGTTGTCTCTACAACACAAGTCTTCATAACTTTACCCAGGCCAGCACTAGGGTTGTCTCTACAACACCAGTCTTCATAACTTTACCCAGGCCAGCACTAGGGTTGTCTCTACAACACCAATCTTCATAACTTTACCCAGGCCAGCACTAGGGTTGTCTCTACAACACCAGTCTTCATAACTTTACCCAGGCCAGCACTAGGGTTGTCTCTACAACACCAATCTTCATAACTTTACCCAGGCCAGCACTAGGGTTGTCTCTACAACACCAGTCTTCATAACTTTACCCAGGCCAGCACTAGGGTTGTCTCTACAACACCAATCTTCATAACTTTACCCAGGCCAGCACTAGGGTTGTCTCTACAACACCAGTCTTCATAACTTTACCCAGGCCAGCACTAGGGTTGTCTCTACAACACCAATCTTCATAACTTTACCCAGGCCAGCACTAGGGTTGTCTCTACAACACCAGTCTTCATAACTTTACCCAGGCCAGCACTAGGGTTGTCTCTACAACACCAATCTTCATAACTTTACCCAGGCCAGCACTAGGGTTGTCTCTACAACACCAGTCTTCATAACTTTACCCAGGCCAGCACTAGGGTTGTCTCTACAACACCAGTCTTCATAACTTTACCCAGGCCAGCACTAGGGTTGTCTCTACAACACCAATCTTCATAACTTTACCCAGGCCAGCACTAGGGTTGTCTCTACAACACCAGTCTTCATAACTTTACCCAGGCCAGCACTAGGGTTGTCTCTACAACACCAGTCTTCATAACTTTACCCAGGCCAGCACTAGGGTTGTCTCTACAACACCAATCTTCATAACTTTACCCAGGCCAGCACTAGGGTTGTCTCTACAACACCAGTCTTCATAACTTTACCGAGGCCAGCGCGTGGGTTGTCTCTACAACACCAGTCTTCATAACTTTACCCAGGCCAGCGCGTGGGTTGTCTCTACAACACCAGTCTTCATAACTTTACCCAGGCCAGCACTAGGGTTGTCTCTACAACACCAATCTTCATAACTTTACCCAGGCCAGCGCGTGGGTTGTCTCTACAACACCAGTCTTCATAACTTTACCGAGGCCAGCGCGTGGGTTGTCTCTACAACACCAGTCTTCATAACTTTACCGAGGCCAGCGCGTGGGTTGTCTCTACAACGCCAGTCTTCATAACTTTACCCAGGCCAGCACTAGGGTTGTCTCTACAACACCAGTCTTCATAACTTTACCGAGGCCAGCGCGTGGGTTGTCTCTACAACGCCGATCTTCAGCCTTGGGCGTGGGTGGGAAGTTTATTTTTGGGTTTCTTATTTTAATCAAGCAGGCTATGTTTACAGTTGAATCGATATTTCAGTTCGACCGCAATTCTAGTTAGTTAACTCACTTTTGACGTTATTATACTGTGCTAGTTAGTAAACTCACTTTTGACGTTATTATACTGTGCTAGTTAGTAAAC
Organism: Achatina immaculata; assembly: GCA_009760885.1. Taxonomy (NCBI): domain Eukaryota; kingdom Metazoa; phylum Mollusca; class Gastropoda; order Stylommatophora; family Achatinidae; genus Lissachatina; species Lissachatina immaculata. The sequence continues at coordinate 21,967,840 of CM019713.1, read as the reverse complement.
TCACTTTTGACGTTATTATACTGTGCTAGTTAGTAAACTCACTTTGACGTTGTTATTCCGACTTTCCAAGGAGATAAATGACTATCAATATAGACCCAACTGTAGAAATTTTTCTCGATTCTATTTTCTCGGTTCTTTCTTTTTTTCATTCTTATTTTTCTTTAGATTTCTGTGGCAAATAAATCAGTTTTATTCTTTTCTTACTAAGATCATGGTTCATAACTTCACCAATCAGATCTACTCTCTCTAATGTTCATATCTTCACTAATCAAATCTACCATCTCTACGCATGGTTCATAACTTCACCAATCAAATCTACCCTCTCTAATGTTCATGACTTCACCAATCAAATCTACCCTCTCTAATGTTCATGACTTCACCAATCAAATCTACCCTCTTTAATGTTCATGACTTCACCAATCAAGTCTACTCCGTCTAATGTTCACGACTTCACGCCAACTTAAGAGTAAAATCTGACCACTGGGAAGAGACTGGAGTGAAAAATGTGAGGCACACACGAATATCTTCTACTAACTTCAAGTCTAGAAGGCTGACTATGAGATTAATAGAAGCGATCCATCTTCATGCCTAGAAGGCTGACTATGAGATTAATAGAAGCGATCCATCTTCATGCCTAGAAGGCTGACTATGAGATTAATAGAAGCGATCCATCTTCATGCCTAGAAGGCTGACTATGAGATTAATAGAACGATCCATCTTCATGCCTAGAAGGCTGACTATGAGATTAATAGAACGATCCATCTTCATGCCTAGAAGGCTGACTATGAGATTAATAGAACGATCCATCTTCATGCCTAGAAGGCTGACTATGAGATTAATAGAAGCGATCCATCTTCAGGTCTAGAAGGCTGACTATGAGATTAATAGAGGCGATGCATCTTCAGGTCTAGAAGGCTGACTATGAGATTAATGGAGGCGATCCATTTTCATGTCTGGAAGGCTGACTATGAGATTAATAGAGGCGATCCATTTTCATGTCTGGAAGGCTGACTATGAGATTAATAGAGGCAATCCATCTTCATGTCTAGAAGACTGACTATGAGATTAATAGAGGCAATCCATCTTCATGTCTGGAAGGCTGATTGTGAGATTAATAGAAGCGATCGATCTTCAGGTCTAGATGGCTGATTCTGAAACTCAAAGAAGAAGAAGATATACAGATATACTCCAACAGAGCTGTCTCTCGCAAGACAATGACATCATGTATTTGTAAGAAACACCACTATCGATCCAGGAACTTTGAACTTTTATGACTTTTTTGTTCATATAAAAAAGAAAACCGGTAAATTCTAATACGCCCAGACAAACTGATTACATCAATGGCCATACTCAGCTGGAATCAATACATTGTACAAAAATTAGTCTAATGTTCCATCATTACCTAAAAATAGTTCATGTCTGTGACCATCATTTCCTCTGAAAATTCAATTTTAGTCCTCATTTGTTAAAACAGGATTTTAGTTCACATCCGGGGAGACAAGACTGCTGCAAGGAGCGGCGTGTATTTATTCACAATTTTCAAGTCGTTTTTAAAATGGCTTAGTGTCATGTGATTTGTGTGCTGTCATTCTGTGGCGTTTTATCTAAAGACGTATCAATATTCTGGACGTAGTCACTAAATCTGATAGTAAATTGTCTTAGAGACAAACATAAATGGTGGAGCTAAAATGAAAACAGCTCCTGTAGAAGTTGTCCCTGTTTTCTTGCTTTATAACATGGGACAGGCTTTCGCTGCAAGTTAGATACGGAATGTAGTTGAGAGCAACAAAAGAGAAATCGATGGCGTATTCGGCATTTAGAGCACTGTAATACTGAGGGCGATTTCACTTGCACTATTACTTGATGTGAAAGTCTGCATTGTCTGAGTGGCTGCCACATACACAAACACGAATTTAGAGACAAGAGAGGGCTCTAAACTCTCTCTGTTCCGTGTGTTTAAAGAGATGAGTAGTTTTTTTTTAAAGATTTTTCACGAGTTCCCGACCGTTACGAATTCAGGTAATCATCGCTCACGTTCTCCGTCGCCCTCACGCAAAAATCATCTAAACGTCTCCCCCCCCCCCCCCAAATCTAGGCTTAATCGGTTCAAAAAATGCCTTTATTACTCTGCTGGTCACTTTTGGATACCTTTCCATCCCACTTAAAGTAATAAACAATATTCATTCTTTCTACCTCAGACTATCAATGTCTGCTTGAATTTGATTACATACCCCCCTCCAACCAACCCCTTAAAATTTGTACAGTTTAGTTTTCTCTAACAAACGGAGTAGGTTTAGTGATGCACTACTATTAGATAACTTGTGTAGCGATTGTGTCATATGTGTGTGCGAGAGAAAGAGTGAATGTTATAACGATTACATTGCGCATGTATCTGAAAATATTATGAAACCATACACAGACACTCTTCCTGGAGTAATTGCATGTTGAATGTAAAAGTCCGTTCATTTTTAGAAATTCTTTCGTCATCTTCATATATTTACTACTATTCACTTTAAACAGAAAATTTGTGAAAAATGTGGAAGATTGTGTGAAAGATGATGTGGAAGATGATGTGAAAGATGATGTAGAAGATGATGTGGAAGATGATGTGAAAGATGTGGAAGATGAAGTGGAAGATGATGTGAAAGATGTGGAAGATGATGTGGAAGATGATGTGAAAAATGTGGAAGATGGTGTGAAAGATGTAGAAGATGATGTGAAAGATGATGTGGAAGATGATGTGGAAGATGATATGGAAGATGTGGAAGATGAGGGGCAGAATATTAGAAGGGCTAATGTGCCGTTCTTCATCCTTCGAAAATAAAGTTCTATCTCTCTCTCTCTCTCCTATCCTCCTACTATCACCACTTGTAAATACCGACTAAGATTAAAGACCAGGTAAAGACACTGCCTTACATCCACAATTTCCTTTGTATCAGGCTATTGTGACTCCATCTTGGCATCCAAGGGAGAGGTGGGCGTGTCCCAGGCAGATTGTGGTGAAGGGAAGGGGGTTTATCTTGGTGAGAATATTGCTCATTCAGGAATCTAAAAATGTTACGGAACCCCACAGAAGCACACACTGTCTGGAGTAATTACAGGGCTTCCACCACGTCGTCTGCACGCGGCACTAGCTGCTACAAATAACTAAAGGGAAATCCGACAAACCAATGTAGCCTGAGAGGGAACTCTTCATTTAAACAAAAATTATTTGTGCAAACAGTCAGCATTTAGAATTTCTGTTAAGAATACTTCTCGAAGAAAAACATCATAGTTGTCTGAGGTACAAGTAAAAACATCATAGTTGTCTGAGCTACAAGTAAAAACATCATAGTTGTCTGAGCTACAAGTAAAAACATCATAGTTGTCTGAGCTACAAGTAAAAACATCATAGTTGTCTGAGCTACAAGTAAAAACATCATAGTTGTCTGAGGTACGAGTAAAAACATCATAGTTGTCTGAGCTACAAGTAAAAACATCATAGTTGTCTGAGCTACAAGTAAAAACATCATAGTTGTCTGAGCTACGAGTAAAAACATTTGTCTGTGACACAAGAGAAAATGTCTCATCACAAGATGGAAGGAACCAAATGGCATATCTAAACCATTTTGTTTTGTTTAGCCTTCTCGTGATATGATTGGCCTGGACTTCTTTGAGTTGGCTGTCTCGCCTAAGTATGCTTCTTCCATCCTTCTTATCAACACCCGTGAAAGGTGCTAGGAAAGGTGTATGCTTCAAGAGCTTTGTAATGTCACTTATAAGGAAATACGTGTCTGCTTTATGTGTGTGTGAGTGTGTGTGTGTGTGCATGTGGGTGGGACGTGGTGGAAAGACAGATACTCCACAATAACAAGGAATGATGGTACTTCGTTTTCTTCCATATTATGATGGCGCTGATGTTATGCTGATCACGTGCTTCCTCCATGGCTGTGCTTCCATTTCCTCAGTCTTACTTCGTCATCAGAATCTCTTTCTGGTCCCATACCAGAAGAAACCTCTTGTGCGAAAAGTACAAGCTCCGACAATTAAGTAATGAGACTAATTCCATAAAAAAAAAAATTACGTAAACAACAGTTGAAGATATAACCTGTATTTTATTCAAAGTAAGCCCCTTGTACATTGATACAGCAAGTGGCACGATCTAACAAACATTGGAACGACCTCTGCAATTCTTGTATTGGTATGGCCTTTAAACTCGATGTTACGGCCCTTTGGATGTCATCAGTATCGCTTAAAGAAGCGTCCTTTCAATGGTAACTTTAATTTTGGGAATAGAAAATAATCGCAGGGAGACAAATCTGAGGAATAGGGTGGATGATTGAGAACACACACTTGTTTTTGGGCCAAAAATTCCCGTACAACTATCGCCTAGTGAGCCTGTGCATTATCATGAGGAAGGGAAAAACTGCCAGGTGTTGAATACTCGGGTCGGACTCGAAGAATTCTTTTCAATAGGCGTTTCAAAATACTTAAATAAACTTTGGCAGTGACAGTCTGTCCCTCTGGAATAAATTCATGTGAATAACTACTTTGCTGTTGTAGAAGCACACCAACATTGTCTTCACTTTCGACTTTTGAAGACGAATTTTTTTTTTCCTTTTGGTGATGATGATGACTTCCATTGAGCACTTTGTCATTTAGTTGTGGGATCATAGCAGAAAATCCATATTTCACCCTTTGCAACAATCAAATGTAAGAAATGTTTATTTCTGCGACATGTTTTGGTGATGTCTTTTGCGTACTCAACGTGCTGGTGTTTTTGGTCATCAGACAACGAATGTGGTACAAACCGGGAAGCAATTTTTTTCTTGCCCAAATCTTCCACTAAAATTTTACAAATTGTCTCTCGGTTAACACCAAATTCATTTGCCATCATCCTTACAGTCAAACAACGATCTTCTTCTATCCGTTCTCTGACTTTTGCAATGAGTTCTTCATTACGAACATAAATTGGGGCGTCCATATCTAGTTCCAATTGTAATCGTTTTCACACCACTTTTGAATTGTGAATACAATCTGAATATCTGTGTACGAGATAATAATTATCCCCATAAACTTGTTGCTTCATTTCAGCTGTTTAAATGGCACTTTTTCCGAGTTTTAAACAGAATTTAATGTTAGCCTTTTTGCTCAATTCTGATTACGTGACAGTGTACCTCTAACTAGATAAAAAAAATGGCGGCTTGTTTGTCGTCGGCTTATACGGCGGCGATGAAAAGTTGCCAGATCATAGATGAAGGTTGCCTTTTTAGATTCTGTGCCTTGCTCCATAGATGGCATTTTTGTCTTGGCCATAATAAAAATCAGTCTCCTTACTTAATTGTCGGACCATGTCTTAAGAGAATCAAAAATCTTCTCAAGATTCGAGCTGCACATACGAAGAGCTGAGCTACTTTTTTTTATCATGTGGGATATAAATATCCTTTCAGCAGTGCCTGACATCTCATGGCAATGTTTGACATAGATAAATAGAAAGATTTGTTCTGTTTCTTTGCTGAAATGATTTTTATTTTTTAAAAATCGGGCATTTAAAAAATCTGCTATGGTCTGAAGATTTCAGAGATAAAAATGGTCGAGAAAGAGGAGAAGAACTGCTAAAAGTGCTGTATAAAAAGTTTGTGGGTACAAGTGTAGATAAAACTAAATATATAAACATTCACAAAGCCACTACATTAAAGCTGTAATAACAAAACGTTACTGCTGTTCAAAACAAAAGTAGTAACAGCTTTATTAATTAACAAGCACACAGTTGTAACGCTTCAGTGTACACATTAATCATACAGAAACATATGGGACAAAGAAATAGGAAAATAGGAGAAAATATACATTAACAACAATGATATATAACAAATAAGAATGGAAAATAAATATTTTTTTTAATGTGTGCAAGAAGCTGCGCCAGAGAGTGCACGTGGTGAAGTATTGTGAATGTTTAACTGAGAACATGTGAGGTGTGATAGGTTGGTATTAAAAAGGGGACGGGGAAAATGGAAAGAGGAGTGTGAAAGGGATATAATGGTATTCAACCAGAGAAAAAGGTGGGTAGAATAATGAAGGTGGTAGGAGTAGAAGGCTTAACATACTGTGCGGTGAAGGTTCTGGAACATGAGTTGCAGGTTAGGCAAGAGTAGATGAGAACTTAGTAGCGAGGGAATATGACTGTGAAAAAAGGAAATGCTAGGTATTGCTGAACTTCAAATTCAAACCGTGTGGCTCCAATGTCTCATATTCCTGTATGTGGGGTTTCTCAAGCGCCAGGTTTCTTGTCATCAGAGTGACATTGCTTGATGACTGTTATTGGAAAATCAGACTTGCCTCTGTGGTCCAGGCCGTTCAAATGATTAGAGACTGGCTTAAAATGCTTTCTTCTATGTCAATCAATTTGATCTATTCCACCCACCGTTTTCTCGGCTTGACAACCACTGGTCTATTCTACTCGCCCTTTTCTTGGCTTGACAACCACTGATCTATACCACCCAACCTTTTCTCGGCTTGACAACCACTGGTCTATTCCACTCGCCCTTTTCTCGGGTTGGCAATCACTGATCTATACCACCCAACCTTTTCTCGGCTTGACAACCACTGTATCACTCTCTTTCCTTCCGCATTCTCAACCCCCTCCCCCCTACTCTTTAGTACAAACCTATCACATCTCGTAAGTCCTAATTTAAAAATACTTCATTAGGCACACACTCAGCCAGAGCTTCTAACAAGTCACAGATAAGTGCTCCATTTTTTTCCCTATTTTTTGCATTCTGATTCTTATATATTATTCATGTAAATGTATATTTTCTTGTCTTTCATTACTTCTTTGTCATGTATGATTAAGGTGTAAACCAAAACGTTACAACTCTGTTCCTTAATTAATGATGTTCCTAATTTTGTATCAAATAGTCGTAACATTTCGTTCAAAGTGCCAGCTCGGTGGTTCGTGGAATCTGTGCCACAGTTAGCACAAATTGTTAACATATCTATACTCGGTAGTTCGTGGAATCTGTGCCACAGTTAGCACAAATTGTTAACATGTCTATACTCAATGTCTCTCAGATTTCTACCCATTAAGTTAGAAATTCCTTTTTGTTGATAAATATCATGTCACATTTATGGAATGTTAGAAATAATATATCACATTTATGGAAAGTTAGAAATAACATATCACATTTATGGAATGTTAGAAATAACATGTCACATTTATGGAATGTTAGAAATAATATGCCAGATCTATGGAATGTTTGCTCTTATCAAGTTTGGTATATCTGTGCTGAGTACTAGAAGATTTATAGAGTGAGGAGACATTTCGTACTGAACTGTTCACAATCCAGTTTGTGTGGATATAGAATGATGCTTTGTTCCTGAATTACTTCTGGACTTGAATGGATTATTTAATTCTGTATGCAGCCATGGATATATCCAGGTGGATTGTTCTCTGTGCTGCTTTCGCAGGTTAGTAGTGTCAATGAAGTTATTGGTAATATACTATATAGATATGGTTTGCTCTCTCTCTCTCTCTCTCTCTCTCTGTGTCTTTCATAACATCATATGTAATAGTAATCACTTATGTCTCTTTGACATACACATACACAAGATAAACATGACAGTTTCATCTCTCTCTCTCTCTCTCTCTCTCTCTCTCTCTCTCTCTATTAATCACTTATCTTTCTATGTCATACATAAGGTAAACATATTTCATCTCTCTCTCTCTCTCTCTCTCTCTCTCTAGTAATCACTTATCTTTCTATGTCATACATAAGATAAACATGTTTCATCTCTCTCTCCTTCTCTCTCTCTCTCTAGTAATCACTTATCTTTCTATGTCATACATAAGATAAACATGTTTCATCTCTCTCTCCTTCTCTCTCTCTCTCTCTCTCTCTCTCTCTCTCTCTCTCTCACATTAATTACATATTCACAGCAAGCATTAAAATAATTAAAGGACAATATTCAGCATCCATCAGAAGTGTTTTAGCAGCATATTGAATGTTCGGATGTAAAATAGACAAAAGAGCAGAAGATAGAATGAAACACCGAGTATCCTGCATTAGTGCTGCTCTCTGTAGTTGTGCTTGACAGGTCTTTAAATAACGCTGTACTTAACAAGACAAAGAAATGTCCAGGAATCTGTCACTTTAAATAACGCTGTACTTAACAAGACAAAGAAATGTCCAGGAATCTGTCACTTTAAATAACGCTGTACTTAACAAGACAAAGAAATGTCCAGGAATCTGTCACTTTAAATAACGCTGTACTTAACAAGACAAAGAAATGTCCAGGAATCTGTCACTTTAAATAACGCTGTACTTAACAAGACAAAGAAATGTCCAGGAATCTGTCACTTTAAATAACGCTGTACTTAACAAGACAAAGAAATGTCCAGGAATCTGTCACTTTAAATAACGCTGTACTTAACAAGACAAAGAAATGTCCAGGAATCTGTCACTTTAAATAACGCTGTACTTAACAAGACAAAGAAATGTCCAGGAATCTGTCACTTTTACCACATGCATCAGCTCGTTCTGACCACATCAATACGTAGCTTCTTAAAGAAATACCAAAAAGCTCTCAGACTTTCCATCTCCCACTTCAGCTGGTCCTAGGTCAGAGTTGTGCTGCTAGCTGGTCCTAGGTCAGAGTTGTGCTGCTAGCTGGTCCTAGGTCAGAGTTGTGCTGCTAGCTTGTCCTAGATCAGAGTTGTGCTGCTAGCTGGTCCTAGGTCAGAGTTGTGCTGCTAGCTTGTCCTAGATCAGAGTTGTGCTGCTAGCTGGTCCTAGATCAGAGTTGTGCTGCTAGCTGGTCCTAGATCAGAGTTGTGCTGCTAGCTTGTCCTAGATCAGAGTTGTGCTGCTAGCTGGTCCTAGGTCAGAGTTGTGCTGCTAGCTGGTCCTAGGTCAGAGTTGTGCTGCTAGCTGGTCCTAGTTCAGAGTTGTGCAACGGTGAGAAAGTCCAACCCTAGACCAAACTGGTGCAATGAAAACCACGGTGTCACGCAATCCCGCTTCCGAGACCCACCAAGAATACAGGCTAAAGCACTGTGATACTCTGAACCCCTTGTGGTCCTTTCGTGGAACTCGAGTGGTCTACTTTGGACCACACAGGGGACCACGGGACCTAACGAGGACCACATGCGTGAATTCAGTAGGTTCACAGTGCGGTTTTTGGTGGTAGAAGTGAACGAAGAAGAAGAAGAAGAAGAAGAGTTGTGCAACTAGCTTGTCCTAGATCAGAGTTGTGCTGCTAGCTTGTCCTAGATCAGAGTTGTGCTGCTAGCTTATCATAGATCAGGGCTGTGCTGCTAGCTTATCATAGATCAGAGTTGTGCTGCTAGCTTATCATAGATCAGGGTTGTGCTGCTAGCTTATCATAGATCAGGGCTGTGCTGCTAGCTTATCATAGTTCAGGGCTGTGCTGCTAGCTTATCATAGATCAGGGTTGTGCTGCTAGCTTATCATAGATCAGGGTTGTGCTGCTAGCTTATCATAGATCAGGGTTGTGCTGCTAGCTTATCATAGATCAGGGTTGTGCTGCTAGCTTATCATAGATCAGGGCTGTGCTGCTAGCTTATCATAGATCAGGGTTGTGCTGCTAGCTTATCATAGATCAGGGTTGTGCTGTTAGCTTATCATAGATCAGGGCTGTGCTGCTAGCTTATCATAGATCAGGGTTGTGCTGCTAGCTTATCATAGATCAGGGTTGTGCTGCTAGCTTATCATAGATCAGGGTTGTGCTGCTAGCTTATCATAGATCAGGGCTGTGCTGCTAGCTGGTCCTAGTTAAGAACTGTGCATCTAGCTTGTCGTAGTTCAGATTTGTGTTGCTAGCTTGTCATACTTCAGAGTTGTGCTGCTCGCTGGTCATAGCACAGAGTTGTAGTGCTAGGCTGTCATAGTTCAGAGTTGTGCTGCTAGCTTGTCATAGTTCAGATTTGTGTTGCTAGCTTGTCATACTTCAGAGTTGTGCTGCTCGCTGGTCATAGCACAGAGTTGTAGTGCTAGGCTGTCATAGTTCAGAGTTGTGCTGCTAGCCTGTAATAGTTCAGAGTTGTGCTGTTAGCTTGTCATAGTTCAGAGTTGTGCTGCTAGCCTGTAATAGTTCAGAGTTGTGCTGTTAGCTTGTCATAGTTCAGAGTTGTGCTGTTAGCTTGTCATAGTTCAGAGTTGTGCTGTTAGCTTGTCATAGTTCAGAGTTGTGCTGTTAGCTTGTCATAGTTCAGAGTTGTGCTGCTAGCCTGTAATAGTTCAGAGTTGTGCTGTTAGCTTGTCATAGTTCAGAGTTGTGCTGCTAGCCTGTAATAGTTCAGAGTTGTGCTGTTAGCTTGTCATAGTTCAGAGTTGTGCTGTTAGCCTGTAATAGTTCAGAGTTGTGCTGCTAGCCTGTAATAGTTCAGAGTTGTGCTGTTAGCCTGTAATAGTTCAGAGTTGTGCTGTTAGCTTGTCATAGTTCAGATTTGTGCTGCTCGCTGGTCATAGCACAGAGTTGTAGTGCTAGGCTGTCATAGTTCAGAGTTGTGCTGCTAGCCTGTAATAGTTCAGAGTTTGCTGTTAGCTTGTCATAGTTCAGAGTTGTGCTGTTAGCTTGTCATAGTTCAGAGTTGTGCTGTTAGCTTGTCATAGTTCAGAGTTGTGCTGTTAGCTTGTCATAGTTCAGAGTTGTGCTGCTAGCCTGTAATAGTTCAGAGTTGTGCTGTTAGCTTGTCATAGTTCAGAGTTGTGCTGCTAGCCTGTAAGTTCAGAGTTGTGCTGTTAGCTTGTCATAGTTCAGAGTTGTGCTGTTAGCCTGTAATAGTTCAGAGTTGTGCTGTTAGCTTGTCATAGTTCAGAGTTGTGCTGTTAGCTTGTCATAGTTCAGAGTTGTGCTGCTAGCCTGTAATAGTTCAGAGTTGTGCTGTTAGCTTGTCATAGTTCAGAGTTGTGCTGCTAGCCTGTAATAGTTCAGAGTTGTGCTGTTAGCTTGTCATAGTTCAGAGTTGTGCTGCTAGCCTGTAATAGTTCAGAGTTGTGCTGTTAGCTTGTCATAGTTCAGAGTTGTGCTGCTAGCCTGTAATAGTTCAGAGTTGTGCTGCTAGCCTGTAATAGTTCAGAGTTGTGCTGTTAGCCTGTAATAGTTCAGAGTTGTGCTGTTAGCTTGTCATAGTTCAGATTTGTGCTGCTCGCTGGTCATAGCACAGAGTTGTAGTGCTAGGCTGTCATAGTTCAGAGTTGTGCTGCTAGCCTGTAATAGTTCAGAGTTGTGCTGTTAGCTTGTCATAGTAGAGAGTTGTATTGCTAAAGAGTCATAGTTCAGGGTTGTACTTTTAACTTGTCCTAGTTCAGAGTTATATTGCTAACTAGTCATAGTTCAGAGCTGTACTGCCAAATAGTCATAGTTCAGAGTTGTACTGCTAACTATAGTTCAGAGTTTTGCTGCTAACTTGTCATAGTTCAGAGCTGTACTACTAACTTGTCATAGCTTGGAATTGTGCTGCTAACTAGTCATAAGTCAGAGTTATGCTGCTACCTTGCCATAGTCCAGGTTTTTGCTGCTAACTTGTCATAGTTGTCACAAGTGCTACTAACTAGTCATAATTCAGATTGTACTGCTAACTAGTCCACAACCTGCAGTGCTGTGATCAGCTCTGCTACCACGTGCCACTGTATCTGACAAGCCCTGGGAACACACGACTCACGCGATAAACGTGTTTGTTGGTAACACATTGTTGTGCAACCTGAGTTTACCATACTCTCGTCTTGCTGGTGGATTCTGTATAGAAACCTACGTTTTGGATTTGTTCTGAAAGTTCAAATGTTCAACTTCAGATCACTCCCTGTCCGTCATCATGCTTATATTTCTATATCATTACCAAATAGAATGGAGAAAACAATTTCATTTTAAAAAAGGAGTAAGATAATAATTCATGGTCAGTATTTCTGAGATGTGTAACAGACTGCAGGTCATAGGTCGTGTTTCAAGAAATGTGCTCCCGGCTTTTCCGGTTCACTTTTTGTTTACTTTCAGTGTAATTGTATTTTAAACTCTCGTCATCGACCAAACCTACGACTCGTCAATAAAACGTGAGAGAAGGCTTTAGACTCGACTGTTTAGTAGACCAAGAAGGTCGCGTACAAAGCGTACAGCTGTTGCAGGACTATTTTTCAGCCATTATGGTGGATTTTTAAAATAGTAACCACATTCGCTGTGTTCTAATATTAACAACACAAAATTCAGTTTGAAATAGGATAGACTGCGATGTATAAAGAGAAGGTAAGTGCTGAAATGTTCGAAAATGTAATCTAGATATTTTCTTGTATTTGCCTGATTTACTCATTATAATTCGTTTAGATCAACAGAGCAATCGTACTCGTGGAGTCATGTACATCTTGTCATTATGTGAGGACGTTCTGAAGAGTGGGAAAGTGATGTCTTAATCTGCGCGTGAGAGAGAAAGAGAGAGAAAGAAAGAGAGAGAGAGAAGGAAAGAGAGAGAGAAAGAGAGAGAGAGAGGAAAGAAAGAGAGAGAGAGAGAAAGAAAGAGAGAGAGAGAAAGAAAGAGAGAGAGAGAGGGAGAGAAAGAGAGGAAAGAAAGAGAGAGAGAGAAAGAAAGAGAGAGAGAGAGAAAGAAAGAGAGAGAGAGAAAGAAAGAGAGAGAGAAAGAGAGAGAGAGGAAAGAAAGAGAGAGAGAGAGGAAAGAAAGAGAGAGAGAGAGGAAAGAAAGAGAGAGAGAGGAGAAGAAGAGAGGAAAGAAAGAGAGAGAGAGAGAGGAAAGAAAGAGAGAGAGGAAAGAAAGAGAGAGAGAGAAAGAGAGGAAAGAAAGAGAGAGAGAGAGAGGAAAGAAAGAGAGAGAGAGGAAAGAAAGAGAGAGAGAAAGAGGAAAGAAAGAGAGAGAGAGGAAAGAAAGAGAGAGAGAGAGAAAGAAGAGAGAGAGAGAGGAAAGAAAGAGAGAGAGAGAGAGAGAGGAAAGAAAGAGAGAGAGAGAGAAAGAGAGGAAAGAAAGAGAGAGAGAGAGAGGAAAGAAAGAGAGAGAGAGAGGGAGAGAAAGAGAGAGAGAGAGAGGAAAGAAAGAGAGAGAGAGAAAGAGAGGAAAGAAAGAGAGAGAGAGAGGAAAGAAAGAGAGAGAGAGAGGGAGAGAAAGAGAGGAAAGAAAGAGAGAGAGAGAGAGGAAAGAAAGAGAGAGAGAGGAAAGAAAGAAAGAGAGAGGGAGAGAGAGAGAGGAAAGAAAGAGAGAGAGAGAGAGAGGAAAGAAAGAGAGAGAGAAAGTGACGAGTTTACCGTTCCACTTGAGATGACATTTTCATGACCTACACGAAGTCATCAATACACAAGTCCTGAAATCTACAGGTACCCAGGCAGGACATCTCACATCAGTGTAAACAGCAACACCAGAACGCACCAGGGGTTTAGTGTATGATGATGATGATGATGATGATGATGGAAGCACGTTGAGCAACATGTGAATGGTGGCAGCCAAACAAAACAAAACATGGTCAGATGGTGCAGTTCCATCATGGCGGCATGGCATCTACCGAGCGCCAAGAACACAAAGAGTCTATACACACACCAGTCTCTCCATCCACGCAGATCAAACAAGAACACAAAGAGTCTATAGACACACCAGTCTCTCCATCCACGCAGATCAAACAAGAACACAAAGAATCTATAGACACACCAGTCTCTCCATCCACGCAGATCAAACAAGAACACAAAGAATCTATAGACACACCAGTCTCTCCATCCACGCAGATCAAACAAGACCACAAAGAGTTTATAGACACACCAGTCTCTCCATCTACGCAGAACAAATAAGAACACAAAGAGTCTATAGACACACCAGTCTCTCCATCTATGCAGAACAAACAGAGACACAGAAGACACAGCTACATCCTACAAGAGCTCAAACAACCTGTCGCTACTCCGCCCTCTCCTGGACTGACCTGGGAAACCGAATCTTAACTTTTTTGTGACGTCATTTACGAGTACGTCTGCTCCTCAAACCAGCGCTCACTTTCACGCAAGTTCTTGCTGTCAGATGTTCTCTCACATGAGCACTGACACTTGTCAACACGTGCTGTCGTCACCGACAACATCGGCAGCTTCTGATGATGGTGTCGCAGGAGGTGTGGAGCGTAAGCAGAAGTGTGCGGACTGCTGAGAGTTACGTGGAGAAAGATACTTGTGTTAAAGCGAAGATTAAAGTTCCTGATAGGATAGTTAAATACCTGCAATCGCCTCCCAGATTAAAACTTAAAGCAGTGATTTGTCCGTGTCAAGTGTTCAAGTGACAAGTTTGTTTTTTCTAGATCTTTGTTTGAGTGGCAAGTTTGTTGCTTTGGACGCAGGTAAAAGATTCAATGTCATTACCAAACCGTGCACAAAGCTGGGATACATTCACTCTCTCCCGGAGTTATTTCCCATCTGTGGAACCCATAAAGTATGGAACCCATAAGGCAGAACTAGTTGTATGTCCGATCTTACTTCTCTTAACTTCTCTGTACGGAACAGATAAATATGTTCGTGATGTGTTTATGACATGGATAAGCTGCCTTGTCAGTCTTGCACAGTTCTCATCAAGTCTTGTGATAAGTTCACAAAGTTAGAACACATTCTCACTATCTGGACATTTAACAGTGCGGGAGATATTTGAGAAAAGAAGGATTGTGTGGAGGGACGGCTGGCCGGGGGCCCTTTTTTCTGATTTCCTCTCAAGTTTTACTCGTCAGCACTGGGCCATTCTTTGAACGTTAGCGAAGCAACAGACCAAACAGTCGCAAGATCAGACAATGGCAAGACCAGACACTCGCAAGATCAGACAATGGCAAGACCAGACAGTCGCAAGATCAGACAATGGCGAGACCAGACAGTCGCAAGATCAGACAATGGCGAGACCAGACACTCGCAAGATCAGACAATGGCAAGACCAGACAGTCGCAAGATCAGACAATGGCAAGACCAGACAGTCGCAAAATCAGACAGTAGTAAGATCAGACAGTCGCAAGACCGGACAGTCGCAGGTGCCATCGTCAGTGTATTTAAGATCAGATAAGCTCGACGTTTTCAATATTTGCCATGTCTGTTATGTAATTTCATTTGTAAACATTTCGTCTGTGATTTCACTCATTCATTACTTCGTGGATTGTTTCCGCTGTTTTATTTCCCGCCTTCAGTGTGAGTGCACTTTTCTACTTTGAAACTTGGATACTTGAAAGTCTCTAAATCTCCAGAAACTTGGACACTTGAAAGTCTCTAAATCTCCAGAAACTTGGACACCTGAAAGTCTCTAAATCTCCAGAAACTTGGACACTTAAAGGTATCCAAATCTCCTGTCCAGATTTGCGTTCATGTAGTCTTGTCCTGCCCATAACAAGGGTCCAGCTTCTAAACAAGAGATCACGTGCAATATGTTTAATAAGAGCTTATCTACTTCTGCTTAGTCTGTGTAAATGATCGGCCATTTGTGTGTGTTAGGTAACAGAGAATAAAGGCTGGGGTCATAGTTCAAACATCTCGGTTCAGCTCGAGGTATTGATTAACCCAGACTGTGTTGAATTGATTGGTTAAACCAGAATTTTTTCTTCTTTTTTTTCTCAATGTTGAGAGGAATATTGATCGTTGACATATGCGTTATATGGTACGTTCTTATATAAATATGCTTTATACGGTATATTCCTGCTTTTTCCTTTCTGCTCCGTCACTATTGGAAATAACGAGCTGTGTGTGTGTATGTGTATGTGTGTGTGTGTATGTAAACTGTTATGTTTGGTGAAGATGAAATCTCTGTGCATCTGTAAAAGGTTAAGGAGAGTGGTTGGGAGAGTCCACACGTTAGATGAAATGTGTGACCAGGTCAAGCGTTCAGGTGTACTGTCTCATATAATTTGCTATGTAAAGGACGACAACGGTGCTTGAAGCATCCTACTTCTGTTGTAACTTGTTAAGATATTTGGATATCTGTTATCTGTTTTAGAGCCGTGTGTCACGTATGACAGCACAAGAAGCATGTAAGATGTAAAATCTCTTTTATAGCAATATTTTATTTTCAGCTACAAACAGGTTGAACATTTTCTGGTATAGAAAACAGGTTGAACATTTTCTGGTACAAAAAAAAAAGGTTCACCATTCTCTCTCTCTCTCTCTCTCTCTCTCAACCTTAAGTGCCCAGGGCATATGGGGCTTCTGTAAGGGTTTTCCACAAATGCCTGTCCTTTGCCTTTTTTCTGCTCTTGCCCAGGTGAGCCCTCTATTGCTCACCATCCTCTCTGTTGTTCTTCTCCATGTCTCTTTTGGTCTACCCTTACTTCTGATCGGATGTCTGAGTGGCGAAGTGGTTAGTGCACTGGTCTCTCATGGCGAAGGTCGGAGGTTCGAATCCGGCCGGCGGCACCCCAGTCACCCAGCTGTAGAAATGGATACCCGACTTCTTCTGGAGTTGGGGAAGGAAAGGCAGCCAGGCGTGATACTGACCATATCACCCTCTAGTGTGCTGACAGGTCAAGGAAAATATGGGCACTAACACCATATCCCTATGTGCCTCTAAGGCATGACAGGGTTGCCTTTACTTTTTTTTTTACTTTTTACTTCTGTTCCCCTGTGGTGTCCATCTTAGTGCTGTTTTTGGTAGTGAGTTGTCAGTCATTCGGGACACATGTCCCAATCATCGCCAACGTCTTTCCTCAATAATTGCTGCCAGTGAGTTCATCTGCATCTCTGCCAACAAGATGTTATTTCTTATGTTGTCTGGCCAAAATGTGCACTCACCCCTTCGTGTTGTCCACTTACCCCATCGTGATGTTCGCTCACTTCTTCATGCTGTCCACTTATCTCTTCACACTGTCCATTCATCTCTAGATGTTGTCCAGTTATATTTGCTGTCCATCCACATATTCATTTTCTCCATTGATTTCTTATATAATCACGCTATCAACTTATCTTTGCATATTGCCCACTTATATTTTTATGCCCACTTATATCTATATATTGTCCACTTATTTCTGTTGTCCATTCATCTCTTCGTTTTGTCCATTCATCTCTTCGTTTTGTCCATTCATTTCTTCATACTGCAAGCCCATCTTGAATGGCTGTGGCTCTCTCCCGTCAGTTCTTTTCTACTTTTCTCTTTATGTCCTCTCATATATGTTCACTTATCTCTTCATGTTCACTCATATCTAGACATGTTCACTTATCTCTTCATGTTCACTCATATCTAGACATGTTCACTTATCTCTTCATGTTCACTCATATCTAGACATGTTCACTTATCTCTTCATGTTCACTCATATCTAGACATGTTCACTTATCTCTTCATGTTCACTCATATCTAGACATGTTCACTTATCTCTTCATGTTCACTCATATCTAGACATGTTCACTTATCTCTTCATGTTCACTCATATCTAGACATGTTCACTTATCTCTTCACTCATATCTAGACATGTTCACTTATCTCTTCATGTTCACTCATATCTAGACATGTTCACTTATCTCTTCATGTCCTCTCATATATGTTCACTTATCTCTTCATGTCCTCTCATATATGTTCACTTATCTCTTCATGTCCTATCATATATGTTCACTTATCTCTTCATGTCCTCTCATATATGTTCACTTATCTCTTCATGTCCATTCATATCTAGATTTTGTTCTCTTATCTCTGCTGTCTATTCATCTCTTCATGTCCACTCATATCTAGATTTTGTCCAATTATCTCTGTTGTCCACTAATATCTAGATATTGTCTGCTTTTCACTGTTGTCCACTAATATCTAGATATTGTCTGCTTTTATGTTGTCCACTAATATCTAGATATTGTCTACTTTTCTGTTGTCCACTAATATCTAGATATTGTCTACTTTTCTGTTGTCCACTAATATCTAGATATTGTCCACTTATCTCTGCTGTCCATTTTGTCCATCACTTCTGTATACTGCCAGGGCCATCTTGAATGGCTGTAGCTCTCACCCTTCTACCACATGAACTTTTTCTGCTGTTGTGATTCAAGCACGCCTCAGATCATCAGCCTGATTTATTCATCAGAATGCTCCAGTTAGTTCATCCTGTGTCTTACCACTGCTAAATTATTGAACTGCACCTCGCCTTATCCCAGCACAGATAATGGCATTCACCATCACGTTAGTCTACAGTCCGACTCAGCCACCTACTCGCTTGTTGTAATACCATCTCACGTCCATCGATTCCCCGTCGCTTTCACATTAACTGACCTCCATTTTGTCCCGGTATGTCTTTCTCAATGCTTGGCTAGTTCATATGTTCATCGACTTTGTTTCCATGTGTGTAATTCTCGGGCTACTGATGTGTGTAATTCTCGGGCTACTGATGTGTGTAATTCTCGGGCTATTGATGTGTGTAGTTCTCGGACTTGTCTTCTGCGCTTCTGATGGTCTGGTAATGTAGCCTGTAAGACTTTTAGACTTAATTTTCGTGTGAAATTCTTGTCAGTGTAAACTGCGTGTTTAAAGCGAAGAACAAAGTAACCATACCTACAGTATTTTGTGAAATAATTGCACATATATTGCCATTATTCTCTGCACTTATGATTTTATTTTCATGATTAATGTTCAGTTCGTGAAGAAAGCTTTATGGAAGAATCATCCATTGTCAGTCACACGTTCAACATTTTCAGTTTGCACAAAAACCTAGAACACGATAAAAGTAAAATTTGCTTACAAATACAAGCATTAATGAAAAATTCTATGAAAGATAAAGCAATGTCCACATTTTCACTGTGGTAAAACATATGGGCAATTTCTCCATTAAAATTACTGAAGAAAAAAAAGATAGCGTAGAAAATATGTTAGCGCAGCAGCAGATGTTGAAGTCAAACCACTAAGTAGAGAAAACACCAGAGATGGTAGCCCCGTGACTTACACAGATAGAGAGATGGTAGCCCCGTGACGTACACAGATAGAGAGATGTTAGCCCCGTGACATACACAGATAGAGAGATGGTAGCCCTGTGACTTACACAGATAGAGAGATGGTAGCCCCGTGACTTACACAGATAGAGAGATGGTAGCCCCGTGATTTACACAGATAGAGAGATGGTAGCCCCGTGACTTACACAGATAGAGAGATGGTAGCCCCGTGACTTACACAGATAGAGAGATGGTAGCCCCGTGACTTACACAGATAGAGAGATGGTAGCCCCGTGACGTACACAGATAGAGAGATGGTAGCCCCGTGACTTACACAGATAGAGAGATGGTAGCCCCGTGACGTACACAGATAGAGAGATGTTAGCCCCGTGACATACACAGATAGAGAGATGGTAGCCCTGTGACTTACACAGATAGAGAGATGGTAGCCCCGTGACTTACACAGATAGAGAGATGGTAGCCCCGTGATTTACACAGATAGAGAGATGGTAGCCCCGTGACTTACACAGATAGAGAGATGGTAGCCCCGTGACTTACACAGATAGAGAGATGGTAGCCCCGTGACTTACACAGATAGAGAGATGGTAGCCCCGTGACGTACACAGATAGAGAGATGGTAGCCCCGTGACTTACACAGATAGAGAGATGGTAGCCCCGTGACCTCCACAGACAGAGAGATGGTAGCTCCGTGACTTACACAGATAGAGAGATGGTAGCTCTGTGACTTACACAGATAGAGAGATGGTAGCCCCATGACTTACACAGATAGAGAGATGGTAGCCCCGTAACTTACACAGACAGAGAGATGGTAGCTCCGTGACTTACACAGATAGAGAAATGGTAGCCCCGTGACCTACACAGACAGAGAGATGGTGGCCCCGTGACTTACACAGACCGAGAGATGGTAGCCCCGTGACTTACACAGATAGAGAGATGGTAGCCCCGTGACTTCCACAGATAGAGAGATGGTAGCCCCATGACCTACACAGACAGAGAGATGGTAGCCCCGTGACTTACACAGATAGAGAGATGGTAGCTCCGTGACTTACACAGATAGAGAGATGGTAGCACTGTGACTTACACAGATAGAGAGATGGTAGCTCCGTGACTTACACAGATAGAGAGATGGTAGCCCCGTGACTTACACAGATAGAGAGATTTTAGCCCCGTGACTTACACAGATGGAGAGATGGTAGCTCCGTGACTTACACAGATAGAGAGATGGTAGCCCCGTGACTTACATAGATAGAGAGATGATAGCTCCGTGACTTACACAGATGGAGAGATGATAGCTCAGTGACTTACACAGATAGAGAGATGGTAGCCCCGTGACTTACACAGATAGAGAGATGGTAGCCCCGTGATTTACAGAGATGGAGAGATGGTAGTCCCGTGACTTACATAGACGGAGAGATGGTAGCCCCATGACTTACACAGATAGAGAGATGGTAGCCCTGTGACTTACACAGATAGAGAGATGGTAGCCCCATGACTTACACAGATAGAGAAATGGTAGCCCCATGACTTACACAGATAGAGAGATGGTAGCTCTGTGACTTACACAGATAGAGAGATGGTAGTTCTGTGACTTACACAGATAGAGAGATGGTAGCCCCATGACTTACACAGATAGAGAGATGGTAGCCCCATGACTTACACAGATAGAGAGATGGTAGCTCCGTGACGTACACAGATAGAGAGATGGTAGCCCCATGACTTACACAGATAGAGAGATGGTAGCCCCATGACTTACACAGATAGAGAGATGGTAGCCCCATGACTTACACAGGTAGAGAGATGGTAGCCCCATGACTTACACAGATAGAGAGATGGTAGCCCCATGACTTACACAGATAGAGAGATGGTAGCTCTGTGACTTACACAGATAGAGAGATGGTAGCTCTGTGACTTACACAGATAGAGAGATGGTAGTTCTGTGACTTACACAGATAGAGAGATGGTAGCCCCATGACTTACACAGATAGAGAGATGGTAACCCCATGACTTACACAGATAGAGAGATGGTAGCTCCGTGACTTACACAGATAGAGAGATGGTAGCCCCGTGACTTACAGAGATGGAGAGATGGTAGCCCCGTGACTTACACAGATAGAGAGATGGTAGTCCCGTGACTTACATAGACGGAGAGATGGTAGTCCCATGACTTACACAGATAGAGAGATGGTAGCCCCGTGACTTACACAGATAGAGAGATGGTAGCCCCGTGACTTACAGATTTGGAGAGATGGTTCCGGCCAGGAAGTGTGGGTGACCTTTACAGTCAACTCAAACAGGAGAACAGTGAAAGAAGGCAGCAGTGATTTTGCTGTAACAGCAAACAGCCTCACAGTGGAAACCATGACTGTGATAAAGGTTCTGACCTGGCCCAGGTCACAAGACTACACACAAGGCTTACTACACACAGGACTTACTACACACAGGACTTACTACACACAGGACTTACTACACACAGGACTTACTACACACAGGACTTACTACACACAGGACTTACTACACACAAGGCTTACTACACACAGGACTTACTACACACAAGGCTTACTACACACAGGACTTACTACACACAGGACTTACTACACACAGGACTTACTACACACAAGGCTTACTACACACAGGACTTACTACACACAAGGCTTACTACACACAAGACTTACTACACACAGGACTTACTACACACAAGGCTTACTTCACACAAGACTTACTACACACAAGACTTACTACACACAAGGCTTACTTCACACAAGGCTTACTACACACAAGACTTACTACACACAGGACTTACTACACACAAGGCTTACTACACACAAGACTTACTACACACAGGACTTACTACACACAAGGCTTACTTCACACAAGACTTCCACAAAACTTACACACAAGACTACACACAAGACTACACACAAGACTTCCACACAAGACTACACACAAGACTTCCACACAAGACTACACACAAGACTTCCACACAAGACTACACACAAGACTTACACACAAGACTTCACACAAGACTTATACACAAGATTACACACAGTAAGATTTAAAGCTATACATAGACAGGAATGTGTAAAGCTATACATAGACAGGAAGATGTAAAGCTATACATAGACAGGAAAATGTAAAGCTATACATGGACAGGAAGATGTAAAGCTATACATAGACTGGTTGATGTAAAGCTAAACATAGACAGGAAGATGTAAAGCTCTACACAGACAGGAGTTCTAATTGTAATTCTAAGTGCATGCCTCGTGGTGTAGCCGATCAGTTCTCTCCACAATTACCTGTCTTTTGCGTTGATTATCAGATTAGCCGGTGACTTTCTTCCTAGCCACACTGACAGCCCATCCAGTAACTTCTCTCTCTGTCTTCCTCTGTCTCCTCTTCCCTCAATTTTTCCAGTTGCCACAGTGTGTTTCAGTTTTCCTCTTCTCAGGAAATGTCCCATAAATCTCGCTTGTCTGCCTCTGATCTTTGTTATAATTTGCTTTTTAAACTCCAGCCTCTCTTAAGACTTCTTCATTGGTCATTGTTTTTCTTGGCTGTCCATGGTACCTTCAACATCTTTCTTATAAACCACGTTTCAGTGGTTTCCATTTCTCGCTGTACTCTCTTATTCATAGACCATGCTTCACACCTATAAAACAGAATTGACTTGATGTAACATTTAAGTACTCGGAATCTTGTTTCCATTGATACGGATCTGTTGGACAAGATGTGTCTCATTTTCTGGAATGGCGACTTGGCCTGAACACATCTGCTTTTTATTTCATTGTGACATTTCTCATCAGTTGTTATAAACGTTCCGAAATACTTGATTCTATCAACTTGTTTCAGATCTGTGCAATCGATTGTAATGCTACATTTTGGTGGTATTCTTTGAGATGACCTTCACTTCAGTCTTCTTTTTATTCAGGCTGAGACCTTTATTTTTACTTTCACGAACCACGATGTCCAGAAGACCAATCAGAACTGTGTCGTCTGCATATCTTAAGTTGTTAAGGTTGTACCCGCCAATTGATATTCCTGCCACGTTCTCTATGTTTCTCATTATGTTTTCGATGTACAAGGAGAAGAGGTCAGGAGATAGAACACATCCTTGTCTCACTCCCAGTTTTATGTCTTGGAATGCTCCTATTTGGTTCTCAACCCTCATTGCTGCTGGTTGCTGTCGACATATGTTTTTGGTAAGTTTCAGATCTTTCCTATCTATGTTGTCATCCAGCATTCTTATAATTTCTGTGTGTCTCACTTTATCAAATGGTTTACAGTAGTCTATGAAGCATAAGTATGGGTCTGTCTTTACTTCTATTGATCTCTTCATCAGTGTTCTCATTATATATATGGCATCACTTGTACCTTTTCCTTCGACAAAGCAGCATTGTTACCAGATTACTAGATGATATCTATAACAGTAGCTATATCCTATCAGACCTTTTGCAATCCGTTTTCATTGCCTTACCAAAGAAACAAGGTTCAGTTGAATGTGAAGACCATCGAACCATTAGTTACCAAAATCCTACTTCTTATTGTTATGAGAAGAATCAGGGGTAAAATAAAATCAGAAATCCGTAAAGAACAGTGCGGCTTCGTCGAAGGAAGAGACACAAGCAATAGAAAGTGTAAAACTATACATAGACAGGAAGTGTAAAGCCATATATATATATAGACAAGAAGATGTAAAGCTATACATAGACAGGAAGATGTAAAGCTATACATAGACAGGAAGATGTAATGCTATACATAGACCGGAAGATATAAAGCTATACACAGAGAGGAAGATGTAATGCTATACATAGACTGGAAGATACCAGTTCAATTATTTACATTTAGCATATATAGTGAATGTAGTGTAAATGTAAGTAAAATGTAATGTTGCGTAAATATCAGTAAAATAGCAGGAGTAAGCAGCAAATGAAAGAAGAATAAATATCCTGAGATGTACAGAGCGTTGGCGGCCTAAACTGATACAAGTCTCTAAACTGGAGGCCATGCTGTAGGCACACGTTCGCAGAAGCATAACGAGAGGACGATAAGACAGATAACGCCGATGATAGTTTTGATATTGTAACAGGTAGGATATCTGTATCTACCAGATAGACAGATATCTGTATCTATCAGATCGACAGATATCTGTATTAACCAGATTGACAGATATATATATTAACCAGATAGACAGATTTCTGTATCTACCAGATCGATATATATATATATATATATCTATATATATATATATATATTAACCAGATCGACAGATTTCTGTATCGACCAGATCGATAGACATCTGTATTAATTAGATCGACAGATATCTGTATCTACTAGATCGACTGTACTCTGCATCTGCACATCTGTCCATGCATGCCATGTTTCTTTTTTTAAGTGTGCATTTGTATCTATCTGGCCACCCATCTGCCACTCTGTCTGTGCAACTATTTGTCTATCTGCCCACCAATCTACCACTCTGTCTGTGCAAACATATGTCATCTGCTTACCAATCTACCACTCTGTCTGTGCAAACATATGTCATCTGCTTACCAATCTACCACTCTGTCTGTGCAAACATATGTCATCTGCTTACCAATCTACCACTCTGTCTGTGCAAACATATGTCATCTGCTTACCAATCTACCACTCTGTCTGTGCAAACATATGTCATCTGCTCACCAATCTGCCACTCTGTCTATGCAACTATATGTCTATCTGGCCACCAGTCTGCTAATCTGTCTGTGCAACTATGTTAATCTGCTCACCTATCTGCTGCTCTGTATGTGCAACCATAAATTTATCTGCCCACCTATCTGCCATTCTGTCTGTACAACTATATATCTATCTGCCCACCAATCTGTTACTCTGTGCAACTATATACCTATCTGCCCACCAGTCTATTACTTTGTCTGTGCAACTAAATATCTATCTGCCTACCAATCTGCTACTCTGTCTGTGCAATCATATGTCTGTCTGCCCACATATCTGTCACCCTGTGCAAGTAGTGCTGTACATAGACAGTCTATCTGTCCACCCATCTGCCACTCTGTCTGCGCAAACATATGTCCATCTGCCCACCCATCTGATACTCTGTGCAACCATATGTCTGTCTGCTCACCCATCTGCTACTCTGTGCAACCATATGTCTATCTGCCCACCCATCTGCTACTCTGTGCAACCCTATGTCTATCTGCCCACCCATCTGCTACTCTGTGCAACCCTATGTCTATCTGCCCACCCATCTGCTACTCTGTGCAACCATATGTCTATCTGCCCACCCATCTGCCACTCTGACTGTGCAACCATATGTCTATCTGCCCACCCATCTGCCACTCTGACTGTGCAACCATATGTCTATCTGCCCACCCATCTGCCACTGACTGTGCAACCATATGTCTATCTGCCCACCCATCTGCCACTGTCTGTGCAACCATATGTCTGTCTGCCCACCCATCTGCCACTGTCTGTGCAACCCTATGTCTATCTGCCCACACATCTGCCACTGTCTGTACAACCATATGTCTGTCTGCCCACCCATCTGCCACTCTGACTGTGCAACCATATGTCTATCTGCTACTCTGTGCAATCATATGTCTATCTGCCCACCCATCTGCCACTGTCTGTGCAACCATATGTCTTTCTGCCCACCCATCTGCCACTGTCTGTGCAACCATATGTCTTTCTGCCCACCCATCTGCCACTGTCTGTGCAACCATATGTCTGTCTGCCCACCCATCTGCCACTCTGACTGTGCAACCATATGTCTATCTGCCCACCCTCTGCCACTGTCTGTGCAACCATATGTCTGTCTGCCCACCCGTTTATTTGTCTACTTCTTTGCTTCTCTCATGTTGCTTTAGTCTTTTCTACTCTAATCCTCCCATCCCACCCCACCCCACACACATACTCCTCTATTCCAGAATTTTCGTGTATTTGTCTTTAGGTTAACATGCAAGATAGATTTAACATTTCCATAAATTTAATGAGACATGACACATGACCTGCGTTGGGATGAAATATAAGAGTGTGCGAGCGAATGATAGTGTCAGAGTGGGGGGGGGGTACATATATCATTCTAAGCTATTATATTCATTAAATATATTTTAGACAGATCAACGATAGAACAAAACATTGTGATCTATGTTTGAGAATGTCTTGTGAGCCACGTGGTACGCTGCTTGTTGTAATCAGAACATGCTTGGCTAAAGCTACATTAAAGTTGAGATACAGAACAAGAGACAGACATCAAGTGTATGTAGAGATAGACATCAAAGTGTATACAGAGACAGGCATCAAAGTGTATGTAGAGACAGACATCAAAGTGTACGTAGAGATAGACATCAAAGTGTATGTAGAGACAGACATCAAAGTGTATGTAGAGATAGACATCAAAGTGTATGTAGAGACAGACATCAAAGTGTATGTAGAGACAGACATCAAAGTGTATGTAGAGATAGACATCAAAGTGTATGTAGAGACAGACATCAAAGTGTATGTAGAGATAGACATCAAAGTGTATGTAGAGACAGACATCAAGTGTATGTAGAGACAAACCTCAAAGTGTATGTAGAGACAGACATCAAGTGTACGTAGAGACAAACTTCAAAGTGTATGCAGAGACAGACATCAAAGTGTATGCAGAGACAGACATCAAAGTGTATAAAGAGACAGACATCAAAGTGTATAAAGAGACAGACATAAAAGTGTATGTAGAGACAAACTTCAAAGTGTATGTAGAGATAGACATCAAAGTGTATGTAGAGATAGACATCAAAGTGTATGTAGAGATAGACATCAAAGTGTATGTAGAGATAGACATCAAAGTGTATGTAGAGACAGACATCAAAGTGTATGCAGAGACAGACATCAAAGTGTATAAAGAGACAGACATCAAAGTGTATAAAGAGACAGACATCAAAGTGTATGTAGAGATAGACATCAAAGTGTATGTAGAGACAAACCTCAAAGTGTATGTAGAGATAGACATCAAAGTGTATGTAGAGATAGACATCAAAGTGTATGTAGAGATAGACATCAAAGTGTATGTAGAGACAGACATCAAAGTGTATGTAGAGACAGACATCAAAGTGTATGTAGAGATAGACATCAAAGTGTATGTAGAGACAGACATCAAAGTGTAGAGATAGACATCAAAGTGTATGTAGAGACAGACATCAAAGTGTATGTAGAGACAGACATCAAAGTGTACGTAGAGACAGACATCAAAGTGTATGTAGAGATAGACATCAAAGTGTATATAGAGATAGAGATCAAAGTGTATGTAGAGATAGACATCAAAGTGTATATAGAGATAGAGATCAAAGTGTATGATCAAAGTGTATGTAGAGATAGACATCAAAGTGTATGTAGAGACAGACATCAAAGTGTATGTAGAGACAGACATCAAAGTGTTTGTAGAGACAGACATCAAAGTGTATGTAGAGATAGACATCAAAGTGTATGTAGAGACAGACATCAAAGTGTATGTAGAGACAGACATCAAAGTGTATGTAGAGACAAACTTCAAAGTGTATGTAGAGACAGACATCAAAGTGTATGCAGAGACAAACTTCAAAGTGTATGTAGAGACAGACATCAAAGTGTATGCAGAGACAAACTTCAAAGTGTATGTAGAGATAGACATCAAAGTGTATGTAGAGACAAACTTCAAAGTGTATGTAGAGACAGACATCAAAGTGTATGTAGAGATAGACATCAAAGTGTATGTAGAGATAGACATCAAAGTGTATGTAGAGACAAACTTCAAAGTGTATATAGAGACAGACATCAAAGTGTATGTAGAGATAGACATCAAAGTGTATGTAGAGACAAACTTCAAAGTGTATGTAGAGACAGACATCAAAGTGTATGTAGAGATAGACATCAAAGTGTATGCAGAGACAGACATCAAAATGTATGCGAATGCACCTAGACTTTTGTAAAGCATAATGAAATTAAACATGTCTGTTAATATCGATTCGAATTATGGCTTGTATTTTTGTGAGGACAGTTTGTATATTGATTTGATGTGGCGAGAAGCTATCGTTACATCTCAGAACTTTATTAATGTATGTTGCTACCCTTATTGCTGCCCTTATTGCTTTTCGCGTTTTACACCAGAATGAGGAAAATGGTTTCATCAAGGTAAATCTTATTTATTCTCGAAATTGTTTTCTCGTGCATTTGGTAACTGATTTTTTTTTTTGTGTGTTTTCTTTCCGCCTGAATTTCTCTTTGTTGTTATCTGTCGTGTTCTGAACCCTTCTATAATGAGACAAGACGAAGATACCACAAGACGGAGATATCACAAGACGGAGATATCACAAGACGGAGATACCACAAGACGGAGATATCACAAGACGGAGATATCACAAGACGGAGATATCACAAGACGGAGATATCATAAGACGAAGATACCACAAGATGGAGATATCACAAGATGGAGATATCATAAGACGGAGATATCACAAGACGGAGATATCACAAGACGGAGATACCACAAGACGGAGATATCACAAGACGGAGATATCACAAGACGGAGATATCACAAGACGAAGATACCACAAGATGGAGATATCACAAGACTGAGATATCACAAGACGGAGATATCACAAGACTGAGATATCACAAGACTGAGATACCACAAGACGGAGATATCACAAGACGGAGATATCACAAGATGGAGATATCACAAGACGGAGATATCACAAGACGGAGATATCACAAGACGGATATATCACAAGACGGAGATACCACAAGACGGAGATATCACAAGACTGAGATATCACAAGACGGAGATATCACAAGACGGAGATATCACAAGACTGAGATATTACAAGACTGAGATATCACAAGACGGAGATACCACAAGACGGAGATATCACAAGACGGAGATATCACAAGATGGAGATATCACAAGACGGAGATATCACAAGACGGAGATATCACAAGACGGAGATATCACAAGACAGAGATATCACAAGACGAAGATACCACAAGACGGAAATATCACAAGACGGAGATATCACAAGATGGAGATATCACAAGACGAAGATATCACAAGACGGAGATATCACAAGACTGAGATACCACAAGACGGAGATATCACAAGACGGAGATATCACATAATGGAGATATCACAAGATGGAGATATCACAAGACGGAGATATCACAAGGCGGAGATATCACAAGATGGAGATATCACAAGACGGAGATATCACAAGACGGAGATATCACAAGATGGAGATATCACAAGATGGAGATATCACAAGATGACGACGAAGATATCACAAGACAGAGATATCACAAGACTGAGATATCACAAGATGGAGATATCACAAAACGGAGATATCACAAGACGGAGATATCACAAGATGACGACGAAGATATCACAAGACGAACATATGGCAAGGTGAAGATATCACAAAACGAAAATATTACAGGATGAATATATCACACAACGAAGATATCACACGATAAAGATATCACAAGATGAAGAAATCAGAATACGAACATATCACAACATGAAAATATCACAAAACGAAGATATCACAAGATGAAGATATCACAAATGAAGATATCACAAGATGAAGATATCACAAGACGAAGATATCACATCTCAGCAAAACACAGCTTGTTTTAACTTCACTCCTCCGAGAGTAGTAGAAGCTTGGCGACACCTGCTTCCTCCGACGTCAGATGTCAGCTGTGGAATGTTGTCAACAGCTGCGAGAGATCTGAAATTTCATCTATAAGGATTTACTTTGACGATGGTCTGAACATATAAGTGACCAATAATGTCCTGCAGTAATCTCTGCTAGCCCCATGTAAGTGACCAGTAATGTCCTGCAGTAATCTCTACTTGCCCCGAATATGCTGCCAGCACAGAACCATTACATATTCTTTTATCGTTGTAATGCAACTATGATTATTGCAATGCAACTGCGTTGTATTGATTTTTTCCATAGTTCAGTGTCATATCTTGTCCAGTTGGTTTGAATTTCATTTTCATGGGAACTAAAAATTTCTAATATCTCGAACGAGCAAATTTTTCTAGTTTTTGTGTACCAGAGATGTTTGTGTCAAACTGATAAAAAGATTGCATGCACGAAAAGATATTCTTTACACACAAGCATACGTCAATACAGCAACTAACAACTGCATTTCAAAGATTGTACCTGCGAGATATGAAAAGATCGAGCATAGATCCAGTGTCGTCGGAGGATTGTGATTACGTAAGTGCTTGCCTGACAGAAACACAATCTCTGAGACATCAGCTAAAAGAAGTGTGAACATTAAAAATGAAAAAAAAAAAAATTCTCTGAGGAAGTGTTTGCCTGAAGCTTAAGCTGATTTCCTGTATTGGTTTCTCTATCATAGAGGAGGCGCAAGTAACTGTAGATCCAAAATAGTTGAACCTGTCCAGTGATTCTCAAGCAGGTTCCCATCCATTGTCACCCACCGCAGCATTTCCTGAACCTGTCCAGTGATTCTCAAGCAGGTTTCCATCCATTGTCACCTACCTCAGCATTTCCTGAACGTGTCCAGTGATTCTCAAGCAGGTTCCCATACATTGTCACCTACCTCAGCATTTCCTGAACCTGTCCAGTGATTCTCAAGCAGGTTCCCATCCATTGTCACCTACCTCAGCATTTCCTGAACCTGTCCAGTGATTCTCAAGCAGGTTCCCACACATTGTCACCTACCTCAGTATTTCCTGAACCTGTCCAGTGATTCTCAAGCAGGTTCCCATCCATTGTCACCTACCTCAGCATTTCCTGAACCTGTCCAGTGATTCAAGCAGGTTCCCATCCATTGTCACCTACCTCAGCATTTCCTGAACCTGTCCAGTGATTCTCAAGCAGGTTCCCATCCATTGTCACCTACCGCAGCATTTCCTGAACTTCTGAGCACCTCAACACAAAATGTGCAACATAAATTCCGTGTGCAGATTTTAGCTGCAATTCTTTTGTAATACACATTATGTAAGCACATGTGAACATGTTATACAATTCACATTACAGCCGTTTTTAACGTATTCTGTGTCACATCTTTGGGGATGTTCATCGCCGTAAAACACACGCACGCACGCACGCACACACACACACATTCACACACAGTTCAGTGTTAAAGACTTTTAATCCTTCTAACTCATCGCTCAGTCAGTCATTTGCATGTCCCTTGGCGGAACTTTGCCTCCCTAATAGCCTTTCTGTAGGCCTCTCGGCTGTGAGCAAGATGGCCTGTTACTGATGCATCCATTTGCAGATTTTCAACGATGTCTTGCAGCCATCTTCGCCTTAGTCTTCCTCTCTTTCTTTTTCCCATTATGTACCCTTCCAAGACGGTCTTCTCTAAATTCTCATGACGTTTAATGTGTCCAAAATATTTCAGTTTTCTCTCTTTAATCTTCTTTACTGGCCAGCCGCCTTCAATATTAAGTCCTTGTAGTATAGATATATTTAGTTTTTTGTGTCCACGATATTTGAAGAACTCTTCTAACTCATGATGATGATTCATCCAAATGCGAAATAGTGATGAAGGTGGAGAAGTGACATCTCAAGGTGGTGACATCTCAAGGTGATGAAGTGACTTCTCAAAAATGTGGAAAAACATGTTGTATAATATGATGCAGGCTTTCTTACATCTGTACACATTAGTGCGCCATGGCAATGAAAATACTGATAATCACTAAGATAAACACTTGCTAGAATACATATAATCACTAAGATAAACACTTGCTAGAATAAATATAATCACTAAGATAAACACTTACTAGAATACATATAATCACTAAGATAAACACTTACTAGAATACATATAATCACTAAGATAAACACTTGCTAGAATACATATTCCACATTCTCAC
The DNA here is from genome assembly GCA_009760885.1 of Achatina immaculata. Lineage (NCBI taxonomy): Eukaryota > Metazoa > Mollusca > Gastropoda > Stylommatophora > Achatinidae > Lissachatina > Lissachatina immaculata. The sequence continues at coordinate 21,936,123 of CM019713.1, read as the reverse complement.
TAAACTCAAGCTAGTCCAAAGAACGAACTTTCTCTCATGACTCATAATATTCCAGTCTACTAATTCACACACTAAAATCACACAGCTTCTCTCCAAACAAATCACAACACGGGCTCGACACAAGACACGGAGACTGAAGCCCTGAGTAGGTTTGACCGACACTAAGATTCTTTCACAAACTGACCATGTCTTGGCAGTTACTAGCCTTTCTTTACACACATTCTCTTATAAAAGCACCTTTTACCCCCCCCCCCAAAAAAAAATAGGCAAGATTTTCCAGTGATCACCTGTTGTAAAAGCTGATCTGAGTTGTCTGCAGATACACCCAAAGATCCCAGTATAAGAGTTTGATACGTCCAAAGATCCCAGTATAAGAGTTAGATACGTCCAAAAATCCCAGTATAAGAGTTAGATACGTCCAAAGATCCCAGTATAAGAGTTAGATACGTCCAAAGATCCCAGTATAAGAGTTAGATACGTCCAAAGATCCCAGTATACGTCAATTCTTTTGGCGAAAAAGCGCTCTCGAGTTCAGTGCTTGGGGAGAAAGGTTTTCGCTCCCTTCCCGGTCGGCGAGAGTTAAGGTGTTTCGATGCAGAAGTGAGTGGTTTCTCCGTCGAGCGAAGCCTGTAAACGTGACCGCCAGATTCATGCTAACGCGTCGGGGGTGTGCTACGGTGTTGTCAACCGATGGTCTCGAAATTGGCCCATTTCTCGCAAAAAGTATCGGGTCTGCAGTATGTAATGTGCGTTGGTTGTCTGTGCCGTTCTTACTTCTCGTTCGTTAGATCAGAGAGAGAGAGAGAGAGAGAGAGAGAGAGAGAGAGCTGGTCGCCGGCCGCCCCCGCCGGTTAAAGGAAATGAAACGCCGCCGGGGTCAAAAGGGATCCGCTCTGAGCAGAGCGCTGTCTCTCTTGCCCCGCGTCGGTCTGTCGGCAGATATCCGACTAAGGTTCGGTTAAGAAAGCCATCTGGTTGATCCTGCCGGTCCCACTGCTGGCGAGATTCTTCAGCTGCCGTGCGTGGGGTGAAACTCCTCCCTGCAAATGAAGAAAAATGCGTTTAGGGTTACCGCGCGGCGCCACCGTGGAAAAGATGAAGGAATGGATTAAGTGAAGTCAGGGCTACTCAAATCACGGCACCTCTGCTCTAGATGCCGGCCACGTCCTAATTACACACATACTGGGGCAGATTGCCTAAACTGGCTTAACCCAGGGGTTAAACTAAGACACTGCTGGCGAGATTCTTCGGCTGCTGAGCGTGGGGTGAAATTCCTCCCGGCCAATGAAGAAAATGTGAAAATGCAATTAGGGTTGCCGGGCGGCGCGGCTGTGAAAAAAGTGATGGAAAGGATAAAATGAAGTTAATCGGTATGTCCAGTAGTCTCGCGGCGAGAGCTACTCATACCACGGAACCTCTGCTCTAGAAGCAGCCACGTCCTATATACACCATACTGGTGAAATATGCCTAAACTGGCTTAACCCAGGGGTGAAACTCGATTGCTACAAATACCACGGTGCCTTCGCTCTAAAGGCCGATCAAGTCCTATATACACCCATACTGGGATAATACGCCTAAACCGGCTTAACCCAGGGGTGAAACTCACTAGTGGCGAGGATTCGTCCTCCTGGACAAAAGCTCCGTTCCGGTCACCACCAGGAAGAGTAGTGACCACTTCCACAAAATGCTGAAGTTGGAGACACTGGACCAGGGCAGTCTAGATAGGGAACCACCTCTCACCCGACGGGGATGTATGCGTATCCTAATCACGCTGAGGTTTTCCGGTGAGAAAGTCCAACTCTGGGCTAGATTGGCAACCACCTCACGCCCGGCGGGGATAAATTCATATTCAAACCACGTCGAGGTTTTCTGTGAGAAAGTCCAACTCTAGACTAAAATGTTGCAACGAAAACCACGGTGTCACGCAATGCCGCTTCTGCGACCCACCGAGAATACAGGCCCAAGCCCCGCGATACTCTGAGCCTCCATCCTAAGTGAGACTATTGCGAGAACCACAGGAGTAAATTCAGTAGGATCACGTGGCGATCTTGATGGTAGAAGCCAACGAAGCAGAAGAAGAAGAAGAAGAAGATACGCCAAAAGATCCCAGTATAAGAGTTGAACAACAATTTTCAAACGCTGAGAAGGCTCTGCAGTTCACCCGCCCAAGCACATGAGGCTAGAGACTGGCAAAGCTTCAGTTTGTGTCTGCGAAAACAGTCTTCAGACTTCAGAACATATCCTGCACATCTCTGTCTGTCTGTCTGTCTGTCTGTCTGTCTGTCGACCTAGAGCATGAACAGAAAATCACGCAAAAAAGAACTCCTACTGATGATGGGATTTATGGAGATGGTTCGCTTCATGGTCTAGATCTGGCATATCAACTTCACTGCTCTCAGGGACCACAATGGCCTACGGTATTCGAGTGGCGGGCCGCACTTAAATCAATCAGTTTTTGCCAAGTTACATAAAAATTAGAATATGTAATAATTGTGAAGTAAAGGTGAATGATTGTTTTGTAATTAACTTTGCAAAAACTTTAAAATATTCTACGTGCTTTTTTTAAAACCATGTTTTTATAATTTGCACTAAAACAATTTTTCTTCTTCAGCTTTCCGAGCCACTAAGGCTGATTGCTACAGATAAAGTTCGCCTACATTCCTCTCTATTCCTAATCTTCCCTCTCCAGTTGGTGACACCATTTTTTCCATAAAAAAAATCAACTTTTTATTTACCCTTTATTACCCTCAGGCAAATTAGTGTCCAGTCGAGCACGTGTGATCCATCAAGATGACCTTGGAACGTAACCTGGCCCAGTCAACCCCTGCTCACATTATCATGTCCATCCAACCCGCTAGCACAGTTACAGGCGGGGAGAAGGTCCCACTGCATCAGTCTGCACCGACACTGGACGGGATGGGGAAGGACGAACCCATGTACAGTCGAAACAGCCCTAGCATGCTAAACATCCTCACAGCAAGCTCGGATCTGGAGTTTTCTAACAGGTTCGTAGTGTAAGCCGCCAGCGCAGCTGCTGCTTGTTAGAAAAATTAACATCCGCATGAACACGGAAAATGTTATAATCAAACGATAGATGCTCTGTTGCTTGCTTCTTCTAGATCTCTGCTCTGCTTCTTCTCCGTCTCCGAAAAACTTGTTCCCACTGTAGCCCACATAATGATTATCGTGGACAGCATTCGGAAGGGAGATACATTAGAATTTCTTGCTTGATAGGCCGGATGTTAAAAAAATCAAGCTTTTCGTCTAGCTCCACTACCACGGGGGTCCGACGAGCCTTTTCCAGGTAGTATGTATCAGTGGCCAGCACCAGCAGAAGGTAAATTAGGGTCCTGACCATAATTTTTGGCTAACCCAGATAGTGTAGTGTTTCTACCTGTCTCCTAGCACGCTTAGGTCTGTCTTATTCCGAGCATTTCCTCTTCAGCCACGTTTTCTCGTTCCCACAGTTTAGCTCTTGTTTCCTCGTGCTGCATGCCCACAGTTTAGCTCTTATTTCCTCGTGCTGCATGCCCACAGTTTAGCTCTTATTTCCTCGTGCTGCATGCCCACAGTTTAGCTCCTGTTTCCTCGTGCTGCATGTGTCACGTGGTTGACCAGGTTCCGCTTTGGTACAAACATCTAATCTTTCTTTCTTTTGTATGTTTTTTTTTTTAGTTATTGTCCTGCCATTGATGTACTGTCTATTTGTGTGATGTTCTGTCTGTTTGTGTAATGTTCTCATCTTTTGCTTGTCTCTCTGTGTGATGTTCTTATCTTCTGTTTGTCTCTCTGTGTGCTGTTCTCATCTTCTGTTTGTCTCTCTGTGTGATCTTCTCATCTTCTGTTTGTCTCTCTGTGTAATGTTCTCAGCCACCAAGTTTCATCGGGCTGATATTCATGCTGTGTTGATTGTCCAAGTCTGACAGTTATTGCTGCAGAATTGTCTTCTTTTTATAGAAGTGATTATTATAACTTTAAGTTATTATTATTATTGTTATTATTGTCTGCTCGCTGTTCACTGAGGTGTAGGAACTCGAAACCGATCGCAAATAATGTGAATTATTTTTACTTACTGCACAAACGTCCATGCGTACTTTTTGCTTACCGCACAAACGTCCATGCGTACTTTTTACTTACTGCACAAACGTCCGTGCATACTTTTTGCTTACCGCACAAACGTCCATGCGTACTTTTTACTTACTGCACAAACGTCCATGCGTATTGCATACTTTGGTGTGCCTCATTCTGTAGGGATAATTACTTTGGGTTTTTGTTTTTGAAGTGTCGAGAAAGTTACTCTTTATAGCCATAGTCAAGGAACAAGTTACTCTAGGACAAATACTCCAGAAAGCAACTGCTACATTTATATCTAGACCAAAATGGAAGTGTGAAAAAAAAAAACGAGAAAAGAAAGAAAAATGAAGCGTTCTTGTAGCATTTGTTTTCATCAAAGTCCAGGTAAACTATGTTAGAACTGTTCGTCTCGTAAGGTCCGTCTACTGTTAGAACGGAGCGAAGAGCTTTGTCATGAAATTTTGGGGGTTTTTTGGTAAAAAAAAGATTGTTAAAAATATCTTTGAACATTTCGTAACAAGGGTGAGTTGACTGGTCAGTTTATTGACTTTTCAAACGCTGGTTTCATAATCTGCGTCTTTTACACATATTTACAGATAGATCGGCGGTAGAGAGAGACACAGATATATAGATAGACAAGTACATTGACATTAGAGTAAGAAACATAGATATACAGACAGGATGATATTAAAATGTGACACACGTAGATATACAGACAGTATGATAGAGACATAGGTAAAGTTAAAGGTAATCCTGTCATGCCTTAGAGGCACATGGGGATATGGTGTTAGTACCCATATTTTCCTTGACCTGTCAGCACACTAGAGTGTACCACGCCTGACCGCCTTTCCTTCCCCAACTCCAGAAGAAGTCGGGTACCCATTTCTACATCTGGGTGACTGGGGCGCCTCCGGCTGGTTTAGAACCTCCGGCCTTCAGCATGAGAGACTAGTGAACTAACCACTTTGCCACTCAGACCCCCATTATAGAGACAGCATTGGGCAACCTTAGTGACTGTAACAACTGGAGAGGAGTAACCTTAATATCAGTTGTGTCAAAAGTATTTTGCAAGGTCATTTTGAATAGACTCAAAGATATAGTGGATACTGCAATGAGAGAAGAACAAGCAGGATTTCGAAAAGGGAGAAGCTGTCTCGACCAGATCTTTACTCTCAGAATAATACTTGAAGAACATATTGAAAAGCAGAAACCATTAATACTGAATTTCATAGATTTTAAGAAGGCATTTGATAGCATACACAGAGATTCATTATGGAGAATTTTATGTCTATATGGAATACCATCTAAAATTGTCAACATCATTAAGGACTTATACAATGGATATGGTTGTGCAGTCAAGACAGAAGAAGGGATGAGTGAATGGTTCCAGATTGAAACAGGCGTGAAACAAGGATGTATACTGTCTCCTTTACTTTTTGGGATTACAATAGACTTCATAATGAAAAAATGCTGCACAGGTAACACAGGTATTGACTGGGTACATGGGACCCAACTAGAAGATCTTGATTTTGCAGATGACATAACTCTTATCAGTAATAATGTGAATTCCATGCAAGAAAAAACAGATAGCCTATCTTCACTGGCTAGCAAAATAGGACTTGAAATTAACAAGGACAAAACAAAAATAATGAAACTTCCCATCAATCAAAATGGAAAAATACACATAGAAGGGACAGATATTGAAGAAGTCAATCAATTTGCATACCTTGGCAGCTACATAGACCAGGATGGTGACACTAGAAAGGAAGTTAGGATCAGAATTGCAAAAGCAGCATCAATCTTCAAGAATCTTGAGAACATATGGAATTCAAAAGTTATAAGCACAAAAACCAAGTTAAGACTATTCAATTCAAATGTAATATCCACCCTCATTTATGCATGCGAAAGCTGGAAAACAACTAAAGAAATAGAAAAGAAATTAGACTCTTTTGAAAACAAATGCCTAAGGAAAATACTCGGCATCAAGTGGAATGAATTCAAGAACAATGCAGAGATAAGACAGATGACTGAACAACAACCAGTCTCACGGGTGATCAGGAAAAGGAGATGGACATATGTTGGCCACTTGATGAGAAGAAATGAGCAGAGAATCCCAAAACAAGCTATCAAGTGGAACACAACAGGCCGAAGAAAAAGGGGCAGACCGCGTGAAACTCTGAAGAGAACATTATTAAGAGAGGCCAAGTTAACAGGCATAAAATCCTTTGATGAGGTTGAAAGACTCGCCGAATGCAGGAAAAATTGGCGAACTACTTTGCGAGCCCTATGTGACGTCTAACGGCACGGGAAGGATATAAGATATAAGATAAGATTGTGCAGTTGAAACAAATTAAGAGAAATTTAAATAGAAAAATTTAGTGAAACACGCTCAGTGTTAGACACACACCGTAGTGGGAGACAGTCTAAACCTGACAAGAAGTTCTCGAACATTTATGATTCTATGCTTCCGAGTCCATCAAAAGCATTGTTGAATTTGGCACAACAGGAAGGTGTCGGGCTTGCAACAGCGCATAAAGCGGTCAGAGAAAATTTGAAACTCTTCCTATATAAAGTAACTGCGTTCCAACAGTTGCTGCCGGCGGATCATGAACAACGACTCCGTTACTGTGAATGGTTTACAAATTTCATTCAAACTAAAACTGCTGATATTCTGGATGTCACCTTTTTTACAGATGAAGCCTGGTTTTATCTCTCGGGTTATGTTAACACACAAAATATGCGTACATAAGAAACATTTCACAAACAGATCTAAGAAAAGTGTTTGCGAATAAAATAAAAATTAAATGTGTTCAAACTTGCACAGACACACAAGGACGTCACTTCCAACATGTGTTGTAAGGTTCGTGGCTGATTAGCTTATATTACGTAACATTTTTTATCAGCATGCTTGATCGGCGACTCCAGTCACGCTACCATACGGCAGGTCGATGTGCCTGGATATCGCAGCCACTAAGATACCACTGCCATACCTGAATCGATACTGGGATACTGGACACTGACTTTGCGAACTCCCTGTATTTGTAGAACCCTTACAAGGCGACAAAATGGAAGTAACTAACAAAGATATTTTTCGTTTTTAAAACGAAAATAAAACCTGCAGACTGAATGAAGCCAATGGGACATTTAGAAAAGACGAATACACATAGCAAGATGTTGTAGTCTTCATGGCCTGTTTCCACGAGGCTGAGGTAGACAAAATCAAGTATGAGGGGTGATTGATAAGTTCTCATCATAAGGTACAAATACTTGAAACTCACAGTCGATATTAGGTGCATTTGTAGATCAGGTTAATGTAAGATTAAACACAAAGTTTCAAGAAATTAACTGCAACAATTTTTTTTACAGGTTACTGAAGTGGTAAGGGGTGGCAAAAATTGAGAAAATGGATAAAATTTTTCATCGAGCGGTCATTTGCTACCTCTACATCAAGGGCTTATCATCGAAGGAGATCCTGAGGATATGGTAGAGACTCTAAGGGAGAGTACCCCTTCTTACAGCACAGTGAAGAAATAGGCAGCTCAATTCAAACAAGGAAAGGGAGAGTCTGGAAGATGATCCCCATCCAGGAAGACCAAGAACGGTAACCCCCGATGAAATCACCGGCAGAATCCATGACACGATAATAGAGGATCGACGACTAACTGAGCGGTACATTACTACTGAGTTGGGAATCTCCCAATAACATGTTCATGCCATTATTCACAATGATCTTCAAATGACAAAGGTCTCTGCTCGATGGGTCCCGAAACTTCTTGGAGCTGATCACAAACGACAGCGTCTCAACATGTCAAGAGACAATCTTGGCCATTTTTCTGCAGATCCTGAAAAGTTTCTACTGCAATTTGTGACTATGGATGAGACTTGGGTTCATCATTTTCAGCCACAAACCAAAGAACAGCCAAACCAGTGGAAACATCATGGATCCCCACCTCCAAAGAAAGCAAGGGTGGTTCTGTCTGCAGGCAAAGTGATGACATCCATCTTTTGGGATTCAGATGGAGTGCTAATGGTAGACTATCTTCAAAAGGGCAGAATGGTCACTGGGGCCTATTACGCTAATCTTATGAAGCAACTGCGGGTCAAATTGAAGGAAAAGCGTCGAGGAAAATTGACGAGAGAAGTCATCTTTCATCAAGACAATGCTCCAGTTCACAAGTCGGCGGTGACAATGGCTGCCATTCATGAATGTGGCTTCCAGCTTCTTGAACATCTTCCTTATTCCCCAGATTTGGCCCATTCAGACTATTACCTGTTTACCAAACTCAAAAAGGAGCTCATTGGTGACAAATTTGCTTCAGATAATGACGTCATTCATGCTGTAGACTACTTTCTACTGGCACAAGATGCAGGCTTTTACAAAGAAGGGATCCATATGCTCCATGATCGCTGGACTAAATGCATAAACTTTCAGGGGGATTGTTGAGAAATAACCCAAAAAAAATTGTCCACAAATAATCCGATGTACCTTATGTCAAGAACTTATCAATCACTGCTCGTATTTTAAATGCTTCTCTTTCATTCCTTGAACAAGGGCAAGTTATACGGGATAGTATTCGTTTTCTAACTTACAACCTTGGTTTTGTATATTCTGTTATAATTGTTATGGGTTTGTTTTGTTAGAAGTTAGCAGTCCTTCAGTAATGTGATTTATATTCTTCATTCGGACATTATATTTACTGTTATATGATCATAGTACTTTGTTTACTTTTGGCAGCCATTTCACCATTATCATGTTATTTTTCATTTAAAAAAAAACAAACAAAATGTTAGGAAATTTGGCTATAATTAATGAAACATTAGATTAAAGATGGCCCTAAAATTCATAATAACCCCATCTTGATACGAGAAGAGCAGATGAATTTAAGCCCACTGACATGTTAACTCTTGTGATACTTTCAGAACAGAGATAGGGGTTATCTTGACCCCCATGTAAGTAGCTTTACGTAGCTGACACTCATTAGAGTTTCCTAGGAAATCATGGAATTCTGTCAAGAGAAAAAGTAGATTTTGTTTTAGCTTGAAGGAAAGTGGGTTTCTGGTATGTTACTGCTTGTGTCTTCTTTTCTGGTTATTTCTTTGCTTTCATTGGTGTATTTTTTCTGTTGTAGCGAATAAATAGACCTATTGATTATTACCTTTTTTCATTGCCTTTTACTTTAGTTGCCTTTATTTAGCTGCTTTTTATTTAGTTACCTTTTATTTGGTTGTCTTTATTTAGTTGCCTTTATTTAGCTGCCTTTTATTTAGTTGCTTTTATATATCTGCCTTTTATTTAGCTGCCTTTATTTAGCAGCCTTTTATTTAGTTACCTTTATTTGGCAGCCTTTTATTTAGTTGTCTTTATTTTGTTGCCTTTATTTAGCAGCATTTTATTTAGCAGCCTTTTATTTAGTTGCCTTTATTTAGCAGCCTTTTATTTAGCTGCCTTTATTTAGCAGCCTTTTATTTAGTTGTCTTTTATTTAGCAGCCTTTTATTTATTTGTTTTTTATTTTGCAGCCTTTTATTTAGTTGTCTTTTATTTAGCAGCCTTTTATTTAGTTGTCTTTTATTTAGCAGCCTTTTATTTAGTTGTCTTTTATCTAGTAGCCTTTTATTTAGTTGTCTTTTATTTAGCAGCCTTTTATTTAGTTGTCTTTTATTTAGCAGCCTTTTATTTATTTGTTTTTTATTTTGCAGCCTTTTATTTAGTTGTCTTTTATTTAGCAGCCTTTTATTTAGTTGTCTTTTACTTAGCAGCCTTTTATTTAGTTGTCTTTTATCTAGTAGCCTTTTATTTAGTTGTCTTTTATTTAGCAGCCTTTTATTTAGCTGCCTTTATTTAGCAGCCTTTTATTTAGCTGCCTTTATTTTCCAGCCTTTTATTTAGTTGTCTTTTATTTTGCAGCCTTTTATTTAGCTGCCTTTATTTAGCAGCCTTTTATTTAGTTGTCTTTTATTTAGCAGCCTTTTATTTAGGTGTTTTTTATTTTGCAACCTTTTATTTAGTTGTCTTTTATTTAGCAGCCTTTTATTTAGTTGTCTTTTATTTAGCAGCCTTTTATTTAGTTGTCTTTTATTTAGTAGCCTTTTATTTAGTTGTCTTTTATTTAGCAGCCTTTTATTTAGCTGCCTTTATTTAGCAGCCTTTTATTTAGCTGCCTTTATTTAGCAGCCTTTTATTTAGTTGTCTTTTATTTTGCAGCCTTTTATTTAGCTGCCTTTATTTAGCAGCCTTTTATTTAGTTGTCTTTTATTTAGCAGCCTTTTATTTAGTTGTCTTTATTTAGCTGCCTTTTATTTAGTTGTCTTTATTTAGCAGCCTTTTATTTAGCTGTCTTTTACTTGACTGTCTTTATTTAGTTGTCTTTATTTAGTTGCCTTTATTTAGCAGCCTTTTATTTAGCTGCCTTTTATTTAGTAGCCTTTTATTTAGCTGCCTTTTATTTAGTAGCCTTTTATTTAGCTGCCTTTTACTTGGCTGTCTTTATTTAGTTGTCTTTATTTAGCTGCTTGTGCACAGGTTTTTCTGTTACAGTCACTTCGCTTTTTTTCTATCAGACATTTTTGTTCAGTTGTTCTTGCCTTTTACTAATTTTCTTGCTCTTCTCTTCATTAATTTTACTCCTCATTTGTTTAGTTGATCTGTGGTCTAGACACATTGTATAGGATTATTTTTGTTCTTTTCTTTCTTCTTTTTTTTTGTAGTCTTTATTTCGCTCCTTTTTGTTTAAGTTACCAACGTTCCATGTACAGTCCTGAAGTGTATTTGTCACCTTTCTTATATTTTTATCTTTTACATTCTTGCGTTCTCTTACAACTTACAGACACGTAAAATGTGATACTATAATATAGCTCAACCAGTTTTTTTTCTTGTAGGTGTATATAGCTCAGTTGTTGTTTACACTGGGCAACATTGTTCACAAGATGTATGTATATATATGTCTCATACCAGACATGTAAATTTAGATTTTTTCTTCTTTTCCTACTGCTTCATCCTGTTTATTTTGTCCGAGTAAGAGATAAACCAAAACATCAGAAACTTGTGCTTGTTCATGAATAAAGCTCTTCCTGCTTTCTTGCAATTAAACAAAAACATTTTTTAAACAAAAAAATTAATTATTTGTTATGGCAGATTTCCATGCAAGAAAAAACAGATAGCCTATCTTCACTGGCTAGCAAAATAGGACTTGAAATTAACAAGGACAAAACAAAAATAATGAAAATTCCCATCAATCAAAATGGAAAAATACACATAGAAGGGACAGATATTGAAGAAGTCAATCAATTTGCATACCTTGGCAGCTACATAGACCAGGATGGTGACACTAGAAAGGAAGTTAGGATCAGAATTGCAAAAGCAGCATCAATCTTCAAGAATCTTGAGAACATATGGAATTCAAAAGTTATAAGCACAAAAACCAAGTTAAGACTATTCAATTCAAATGTAATATCCACCCTCATTTATGCATGCGAAAGCTGGAAAACAACTAAAGAAATAGAAAAGAAATTAGACTCTTTTGAAAACAAATGCCTAAGGAAAATACTCGGCATCAAGCGGAATGAATTCAAGAACAATGCAGAGATAAGACAGATGACTGAACAACAACCAGTCTCACGTGTGATCAGGAAAAGGAGATGGACATATGTTGGTCACTTGATGAGAAGAAATGATCAGAGAATCCCAAAACAAGCTATCAAGTGGAACACAACAGGCCGAAGAAAAAGGGGCAGACCGTGTGAAACTCTGAAGAGGACATTATTAAGAGAGGCCAAGTTAACAGGCATAAAATCCTTTGATGAGGTTGAAAGACTCGCCGAAGACAGGAAAAATTGGCGAACTACTTTGCGAGCCCTATGTGATGTCTAACGGCACGGGAAGGATATAAGATATAAGATGGCAGATTTACTGCATTGGTTTTGTGTTTATTTACGCATTTTTTTTTGGTAACTTATAACTCTGAGCATGCTCTGGCAGGAAGCAAGCAGTGAAAGGATATGGCCTGAATAATTCTGGTGACAGTTGACTAAAAACATTTGGGTATACATGCCACACATTTACAGCGTTTTATATATAAGGTAAAGGTAAACATTTCAGTTTCTATGCCAGTTAGGCATATTGGGGATTACAGTGTTAGGTCCATATTTTCCATGACCTTCGGCACATGGAAGTGTGATGTGGTCAGTATCACACCTGGCTGTTTTACCTTACCAGATGTCTCTGGTACCCATTTTTAGAGGCTGGGTGAACCTCGGGGCCTTTTTGGTGTGTACTAGAAAAAAATCCCATATACATATGAAAGTAATTTTTGTTTTAGCTTTGTGGCTATTTTTTAAACAAAAAAATTAATTATTTGTTATGGCAGATTTCCATGCAAGAAAAAACAGATAGCCTATCTTCACTGGCTAGCAAAATAGGACTTGAAATTAACAAGGACAAAACAAAAATAATGAAAATTCCCATCAATCAAAATGGAAAAATACACATAGAAGGGACAGATATTGAAGAAGTCAATCAATTTGCATACCTTGGCAGCTACATAGACCAGGATGGTGACACTAGAAAGGAAGTTAGGATCAGAATTGCAAAAGCCATCAATCTTCAAGAATCTTGAGAACATATGGAATTCAAAAGTTATAAGCACAAAAACCAAGTTAAGACTATTCAATTCAAATGTAATATCCACCCTCATTTATGCATGCGAAAGCTGGAAAACAACTAAAGAAATAGAAAAGAAATTAGACTCTTTTGAAAACAAATGCCTAAGGAAAATACTCGGCATCAAGCGGAATGAATTCAAGAACAATGCAGAGATAAGACAGATGACTGAACAACAACCAGTCTCACGTGTGATCAGGAAAAGGAGATGGACATATGTTGGTCACTTGATGAGAAGAAATGATCAGAGAATCCCAAAACAAGCTATCAAGTGGAACACAACAGGCCGAAGAAAAAGGGGCAGACCGTGTGAAACTCTGAAGAGGACATTATTAAGAGAGGCCAAGTTAACAGGCATAAAATCCTTTGATGAGGTTGAAAGACTCGCCGAAGACAGGAAAAATTGGCGAACTACTTTGCGAGCCCTATGTGATGTCTAACGGCACGGGAAGGATATAAGATATAAGATGGCAGATTTACTGCATTGGTTTTGTGTTTATTTACGCATTTTTTTTTGGTAACTTATAACTCTGAGCATGCTCTGGCAGGAAGCAAGCAGTGAAAGGATATGGCCTGAATAATTCTGGTGACAGTTGACTAAAAACATTTGGGTATACATGCCACACATTTACAGCGTTTTATATATATAAGGTAAAGGTAAACATTTCAGTTTCTATGCCAGTTAGGCATATTGGGGATTACAGTGTTAGGTCCATATTTTCCATGACCTTCGGCACATGGAAGTGTGATGTGGTCAGTATCACACCTGGCTGTTTTACCTTACCAGATGTCTCTGGTACCCATTTTTAGAGGCTGGGTGAACCTCGGGGCCTTTTTGGTGTGTACTAGAAAAAAATCCCATATACATATGAAAGTAATTTTTGTTTTAGCTTTGTGGCTATTGTCTAGACGAGTTCTTATTTGGATTTGGAATGATACGTTTCTAAGATGATGACTAGGACAACTCTACTGTGTAGTTATCAGGCTGGTGAAAAAGATCTTGTAGCAAACCATCTTTGTGCAGCTAGAAGGATTGCACTGCTGGAAGACTGACTGTACTGGCAGAAGAAGGATTGTTCTGGTAGAAGAAGGACTGTGTTGCTAGAAGAAGGATTGTACTGCTAGAAGAATTATGCTGCTAGAAGAATAATATTCCTGCTAGAAGAAGAATTGTACTGCTAGAAGAAGGATTGTGCTGCTAGAAGAAGAATTGTGCTGATAGAAGAAGGATTGTGCTGATAGAAGAAAAATTGTACTGATAAAAGGATTGTGCTGCTATAAGAAGGATTGTACTGGTAGAAGAAGAATTGTACTGCTAGAAGAAAGCATATGCTGCTAGTAGAAGGATTGTGCTACTAGAAGAAGAATTGTACTGCTAGAAGAAGAATTGTGCTATTAGAAGAAGAAAGTGCTGTTAGAAGAAAATGTGCTGTTAGAAGAAGAATTATGCTGCTAGAAGAAAGCATATGCTGCTAGTAGAAGGATTGTGCTGTTAGAAGAATTGTGCTATTAGAAGAAGAATTATGCTGCTAGAAGAAAGCATATGCTGCTAGTAGAAGGATTGTGCTGTTAGAAGAAATGTGCGGTTAGAAGAAGAAATGTGCTGTTAGAAGAAGAATTATGCTGCTAGAAGAAGGATTGTTCTGGTAGAAGAAGAATTGTGCTATTAGAAGAAGGCTTGTGCTGTTAGAAGAAGGCTTGTGCTATTAGAAGAAATGTGCTATTAGAAGAAAATGTGCTATTAGAAGAAATGTGCTATTAGAAAGAAATGTGCTATTAGAAGAAGAATTGTATTGCTAGAAGAAGGATTGTGCTGCTAGAAGAAAGATTGTGCTACTAGAAGAAGAATTGTATTGCTAGAAGAAGGATTGTGGTGTTAGAAGAAAGCACGTGCTTCTAGTAGAAGGATTGTGCTACTAGAAGAAGAATTGTACTGCTAGAAGAATTATGCTGCTAGAAGAAGAATTGTACTGCTAGAAGAAAGCATATGCTGCTAGTAGAAGGATTGTGCTGCTATAAGAAGGATTGTACTGCTAGAAGAAGGATTGTACTGCTAGAAGAAGGATTGTTCTGGTAGAAGAAGGACTGTGTTGCTAGAAGAAGGATTGTACTGCTAGAAGAATTATGCTGCTAGAAGAATAATATTCCTGCTAGAAGAAGAATTGTACTGCTAGAAGAAGGATTGTGCTGCTAGAAGAAGAATTGTGCTGATAGAAGAAGGATTGTGCTGATAGAAGAAAAATTGTACTGATAAAAGGATTGTGCTGCTATAAGAAGGATTGTACTGGTAGAAGAAGAATTGTGCTGCTAGAAGAAGGTGTGTGCTGCTAGAAGAAGGATTGTGGTGTTAGAAGAAAGCACGTGCTTCTAGTAGAAGGATTGTCCTGCTAAAAGAAGAATTGTATTGCTAGAAGAAGAAATGTACTGCTAGAAGAAAGATTGTGCTACTAGAAGAAGAATTATGCTGCTAGAAGAAAGCATATGCTGCTAGTAGAAGGATTGTGCTACTAGAAGAAGAATTTTACTGCAAGAAGATGGATTGTGCTAGAAGAAGTATTGTGCTGACAGAAGAAGGATTGTGCTGTTAGAAGAAGAATTGTGCTGTTAGAAGAAGAAATGTGCTGTTAGAAGAAGAAATGTGCTGTTAGAAGAAGAAATGTGCTGTTAGAAGAAGAAATGTGCTGTTAGAAGAAGAAATGTGCTATTAGAAGAAGAAATGTGCTGTTAGAAGAAGAATTGTGCTATTAGAAGAAGAAATGTGCTGTTAGAAGAAGAAATGTGCTGTTAGAAGAAGAAATGTGCTGTTAGAAGAAGAATTGTGCTATTAGAAGAAGAAATGTGCTGTTAGAAGAAGAATTGTGCTATTAGAAGAAGAAATGTGCTGTTAGAAGAAGAAATGTGCTGTTAGAAGAAGAATTGTGCTATTAGAAGAAGAAATGTGCTGTTAGAAGAAGAATTGTGCTATTAGAAGAAGAAATGTGCTGTTAGAAGAAGAATTGTGCTATTAGAAGAAGAAATGTGCTGTTAGAAGAAGAAATGTGCTATTAGAAGAAGAAATGTGCTATTAGAAGAAGAAATGTGCTGTTAGAAGAAGAAATGTGCTATTAGAAGAAGAAATGTGCTATTAGAAGAAGAAATTGTGCTATTAGAAGAAGAATTGTGCTATTAGAAGAAGAAATGTGCTATTAGAAGAAGAATTGTGCTATTAGAAGAAGAATTGTGCTGTTAGAAGAAGAATTGTGCTATTAGAAGAAGAAATGTGCTGTTAGAAGAAGAAATGTGCTATTAGAAGAAGAATTGTGCTATTAGAAGAAGAATTGTGCTGTTAGAAGAAGAAATGTGCTATTAGAAGAAGAAATGTGCTATTAGAAGAAGAAATGTGCTGTTAGAAGAAGAATTGTGCTATTAGAAGAAGAATTGTGCTGTTAGAAGAAGAATTGTGCTATTAGAAGAAGAATTGTGCTATTAGAAGAAGAAATGTGCTGTTAGAAGAAGAATTGTGCTATTAGAAGAAGAATTGTGCTATTAGAAGAAGGCTTGTGCTATTTCAGACTAGCAAATTATGGACAGGTGGGGTGGGAGGCTGTTAGGATTGTGTCTGTTTATCCCACTGGTAGAATATATTGAGAAAGTTTTTTGTTCACTTGCCACATTCATATAAGTTACTACAGACCCACTCTCTATCCACCTTGATATATTTGGTTCAAGATCTTTTGAACATTGATTAACCAGCCCAATAATCCAATCTCTTTACAAACAGTAAAACAAATAATAAGAAATAACAAAAAAGAGGAATGGCTGAATGAATGGGCATTGGGAAACACAGACAGAGCAGTTTTCCAATACATGCCCACCCTGAATGTGAAACATGCCATAAACATACTAAATATATGAGAACAGACCATCATTTTCAATTAAGAACAAGCCACACACATCTTGTAAAACCTAATGAAATGCCCAAATGTCCGTTTTGTGATAATAATCAAGAAACAGTCACACACTGTCTCCTAGAATGTCCAGCACTCAAAGATTTATGACAGGAATACCTGCCTGAACATCTAAACTTCGAGAACACTTTGTAGACAAAACTCAGTACAATTAAAGACCTGCAGATACTTTACCATCTCTTCAAGCTGAAGAGCGCAAGCTCAAATGGCTGGTGGATCAGAGAAATGAAATGAAAACTGAACATCGATTACAAAGAATTCAAGCTGACATTTTCAGAGAGATACAACATCATCAGCAGCAACATCATAGGTGACATTACTGAGACTAGAAAAAAAAAGCCATTTACCATAATTCTTATACTAACTCGATCATCCTTGCTTTCATCACCAGCACCAGCATGCTTCATATTATGACCACCAGCTCAGAAGTTGACTTTGCGAACAGGTAAGAGGTGGTAAATCAGAAAAGTTGATGGGAGAATAACACTTAGTTGCTTTTTCACTTGCAGAAATATAACGAAAGAGATTATATCAGTGATTTTCACACTTTACTCTCACTAACCATCAACATTCAATCATTTTTTTCCCCAAGTGTCTCCAACATCCAGTTACTTTTTTCTCTCATGCTCCTTTCACATCCAGTTATTTCATTATCACACTAGTTCAAAGCACTCAGTGAGGTAGAGGAGACAGATATAGATGAATTATGGAATTTTATAGCACCTCTGTGGAATATGCTCAAAGACTATTCAGCAAAAATCTATTGAAATCCTACTCCAAAAAAGACACACTAAACAGGGGTGAATGACAGAAGAAATTTTGCAACTAATGGATTGGATAAGAAGTCTTAAGGAAGATAAAGATGAATATGACAAAATACATAAAGAAATAAGACACAATGCAAGAAAGCTAAAGAGGAGTGGCTAAAGAAGAAATGTGCTGTTAGAAGAAGAATTGTGCTATTAGAAGAAGAATTGTGCTGTTAGAAGAAGAATTGTGCTATTAGAAGAAGAATTGTGCTATTAGAAGAAGAAATGTGCTGTTAGAAGAAGAATTGTGCTATTAGAAGAAGAATTGTGCTATTAGAAGAAGGCTTGTGCTATTTCAGACTAGCAAATTATGGACAGGTGGGGTGGGAGGCTGTTAGGATTGTGTCTGTTTATCCCACTGGTAGAATATATTGAGAAAGTTTTTTGTTCACTTGCCACATTCATATAAGTTACTACAGACCCACTCTCTATCCACCTTGATATATTTGGTTCAAGATCTTTTGAACATTGATTAACCAGCCCAATAATCCAATCTCTTTACAAACAGTAAAACAAATAATAAGAAATAACAAAAAAGAGGAATGGCTGAATGAATGGGCATTGGGAAACACAGACAGAGCAGTTTTCCAATACATGCCCACCCTGAATGTGAAACATGCCATAAACATACTAAATATATGAGAACAGACCATCATTTTCAATTAAGAACAAGCCACACACATCTTGTAAAACCTAATGAAATGCCCAAATGTCCGTTTTGTGATAATAATCAAGAAACAGTCACACACTGTCTCCTAGAATGTCCAGCACTCAAAGATTTATGACAGGAATACCTGCCTGAACATCTAAACTTCGAGAACACTTTGTAGACAAAACTCAGTACAATTAAAGACCTGCAGATACTTTACCATCTCTTCAAGCTGAAGAGCGCAAGCTCAAATGGCTGGTGGATCAGAGAAATGAAATGAAAACTGAACATCGATTACAAAGAATTCAAGCTGACATTTTCAGAGAGATACAACATCATCAGCAGCAACATCATAGGTGACATTACTGAGACTAGAAAAAAAAAGCCATTTACCATAATTCTTATACTAACTCGATCATCCTTGCTTTCATCACCAGCACCAGCATGCTTCATATTATGACCACCAGCTCAGAAGTTGACTTTGCGAACAGGTAAGAGGTGGTAAATCAGAAAAGTTGATGGGAGAATAACACTTAGTTGCTTTTTCACTTGCAGAAATATAACGAAAGAGATTATATCAGTGATTTTCACACTTTACTCTCACTAACCATCAACATTCAATCATTTTTTTCCCCAAGTGTCTCCAACATCCAGTTACTTTTTTCTCTCATGCTCCTTTCACATCCAGTTATTTCATTATCACACTAGTTCAAAGCACTCAGTGAGGTAGAGGAGACAGATATAGATGAATTATGGAATTCTTATAGCACCTCTGTGGAATATGCTCAAAGACTATTCAGCAAAAATCTATTGAAATCCTACCTCCAAATAAAAGACACACTAAACAGGGGTGAATGACAGAAGAAATTTTGCAACTAATGGATTGGATAAGAAGTCTTAAGGAAGATAAAGATGAATATGACAAAATACATAAAGAAATAAGACACAAATGCAAGAAAGCTAAAGAGGAGTGGCTAAATAAGAAATGTAATGAAATAGAGACACACCATCATGGAAACACAAGAGATATGTACAAACAAATAAAGGAGTTAACAAACAAAAGGACATACCACAAGACTGGTTTCCTGAAGTCAAAGGAGGATTATACAATAATGGACAGAGATGAAATAATGGCAAGATGGAGTGAATACATTAGAGAACTCTATGAGGACAATATAAGCAAAATAGATATACGAAATAATAATGAAGGGCCTCACATATTAAAAGCAGAAGTGGAGGAAGCCATCAAACACATGAAAAACAACAAAGCACTAGGACCAGATAAAATAACCAAGGAAGAATTGGAAGCATTAGGAGAGCTTGGCATAGAAATAATTACCAGATAGCTGAGTGACATCCGTAACAGTAATTATGTCCCATCAGACCTTTTGCAATCAATTTTTATTGCCCTACCAAAGAAACAAGGTGCAATTGAATGTGAAGACCATTGAACCATTAGTCTTATAAGCTATGTTACCAAAATCCTGCTTCGTACTGTCATAAGAAGAGTTAGGGGCAAAATAAAACCAGAAATCGTTGAAGAACAGTGTGGCTTTATTGAAGGAAAAGGCACAAGTAATACCATATATATAATGAGAACATTCATGGAGAGATCAGTGGAAGTAAAGACTGACCCATATTTATGCTTCATAGACTACTGTAAAGCATTTGATAAAGTGAGACACACAGAAATTATAAGAAGACATCAACATAGATGGGAAAGATCTGAAACTTATCAAAAACATATACTGGCAGCAGTCAGCAGCAATGAAGGTTGAGAACCAAATAGGAGCATTCCAAGATATAAAATTGGGAGTGAGACAAGAATGTGTTCTATCTCCTGACCTCTTCTCCTTGTACAGCGAAAACATAATGAGAAATATAGAGAACATGCCAAGATTATCAGTTGGTGGATACAACCTTAACAACCTAAGATATACAGACGACACAGTTCTGATTGCTAAAAATGAAGAGGAGGGGGGGGGCTACAGGCTCTTCTGGACATCGTGGTTCGTGAAAGTAAAAATAAAGGTCCCAGCCTGAATAAAAAGAAGACTGAAGTGATGGTCATCTCAAAGAAAAGAATACCACTAAAATATAGCATTACCATCGATGGCACAAATCTGAAACAAGTTGATAGATTCAAGTACATAGGAACTATTATAACAGCTGATGGGAAATGTCACAATGAAATAAAAAGCAGATGTGCTCAGGCCAAGTCAGCATTTCAGACAATGAGACACATCTTGTGCAACAGGTCCATATCAAAAGAAACAAGATTCCAAGTACTTAAATGTTACATCGAGCCGATTTTATTTTATGGATGTGAAGCATGGTATACGAATAAGAGAGTACAGCGAGAAATGGAGGCCATGGAAATGTGGTTTATAAGAAGGATGTTGAAGGTACCATGGACAGCCAAGAAAACCAATGAAGAACTCATAAGAGAGACTGGAGTTAAAAAGCAAATTATAGCAAAGATCAGAGGAATCTTCTTCTTCTTCTTCATACGCATTGTCTGTCTACATCTGCAGTCCTGTCTCTTGGACAAATTTCACTGTTTTTTTTTTGTAATTCATGTATGGAACCATAGAGTGTATCTTCTTTAGTGGTTTCACTAGGCCAGTAATTATTTCTCAGTGTCTCATAGTTTGTGCAGTTTTGGAGGATATGTTCCACAGTTTGGGGCACCTGGGCACATGTACATAGATTAGTAGTACCAAGCTTAAACTTTGTATACATATGACTTCAGAGTCTGTGTCCTTTTCGGAGATGGAAGATGGTGACTTGTTCCTTTCTGTTTAGCATGTGACAGTCATCATGTGGTGGTGTTTGTGGCTTCTTGTAGGTTTTTATCATGCTTTTCTTCTGATTATAGGTGATTGGTATGTCTGGTTGCTCCATTTCAGTGCCCTCTTTGGCTTTCTCATTGCCTAGTATCCCACAGTGGGAGGGAATCCACTGCAAGGTGACTCAGTGTTGTAAGCCAGTTTTTGATAAGGCGTCCTTAAGATCTGGTAGTCTTTTGCACTGAAGAGCTTCCAGTACTGATCTTGCATCTGTGAGAATTACTACGGTGCATGTATCAGTTCTGGAGTCTGATAGTTTTTCACCTGCAGCAATAATTGTCCTAACTTCTGCATCATAGTTGTTGTAGTATTTTCCAGTGGGTATGGAAATCTTGTCAGTGGTGTTATTTGGATATTCAATATGTCCTCCTGCCCCTACAATGTTTATGGCATTGTGTGCAGATCTGTCTGTATACACACATATTCAGGTGTCACACGGATATTTGTCATCTAGCACGCTAAGTGTGGCTGTTGATCTTACAAGACTGCTTTGCATCTCACCATTATGCATACCTTTCACTTCAGTCTGAATAGTTATTTGTGTATAATCTGCTTCTTTCCATGGTGTATGCTCTGGTATGGATGATAATGGAGCGACTACAGTTTGAAGGTCAGGTATCAGCTTATTCATACAAATGAAGTAATAAAAATGGTATATTGATAAACACCAACAAAACAAAATCCATGCTTATCACTACAAGACAGAAACTGCAGAATGCAACAAAAACTTCACTACAGCTTTGTGCTGGGACTAAGGCAGTAGAAAATGTTCATGAACATAAAACTCTAGGACTCATCATTGATCAGCATTTAACTTCCAATTCTCACGTACATAACCTAACAAACTTGATTGCACAGAAAGTTTACCAACTAGCCAAAATTAAACACTTTATTGACAAAAACACAAGAAAGATATACTACATATCACACATACAAATACACTTAGATTACTATTCCACAGTCTGGGATGGATGCTCAGTCTCAAACACAAAGAGGCTCCACTCACTTCACAAGCGAGCATTAAATCAGATTTGTGACAAACACCTAGAACAGACTGTAGATCAGCACAAACAACTCAAAATTCTACCCCTCAAATATAGAGTCATTTTCAACAAAGTTAAGTTTGTTCACAGAATTCTGTCACACAGTGCTCTGCCTTACTTGTGGTCACTGTTTATGTATAACACTAGACATAGCCAGTGTTTAAAAAACTGTCTTCTTCCTAAACCCAGGATTGATCTGTACAAGAAAAGCCTTGCATACTCTGCAATACAGCTCTGGAACACCCTCCTCTACCATTTAAAATCTATTAGTAATGCTTCATCCTTTAACTCAAACCTCTTTCAATATTTACGTGCTTGTAATTATATGCCTTCATAGAGTAACTGGCACTCTCTCAACCCATGACTTGCCAGCCATCAAATACTAAAATGACATAGTTTGAAAAGTAACTTGCTAGATATTGTTAGAAATTATTTTAATGTTTGTTAAAAAAACATGTGTTAGAAGATCTGTACTGACAATGTATTTTTGTTTATGCATATGTCTGTGTGTGCATGTGTATGCGTGTGTGAGAGTTATTTTTTAGGTTAATTACTTCTTCTCTTTTACTTTGAACGTAAGTGTTTAATCTTACACTCTTTTGATATGTTTTTTTTCCTAATGTAATTAGTATACTTGTATTAAATTGAGTGTGTGGGAAGAATGAAAGATGGAGTGATGAAGGGCAGAATGTAAGACGGGCCTGCATACCCAATTCTTTACCCTTTAAAAATAAAGTTTATTCATTCATTCATTCATAGACTTTGCTACTTTCACATTTTATCTAGACTGTGCTACTTTCATACTTTATCTAGACTTTGCTACTTCATTTTTTAAAAACATCTTAGTATTTCCATCTCTGATTTTGTTGTTGTTTCATTACATTTAATTTCTGGAACTGCCAGTTTTGCTGTTTTGTTGTTATAGTACTGAAGGCATTTCATGTGAGACCCTTGTGTGTGTTTGGTATCTGTTTAGTTTCTAGTGATATAATTTCTAAGCTAATTTAATTTCAGTCCTATACCCTACATGTTAAATGAGTTGTGTGGAGTAACAGATTTGAAAGAACACCTTGCACTTTTGATAAGGCATTCTCATGGATCGGTGTTAGGTGTGATATTCTCTTGTGGCTAGCATGTAGCTTGCCCTGAAGGAGTTGGAGGTTCTAATCTAATCATTACTTACAGAAGTTCAAATCATTAGTGTACTTGCTTCTTCTCTTCAGCATGCTCAGAGTTGATCATGATGACAAACATCGTGGTCTGTCATCTTCTTCATCGATTATCTCACCGGGTCCCACAACTGCTCATTCTGCTCCAGCAACACCCACACACATTCAAGAAGGGAGTGTAGGAGTGGGCTACAGGACTGGATCCCAACGTGGATTTATTGAAGGTCTTCTTGGATGTCTGCGGCCGGTCTGGACAATACTAGGAAAAGCAGCAGCCGCAGAACTGAAGCAACAAAGTCGAGGTGCGCAGTATACTTAATATTTTTTAATCTGTAATGGTTTAGCTATCCAATAGTTTTGTTATATGATATAAAACTGATTATATTTCAATGGTTGGATGATACCTTTTGTGATTTTTATCTTTTCATAATGTTGTTTCTTTCACTAAAGTTTATTTTTGTAAAAGTTCATTTTTCCCTTTCTTATACTTGTTTGTTTTTGTTATTTTATTGCTTCTGGTAAGCCTACATTGCAGTATAATTGTACTAGTCCTTCTTTTCTTGTACATAAAACTCTAGGACTCATCACTGATCAGCATTTAACTTGGAATTCTCACATACATAACCTAATAAACTTGATTGCACAGAAAGTTTATCAACTAGCCAAAATTAAACACTTTATTGACAAAGACACAAGAAAGGTATACTACATATAACATATGCAAACACACTTAGATTACTGTTCCACAATTTAGGATGGATGCTCAGTCTCAAACACAAAAAGGCTCTACTCACTTCACAAATGAGTGTTAAATCTGATTTGTGACAAATACCCAGAACAGACTGTAGATCAGCACAAACAACTCAGAATTCTACCCCTCAAATATAGGGTCATTTTCAACAAAGTTTTCAGAATTCTGTCACACAGTGCTCCGCCTTACTTGTGATCACTTTTTACATATAACACTAGACATAGCCAGTGTTTAAAAAACTGTCTTCTTCCTAAACCCAGGATTGATCTGTACAAGAAAAGCCTTGCATACTCTGCAATACAGCTCTGGAACACCCTCCCCTACCATTTAAAATCATTAGTGATACTTCATCCTTTAACTCAAACCTCTTTCATTATTTACTTGCTTGTAATTATATGCCTCGATAGAATAACTGGCACTCTCTCAACCCATGACTCGCCAGCCATCAAATACTAAAATGACATAGTTCAAAAGTAACTTGTTAGACATTGTTAGAAATTATTTTAATGTTTGTTAAAAAACATATTTTAGAAGATATGTACTGACAATGAATTTTTGTTTATGTATATGTCTGTGTGTGCACATGTATGTGTGTGTGGTAAAAAAAAAAAAAGAAAGGTAAAGGTAATCCTGTCATGCCTTAGAGGCACATAGGGATATGGTGTTAGTGCCCATATTTTCCTTGACCTGTCAGCACACTAGAGGGTGATATGGTCAGTATCACGCCCTGCTGCCTTTTCCTTCCCGAACTCCAGAAGAAGTCGGGTACCCATTTCTACAGCTGGGTGACTGTGTGTGAGAGCTATTTTATTAGGTTAATTACTTCTTCTCTTTTACTTTGAATGTAATTGTTTAATCTTACATTCTTTTGATATGTTTTTTTTTCCTAATGTAATTTGTTCTGCAATGATGATAATGAATTTGTATACGTGTATTAAATTGAGTGTGTGGAAAGAATGAAAGATGGAGTGATGAAGGGTAGAATGTAAGACGGGCCTGTGTGCCCAATTCTTTACCCTTTAAAAATAAAGATCACTCATTCATTCATTCATTCATTCATTCATTCCTTCCTTCCTTCATTGTCTCACATTTTTTAACTTCACTTTCTGTCACATTATTCTGTAACTTAATTTGTTTTCATTCTATTCGTTTTTTTTTGTTTTTTTTTACAAAGTATGTTTTTTGTTCCCAATATTTCCTTTCCCTCTCACTTTTCATTCCATTTTCACCAAAATTTCATGCGTAAATCTCATTGTTCTTTGACCTAAATATAATAGTTTGTTCTTCAGTCTGAATATCATAGCCCACATTTTGTTCATCCTGTGATTCTACAGATGACTGGGAAATCCCATTTGAGAGCATAACTGATCTTCAATGGTTAGGCAGTGGAGCTCAAGGAGCAGTCTTTCTAGGCAAGGTTCGCAATGAAGAGGTTGCTGTCAAGAAGGTCAGGGACGTGAAGGAAACAGACATCCGCAACCTGAGAAAGCTTAATCATCCAAACATAATCTCCTTCAAGTAGGTCATGAGTTTTAGCAAGATCTAGACAACTGGTTTCAGTCTTGTCGAGAGAAAATAGATAGCAACAGAGTTAAAGACGCTGCTTAAAATCAGTAGTAACAAAAATTAAGTCAGATATTTAAAATCAGTAGTAATAAAGTTAAAGACAGGTGCTTAAATTGGTAGTGTTAGAATATAGGGAACATTTTTTCACTTCCTGTAGACATGAGCAACATCTTGTGTTATTGTGAAAGTTATTTATTTCTTTGAAGAGTTTTCAGACTGGAAATACACCATGATTTGATTGTTCATCCACATCCACTGGTTTGAAAAAAATATTGTGTATGCATTATATTTTTTGTATGGCACAGTTTGATTGTGACAAGACTTGTTGAATTATGGTCAAAATTTTATATTTTGGTTGAGTTTAATTGTGTCCTTGTAAAAGACATGACAGGTTGAAAATGAAAGACAAATTCAGAGAAACTTACCCTCTTGGCAACTTAGTAGGAAAGAATTATCCTCAATCTTTAAGACTGTGATTATCAATAGATCAGTTTTTTTTTAAATGTCTAATTAGCAATTACTAAAGATCCTGTGTATGTTATTAATATTCTCTTGAATAGACATACTTCTGAAGATGTTTCTCAGTAATCCTTTCCTGTTAGTTCACAACAAGCACAGACCAGTAACAGAATCTATATCTATCTACCTGATGCCCTGCTGACTGGCACTGGCTATCTTGCTTTCCCACAAACTCCTGCTCCAAGCGCTGATTATAAGCTGTGCTGGTGTTCTTTTCTGTGCCATCTAGTTAGTCCATCTAGCATTTTCTCTCTGTCTACCTTGATCTCTTTTGCCTTCTATCTTTCCCGTTGTCACAATTGCCTCACTGCAGAACATGTCCTAAGAATTTGAATTGTCTTTTCTGATTTTTGTTATGGTTTGTCTTGTCTTTGCAGCCTCTTTCAGAAGCTCTTCATTTGATTTCTTTGCTATCCATGGCATTTGTAGCATTCTACTAAGGAACATTTCAGTGGCTTCCAGTTGGCATTGTACTTCATTAGTGACTAACCGTACCTCGTATCCGTAAAATAAAATTGGCTCGATGTAGCACTGGAGTACGCTTTTCCTCACTCCCAATGACAGTGATGCACAGATAACACAGGTATTGACTGGGTACATGGGACCCAGCTGGAAGATCTTGATTTTGCTGATGACATAACTCTTATCAGTAATAATGTGAATTCCATGCAAGAAAAAACAGATAGCCTGTCTTCACTGGCTAGCAAAATGGGACTTGAAATTAACAAGGACAAAACAAAAATAATGAAAATTCCTCTCAATCAAAATGGAAAAATACACATAGAAGGGAGAGATATTGAAAAAGTCAATCAATTTGCATACCTTGGCAGCTACATAGACCAGGATGGTGACACTAGAAAGGAAATTAGGATCAGAATTGCAAAAGCAGCATCAGTCTTCAAGAGTCTTGAGAACATATGGAATTCAAAAGTTATAAGCACAAAAACCAAGTTAAGACTATTCAATTCAAATGTAATATCCACCCTCATTTATGCATGTGAAAGCTTGAAAACAACTAAAGAAATAGAAAAGAAATTAGACTCTTTTGAAAACAAATGCCTAAGGAAAATACTCGGCATCAAGTGGAACGAATTTAAGAACAATGCAGAGATAAGACAGATGACTGAACAACAACCAGTCTCATGGGTGATCAGGAAAAGGAGATGGACGTATGTTGGTCACTTGATGAGAAGAAATGATCAGAGAATCCCAAAACAAGCTATCAAGTGGAACACAACAGGCCAAAGAAAAAGAAGCAGACCGCATGAAACTCTGAAGAGGACATTATTAAGAGAGGCCAAATTAACAGGCATAAAATCCTTTGATGAGGTTGAAAGACTCACTGAAGACAGGAAAAATTGGCGAACTACTTTGTGAGCCCTATGTGACGTTTAACGGCACGGGAAGGATATAAGATATAAAATAAGAATGACAGTGATTTATTTCAGAGATTACTCTTCATCTTCTAGAACATTATTTTGGCTTGCATTATTCTGCTCTTTATCTCAGTTAGGGCATCTTCCATCTGAGGTCATTAGTGTCCCCAGATATCTAAAAACTTGCCCACCTGTTTCAGCATTGTGGCATTTACTGTTATTTACATTCAGGATCACTTTTTTCTTTAAGATGACCATAACTTCTGTTTTCTTCTTGTTTAAGGTAAGGCCTATGTTCACGCTTTCTTTTCCTACTATGTTCAGCAGTTCTTGTAGTTCTTTTCACTTTTTTGCTATTAAGACTATTATCCGCATATCTCAGATTGTTTAAGCTATATTCCCCCATTGATATGCCACATGATATTCTCACTGTATAGGGAAAACAAATCAGATGATAACACATATCCTTGATGCACTCCAGTTTTAATTTCTTGATATTTGCCAATTTCTTGCTCTACTTTTTTTGCTGCTGATTGCTGCCAATAAATGTTTTTAATAATTCTCAGGTCCTTTCCATCTAAGTTTAATTTTTTTCTAACATTTCCATTACGAGGTTGAGCCTTACTTTGTCAAAGGCCTTGCAGTAATCTATAAAACATAATGTAGCTCAGTTTAACTTCTACGACTCTTTCTATGAGCACTCTTAACGTGTATATTGCATTGCTTGTATCCTTCCCTTTCAGAAATCCATATTGTTCCTCTGCAATCTCTGATCTATGTATAGTCTGTATACAACTTATGTACAGTCCATATACAGCTTAATTTCAGTTTTATAGTATTAAGGTGTTAGTTTGTAACATTTCATGTTTGAAGTTGCCAGTGATTTTCTTTAAAAAAAAATCTTCAACAAAGGATAGGAGAGTATTTGTAAAAAAATGCTGTATTTCATTTTTCTAGTGAATGATATTGCAGCTTCCTCTTTGTTTATGAGACTGTTGACTGGAACATGTAGTTTTTTTATTATTTTCAGAGGTGTTTGTACACAAGCCCCTTGCTACTGCATAATCATGGAGTACTGTCCTTACGGTCAGCTGTACGAAGTACTACGTGATGGCAAGGAGATACCACCAACTCTTGTCTTAGATTGGGCAAAACAAATTGCCAGTGGCATGAATTATCTTCATTCACATAAGATAATTCACAGAGATCTGAAATCTCCAAAGTGAGTTGAAAAAAAATGATTAGTATCACCATATATTATTATTTTTGGCATTACATTTTTGGGCATGCAGTCAGCATTCATTGGCTGCAGAATATTCATTGAACAAATAATGAGAAGGATGGGTCATGATGATGAGAAAGATAAATGAGAAGAAATCCAGAGGAAGTCAGGTAGAAAAAAATAATGTACAGATTTATCACTGGCTCATGATAAAGATTTAGTCACTGAACAGAAGGAAATGTTGAACATTAGGATATGTGAAAAGAATCAAGATTGCCCACATTTGTAAACCTGGCCCCTTCATGATGATGATGATGATGATGATGAGTGAGATATTTTCATTTTACTAAATCAGTGCAACTGCCTTGATCATACAGGCAGTCTGTTATCATTTTCATCTGTTTTATATCCACTTCATTGTTTGCTCAGTGCACTTTGTTTATGTCATTTTTTTTCTTGCAGCAGACTAGACTGTTTCATCTGTTGTTATTGTTTTGAAAGCTGTAAGACAGTGGGGTTTTTTTTATTGATGAAGATTGGTAGTTACTTGTCATGACATTCTTCCTTGGATGGACTCAATAATATGGCTTGATGTCCTTCCAGCAAGATACAACACTAGATTTCCAGATGTCCCAGACTAAACACAAGAATATGGAATAATGCATCACAACGACTGCAGCACCAGACATGCCAGTAAGCTCCACTATCATGATGTGGACTGGTTTTTTTTTCCTGTCATTCCAGGGATCATCCAGGCCCCTGAGATTAGTGCAAACTTTAGCTCCCTGTTATGTTTTGTCAAAATCTTTAGCTCCCTATTAAGTTTTGTCAAAATCTTTAGCTCCCTATTATGTTTTGTCAAAATCTTTAGCTCCCTATTATGTTTTGTCAAAATCTTTAGCTCCCTATTATGTTTTGTTTAAATCTTTAGCTTCCTGTTATGTTTTATCTAAATCTTTAGCTCCTTGTTAGGTTTTATCTAAATCTTTAGCTCCTTATTATGTTTTATCTAAATCTTTACCTGCCTGTTATGTTTTATCTAAATCTTATCTCGTTACTGTATCATGGATATGCAGTGGCATTAGGTCCTGGCAGTAAAGCCACATCACGGAAGGTTACAGTGACCATCTTGTAATTCTGCTTTTAAATTTTTTCCTTCCGGCCAGTGTTTTAGTGGCTTCCAATGACATTGTGAAAATATCTGATTTTGGTACCAGTCGAGAATGGGATGAGAAAAGTACCAAAATGTCCTTTGCTGGCACAGTTGCCTGGATGGCTCCAGAGGTCATCAGAAATGAAATGTGCAGTGAAAAGGTGGACATATGGTAAGTGTTTTTATCATGGTAGTGAACATGTGATTCCTTTGTTGTGTGAATTTCTTAGGAACGCTAGGATGGAAGAGGTGAATGGAGGTAGATGATGAAGTTTTACAATGGTAAAAAAAAGAAGAATGTAGATCTCTACATCAGCTCCACTGGGACAAGTTTTCCTGCAGTCATCATCACACTTCTCTGTGTTATATTTCATTGACTGGATGATACTTTTTGTGATTTCTATCTTTTGATAATGTTATCTCTAAATTCCATGTGAGAGTGGAGGACAGACACCACAACATAATGACAGTGGAGGACAGACACCACAACATAATGACAGTGGAGGACAGACACCACAACATAATGACAGTGGAGGACAGACACCACAACATAATGAGAGTGTAGGACAGACACTACAACATAAATGTGACCTATATAACCAGACATAAATCACCTGGTCTAGATCTGGAGCAAAAGCTGTGTGCTATCTGCAAGTCCTGGCAAAACTGTCATGGCAAAAGTCAGGATTTTATCCTAGCAAAAGTCAGGATTTTATCTTGGCACAAAGTCATACTTTATTGTGACAAAAGACAATACTATATCCTAGCAAAAGTCAGGATTTTATCATGGCACAAAGTCATACTTTATTGTGACAAAAGACAATACTATATCCTAGCAAAAGTCAGGATTTTATCTTAGCAAAAGTCAGGATTTTATCATGGCACAAAGTCATACTTTATTGTGACAAAAGACAATACTATATCCTAGCAAAAGTCAGGATTTTATCCTAGCAAAAGTCAGGATTTTATCATGGCACAAGCTCAAGACTTCCTCCTAGGAATAAGGTTACAGATGACCTGTGACCTAGCTTTAACTAAATCATGTTAACAAATATCACAGCAACTGAGATTATGTATCGTAAAATGCTACATATACTCAATAGTCTTTAATGGTGTTGAAGACTGGACCTTGAATAAGACAACAGAAGTGAAGGCCCTTGAAACATGGATTTCTAGAAGAATTGGGAATATCCCATAGACAGTGAATAAAACAAAAATAAAAGTGCTAAACCAGCCAAAGCTGAACAGAGAAATATTGAAAATCATAAGAGCAAGACAGCTAAGATACTTTGGACATGTCAAGGGGCATAATAACTATACTGAAGATACAATTTAAGGACAAGTTGAAGGGCAGAGAACAAGAGGATGATAATGACATAAGTGGGTGGACAACGTCAAGAGGAACCAGCTTGGTCAAATGCACTATGAGTGTGAGAAGCAGCAGACTGGAGATTTGCTGCAGCCAACCTTCTGTGAGAATATAGCATGAGATGATGATGAATAATCAGTTTGATCTTAGAAACATTATTATTGATTCAGTGAAAAAAAAAAGCAGAAAATTGACAGTTTTTGTTTAAATAGTACTCTTTGCAGCACAAAAATTGCCTGTTATAGTGACCTAATATGCAAATCTGTGATTTGTAGAAGCAGCTGTGACCAGAGCTGTTCATGAAGATGCTGCTTAGTAAAACTGGCAGCTAACCTTTGTCTAACTTAAAATCATTTTCTAAGTTAAAAAATGTCACTGCATTAGGTTAAATAAACATGGCACACTTGTTGAAGGCACTTAGTTTTTGTTAGAATCTTGTTTGCTTCTTGACAAGTCATACAAGTTTTCCCTTAGGTCGTATGGAGTGGTGCTGTGGGAGTTGCTCACTGCAGAAATTCCGTATAAGGATGTTGATTCCTCAGCTATAATTTGGGGAGTTGGCAGTAATAGTCTTCATTTACCAGTTCCCACAACTTGTCCAGCTGGATTCAAGTTACTCATGAGGCAGTGCTGGTGAGTGGAAATCTTTTTCCTGTGAGGCAGATACAAACAATCATACATACACATGCACACACACACACACATTCTACATGTCAAAAAACTGTATAAGAACAGTCAGCGTATTCTACACAAACGGAGTAAGTAACAAAAGGAAGTCATTGTATGCTTTTACCTTGTCAGAGTCAGATTGTGGATGATCGTGGGGTTATTTGTGTTTTGAGTGCCACTGCAAATGTTTCTTGAACAGCCAGGATAATTTTGACTGTATTCTTGTCTTATTTTTGACTACACAATACTGACCTCTTGTAATCTCCCCTACCTCCCTTCTATCCACACACACACAGAGTTATGCCGTGCTCACACACACACACACAAACACACACACACAAAGTCCTATAGAATTTCTTCCAACCAGCTCTTTTAGGTAGAAAAAAAAGCTACTTTTACGAATGACAGAATCCAGGGTGGGAAATTTTATTGAATATTGAAGATTTTTTTAAAAATCTGTTAGAAATTGTTAATTTAGATAAATTCAAATGTGTGTAGAAATTTCATATCCAAATCCAGTTCAAATAATATAATTAACTTTTATGTACATTTGCTTTGTAGCAGCTGTTGAGGCTATTGATGTGTGTTTGTAGTTTTTCATCATTTTGGTGGCCTGCAAACATCAGCAACCTCGAAAACGGCTGCAAGGAATACAGTATGAAAATAAATATCGAGAAACCAGAAACAGTGGTGATAAGAACCCCAAGAGAATGTAACATTTATATAAATAACACCAAACTTAAGCAGGTTACTGTTTTCAAATATCTTCTTATCTTATATCTTATATCCTTCCCGTGCCGTTAAATGTCACATAGGGCTCGCAAAGTAGTTTGCCAGTTTCAAATATCTAGGAAGCATATTTATGCAGGATGGAAAAATAGAGAAATAGAATGTAGAATTCATAAAGCAAACGATGTTACCTGTAAACCTGCAGCAATCCTAAAACATCCAGATATCTCAGTGGACACCAAAGAACAACTCTTTCAACAATACTCACCTTGATCCTGCTCTGCCAGTGCCAAACATGGATACTCACCAAATAGCATGACAGAAAGATAACAGCATCTGAGATGAAATGCTTAAGAAAAGTGGTAAACAAGACAAGAAGGGGTCAAGTATGAAATGAAATAATCCAGCAAATAGTGGGAACAAGACTTGGCAAGGATAACATCGAAGATCAGAGAATTAAATGTTCCAGACATTTGATATGCATGAATCTAGAACAGCCAGTGGCACATACAGCTAAAAATAATCTGAATATAGGGCGTGAGGACGACTAAGGAAAAAAGTGGACAGATGGGGTGAAAAACTGAGGAAACATAACATGACAGCAAAAACCAGGTCTCTCACCTCACTCTGGACTCATGTCTGAAACTCCATGAGATGCAGATTGATAAGAAGAAGAAGTATATTTGCACTTTTAGTTATTGACTAAAGTGTACTTGTATTTTTTCCTTATGTTTGTACTGATTCTCAGGACTGCCAAGCCAAGAAACAGACCATCCTTTAGACAGGTGCTCATGCACTTAGAGATAGCCTCCACAGAGCTGCTTGCTTACTGTCATGAGAAGTTCATGGATTCTCAAGTGAGAATTTTTTTTTTTTTTTGCAGATGATTTTTTTTAATGCTGAAAAATAATTTACAAAAAATTTAAATGATAATAAAAATTATGATTAGGTGTAGGGGTATTTTTCATTTTTCTAAGAAATTTGTTTATCTGAAATTCATGTTTTGTTTACTGAAGTAGTTTGTGATTATCCTGAGATTTTATGAAGTTATCCTGAAACTTCAGAATGTTGAAAGAATTATAAAAATAAGCAATAAGTATATAAGCATTACATGTTTATTTGTGGTCGCCCCTATAACCTTGACACAGTCTTATGCTAGACACAGTACTATGTTTCATTTCTACAAAAAGATAGAAATAGTGAAGAAAGTGGGCAGAAATGAGAGTGGCAGAAAATAAGATAAGTGCTAATAAATGGGGAACATACAGCAGTCCAATATTTTGTCAGAGACCACACACAAAAACAACACAGCACATAAAAACATGAAGAAATAAATTTTAAAAAAAAACACTCAGCTTTGGTATCATCCTCATAAGAAAGTCATATCAAATGTGCCTAGATAGAAATAGGTCAGGACAAAGTTAAAACAGGTGATTGACTGAGAAATACAAGAAAAAAATCATGACAAAGGATACATGACATTATACCCCAGATTGCAGAAAGTCTGATAGACAGTTTTATACACATGTAACTAACAGTTACATATGAGGTGTGATCAAAAAGTATCCTGACTGGACTTATAAAGAAAAACAAAACTAAAAAAAATTAGCTCTGTTATTTAGTTACCTTTGAAATAGTCCCCTTCTGAAGCAGTGCACTTAGTCCAGCACTGTTTTCACTGCTGGGAGCATTTTTTTGAAGTCATCTTCTGATATGGACTAAAGCTGTCTTGTTGTATTCTGTTGTATATCCTCAACATCCTGAAATCTTTTTTTCCTTCAAGTGTTTTTTTTAATTTTTGGGAATAGGAAAAAGTCACACTCTTAACACTTTCACAGCCATCTTTGAAACATTTATACCACTCATAAACTTGTGTACCACTCATACATTCCTCCCCATAGACTACATGTAACTTTATATATGTGTCTGCACGTTTCACCAATTTTTTGGCAAAATCTTATGCAAATTTGTTGATCCAGTTTTTCCAGCATAACAGATGTGATGGTATATGCCAAAGTCAAACTATCTGCTTCTGGTCATGTCAGTCAGTTCCATAATTATGCCCCCATTCTGGATACTTTTGATCACACCTTGTATACAGAGAATTGTGCTTTGCTATAAGTTACTCTCATGCCTCACTAATCAGAACACAAGGGGAAAGCAAGACAGCACTGAGGGAGCTGCAGACTTGAGAAGAGCTGCCAGTCACCCAGGAAACCTGAATCTTTTTTAAGAAGCAGAGGATATCAGGAGCACAGAACTAACAAGATTCCATATAATCAGTTCACACTTCTGCTTCTTCAGTGGAAATTCTGATACATCATCCCTGAAAATGTTCAACAAAAATCTTCTTATCAAGTGCTGATGTCACAGAAATCACCACAATTTATTCTGGACTGATTCTGGTAATGGTTACAGTATCACTTTTTTCTTATTTCTTGTAAATAACTCATTCCACAACAAATGTTGAGCATGCAGTCCAGGTTTTTCATGAAAAGTTATGTTTTAGTCTACTGTTAAATAAACATTAATCAAATATTTCAATATTCAGGGTATTTTCCCTTCATTTTAATCAATGCAGGTTGTATGGAGAGAGGAAATCCAAGAGAACTTTAGGAAAATGAGAACTGAAGGCTCAAATTTACCACAGTTAGAGGAGGAGCTTATAAAGAGAAGAAAGGAGGAGCTGAGGTAAAAGTCAGAAAAATGAGTTGATGTTGTGTGGTTGTTTAGTTGAATGTGGGTGTGGCTATGTACATGTTGTGTGGTTGTTTAGTTGAATGTGGGTGTGGCTATGTAAATGTTGTGTGGTTGTTTAGTTGAATGTGGGTGTGGCTATGTACATGTTGTGTGGTTGCTTAGTTGAATGTGGGTGTAGCTATGTACATGTTGTGTGGTTGTTTAGTTGAATGTGGATGTGGCTATGTACATGTTGTGTGGTTGTTTAGTTGAATGTGAGAAAGTGGGTGTGGCTATGTACATGTTGTGTGGTTGTTTAGTTGAATGTGAGAAAGTGGGTGTGGCTATGTACATGTTGTGTGGTTGTTTAGTTGAATGTGAGAAAGTGGGTGTGGCTATGTAATGTTGTGTGGTTGTTTAGCTGAATGTGAGAAAGTGGGTGTGGCTATGTACATATTGTGTGGTTGTTTAGTTGAATGTGAGAAAATGGGTGTGGCTATGTACATTTGTATATTTTTACTAAATCAAGTGTGTGGGAAGAATGAAAGATGGAGTGATAAAGGGCAGAATGTAAGACGGGCCTGCGTGCCCAATTCTTTACCCAATAAAGATTATTCATTCATTCATTCATGTTGCAGCAACAGTCACAGCAGTTTTTTAAATGATTCAGAATAAACTTTAATCCTCAGTGACATATTTCATAAGTGACATATTTCATGAGTGACACATTTCATGAGTGATAAATTAAAGAATAGAAAAATTCCAAATACAAATATGAAATGAAAAGACTGTAAATAAAACATATCTGATGCTGTAATTGAATGTCAGTTGGCTAACAATATTTAAAAAGTAGATGGAGATATAGATATTATTTTAAAAGTAGATAGAAGCATAGATAGAGGTGTATTAACTAGGAAAAAAGTAAGAACAGCTTCATTACTTAACGGCCACACAGTTGTGACGTTTCGATATGACCCTTAATCATACAAAAACACACAGGATGAAGAAATAGAGAGAGAAGATAAAATATAAATTAACATGAATGCTTATGACCCACCTGTCGCACATCACAAGTCTCCACTTAAACATTCTCTACACCCCACCACACAGACCTCTTACAGGTCACAGCTAAGTGCTTTATTTTATTTTATTCTATTTTTTTCCATTCCTATTTTTTACATAGCGTTCATGTGAATTTATACTTTATCTTCACTCTCTTTTTCTTTGACTTGCATGTTTCTGTACAATTAAGGTTCACACGAAATGTCACAAATGTGTGCTCGTTAAGTAATAAAGCTGTTCCTACTCTTTTTTTAGTTTATACATTTTATTGTTACAGCTTTACTGCAGTGGCTTCATGTATAGTTATATACTTAGTCTAATAGTTATCTCTCTCTCTCTCTCTCTCTGTGAACCTTTGTGGGGCTTCCGCAAGGGTTTTCCACAAATGCCTGTCCTTTGCCTTTTTTTCTGCTCTTGCCCAGGTGAGCCCTCTATTGCTCAACATCCTCTCTGTTGTTCTTTTCCATGTTTCTTTTGGTCTACCCTTACTTCTGTTCCTCTGTGTTGTCCATCTTAGAGCTATTTTTGGTAGTGAGTTGTCAGTCATTTGGAGCACATGTCCCAACTATCGCCAGCATCTTTCCTTAATAATTGCTGTCAGTGGCTTCTTCTGCATTTCTGCCAACAAGATGATATTTCTTAGGGTGTTTGGCCAAAATATTTTTCTAATTCTTCATAAACAAAATTATAGCAAAAATAAAAGACGTTCGTCCACGTTTTTTTTCCTTATACCATTTTTACTGCAGTTATCATTTTGTTCATTTTTGAACATGATTTTTCTTTTGTGAAGTTAAAGTATTTGAGCTCAGGACTATCACAGAAATGTTGGTGCTTCACAGTTTTGTAAAGATCTGTAATGAGTGAAAATATAACTGAGCAACAGAAAGAAGAAAGCCATAAAAATGTGTGTCCTATAATGGTACTGAGTTCGAGCCTCAGTAGTGGGATTTTTTATGGTACACACCAAAAAAGCCCAGAGGTTCATCCAGCTTCTAAAAATGAATACCAGAGAAATCTGGGATGGTAAATGCAGCCAAGTGTGATACTGACCACATCAGACTTTCATGTTCTTAAGTTCATGGAAAATATGGGCCTAACACCATGTCCCCAATATGTCTTGTTAATGGCGTGGAGATGGGAATTTTACCTTTTTTTTCTGTAATAATGTGAAAGTGGTAGGGGTGAAAAAAAGTATTTAAAAACAGGAGCATTCTTGCTACAGTAGTGGGTGTTGTCCAAGTACACATTCTTGTTACAGTAACAGCTGTTGTCCAAGTACACATTCTTGTTACAGTTGTGGGGAAATGTCTCAGCAGGTTACATGTGACCAGGGGGAGCTGAAGTCTTAAATAAACCCCTTCATGTTTGTTACAGTAATGGTTATTGTCCAAGTACACACACATAGCCTTTTTTTTTCTTATCTTACATCCTTCCTGTGCCGTTAAACGTCACATAGGGCTCGTATAGTTGTTTGCCATGTTTTCCTGTTTTTGCCGAGTTTTTAAAATCTCATCAAGGGATGTTACGCCCACTAAACTGGCTTCTTTTTAGGGTCAGGTAATAAATTTTTTAAATGTTTTACTGAAGCTGTCGATAGTGAAAATTTTAAGTAACAAATAGCCCCCCCACCCGCAAATCACACCATCATCATCATCATCATCTCTATCATTATGAACATGCACTTGAAGTATAATTGTGTCTTCTTCTGCAGGCATGCTCAAGATGTGAGAGAACACTATGAAAGAAAGCTCGAACGAGCCAACAACCTGTATATGGAACTCACAGCCTGCATGCTGCAGTTGGAGAAGAGAGAAAGGGAGCTAATCAAGTGAGCACATTTGCAATTTAATTAGCGATAAAAGTAGCACACATGAAGTTTTGTAGACATTCTGGTCTGTTACTTTCAAACAGATTCATAGTAGACAATGGAGAATCATAAACAACAACTTCTGTTTTTTTTTTTTGTTCTCTTGGAAGATTTTCTGTTTGTTCTTTTGTCACAAGAAATGTCACAGAATGAAGAAACTAGATTTCTTTTTTTTAATAGTGGTCGTGGTCTGTTGATCCATAGATATATTTTAGATAACAAGTCCTATTTTAAATGAATAAAATATTATGTCTTATTTTAAATGAATAAATTACTGTGTCTTATTTTAAATGAATAAAATATTATGTCCTATTTTAAATGAATAAATTACTGTGTCCTATTTTAAATGAATAAAATATTATGTCCTATTTTAAATGAATAAATTACTGTGTCTTATTTTAAATGAATAAAATATTATGTCTTATTTTAAAAGAATAAATTATTGTGTCCTATTTTAAATGAATAAAATATTATGTCCTATTTTAAATGAATAAATTATTGTGTCCTATTTTAAATGAATAAAATATTATGTCCTATTTTAAATGAATAAATTATTGTGTCCTATTTTAAGTGAATACATCTTCAGTGATACTGAAATTTTAATGACATTATCACTCTTAATTCAATATCATTTTTATAATGATCAGTCATAAATACTTTAGTTCTCTTTATTCTCTTAAATTTCATCATTCTGCCACAATGGCAGTATGTCATCTCATACAGTGTTTCACTTTTTTTTATATTCTTATTCATTTTTGTATTTCTACTCCTTCGCATTTTGTTCGGCACCTTCTTTTCAGTCTGTCCAAATGGTTTATGTTTAATATAGAAAGGATCTGATTTATACAGTCCATTAAAATATTGAGAAGCTCAGACTGGACAATATTGTATTGAAGAAGTGTTCTCTGAATGCTATAATGCTGAAGATATATTATCTAGTCTCTTTCACTTCTTGTCAGAATCACTGTATTTTCTAAGATAAATAGCTGATAATGTTCTAGTCTGAAAAGGCTTCACAAATATTATGATACTGACCTGACCAAGTCCGCTGAATAAGTTTACTTAATTCATTTAATTAACCTTGAGAAAGTCCTTTCTTCACAAATTTCTCAAAAATCTCAAGTCATACAGTACTAAAGTTGTTTTCTAACTCGAAATGCTGTCTTCTATCCATCCTAAACTACTTTGGTTCTAAACTGCTTCTCTGTCTCCTGAATATCTATTGGCTCTGCCTGTCCATCTGCTCTGTCTGCCATTGCTCTTCTGTCCTCCTTTCTCTATCGTCTCTTCTTGCTACCAAAACTGCATGTCCGGCTTATATATCGTAAGTCATTTGTCCAACAGGACACACCTCTAGATCTTCTACTGGTCAGCTGAGTTATGCCTACATACTAATTGGATCCTGAGTCATAAAAATGTCAGTCCCATCTGACATTTGCCCAGCATCCAAGCTTATACAGTTGTCATTGTTGTTTATCCCATTCACTGTTAACTGCATGTTGTAATTGTTGTGGATTAGTTGGTATCTGCTTACACAATGTCCATCTGTCTATCTCCCTCAGTTTAATCATGTTAGGACTGTTGTATTCTCGATGTGCTTCCTTAATCTGTCCTTATATTATTGGCATCCATCCTGTCATTGCCGTAACATTGCTACTAATACCGTAGGAGTGTCTTTCCCACTGGTCCTCAAGTTATTTCTTAACTACATTCTACTTATCAGTAATAATCCTAACCATAATGAAAATGCTGATAGTAATAACAGTAAAAAGGTAAAGGTAAAATTCCCGTTTCCATGCCATTAAGGCATATTGAGGATATGGTGTTAGGCCTGTATTTTCCATGACTTTCGGCACATGAAAGTGTGATGTGGTCAGTATCACGCCTAGCCGCTCTACCTTCCCAGATTTCTCTGGTACCCATGTTTAGAGGCTGGGTGACCCTGGGGCCTTTTCGGTGTTTACCAGAAAAAAATCCCACTACTGGGATTGAACCCGGCACCACCGGATTAGTAAACCGAGCACCTAACCACTCATCTAACCAGGCTGAAATAATAGTAATAACATTAATAATAATAATATCACCATAACTTATAAGGCACTATGTATGTCTGTGTGACTGTAAGAACTCTGTCACAGACTTGTCAGCTAGGTATCTTATATACACCCACCCTTGTTTGTGAAACAGAAACTATAGGAAGAAAGGGACATCAGATATGAATGGCCAGATTTTATGATAGAAATAATTCTACCAAGTCAAAAATTACAAGTTGCCTATTCAGTATTTCTAACTGTTGCTCTCTCTCTCCCTCACCCCCTCTCTCTCCCTTACCCCCCCCCCTCTCTCTCTCTCTCACTCACCTCTCTCTCTCTCTCTCTCTCTCTCTCTCTTAATAAAGACTTATAAATTGCACCCTGACCTAATAATATTAATTGCATCATTTCTTTCAGACAGACAACAGGTAGTATTCTTCAACAATTCTCTATCAAATTCTGCTATAGTTGACACTGGTGTTCTGCAAGGTTCTATTCTAAGCCCGTTGCTCTTTGCTATCTATATCAATGATCTTCCACTTCACTTTAAACACTCTTCTTGTGACCTTTTTGCCGATGATTGCACAGTCTACACCAGTGACTACGATTGTGTTAATCCAGAATCAACTCTTCAGGTAGAGTTATACAATTTAATTAGATGGAGCAAAAACAATGGCATGATTATAAATACCGATAAAACAAAATCAGTGCTCATAACAACAAGACAGAAACTACAAAACGCAACAAAAACAACACTTCGGCTCAGCATGGAAACATCACAGATAGAAAACTTTGGCGAGTACAAAACACTAGGTCTTATTATTGACCAACATCAGATCTGGAACTCTCATATACAAAGTCTAACAAAACTCATCACACAAAAAGTATACCAGTTAGCCAAAATTAAGCATTTCATCAATCAAGACACAAGGAAGACATACTACATATCACATATACAAACACATTTAGACTATTGCTCAACAGTCTGGGATGGTTGCTTAGTGTCAAATACAAAGAGGGTTTGCTCACTCCAAAAGCAAGCAGTAAAGCTTATTAGTGACAAAGATCAACCACAAACAACTAATCAGCACAAACGTATCAAAATACTGCCTCTTAAGAACAGGTTCCTCTTCAACTAAGCCAAGTTAGTACATCAAATTCTTTCATGGCATGCCCTGCCTTATCTATGGAACCTGTTTAAATTTAGCCCAAAGTGCAGCCAACGCTTGAACAACATATGTCTTCCAAAACCTAGACTTGATCTTTACAAGAAAAGCTTTAGTTACTCTGCTGCTCATCTTTGCCAAAATATTTGATTGTTGTATGTCCTTCATTTATATGTACTCATCTTACTTTCTGTCATTCTTGTTTCTGCCCACTTTCCTCACTCTTTCTATCTTTTTTGTAAAATTGTACCAAACACCTCCATCTATCTTCATTACTATAACCAGTTTTGGCACAGTTGTCATTCCTTTTATGCTTCACTTTTGTTTATGAACAGTTTAATGACTGCTCATCTTTCATATTTGTATCCAGACGTGAGCAGCAGCTTGCCTTGTACAGCAGACGCAGGAAGAGCATTGTTCGACCAATTATTAAAGCTGAAGAGAAACTGGACAGGCTTGCTAAAAAACGGACTCCTAAGTCAGGATCAGAGATCACAACGTATGTACCAAGATGTGTTTTCGATTCATTTTGATCAAATGACTTTCTATGATCATGGCCTCACTCTTATGTTGTATGGCATGGGCATGTTGCAGAAAGTGTGAGGTGTTAATATCCTCATCACATTTCTAAGTGACATCATTGTAATGCAGGGAGGCCACCATCTGACCTTACTGTGTTTGCTTTCCCAGAGAAATGTCCCCAGTAAGTGTTGTCTTGAGGCTTTCTGTCCTGGTGTGGATCAGTCTGAGACAATTTCTGCCTTAATAGTGAATTGAATGTGTACTGAATCATGGCCTGTGAAATAGTAATAGATATTGGATAAAATAAAACAACAGAAAAACTTAATACTCCTGAAGTGGCATAAAATTGTGACATGAATTAGTTTGTAAAAATTAACTTGAAAATTAAAAGTGTATCATTAAGACTTCATTGTTGACTTTGTTTTTGTGACAGAGGAACATTGTTAGTCATAAGTTCAAATTGTGATTGTTAGTCATAAGTTCAAATTGTGATTGTTAGTCATAAGTTCAAATTGTGATTGTTAGTCATAAGTTCAAATTGTGATTGTTAGTCATAAGTTCAAATTGTGATTGTTAGTCATAAGTTCAAATTGTGATTGTTAGTCATAAGTTCAAATTGTGATTGTTAGTCATAAGTTCAAATTGTGATTGTTAGTCATAAGTTTAAATTGTGATTGTTAGTCATAAGTTCAAATTGTGATTGTTAGTCATAAGTTCAAATTGTGATTGTTAGTCATAAGTTCAAATTGTGATTGTTAGTCATAAGTTCAAATTGTGATTGTTAGTCATAAGTTCAAATTGTGTTGCTAATTTCATTTAATTTTATTGGCATAGAAATAATTACCAGATTGCTGAATGACATCGTAAACAGTAACTATGTCCCAATACAGTTTTCATTGCCCTACCAAAGAAACAAGGTGCAGTTGAATGTGAAGACCACTGAACCATTAGTCTTATGAGCCATGTTACCAAACTCCTGCTTCGTATTGTCATGAGAAGAGTCAGGGGCAAAATAAAACCAGAAATCGCTGAAGAACAGTGTGGCTTCGTTGAAGGAAAAGGCACAAGTAATGCCAGATATGTGTATTTCACATTATTGAATGCTTTATAGTAGTCTATGAAGCATAAGTATAGATCTGTCTTTACTTCTGTTGATCTTTTCGTCAGTGTTCTCAAGATATATATATATATCTTGAGAACATTGATGGAAAGATCAATAGACGTAAAGACGGACCTATACTTATGCTTCATAGACTACTGTAAAGCATCTGATAAAGTGAAACACACAGAAATTATAAGAATGCCGGAAGACATCAACATAGATGGAAAAGATCTGAAACTCATCAAAAACATATACTGGCAGCAATCAGCAGCAGTGAAGGTTGAGAACCAAATAGGAGCATTCCAGACTGGGTGTGAGACAAGGATGTGTTCTATCTCCTGACCTCTTCTCCTTGTACAGTGAAAACATAATGAGAAATATAGAGAGCTTGCCAGGAATATCAATTGGCGGGTACAAACTTAACAACTTAAGATATGCAGACGACACAGTTCTGATTCCAAGTACTTCAATGTTACATCGAGCCAATTTTGTTTTATAGATGTGAAGCATGGTCCATGAATAAGAGAGTACAGCGAGAAATGGAGGCTATGGAAATATAGTTCATAAGAAGGATGTTGAAGGTACCATGGTCAGCCAAGAAAACCAATGAAGAAATCTTAAGAGAGGCTGGAGTTAAAAGGCAAATTACAGCAAAAATCAGAAACAGACAAACGAGATTTGTAGGACAGAGGAAGACAGAGAGAGAGAAGTTACTGGATGGGCTTTCAGTGTGGCTATGAAGAAAGTCACCGGCAGATCTCATAATCAAGTCTAAAGACAGGGAATTGTGGCATGACACTTGATTGATTGAATTGCATTTGTCTCTGATACATATCACTTATCTGTACATTCAGAGAGTTGGCATCCAGGCCCATGATTCCAGTATTTCCTTTGCATTCTTCAATTTCATTTCCTTGCTGGATCTTATATAAAAAATATAGGTCACTGAGGAAATTACTGGAAGTTGTGTTTCAGGAATCAAGTTGTATTTTCTTCCTGCTATAACTTATCTCAGTTCGTTGCAATGGGAATCACATTTAGATGAATATTTTGTGCCAAAACAAGTGAATGCATTAGGATCTCTCAAGTAGCAATGAATTATAAATATGGAAAATGAGAAATAATAAAATGAAACATTAATAAAATGATTCACAGTTTTTGCACATCTCTTAATGTCTGTGTTGGAGCTGCTAGAATATGTTTATCAAAGTGCTAGAAAGTATGGAAACAATAGAAAACACAGTGAAATGAACAGCAGAAATGACAAACACAGAAACAGTAGATCCTCTAAGACCACGATGAAGTAAAAAAAAATTAGGCTAAAACCAGAACTTTTTAAGGAGAGATAAAATGACATAGAAAAGATAGCAGACTCTCTTTCTCTCAATTAAGTGCTTGAAAGCTGCATCAAGGAAGATTTACAAAATTATTGTTCCAACAATTGCTTCTTCACTTTGTTGTGATTTTGCTGCTGCTGGCATTCTGGAGTGGTCCATCACTTTATACATGATATAATTTAATGACATTGGTCGTTTCATTTAAATATGACTATGTAGTTTTTTTTTGTGACAGCTGCATCATGACAGTAATTGCATTTATCAGATTAGTTATACTTAGCAAGATTTCTTCTTGTATAATATTTATTGCTAGTCTCATTGCATCTGTAAATGCTTGGAACTTTTTTTTTTTTTTTTGTAATAGAAGATATATTGCTGTTTAAGACTCACTGTTTTGTCTCGTTATGCAACTAGCAGCTTTTCAGTCTGATGTTTACGTGTGTCTTTACTTTGTTAATAAATATGTTTAACTGACGTTGTTATTAATAAGAATTGTTGATATTTATGATGAAGATACAGTTTTTTGGGGGTTTAAATGTTGTTGATTTTTCTGGAACTAAATAACTGATATAATTTTTTAAAAGATTTTGTTTTGTTCTCTTTTGTTTCAGCCC
This sequence comes from Achatina immaculata, assembly GCA_009760885.1. Taxonomy (NCBI): domain Eukaryota; kingdom Metazoa; phylum Mollusca; class Gastropoda; order Stylommatophora; family Achatinidae; genus Lissachatina; species Lissachatina immaculata. Next base: position 21,891,189 of record CM019713.1, on the reverse strand, counting down.
AGACTCCATGAAAAACACAGAGGGCAGCAGCATGACAACAAGCTCAGAACTCGTACTTCCATCGCCAAGCAAAATGCGTTCTCGGAAATCTCGCCACCGAAGAAACAACAGCCGAGGATCCCTGAAGGATGCCACGTCACCGGCAAGATCTCCATCCCATGAATCTTGTCATGGTGGGAAAAGTGTGGACAACCAGAGTGGAAGTGGTCTGCATCAGGCTGAAAATAAGTATCACCCGACATATTCCAGCACATTTAGATATTTAGGTCCAGGCATGGCCATCAAAGAGCAGCAGAATGAGGACGATGCAGAAGACAGCCACAGAAAACAAAGCAGTTCTAGAAAAAGTGAGCAAAAGTTGAACAGTCTGTGTAGTAAGAATTCCACTTCATCTTCCCATGGTTCACAAGTTGTAAGACTTTCTGAGAACTGTAAACAAGACAATGTAAATGAAGTCTGTTGTGGATGTGATGGAGGGTGCAGTGATGCAACCTGCAGTAGCAAGCGGTCATCTCAGACCAGTGCTGATGTTGAAAGCGCATGTGACCCTTCCCCACTACAAAGTCCTAGACACCCTCTCCTAGAGAGCATGATTGAAAAAACTTCTCCTGAAGTGGACACCTCCTCCCGGCTAGACACTGGCTCTGGGTCATGTTCATGCTCACCTATGGCATCACCTGCTGAACTGCAGCTCAACACTCAGACTAATCCAGTCAGAGAAAAAGACTCTAATGAAAATCTAAACTGCTCCACAATTACCTCAGACAACTGTGAAACCTCAGAGTTAACTACCAGCATGCAACAGCAAAACCAGCAGCAGATCACAACAAATACTGGCTGCTGCACCACTTCAGACGCTATCAACACCAGTTTTTCCAAGAACATTTCTAATCCAGCTAATAACAGCCCTGTGTTACAAGGGGAGTCCATGAGGTCAGGACTGAAAAGAGGTCACAGCAGCCAGGATATTAGTGAAAAAGAAAACCAAAATCCCTACAGAAGACAGAACTCAGATGTGCTGAAAGTACCAGGTTATGATAATGGAAATGAAAATGATGTGAGTGGCATGACTTCCGATGTGAACTCTAGTAACACATACTCAACAAGAGGAACAGGAGGGACAGAAGATACTGAACAGCAGACACATAACTTGAGCTCAGCTTTCAGAAAAACCAAAGTGAGTAATTTTCTTCTCGGTATTTTTACTGATTCTGATTTTTAATGTGTTTTGATCTCTTTTGGTGAAGAATGTTGGTCTTGCAGTTTTCTGTGAAGACATTAGTATGGCACATTTGCACATACACTTTCTGCTTTTCAAACCAAGTGTCTGTGTAAGACCAAAGGAGTGTTTTGGCCAAATACAATAAGAAATGACATCCTGTTAAGAGAGACAGACACACTGTGACAGTGATTGAAAGAAGGAGGTGATGATGGATTTGCCACATGATGGGAATGACAGATGAATCATTACCATGAACAGCTTTGAAGTAGACTCCACAAGGTAAAAGAAGCATGGGATGAGCTGAAGAAACATGGGAGAAAATGCTGATAAACAAAGGAATGATATGGGAGACAAGTAGAGAAAATGCTGATAAACAAAGGAGTGATATGGAAGACAGTAGAGAAAATGCTGATGAACAAAGGAGTGATACGGGAGACAGTAGAGAAAATGCTGATAAACAAAGGAGTGATATGGAAGGCAGTAGAGAAAATGCTGGTAAACAAAGGAGTGATATAGGAGACAGCACACACACAAAAAAAGTAAAGGACCAACAAAAATTGAAATCTTTTCTACCACCAGCCGCCCAGAGTGTCTTGGTCACTAAAGGAACAAAAGAGAGAAGAGAGATTGTGTTAAGTACCACTGTTACTATTGCTACATTGTTTCATTCCACTGTGAAAGAAATGAAAGAATGACACTTTTTGTACTTTATTATTGTAATATTCATCAATATATCATCATCATCATCAGGTGCCATGCCGACTGGCATTGGCTATTATGCTTCTCCAGAGTACACGATCTTTCATACAGGCCATCAGCTCAGTTGGTGATCTCCTCTCACACCATCTCGTCAGACTGTCCGGTATCATTTCTCTTGGTCTTCCTCTTGATCTTCTTCCTTCTATTTTTCCTGTTGTTATAATATTTTCAATGCCCCCTCTTCTCATTGCATGTCCTATGAAAGTACATTGTCTCTCTCTTATTTTTTGGACAAGATTTTTTGTCTCTCCAGCTCTTCTCATACATTCTTCATTAGTTATTTTTGCTGTCCAGGGGATTCACAACATTCTTCTAATAAACCACATTTCTGCTGCTTCCAATGATTTTTGTGCAGACTTGCCTATTGTCCATGATTCACTTCCATATAACAAAATAGGTTCAATGTAGCATTTTAGGACTCATTTTCTAACATTCATTGATAAGGATATGTTGGATAATATGTTTCTCATTCTCTGAAATGCAGTCTTTGCTTGGCCTATTCTGTTCCTAATTTCTGTTCTGCATTTCCCATCTAAAGTTATTACTGCTCCAAGGTATTTGAATTTCTCACCTGCTTTAGAATAGTTCTGTTTAATTGAATACTGCATGTTGGTGGATTCTGTTTCTTAGATATAACCATAGTCTCTTTGATGTTCAAAGTAAGACCTTTCTGTTCACTTTCTTTGGCGACTTTATCCAAGAGATTTTACAGGTCTTGTTGGTTCTCAGCTATCAGTACTGTGTCGTCTGCTTACCGAAGGTTGTTAATATTGTATCCTCCAATTTTTGTGCCTGGTTATGTGATAATCATTCTTAAAATATTCTCACTGTGCAGAGAAGAAAGGTCTGGAGATAGTACACATCCTTGTCGCACTCCTTGTTTTATAGGTTGATATTTTCCAGTTGTATTTTCAACTCAGATTGCTGCTTCTTGGTGCCAGTATAGATGTTTTACAATCCTCAGGTCTTTGCCATTTATATTGATGTCTTCAAGCATTTTAATAACTTCATTATGTTTCACCTTGTTGAATGCCTTGGTGTAATCAGTGAAGCATAAGTAGAGATCTTTCTGTACTTCTAAAGCTCTTTCTGTTAGTATTCGTAAAGCATAAAATGGCATTGTGTGTTCCCTTTCTTTCAACAAATCCAAACTCTCTCTCTCTCTGAACCTTAAGTGCCCAGGGCACATGGGGCTTCTGCAAGGGTTTTCCACAAATGCCTGTCCTTCGCCTTTTTTTCTACTCTTGCCCAGGTGAGCCCTCTATTGCTCAACATCCTTTCTGTTGTTCTTCTCCATGTCTCTTTTGGTCTACCCTTACTTCTGCTCCCCTGTGGTGTCCATCTTAGTGCAATTTTTGGTAGTGAGTTGTCAGTCATTCGGAGTACATGTCCCAACCATCGCCAGCGTCTTTCCTCAATAATTGTTGTCAGTGGTTTCATCTGCATTTCTAAATCCAAACTGTTCATCTGTTATTTCCATTTTTATCTTTTTCCTTGTTCTTCTCATAATAATTCTCAGAAGTAACTTCGTTATGTGACATGAGAGGCTGATAGTCCAGTGTTCATCACATTCCTTTGCACCTGGTTTCTTTGGTAGTGCTATAAACGTGGATTTAAGCAAGTCACTGGGCATATAACCACTGTTGTAAATGTCATTCAGTAACTTGGTTATTATTTTTAATCTCCTTTAGCGCCTCTGTTTCTTCTATTGTTATATTAACAGGCCCAGTTGCTTTTCCTTTCTTCATGTGTTTGATGGCATCTATGATTTCATCTTCAAGTATTGGTGGTCCATCACATTTTTCAGTATCTGGTGTTAATTCTGGTCTTTCTCCTCCATATACTGATGTACTCTGTCCACCTGTCCACAATGTCTTCTTTTCCCTTTAATATTTTACCTTCTTTTGATTTCAGGCATCCTGTGGTATATTTTGTTTTCCTGCCTGTGAGTTCACTAATTCATTTGTGCATGTTTTTGCTGTCTTTATTATGGCAGCCTTCTATTTGTCTGTTCATTTAACCACACTTCCTTTGCTTCTCTGCATTTGCATCTTATTTCCTATCTTGCTATATTTTTCTTGGTTATTTTTACTCCTCCTCCTCTTGTCCATCAGTCCTAAGATGTCATCTGTCATCCATTTATTTTTAGGGGCTTCTTTTTTCGGTGGTATTATCTCCTTAACAGTTTGGTGGATAGAATCTCTTAACATTGCCCACTGTTCATCTGTACTATTTATCTTTGCTATTGCATTGTATCTATTTGTTATAATAACTTTGTATTGTTCTCACAGTTCTTGGTCATTTTTAAGGAGTTTTGTATTCAGTTTGATGTTTCTTACTTTTCTGCATGCTTTCTTTAGCTTTATTCTAATTTTTTCACAGAGTGGGTCATGGTCACTATTGCAGTCGACTCCTGCCATGGTTTTTGTTGTCAGTAATGCATTGCAGAATCATTTGTTGATTAATATGTAGTCTATCTGGTTAAAAGTCTTTTTGTCTGGGCTGCGCCACATTGCCAGTCTTCGAAGATGTTGTTTAAACCAGGTGTTTCCTACAACCATGCTATGTATTCTTGCCCATTCAATTAATTTACTACCTCTGTCATTCCTCTCCCCCAGTCCATAGTCACCAATGATGTCTGAAGTTTTTCCTTTACCAACTTTGGCATTAAAATCTCCCATCAGTCTCTATCAGTGGCAGAGGTCAGTTGTTTGAATCTGGCCAAGGCACCCCAGTGACCCAGATCTAGAAATTGGTACTGAGCTTCTTCTGGGCTGGGGGAGGGAAGGTGATCAGATATGGTGAAGGCCACATCACTTTCATGTGTGCCGACTGATGAAGGAAAGTATGAACAGCAAAATCATATTCCATATGTGCCTCTATGACATAACAGGACTGTCCTGTGCCTCCATGACATAAGAGGACTTTCCTTTGCCTCCATGACATAACAGGACTTTTTCTGTGGCTCCATGACATAAGAGGACTTTCTTCAGCTTTTAGCTTACTTTAAAATATGTTTAATTTTAACTTGTTCATGTCATGGTGTTTGATGTTTCTAATTAATTCATTTGAGAATACATAGAATCTGTCCAGGAAAAAATTGTTCACTTTGTCCATGCTGTAACTGAGAATAAGTGGAAGTTTTATTATTTATCCATTGATCTGTTTTGAGCGTATACTCACTTCCAAGTAGCAATACCTTGAATAACTTGTTCTATATATAAGAACATCAGATCATAATGAGAAAATTTGTTCTGATAGAATCTCAAATTGGTGATAGTTTGTAGGTTTTATGAATTGTGATTTTCAAGAAATATCAAATTAAACTAAGTACACAGTTTCTCTGGTCACCATCACAAACTCTGAAATTGCTTCTTTACTTATCTTACATCTTACATTCTTCCTGTACCATTAAACGTCACATAGGGCTTGCATGGTAGTTTGCCAAGTTTTCCTGTTTTCAGCAAGCTTTTCGACCTCATCAAGAGATTTTATGCCTACTACTGTAATTTGCTCTCTCCTCTTTAGAGTTTCACATGGTCGACCTCTCTTTCTTCAGTCTGTTGTGTTTCACTTGATAGCTGTTTTGGGATTCTCTGACTGTTTCTTTTCATCACATGACCAACATATGTGCGTCTCATTTTTTCTGATCACCCATGAGACAGGTTGTTGTTCACTTATGTGCCTTATCTCTGCTTTGGTCCTGAATTCGATCCACTTTATACCAAGTATTTTCCTTAGGCATTTGTTTTCAAAAGTCTAATTTCTTGTCTATTTCTTTAGTTGTTTTCATTCATTACTCTTATGAGTCATATAAATAATTGATGCCTTTCAGTCATAAATCTGTAAGCTCTCAGCAATAAAATTATAAACAGTTAATGTTGTGGATTGTTCAAAAGTAATTTTCTTAGGCTCTGTAAATCCTAGAGCCTGAATCCATACAACTAATGGAGAATATTTGAGAATAGCAGGAGATAGAAACAAATCTTGTAAAAAAAATAAGAGAGAGACAATGCACTTTCATAGGATATGCAGTGAGAAGAGAGGACATTGAAGATATTATAACAATAGGAAATATAGAGGGAAGAAGATCCAAGGGAAGACCAAGAGAAATGATACCAAACAGTCTGACGAGATGGTGTGAGAGGAGATCACCAACTGAGCTGATGGCCTGCATGAAGGATCAGGTAATCTGGAGAAGCATAATAGCCAATGCCAGTTGGCATGGCACATGATGATGATGATGATGATGATGAAATCCTATAGTTACCTGACCTGACATAAAGATGTTTTCAGATGTGCTCTGTTTTCATGGAAAGTGAAAGCATTTTGTAAGGAAGCATTACTGTAAATGGAATGAGGAACCATCACTATAAACTAAAGTTTAAAAAAAGCATGCAAATGATACAGTTCTGACTGGAAAAAATACAGATTTTCAGAATTTTGTGACATGAAAAAGTAAACCATGGAAAAAGTAAATCAATATTAAAAAAAGACAAAAGTTCTGATACCCAGCAAAGAAGAACAGTCTGAAAATATACAAATAAATTATGAAGAAAAGCTGGAACAAGGGCCTTTTGTGTCTGGAACATAACAAACTTGAGATCAGTTGCAATGAGTCTTCCTTTTGGAGAATGCACAAGGTGAAGATTTTGATAAACATTGGGCCACATTAAATCAAACCTACACCTGAAACATTTTAGAATGTACAGAACTTTCAGTGAGATCTGAGGTCACAAAATCACACAAAAAATTTCTGAGATGCTTTTACAGCCAAATAAGATAAAAATCAGGAGTAAAAAATGGATTATCTCCCTTCCATGCAGTTCAGGATTAATTTCTTTGAATGATCAAAAATGCAAGAAAACATTTGGAAGTGAGGATTCTTTGTATATTCTGGTTTTAATATTGAGTCTATTAAAGCTGACCATTTATTGGTCACTATAGTCTGACAACCAAGTACAGATGACTACTATAACATATTACAAGATGAATATCATTAGTTTAAAATATGAATGCAACTCAGCAAAACAACTTTGTGGAAACTAATTACAGAATATGAAACATATGACATGAAATACATTTTTAAAAATAGGAAATAATGAGGTTTTCATGCAGTAAAGTGGTAGAGCACAGTGTTATATGGTTAGACTTTGAACAACTGTAGACAGAGCACTTTAGACATGAGAGAAAGAAAAATGACAGAATTACCTGAGACTTGAACAACATATTCTGGTAGGACAGGCAACCATCTAGCCATGAGAGTACAGCACACTAATCAACTTCTGTATCTCTCACAAAAAAAGATGTTTGATAGCAAAGCCTTCATTGTCTGTCTGTGTGTTTGATATCAAAGCCTTCATTGTCTGTCTGTGTGTTCACTGTGTGTGTGTGTGTGCATGTGTGTGTGTGTGAGAGAGAGAGAGTCAGTCAGTCAATAACCTCATTCCCTTTCTGGTATCACGATTTTGGTCCAGACAGGCATTGAATGCTTCACTATCAATACTTTTTTTTTTTTTTAGGTGCAAGATAGCGAAGTTGATTAGTGCACCGTACTCTCATGGCTAGATGGCTGCTTTTCCTAATGGAGTCCAAGTTCTCTTGTCACATTTTCTTTCTTAGTCTAAAAGTACTTTGTCTATGATTTTTCAAGGTCTAACCAAACAACATTGCGTTCTATCACTTTACTTTTCAAGGTCTAACCATGCAATGTTGTGCTCTATCACATTAAATAAAGAATCATACACAAGTAACATTTCAGTGACACACAAAAATCTATGTACATGTGTACACACTAGCATGCATACATTCTGTACTCACTGTATGATGATGTAACATGCTTGTTCATCTTCTCTTGTTTTATGGTGAATTTATAGTGAATGTAGAACAGCAGATGTTTGTAAATTAATACATATGGCCTTGGTGCCTGGTATTTCTAGAACATTTTCTGATTTTTCCTGTGGGACATCAGTTGGCTGTAAACTGGCAAACAACTGTATACATCTTTCTGTTTGTTTCTTCTCCAGTGTTATTGTGTGTGTCTGTTTATATATGAGTATAGAAATAAAGAAAAGATACTGACTACAGTATCACCTTAATCATGTGTTAACCAGTGAAGGAAAATATGGGCATTATATCCACTTTATAGCTCACATGCCTTTATAACATGGAACAGATTTTATGCTACTCTACAAATATAAAGATTCCTGGCTCCATACACTGCCTATGTTAATGTTACTATTTATTGTTTACAAGCAGACATTGTATGTCCTTACATTTTCTGAACATATTTCAGCATTCTGAAGACTCATGGTCGGAAGAGGATGGTGAGCTGAGTGATGATGAAGAATCATTGCAACGACCTCCTTGTCGATCAGCGCCAAGTTCCGAGGGGGTTTTTTCTGAGGAGGACACCACCAGTGATCTATCCATAAACAAAGACAGCAGCGGTGATGGAGACATTGGACACTTGTCAACCGGCAGCACAGAGAATCTTCAGGCAGAGCTGGTCAAATACACCAGTGTTTCTGATGGGTTATCTGACAGGGAAAAGACAGTGAGGAAGATGAAGAACAAAGTTAACTCCCCTGACAGAATATTTGAGGTGATTTCATTTCCAAGTATTATTTATTGTTCCATTTTTTATCAGATAACACTAAGGTGGAAAATGAATTTGTGTGTTTTTTTTATAAGTACCATATCAAATAAAAATGATGTGTGTACTACTTTTCTTTAAAGATTTTCAGTTATGACAAATGTCCACAAGATACATATCTTTCTCTCTCTCTCCCTCTCTCAGTCTCGGCCTCACTTACTCACACACATACAAACACACACATACACATGCAATGTGTGTATGCTGTGGTACATACTCCACAAGAAACTGGAGAGTGCAATCTAAAGTTTCATCATCATCATTCCGTGCTGTCTCCCCACATAATATTTACTCCAATGAATCTCTACTCTGCTGTTTCTTGTCTTCTTAGAACACTTGGCCAAGCTTTCCCTGTCCATCTCTTGATGTTGCCCACCCATCTTTTCCCTTCGATCTTGCCCTCAAGAAGGGTCTTCAGTATAGTATTATGCCTTTTTGATGTGCCCAAAGTAACTTAGTTGTCTTGTTTTTATGATTATCAATATTTCTCTTTTCACTTCTAGTTGGTTTAGCACTTCCTTGTTTGTTTTCTTGTCTGCTCATGAAATGTGCCATATTCTTCTGTTTATCTACATTTCATGGGCCTTGATTTTCTTTTGTCTTATTCAAGGTCTAGGCTTCTACACCATAAAGGAATATTGAATATGTGTAACCTTTTATGATACGTAGTCTCAGCTGCTGTGATATTTGTTTTGATGTAAGGATCTTTCTTATTCTACTGAAGATGTTTTTTTGCCAAGCATATTCTTTTGTTAATTTCTGTTTCACATTTTTACATCCTCTGTTATCATGTGCCTCAAATACCTGAAACTTTTCACCTGTTCAAGAAATTGTCTGTTTATTTTTATTTACTGTTGGCTTTCTTTCTTCTCTGCTAATTACCATGATATTTGTCTCTCTGATATTTATTTCCAGTCTGTACTTTTGACTTTCATCATTTATTTGTGTCACTAGATTCTGCAGGTTTTTTCGGTTCTCTGCCATCAACATAGTTTCATCTGCATATCTTAGGTTATTGATTGTTATTCCACTGATGTTTAATCCAGACATCTCACTAGTTTCTTTTAATACCTTCTCTGTATAAAGGTTAAACAGACATGAAGAAAGGACACATCCTTGTCTGACCCCTCTCTTTATATCAACTGGTGCTGATTAGTTTGTGTTGGACCACACAGCTGCTCTCTCTTCCCAATATAGCTTGGTTATTATTTTGATGTCTTTGCCATCAACATTAATCTCTTTCAGACATTCCATCAGCTGTTCATGCATGTGAAAAAAGCACATGTGACACATTCCCCATTACAAAGTTGCTTTACAGACGCAGTATCTGCTCCCTGTTGTGTAGGCGAACTTTATAAAAGTGCCCAGTTGTATTTTAGATGCTGTTTTTTCAGGAAAGCAAATGTAAACTGTTTGTGAAGTTGCCAAGCATAATTTTGCTGGTGGGTTCTGATTCTACCAATTTTTGATGGATGTAACTGGCCATATTAGCAACAATGTTTGTGACACAAGGTTAGTCTCTTTGTTCTAGTGTCTCCTGTCTGCAAGTACGACAATTTATTGCTAACTTTATATGAAGCAAGTTTTGCAAGAAAGTTCTATAATTTTTTTTCTTTAATTTCAGAAATCTGATACTGACACTAGCACAGATTCTGATGGGTGTTCAGATATAACAGTATCATCAGCGGTCCTCAGATCACGGTCGCTGGAGGGTAGCTCTCATTGGTAGCTGCAGCAGAAATCAGTCCTGACATTGGTAGCAACTTTGCACAATCATTACTTTTATTGTCCTTTACTTGCAACAATGTTAACTCTTTCCATGCCGGAGGAAGAAACACGGACGTGTAGTTGAGTGCCAGAGTAAAAGCGCAGGTCTTGATAGGGTTAATCAGTTGCTCATAAGTCAGTAAGGAAATTTACACACTGCCATTTTTTATGATAGTCAGAAGATGTATTCTTGCTGTCTTTAAAATATTTAAAACTTTGAAATCGTATGGTCATGATGATTAAGAAAAGCTGTAGAATTATTACTCATGATAAATCACAGATTTCATCGACTGAAATCATTGATTAAAGAGCGATAAATATTTATTTTTACTGCATTCTGATACTGAATGAATTATTTAAGACCATTCTACAAGTAAAATATGAGTACTAAAGGAAAATGAATGATAAAAAAAAAGTGAGTGTGTTTTTAAATTGGTAGGAAAAACTTCTACAACTGCACAGAAGGATTTCATTGGTGACAGTAAACATCTTGTGAAATGCTTGCATTCCATTACAGAAACTAGACTGGACTGTAATCATGTTAGGCAACAGACATTCACCATTCATGGGATAAAATAAGGAAGGTACAAGCCTACATAATTCATGAAGGATCAGAAAGATCTACACTCCTCCCCTGTGTTCATTACATCTCAAGAAAATGTTCTATTGTGCCATACTTGATATTTTCTGTTCCATGTCAAAGATACAGTGGGTGGTTTGATGTGTTCCTTGATGTTTACTCTCATTTCTTCTTATTCCTAGAGATACTGCATTTTCTCATCACAGGTAAATAAACATAAGATAGCCTGACAGTGGAGACACAGACATAGCATTTCCTTGATGTCCAAAATGTTGAATTTGTCAGTGTTTCATGTGGTTTGTCTACAGTGATACTTAGAGGAATCCAGAATGTGTATGAGATTCATAAAGCTGTAAGCTTATGAGAAGATTTAACATTTTTTTACTTTAAAGAAAAAGAGGAAAAAGAAATAAACCTAGTGATGGAGATTGGCTGTTTATTTCAGATGCAGTTTTTTTTTGTGCACTTTGTTTTAAGAATAGGAGGATATAAAACTGTCCCATGATGACACTCTTCATTTTAGAAGATGAAACTGTCCCATGATGACACTCTTCATTTTAGAAGATAATTGCTTTTGAAGCAGGAAGATGTTTACTGTTGGTGAAAAATGTTTACTGTTGGCAGAAATTTCTGACCTTCATTTTACAGGACAACTTCTCTCTTGGTTTACTCTGCAAATGTTTGCCTGGCATGAGTTATCACATCAACAATAAACCACTTTTGAGCTGCAAAGTCCAAGTCACTTTGTACTTACAATTTATGACTTCAGTCTGACCTTTGCTTCCTCAAATATCTCAGAACCACTTTACAAAGTCTTTCCATGTTGTAAGATCTTTTGCTAGGTCTTCTCAATCCTCATAGCTGATTGATACATCTCTGATGGATGTTTCATAGATTCATCTCAATTCTGTTGTACCTGATGGTTTGCTTTCTTTATGAAAATTTTCCAGGTAATATTTTGTCTAGGGATCCATTTTATGATTGTTGCCCAATTTTGTAACTAATATTATCTAAAATCATTCTGTAAAATTAGAGAAAAAAATGAAAACAGAATAATAATTAGTTATGTCTAATTGTTATTTGATATCCATTTCCTAAAGTCTGAAGTGTGGCCACAATAGAAAGTATGACTAAATTCAGTGTGTGATAACCTGCCATTGTAGAGCCAGGGTCACTTTTGTTGGATTTCTCATCATTTGTTGGATTTGTTTTAGAATCCTTAAATTGTTTTTGGCAGCTTTGTCACTGTTTATGGTACTTTTTTTTTGTAATGCTTGTGTGTTATAGCTTATTCTATTACATGGAGCTGAAAGTATAGCATTAAGACTAGCACAAGGGCTTACACATGAAGGTAGTTAGTGTTGGCAGGAACTACAAAACTGGTAAGAGAGTTTTAATGAAGCAACCAGCAGTTAAGAAAAGTGGAGACACATTTTTTTTTGTAGCATAGAATCTTATTAGCCTGGAAAAATGAAAAAAAGGATAACAAAATTCTTATGTTTGCAAATATCAACAGCTTTAGCATAGACAGTTTTTTTTTAATCCTGGCTTGTAAAAATATTTAGTATTTTGTGGCAAAATATTTTCAACTAATTTCTGTTTCAGTGTAGCAAATTAATGTTATCTGAAGATTAACATATGTTTTATAAATTTAATGAAATGTAGGATTTATTGGAAGATATCATGCACTTCGAAAAAATATGTTGAAAATGCACAGGATTTTACTAGATTGTTGTATGATGTCTTTGAGAAACAGCATTAATTTCTGTTCATACTGCTTTCAGTGAGCGGCGTGAGACTAATGAACATATTTCTCGTTACACCCAGAAGAAACCTCATTTTTGTATTGCCTGCTGTCTCCATTGAGAATATTTTTGTCTGTATAATAACTCTTCCATCATAGTTCATTCTTGTAACTATTGCTATAATCGTTTGACCTAATCTGTAACATTGTTGCCTATTTAGAACATGTACTTTGTATTAATTAAATCTTTTTTTTGTCTCATTGTAAAGGTCATTCTGTTATAACCTACTTGTTAAATATGTTACAATACATACAGATGGTTTGCCAAGTAAGTAATGTTAAAGTTGGCACATTTTTTTACATTTAGTAGAATTACATTTTATACATGAATGGAAAACAACATAGAAGATATTTTCCATAATTTTTTGTGGAAGCAAGAGAGAGTAAGAATAGTCAATCTAGAGTAAGAATAGTTAATCCAGAGTGAGAATAGTGAATCCAGAGTAAGAATAGTTAATCCAGAGTGAGAATAGTTAATCTTATGATTCAGTAGCTGAGGAAGTTCATGTAGAAAATATATTTTAATACTTTGGTATCTACAATGTCATTTGTATTTTCAGTATATAGTTTTTTTTTTAAATTGTCATTTTATTAACTGAAATTCATATAAATATTTGTAATTACAGGCACATCATGAAAGTAAGAAATGACACTTGAAACATTTCATGAATGTTTTTCATATTAGATATTAGATTAAACAGTAACACCATGATTTCATGGTGAGAAACCATGCAGTTGCTGTGCAACTTTCTTTCAGTTTCTTTCACCTTTAGATGCCCACACACATTGTAAACTGCAACAATTCTCTTCTTGTATTTTACAGGGCATATTTGATTTTACATTTGAAAAAGATAACAGATGGTATGTTGCATGATGTACCTCACATTAAAAATAACAGATGGTATGAAAGGGGGGACCCAAAAGTAACTGGAAATTTAACATTGTGTGCAAGCACTTTGCATTTACGGATCAAACAACTGGGTGTCAGTAGAATAGTTTCCTGTATCAGTTTGACTAGTGGCATATTTCTGTGTGAAGTAGTTCATTTGTTTGACAGCTTTTTGTATGGCTCTACAAGTGACATTTGGTGATTTTTGTGATGAGTGAGAGAAAAGAAAAGAGAGTGTGCATGAAGTTTTGCTTTCCTTTGAACAAAACAGTAGCTGAAACTGCCAATATGCTTCAGCAAGATAATGACTAGGGGTGAGACTTGGTGCTACGGATATGATTCAGAAACAAAACAGGCATCAAAGCCAGTGGAAACATTCAAATTCACCACGACCCAAGAAGGTATATCAAGTCTGATCCAGTGTTAAGACAATGCTGTTTTGTCTGATGTGAACGGGATTGTTCATAATAAATTTGTTCCACCAGGACAGACAGTAAATCAACATTACTAGCACAAGGTTTTGAAATGATTGTGTGAAAGTATGTGACAGAAATGGCTGAATTTGTAGAGAAGTGGTTACTGACCACAATAATGCTACTGCCCACACAGCCTTGTCCATCCAACATTTTTTGGCTAAAACCAACATGGTGTTTGTTCCTCATTCTCCATACTCACCAGATCTTACTCCATGTGTCTTTTTTTTTATTCCCGAAGATGAAGAAAAATATAATTTGCAGATGAAAATGAATTGAAATAAAAATCACTGGAGGTCATAAACAGTTCCCACTCAAGAGTTCCAGAAATGTTTCCAGCAATGGAAAAAATGTTTTGATAGGTGTATTGAATCAGGTGGAGGGTATGCTGAAGGTGACTAGAAGGTGAAAACTTGTTATCTTTACTACTTTGTTTTTAATAAACTCCTGTTACTTTTGCCCCCCCCCCCCCCATATGTTATCCAATATATGTCATATTAGAAACTTTTTTCTTGGCGAAGCATGGAGTTTAGCATCTTAGAGGAAATTTACTACAGGAATTTAAGCAGAATGTGCCAGCTTATTTGGTTTTATTTTCAGGTCATTAAAGGGCACTTTAATTTTATTTCACATGTCTAATAATCACATCACTTTATACATAAATGTGATACATCAAAGTGGCAGGACTGATTCTAACTCTGCCATGAAGTATTCTGCTGCTGGACCAGCCAAGCAAGTAAAAGAGAATCTCCCTGTAATTTATTTGGATAAAATGTTTAATTTATTATTTTGCTCTGTCTGAAATTAGCCATGCCCAGAAATAGACTTTAGCACCTTGGTTTAAGAACTGTCAGGTACACTGTACATATTTTATGTATGGAAGAAAAAACATATTGAAGAACTTCGGCTTTATGAGTGTTTTTCTAGTTTATTTCTGCTGAACAAGTGTTTTCCAGCAACTCAAACCTATAACAACTTAGAGCACACAGCTTTCATGGGCTGTAAGAATAACTCTTATTTTCTTGTGTCAGTATCACATATGAAAAAAGAAAATAATATACAACTGTCATTAATTTCACATGAATGTTATTTTGTTTTTGTAAATTCTGTAAATCAGTTATTGAGAACATTCCATTAGATCTCAGTTTACAGGTTTTATTATTTTGTTTAATTCACTGAAATGTTTAGTCCACTGTTTCATAATTTTGAGTGCATAACATAAAAACAATATTTTATGATAAATTCATGTAATAAAATGGAGTGACCAGGGTCAAACAAATAGAAGCTGTTAATAAAAAAGTTATTCATTGTCAATAACTTTTATGTTTTTTGCGGGAGTAAGTTGTTTTGCTTAAACTTCAGCTGTTTTTTTTATGCATCTTATTGTTTTATCCTTTGTTTATTGACTATAGATCTATCATTATCCTTTGTTTATTAACTATAGATCTATCAATATTTTATTTATTGACTATAGATCTATCATTTATTTATTGACTATAGATCTATCATTTGTTAAATTACATTAATTCTTGTTCCTTACTTAAGCAAGAAGAGTGAAAAGGAAATGGAAGATTTAAAGATGTAGATGTACAGAAGAATTGTGTTTTTCCATAACAGAATAGTTGACAAATAAATGGTGTAACATCTGATCATGAAATTAATAGTATTAAAAAAAAAACAGTACATTCAGATATCCAGTATATTCTAAAATATGAAGAGAGTTAATAATATACTGAAAACCATATTAAAATATGAAGAGAGGTAATAATATACTGAAAACCATATTAAAATATGAAGAGAGGTAATAATATACTGAAAACCATATTAAAATATGAAGAGAGTTAATAATATACTGAAAACCATATTAAAATATGAAGAGAGGTAATAATATACTGAAAACCATATTAAAATATGAAGAGAGGTAATAATATACTGAAAACCATATTAAAATATGAAGAGAGGTAATAATATACTGAAAACCAAACTAAAATGAAAATTTTAAAACACGAAAGCAAGAAGATAACAGTAAAACAATAAATGTGCGTTTGGAGACTGTCAAAATGCAAATGTCTGCTGCCATTGTACTGAGATCAGGTTTACTGAGAAGACTTAAATGCTGTGAAATCTTAATTTTCACATCCTGTGGTTTTATTATTTTAATATTTATTTATTGTAGTGCCATACCATACATGTTTGTTGATAAGCTTGTTTGTCTTGGCAAACAGGGAATGTTCAACAAAAGCAAAATGAAGAAAGAAAGCTAATGAAATCCATAAGGAAATGACAGCCATCATTCATTGGACCAATGGGAGTGCTTGAAAATATCATAACAACAGGAGAAATAATTGAGAAGAGAGGCAAGGAAAGATGAAGAGAAAAAAAAAATTCAGGATGAAATCAATGAGAGGATGACTGGTTACCTTGAAGAGAATCTGTACAAGCAATACGCTAGTACTTTAGAAATTTTGAGATAAACATAAAGAAACATGGAATACTGGAGAAAGACTGGAGAAACACAAGTGTATTAACTAGCACTGAATAAACACAGGTGTTTTAACTAGAACTGAATAAACACAGGTTTTTTAACTAGAAGTGAATAAATATGGTTGTTTTAACTATCTTGATGCAACCGAAAGTTTTGATATTCAGAGTTGTGTATACAGCCAAAATGCATATATCAAATGTTGAACACATATCTGTGGTTACTTATTTTTTAAAAAAATTTAATTTCAGTGCACAAAGTTCACCTCAGACATGTTAAGTTTTGCTGGTTCAAGCTTACTCATAGTTTCGCTGGCTGAAACTTCATCCCCAAAAATATCATTTTTTTCCCTTATGACTTTATTTTGTTTCATTTCAATCCATGTAAATTGTTTTTTGTCAATATGTATAAACTTAATGTATACACGTTATTTAATGATAGTTAAGTTTATAATTATCATAGTAAGGACATTTGTTGTAATTATTGAGTGAGTGAGTGAGTGAATGAGTGAGTGAGCGAGCGAGCTGTGAGTGAGTGAGTGAGTCCTGGCACATAACAGTTATATTTCAACATCTAGGCATATTGCTATATTTATACATCTAGGCATATTGCTATATTTTCACATCTAGGCATATTGTTATATTTCCATATCTAGGCATATTGTAATGATTACATTTCTGTACCTAGGCATATTGTAATTGTTAGATTTCTACATCTAGATATACTGTAATTGTTAGATTTCCACATCTAGACATATCGTAATGATTAGATTTCTATACTTTTGCTTTTTCTTTTGCTCACAAAACTCCGTCTTCTATTCTTTCATAAAATTTTCATTGAATATTTTTTTCCGACATCTTTGACTCCTAGAAGTCTGGATCATTTCCTGCAACACAAATGTGAACGTTTTTTTGTGCTAAAAGAATTTCTTTAAAAAGTGATTTCGGAAAGGGTAGGTGTGTGTTTGTAGGTGAGTTGTTACAACAGGAAACCCAACATCCATTTTCTTTGTTTATGGGAAGGGGATAGTCTAGCGTGTAATGTTATGTAACAGATGGTAGATTAATTCAGAATTTGTGGTTTCTGGTATTCGATTTTTTTGAGGAGTTTGGAGGTCGAAACATTCTTTACAGGAGCTCTCTGACATGGAGAGAGTGACAATATGATACACGTTCCCAGATAATCAAACTGTTACACATTTTCTATGAAATAAAATGTGCAAGTGTAATGCAACAGAAGCAAATGTAAATGTTGTTGTTGTAGAAACTCTGTATATATGCATTGTTTACAACCAGCACTGAGGTGAAGATTTTCGAAGAGAAACATGAGGGGAGTGTGGGGGGGGGGGGGGGGAGAGAAAGGTGGCTTGCTTCATTTCAAGGGAGGGAATCAAAACAAAGCCACTTCCTTAGCAGACTTCCCGTCACGGGAAGCAGGTCAAGATCTAGCACACTAGTCAGACTGAAAAAGAAGCAACACCACAACAGCCGAAGATGTTGAACAGCCTGTCAGTGGAGCACTACACGAAGATGTTGAACAGCCTTCAGTGGAGCACTACACGAAGGTGTTGAACAGCCTTCAGTGGAGCACTAAATGAAGATGTTGAACAGCTTGTCAGTGGAGAACTACACGAAGATGTTGAACAGCTTGTCATTGGAGAACTACACGAAGATGTTGAACAGCTTGTCATTGGAGAACTACACGAAGATGTTGAACAGCTTGTCATTGGAGAACTACACGAAGATGTTGAACAGCTTGTCATTGGAGAACTACACGAAGATGTTGAACAGCTTGTCAGTGGAGCACTACACGAAGATGTTGAACAGCTTGTCATTGGAGAACTACACGAAGATGTTGAACAGCTTGTCATTGGAGAACTACACGAAGATGTTGAACAGCTTGTCATTGGAGAACTACACGAAGATGTTGAACAGCTTGTCATTGGAGAACTACACGAAGATGTTGAACAGCTTGTCATTGGAGAACTACACGAAGATGTGAACAGCTTGTCATTGGAGAACTACACGAAGATGTTGAACAGCTTGTCATTGGAGAACTACACGAAGATGTTGAACAGCTTGTCAGTGGAGCACTACACGAAGATGTTGAACAGCTTGTCATTGGAGAACTACACGAAGATGTTGAACAGCTTGTCATTGGAGAACTACACGAAGATGTTGAACAGCTTGTCATTGGAGAACTACACGAAGATGTTGAACAGCTTGTCATTGGAGAACTACACGAAGATGTTGAACAGCTTGTCATTGGAGAACTACACGAAGATGTTGAACAGCTTGTCAGTGGAGCACTACACGAAGATGTTGAACAGCTTGTCATTGGAGAACTACACGAAGATGTTGAACAGCTTGTCATTGGAGAACTACACGAAGATGTTGAACAGCTTGTCATTGGAGAACTACACGAAGATGTTGAACAGCTTGTCATTGGAGAACTACACGAAGATGTTGAACAGCTTGTCATTGGAGAACTACACGAAGATGTGAACAGCTTGTCATTGGAGAACTACACGAAGATGTTGAACAGCTTGTCATTGGAGAACTACACGAAGATGTTGAACAGCTTGTCAGTGGAGAACTACACGAAGATGTTGAACAGCTTGTCATTGGAGTACACGAAGATGTTGAACAGCTTGTCAGTGGAGCACTACACGAAGATGTTGAACAGCCTGTCAGTGGAGAACTACACGAAGATGTTGAACAGCTTGTCAATGGAGAACTACACGAAGATGTTGAACAGCCTGTCAGTGGAGCACTACACGAAGATGTTGAACAGCTTGTCAGTGGAGAACTACACGAAGATGTTGAACAGCTTGTCAGTAGAGCACTACACGAAGATGTTGAACAGCTTGTCAGTAGAGCACTACACGAAAATGTTGAACAGCTTGTCAGTGGAGCACTACACGAATATGTTGAACAGCTTGTCAGTGGAGCACTACACGAAGATGTTGAACAGCTTGTCAGTGGAGAACTACACGAAGATGTTGAACAGCTTGTCAGTAGAGCACTACACGAAGATGTTGAACAGCTTGTCAGTAGAGCACTACACGAAGATGTTGAACAGCTTGTCAGTAGAGCACTACACGAAGATGTTGAACAGCTTGTCAGTGGAGCACTACACGAATATGTTGAACAGCCTGTCAGTGGAGCACTACACGAATATGTTGAACAGCCTGTCAGTGGAGCACTACACGAAGATGTTGAACAGCCTGTGTCTAGCCCAGGGGCTCCCGAAGGCGAGGCGGAGAGACCTGGACTGATTTACCGGAAGTTAGCTAACAAACAAAATGAAACTGGGTGACATCTTGTGAAGTTAGATCAAAACAAACCAGAGAATGTAACATAAGAGGTAACTGAGTTTCAGATTCTTGGGAGTGTTATTTCTTGACTGTGTATGTACTTTATTTAGTCTGTTAATGCAGTTTTGAGTGTTACATTACTTGTTATCACAGTTATCTTTCATTGTTATCTTTCATGTTAATCATAAAATTTCATTAGCATCATCATGGTCATTATCAGCAAAATCTCCACCACCACAGTAATGATTGTTGTACAAAATCATTCATGATAACTCAGCCATAGGCATGCTATTCAATCAAATAAAAACATGAGAACATGATACTGCAATATGTTTGTATATGTATTTATTTCTTTTGTTCTGCCAACAGGTGCTATAATTGTTTGACCCAATTATATTGTTAAGCCGGTCGTCAGTTAGTACCACGTGGTTTCAGATTCAGTTAGTATCACGTGGTTTCAGATTCAGTTAGTACCACGTGGTTTCAGATTCAGTTAGTACCACGTGGTTTCAGATTCATTTAGTACCACGTGGTTTCAGAACAAGGAGAAGTTGTGATCCATGCCAAGATTGACAGGAAAGCAAACGTTTTTTGCACTGGAAAGTCCTAAATTTTCACTTTTCAGACTATAATTTTTAAAGTCTTAGGGCAAGGGACTTTTTTTCTTTTTTTTTCAATATAACCAATTTTTGTGTGCACCTTCAAAGCCTATTTGTCCCCTCGCCACCTCCCCCCCCCCACAACATTTGTCTGTCTGTAGTCCTCAGAAACGACAAGACCCAAGATTTCATACACCAGCTAGACAACAACGCAACGGCCATGGACTTTGACAAGGTGGTTAAGCCAAGTTTCCAAAATGAAAGCAACAATGCAGAGTGTTCAAACACTTATTTAAGCGTGAAGCAACTACAGGAATAAGTCATGAATAAAATGGTTTTATTAAAGCAATTGTTTTATCATTAGAAATCACAGAATAATATGCACAGGTATTGCTAACATCATCACCAGAAATAAATGCATTAGAAGGAACCGCGCCTTTCACCTGATATGGAGGTTCCTTAACAGATAATGTTTGTGGCATAATTATAACGAAACCTTCAATAACTACATGTAGCAGAAATGTTCAGGATACGAACGCCCGCCTGATCTGTGTAGCCTGCCAACACAAGACCCGTAACCACAATGTTATCCATACATTTTAAAATTCATTTACTCACGCTACAACTCTGAATGCTGTCAGGAAAACAACCTATATCTAATCACAAAAAAGTATGGCTTACTACAAGTTATATCTACTCACGAAACCTCATGGCTTACTACAGCTATATCCACCCGTGACACATCATAGCTTGCAGCCTGTATCCACTCACGAAACCTCACGGCCTACTACAGCCTGTATCCATTCACGAAACCTCATGGGTTACTACAGCCTATACCTACCCACAACGCTTCTGTACTTACTACAAAGATACCAAAATAAAAGCTAAAGAAAGTAAAATGTTGGTCACATGAGACTGATCACAAAATAAACACGTTAATTCTGGTAGGATTAAGTTTACGATAGATACAAGCAGGACATGGCGTTGTGCTTACAGCAATTAGGTAATAAAGTTGCGTGTGAAAAGAAATTCTAAGATATTGTATACAACATTAAGGCAACATACCAACATTGATAATGTTTGGTAAATATGCTAATACTTAGAGACCAAACAGTGCAGCAACGCCCACTGACAGAACTCAGTCACTTGAAAGAAGGGATGACAGAACTCAGTCACTTGAAAGAAGAGATGACAGAACTTGGTCACTTGAAAGAATGGATGGCAGAACTCAGTCACTTGAAAGAATGGATGACAGAACTCAGTCACTTGAAAGAATGGATGACAGAACTTGGTCACTAGAAAGAAGGGATGACAGAACTCAGTCACATGAAAGAAGGGATGACAGAACTCAGTCACTTGAAAGAAGGGATGACAGAACTTGGTCACTAGAAAGAAAGGATGACAGAACTTGGTCACTAGAAAGAAGGGATGACAGAGCTCAGTCACTTGAAAGAAGGGATGACAGAACTTGGTCACTAGAAAGAAGGGATGACAGAACTAGATCACTAGAAAGAAGGGATGACAGAACTCAGTCACTTGAAAGAAAGGATGACAGAACTTGGTCACTTGAAAGAAGGGATGACAGAACTCAGTCACTTGAAAGAAGGGATGACAGAACTTGGTCACTAGAAAGAAGGGATGACAGAACTTGGTCACTTGAAAGAAGGGATGACAGAACTAGATCACTAGAAAGAAGGGATGACAGAGCTCAGTCACTTGAAAGAAGGGATGACAGAACTTGGTCACATGAAAGAAGGGATGACAGAACTCAGTTACTTGAAAGAAAGGATGACAGAACTTGGTCACTTGAAAGAAGGGATGACAAAATTCAGTCACTTGAAAGAAGGGAAGAGAGGAAAAAAATCAATGCCTGGCATTAATGACTGAAAGAATTCAAACGCAACAAAAGTAATAATGCCAGGCAGATAGTGAAAGCTAGAGAAGTGAACTGGAACCCTTCTCATCCACACTACCTTGCGCCCATCACACTACCTTGCTAGCCCTTATTGACTCTTCATTTCATGTCTTTCTTCACTTCTGACTTGGCGTCTTTCTCGATTTTTTTTTTTAAACTTGGTGTTTCTGCAAATTGTCCTTTTGGACATTTTATTTTTTATTTCTCGACTTTTAATCATAATTACAGTAACTGTAATTCTTATTGCACACTCCTCAACTATTAACTTGCAGTCTTCCTCTACTTCTAACTTTGCACGCTCCTCAACTATTAACTTGAAATCTTCCTCTACTTCTAACTTTGCACGCTCCTCAATTATTAATTTGCTGTCTTCCTCTACTTCTAACTTTGCACGCTCCTCAACTATTAACTTGCTGCCTTCCTCTACTTCTAACTTTACACACAATTCAATTATTAACTTGCTGTCTTCCTCTACTTCTAGCTTTGCACGCTCCTCAACTATTAACTTGCTGCCTTCCTCTACTTCTAACTTTAAACACAATTCAATTATTAACTTGCTGTCTTCCTCTACTTCTAACTTTACACACAACTCAATTATTAACTTGCTGCCTTCCTCTACTTCTAGCTTTGCACGCTCCTCAACTATTAACTTGCTGCCTTCCTCTACTTCTAACTTTACACACAATTCAATTATTAACTTGCTATCTTCCTCTCCTTCTAACTTTACACACAACTCAATTATTAACTTGCTGTCTTCCTCTACTTCTAACTGTACACACAACTCAATTATTAACTTGCAGTCTTCCTCTACTTCTATCTTTACACACGATTCAATTATTAACTTGCTGTCTTCCTCTACTTCTAACTTTGCACGCTCCTCAACTATTAACTTGCTGCCTTCCTCTACTTCTAACTTTACACACAACTCAATTATTAACTTGCTGTCTTCCTTTACTTCTAGCTTTACACGCAACTCAATTATTAACTTGCAGTCTTCTTCTACTTCTAACTTTACACACAACTCAATTATTAACTTGCTGTCTTCCTCTACTTCTAACTTTACACACAACTCAATTATTAACTTGCTGTCTTCCTCTACTTCTAACTTTACACACAACTCAATTATTAACTTGCTGCCGTCCTCTACTTCTGACTTTACACACAACTCAATTATTAACTTGCTGTCTTCCTCTACTTCTCCTCAAATACACTTTATGTAGTGCTAAGTTTTCTCATACAGATTTACACAACCCATGATAAAACTCTACACTTTATGTAACGCTAAGTTTGCTGATACAGGTCTATACAAATCGTGATCTTCTTCTTCTTCGTACGCTTCTACCACCAAGGTCCGCCCTTGATCCTACTGAATTTACCACAAGAGGTTCAGAGTATAGTGGGGCTTGGACCTATATTCTTGGTGGGTCGCAGAAGCGAAATTGTGTGACACTGTGGTTTTATTTGCACCAGTTTAGCTTAGAGTTGGACTTCCTCACTGGAAAACCTCGACGTGTTTCGGATATCAGTATATCTCCGCCGGGTGAGAGGTGGTTGCCCATCCAGTCCAGAGCTGGACTTTCTCACTGGAAAACCTCAACGTGATTTGGATATGAATATATCCCCGTCGAGTGAGAGGTCGTTGCCTATCTAGACTGCATTGGTCCAGTGTCTCCGACTTCAGCATTTTGTGGTCGTGGCCGCTATCCTTCCTGGTGGTGCCAAGGACGGAGTTTTTACCAAGGAGGACGAATCTTCCCCACCAGTAAGTTTCACCCCTGGGTTAAGCCGGTTTAGGCGTATTATCCCAGTATGGGTGTATATAGGACGTGACCGGCCTCTGGAATGGAGGTACCGTGATATGAGTAGCAATCTCCAGGAGTATCTCTGCGAGAGCTACACATACCACGGCGCCTCTGCTCTAGAGGCCGGCCACGTCCGAAATACACCTACACTGGTGAAATTTGCCTAAACCGGCACACACCAGGGGTGAAACTTGATGGATAGACATGTCA
The DNA here is from genome assembly GCA_009760885.1 of Achatina immaculata. Classification (NCBI taxonomy): domain Eukaryota; kingdom Metazoa; phylum Mollusca; class Gastropoda; order Stylommatophora; family Achatinidae; genus Lissachatina; species Lissachatina immaculata. The sequence goes on along the minus strand of CM019713.1, from coordinate 21,866,716 downwards.
TGCCACCTCCGCTCTAGAGGTTGGTCACGCCTGATATACACCCATACTGGTGAATTATGCCTAAACCGGCTCACACCAGGGGTGAATCTTGAAGGCTACGCATGTCACAGTACCTCTGCTGTAGAGGTCGGTCACGTCCCAAACACGCCCATACTGGGTTAATATGCCTAAATCGGCTCAACCCAGGGGTGGAAGTCACCAGTGGCGAGGATTCGTCCTCCTGGACAAAAGCTCCATCCTGGTCACAACTAGGAAGGGTAGCGGCCGCGACCACAAAATGCTGAAGTCGGAGACACTGGACCAGGGCAGTCTAGATGGGCAACCACCTCTCACCCGGCGGGGATGTTTGCGTATCCTAATCACGCTGAGGTTTTCCGGTGAGAACGTCCAACCCTGGACTGGATGGGCAACCACCTCTCACCCGGCGGTGATACACGGGTATCTCAAAACACGTCGAGGTTTTCCGGTGAGAAGGTCCAACTCTGGCCTAGGTGGGCTACCACCTCTCACCCAGCGGGGATGAACTGATATCCTAAACACGTCGAGGTCTTCCGGTGAGAACGTCCAACTCTAGACTAAACTGGTGCAATGAAAACCACGGTGTCACGCAATCTGCTTCAGAGACCCACCAAGAATACAGGCTAAAGCCCTGTGATACTCTGAACCCCTTGTGGTCCTCTCGGGGATCTCTTTTGGGGACCACACAGGACACCACGGGACCTAACGAGGACCACAGGCGTAAATTCAGTAGGATCACAGCGCGGTCTTGGTGGTAGAAACGAACGAAGAAGAAGAAGAAGAAGTAGCCATCAATTTTCACCCATAGGTTAGGCCGGTTTAGGCATATTGCCCCAGTGTGGGTGTATATAGGACATGGCCGGCCTCTAGAGCAGAGGTGCCGTGGTATGAGTAGTCTTCACCGGGAGACTACTGGCCATACCGATTAAACTTCACTTAATCCTTTCCATCACCTTTTCCACGACCTCGCTGCGCGACAACCCTAAACGCATTTTTCTTCATTGGCCGGGAGGAGTTTCACCCCACGCACGGCACTTGAAGAATCTCGCCAGCAGCGAGTTTTAAATCAGTTTTCATTCTTCTAGATGAGCTACCAAACAAGACTCTCATCTACCCGAAGCGTCTGGTTTTCAGGCGCCAGATATTCGCCTTCGTCTCTTCTCCTGTCAGTTTGAACAGTTCTGCCACGAGAAGGCCAGGACTGGACTTGACTGTCAGAGGCTATTTGAGACGCACGCCTTGGAGACATTTAATTCAAGTGGCGAGCGTATCCCTCATCCTACCTCCAGCGATAACAATCTTTAGAACCAGTTTTTGTTGCTAATTTTTGTTCTTCTGAATCTTTAGTTTTTGTTGTTCTGAAACTCTAGTTTTTGTTGTTCTAAAATTCTAGATTTTGCTATTCTGAAACTCTAGTTTATATTGTTCTGAAACTCTATTTTGTAGTTCTGAAAATCTAGTTTTTATTGTTCTGGAACTCTAATTTTTGTTGTCCTGAAACTCTACTTTGTGTTGTTCTGAAACTCTAGTTTTTGTCTTTCTGAAACTCTAGTTTTTGTTGTTCTGAAATTCCAGTTTTTAGTGTTCTGAAACTCTAGTTTTTGTTGTACTGACATTTTACTTTTTATTGTTCTGATACTCTATTTTTTGTTAATAAAGGTAGATAGAGGTGTATGGTGTAGTTTTACAAAGTGGAGGAGGGACTGAGTAAAGTGATAAAAAACGAATAGAGAGTATGAGAATGTATACATGAAAAACATACAACATCCGATATTTCGGCGTGAGCCTTTTTCGAGGATTACATGCACAAACGAGACAAAAAATATATAACTAAACGAAGAACGTATCTTAATATGGCATCCTTCAGAAGTAGGAAACAGAGAAATGCATGTCCACTAGAAGAAGCATAGAGACCACGCGTGACCACACAAAGGATAAGCCGATAGGGCCAATCGTAAAGAAGAGATGATGAGAAAGGAGGAAAACAGGTGGTTCAATGGGCGAGGGCAATAGAAACATGATAGCTGCTAGTGGAGAAGGTGTCCGGGGGGAGGGAGGGGGAAAGGGGAAGCGAAAAGATAATGAATGAAGAACATAAACACCTGCAGGCAGGAAATATGAAACTGGGGAATAGAACAACCCTATAAACACCAATATGTTGCCAGAGAAGAAAAGAGGGTGGCGATAGGGAGGGGTAGCTAGGAGAAAGAAAGTAGAGCAAAAAAAAAGGGAGGGTGGAAAACTAAAGAAGTTACAGAAAGCTGAAGACATTGTTAATTCCAACTGGGTGGAGACAGCCAGCCCGGAAAATAAAGCGCTGTTCTATGACCATCCGAGATCGTACATCAACAGAACAAGAGCGGATTGCATTAACAGAAATGCCCTGTTTTCGCCTGTGGTTGCTGAGGCAAAAATGTTTAGCCACAGGTGTCCATGCCCTCTTAGAAATATCATTAAGATGTTAGCGAAAACGATCTCCTAAGTGTAAACCGGTCTCCCCTATGTACTTCATACCACAAAGTTTGCACAAAATAGCATAAATAACATTGCGTGAAGTGCAGGTGAAACCCTCCTGAACTGATAACGTGGACTTAGGAAAGGAGATCTGGCTGGCCTCGACAGCAAACAGACAAGTGTTGCATCTACGGCGTCCGCAGTGTCTGGTGCCATAAAAAGTGTCATCTGTCTTAAGGTGACTACGAACTAAAAGGTTCCTGAGATTCTTGTCCCGTCTGTAGGCCACCAGTGAGGGTTCCCCAAAAAGGTCACGTGTATCAGGCTCGGTCTGGATAAGATGGAGATGGCGAAACACTATGTTTTTAACTGCCAAGCTATGAGAGTGGTGCGTGAGTACCAGTTAACTATTTCTGAGCTACAGTACGGTTTAGTAGTGAGGGCTTGTTGCCGCGATATATGGCTGACGCAGTTCCAAGATGACAAGAGAACATTTTCTGGATAGCAGCGTTGACGGAAGAAATCTAGCATTTTATGGTCTTGATCCTGGAAATCCAAATCCTAAGTACACAAACGTCGCAACCTAAGAAGCTGGGAAAGAGAAACAGAGTCCTTACACGATCTGGGATGGGAGGAAGAGTACATGGGAGGTGAAAGAAATGACAGGATTGTACTCCTTAACAAAACAGAAAGTTGTCAAGATATTCCTCTGGCATTGATATGATCCCAATGCCCTCATCTATGTAGTGTCTATAGAAGGCGAGAAAGGGGCCTCTAAACGCTCTCAGAACCTTGTGTTCGAAGTGGCCCATAACAGACATGCTCTCCTGGGGAAAGGTTTGTTCCTCTCAGTCCTTCTACTGACCAGTTCTCACTCCTTCAAGATGTCCATCGTTTCCATCGCAGACTGGGTTTGAAGTTCCATTTCCAAGACGCGTCTCAACTGTCATCATTCCAGTCCACTTCCGACGATAACCGTTTCTCTTGGTTCTCCAAACAACCATCCACCTGGACACCTTCAGCAGGAGCGTCTCGTTCCTTGGACCTCTACATTGATCAGATTCTCCGTGAAATCCGCAAATTTCGCCTTCCCCGTGTACGACACTCTAACCTGACCCCCGGGGAGCAGCGCGCACTTTCACAACTCCAGCGCAGGCGAGATATCGTGATCAAGAGTGCAGACAAGGGCGGGGCCAGCTGAGCAACACAGAATTTTATGCCTCTCGCCCTCAAGATCCGACTCTGGCCAACAACCACCATGTTCGTGACATGATCAACGAGCTCATCCACAAGACTGGTCTTTCTCCCTCGGCTACTCATCTTCACATCCGTGACAGCTGCTTAGGGAAACCATCCTTTCATTTACTCCCTAAGATACACAAACCAGGCAACCCGGAAAGGCCCATAGTGTCTGCTTGTTCCTGCCCTACGGAACAAATCTCTGATTTTCTTGACAGTATCTTTCAACCTCTGGTTACTAGTCTGCCCACTTATCTTAAGGACACGAATCATGCTCTCATTGCTTTTGAGACCCTTACACTCCTGCCTGGTCACACCTACCGTATCTTCACCCTTGATGTAGTATCCTTATACACATCCATCCCGCATGATCAGGGACTTCAGGCCGTCAAGTTCTTTCTGAACAAAAGACGCAATCCTTCTATTCCTACGTCTACGATTCTGCGCTTTACACAACTTGTCCTCCAACTCAATTCTTTTGAATTCAATGACCTTTACTTCGACCAGATTGGTGGTGTGGCCATGGGTATCACAATGGGCCGCAGGTACGCATGTCTGTTCATGACCCACTTCGAGCACAAGGTTCTGAGAGCCTTTAGAGGCCCCTTTCCCGCCTTCTATAGACGCTACATAGATGAGAGCATTGGGATTACATCAATGCTAGAGGAATATCTTGACAACTTTATCAGTTTTCTTAAGGAGTACAATCCTGTCATTTCTTTCACCTCCCATGTCTCTGCTACTTCCGCTAACTTTCTCGACATTGCTGTTACTATAGGCCCTACCGGACTTACTACTTCTGTCCACTATAAACCTACAGACTCTCACAGCTATCTCTTGTACTCTTCCTCCCATCCCAGATCGTGTAAGGACTCTGTTTCTCTTTCCCAGCTTCTTAGGTTGCGACGTTTGTGTACTTAGGATTTGGATTTCCAGGATCAAGACCATAAAATGCTAGATTTCTTCCGTCAACGCGGCTATCCAGAACATGTTCTCTTGTCATCTTGGAACCGCATCAGCCATATATCGCGGCAACAAGCCCTCACTACTAAACCGTACTGTAGCTCGGACAGAGTTAAATTAGTACTCACGCACCACTCTCATAGCTTGGCAGTTAAAAACATACTGTTTCGCCATCTCCATCTCCTCCAGACGGAGCCTGATTCACGTGACCTTTTTGGGGAACCCCCATTGGTGGTCTACAGACGGGACAAGAACCTCAGGAACCTTTTAGTTCGTAGTCACCTTACGACAGATGACACTTTTTATGGCACCAGACACTGCTGACGCCGTAGATGCAACACTTGTACGTTTGCTGTAGAGGCCAGCCAGATCTCCTTCCCTAAGTCCACTTTATCAGTTCATGAGGGTTTCACCTGCACTTCACGCAATGTTATTTATGCTATTTTGTGCAAACTTTGTGGTATGAAGTACATAGGGGAGACCGGTTTACGCTTAGGAGATCGTTTTCGCTAACATCTTAATGATATTTCTAAGAGGGCATGGACAACAGTGGCTAAACATTTTTGCCTTAGCAACCACAGGGGAAAACAGAACATTTCTGTTAGTGCGATTCGCTCTTGTTCTGCTGATGTACGATCTCGGATGGTCATAGAACAGCGCTTTATTTTCCAGGCAAGCTGTCTCCACCCAGCTGGAATTAGCAACGTCTTCAGCTTTCTGTAACTTCTTTAGTTTTCCACCCTCCCTTTTTTTGCTCTACTTTCTTTCTCCTAGCTACCCCTCCCTATCGCCACCCTCTTTTCTTCTCTGGCAACATATTGGTGTTTATAGGGTCTTGTTCTATTCCCCAGTTTCATATTTCCTGCCTGCAGGTGTTTATGTTCTTTATTCATTATCTCTTCGCTTCCCCTTTCCCCCTCCCTCCTCCCCGACATCTTCTCCTCTAGTGGCTATCATGTTTCTATTGCCCTCCCCCATTGAACCACCTGATTTCCTCCTTTCTCATCACCTCTTCTTTACGATTGGCCCTATCGGCTTATCCTTTGTGTGGCCCCGCATGGTCTCTATGCTTCTTCTAGTGGACATGCATTTCTCTGTTTCCTACTTCTGGAGGAGGCCATATTAAGATACGTTCTTCGTTTAGTTATATATTTTTTGTCTCGTTTGTACATGTATTTCTCGAAAAAGACACGCTGAAATATCGGATGTTGTATGTTTTTCATTTATACATTCTCATACTTTCTATTCATTTTTTCTCACTTTACTCACTCCCTCTGCCGCTTTGTAAAACTGCACCATACACCTCTATCTACCTTTACTATTTAAAACAGTTTTGCTAGTCACCACCCCTTTTATCTGTCTAGTTTTTGTTGCTCAGAAACTCTAATTTTTTTTTCTGAATCGCTAGTTTTTTTTTGTTGTTGTTGTTGTTCTGAAACTAGATTTTTGTTGTTGTTCTGAAACTAGATTTTTGTTGTTGTTCTGAAACTCTACTCTCTGTTGTTCTGATACTTCTTTGAAGACCTCTTCGTTGTCTTTTTTTTTTTTTTGTCTGTTCAGTATATTTGTTGTATCTTTCTCTGAAACCACATCTCTGCTACTTCCAGTTTTTTTTTTTTGTGTCATCTTTTTATCAACTCTTGTTGTCATCTTTTTGTTTACTGGCATGAAGGATCATCCTCTCCATAAGGAGTTAGAGTTGATAAAGGGAAGACGCCTCAAACGAGGCAGATCCTGGATGACTGAGGCTGAAGATACAATAAAGTCAATTTGTAATCTAGACAAAGAGCCTAAAGGCGATGGTTAGTTACGGGTACAGGACCGACCTCAGCTAGCAAAGGTTATTATACAGAAGGAGGGCCGTGAACGTAGAGACTGGGCACAGGGGGGAGTTGAACTTTGGGTTAAAGATCTCATCCAGCATCACTGTGGGTCTTCCGACACGGTAATATATATGTAGATGATGATGAGAGAATGATGATGATGGTGATAACATTATAGAGACTGATGATGGCATTAGAGAGACTAATAATGATGATAAAATTAGAGAGGCTGATGATGATGATAATATTAGAGAGACTGATGATAATGATGATGCTGATGATAATATTAGAGACTGATAATGACGATAATATTAGAAAGTCTGGTAGTGATAATATTAGAGAGGGCGATGATGATAATTTTAGAGAGATTGAAGACGATAATAATAGAGAGACTGATAATGATAATATTAGAGAGGGTGATAATGATGATAACAATCGATAGACTAATGATGATAATATTAGAGAGACTGATAATGATGATAACATAAGAGAGACTGATGATTATAATATTAGAGAGACTAATAGTGATGATAGTAGTAGAGAGACTGATGATGATAATATTAGAGAGGCTGATAATCATGATAATATTAGAGACACTGATGATAATAATATAATAGAGATCGATAATGATGATAATATTAGAGAGACTGATAATGGTGATAATAGTAGATAGACTGATACTGATAATAGAGAGACTGATGATGATAATATTAAAGAGACTGGTGATAATAATATTAGAGAGACTGGTGATGATAATTTTAGAGACACTGATGATGATGATGATGATGATGATGATGATGATGATGATGATGTTAGTGAGATTGATGATGATAATATTAGAGAGACTGATGATGATAATATTAGAGAGACTGGTGATGTGCTGCGAAGGAGCATGTGGTTGTATTCGTCGTGTGACCAGTCAGTGGCCAATGGCTGTGTGGGGCTTTGTAGACAAGACAGATAGCTGGACAAAGACAAACTTTGTAGACAGTACAGATAGCAGGACAAGGACTAACTTTGTAGTCAAGACGGATAGCAGGACAAGGACTAACTATGTAGTCAAGACGGATAGCAGGACAAGGACTAACTATGTAGTCAAGACGGATAGCAGGACAAGGACTAACTATGTAGTCAAGACGGATAGCAGGACAATGATTAACTATGTAGACAAGGATTAACTATGTAGACAAGACGGATAGCAGGACAAGGACTAACTATGTAGTCAAGACAGATAGCAGGACAAGGACTAACTATGTAGTCAAGACAGATAGCAGGACAATGATTAACTATGTAGACAAGGATTAACTATGTAGACAAGACGGATAGCAGGACAAGGACTAACTATGTAGACAAGACGGATAGCAGGACAAGGACTAACTATGTAGTCAAGGATTAACTATGTAGACAAGACGGATAGCAGGACAAGGACTAACTATTTAGTCAAGACGGATAGCAGGACAATGATTAACTATGTAGACAAGGATTAACTATGTAGACAAGACGGATAGCAGGACAAGGACTGACGACATGTGACTTCTACTAGAAGTTGGGTGGCGGGGGAGGGGAGGGGTGGTTAACCCATTAGGTTGTGTCCGTTGTTTAAGCCTAATCAGAGGAACTCAGGTGTGTAACCTTTACGTCCCTAGTCGCGTCATAACCCCAGGCCAGATTCATTCTCCATGCGCTCTACCAGCACAAAAATAACAAATAACACAAAAATGTGGAGGAAAATGAAGGGATCACTGCCAGGGGCAACAGGGTTTATTGTGGTTTTATACAGACCTGCACCTAATCTAGCCAGAACTCTCGATAAACACAGGAGACTAAGTGTACATAGTTCTGTGTCATTTTTTAATGACAGCTCCTAATAGTTCCTAAAGCATCCGTTTAATAGTCTCCTCATGAACAAGGCTATCCCCCTCAAGAACGTGAGTTATCACCTTCTTAAAAAATAGTTATCTTCTCTCATCACACAAGACAGTGATCTCTACTTTTAAACACACCATTAACATTACCTCATCAACAAAATATATTCTCCTCATACAGTCAAACATGATTATATTCTCATAAAGCCAACCATGATGATATCCTCATAAAGCTAAACATGATGATATCCTCATAAAGCTAAACATGATTATATCATCATCAAGCCAAACATGATGATATCCTCATAAAGTCAAACATGATTATATCCTCATAAAGTCAAACATGATTATATCATCATAAAGCCAAACATGATGATATCCTCGTAAAGCCAAACATGACGATATCCTCGTAAAGCCAAACATGACGATATCCTCATAAAGCCAAACATGATGATATCCTCATAAAGCCAAACATGATGATATCCTCGTAAAGCTAAACATGATGATATCCTCATAAAGCCAAACATGATTATGTCCTCATGAAAATAGCAACATAATTTCCTTCTGCTGCCCAAACAGCCAGGACAGCAAGCTACATTCTGCAGGGCATGTCCTGAAAGTTGGAAACAAATAAATAACTGCCTCAGATTTCGTTAAATAAATCCTCCCACTAAACAGCTCGGTGTTCTCCTAAACTAGAACGCGTTTACATGGGATAAATTTAGTTCAAAGAAGCAAATACCTGAAGCATACCAGAAAAGCACTTAACCTGGATAACACATGGCCACTACCCCCAAAATAGAAGAACCTACTTCGCCATATTTGATAAATGAAAATATCACAAAACTGAGTTCTACAACCTCCTTTAAATCACTAGATAATATCCAATGTAGAATTTAAAAGGAAATATAGTACCGGAACTTCATAAAAGGTTAGATGTCACTTGGCGTATCTTAATTCAACATCACATTCACACAGGGAACACTGTTCCTGCACTAAAATAGCTTATTCTTCTTCTTCTTCTTCTTTTACCTTGAATGTAGTAGTTAAATCTTACACTCTTTTGATATGTTTTTACTAATTTAATTTGTATTTTTGTACTAAATCAAGTGTGTGGGAAGAATGAAAGATGGAGTGATGAAGGGCAGAATGTAAGACGGGCCTGCGTGCCCAATTCTTTACCCTTGAAAAATAAAGATTATTCATTCATTCTTCTTCGTACACATTGTCTGTCTATATCTGCAGTCCTGTCTCTTGGATCTTCTTCTTCTTCTTCTTCGTTCGCATTGTCTGTCTATACCTGCATTCCTGTCTCTTGGATCTTCTTCTTCTTCTTCGTTCGCATTGTCTGTCTATATCTGCAGTCCTGTCTCTTGGATCTTCTTCTTCTTCTTCTTCGTTCGCATTGTCTGTCTATATCTGCAGTCCTGTCTCTTGGATAAATTTCACTGTTTTTTGTAACTCATGTATGGAACCGTAGAGCTTATCTTCTTTAGTGGTTTCACTGGGCCAGTAATTATTTCTCAGTGTCTCGTAGTTGATGCAGTTCTGGAGGATATGTTCCACAGTTTGGGGCACCTGGGCACATGTACATAGATTAGTAGTACCAACCTTAAACTTTGTATACATATGACTTCGGAGTCGGCCGTGTCCTGTTCGGAGACGGAAGATGGTGACTTGTTCCTTTCTGTTTAGCATGTGATAGTCATCATGTGGTGGTGTTTGTGGCTTCCTGTAGGTTTTTATCATGCTTTTCTTCTGATTATAGGTGATTGGTATGTCTGGTTGCTCCATTTCAGTGCCCTCTTTAGCCAGATGGTCAGCTTTCTCATTGCCTGGTATCCCACAGTGGGAGGGAATCCATTGCAAAGTGATTCCATGTTGTAAGCCAATTTTTGACAAGGCATTCTTAAGGTCTGGTAGTTTGTTGCTCTGAAGAGCTTCCAGTACTGATCTTGCATCTGTGAGAATTACTACAGGACATGCATCAATTCTGGAGTCTGATAGTTTTTCAACTGCAGCAATAATTGCCATAACTTCTGCATCAAAGTTGTTGCAGTATTTACCAGTGGATATGGAAATCTTGTCAATGGTGTTGTTTGGATATTCAATATATGCTCCTGCCCCTCCATTCTTTATGGCATTATGTGCAGATCCATCTGTATACACACGTATCCAGGTGTCACATGGATATTTGTCATCTAGAACACTAAGTGTGGCTGTTGATCTTACAAGACTGCTCTGCATCTCACCATTCTGCACACCTTTCACTTCAGTCTGAATAGTTATTTGTGTATAATTTGCTTCTTTCCATGGTGTATGCTCTGATACAGATGATAATGGAGCGACTACAGTTGGAAGGTCAGGTATCAGCTTACGCATACGCTTGGCCTGATGAATGAAGCTGCTTCTTTTAAGCCGTCCTAATGCCAAGTTATTGAATCTCTCCTTCAGGGGATGGTTTACAGAGCTAAGGAATTTTTCTCCCATGGTCATGGCCTTTGTGTCTCTACGTTCCTTTAGCGGTTGAACACCAACTATTTTCTGCATTTCTACTGAACCTTCTCTTGGATAAGATCACGTGCGCGTATCGAGCGGAAGTTACGTCACGTCTAAACGCGAGCCGGCTGTCTTTGTACGTTTACTATTTGAAATATTTTAGGCAATTTCCTATTTCTTAATTTATGGGATTCCTGAGACTATCATAAATAACTGCTTATTTGCAATGAGCGTATATCTGGTGGAAGTGACTACTGGCCTCTATTTCTGCTATGCATTGTTCAGAATGACGTTTTTAAACTACACTTGGTAGTCAGCTGTGGCAAGGTCAGTATTGACAGCATACAAGTATTGACAGTATACAGGTATTGACAGCATACAGGTATTGACAGCATACAAGTATTGACAGCATACAAGTATTGACAGCATACAAGTATTGACAGCATACAAGTATTGACAGCATACAAGTATTGACAGTATACAGGTATTGACAGCATACAGGTATTGACAGCATACAAGTATTGACAGCATACAAGTATTGACAGCATACAAGTATTGACAGTATACAGGTATTGACAGCATACAATTATTGACAGCATACAAGTATTGACAGCATACAGGTATTGACAGCATACAAGTATTGACAGCATACAAGTATTGACAGCATACAATTATTGACAGCATACAAGTATTGACAGTATACAAGTATTGACAGCATACAATTATTGACAGCATACAAGTATTGACAGCATACAAGTATGTGTTGGTGGAGAAAAGTTTCTGGAATGCCAAGAATAAATCATCACTCCCTTGGAAATAGAAAAAGAACAGCAGAAGTTCCAGGCTAGAACAGTATTTTCAAAGCCTGGAGAAAAACAGAACACATACAGATTACAGAGAAAAACAGAACACATACAGATTACAGAGAAAAACAGAACACATACAGATTTACAGATTCACAGATTCTTTGGACAGAAAAATGAATTTTTATTATTTTTTTTAAAACATACCCCAAAAAATGTTTTTCACAAACTCTTCATACACTTTACTAAAGAGACAGAGAAAAGTCTCACAGATGCTAGGGAAACTCTTCATACACTCTACTAAAAGGACAGAGAAAAGTCTCACAGATGCTAGGGAAACTCTTCATACACTCTACTAAAAGGACAGAGAAAAGTCTCACAGATGCTAGGGAAACTCTTCATACACTCTACTAAAAGGGACAGAGAAAAGTCTCACAGATGCTAGGGAAACTCTTCATACACTTTACTAAAGGGACAGAGAAAAGTCTCACAGATGCTAGGGAAACTCTTCATACACTCTACTAAAAGGACAGAGAAAAGTCTCACAGATGCTAGGGAAACTCTTCATACACTTTACTAAAGGGACAGAGAAAAGTCTCACAGATGCTAGGGAAACTCTTCATACACTCTACTAAAGAGACAGAGAAAAGTCTCACAGATGCTAGGGAAACTCTTCATACACTCTACTAAAGGGACAGAGAAAAGTCTCACAGATGCTAGGGAAACTCTTCATACACTTTACTAAAGGGACAGAGAAAAGTCTCACAGATGCTAGGGAAACTCTTCATACACTTTACTAAAGAGACAGAGAAAAGTCTCACAGATGCTAGGGAAACTCTTCATACACTTTACTAAAGGGACAGAGAAAAGTCTCACAGATGCTAGGGAAACTCTTCATACACTCTACTAAAGAGACAGAGAAAAGTCTCACAGATGCTAGGGAAACTCTTCATACACTCTACTAAAGGGACAGAGAAAAGTCTCACAGATGCTAGGGAAACTCTTCATACACTTTACTAAAGGGACAGAGAAAAGTCTCACAGATGCTAGGGAAACTCTTCATACACTCTACTAAAGGGACAGAGAAAAGTCTCACAGATGCTAGGGAAACTCTTCATACACTTTACTAAAGGGACAGAGAAAAGTCTCACAGATGCTAGGGAAACTCTTCATACACTCTACTAAAGGGACAGAGAAAAGTCTCACAGATGCTAGGGAAACTCTTCATACACTTTACTAAAGGGACAGAGAAAAGTCTCACAGATGCTAGGGAATGTACTGTATTGTAACTGTCGTTGTTATGTAAAGGGAAAGTAGTATATTGCAGTTCTTCACACACAGATTAGAGATAATACATAGATATCTTAGTCACTCTGAACACACAGATTAGAGATAATACAGATATCTTAGTCACTCTGAACACACAGATTAGAGATAATACATTGATATCTTAGTCACTCTGAACACACAGATTAGAGATAATACATAGATATCTTAGTCACTCTGAACACACAGATTAGAGATAATACATAGATATCTTAGTTACTCTGAACACACAGATTAGAGATAATACATAGATATCTTAGTCACTCTGAACACACAGATTAGAGATAATACATAGATATCTTAGTCACTCTGAACACACAGATTAGAGATAATACATAGATATCTTAGTTACTCTGAACACACAGATTAGAGATAATACATAGATATCTTAGTCACTCTGAACACACAGATTAGAGATAATACATAGATATCTTAGTCACTCTGAACACACAGATTAGAGATAATACATAGATATCTTAGTCACTCTGAACACACAGATTAGAGATAATACATAGATATCTTAGTCACTCTGAACACACAAATCCAGAAGAACATACAGAAAACGAAAAACAATTGAATCTGGAACAAACATATTGGAAAAAATAATATAATTCTTATCATGTGTAGTTTTCGTTTTTTGTATGGTGTGTCTGCATCCGTATCTGTGTCTGCATGTACGTGTCTGCGTGTGTCTGTGTTTGTCTATGTGTCTGGGGCTGTGTGTGTATGTTTGATTTAGAGGGATTTGTATATTTTGTTGTATATAAAATAACAAACATGAGATAAAAAAGAACAGTATGGATGTATAAGTAATGTTCGTGCTTATTTTGATACTGTTATAACAAAATTTGTCACAAAAATTAACCAGGAAAATCATATTACTATTTAGAATGTAAATATAAGTAATACTGGTACTTATTTAGCTACTGTTATAACAAGATTTGTCACACAACATAGCCTGGAAAATCATATTACTGTCTACAACGTAAATATAAGTAATGCTGCTTAATGTTTAGTTGTTTTTTTTTCAACTTCCGCTAGAGGTCTTTATAAAAAACTTGTCCTGTGCCAGTTACCACAGCGTCATCATCGTAAAACGTTTATAGAATCATACATAACTGCTGTGATGAATCTTAGAAGTATGAACTTTATGGGAACTTTGATCTCGCTTGTGGTAAATGTCGTGAGAACATTAGCGATTTGTCCAGATTCTCCTACATCAGCTGCATTGCTGCCCTAGGCAACTTACAGTGAACTCTCAGGTCCGGCCCGATATGTCATCTGTAGTCTCTGCTTGATGAGTACATTATGGTGACCCAGCTATCAGAAATTTCCTAAATGATTTTTTCTGTCTGCAAGCATCTTTACAATTTCTCTATGGCCATTCTGACGCGCCAGACACTGAGGAGATTTGCCATTTGAGTCGCGTTTCTCTGGCTTAGCGCCCACAGCAAGAAGTATTCTAACGCAAGCAATATGTCCGTTTTGAGCTGCCAAATGTAAGGCTGTGCTGCCACGATTGTTGGATTTGTTGACAGATCTGCCACCATTTTTGAGTGCATTGACACATTCAGTAGCTCCTTTCGCAGCTGCCAGAATCAATGCAGTGTCGCCATTTTTGTTCCTCTTGCTGTAATTTATGTCAGTTTCTTCTCTCAAGAACCTGACGCACTCATGATGTCCTCGGTCAGCAGCCAGAGCTATAGCAGTGTTACCAATACTGTCTAGCTTTCTTATATCACATTTTCTTCTTAACAGTAATCTCACGCAGTCAAGATGTCCGTGAGCTGCCCCTATCAAAAGTGCAGTTTTCCCACATATGTCTGTTAAATCAGTCAGAGCACCATGACGCAGAAGTTCATCAACAATCTCTTTGTGTCCTTTTCTGGCCGCTTTAATGAGCGCTGTTTCGCCATTACTGTTCCGCAAATTGATTATGCTGTGATCAGGTAGCAGTTTCCTGACACACTCCACATGCCCGGCTTTCGCTGCTTCTATCAATGCTGTGTTGCCTTTGCCGTTAATTCTTTTAGCATCAGCACTGAATGCAGTCAGCTGCTCCACCACGTCTTTGTGGCCGAACGATGCGGCTTCAATTAGTGGAGTGTTTGAACGATTGTTAGCACAGTTAACATCAGCGCCATTGCCACATAGGATGGATATACAGCCTGAGTGTCCGTTCTGTGCCGCCTTATGTAAAGCTGTATCCCCATTTCTGTTTTTGTGATTAACACCTGCTTTGGCCAAAATGGCGACACATTCGCGCTGTCCAGTAGCTGCAGCCAATATTAGTCCCGTGTTGCCATCATTGTCAGTTTTCTTGGTATCAGCTTTACATCGAATAAACTCTTCCACAAACCACGACATTCCTTTACTGGCAGCGCTCATCAGTGGCGTCCTCATGTTATTGTTTGCAACGTTTACATCAGCATTGTTAGACAGCAGCAAATCAATGCACTCAACCTGTCCTCGTGTTGTAGCTACAAGCAGCGCCGTTTCTCCGTCGAGATTACGTCCATCTGTGGAGACACCAGCAGCAATCAGCAGGCGGACGCACTCATGGTGACCGTGGCGTGCTGCAAGAATTAAGGCAGTGTCACCGTTGTGGTCAGTTCTGTCTAGGTCAACACCGACATCAATGAGCAGGCGGACGCACTCATGGTGACCGTGGCGTGCTGCAAGAATTAAGGCGGTGTCACCGTTGTGGTCAGTTCTGTCTAGGTCAACACCGACATCAATGAGCAGGCGGACGCACTCGCGGTGACCGCGGCGGGCTGCAAGAATTAAGCCTGTGTCACCGTTGTGGTCAGTTCTGTCTAGGTCAACACCGACATCAATGAGCAGAGCTAGCATCTCAGTTTGGCCACGCCAGGAAAAGTCTAAGAGAGGAGGCCTTTTGTTTCTAAGAGGAATGTTCACGTTTGCACCTTTGTCTTTCAGCAGTCTTGCGCATTCCTTGTGGGTGTTTTTTACTGCTATATAGAACGCTGTCTCACCATTTGTGTTACAGTCATTTATATGAGCACGTTCGCGGATCAGTATTTCCAGGCATTTTAGGTGCCCATTTTTAGATGCAAGTGTTAGCGCCGTGTTGTTGTCTGCATCAGCTATGTTCACGTGTGCGCCCCTGGCAACCAGCAGCTGTACAAGTTCAGAGTTTCCTCTACAACAGGCCTCCATTAACGGTGTTCTTTTATGTAGGTCGGCCATGTTTATGTCAGCCCCTCTGTCTAAAATTAGCTCAGCACAAGCAATGTGGCCATTCTCCGTAGCCTGAAACAAGGCTGTCTGGCCTTGGTTGTTGCTTCTGTTGATAGGAACTCTGGCTTCCAGCAGCCTCTCCACGCACTTGGCATGACCTCTAGAAGCCGCCAAAGAAAGAGCGGTGTCGCCTGAAGAGCTTGTCTTGTTTACATCAGCACCTCTTATGACCAGCAGCTGCAAGGACTGAAAGTCTCCGGCCAGGGCGGCTGGGACCAATTGGTCAAGTCCTGCAAAAATAACAAGTTAAAAAGTCAAGTTGTTTCAAGAGGAAGAGGCCGCCTTTGCAAGAGATTTGGAGGGGGGAGGGGGATTACAGAGGCCTCAAATCGCTGATACCTATCAAGATGTCCCCTCAATACTGAGAGGTATACGAGCAAGGATACTGGACAAGACAATAAGCCAGGTTAAAGGATATGCCTTGAGAAGCGGAGATAATCTAAGAATAACTATTAAGGGAAAGCGGTGGAACGATGAGAAAGAAGATAACATGATGATGGTGTGACAGAAACACATGAGTTGGTGGAAACTTATCAAAAAAGCATGAAGTACACGCTCGTTGTCAGGCTACATGATGATGATTACTGTGGTGGTGATGATAGTGATGTATATTTGCGCTAATAAAACAATTACATGTGAGTTTAAATTAAAACAAAAAAAGTGTAAACAAATTTGCGAGAAAAAAAATGTCTGTAGAAGGACAGAGTAAGCTTGGCTTATGTCGTAACATGAACACAAATCTGTAGCACAACTGAGTAAGCTCGGCTTATGTAGTAAAATGAACACAAATCTGTAGCACAACTGAGTAAGCTCGGCTTATGTCGTAACATGAACACAAATCTGTAACAGGACAGAGTAAGCTTGGCTTATGTCGTAACATGAACACGAATCTGTAGCAGGACAGAGTAAGATCGGCTTATGTCGTAACATGAACACGAATCTGTAGCAGGACAGAGTAAGCTCGGCTTATGTCGTAACATGAACACGAATCTGTAGCAGGACAGAGTAAGATCGGCTTATGTCGTAACATGAACACGAATCTGTAGCAGGACAGAGTAAGCTCGGCTTATGTCGTAACATGAACACGAATCTGTAGCAGGACAGAGTAAGCTCGGCTTATGTTGTAACATGAACACGAATCTGTAGCAGGACAGAGTAAGCTCGGCTTATGTTGTAACATGAACACGAATCTGTAGCAGGACAGAGTAAGATCGGCTTATGTCGTAACATGAACACGAATCTGTAGCAGGACAGAGTAAGCTCGGCTTATGTTGTAACATGAGCACAAAGCAGCTTCCAGTGCAGAAACTTTGTCAAACTTTTAAAAATTATTAATTTTCGTTCAACTTTTTGCAAATTTTGACCTCAATTTTTATGCATATCCTTGTTTTATGTACTTTACATCCCTACATGCTTTACTTTCTTTACGTACCTTACATCTTTACATGCTTTACTTTCTTTACGTACCTTACATCTTTACACGCTTTACTTCCTTTACGTACCTTACATCTTTACATGCTTTACTTTCTTTACGTACCTTACATCTTTACACGCTTTACTTCCTTTACGTACCTTACATCTTTACATGCTTTACTTTCTTTATGTACCTTACATCTTTACATACTTTACTTCCTTTACGTACTTTACATGCTTTACTTCCTTTACGTACCTTACATCTCTATATGCTTTACTTCCTATACGTACCTTACATCTTTACATCCTTTACTTCCTTTACGTATTTTACATGCTTTACTTCCTTTACGTACTTTACATGCTTTACTTCCTTTACGCACTTTACATGCTTTAGTTCCTTTACTTACCTTACATCTTTACATGCTTTACTTCCTTTACGTACCTTACATCTTTACATGCTTTACTTCCTTTACGTACCTTACATCTTTACATGTTTACTTACCTTACATCTTTACATTCTTTAGTTCCTTTACTTACCTTACACCTTTACATGCTTTGCTCCTTTACTTACCTTACATCTTTACATGCTTTACTTACCTTATATCTTTACATGCTTTAGTTCCCTTATGTACCTTACATCTATACATGCTTTAGTTCCTTTACTTACCTTACACCTTTACATGCTTTGTTCCTTTACTTACCTTACATCTTTACATGCTTTACTTACCTTATATCTTTACATGCTTTAGTTCCCTTATGTACCTTACATCTTTACATGCTTTAGTTCCTTTACGTACATTACATGATTTAGTTCTTTTACATACCTTTCATCTTTACATCCTTTAGTTCCTTTACGTACTTTACATGCTTTAGTTCCTTTATTAACCTTACATCTTTACATGCTTTAGTTCCTTTACGTACTTTACATGCTTTAGTTCATTTACGTACTTTACATCTTTACATGCTTTAGTTACTTTACGTAATTTACATGTTTTAGTTCCTTTACTTACCTTACATCTTTACATGGCTTAGTTCCTTTACGTACCTTACATCTTTACAAGTTTTAGTTCCTTTACTTACCTTACATCTTTACATGCCTTAGTTCCTTTACTTGCCTTACATCTTTACATGCCTTACTTCCTTTACGTACTTTACATGCTTTAGTTCCTTTACGTACCTTACATCTTTACATGCTTTAGTTCCTTTACGTACTTTACACGCTTTAGTTCATTTACTTACCTTACATCTTTACATGCTTTAGTTCCTTTACGTACTTTACACACTTTAGTTCCTTTACTTACCTTACATCTTTACATGCTTTAGTTCCTTTACGTACTTTACATGTTTAGTTCCTTTACGTACTTTACATCTTTGCATGCTTTAGTTCCTTTACGTACTTTACATGCTTTAGTTCATTTACTTACTTTACATCTTTGCATGCTTTAGTCCCTTTACTTACCTTACGTCTTTACATGCTTTAGTTCCTTTACGTACCTTAAATCTTTACATGCTTTACTTCCTTTACGTACCTTACATCTTTACATGCTTTACTTCCTTTACGTACTTTACATGCTTTACTTCCTTTACGTACCTCACATCTTTACATGATATACTTCCTTTACGTACTTTACATGCTTTACTTCCTTTACGTACTTTACATGCTTTACTTCCTTTACGTACCTTACATCTCTCACGCGGTAGCAGCATGTCGTACACTAAATTTAATGACATGCTTTTGTTCTCATTCCCGCTACAGACGGAGACTAAAAGAACCTGTAACAAACAGCCTGTATAACCAGCCTGTATTATCTATTTCCTTAGTTTCTAACTTCTTAAAGAGCAACAGAAGGAACAAAACGCTGACCTGACACAGCTTCCATCATTTCCGCCACGTGGTTGAGTTTGACCCTGCAGTCACGCAGTACTTTTAGCAGGCATGAAAACCAGCCTTCACAGGCAGTGAGTCGAGTGAGCAAGGTCATGGCCCCATCAGTGTTCCCACTTTGTTTAGTGACTGCTTCAACATGATCCTGCCAAAATATCAAATGGTAATTTTCTGCCATTATTTCTAGTAACTTTCTTGATATTATTATCCTTGTATATATTATTCTTGCTCTTCATGTGCACAAGGTCCGACAATTAAGTAATGAGACTAATTCCATAAAAAATAAAGTAAACAACAGTTGAAGATATAACCTGTATTTTATTTAAAGTAAGCCCCTTGTGCACTGATACAGCGAGTGGCACGATCTAACAAACACTGGAACGACCTCTGTGGTTCTTCTATTGTTAAGACCCTCAAACTCGATGTTACGGCCCTTTGGATGCCAAAGAAGCTTCCTTTCAATGCTTTAATTTTGGGAGTAGAAAATAATCGCAGGGAGACAAATCTGAGGAATAGGGTATATGATTGATAACACACACTTGTTTTGGGGCCAAAAATTCCTGTACAACTACCGCCCTGTGAGCCGGTGTATTATCATGAAGAAATAAGCAACTGCCAGGTGTTGAATACTTGGGTCGGACTCGGAGAATCCTTTTCAATAGGCGTTTCAAAATACTTAAATAAACGTTGGCAGTGACGGTCTGTCCCTTTGGAATAAATTCTTTGTGAATAACTCCTTTGCTGTCGTAGAAGCACATCAACATTGTCTTCACTTTCGACTTTTGAACACGAATTTTTTTGCTCTTGGTGATGATGATGACTTCCAGTGAGTACTTTGGCGTTTAGTTGTGGGATCATAGCGGAAAATCCATGTTTTATCCTCTGCGACAATCATATTTAAGAAATGTTTATTTCTGCGACCCGTTTTGATGATGTCTTTTGCGTACTCAACATGCTGACGTTTTGGGTCATCAGACAACGAATGTGGTAAGCAACTTTTTCTTGCCTTAATCTTCCACTAAAATTTTACGAATGGTCTCTCGGTTAACATCCAATTCATCTACCATCATCCTCACAGTCAAACAACGATCTTCTTGTATCCGTTTTCTGACTTCTGTAATGAGTTCCTCATTACAAACAGAAACTGGACGTCTATGTGTAGTTGCATTTGTAATCGTTTCCACGCCACTTTTGAATCATGAATACCACTTGAATATCTATTTTACGAGATAAACAATTATCCCCATAAACTTGTCGCATCAGTTCAACTGTCTCAATGGCACTTTTTACCAAGTTTTAAACAGAATTTAATGTTAGCTTTTTGCTCCATGCTGATCACGTAACAATGCACCCCTGTCTAGGTCAACAAAATGGCGCCTTATCTGTCCTCTACTTATCGGGCGGCCATGAAACTTTGCCAGATCACAGATGAAGGTTGCCTCTTTGGATTCTATGCTTTGATTCATAGATGGCATTTTTGCCTTGGCAATAATAAAATCAGTCTCATTATTTAATTGACCGTGTATAAACGAATGAGTAATTCAAAATTACAGCAAAATAGAACAAAAACATAACTTGTGCTGTTTTACGGCAAGATTAAGAGTTTTCTGCAAGACTAGAGTTTCAGTGTTAATTTTACATTGAAATATGAAATGCCACGCCAGCCTAGTGTTTAATAAAGCGTTGGCGCTTCGACTTACATTTAGCTCCACAGTAAATAATTCTCTAATGAGTTAATCAGAATATAGAACATCTGTTATTCTGCTTCAGTGTGGCAAATATTGTGTGCTAGCTTCGACAGCATGGCGGCTGAGACCACTTGGATGCAGAGACAGATATGGGGGCAGAGACAACATGGAGGTAGAGAACGACATGGAGGTAGAGACAGACATGGAAGCAGAACCACTTGGAGGCAGAGACAGATATGGGGGCAGAGACAACATGGAGGTAGAGAAAGACATGGAGGTAGAGACAGACATGGAAGCAGAACCACTTGGAGGCAGAGACAGATATGGGGGCAGAGACAACATGGAGGTAGAGAAAGACATGGAGGTAGAGACAGACATGGAAGCAGAGACCACTTGGAGGTAGAGACAACCATGGGGGGCAGAGACAACATGGAGGTAGAGAAAGACATGGAGGTAGAGATAGACATGGAACCAGGGACCACTTGGAGGTAGAGACAGACATGGAGAAAGAAACCACTTGAAGACAGAGTCATGGAGGCAGAGACCACATGAAAATGGAGGCAATCATGGAGGTTGAGATAGACATGGAGGTAGAGACCAATTGGAGGCGAAGACAGACATGAGGGTAGAGATCACTTGGAGGTAGATATAAACATGGAGACAGATACCACTTGAAATAGAGACAGACATGGAGGCAATGACCATTTGGAGGTAAAGACAGATATGTAGGCTGAGACCACTTGGAGGTAGAGCCAGTGTGAAGTAGGTTGAGTTTGGTTCTTCGAAATCGGCCGTTCGGTGGGTCAAGGGTCAACCTACTCGTGGTTTTCTGGGCTACCTGGTCACGTGATGTGTTGATCAGGTAGATTTCAGTGTGTTAGCTAGTTCAGTCTTCACGGGTCCTTTGGTGGGGCAGCACACGTTTATCTGGGGGAGCCGCTGTCGTGGTATATCTGAGGTGCCTGCTTCAGTTCTCATATATATGGTGATGTTGGATACATGGATTGTTTAGCTATGAACCCAGGTGCCTGCCCGGGCCGCCTCCTGTTTGTGTAAGTCGATATATGTAAGTTTTCGGACGTCGGATGTGGAGTTTTGTGTAAGTATGTACCGTGGGAAGTTCACAATGTTAAGTGTTACATGATTTGTTCAGTAAGATAAGATCTGAAATGCATAATTTTCATCATTGTATACTTTTCATTAATATGCATTCACATTATTGTATACTTTTCATTAATATGCATTCACATGTTTCACCTTGTTATCATAGACACTGAAATGTTTTACCATGTGTTTGTGTGGTCACGTGTTTAATCTACTCAGTGGCGATTTCACCCATGATTTTTAATGCTATGCTATGTTTTCATCTTGCATCATCATAATGAGTCATAGTGGTTATTTAATGTGTCACTGATCATTTCCTATTTGCACTATATGTGTTGATGATGACGCAGGCAGAGTACTGCCTATATGTGTTTTATGTTTGAGTTGGCAACCACCTCCTATATGTGTAAGAGAGGGTAGCTAACTCTCGATTAGTAATGAATATGAGTGTATATGTTAATGAAGAATATAGACTTGTAAGAGATGTTGAATAAGTAGAAGCGTGACTTGAAGTGACGCCTTGTGTTTGTTCATGCTGATGTTCATGGGATACTCATGTTTTCCATGTTGTTGTTAATCGCTGTTGAAGTACATGTTGTGTGTGCTTATATGTTATCTGGTGTAGGCGTGTCTGGCATTCGGTGTTGTCAATAAACCGAAGCTTTATTTACCTTGATCAATGTATGCCTTCTGGGTAGTTATTTATTTGTTGTTGGAGCGAGAGACCAATGAGGTAATAATTTAATGAACATGGAGGCAGAGATCACTTGCAGGCAGAGACAGACATGGAGGTAGAGAAAGACATGGAGGTAGAGACAGACATGGAAGCAGAACCACTTGGAGGCAGAGACAGATATGGGGGCAGAGACAACATGGAGGTAGAGAAAGACATGGAGGTAGAGACAGACATGGAAGCAGAGACCACTTGGAGGTAGAGACAACCATGGGGGGCAGAGACAACATGGAGGTAGAGAAAGACATGGAGGTAGAGATAGACATGGAACCAGGGACCACTTGGAGGTAGAGACAGACATGGAGAAAGAAACCACTTGAAGACAGAGTCATGGAGGCAGAGACCACATGAAAATGGAGGCAATCATGGAGGTTGAGATAGACATGGAGGTAGAGACCAATTGGAGGCGAAGACAGACATGAGGGTAGAGATCACTTGGAGGTAGATATAAACATGGAGACAGATACCACTTGAAATAGAGACAGACATGGAGGCAATGACCATTTGGAGGTAAAGACAGATATGTAGGCTGAGACCACTTGGAGGTAGAGCCAGTGTGAAGTAGGTTGAGTTTGGTTCTTCGAAATCGGCCGTTCGGTGGGTCAAGGGTCAACCTACTCGTGGTTTTCTGGGCTACCTGGTCACGTGATGTGTTGATCAGGTAGATTTCAGTGTGTTAGCTAGTTCAGTCTTCACGGGTCCTTTGGTGGGGCAGCACACGTTTATCTGGGGGAGCCGCTGTCGTGGTATATCTGAGGTGCCTGCTTCAGTTCTCATATATATGGTGATGTTGGATACATGGATTGTTTAGCTATGAACCCAGGTGCCTGCCCGGGCCGCCTCCTGTTTGTGTAAGTCGATATATGTAAGTTTTCGGACGTCGGATGTGGAGTTTTGTGTAAGTATGTACCGTGGGAAGTTCACAATGTTAAGTGTTACATGATTTGTTCAGTAAGATAAGATCTGAAATGCATAATTTTCATCATTGTATACTTTTCATTAATATGCATTCACATTATTGTATACTTTTCATTAATATGCATTCACATGTTTCACCTTGTTATCATAGACACTGAAATGTTTTACCATGTGTTTGTGTGGTCACGTGTTTAATCTACTCAGTGGCGATTTCACCCATGATTTTTAATGCTATGCTATGTTTTCATCTTGCATCATCATAATGAGTCATAGTGGTTATTTAATGTGTCACTGATCATTTCCTATTTGCACTATATGTGTTGATGATGACGCAGGCAGAGTACTGCCTATATGTGTTTTATGTTTGAGTTGGCAACCACCTCCTATATGTGTAAGAGAGGGTAGCTAACTCTCGATTAGTAATGAATATGAGTGTATATGTTAATGAAGAATATAGACTTGTAAGAGATGTTGAATAAGTAGAAGCGTGACTTGAAGTGACGCCTTGTGTTTGTTCATGCTGATGTTCATGGGATACTCATGTTTTCCATGTTGTTGTTAATCGCTGTTGAAGTACATGTTGTGTGTGCTTATATGTTATCTGGTGTAGGCGTGTCTGGCATTCGGTGTTGTCAATAAACCGAAGCTTTATTTACCTTGATCAATGTATGCCTTCTGGGTAGTTATTTATTTGTTGTTGGAGCGAGAGACCAATGAGGTAATAATTTAATGAACATGGAGGCAGAGATCACTTGCAGGCAGAGACAGACATGGAAGTAGAGATAGACATGGAGGCAGAGACAGACATGGAAGCAGAGACAGACATGGAGGCAGAGACCACTTGGAGGCAGAGACAGACTTGGAAGCAGAGACAGACATGGAGGCAGAGACAGATATAGAGGCAAAGACAAACATGGAAACAGAGACAAACATGGAGGCAGAGACAGATATGGAGGCAGAGACAGGCATGGAGGCAGAGACCACATGGAGACAGAGACAGACATGGAGGGAGAGACAGATATAGAGGCAGAGACAAACATGGAGACAGAGACCACTTGGAGGCAGAGACAGACATGGAGGCAGAGACCACGTGGAGGCAGAGACAAACATGGAGCAGAGACAGATATGGAGGTAGAGAAAGACATAGAGGCAGAGACAGATATGGAGGCAGAGACAGATATGGAGGTAGAGACAAAAATGGAGGTAGAGACAGATATGGAGGTAGAGACAGATATGGAGGCAGAGACAGATATGGAGATAGAGATAGACATGGAGGCAGAGACAGATACGGAGGCAGAGACAGACATGGAGGCAGAGACAGACATGGAGGCAGAGACAGACATGGAAGTAGAGACAGACATGGAGGCAGAGACAAACATGGAAGTAGAGATGGACATGGAGGCAGAGACAGACATGGAAGTAGAGACAGACATGGAGGCAGAGACAAACATGGAAGTAGAGATGGACATGGAGGCAGAGACAGACAAGGAAGCAGAGACAGACTTGGAGGCAGAGACAGACAAGGAAGCAGAGACAGACTTGGAGGCAGAGACAGACTTGGAGGCAGAGACAGACTTGGAGGCAGAGACAGACTTGGAGGCAGAGACAGACATGGAGGCAGAGACAGACAAGGAAGCAGAGACAGACTTGGAGGCAGAGACAGACAAGGAAGCAGAGACAGACTTGGAGGCAGAGACAGACTTGGAGGCAGAGACAGACTTGGAGGCAGAGACAGACATGGAGGCAGAGACAGACATGGAGGCAGAGACAGACTTGGAGGTAGAGACAGACATGGAGCAGAGACAGATATGGAGGTAGAGACAGACTTGGAGGTAGAGACAGACATGGAGGTGGAGACTACTTTGTTTTAGAGATTAGGGTGTAGGTATTTTCTATATTCATAAAAGCATTTGCTTTCTATTTCCATATAAGCGCATGTTTTCTATATTCATGTAAGCTCGTATTTTCTATATTCATAAAAGCACGTGTTTTCTATATTTATACAAGTGTGTTTTGTTTAACTAAGTGCATGAATGATAAAACTACTTTATTGGGCTCATGTTTTAAGAAATGAAATTTATTCTAATAATGTCTATCATAATTCTTTACTTTGTCTCCGAATTTTCTGGACATAAGCTAAAGAAATATGTCCTGTGTGTGTTTTAGGTGTGTCTGAAATTTCTAGAAGTTTGTCTGTTGTGAGTGTTTTATGTACGCATGCTTGAGATTTGTTTCCTGCACGTTTGAGATCTGGATTTTTGTGTAGTTCACTGTTTTCTTCCTGATTATACCGAGTTTTTGGATTATTGTGTAGTTCACTGTTTTCTTCCTGATTATACCGAGTTTTTGGATTATTGTGTAGTTCACTGTTTTCTTCCTGATTATACCGAGTTTTTGGATTATTGTGTAGTTCACTGTTTTCTTCCTGATTATACCGAGTTTCTGGATTATTGTGTAGTTCACTGTTTTCTTCCTGATTACACCGAGTTTTTGGATTATTGTGTAGTTCACTGTTTTCTTCCTGATTACACCGAGTTTCTGGATTATTGTGTAGTTCACTGTTTTCTTCCTGATTACACCGAGTTTTTGGATTATTGTGTAGTTCACTGTTTTCTTCCTGATTACACCGAGTTTCTGGATTATAGTGTAGTTCGTACATCGAACTTAGACTCGCCGGTCATGGTTCTTTTCAAGTCAGACAGGCGCCTTCGCCACGGCCTCCTGACGTCAGGTTGGGCCTCCCATGCTAAGTGACGCCGTGTCCACTCCCAGAATTAAAAGAAGGCAAACTATCAGGCGTAGTGCCTCAAACGGAGCGACATAAATCAAATGGTTTCTGAATACGAACTTCCCCGTTACAAGAAATAGAGAGAAACCCTAACAGAAATAACCCCATTGGTCGCCGAGTGTACTATCACCAACATTATTTATCTTGGCAGTTGACTGGTTAATGAAGGAGGCAACATCAGACAAACGCAGAGGATTACAATGGACCCTTGACACAGTGCTGGAGGAACTTTACTTTGCGGACGACATTTGTCTATTATCAAGCAGTCACAAAGATATGCAAGATAAAATAAACAAGCTAACTCAGAATGCAAACAACATAGGACTAAAGATCAACGTAGGAAAGACAGAGTTAATGAAGCAAAATGTGAGCAACAGAAACGTACTCAGAGTAGATAGCAAGTTAGTGGAGGAGGTCAATGAATTTGTATACCTTGGCAGTAGAGTAGTAGAAAATGGAGACAGTACAGAGGACATCAACAGCAGACTTACTAGAGCAAACCAGGCTTTTGCAATGCTACAGACTATATGGAAATAAAAAAAAAACTAAGCATAAATATGAAAATCAGGATATTTAAGAGTAATGTTCTAAGTGTACTACTCTATGGAAGTGAATGCTGGAAAATCACCAAAACCATAGAAAACAAGTTGAATTCTTTCCAGACTAAATGTTTACGAAGAATTAGAAAAATATTTTGGCCAAACACCATAAGAAATAACATCTTACTGGCAGAAATGCAGATGAAACCACTGACAACAATTATTGAGGAAAGACGCTGGCGATGGTTGGGACATGTGCTCTGAATGACTGACAACTCATTACCAAAAATAGCACTAAGATGGACACCACAGGGGAAAAGAAGTAAGGGTAGACCAAAAGAGACATGGAGAAGAATAACAGAAAGGATGTTGAGCAATAAAGGGCTCACCTGGGTAAGAAAAGAAAAAAAGGCGAAGGACAGGCATTTGTGGAAAACCCTTGCTGAAGCCCCAAGTGCCCTGGGCACTTAAGGTTCAGAGAGAGAGAGAGAGAGAGAGAGAGAGAGAGAGAGAGAGTAGTTCGTTGTTTTATTCCTGATTACACCGAGTTTCTGGATTATAACGTGCGGGACTGTCTCTGGAAAAATACGACTTGCTGAATCTCAAAACGATCCTGGATATAATAAAGTCTTTCTTGTTATTTCTTTATTATTATTATTATTATTATTATTATTATTATTTTGTGGGCGGGCCCTGGCCGACGTGGCAAATATTATTTCGGAAGAAAACATTCCAAAATATCAGACACTGCACAGATATATCAGACAATACACCAAGATATCAGACACTGCACCGATATATCAGACAATACATCAAGATATCAGACAATACTAGAAGATTGTCAGAGCAGAACACATCGAGATGTGGCCAGGCAATACACCAAGATATCAGTCAATACAAGAAGATTATCAGAGCCCAACTCATTGAGATGTGGGAAGACAAAACAAGAAGATTATCAGAGCCCAACTCATTGAGATGTGGGAAGACAAAACAAGAAGATTATCAGAGCCCAACTCATTGAGATGTGGGAAGACAAAACAAGAAGATTATCAGAGCCCAACTCATTGAGATGTGGGAAGACAAAACAAGAAGATTATCAGAGCCCAACTCATTGAGATGTGGGAAGACAAAACAAGAAGATTATCAGAGCCCAACTCATTGAGATGTGGGAAGACAAAACAAGAAGATTATCAGAGCCCAACTCATTGAGATGTGGGAAGACAAAACAAGAAGATTGTCAGAGCCCAACACATTGATAAGTGGAGAGCGTTAATTTAAATATTTAGAACATGACTGATACACGCAGAATGTAACATGACTGATACAGGCAGAACGTAACATGACTGATACACGCAGAATGTAACATGACTGATACAGGCAGAATGTAACATGACTGATACACGCAGAATGTAACATGACTGATACAGGCAGAACGTAACATGACTTCTTATATTTTATCTTATATCCTTCCCGTGCCATTAAAGGTCACACAGAGCTCGCAAGTAGTTCGCCAATCTTTCCTGTCTTCGGCGAGTCTTTCAACCTCATCAAGGGATTTTATGTCTGTTAATTTGGCCTCTCCTAACAATGTCCTCTTCAGAGTTTCATGCGGTTTGCCTCTTTTTCTTTGGCCTGTTGTGTTCCACTTGATAGCTTGTTCTGGGATTCTCTGCTCATTTCTTCTCATCATGTGACCAACATATGTCCATCTCCTTTTCCTGATTACCCATGAGACTGGTTGTTGTTCAGTCATCTGTCTTATCTCTGCATTGTTCTTGAATTCATTCCACTTGATGCCGAGTATTTTTCTTAGGCATTTGTTTTCAAAAGAGTAATTTCTTGTCTATTTCTTTAGTAGTTTTCCAGCTTCACATGCATAAATGAGGGTGGATATCACATTTGAATTGAATAGTCTTAACTTGGTTTTTGTGCTTATAACTTTTGAATTCCATATGTTCTCAAGATTCTTGAAGATCGATGCTGTAATATGATGTAATATGACTGATACACACAAAATGTAACATGACTGATACACAGGCTGTCCACACACACTTCTCAACAAACTCTTCGCTGCCGAAAACTTATTAGTTTTATAAAAGGGAGATAATCCTACAATATCCGCCTGTGAAAGGACACAGCCGTTGCTGTGGCGATGGAAGACATGTATGACGTTGTTGATCTTGATGTATTCCACAAAAAAATCGCGAACACCATCTCTGAGAATGTCGTTGTACTCTGACTCCGAAGCGACTTGGCAAGCAGGACCCCCGGTGTATGTGTACTCGTCCCTGTTATGTCTGCAGCTCTCCCTTTCATACTCGTTCCTGATGCTACCTACAAGCAGAGAAACAAGAAACATTCTCCACTCATTTTATACCAGTAAGTCATTGTTAACATAACAATAATGGTTATCATACCAGTAAGTCGTTGTTAACATAACAATAATGATTATCATACCAGTACGTCATTGTTAACATAACAATAATGGTTATCATACCAGTAAGTCGTTGTTAACATAGCAATAATGGTTATCATATCAGTAAGTCGTTGTTAACATAGCAATGATGGTTATAATACCAGTAAGTCGCTGTTAACATAGCAGTAATGGTTATCATACCAGTACGTCGTTGTTAACAAAGCAATAATGGTTATCATACCAGTAAGTCGTTGTTAACATAGCAATAATGGTTATAATACCAGTAAGTCATTGCCAGGAATATCAATTTGCGGGTACAACTTTAACAACTTAAGATAAGCAGACGACACAGTTCTGATTGCTAAAAGTAAAGGGGAGCTACAGGCTCTTCTGGACATCGTGGTTTGTGAAAGTAAAAGTCTCAGCCTGAATAAAAAGGAGACTGAAGTGATGGTCATCTCAAAGAAAATAATACCACCAAAATGTAGCTTTACCATAGATGGCACATAACTGAAACAAATTGATAGATTCAAGTACTTAGGAACGATTATAACAGCTGATGGGAAATGTCACAACGAAGTAAAAAACAGACGTGCTCAGGCCAAGTCAGCATTCCAGAAAATGAGAAACATCTTGCGCAACAGATCTGTATCAATGGAAACAAGATTCCGAGTACTTAAATGTTAATCGAACCAGTTTTTGTTTTATAGATGTCTTCTTCTTCTCCGTACGCATTGTCTATATCTGCAGTCCTGTCTCTTGGATAAATTTCACTGTTTTGTTTTTTTTTTTTTGTAATTCATTTATGGAACCGTAGGATGTATCGTCTTTTGGTGGTTTAACTGGGCCAGTAATTATTTCTCAGTGTCTCATATTTGGTGCATTTTGGAGGATATGTTCCACAGTTTGGGGCACTTGGGCACATGTACATAGATTAGTAGTACCAACCTTAAAATTTGTATATATATATATATATATATATATGACTTCGGAGTCGGCTGTGTCTTGTTCGGAGATTGAAAATGGCGACTTGTTCCTTTCTGTTTAGCATGTGATAGTCATCATCTGGTGGCGTTTGTGGCTTCCTGTAGGTTTTTATCATGCTTTTCTTCTGATTATAGGTGATTGGTATGTCTGGTTGCTCCATTTCAGTGCCCTCTTTGGCCAGATGGTCAGCTTTCTCATTTCCTGGTATCCCACAGTGGGAGGGAATTCACTGCAAAGTGACTCCATGTTGTAAGCCAATTTTTGACAAGGCATTCTTAAGATCTGGTAGTTTGTTGCACTAACGAGCTTCCAGTGCTGATCTTGCGTCTGTGAGAATTACTACGGGGCAAGTATCAATTCTGGAGTCTGATAGTTTTTCAACCGCAGCAATAATCTGATAGTTTTTCAACCGCAACAATAATTGCCCTAACTTCTGCATCATAGTTGTTGCAGTATTTTCCAGTGGGTATGGAAATCTTGTCAGTGGTGTTGTTTGGATATTAAATATATGCTCCTGCCCCTCCATTCTTTATGGCATTATGTGCAGATCCATCTGTATACACACGTATCCAGGTGTCACATGGATATTTGTCATCTAGAACACTAAGTGTGGCTGTTGATCTTACAAGACTGCTCTGCATCTCACCATTCTGGACACCTTTCACTTCAGTCTGAATAGTTATTTGTGTATAGTCTGCTTCTTTCCATGGTGTATGGTCTGGTACAGATGATAATGGAGCAACTGCAGTTTGAAGGTCAGGTATCAGCTTACGCATACGCTTGGCCTGATGAATGAAGCTGCTTCTTTTAAGCCGTCTTATTGCCAAATTATTGAATCTCTTCTTCAGGGGATGGCTTACAGAGCTAAAGAATTTTTCTCCCAAGGGCATGACATTTGTATCTCTATGTTATTTTAGCGGTTGAACACCAACTATTTTCTGCACTTCAACTACTGGTGTGGACCTCATGGCACATGTGACAATCTTAAGTAACTGATTTTGTACCTTGTCTAGATTATGCAGCGTAGTGTTTGATGCTGTGCGCCAAGCTGTTGAGCCATATTCTAAATGTGGTAGAATACTTTGCTGATATACATTCTCTTGAGGATTCTTTCACTAGCTCCCCATGTGGTTCCACTCAGTTTTCTTAATATGGCTAGTTTTCATTTGGCTTTTGCTTCTGCACTGTTGATGTGTTGCTTCCAGGTCAGTTTTGAGTCCTAAGTAAATGGGCTGATTGTCCATCCTTAAGGATATTTAATTTACAAAGATCTTACCTGCTTTCTGTTTAGATGAGAGGTTTTATGGATGTGAAGCTTGGTCCATGAATAAGAGAGTACAGTGAGAAATGGAGGCCATGGAAATGTGGTTCATAAGAAGGATGTTGAAGGTACCATGGACAGCTAAGAAAACCAACGAAGAAGTCTTAGGAGAGGCTGGAGTTAAAAGGCAAATTACAGCAAAGATCAGAGGCAGACAAGCGAGATTTGTAGGACATTTTCTGAGAAGAGGAAAATTGGAACACATTGTGGCAACTGGAAAAACTGAGGGAAGAACAGATAGAGGAAGACATCGAGAGAAGTTACTGGATGGGCTATGAGTGTGGCTAGGAAGAAAGTCACTGGCTGATCTCATAATCAAGTCTAAAGGCAGGGATTTGTGGAGAGAAATGATCGCCTACGCCACGGGGACGGCACTTGACTGATTGAAATCATTGTTAACATAACAATAGTGGATATTTCACAGAAACACGCGCCTTTTGGTTGTGCAACTTCTTCTTCTTCTTCTTCGTACGCACACTGGCGATGATGCGTGGTACCCTGATTTTTGCCATGCACCTTTTGGCTGGGTAACTCCGACTTCAGCACCTTTCCTTGCTAGGGCAGACTGTGGTCTTGCTCGGACTGCCATGAAGACAGTGTGGCTGGCCTGGCCAAAATTTTATTTTCCAGCCTCTGGTGGCTATACTTAAGCCCCTTCTCCATGTCGGACGGCTTTGAGGCAGTTCCACAGTGACGCTCCGACTTTGAGATGAGGAATCTGATGAGTGCTTCAACGATATCCATTCCCCGCTACCTATAGTCTGTTGGCTCTGTTTCGTTTACATCATTCTGATAGCCATTGTTGTAAAGACCCATAGGCTTGTCACGTCCTGGATTCATTGGTTTCACACCAGATTTCCCTCATCCCTGCCGGCGATCTCCATGTCCCCATCCTTCCACCAACCTGACATTACATTTTACAAAAATAACAGTTACAATTAGTAGTGATTGCTACAGGTTTCTGGGCTACAGAAGTGGGTCAGAGTTTTTAAGCAAACAGACCTATGTTCCCTGTCTCACAAAGACTATGTTAAGATAAGTGTGTTCTTAACACAGTTGCTCCCAGGGGAGGCAAACTGACAAACAAAGAACAAAATGTTATGGTAGATAAGTACAGTGTAACACTAAGTGTCTGGAAACAAAGTAAGGCAATTGATAGATTTGCTGTTGGTTATTAGTTTTTTTAAAAACATTTTAATATTACTCTTGTGTATAATCATAGTTTAATCATTTATAATCATATATATTTTAATTCCGGAGTCACACAGGAACTCAGTGTGTTAAATATTGATGTCCAGATGTTACCTGTAGCCTACACACTGCGGATTACCCAAACTTAACCATCAGAGTATAGGATTTAAGGCACGGAAGATTACTATGATCAATAAGGTGGTTCTTCCACCCAGACTAAGTAGATTTTAATCTACAAACCCTCACCACATACGTGGTAAAATTATCTAGCGAGCCCATGCGGGTTGGTTTAAAAAAAAAAAGGATTTAAGGTAACTTTTGGAGGCATGGTTCTTACATGGCATGAAATATGGCATGTGCAAACTGTTAGTAATCTACCTCTCAGAACTGCTCCAGGAAGTAAAGAGGTCAACTGAAATCTATCGGATGTCAAAATGGCACACCAACATCTTGTCCCAGCTTCTATAACCATTACATAAGATAAAATATACACATATAAGTAAGAATGTTCTTGTTTCAATGATTTCGTTCAAAAAGGATATCTTATTCTGTCAAGCCTCTTGTCTTATCCTGCTCCTCGGTCTTCAGATTCTGCACCAAGGCAGCTCTTTCTTTCTTCTTTCTCTCTTCCTTGTTTATCTGTGACTTCAAGGACGGCAATCTTGATATCATGTTTTCTCGTCTCCTTATCTCATTTTCCTTTGCCTTCTGCTTCACTGCCTCTTGCATTTCCTTCTCCACAAGTTTCTGTTGTCGAGTTTTTCTGTCTTCTCGTCTTACTGGAGGATTCACAGACAATGACATGTTCTCATCTTCTTTTTTCCTCATCATCTTCAGTATCATCAGAATCATCCATGAGGCCAGCAGACATTTCTTCCATATAGTGAACTCATTCATCCTCTTTGGATGGAAACTTGGCTTCCAGGGCACCGTAGACCTTCTTCTCCTTCTTAATCTTTTTCTCTTCTCTGATGCGGGCTTGATACAACAAATCCTGATGATCCTCATACGATGGACTGACAGACGCACCTGGGTGCAGAATAACCGTGCCCACTAAGCTACTACGCTTTTTGTGATAATTCTTTAGAGGCTTGGCTGCTGCTTTTCTTGTGCTGTCATCATCCGTCTATAGGTCCCCACCCAGAACTGGAAGCAGTTCCTTCTGTTCCTGTAGGGCCTTCTTTGTCTTCTTATATTCCTGTTTCTGCTTTTGGGCTGCGACTCTCACCCGGGAATCTTGCTCTCAGTCGTTCAAGTATCCTTTTGCTCCTTACTCCACCCTGGAAGCTAGCGTGGATGCGGACTGTTTCACTGTGTGGGTGTGGCTGAAGCAACATGTAGCGTCGTGATGGTTTATTTCGCCAGCTCTTGTTGCTTCTCTTTGGGTCTTCACCTTTATGGGTTTTTTTTTTGTTTCGTGGCAGTGTCAAGGATAAAGAGGCTTTCATTCGTCTTCTCCGCCAGCAGACCACCTGCTCGTAACTTTCCTTGTTCGAAAACTCCTCATGTCCTGAACATTTACAGTCCTCCACGATTTCTTGTTGTTTACCTAGTTTCTTATTCTTCCATAATTTCGGTCCTGTGTTTACTTCAGCCATCTTTGCGTATCGGTTATGCAACTAAATTGAGTTTTAATATATAAACTAATTATTGTGTGTTACTAAGTTCTCCTTTGTGTGTGTTACTAAGTTTTAACATAAGTCATAATGACGCCCAATATTCGTATCATTTGCATTTATGACAAAGCTGAACGTTTGTATCATATGGCATTTATGACCAAGATGAATATTTGTATCATATGGCATTTATGACCAAGATGAATATTTGTATCATGTGACATTTATGACCAAGATGAATATTTGTATCATGTGACATTTACGATAAAGCTGAATACGCGTATTATCAGTATTTGATATTTACGACAAAGAATAAAACCAGCGTCAGCAATTCGTAAGAAATAACATACAAATGTCTTAGCAATGTAAACCCGATCTGAACCATAAAAAAAGCTTTTATGTGAGCAGAAGCCCCGAACATGTATCACTAATCTGCAGATCTGGTACCTGGAATTCTAGCAATGATTGTTTCCCTCTATCTTTTAATGTTTTCTGTCGTTTCAGTGTCTTTTGTTTGGTGATATTTTGTGTTCATAATTTTTGAGCGAATATTTTATCTTGTGATGGATGTTTTGCAGAAGGTAGATGGTACTCTCTCGCATTTGTAGCCAACTGAATTCTCAACAAAATACAACTGTAAACTTTACGCTGACTTTATAGTCAATTCAACTGTAAACTTTACCCTGACTTTATAGTCAACTCAACTGTAAACTTTACGCTGACTTTATAGTCAACTCAACTGTAAAAGTAGATCTGCTACGCTTTTGTTAGTAAGACAGCTCGCGGGACGACCCATCTGAAATTATTTTAAGAAGTAGAAAGCTTCTTAATTTCAAAGCCTGAAAAGTACGAAGAAAGCCGGCACTCAATTGGACGTGACGCAGACTTCCGCTCGTTCTGCGCATGTAAAATCACATGATCTCTGACCCGAAAAGAAAATCCTAATCCATTCGATGATCGGTCGCTGAAGAGACAACTTGGGAGAGAGCTGGGCTTGGGCCCTCCGCCATTATTTCCAGGCTTTATGTCTGCATGGCCAGTCTCCACCATAAGTGAGAGCTTTACTGACAATGTTTTCTATTAAACTTGTGTATTTAGAATGTTCGATGTGATTATTTTATTTATTTGTGCTAATTTCATGTAAAATCAAGACCTCTTGCAAAAATATTTTTCAGTGTTAATCTGATATTGAGTCACGGGGGAGGAGCTATCTAACTTTTTATGACGTTTCAGTTCTATATTTCATATTTATTTCTACATTAGATATTATATAGTGAACGAATGAACGAACATACTTTATTCTCAAAGGGTTAAGAATTGGGCACGCATATTTAAAATAAGCTATAAAACCTAGTATTTTGATCGTTTAATGTATCATAAATGGCGAAATAGGTTCTTCCTTACTGAGAATAGAGACCATGTGTTGTCGAGATTAGGGGATTTTCTGTTGTGCTTCAGTCACATGTTTCATGTATCCGGTGCAAACCCTTTCTAGCTTATCTACTGATTATAAAGTTGTAAGTTTCATTTAATGGAATATAAAGTAGTTGTTTATTGATTTTAACTTTCAAATCATATCCAGCTTGAAGTATCTCGCAGTTACCTATCCTGGGTGTTTATTGAGGTTTAACGTTTCATTTTATGAGGAGATAATGTTTTTTTAGAAGATAATGTTTCATGAGAACATAATGTTTTGAGAAAGGGATCACTGTGTTATAAAGAGAGAATAACCTTGTTTTAGAGATCGCTGTGTTTTGTTATGAAGAGGAGATAATCTACGTTTTTAAAGAAGGGATAACCCTGTTCATATTAGAAATGATAAAGAATTATAGACGTTAACCTCTTGTGTTTCATAAAGAGTTTCTGACTAAATTAGGGGCAGGTCTGTCTGTAAAATCACAGAATACTCTGTTGTCGCTGGCAGGGATCCGTTTATCTCATTTTACTATCTTATTCGTTATTTTTGTGATGGAGCGCGTGGGAGAGTGCGTCTGCTTGTGGTAGGACGAGGGAAGAAACAAAGGCTACATACCTAAGCTCACCTGGTGAGAGCTAGGCACCGGACACGACAGTCAAAGTCCTCAGCTTCTGGAAGAAGTCGTCGGTCCCTGTCCTGCTACCCGCCCCGACCACAGAGCCACTCCCCGGCATCCCTGTCCTGCTACCTGCCCCGACTACAGAGCCACTCCCCGGCATCCCTGTCCTGCTACCCGCCCCGACTACAGAGCCACTCCCCGGCATCACTGTCCTGCTACCCGCCCCGACTACAGAGCCACTCCCCGGCATCACTGTCCTGCTACCCGCCCCGACTACAGAGCCACTCCCCGGCATCACTGTCCTGCTACCCGCCCCGACTACAGAGCCACTCCCCGGCATCACTGTCCTGCTACCCGCCCCGACTACAGAGCCACTCCCCGGCATCACTGTCCTGCTACCCGCCCCGACTACAGAGCCACTCCCCGGCATCACTGTCCTGCTACCCGCCCCGACTACAGAGCCACTCCCCGGCATCACTGTCCTGCTACCCGCCCCGACTACAGAGCCACTCCCCGGCATCACTGTCCTGCTACCCGCCCCGACTACAGAGTCACTCCCCGGCATCACTGTCCTGCTACCC
This sequence comes from Achatina immaculata, assembly GCA_009760885.1. Classification (NCBI taxonomy): domain Eukaryota; kingdom Metazoa; phylum Mollusca; class Gastropoda; order Stylommatophora; family Achatinidae; genus Lissachatina; species Lissachatina immaculata. Next base: position 21,829,249 of record CM019713.1, on the reverse strand, counting down.
GCCCCGACTACAGAGCCACTCCCCGGCATCACTGTCCTGCTACCCGTCCCCACTACAGAGCCACTCCCCGGCATCACCACAACCACACCCACTTTCTCTGCGTCTGCATCATGACCTCACTCTCACAATAATCATCTTACTCTCACAACAATCATCTCACTCTCACAATAATCATCTTACTCTCACAACAATCACCTCACTCTCACAATAATCATCTTACTCTCACAACAATCACCTCACTCTCACAATAATCATCTCACTCTCACAACAATCATCTCACTCTCACAATAATCATCTCACCATTACAACAATCATCCCACTCTCACAACAATCATCTCACCATCACAACAATCATCTCACTCTCACAACAATCATCTTACTCTCACAACAATCATCTCACTCTCACAATAATCATCTCACCCTCACAACAATCATCTCACTCTCACAATAATCATCTCACTCTCACAACAATCATCTTACTCTCACAACAATCACCTCACTCTCACAATAATCATCTCACTCTCACAACAATTATCTCACCCTCACAACAATCATCTCACTCTCACAACAATCATCTCACCGTCACAACAATCATCTCACCATCACAACAATCATCCCACTCTCACAACAATCATCTCACCATCACAACAATCATCTCACTCTCACAACAATCATCTCACTCTCACAACAATCATCTCTTCCCGCACCTAGACCAGCATATTAGGGAACTCACAACAATCATCCCACTCTCACAACAATCATCTCACCATCACAACAATCATCTCACTCTCACAACAATCATCTCACTCTCACAACAATCATCTCTTCCCGCACCTAGACCAGCATATTAGGGAACTATCTAATAAAATACACACACTCACACACTCACTCACACATGAAACAGAATATTTGCAGACACAATGAAGAGCATGCCAGAGTACAGGAACATGCAGATGACGGTTTATTCCGAGAAAAAATGACAGTCATGTCATAAATAATAAGGCAACCAAGTTCACAGTAGACAGTAGAAAAAATAACCATGATTAAAGATTTGAATATTAAGCTTAAATTCAAATTAAATCAATGTACTCACACGTGAGCCTCTCCATCTCTGTAGCCACATGCTTAAGTTTGACCTCGTCATCTCGCAGGACTTTCATCAAGGAAGGAAACCAGTCTTTGTACACAGAAAGGAGGTCTAGAAGTTTGGACGCCGCCACCGACTCGCCACTGTTTGAGGCTACTGCTGCTACAACCTCCTGCCAACCAAGACAAACGTAAAGTTGACTTCTCTGTTACAACCTCCTGCCAACCAAGACACACGTAAAGTTGACTTCTCTGTTGTAAACTGATTTTTCTGCTAGCCATAGTTCTGCATTTTTCTCGTGCACAGCTGAAATACGAGATCTGCAGTGTGACACGCTACCGAAGGAAGTCAACATTCACTGCCTGTTAGGTTACTGTGACACGACCATTAGCTAGACTAGAGGAAGTCAAGAGGTGGATCAAAACTGAGGTACTGCAAGCAGCTATAACAAAATTCCCCATCATTTAGAAGAGCTGAGAAGAACTGGCAAAGGACCACGTTATACAGAAATCGACTTTTTTCTGAATACGTTCTAGATATAGATCTTTGTGCAGTCAAGGAACAACAGATACTATGTAGATTTTGTGCAATCAAAGAACAACAGATACCTTGTAGATTTTGTGCAGTCAAGGAACAACAGATACCTTGTAGATTTTGTGCAATCAAAGAACAACAGATACCTTGTAGATTTTGTGCAGTCAAGGAACAACAGATACCTTGTAGATTTTGTGCAATCAAAGAACAACAGATACCTTGTAGATTTTGTGCAGTCAAGGAACAACAGATACTATGTAGATTTTGTGTAGTCAAGGAACAACAGATACTATGTAGATTTTGTGCAGTCAAGGAACAACAGATACCTTGTAGATTTTGTTAGTCAAGGAACAACAGATTCTATGTAGATTTTGTGTAGTCAAGGAACAACAGATACTATGTAGATTTTGTGTAGTCAAGGAACAACAGATTCTATGTAGATTTTGTGTAGTCAAGGAACAACAGATACCTTGTAGATTTTGTGCAGTCAAGGAACAACAAATACCTTGTAGATTTTGTGTAGTCAAGGAACAACAGATTCTATGTAGATTTTGTGTAGTCAAGGAACAACAGATACCTTGTAGATTTTGTGTAGTCAAGGAACAACAAATACCTTGTAGATTTTGTGTAGTCAAGGAACAACAAATACCTTGTAGATTTTGTGTAGTCAAGGAACAACAAATACCTTGTAGATTTTGTGTAGTCAAGGAACAACAGATACCTTGTAGATTTTGTGTAGTCAAGGAACAACAGATACTATGTAGATTTTGTGTAGTCAAGGAACAACAAATACCTTGTAGATTTTGTGTAGTCAAGGAACAACAGATACCTTGTAGATTTTGTGTAGTCAAGGAACAACAGATACCTTGTAGATTTTGTGTAGTCAAGGAACAACAGATACTATGTAGATTTTGTGTAGTCAAGGAACAACAGATACCTTGTAGATTTTGTGTAGTCAAGGAACAACAGATACTATGTAGATTTTGTGTAGTCAAGGAACAACAGATACTATGTAGATTTTGTGTAGTCAAGGAACAACAGATACTATGTAGATTTTGTGTAGTCAAGGAACAACAGATACTATGTAGATTTTGTGTAGTCAAGGAACAACAGATACCTTGTAGATTTTGTGTAGTCAAGGAACAACAGATACTATGTAGATTTTGTGTAGTCAAGGAACAACAGATACTATGTAGATTTTGTGTAGTCAAGGAACAACAAATACCTTGTAGATTTTGTGTAGTCAAGGAACAACAAATACCTTGTAGATTTTGTGTAGTCAAGGAACAACAAATACCTTGTAGATTTTGTGTAGTCAAGGAACAACAAATACCTTGTAGATTTTGTGTAGTCAAGGAACAACAGATACTATGTAGATTTTGTGTAGTCAAGGAACAACAAATACCTTGTAGATTTTGTGTAGTCAAGGAACAACAAATACCTTGTAGATTTTGTGTAGTCAAGGAACAACAAATACCTTGTAGATTTTGTGTAGTCAAGGAACAACAGATACCTTGTAGATTTTGTGCAGTCAATGAACAACAAATACTATGTAGATTTTGTGTAGTCAAGGAACAACAGATACTATGTAGATTTTGTGTAGTCAAGGAACAACAGATACTATGTAGATTTTGTGTAGTCAAGGAACAACAGATACTATGTAGATTTTGTGTAGTCAAGGAACAACGGATTCTATGTAGATTTTGTGTAGTCAAGGAACAACGGATTCTATGTAGATTTTGTGTAGTCAAGGAACAACAGATACTATGTAGATTTTGTGCAGTCAAGGAACAACAAATACCTTGTAGATTTTGTGTAGTCAAGGAACAACAAATACCTTGTAGATTTTGTGTAGTCAAGGAACAACAGATACCTTGTAGATTTTGTGTAGTCAAGGAACAACAGATACCTTGTAGATTTTGTGTAGTCAAGGAACAACAAATACCTTGTAGATTTTGTGTAGTCAAGGAACAACAATACCTTGTAGATTTTGTGTAGTCAAGGAACAACAGATACTATGTAGATTTTGTGTAGTCAAGGAACAACAGATACCTTGTAGATTTTGTGTAGTCAAGGAACAACAGATACTATGTAGATTTTGTGTAGTCAAGGAACAACAGATACTATGTAGATTTTGTGTAGTCAAGGAACAACAGATACTATGTAGATTTTGTGTAGTCAAGGAACAACAGATACTATGTAGATTTTGTGTAGTCAAGGAACAACAGATACCTTGTAGATTTTGTGTAGTCAAGGAACAACAGATACTATGTAGATTTTGTGTAGTCAAGGAACAACAGATACTATGTAGATTTTGTGTAGTCAAGGAACAACAAATACCTTGTAGATTTTGTGTAGTCAAGGAACAACAAATACCTTGTAGATTTTGTGTAGTCAAGGAACAACAAATACCTTGTAGATTTTGTGTAGTCAAGGAACAACAAATACCTTGTAGATTTTGTGTAGTCAAGGAACAACAGATACTATGTAGATTTTGTGTAGTCAAGGAACAACAAATACCTTGTAGATTTTGTGTAGTCAAGGAACAACAAATACCTTGTAGATTTTGTGTAGTCAAGGAACAACAAATACCTTGTAGATTTTGTGTAGTCAAGGAACAACAGATACCTTGTAGATTTTGTGCAGTCAATGAACAACAAATACTATGTAGATTTTGTGTAGTCAAGGAACAACAGATACTATGTAGATTTTGTGTAGTCAAGGAACAACAGATACTATGTAGATTTTGTGTAGTCAAGGAACAACAGATACTATGTAGATTTTGTGTAGTCAAGGAACAACGGATTCTATGTAGATTTTGTGTAGTCAAGGAACAACGGATTCTATGTAGATTTTGTGTAGTCAAGGAACAACAGATACTATGTAGATTTTGTGTAGTCAAGGAACAACGGATTCTATGTAGATTTTGTGTAGTCAAGGAACAACGGATTCTATGTAGATTTATTTCTTACCTACCTCAAAGGGGCCACAACTGTGGATCTCATCACTATTTTCCAGTTAATATCTCATCATTCTGTTATATATTTTCCAGTTAATATCTCATCACTCTGTTATATATTTTCTATTTAATATCTCATCATTGTGTTATATATTTTCTATTTCTTCTTCTTCTTCTTCTTCTTCTTCTTCTTCGTTCGCACTGTCTGTCTATATCTGCAGTCCTGTCTCTTGGATAAATTTCACTGTTTTTTGTAACTCATGTATGGAACCGTAGAGCTTATCTTCTTTAGTGGTTTCACTGGGCCAGTAATTATTTCTCAGTGTCTCGTAGTTGATGCAGTTCTGGAGGATATGTTCCACGGTTTGGGGCACCTGAGCACATGTACATAGATTAGTAGTACCAACCTTAAACTTTGTATACATATGACTTCGGAGTCGGCTGTGTCCTGTTCGGAGACGGAAGATGGTGACTTGTTCCTTTCTGTTTAGCATGTGATAGTCATCATGTGGTGGTGTTTGTGGCTTCCTGTATGTTTTTATCATGCTTTTCTTCTGATTATAGGTGACTGGTATGTCTGGTTGCTCCATTTCAGTGCCCTCTTTGGCCAGATGGTCAGCTTTCTCATTGCCTGGTATCCCACAGTGGGAGGGAATCCACTGCAAAGTGACTCCATGTTGTAAGCCAATTTTTGACAAGGCATCCTTAAGGTCTGGTAGTTTGTTGCACTGAAGAGCCTCCAGTACTGATCTTGCATCTGTGAGAATTACTACAGGACATGTATCAATTCTGGAGTCTGATAGTTTTTCAACTGCAGCAATAATTGCCCTAACTTCTGCATCAAAGTTGTTGCAGTATTTACCAGTGGGTATGGAAATCTTGTCAATGGTGTTGTTTGGATATTCAATATATGCTCCTGCCCCACCATTTTTTATGGCATTATGTGCAGATCCATCTGTATACACACGTATCCAGGTGTCACATGGATATTTCTTACCTACCTCAAAGGGGCCACAACTGTGGATCTCATCACTATTTTCCAGTTAATATCTCATCATTCTGTTATATATTTTCCAGTTAATATCTCATCACTCTGTTATATATTTTCTATTTAATATCTCATCATTGTGTTATATATTTTCTATTTCTTCTTCTTCTCTTCTTCTTCTTCTTCTTCGTTCGCACTGTCTGTCTATATCTGCAGTCCTGTCTCTTGGATAAATTTCACTGTTTTTTGTAACTCATGTATGGAACCGTAGAGCTTATCTTCTTTAGTGGTTTCACTGGGCCAGTAATTATTTCTCAGTGTCTCGTAGTTGATGCAGTTCTGGAGGATATGTTCCACGGTTTGGGGCACCTGAGCACATGTACATAGATTAGTAGTACCAACCTTAAACTTTGTATACATATGACTTCGGAGTCGGCTGTGTCCTGTTCGGAGACGGAAGATGGTGACTTGTTCCTTTCTGTTTAGCATGTGATAGTCATCATGTGGTGGTGTTTGTGGCTTCCTGTATGTTTTTATCATGCTTTTCTTCTGATTATAGGTGACTGGTATGTCTGGTTGCTCCATTTCAGTGCCCTCTTTGGCCAGATGGTCAGCTTTCTCATTGCCTGGTATCCCACAGTGGGAGGGAATCCACTGCAAAGTGACTCCATGTTGTAAGCCAATTTTTGACAAGGCATCCTTAAGGTCTGGTAGTTTGTTGCACTGAAGAGCCTCCAGTACTGATCTTGCATCTGTGAGAATTACTACAGGACATGTATCAATTCTGGAGTCTGATAGTTTTTCAACTGCAGCAATAATTGCCCTAACTTCTGCATCAAAGTTGTTGCAGTATTTACCAGTGGGTATGGAAATCTTGTCAATGGTGTTGTTTGGATATTCAATATATGCTCCTGCCCCACCATTTTTTATGGCATTATGTGCAGATCCATCTGTATACACACGTATCCAGGTGTCACATGGATATTTGTCATCTAGAACACTAAGTGTGGCTACTGATCTTACAAGACTGCTCTGCATCTCACCATTCTGCACACCTTTCACTTCAGTCTGAATAGTTATTTGTGTATAATCTGCTTCTTTCCATGGTGTATGCTCTGGTACAGATGATAATGGAGTGACTACAGTTGGAAGGTCAGGTATCAGCTTACGCATACGCTTGGCCTGATGAATGAAGCTGCTTCTTTTAAGCCGTCCTAATGCCAAGTTATTGAATCTCTCCTTCAGGGGATGGCTTACAGAGCTAAGGAATTTTTCTCCCATGGTCATGACCTTTGTGTCTCTACGTTCCTTTAGCGGTTGAACACCAACTATTTTCTGCATTTCTACTATTGGTGTGGACCTCATGGCACCTGTGATAATCCGTAGTGACTGATTTTGAACCTTGTCTAGATTATGCAGCGTAGTGTTTGATGCTGTGCACCAAGATGTTGAGCCATATTCTAAATGTGGTAGAATACTTTGCTGATATACGTTCTTGAGGATTCTTTTAATATCTCATCATTGTGTTATATATTTTCTATTTAATATCTCATCATTCTGTTATATATTTTCTATTTAATATCTCATCATTGTATTATATATTTTCCAGTTAATATCTCATCACTGTGCTATATATTTTCCAGTTAATATCTCATCACTGTGTTATATATTTTCCAGTTAATATCTCATCACTGCGTTATATCTTTTTCAGTTAATATCTCACCACTGTGTATTTTTTTTCTGTTAATATCTCACCACTGTGTATTATCTTTTCTAGTTAATATTTTAACGTTGAGCAATATCGTTTCTAGTTAATATTTCAACACCGTGTTATATATTTTCTAGTTAATATCTTTATAGACTACTCAAAGGCATTTGATTGTGTACAACACCAGAAACTTTGGGAAATAATGGAACAAATGGAATTTCCAACACATTTGACACAATTAACATCACTGCTGTATCTAGACCAACAAGCAGCAGCAAGAATAAATGGTGAAACATAAACTTGTTTTGACATAAAACAAGGGGTCCGTCAGGGGTGCATATTGTCACCCTACTTATTTAACTAATATTCTGAAAATATAATGAGGAATGTTAGAGAAGATGTAGACAAAGAATATTACGATGCCATAACAATTGGAGGTTATGAAATACCAGAGATTAGATATGCTGATGACACAGTGTTACTGTCCACAACACAAAGAGGAATGGAAAAACTAATTATGTCAGTCCGTAAGAACAGCGAAGAGCAGAAACTCTATCTTAATGCAAAGAAAACTAAATTGATGACAACTGACAAAACAAACAAGGCAGCTGAAATATATATCAATGAGGAAAAATTGGAAGAAGTGGAGAGTTTTGAATATCTTGGATCACTACTAACTAATAATGGAGATACAATGAGGGGAATTAAAAGGAGGACATCTGTCGCTCTTCAGAAAGTAAAACAAATAAAGAATCTGTGGAGAGGAGCAGACAGAAATACAAAAATAAGATTTTTAAGGGCATGCATCTTTCCCATAGCTACATATGCCTGTGAGACCTGGACACTTAACAAAACAGCTGAGAAACACATAAATGCCTTTGAATGTAAATGCTACAGAAGAGTTCTCCAAATATCGTGGAACAAGAGCTTAATATTGAAGAAGGCTGGCTAGTAAAGAGGGTTAAAGAGAGAAAACTTAAATATTTTGGACACATTAAACGTCATGATAATTTAGAGAAGACCGTATTGGAAGGATACATAATGGGAAAAAGAAAAAGAGAAAGACCAAAACGAAGATGGCTGCAAGACATCGTTGACTATCTGCAAATGGATGCCGCAGCAGCAGGCCATCTTGCTCACAACCGAGAGGCCTACAGGAGTGCTGTTTGGGAGGCAATGCTCCGCAAGGGACATGCAAATGAATGAATGAATGAATGAATGAATGAATGAATGAGTTGATATCTCAACACTTTGTTATATCTTTTTTAGTTAATGTCTCAACACCGTGTTATATTTTTTCTAGTTAATATCTCAACACTTTGTTATATCTTTTTCTAGTTAATGGAGGTAAACTCTGTAAATCTGGGAAAGATTTATGCATATATTTACATTTTATTAGTGAGTAAAGAAAAATTTAAAAAACTCTTTATACATTAGATATTTCTGTTCATCACCTGAGGCTGGGCGAACTCTCACATTCACGAAACAAAGTTCACGAAACTTCAGCCATATTTTCCTTTCATCAACTGATAGTTGTATACATACAATAAGCCAGTGCACCTCGTTGCGCATACAGATATTTTCCGTTATCAGAATCAGATTACTACACAGAGCAGACTTTTCTTTCCTCCAGACAGCGAGAGCTGATCGAATGGACACCGGCGGCACCTGGAGCAGAACCCACTATCTTTTAGTCGGAGAAACCGCTTAGCTATTGATTTCCAGCACTAGTTGAAACATCTGGTCCGTGAAGCGATAGAGAAATAACACTGCATTCATAAAAGAACATGATATGAATTAAGGCCTTTGATGGAGCATGCTTCTATGTATGTACAAGAACTGTATCCTGTTTTGATATAATGTCAGCATTGCGGCCTCGAGGCGTGTGGTACATGGCCATTGGGACACGTTTCATGGAAAATATTAGGCGAATAATGGCTGTGCTTTACATCTATTCTGAAAATGGCAACGAAATTATGCACACATACACACATACGCACGATCTAACAACGTGTCCCAGAGAATGATTACAGCTTTTATCACTGATTCCACAGATTTTTCCAGTTGATGGTTTCTTTATTTTGTTTGTATGCTCAGTTTGTATGTTGCTGTGTGTCAAAATCTGACAGTTTCACGTCGCAAAACAACTGATTTAAGAGACGTCAGGAACGACAAATGTGTAGCAACTTTCAGGTCTGAAGTTGATCGATTTGATAGACAATCATCCTCATACTCAGCTGGAAAAAATTACTTTCATTTATAAACTGGAGATTCCTTTCTTTTTTCATCTATAAACTGGAGATTCCTCTCCTCTTTCATCTATAAACTGGAGATTCATCTCCTCTTTCATCTATAAACTGAAAAAAGTATATTTTTCTCAACAAATTAGATTTAGCAAGTACACAATTGTCAAAACTCAACCATTTCAGTGAAACACAAAAGCAATAACAACAAATTAACCTGCAGCAACATAATAAAACATATTGAACCATATTAAATGTAACAATGATATATATTCCACTAAAACTTAATTCTGAGCAAGTAGTTTACCAAATAAACTACAGAAGGTTGCAGTATTTCTACTTTCGCCTTCATTAGACGAAATATATTATTTAAACACACAGAACAATAGAGAGAGAATAAATATTTTCAGTAAAAAAATACAATAAAATAAATTTTAAAAACATCACTTTCTGAAGCAGAAAACTTAGTACAGGAATGTCCATATTAGTTGACCCTTCTAACTTAGTACAGGAATGCCCACATTAGTTGCCCCTTCTAGCTTAGTACAGGAAAGTCTACATTAGTTGCCCCTTCTAACTTAGTACAGGAATGTCCATATTGGTTGCCCCTTGATGAGTATAGAAAAAAAGTGTAGACGATAAAGCTGAGAGCTTACCTTGTCTCTCCTTGTTAAACAATTGAACTGCTCCAAACGATGAGCAACATTTGATATCGAAATAGTTTCCTCGAAATAGCTTTGTATAGCAGCTCTCATTTCTCTATTGTACCAGAGTTCCAGGTGTGCACGTGCTGTCATAGTTGCTGTACCTAAGGAGGCCAAATCTGTGTAGAATTAGAAAATGTTTTAGAAACGTATTTTTAAAAGGGAGGTCACTTGTTTACAACCATCAGTCTCTCAGTTTGTTTTGTTTTTTTTTGGAAGCCAGGCAAACGAATAGTTATATTACCATCTAACAGAGGAAGAGCAGAACAGGATTAAAACCTTCACTTGACCTTTTAAACATACATAAGTTCAGGTCAAACGTCTGAAATGATACTAACGTTTTAAAATTCACTCATCGACACTCTTATCATGAATTCTGTTGAATGGCAGCCCATTGATCTCCTGCTGGATATTATAACAGCCCAGTGATCTCCTACTAGATATGATAACAGCCAAGTGATCTCCTACAAGATATAACACTCCAATGATCTCTGCTAGATATGATAGCAGCCAAGTGATCTCCTACAAGATATAACACTCCAATGATCTCCTGCTAGATATGATAACAGCCAAGTGATCTCCTACAAGATATAACACTCCAATGATCTCCTGCTAGATATGATAGCAGCCAAGTGATCTCCTACTAGATATGATAACAGCCAAGTGAACTCCTGCTAGATATGATAACAGCCGAATGATCTCCTGCTAGATATGATAACAGCCAAGTGATCTCCTGCTAGATATGATAGCAGCCAAGTGATCTCCTGCTAGATATGATAACAGCCAAGTGATCTCCTGCTAGATATGATAACAGCCAAGTGATCTCCTGCTAGATATGATAACAGCCAAGTGATCTCCTGCTAGATATGATAACAGCCAAGTGATCTCCTGCTAGATATGATAGCAGCCAAGTGATCTCCTGCTAGATATGATAGCAGCCAAGTGATCTCCTACTAGATATGATAGCAGCCGAGTGATCTCCTGCTAGATATGATAACAGCCGAGTGATCTCCTACTAGATATGATAACAGCCGAGTGATCTCCTGCTGGATATGATAACAACTCAGTGATCTCCTACTAGATATGAAAACAGCCGAGTGATCTCCTGCTGGATATGATAACAACTCAGTGATCTCCTACTAGGTATGATAACCGCCCAATGATCTATTACTAGATATGATAACAGCCGAGTGATCTCCTACTAGATATGATAACAGAGGAGTGATCTCCTACTAGATATGATAACACCCCAATGATCTCCCTCTAGAAATGATACCAGCCCAGTGATCTTCTGCTACATATGATAACAGCCAAGTGATCTCCTACTAGACATGATAAAAGCCCAGTGATGTCCTACTAGATAGGATAACAACCCAGTTATCTCCTGCTAGATATGATAACAGCCCAGTGATCTTTTGCTAGATAGGATTACAACCCAGGGATCCCTGCTAGATATGTTAACAGCCCAGTGATCTGCTACTAGATAGGAAAACAGCCCGATGATCGCCTGCTAGACAGAATAACAACCCAGTGATCTGGTGCTAGAATGATAACAACCCAGTGATCTCCTGTTGGACATGATAACAGCCCAGTGATCTCCTACTAGATATGATAACAGCCCAGTGATCGCCTACTAGACAGGATAACAACCCGGATAACTACTACGGTTCCCACATGCCCGTTAACATATGTTATAGAGAAGACCTAGTAAAAGATTGATGGTATTTTGTAATGTAATGTAATATTTAACAGATGTGATTTGAAGAATATAGGTTTCCTGCTTGTGTTGCAAAGTATAATCAAGATTTTTAAAAACGAATTCTAGATATAGCAGTGTCTCCGTGCTGTGTTTTCTTGTGTTTCTCAAATCACTGGTAGCAGTGTCTCCATGCTGTATTTTCTTGTGTTTCTCAAATCACTGGTAGCAGTGTCTCCATGCTGTGTTTTCTTGTGTTTCTCAAATCACTGGTAGCAGTGTCTCCATGCTGTGTTTTCTTGTGTTTCTCAAATCACTGGTAGCAGTGTCTCCATGCTGTGTTTTCTTGTGTTTCTCAAATCACTGGCGTCATTGACTAGACAGAAATCACTGCCGTCGTTGACTATGCAGAAATCACTGGCGTCGTTGACTAGACAGAAATCACTGCCATCGTTGATTAACAGAAATCACTGGCGTCGTTGACTAGTCAGAAATCACTGGCGTTGTTGACTACCCAGAAATCACTGGCGTTGTTGACTAGTCAGAAATCACTGGCGTTGTTCACTAGTCAGAAATCACTGGCGTTGTTGACTAACACAAATCACTGGCGTCGTTGACTAGTAAGAAATCACTGGCATTGTTGACTATCAAGAAATCACTGGCGTCATTGACTAGTCAGAAATCACTGGCGTTGTTGACTATCAAGAAATCACTGGCGTTGTTGACTATCAAGAAATCACTGGCGTTGTTGACTAGTTAGAAATCACTGGCGTTGTTGACTATCAAGAAATCACTGGCGTTGTTGACTATCAAGAAATCACTGGCGTCATTGACTAGTTAGAAATCACTGGCGTTGTTGACTATCAAGAAATCACTGGCGTTGTTGACTATCAAGAAATCACTGGCGTTGTTGACTAGTTAGAAATCACTGGCGTTGTTGACTAGTTAGAAATCACTGGCGTTGTTGACTAGTTAGAAATCACTGGCGTTGTTGACTAGTTAGAAATCACTGGCGTTGTTGACTATCAAGAAATCACTGGCGTTGTTGACTAGTTAGAAATCACTGGCGTTGTTGACTAGTTAGAAATCACTGGCGTTGTTGACTAGTTAGAAATCACTGGCGTTGTTGACTAACAGAAATCACTGGCGTTGTTGACTAAGCAGAAACAGCAATTACTTTCAAGAATTTCTATAAGTGAATCACTATGAAAAGAAAAAGGCTGAATGTAACGATTCTTCCACAAGAAGAAGTAAAACTTTCCACAGATGATTGAACCTACATTAAAAAAAATTTTTGTTAACTTATGCATAATATGTGTATGTTGTAGCGTTGTATGAGCACAGGATATACTTATCTCTCTCTTCAACCCTCTCTAAAGCTTTAGTTATTCTGCTGCTCATCTTTGGAATACCCTCCCATCCTGTATAAAAAATATAAATTATACTCCTTCCTACAACTACAAGCTTTCCCAATATCTATTTGATGTCGACTACATGCCTCCATGAATTATAAAACTTAAAAGTTATCTTAAACTGCTCTTACAGACACCGAATACAGTTAATTGTTTTCTGAATAGTCCCGAAAATTTTGTTTAGTAGATAGTCATTTATAATGCATGTAGTTACTTCTGTAAAGAATAGGACCACTTACCCTACCACGCATGATCGTAAAAGGCGACCAAGGAGGGTTCAGCATAGAGCCAGCAACCCTATCTGGTAAAAAAACTATCAGACTGCTATAGAAACAGAACCAAGGGAAAACACAAATGCAGGTGGAAGGAGAAATGCGTATCAGGAAACTGAGCCCAGGAAGGTTGTGGATGAAAGCCAGCCACTGGAAGTCCCCAGCCCGACTGCAGACCTCCTGGAACCTAAACATAAGATGCAAATAGGCAGCTGGAATGTAAGAACACTTAACCAGACTGGAAAACTAGCACAAACCATCAAGGAAATGCACAGATACAAACTAGACATACTAGGAATACAAGAAGCAAGATGGACAGGACAAGGGAGAAGGAAATTAACAACACAGCACACAGAAGATACAATAATATGGTCAGGTAAAGAAGATCTTCATGAAGGAGGAGTAGCATTGATTATAACAAAAGAAGCATCAAGAGCACTGCTGAAATGACCCCAATAAATGAGAGATTATTATATGCACGGTTCAACTCAAGATTCACGAAGCTGTCTATTATAGTTTGTTATGCACCAACAGAAGCAGCTGAAGAGGAATTAAAAGAAGATTTTTACAACAGCCTCCAAGCAACAGTAGAAACAATACCCAAGCATGATATGCTACTCATCTTGGGTGACTTCAATGCAAAAGTAGGTGAAGGAAATGAAGATAGAAGAAGAATCATGTGAAGAGAAGGAATCGGAGAAATAAATGAAAATGGAGAAAGACTGTGCAGTTTCTGTGAAGAAAACATGATGACCATCGGAGGGACAATTTTCCAACATAAAAACATCCATAAGGTGACTCCACAGAAAACCAAATCGATCACATACTAATAAACAACAAGTGGAAACGATCACTACAAGATGTGCCAGCAAGGACAGGAGCAGATGTAGGAAGTGATCACAACCTTCTGGTAGCAAAAATAAAACTAAAATTAAGGAAAGCCAAAATCTGAGAACACAGAAAGATACATTTTTATACAAGAAAACTGAAAGACCAGCAAACAAGAAATGAATTCTCAACAGTACTTAAGAACCGCTTCAGTGTCCTACAAGACAAAGCAGAAATGTCCATATTAGAGTTCAATAAAACACTACAGGAAACAGCAAAAGAGGTGCTGGGATACTGGAAAAGGAGAAAAGAGGAATGGATAAGCGAGACCACATGGGAAAAGATAGAGCAAAGAAAAGAAATCAAGAAAAAATTACTGAACACCAAATCACAACGGCTTAAAGAACGAGTTTTAAGTAATTATGCACAAAAAGACAAAGAAGTGAAGGAATCATGCCGTCAAGATAAACGTCAATATTATGACAACTTAGCAGAAACAGCAGAGAAAGCAGCATATACAAATGACATGAAAACCATATATAAAATCACAAAGCAGATGACAGGTAACTTCAACACAAGATGTGAAAGTGCAGTAAGAACACAAAATGGACAACTGGTCAGTGGAGAAAGAGAAAAAATTGAAAGATGGAGGGAACACTTTAACACCCTATTAAACAGAACACAAGCAGCACAAACAATAGACATACCTGAAGCAAAAACGGAACTAAACATCAATACAGGACCAATAACAATAAATGAAGTAAAGGAGGCGATAAAGAAGTTAAAATCAGACAGGGCACCAGGTGAAGATGAAGTGACCGCTGAGATGTTGAAAGCAGAAGAAACAGAAACACCAAAACAACTTTGCCGGATATTACAACAAATTTGGGATCTAGAAAAAGCCCCAGAGGAGTGGAAAACTGGGCTTATAGTAAAACTACCAAAGAAGGGTGACCTCAGAGATTGCGGGAACTGGAGAGGCATTACCCTACTGCCACTCACTAGTAAAGTATTTTGCAGAATAATCATCAACAGAATTGTACCAACACTTGAGGAAAAACTTCGGAAAGAGCAGGCAGGATTTAGGAAAGGAAGATCATGCATAGACCATATATTTGTACTTAGACAAATATTAGAACAGGCAAATGAGTGGCATAGCACAACATATGCATTATTCATAGATTTTGAGAAAGCTTTTGACAGTGTCAACAGAGATGCACTGTGGAAAATCCTAAGATGGCATGGCCTCCCCCATAAAATAGTTAATGTAATCAAAGCCCTATACGAGGGTTTTCAGTGCAAAGTTATCTGTGGAGAACATACCTCCAGCAGCTTTAGGGCACAAACAGGAATGAAACAGGGATGTGTACTATCACCAACATTATTTATCTTGGCAGTAGACTGGTTAATGAAGGAGACAACATCAGACAAACGCAGAGGATTACAATGGACCCTTGACACAGTGCTGGAGGACCTTGACTTTGCAGACGATATTTGTCTATTATCAAGCAGTCACAAAGATATGCAAGATAAAATAAACAAGCTAACTCAGAATGCAAACAACATAGGACTAAAGATCAACGTATGAAAGACAAAGTTAATAAAGCAAAATGTGAACAACAGAAATGTACTCAGAGTAGATAACAAGTTAGTGGAGGAGGTCAACGAATTTGTATACCTTGGCAGCAGAGTAGTAGAAAATGGAGACAGCACAGAGGACATCAGCAGCAGACTTACTAGAGCAAACCAGGCTTTTGCAATGCTGCAGACTATATGGAAATAAAAAAAAACTAAGCATAAATATGAACATCAGGATATTTAAGAGTAATGTTCTAAGTGTATTACTCTATGGAAGTGAATGCTGGAAAATCACCAAAACCATAGGAAACAAGTTGAATTATTTCCAGACTAAATGTTTACGAAGAATTAGAAAAATATTTTGGCCAAACACCATAAGAAATAACATCTTATTAGCAGAAATGCAGATGAAACCACTGACAACAATTATTGAGGAAAGACGCTGGCGATGGTTGGGACATGTGCTCCGAATGACTGACAACTCACTACCAAAAATAGCACTAAGATGGACACCACAGGGGAGCAGAAGTAAGGGTAGACCAAAAGAGACTTGGAGAAGAGCAACAGAAAGGATGTTGAGCAATAGAGGGCTCACCTGGGCAAGAGCAGAAAAAAATGCGAAGGACAGGCATTTGTGGAAAACCCTTTCGGAAGCCCCATGTGCCCTGGGCACTTAAGGTTCAGAGAGAGAGAGAGTTACTTCTGTACTGAGTGAATGGATAAGAGCGAAACGTAAATGTTATATTTTATTTTATGTCTCTCAGTTTAAATGTTAATTATGTTTGTTACATGAACAGCATATTTGTAGAATGTCTGGAATAGAATGAAAGATGTATGATAAAGATCAGAATGTCAGACGGGCCTGCGTGCCCAGTTCTCAACCCTTTTGAAATAAAGATCAGTCAATCAATCAGTCAATCTCTCTCCTTCTCCCTCTCTCTCTCTCTCTCTCTCTCTCTCTCTCTCTCTCTCTGAGTGAAATATTTAAAAAAATCTCACAGCCATATTATCAATTATCCGTCACAACTTTCAGAAAAAATACGAGGTATAATCAAAAAGTATCCCGAATGAGGTCATAACTCCGGAACCGAATGACACAACCGGAAGCGGACAGGCACAGGTTGACCTTGACATATACCACACACGTAGCATAAGTCATGTCTGTCCTGCTTGTCTGCTTTGTTTACAGTCAATGCCATCTTAACGCTTGGGCTCACCTCTTCGCACATTGCTCTTAAATCAGTTCTGTTATAAACTTCATTAGAGCAGAGAGACCGTCTTTAACCCAGAAGAAGAAGAAAACATCTGGTAAATGTTAATTCTTTTAATTTACTAGGAAGGCTATGGATTTGTTTGTGCTTATTTTTGAAATATATTTCTTTATTTGTTGCTTACGTAATGTTTGTATATGTATGCGAGGCTGAAGTAAAGTTTGTCACTTATAAAAATTTTGATCAGCCTATTAAAAGTTCAAAGAAATGTTCAGGATTGATTTTTGTCTGACAGTTATAGGTACAGCTTTGACGCTGATTTATATTAATAGTCACTAACTATCCCACGTACTGGTATTTCATAACTATTAATAATTAATATAAATAATATGTAGATTAATATACTTCAATATCAAGTATCAATACTTCATGAACAATATATTTATATGTATATTATATGGTTAGCTGAGTGGTTAGCTGAGTGGTTAAGTGCTGGGTTTACTAATCAGGTGATGCCGGGTTCAGTTCCAGCAGTGGGATTTTTTTTTCTGGTACACACCAAAAAGGCCCCAGGGTTTACCCAGCCTCTAAAAAGTGGCTACAAGAGAAATCTGGGAAGGTAAAGCGGCCAGGTGTGACTCTGATCACATCAGACTTTCTTGTGCAAAAAGTCGTGGAAAACACGGGCTTAACACTGTATTCCCCAATATGTCTTAGTGGCAGGGAAACGAGAATTTTACCTTTACTTTATATTATATGCTATTTTACATTAAATATATTATATTTCACAGATTTTTACATATTTCAATTATTTTATGGGTAACATTTATTTTTTAATTAATAATAGCAAATAATTATATATTTGTCCAGGTTGGTAACCCAGTGAGTAGAAGAGTAAGGGAATATATTTGTCCAGGTTGGTAACCCAGTGAGTAGAAGAGTAAGGGAATATATTTGTCCAGGTTGGTAACCCAGTGAGTAGAAGAGTAAGGGAATATGTTTGTCCAGGCTGGTAACCCAGTGAGTAGAAGAGTAAGGTAATATATTTGTCCAGGCTGGTAATCCAGTGAGTAGAAGAGTAAGGGAATATATTTGTCCAGGTTGGTAACCTAGTGAGTAGAAGAGTAAGGGAATATATTTGTCCAGGCTGGTAACCCAGTGAGTAGAAGAGTAAGGTAATATATTTGTCCAGGCTGGTAATCCAGTGAGTAGAAGAGTAAGGGAATATATTTGTCCAGGTTGGTAACCTAGTGAGTAGAAGAGTAAGGTAATATTTGTCCAGGCTGGTAACCCAGTGAGTAGAAGAGTAAGGTAATATATTTGTCCAGGTTGGTAACCTAGTGAGTAGAAGAGTAAGGGAATATATTTGTCCAGGCTGGTAACCCAGTGAGTAGAAGAGTAAGGGAATATATTTGTCCAGGTTGGTAACCTAGTGAGTAGAAGAGTAAGGTAATATATTTGTCCAGGTTGGTAACCCAGTGAGTAGAAGAGTAAGGGAATATATTAAGTGGAGCACAGAAGAGAAAGACAGCTACAGAGCAGGAGAAAATCACCAAACTTCCAAAACTAGCATCTTGGCTTAAACCAGATCCTACACCATCTACGTGTACACTTTCTTTAGATACACCATCTACGTGTACGCTTTCTTTAGATACACCATCTACGTGTACGCTTTCTTTAGATACACCATCTACGTGTACGCTTTCTTTAGATACACCATCTACGTGTACACTTTCTTTAGATACACCATCTACGTGTACGCTTTCTTTAGATACACCATCTACGTGTACGCTTTCTTTAGATACACCATCTACGTGTACACTTTCTTTAGATACACCATCTACTTGTACACTTTCTTTAGATACACCATCTACTTGTACACTTTCTTACTTCTATATCTACGCTTGCATCTAATTCTACAGTTCCAAAAAATAATCTAATTCTCCAGTTCCAGTAGATAATCGAATTCTACAGTTCCAGTAGATAATCTAATTCTACAGTTCCAGTAAATAATCTAATTCTACAGTTCCAGCAAATAATCTAATTCTACAGTTCCAGCACATAATCTAATTCTACAGTTCCAGCACATAATCTAATTCTCCACTTCCAGTAAATAATCTAATTCTACAGTTCCAAAAAATAATCTAATTCTCCAGTTCCAGTAGATAATCGAATTCTACAGTTCCAGTAGATAATCTAATTCTACAGTTCCAGTAAATAATCTAATTCTACAGTTCCAGCAAATAATCTAATTCTACAGTTCCAGCACATAATCTAATTCTCCACTTCCAGTAAATAATCTAATTCTGCAGTTCCAGCAAATAATCTAATTCTACAGTTCCTGTAAATAATCTAATTCTACAGTTCCAGCACATAATCTAATTCTACAGTTCCAGTAGATAATCTAATTCTACAGTTCCAATAGATAATCTAATTCTACATTTCCAACGGATAATCTAATTCTACAGTTCCAGCACATAATCTAATTCTACAGTTCCAGTAGATAATCTAATTCTACAGTTCCAGCACATAATCTAATTCTACAGTTCCAGCACATAATCTATTAACACTAGCACCTGGTCTTGACGCTGAAGTCATACCACAAGAGGAATCACTTGAAGCTCTGCCTGCAAAGGAGCTTTCAAAGACCCAGATCCAGGACAATGGAACATGAAGGATACTACCACAGTCAGTGAGCTACTGGGTTCTTACGGCGCCATCACCTTGTCAGAATAGTAATAGATAAAAGGGAGGCGACTGCAGCAAAACTGGTTTAAATAAATAAGGTAGATATAGGTGTATGGTGCAGTTTTACAAAGTGAGGGAGGGAGTGAGTAAGGTGAGAAAAAAAAGAATAGAAAGTATGAGAATGTACAAATGAAAAACATACAACATCCGATATTTCGGCGTGAGCCTTATTCGAGGATACATGCACAACGGGACAAAAACACGAAGAACTTATCTGAATGTGTCTTCCTCCAAGTAGGAAACAGAAATGTGTGTAGTAGAAGGGAGAAGGAAAGATCACGCTGCCCACAACAAAAGAAGCCCGATAGAGCCAATCGTAAAGAAGAGGTGGAGAGAGGGGAGGAGAACAAGTGGGAGAAAGGGGTGGGGGGAAGGCAATAGGAACATGATAGCCGCTAGAGATGTCGAGAAGGGGGCGGGGGGAAGAGGGGAGGGAAAAGGGGACACGGAGAGATACTGAATGGAGAACATAAACACCTGCAGGGAGAAAATGTGAAACTGGTGAATAGGACAAGACCCTATAGACACCAATATGTAGGCAGAGAAGAAATAGGGTGGTGGTAGGGAGGGGTAGCATAGAGAAAGAAAGCAGAGTTTTTAAAAAAAAGGGCCAGTGGAAAACTAAAGAAGTTACAGAAAGCTGAAGACATTGTTAATTCCAGCTGGGTGGAGACAGCCAGTCTGGAAAATAAGGCGCTGTTCTAGGATCCTCCGAGATCGTACATCAGCAGAACAAGAGCGGATCACACTAACAGAAATGTTTCTATGAGAACAATAGCTAGGAACAGATGTCCATATTTAGACTAAAGCTATATGAGAACAATAGTTAGGAACAGATGTCCATATTTAGACTATAGGTTTATGAGAATAATAGCTAGGAACAGGTGCCCACATTTAGACTATAGGTCTATGAGAATAATAGCTAGGAACAGATGTCCACATTTAGACTAAAGCTATATGAAAAAATAAGAAGAAAAGCTAGGAACAGGTGCCTATATTTAGACTATAGGTCTATGAGAATAATAGCTAAGAACAGATGTCCACATTTAGACTAAAGCTATATGAAAAAAATAAGAAGAAAAGCTAGGAACAGATGTCCATATTTAGACTATAGGTCTATGAGAATAATAGCTAGGAACAGATGTCCACATTTAGACTAAAGCTATATGAAAAAAATAAGAAGAAAAGCTAGGAACAGATGTCCATATTTAGACTATAGGTCTATGAGAATAATAGCTAGGAACAGATGTCCATATTTAGACTATAGGTCTATGAGAACAATAGCTAGGAACAGATGTCCACATTTAGACTAAAGCTATATGAAAAAAATAAGAAGAAAAGCTAGGAACAGGTGTCCATATTTAGACTATAGGTCTGTGAGAACAATAGCTAGGAACAGGTGTCCAGATTTAGACTATATGTCTATGAGAACAATAGCTAGGAACAGATGTCCACATTTAGACTAAAGCTATATGAGAACAATAGCTAGGAACAGGTGTCCAGATTTAGACTATAGGTCTATGAGAACAATAACCAGGAACAGGTGTCCAGATTTAGACTATAGGTCTATGAGAACAATAGCCAGGAACCGTTTAAAGACTTAGACTATAGCTATGTGAGAACAATAGCGACGTTGTGCGTCTTTCTATACTGTTCAAAAAAAAAAAAAAGAAAAAAGAAACGCAACACTACTGTAGTCGTAATGGACACCAAATTTCAAACTTGTATCAAAATTTTATTTTATGGAATTAATGTTTCAATCTTGGCATGAAGAAACTTTAAGACTTTAACAATGAAATGATGTTCATTAAATTTAGATTGGAGTTTTATTCTTTGCGACTGAGGCCTCCGTTTCAGTAAGTTGTATGGCTTCCTCTGGCCTGTATCAGAGAACGACATCTCCTTGACATAGATCCGATCAGCCGTTGGATCTGTTGTTGTGGGATGGCTGCCCACTCTTCTTGCAGTGCAAGAGACAACTGTCGGAGATTAGTTGGCGACACGTCTCGCTGGCGGACTTGCCTGTTGAGTTCATCCCGTAAGTGTTCTATTGGGTTTATGTCTGATGACATGGATGGCCACGGAATGGTCTGGATGTTTTTGTCAGCGGGGAACTGTGTGGTGAGTTGTGCCACACGAGGTCGAGCGTTATACTGCTGAAAACTCGACCCTGTTGCAGCCAGAAGTGGAAGGACATGAGGACGAAGAATTTCAGCGACGTATCGTTGGGCATTTGGGCGTCCTTCAATTTGCACAAGGTCACTTCTTCCCATGAAGTTGATCGCCCCCCACACCAGTACACCTCCACCACCATGTGGAGGAGCCTCATCCACGCAGTTCTGGTTGTAGCGCTCATGGACTCTGGGGTAAATTCTTCTCCGTCTATCGTGTCGCTGGAGCAGAAAGAATGATTCATCACTAAACCAAACCCTTCTCCAATCATTCGCAACGGTCCATTGACGATGCTGGTTCGCCCACTGCAGTCGGTTCTGGCGATGCCGGTCCGTAAGAACAGGACCTCTGTACGGTCTTCTAGCCCAAAGACTAGCGTCGTGCAGCAAGTTCCTGACCGTTTGATCTGAAATTCGACGACCTGCTGTCACTGACTAGACTGTTGAAGGCGCAGATGCAGATTGATTCCTGAGGTGACGTAGCCGTATGAAGCGGTCTTCGGCAGAAGTTGTGACTGAGTCTTCCACTGCGTGGCCGGTCTGCAGCTGAGCCAGTTTCTTGAAATCGTCTCGAAAGACGACTAATGGTGCTTCTAACCACATTAAATTATCTAACCACTACACTTTGTGAATGTCCAGTCTGTAAACTTTCAATGATGACGAGTCGTTGTTCTGTAGTGAGATGAATAATACTTGTGCATTGAATTTTCAAATGAATTTATTCTTTTATAGGCATTCAATAACATGGTCAGTGAGTTTTGTGTTCAGTAAATTTCATGGGATTCTCGTGAACCTGTCATGAGTTAGTGTCAAAAATGCTGTTTTGACTAGTGTCGCTTTTCTGTGCTCATGAATCATCTGCTGAGTACAATCCAGGTGAGCACGTGAAGTTGATGTCCAAGTGGAGGTTTCAGTCAATTTGGCCTTGTCTGATCAATAAACTTCAGTTTAAATAGCAACATCGTATTTATTGAGTTTCTTTTTTTTTAACAGTATAGATACGATGGACCAGAAGAAGAGATACGTTTTAATGCAAGTGAAAAGTTCAAGGTAGAAATATTTCTTCCTATTCTAGATTCTTCTTTAACTTCTGAATTGACAAAACCTGCAGAAACTTGTTCATTAATTGGAAATCGATTTTTACACTAGAAAGTGTGAACATTTGGCTAATGTATATCATCAAGTTGATTGTAATGATGCCTGAAGTGAATGTGTCATCTTAAGCACTACATAAATAGTGATGGAAACTGTGGGACACTGTCAGCATTGTACAGGAAAATAATTTCACATAACTTGAAAGCTGCATTTCCCAAAGTTGACAGACTGCACTTAGGCTGTTTCTGTGGTCTATATATGATGATTACTTCTTCTTCTTCTTCTTCGTTCGCTTCTACCACCAAGACCGCGCTGTGATCCTACTGAATTTACGCCTGTGGTCCTCATTAGGTCATGTGGTCTCTTGTGTGGTCCCCGAAAGGACCACACGAGATCCCTGAGAGGACCACAAGGGGTTCAGAGTATCGCAGGGCTTTAGCCTGTATTCTTGGTGGGTCTCTGAAGCGGATTGCGTGACACCGTGGTTTTCGTTGCACCAGTTTAGTCTTAGAGTTGGACTTTCTCACCGGAAGACCTCGACGTATTTAGGATATCAGTGCATCCCCGCTGGGTGAGAGGCGGTAGCCCCCCCAGGCCAGAGTTGGACCTTCTCACCGGAAAACCTCGACGGTGATTACTACCTGAGGCTATTTCTGTGTTCTGTTATGATGGTTACTATCTGAGGCTATTTCTGTGTTCTGTTTATGATCGTTGCTATCTTAGGCTATTTCTGTGTTCTGCTTATGATGGTTATTATCTGAGGCTATTTCTGTGTTCTGTTTATGATGGTTAATATTTGAGGCTATTTCTGTGTTCTGTTTATGATGGTTAATATTTGAGGCTATTTCTGTGTTCTGTTTATGATGGTTAATATTTGAGGCTATTTCTGTGTTCTGTTTATGATGGTTAATATTTGAGGCTATTTCTGTGTTCTGTTTATGATGGTTAATATTTGAGGCTATTTCTGTGTTCTACTTATGATGGTTATTATCTGAGGCTATTTCTGTGTTCTGTTTATGATGGTTAATATTTGAGGCTATTTCTGTGTTATGTTTATGATGGTTTCTATCTGAGGCTATTTCTGTCTTTTGTTTATGGTGGTTACTATCTACACAGGAGAGCGCTCATTTTGAAGACTATTGATTTTGAGGTAATAATAAAACGATGTTCAGCAAAGAAAATTTGTACGGCTTTATGTTAAGCACTTACTTATAATTTTCACGGCTTTATGTTAAGCACTTACTTATAACTTTCACGGCTTTATGTTAAGCACTTACTTATAATTTTCACGGCTTTATGTTAAGCACTTACTTATAATTTTCACGGCTTTATGTTAAGCACTTACTTATAAATTTCTTTTGTACTAGTTTTGTGTATATCGTATTCATTCATTCATTCATTTGCATGTCCCTTGCGGAACTTTGCCTCCCAAACAGCTCTCCTGTAGGCCTCTCGGTTGTGAGCAAGATGGCCTGCTGCTGATGCATCCATCTGCAGATCGTCAACGATGTCTTGCAGCCATCTTCGTTTTGGTCTTCCTTTCTTTCTTTTTCCCATTATGTATCCTTCCAACTCGGTTTTCTCTAGATTATCATGACGTTTAATGTGTCCAAAATATTTAAGTTTTCTCTGTTTAATCCTCTTCACTAGCCAGCCTTCTTCAATATTAAGCTCTTGTAGTATAGAGATATTTGTTCTCTTTTGTGTCCACGATATTTGGAGAACTCTTCTGTAGCATTTACATTCAAAGGCATTTATGTGTTTCTCAAATATCGTATACTGAATAATTTATGGAGCATGCTGTGTCACAATTTTAATTTTTTTAAATGAATATTAGGCATTTGTATTATCTTTGATGTATTTTGTTTTAGATAAAAATGATTTTCTATTGAGAAAAATTATGAACGCTTCTGATAAATATCTAAAATAAATAATTCATAATAATTTTCTCTTATAATGATATATTGACTGAAATTTGTGTTCTTTAAAACCTGTTGCACTATTTGGAAGTTTATACTAATTAGGTTTTTCTTTGGTGCATGTTTTCTTACAACGTAATAGGTTTTACATATGTGTTGATTAATCTTTACTTTCAGGATGTTGAGCAATAGAGCAGAAAAAAAGGCGAAGGACAGGCATTTGTGGAAAACCCTTGCGGAAGCCCCATGTGCCCTGGGCACTTAAGGTTCAGAGATGTTTTCTTATAACATAATAAGTTTTACATAGGTGCCGATTAATCTTTACTTTACAGCATGTTTTCTTACTACTGAAAATTAATTTTATTGAAAGTACTAATAAAAATCTATGAAGAAGATGGGGGTGGATCGGACACACCCTACGGAAATCCACATCCAGCGCTACAAGGCAAGCCCTAACATGGAACCCACAGGGTAAAAGGAGGAGAGGGAGACCAAGGAACTCCTGGCGCCGAAGTCTGGACACGGACATCAAAATAATGAACCAGATATGGAGACAGTTGGAAAGAGTGGCCCAGGACCGAACTGCCTGGCGAGCTCTTGTTGGCGGTCTATGCTCCACGAGGGGTCAGAGGTATAGATAGACAGACAGATAGATAGACAGACAGACAGACAGACAGACAGACAGACAGATAGATAGATAGATAGATAGATAGATAGATAGATAGATAGATAGATAGATAGATAGATAGATAGATAGATAGATAGATAGATAGATAGATAGATAGATAGATAGATAGATAGATAGATAGATAGATAGACTAATAAAAATATGCTTAATTATCCTAACTATGTATACTTTAGTTCCTAACATTACTTGATAGGTTCCAGAAGAATGGTGGGGGTCCAGGTCAGTACTTTCCCCAGGGGCCCCGATGCTGTTAAGGTGGCCCTGTTTACTGTAGGTCTTTGTTTTGGCATACCTGAGCCTGTTCGTGGCAACTGTCATGTCGGAAATGCTGGATCAAAGAATTGGCACCTGGTTATGTCAGAAACTGGGAGAAAAGTGCAAAGGCACATACTTCAAGTTACAGGTAGCCTATGGGGAGGAGTGCACGAGTAGTACACAAGTATAAGAGTGGCTGGTATAAATCTTTTAAAGATGGCCGTGAAAGTACTGACAGTGATGAACGATCTGGAAGGCCCGCAACCAGGAAAACTGAAGAAAATGTCCTCCAACTTGTCCATGCATCTGTGCTGTGAAATCACATAATCGCTAATCAAGAGTTATCTGAAGGCTTACACATTAGTTTTGGTTCAGTTCGGTCAATTCTTACAGACAATGTGGGCACGGGACGCGTCTCAGCTAAGATTTTGCTACAAGGGTTCTCAGCTGACCAGATGCAGGCCCGTGTTTAGGCTGCATGTGACCCGCCTGAATGCGCCGAAAACGACGAAAACTTTTTTTAAAACAATCATAACTGATGATGAGTCGTGGGTTTATGGATATGACCCCGAAACTAAGGACCGGTCTTGGCAGTGCAAGACCCCGACGTCTCCCAGACCCTAGAAAAGCTCGGCAAAGAGCACGACAATTTAAAGACAAGACTGCCTATGTTTTTTTTTCAGTTACAATGGAATTGTTCGTCATGAATATGCTCCATCTGATTAGACAATCAACACGGAATGCTACTGTGACTCCATTAGGTCAGACAATCAACAAGGAATACTACTGTGACTCCATTAGATGAGACAATCAAAAAGGAATACTACAGTGAATTCATCAGGACAATCAACAATTAATACTACTGTGACTCCATTAGGTCACACACTCAACAAGGAATACTACTGTGACTCCATTAGGTCAGACACTCAAAAAGGAATACTACTGTGACTCCATCAGGTCACACACTCAACAAGGAATACTACTGTGATTCCATTAAGACAGATACTCAACAAGGAATACTACTGTGACTCCATTAGGTCAGACAATCAACAAGGAATACTACAGTGACTTCATCAGGACAGACACTCAACAAGGAATACTACTGTGACTTCATCAGGACAGACAATCAACACGGAATACTGTGACTCCATTAGATGAGATATTCAACAAGGAATACTACTGTGACTCCATTAGGTCAGACACTCAACAAGGAATACTACTGTGACTCCATAGGTCAGACACTCAACTAGGAATACTACTGTGACTTCATTAGGTCAGACACTCAACAAGGAATACTACTGTGACTCCATCAGGTCAGACACTCAACAAGGAATACTACTGTGACTTCATCAGGACAGACACTCAACAAGGAATACTACTGTGACTCCATCAGGACAGACACTCAACAAGGAATACAACTGTGACTCCATCAGGACAGACAATCAACAAGGAATACTACTGTGACTTCATCAGGACAGACACTCAACAAGGAATACTACTGTGATTCCATCAGGACAGACAATCAACAAGGGACACTACTGTGACTCCATATAAAGGGCAGAATGTAAGATGGGCCTGCTCGCCCAATTCTTCGCCCTTGTAAAATAAAGATCATTCATTCATTCATTCGTTAAATCAGGTCAGACAATCAACAAGGGACACTACTGTGAGGTTTTGAGGCATTTGCGGGACGCAGTTTGTCACTAAAGACTGACATTGCATGAGAGTGACAAGTGGTAACTCCACCATGACACAAAAGACTGACACTGCATGAGAGTGACAAGTGGTAACTCCACCATGACACAAAAGACTGACACTGCATGAGAGTGACAAGTTGTAACTCCGCCATGACACAAAAGACTGACATTGCACAAGAGTGACAAGTGGTAACTCCACCATGACACAAAAGACTGACACTGCATGAGAGTGACGAGTCGCATCTCAACCATGACACAAAAAGCCCACACTGATTGTGAGTGACAAGTGGCAACTCCACCATGATACAAAAGACTGACATTGCATGATAGTGACGAGTGGCAGCTCAACCAAGTCAAAGTGCCTGTCCATGCATGGCAACCTGTGCAGCAGTTTCTTGCTAAGAACCGCATTCCACAGCTCCAGCAACCAGCATTTCCACCTGATATCTCTCAATGTGACGTTTCCCTATTCCCTTCGCCGCATCCCCCCCCCCCTAAAAAAACCACTTGAAAGGGAAACGATTTCAGGAAATTGAGGAGATACAACAGAATGCTACGAGGCAGCTGTACTCCATATCAGAAGATGCCTTATAAAAATTATTCCAGCAGTGGAGAAAGTGCTGGGTTAAGTGTGTTTCTTCAGTAGAGGGCTGTTTCCAAGGTGACTGAATTACAGATCGCTAACTCTTGTAGTTTCTTTTCGTAAGTCCAGTCCGGATACTTTTCGATCACCCCTAGCGTTGCTGGTGAAATTCTTCTGCTGACGTGCGTGAGGTGAAACTCCTCCTGGCCAATTAAGAAAATGTGATTAGGGTTGCCACGCGGCGCCGCCGTGGAAAAGGTGAAGGAAAGAATTAAGTGAAGCAAACAGCAGTCTCGAGGTCAGGGCTACTCATATCACGGCACCTCTGCTCTAGAGGCCGGCCGTGTCCTGTATACACTCATAATGGGGCAGATTGCCTAAACCGCCTTAATCTATGGGTTAAACTAAGACACTGCTGGCGAGATTATTCGGATGCCGCTCGTGGGGTGAAACTCTTCCAGGTCAATGAAGAAAATGCCATTAGGGTTCCCGTGCGGAGCTGCTGTGAAAAAGGTGGTGAAAAGGATAAAGTGAAGTTTAATCAATATGTCCAGTAGTCTCGCGGTGAGAGCTACTCATACCACGGCACCTCTGCTCTAGAAGCCGGCCACGTCCAATATAAACCCATACTGGTGAAATATGCCTAAACGGGCTTAACACAGGGGTGAAACTTGATGACTACTCATGTCACGGTACCTCCGCTCTAGAGGTCGGTCATGTCCTAAATATGCCCATACTGGGATAATATGCCTAAACCGGCTTAACCCAGGGGTGAAACTTACTAGGTGCGAGGATTCGTCCTCGTGGATAAAAGCTCCGTCCTGGTCACAAATAGGAAGGGTAGCGGCCACGACCACAAAATGCTGAAATCGGAGACTCTGGACCAGGGCAGTCTAGATAGGCAACCACTTCTCACCCGGTGGGGATATATGCATATCCTAATCATGCTGAGGTTTTCCGGTGAGAAAGCCCAAGGCTGGACTGGATGGGCAACCACTTCTCACCCGGCGGGGATATACTGATATCCAAAACACGTCGCGGTTTTCCGGTGAGAAAGCCCAGCTCTAGATTAAACTGATGCAACGAAAACCACGGTGTCACGCAATCCCGCTTCTGTGGCAAACCGAGAATACAACCCCGAGCCCCGCGATACTCTGAACCTCTTGTGGTCCTCTCGGGGATCTCTTGTGGTCCGCTCGGGGATCTCTTGTGGTCTTCTCGGGGATCTCTTGTGGTCCTCTCGGGGATCTCTTGTGGTCCGCTCGGGGATCTCTTGTGGTCCGCTCGGGGATCTCTTGTGGTCCTCTCGGGGATCTCTTGTGGTCCTCTTGGGGACCACAGGACCAATCAAGGACCACATGAGTAAATTCAGTAGGATCAGGGGGCAGTCTTTTTTGGTAGAAGCGAACGAAGAAGAAGATCACCCTTCGTACCTTTGGAAGATGATGTTTAAAATAAGATTAAACACCAGTACGTTTCATACGCTACTTGAAGCACCCAAAGAAGTGTCAGAGACCATGCTTCTGATCTTACCCTGTGTCAGAAACTTTCGAGAACCTTGTACAAAAAGAAGGGTAGCTGAGAAATCTGTGCTGCGATAAAAGCAAGCACACAAACAAACAAACAAACACAGAACACACAAACAAGCAAACACAGAGCACACAAACAAGCAAACACAGAGCACACAAACAAGCAAACACAGGGAGACTATCGAACTAGGATGTGGCCAAACTTCCGTGTTTGGAAGTAATAAAGCATGTCTAGCTGTAGGAAACCTTTCAGGGTGTTCTTATAATTGGAGAGTATTGAAAATCATGTTCCAGAACGGCTGCTCTGTGGCTGATAAAAATCTTTTCAGATGTTGCTTTTCATTGGCAGAAAGAAGACCAGGATTTTGTCCCCGAGTTTCCAGTAGAATGTATAATGACGTCACTACTTAGGCGGTCAAAGAAAAGCCAATATAGACATCTATTTTTAGTACTGGATAGTTTCATCAGTGTACATTTATTTTAGATAAGAAAGTGATAGCTTTATGGAAAATAAAGTTGGAAAAGTAAAGTAAATGTTTATAAACAGCAAGTTTTGCATGTAAAGTTATAAGCACATAATAATATACAGTTTGAGAAGCAAGCAGACACAGACAAACAGAGAGACAGAGACACAGATAGATAGAGAGATATAGACAGACAGACAGACAAGCAAACAGACAGACAGATATATTCAGAAGTTATCGTATTTTTACTCAGTTAATGCAAATGCTTCTGACAATAGAAAGAATAGACTGGTTGGTAGGGTTGGCCACACCTACAGTATCACTGAGCAGATAATAGACTGGTTGGTAGGGTTGGCCACACCTACAGTATCACTGAGCATGATAATAGACTGGTTGGTAGGGTTGGCCACACCTACAGTATCATTGAGCAGATAATAGACTGGTTGGTAGGGTTGGCCACACCTACAGTATCATTGAGCAGATAATAGACTGGTTGGTAGGGTTGGCCACACCTACAGTATCATTGAGCAGATAATAGACTGGTTGGTAGGGTTGGCCACACCTACAGTATCATTGAGCAGATAATAGACTGGTTGATAGGGTTGGCCACACTTACAGTATCACTGAGCAGATAATAGACTGGTTGGTAGGGTTGGCCGCATCTACGGGATCATCGAGCATATAACAGATAGGAGGAAATTGTTAAATCTTCAGGAATAACCGTAGCGATGGTAAGCACGAATATCATGGTTACAGAACAATAATAAGTGTTCATTAAGCTCTATCATCGGTGTCTCATCGGTGCTTCTCTGAGGGCACGAAGGAGACACAAAAGAAAGTGGACTTGTCAGAAGCTCGCGGACAACCCTGTCAAAGTAACACAGAGATTGTTGTTCAAAACAAGCATCAGTTCATGTGGACTTTACCTACGACATTGTCGCATTTATTTTTGTAGATGAGAGCGAGAGAGAGAGAGAGAGAGAGAGAGAGAGAGAGAGAGAGAGAGGAAGGGAGAAAGAGAGTGGAGAAGGGAAGGGCTGGGTATTTCCCCTATTTAAAATAGAATAGGCCGTACTGTGCCTGCATTCTCAAGGATGAAAGCTTTTTTTAAAAACTGTCTTACCTGTTCATGTCATGCACCACAATACATATAGCTCATACATTTGTTATGCTGTATAATATGGGTAATAATTTCACAGGAATTTTTTGCATAAATCAAGCTAGAGCCAGTGTACAAGTAAGTGCTACTATGTGTAATCAGTTTATATGCGAATAGGCAAACATTTAATGTATACAGGAAACTTTCACTGTAGAGAGCGGAACAACAACATAACTCTTTCAGATCATCAGAGGAAGTACCCCCCCTCAGATAAGTGTTTCGGCCCTATTAAACTCCTGACACTCTAAGGGGGGTGGGCCCCTCTCGGTCATGACTCCCAGAGTTCTTGTGAGTTGTTGCTTTTTTCCGGGATTGAACCCATGATCTTTCAGTTGGCACTGCACTTTGAAGTGCATCTTTAGCGATTTAAAGAGGAGTAGACGTGAAAACATCTAATGAGGAGTAGACGTGAAAACATCTAATGAGGAGTAGACGTGAAAACATCTAATGAGGAGTAGACGTGAAAACATCTAATGAGGAGTAGACGTGAAAACATCTAATGAGGAGTAGACGTGAAAACATCTAATGAGGAGTAGACGTGAAAACATCTAATGAGGAATAGACGTGAAAACATCTAATGAGGAGTAGACGTGAGATAAACTCCCTGTAGCAACTAGCACATAAAGAGAGAATCTTCAGCCTGATCAGTTTCTATTATCCGACCTTGATCTTCTGGGGGTTTTTTTTTACAAGTGCCTCACTCCTAAAACACATTTCACATCAGACACGAAGAAAGAAAGAAAGAAAGAAAGAAAGAAAGAAAAAGGAAAGGAAATGAGGAAAGTAAAGAAAGATAAGGGCAGGACGGAAGGTTCGGGACAGGACAAGACAGGAACGCAGTCATAATTATAGAAAGAAAAACCATTCCCTTTATAGTTATATTACTGCATCACAACACTAAAGAAAGCTTTCCACACATGCTTTAAAATTTCCTCTCAAACAAATTATCTGTTCTCGAAGCTCTGACGCTGTCAGTGATAACAAAAGATTGCTGAGAAAACTGTGGTCACCTTCTTAATTATTTGCTCAGTTACCTGCTTCATTATCTGCTTAATTACCTGCTTGGTTATCTGTTAATTGCCTGCTTGATTACCTGATTAATTACCTCCTTGATTATCTGCTTGATTATCTCCTTGGTTATCTGCTTGATTGCCTGACTAATTATGAATCTCTGTCCATTATCTGAAGTTAAGGATTCCAGAAATCAGTACACATAGACGAAGACTACACTGTACATTTAAGTTTCCATAAGAAGCGTGATGTCTATCAGTTCTTTGTCTGAATTCTGTTCTATCAACACTTCTATATCACACCTGTTTATCTGTCAACACTTTGATACATCATAAATGTTAGTCTGTTAACACTTCTATATCACACCTGTTTATCTGTCAACGCTTCTATATCACACATGTTTATCTGTCAACACTTCTATATCACACATGTTAGTCTGTCAATACTTCCACCTATCACAGCGGGTATGCCGTCAACGCTTCATACATCACAGCAGATATTCTATCAACAGTACAGTATATCACGCCTGATAATCTGTCAACATTTCAATATGTAACAGCAGATACTCTGTCAACACTATAGTATATCACATCTGATATTCTGTCAACACTTCAACAACGTAATAAACTTTCCAGTTACTTTATTCTGAAATTATTTACTACAACTATAAAATATGCAACAACAAACTAGGCTCTTGTACATGCAGGGCATGTGCTAGAACTGTGTACATAGGAAGGTGCGAGAACTGTGTACACAGAAAAGTGCTAGCATTGTGTGCACAGGAGTGTACTAGAACTGTGTACACAGGAAAGCACTAGAAATATGTACATAGGAAAGTGCTAGATTTGTGTACACAGGAAAGTGAAATACTTGTGTACACAAGAAAGTACTAAAACTATGCAGAAGAACAAATGAAAATCAGAAAATGGCGTTCAAATCTGATTTAAAATACCGAATTCCTTTCTATAGAACCCTGACATCCAGTAATTTTACAATTTGAACTGAACTTACGATTTTTTAAAGATGACTTTTAAAATCAGTTTCAGTTTTGAGCATACTTCCTACACAATGAAAGATACAACCATCAAACTATTAATTTTTTTGATAATTCAAATGCTAATTTTTTTAAAATATGCATTTTACTTTTGGTTGATTTATTAATTAATCTTCATTGCCACGAAATACTGGTTGCTTGAGTTTTTATGCAGAGTATTTAGATGTCACGTATACTTTGACGCATATCTCGTCACACGAGAAAAAAAAAAGGGGGGGGGGGGGGACTTATCACAAAACAAAGAAAAAATAACCATAAACTTTATGTAGACAAAGAAAAGATATCCTTCTATTATCTTCAGGTGTGCTTTCGATACAAGTTTAACCAATACTTATCATAAAAAGTCACATGGAATTCACCACGCTGAAACCGAGTTCCTTAACTTATTTTTTAAAAATTTGAAGTCACTGTAAACAGAAGCCGACAGAAAATTGAGACTGACCAAGTTTAAAACCAAAATATAAAGATCGCACCTGCTTTGACACGAAGACGAAGATTTGCTAGAACATTCCACTTATACAAATGTAGAGCTACATTAAAAAAAAAAAAAAACCTCCTTCTTTCACCGTCCTCCTGAAGTCAGACAACTTCTCAACATAATGGGCAGGTAAGTAAGAGAAAAGATTTGGGGTTTTCCCTACAGGATTTTCCCGACAGTTTTCGGCGACACCCTCGTCAAAATGCGCGTTCATTGGCCAGATAAATCAAAGGGAAAATGATTTAAAAGAACACTGTATCAAAGTTACAATGATACAAAGATTATCTGTGCTCAGTTACTTATTTTAGAATCAATAAAGAATAAATTAAACACAAAACAAAGGAAGTTAGGTGCTTTCTTTAAAGAGTATGACAGTTAAGATCATTTCTCTCTCATAGCGATAACTGCCAGAAAGAATCTAAAGTTTTTTTTTCTAAATTATAGTCATAAACTGTTGAAACAAAGTTCTCAGCGATAATCTAATAACAGATGCAATCTAATATTCTAACGTTGTCTTCTTCTTCTTCTTCTTCTTCTTCTGCGTTCGATGTTGTTGGTCACATCAGATCTTGATCCTTGGCAAAGCCCACAGACCTCTCCAGATCCTGATAGTCGCCCCAAAGCTTTTGCCCCAAGCTTGTATCTTCTGGCCATGTCTTACGCCTCAGGTCTTCATGGTTTGGGCACTCTTGAATGATATGTTCTGGGGTCTGGACTCCACTGCCACATGGACACTCGTCTGTGTGAGACATTTTGAGTCGATGTAGGTGGCTTAGTAGTCTCTGCAGTGGCCTGTCCTTAGGCGGAAGAGGATGGTTTGCTGACGTCTTTGTAGCTGGTGCATTGGATGTGGTGCATTGGATGTGGTGCGTTGTTACAGTTCAGTTGCTTTTCCCATTCAGATCTGCACTGGTTACGGATTATAGTTTCCGCTTCTTGGTAGTTTACTGGATGAAATGTTTGATCTTGATTGCTGCCAGCTTTGGATAGGGTGTCAGCTATTTCATCCTCTCTCTTTCCCTCTCCCTCTTTCTCTCTCTCCCTCCCTCTCTATTCCTACATTTTTCATCACATCTGCTACCATTCATTCTTCACACTCCAGACAACCGTAAATTTGGCTCGTGATCTGAGGTTAGAGGTCACAGATCTAGGCTACTACAATTACAAGTACTACTACCTACACACAGATTTTACCTGTCGCAGATTGTGTCTGTAGCCAATACGTAGAATGTAGTTGTCACAGGTGAGACGCCTGTGTTTCTTTCTCAGGATTGTGATTCAGAACTCGCTGTGTGACATACTCAGAGTATAAAACTTTACCACCTGAAACACACACCATGATACCACCTGAAACACACAACATGGTATCACCTGAAACACACACCATGGTACCTTCTGAAACACACACCATGATACCACCTGAAACACACAACATGGTATCATCTGAAACACACACCATGATACCACCTGAAACACACACCATAATACCACATGAAACACACACCATGATAACATATTAAACACACAACATGGTACCACCTTAAACACACAACTTGGTACCGCCTGAAACACACAGAATGATACCACCTGAAACACACAACATGGCGCCTGTGACATTCTACAACAGCATGTTCGCACAATTTTCAGACTTCACGTCTTGCATGTATGAATGAGTTGTCATGACATCTTCTTGCATGTATGAATGAGTTGTCATGACATCTTCTTGCATGTATGAATGAGTTGTCATGACATCTTCTTGCATGTATGAATGAGTTGTCGTGACATCTTCTTGCATGTATGAATGAGTTGTTGTGACATATTCTTGCATGTATGAATGAGTTGTCGTGACATCTTCTTGCATGTATGAATGAGTTGTCGTGACATCTTCTTGCATGTATGAATGAGTTGTCATGACATCTTCTTGTCTTCTTGCATGTATAAATGAGTTGGCGTGATATCTTGCATACATTTTCTACGTGTAAATATCTTCTCCCGGTACGCCAGGCATATGTTTAAGTGTGTATGTGCCTGATATATTCCGCAGTTAAGTTTTTTTTTTCCTGCGAGAGTAATGCTCTGTAACATCTGACTGAGGCTGTGAGCAATTAACATATTTACGTGTCGAGCTAAAACAGAAGATTAATGTATCAGCCAAAACTGTTACAAAACGGACATAAAAGTCATGAAATATTGTAAGCATATAGCAGTTTAAATCTGACATGGAGATAAAAGAAAAATAGTGAACAGCTTAAGATAAACTGTAATAACAACAGGGAGAAACAATCCTACGCAGACACGTACAGTAACAATAGTAAGAAACAGTCCTATACACAGGCACGTACGGTAACAATAGTAAGAAACAGTCCTATACATAGACACGTACAGTAATAATAGTAAGAAACAGTCTTATACACATACAGTACAGTAATAATAGTAAGAAACAGTCTTATACACATACAGTACAGTAATAATAGTAAGAAACAGTCTTATACACATACAGTACAGTAATAATAGTAAGAAACAGTCTTATACACATACAGTACAGTAATAATAGTAAGAAACAGTCCTATACACAGGCACGTACGGTAACAATAGTAAGAAACAGTCCTATACACAGACACGTACAGTAACAATAGTAAGAAACAGTCTTATACACATACAGTACAGTAACAATAGTAAGAAACAGTCCTATCCACAGACATGTACAGTAACAATAGTAAGAAACAGTCCTATACACAGACACGTACAGTAACAATAGTAAGAAACAGTCCTATACACAGACACGTACAGTAACAATAGTAGACACAGTCCTATACACAGACACGTACAGTAACAATAGTAGACACAGTCCTATACACAGACACGTACAGTAACAATAGTAAAAAACAGTCATATACACAGACACGTACAGTAACAATAGTAAAAAACAGTCATATACACAGACACGTACAGTAACAATAGTAAAAAAACAGTCCTATACACAGACACGTACAGTAACAATAGGGATCAAGCAAATGCCAAAACAAAAGCCAGTGTCATGTTTAGCATAAAAAAAGGTAGATAGAGGTGTATGGTGCAGTTTTACAAAGTGAGGGAGGGAGGGAGTGAGTAAGGTGAGAAAAAAACGAATAGAAAGTATGAGAATGTATAAATGAAAAACATACAACATCCGATATTTCGGCGTGAGCCTTTTTCGAGGATTACAGGCACAAACGAGACAACAAAAAAAAAAATACAAAGAACTTATCTGAATGTGTCTTCCTCCAGAAGTAGAAAACAGAAATGAGATGTTTAGCACAGTGACTTCCCGAAGCAAACTGTTAGATGATTGACATCTGAAAATATCACAGTCAAACCAAGGTCCAGGCACCAGAACAGCCCCAGTAACAGATTATGCTGTGAAGGAAACGGTCACTAAGCAACTAGCAGCAAACTTAGCTGCAAAGTAACAGATTATGCTGTGAAGGAAACGGTCACTAAGCAACTAGCAGCAAACTTAGCTGCAAAGTAACAGATTATGTTGTGAAGGAAACGGTCACTAAGCAACTAGCAGCAAACTTAGCTGCAAAGTAACAGATTATGCTGTGAAGGAAAGGGTCACTGACCAACTAGCAGCAAACTTAGCTGCAAAGTAACAGATTATGCTGTGAAGGAAAGGGTCACTGACCAACTAGCAGCAAACTTAGCTGCAAAGTAACAGATTATGCTGTGAAGGAAAGGGTCACTGACCAACTAACAGCAAACTTAGCTGCAAAGTAACAGATTATGCTGTGAAGGAAAGGGTCACTGACCAACTAGCAGCAAACTTAGCTGCAAAGTTAACAATGTTTTAGACAACCAGTAATTTCGTTTCGTAACGGCAAACAACCGACATTTTTTGGGATTTGTCTGAACATTTCACCTCTTTAGCGTCATGTTAAACACCAAAGTTTTAAGTTTTAAAAAAAATCAGTTTTCCATTTCTTTTCTCGCCATTTTTTTTCTTTTGAGTGACAGCCAGTTTAATAAACTATTAGTTTTCAAACACTGAATTCCTGCATACTTACCAGTCAGTGCGGACTAGCCAAAGCTTTCAAAACAAATACATTCTGAAATTCCCACTATGAAACGAACACATTTCGGATATGTCTAATATTTATTAATAAACCTGATCCACTAAACTTTCCTAGCCTTTGATACACCAGTTCCAGGCGGCTGAATTTAACGATGTCACGTGTTCACATTTAAGTAAAAAGAATACAACAGCACAAAAAAAAAACCTGTTATTTGTAATCAGAGCCCATCTGAAGAATTTCAACACTCGCTGTGATATTTAGCACTTCTCTTCTCCCCGCACAAACACACAAATACACTCATAAACATATACAAACATACACAGCTACACACATACTTACACACACGCATATAATACACACATACACACATATTTACACACATACACACCTATATATACATATACACACCTATATACACACAGCATCTCAATGATATTTCTAAGACGGCCTGGACACATGTGGCTAAACATTTTTGCCTTGGCAACCACAGGGGAAAACAGGACATTTCTGTTAGTGGGATCCGCTCTTGTTCTGCTGATGTACGATCTCGGAGGGTCCTAGAACAGCGCCTTATTTCCAGACTGGCTGTCTCCACCCAGCTGGAATTAACAACGTCTTCAGCTTTCTGTAACTTCTTTATTTTTCCACTGGCCATTTTTTTTACACTCTACTTTCTTTCTCTATGCTACCCCTCCCTACCACCATCCTATTTTCTTCTCTGCCAACATATTGGTGTCTGTAGGGTCTTGTCCTATTCACCAGTTTCACATTTTCTCCCTGCAGGTGTTCATGTTCTTCATTCATTATCTCTCCGTGCCCCCTTTTCCCTCCCCTCTTTCCCCCCCCTACCCCCGACACCTCTAGCGGCTATCATGTTTCTATTGCCTCCCCCTCCCCACCCCTTTCTCGCACTTGTTCTCTTCCTCTCTCTCTCCACCTCTTCTTTACGAATGGCTCTATCGGGCATCTTTTGTTGGAGGCAGCGTGGTCTTTCCGTCTCCCTTCTACTACATACATTTCTGTTTTCAACTTGGAGGAAGACACATTCAGATAAGTTCTTCGTGTTTTTGTTTCGCTGTGTATGTATCCTCGAATAAGGCTCACGCCGAAATATCGGATGTTGTATGTTTTTCTTTTATACATTCTCATACTTTCTATTCGTTTTTTTCTCACCTTACTCACTCCCTCCCTCACTTTGTAAAACCGCACCATACACCTCTGTCTACCTTATTTATTTAAACCAGTTTTACTGCAGTCGCCATCCCTTTTATATACACACATACACACCTATATACACACATGCACACCTATACACAACCACCTAGTTAACCTCTTGTTGCTGCATTAGAAAATGTTCCCACGTTAATTATTTTTCAGTTTGATCTTTGCGTACTTTTTATGTCATGTCACGCCATGTCATGTTATAGCAGTATATTTAATGTTAAGATTTAAGAGAGAATAGGAACATTTGTATAAAATGAGTTATCTTCTAAAGTAATCAGCTGTTTTTGAGTAGAGTCCATCTGCTTTGTCTCGGGTTGCACGAGGGTCACGGTTAAGGTATGACAGGAAAAAGGTCAGGTGAGAGAGAAATCATATGACTGAGGGACAGTTATGTTTTGTGTATTGTCTGAGATAGATGTATTAGTCTGTTAGAAAAGTTGTATAGTGAATTAGATGTAGAATAGAGTGTGTTAGGATGTTCACATGGCGACAGCAGTCTGCCGGAACATATACCGTGGAGATGTCCAGTCTTGTGTCCATGGATTTTGTTGATGCTTTTGTCGTTCTCGTCATATCTCTCATCGACTCATCGTCACCCCGTGCATCATTAAAGTCATTTCAACTGTAAAGTTGCTGCTTCTGTATTACTATTTCCACTGAGAGAGAGTGAACCTGGGAGCAAGTAAGTCTGTGAAGTGACTAACAAAACAGACGCAAAACAGATGTGAGACAAAAGCTAACAGTAATATAAGAAAGAACATTATTCCGGTGGACAGTACTGGAAATTTACAGGAAGATGAGCAACACGCTTACATTCTACACATAGAAGTGTAGAAGATGGATTGAATCACACATAGAATCCCCGAGGATACTGCTTTAATGTCATGTCATGTCACGTCATGTCATGTCACGTCATGTCGTGTCACGTCATGTCATGTCACGTCATGTCGTAGATAACACATTCAGCCTCTTCAGGTTGTTCTGTGCATACATTCTATGTCATGTCACGTGACATGTGACACACTGAAGCATGTTTCAGACTTGCTGCACAAAACTGTCTCTAGAACGTGCAGCTAGAACATGCAGCTAGAACATTCAGCTAGAATATGCAGTTAGAACATGCAGCTAGAATATGCAGTTAGAACATGCAGCTAGAATATGCAGTTAGAATATGCAGTTAGAACATGCAGTTAGAACATGCAGCAAGAACATGCAGTTAGAACATGCAGTTAGAACATGCAGCCAGAACATGCAGTTAGAACATGCAACTAGAATATGCAGCTAGAACATGCAACTAGAACATGCAGCTAGAATATGCAGCTAGAATATGCAGCTAGAACATGCAACTAGAACATGCAACTAGAACATGCAGTTAGAACATGCAGCTAGAATATGCAGCTAGAACATGCAACTAGAACATGCGACTAGAAGCAGCTTCTTTCTCACCTCACTCCCCTCCATCACTCCACTAAACACATGGACAATCGCTTTCCATATGGCACGGTCTTTCTTCAGCTCTTTCCACTCCTCAATCGCTCAGTGAGGCTTCTGAGATATCACTGTATCTGTGATACCAGCACAGAGGGTAGACATCACTGTATCTGTGATACCAGCACGGAGCGTAGATATCACTGTATCTGTGATACCAGCACGGAGCGTAGATATCACTGTATCTGTGATACCAGCACGGAGCGTAGATATCACTGTATATGTGATACCAGCACGGAGCGTAGATATCACTGTATCTGTGATACCAGCACGGAGCGTAGATATCACTGTATCTGTGATACCAGCACAGAGCGTAGATATCACTGTATCTGTGATACCAGCACAGAGCGTAGATATCACTGTATCTGTGATACCAGCACAGAGCGTAGATATCACTGTATCTGTGATACCAGCACAGAGCATAGATATCACTGTATCTGTGTTGGTCAAACATTTGCCAGCACGGAACGTGGAGACCATAACCGCTGATATTCAAAAATCTTGAATGAGACAGCAGAAACATGACAAGTCACCAGATGAGCAATCTTGTGTTCTCAGACGAACAATCTTGTGTTCTCAGACGAGCAATCTTGTGTTCTCAGATGAGCAATCTTGTGTTCTTAGATTCTTGTGTTCTAACTGAGGTCATCGGTTTAATCTCGTTTTTTTTTTCTATGACGCCACAGTTCTGTCGTGAGGCCTCTTCTATTTTCCATGTATATAAATGATCTGCCTCTTCTATTTTCCATGTATATAAATGATCTGTCTCTTCTATTTTCCATGTATATAAATGATCTGTCTCTTCTATTTTCCATGTATATAAATGATCTGTCTCTTCT
This sequence comes from Achatina immaculata, assembly GCA_009760885.1. NCBI lineage: Eukaryota > Metazoa > Mollusca > Gastropoda > Stylommatophora > Achatinidae > Lissachatina > Lissachatina immaculata. Next base: position 21,787,572 of record CM019713.1, on the reverse strand, counting down.
ATTTTCCATGTATATAAATGATCTGTCTCTTCTATTTTTCATGTATATAAATGATCTGCCTCTTCTATTTTCCATGTATATAAGTGATCCGTCTCTTCTATTTTCCATGTATATAAATGATCTGCCTCTCTATTTTCCATGTATATAAATGATCTGTCTCTTCTATTTTCCATGTATATAAATGATCTGCCTCTTCTATTTTCTGTTTATATAAATGATCTGACTCTTCTGTTTTCTATTTATATAGATATCTGCCTCTTCTATTTTCCATGTATATAAATGATCTGCCTTTTCTATTTTCCATGTATATAAATGATCTGCCTCTTCTATTTTCCATGTATATAAATGATCTGTCTCTTCTATTTTCTATTTATATAGATGATCTGGTTCTTCTATTTAAAACATTCTTCATGTGACCTATTAGATGAGCGCACAGTATACGACACTAGTGACCACAACTATGTGGATATGGATAAACCTAGCCGTACATATATGTGGATATGGAAAAAATTAGCCGTACATATATGTGGATATGGATAAACATAGTCGTACATATATGTGGACAAGGATAAACATAGTCGTACATGTAGTGGATATGGATAAACATAGTTGTACTTATATGTGGACAAGGATAAACATAGTCGTACATGTAGTGGATATGGATAAACATAGTTGTACTTATATGTGGACAAGGATAAACATAGTCGTACACACATGTCGACAAGGATAAACAGTTGTACACATATGTGGACAAGGATAGACAGTTGTACACATATGTGGATAAGGATAAACAGTTGTACATATATGTGGTCAAAGATAAACATAGTTGTACATATATGTGGTCAAGGATAAACATAGTTGTACATATATGTGGTCAAGGATAAACATAGTTGTACATATATGTGGGCAAGGATAAACAGTTGTACATATACGTGGATACGGATACACAGTTGTATAGATGTACTGAAAGAGCTGAAGAACATAACTGCTGCAGATATGCCAAATTCTTGGCAATGTTTTTTTCCGCGTTAAAATAAACGAAGATGCCATGGATACACTGCTGTGTCAAGTAAAAGACTTAGTAATAAACTGAAAGTTAATCTAACAAAGTGGATGGCTGGAAACGAAAGAAAGTGTCGAGTTTACGTAATGAAATGACGGCATTCTGGTTTGTTGCAGGCAGTTTGGTGAAGATGGTGTCATGAGAACTTGGACTATTTCAGCTAGTGCTAAAGTTCCAAGAATCTCACAATCACAGATAAAGATTGATATATATCTCTGTGTTTTGTTAAGAATAATAGCTTTTTTTTTCCTTGAACGTAGAAAAGCTCATTGTTCGGGCTAAAATTCCTTATCTACAGATCAGATCATCGAGGTAGCGTGGCCGAGCGGTCTAAGGCGCTGGTTTAAGGCACCAGTCTCTTCGGAGGCGTGGGTTCGAATCCCACCGCTGCCAGTTTTTTTTTTAATTGCTTTGATGAATTTTCTCTACTTTTCTAGAATATCTTGCTGCACAGAATGTGTTTACTTATCTGCCATCTTCATTAAATTGTTCGCAAATATTTTTTCTTTTAGTTGTCTTAGAGAAAGGATGGCATTTGTACGGCTTCTATTTTTTTCTAAATCACATCTGAGTTTCATTTAGCTGTGGTTCAACCACTGGTCGCAGTCTCTAGGATCTTGCAGAACATTTTTCCAGTATGGGTTAGTAGTGAGTTGCCTCTGTATTGGTTGCAGTCTCTTTTACTGTATGTCTAATACATGATGTGTTAATTAACGCGTGTTCTAACGCATGATGTGTTGATTAACGGGTGGTCTAATACATGATGTATTGATTGACAGGTTGTCATTTTCTCAATAGGACATCCTAAACCATCTATCCACCTTTCTCTTAGAGAACTATAATCCATTTATCCACCTTAAGCTGGATCGTCTTTAACTAATTATCCATCATATTCTGGGATATCTTTAACCCTTTTATGCAGTATAATTCCGAGACGTCATAGTTTCCAAGTGTTGATTTCTAAATACTCTGAGATGTCATAGTTTCCAAGTGTTGATTTCTAAATACTCTGAGATGTCATAGTTTCCAAGTGTTGTTTTCTAAATACTCTGGGATGTCATAGTTTCCAAGTGTTGATTTCTAAATACTCTGGGATGTCATAGTTTTCAAGTGTTGTTTTATAAATACTCTGAGATGTCATAGTTTCCAAGTGTTGCTTTCTAAATACTCTGGGATGTCATAGTTTCCAAGTGTTGCTTTCTAAATACTCTGGGATGTCATAGTTTCCAAGTGTTTATTTCGAAATACTAAAAGATGTCATAGTTTCCAAGTGTTGTTTTCTAAATACTCTGAGATGTCATAGTTTCCAAGTGTTGTTTTCTAAATACTCAAAGATGTCATAGTTTCCAAGTGTTGTTTTCTAAATACTCAAAGATGTCATAGTTTTCAAGTATTGATTTCTAAATACTCTGAGATGTCATAGTTTCCAAGTGTTGTTTTCTAAATACTCTGGGATGTCATAGTTTCCAAGTGTTGTTTTCTAAATACTCTGGGATGTCATAGTTTTCAAGTATTGATTTCTAAACACTTTGAGACGTCATAGTTCGCAAGCATTGATTTCTAAATACTGAAGGACACCAGTTGCACGCTTTGAGGACCGGCTTACCACTCGACGAGGATTTGGGGGGGGGGGGGGGGTGGGGTGGTGGGAGCGTACATCTGATGATCTGAAGTGCTGTGTGGCCATCTACAACATTTCCTCCCCGTAAGTCAGCCCTAGTCACCCATTTCTATTTTTTTCTGCTTGCACGATGTTTGAGAGTTCTTTTCAACTAACTCAAAATAGAAGAGAAATAGGGCTATGAAATGCCTAAATGATCTCTTATTTTCTAAAAAGTAATTACAGATACTCAGAGCGGCGTGAAAGAGCACAAACAATTTAAAATCTAGTTACAGATAATGAAAAATGAATCATCTATAACAGGCTTGGGTGTGACATTGGCAATATAAGTAATTTTAGTGCCCCAAATCCCAAGGTAGCGTGGCCGAGCGGTCTAAGGCGCTGGTTTTAGGCACCAGTCTCTTCGGAGGCGTGGGTTCGAATCCCACCGCTGCCAATTTTTTTTTATTTTTAAACATTTCACTCTCTCTCTCTCTCTCTCTCCCCCCCCCCCCCCCCAATTAAAATAACTTAGACACTGTAATGAATCTTATGCTAGAGAAAAATGGTGGCAGGAAGAAACAAGACTTTTTCGGTTTGTATGAAGAACATTAGTCTGTTATATATGTGTTTGTATATATGAATTGTCTGAAATAATTTCTGTAGTTTTTAGACTAACTATCCGTACCAAAACACAGTAAATTCCGCAGCACAGTCTGATTCTGACAATGATAACAGAAAAAAATCTAAATGTTACGTAATTATTTTGTCCGTTCATTCATTTGCATGTCCCTTGCGGAACTTTGCCTCCCTAACAGCACTCCTGTAGGCCTCTCTGTTGTGAGCAAGATGGCCTGTTGCTGCTGCATCCATTTGCAGATAGTCAACGATGTCTTACAGCCATCTTCGTTTTAGTCTTCCTCTCTTTCTTTTTCCCCATTAGGCACCCTTCCAATACGGTCTTCTCTAAATTATCATGACGTTTAATGTGTCCAAAATATTTAAGTTTTCTCTCTTTAATTCTCTTTACTAGCCAGCCTTCTTCAATATTAAGCTCTTGTAGTATAGATATATTTGTTCTTTTTTGTGTCCACGATGTTTGGAGAACTCTTCTGTAGCATTTACATTCAAAGGCATTTATGTGTTTCTCAGCTGTTTTGTTGAGTGTCCAGGTCTCACAGGCATATGTTGCAATGGGAAAGATGCATGCCCTTAAAAATCTTATTTTTGTGGTTCTGTCTGCTCCTCTCCACAGATTCTTTATTTGTTTTACTTTCTGAAGAGCAATAGATGCCCTCCTTTTAATTTCCCTCATTGTGTCTCTATTATTAGTTAGTAGTGATCCAAGATATTCAAAACTCTCCACGTCTTCCAGTTTGTCCTCATTGATACATATATCAGCTGCCTTGTTTGTTTTGTCAGTTGTCATCAATTTAGTTTTCTTTGCTTTAGGATAGAGGTTCTGCTCTTCGCTGTTCTTACAGACTGACATAATTAGTTTTTCCATTCCTTTTTGTGTTGTGGACAGTAATACTGTGTCATCAGCATATCTAATCTCTGGTATTTCATAACCTCCAATTGTTATGGCATCATAATATTCTTTGTCTACATCTTCTCTAACATTCCTCATTATATTTTTAGTATACAAATTAAATAAGTAAGGTGACAATATGTACCCCTGACAGACCCCTTGTTTTATGTCAAACCAAGTTGTTGTTTCACCATTTATTCTTACTGCTACTTGTTGGTCTAGATATAGCAGTGGTGTTAACTGTATCAAATGTGTTAGAAATCCCATTTTTTCCATTATTTCCCAAAGTTTCTGGTGTTGTACACAATCAAATGCCTTTGAGTAGTCTGTAAAGGATAAATATAGATTCACATTAAACTCTCTGCATTTCTCTATTATTAATCTTATATTGAATATATGATCTCTTGATCCTATTCCTTGCTAGAAACCAGCTTGGACCATATTCACTTCTTCTATTTTCTTTCGAAGTCTACCCATTATGATTTTTAACAGAATTTTACTGGCATAACTAATCAGAGCGACAGTTTGTGCATAATTTCAGGTTACCCTTTTTTGGCAGTGGTATGAATACAGTTCTTTTCCATTCTTTTGGCCATATATCTGAATGCCATATCTTTTTACATAGTGTATGATAGATTGTTGCACATTGCTTTCCTCCTGCTTTAATAAATTCAGCTGTTATCTCATCACATCCTGGTGATTTACCATTTTTCAGATTCTTTATTGCCCATAAAACTTCTTCTATTGTCGGTTTGGGTTCTTTCTCCTCCAATAATAATTCACACTGTTGATTTCTGCTTCCATAGTCAGTTGTTTCATACATTCCCCTGCAATATTCCTTCCATCTTTCTAGAATTTCCTCTGTCTCTGTCAAGGTATTCCCTATTTCATCACAAATTACATTTAGCTTAGGTGTGACATTTCTCGTCAACGTCTTCATATCTTTAAACATTTCACTATCTCTTCTACACTTCTGATGTTCTTCTATTCTTTCACAACAATCGTGTATGTATTGTTTTTTGTCTTTTCTTATTTTGTCCATAGATAAATTATATTACTCGTATTTTTACATAAGTCTATTATAAGAATCCGTGCATGGAGTAAAAGCAGAATTGATTATTTCTATAAATTAATCAAACTTGGAACCAAGATGCACAATTCTCCATAGATAATATAAAAAAAAAATTAATGTTTTCTTTCCTTCCTCATACTATCCTGTCTGAGTTTATCTTTGTTGTTGACCGATGAAGGCTCAACTGACATTAAAATAGTATTCCTTCTTTTTCTTGATACTGGTTCCTCTTTTATCTTTTAAGGTAAGGTTGGGAATTTTACTTCAGGCCGTGATTTGCTGAATGATGCTGGATTAGCTGTCTGCTGAGTCCAATCATACTCCACTACCAGGCTCTTACACAGCCTCACATTAGCAACAACAGGCACAGATCTCAAGCAAGTCCTGGCTATCACACAGACACTGAGTTTATTGATGAACTTGGTGAAGATGTGAATGAGAATGACGGTATCCTGACAGCCGGCAGGTTGCCTCTGCCACAAGAGGTGTCCTTTCATCCATCCAAGACTCCAGTACCAATATAACAATCCATCTTCACGACAGCGACATCCATTTTCACCACAGAACGATACAAAATACAAAAAGCCTTCATCTCCGTTTCACATCCAAATGTAAACTCTCTTTCCGCCTTCCTTCCCCCCCCCCCCTTTTCACGGGTTGCTCAGCCAACGTGACGGGCCTCTGCGAGAACAGGAAAGTTCAGAGCGAGATTCACAACAATGCCTTTTCTGAAAACACAACAGTTATCTCACATATACTGTTACAACATGTCATATCGTTCTCTCCCTACGTAACAAACTTCGCATGGAACATTTTTAGCATCCAGCAACAACTCGTTAGTGACTCGATAAAGAAGGAAATTAGATACAAAGAGTAGTGTAGTGATGGTAAGAAGAGAGAGGCAAAGAGTAGTGTAGTGATGGTAGGAAGAGAGAGGAAAAGAGTAGTGTAGTGATGGTAGGAAGAGAGAGGAAAAGAGTAGTGTAGTGATGGTAAGAAGAGAGAGGCAAAAAGTAGTGTAGTGATGGTAGGAAGAGAGAGGAAAAGAGTAGTGTAGTGATGGTAGGAAGAGAGAGGAAAAGAGTAGTGTAGTGATGGTAAGAAGAGAGAGGAAAAGAGTAGTGTAGTGATGGTAGGAAGAGAGAGGAAAAGAGTAGTGTAGTGATGGTAAGAACAGAGAGGAAAAGAGTAGTGTAGTGATGGTAAGAAGAGAGAGGAAAAGAGTAGTTTAGTGATGGTAAGAAGAGAGAGGAAAAGAGTAGTGTAGTGATGGTAAGAAGAGAGAGGCAAAAAGTAGTGTAGTGATGGTAGGAAGAGAGAGGAAAAGAGTAGTGTAGTGATGGTAGGAAGAGAGAGGAAAAGAGTAGTGTAGTGATGGTAAGAAGAGAGAGGAAAAGAGTAGTGTAGTGATGGTAGGAAGAGAGAGGAAAAGAGTAGTGTAGTGATGGTAAGAACAGATAGGAAAAGAGTAGTGTAGTGATGGTAAGAAGAGAGAGGAAAAGAGTAGTTTAGTGATGGTAAGAAGAGAGAGGAAAAGAGTAGTTTAGTGATGATAGGATATATAACAGAGTGATGTGAAAGCACTGACACCTGCTACTATTACTTTGGCAACCAGTCAGTTCAAGTTTAACGGATGAAACTGTTAATTAATCAGCCAGTCAATTCAAGTTTAATGTGAGGACACTATTTTGTGAAATATAAGTCAATTTTCTCATTTGTATATTCAAAGGTTTGATTGATTACTAGTTTTATAATTACTATTTGCGATAAAACAGCCCACAACCATCTATTATATTTAAGCTAGCATATGTTGAAATATAAATTTTGTATTTGTAGATAAAAAGTACTAAGTGTTAAAAAGCATAAAATTATGTAGGTATTTATTTTCATATATATATATATATATATATATATATATATATATATATATATATATATATATATATCTGTCTTAGCCTTATGCCCTAGGACCTATCTAGAGGCGACACCAAGTGAGAATAAAAAAAGAGATATCGTTACGGAAACTCGCAGAGAAACCAACCGAGCATCAGGGATGCCAACTCCGAAGAGCTCATTCGTCAGCCCCAAACATTTGACAAAGATTGGATTCTGCAATGTAAGAACGATGGGAGCACCAACAAAAACTACTCAGGTCATCAAAGAAATGGACAGATACCACCTAGACGTACTGGGCATCAGTGAAATGCGATGACCAGAAGCAGTTAATAATACATTCAAGCAGAAAGGATGGGAAACACCAGGATGGGGTAGGTATTATTATGTCAAATGTAGCAGCAAAGAGCCTTGTAGAATGGGAACCAGTGAACAGTCATATAATAAGTGCACGATACAACCTAAGACACGGAAGAATGACAATAACACAGTGTTATGGACCAACAAATGATGCAGATGATGCAGTGAAAGACGACTTCTAACACCAATTACAACAAATCATCAACAAAGTCCCTAAACATGACATCCTAATTGCTATTGGGGACTTTAACGCTAAGGTAGGGAAAGATAACACCAACGTTGAAAAAGTAATGGGGAAAGAAGGAACTGACAAGGTTAATCAGAACAGAGAAAGATTAACTGAAATATGTCTAACAGAGTACCTGGTCAAGGAACTTCCCTATGGAATCAAAGCGGCACTGTATGCAGATGATCTGGTCATGTGGTGTACAGATGAATATGCGACAGTTGCTACACAGAGACTCCAAAGAGCAGCAGACATCTTGACATCATGGACAAACAAATGGTGTGTAAGTGTCAACACAGAGAAATCAAGTACCACTCTGTTCACCCTCTCATCTAAACAGAAAGCAGGTAAGATCTTTGTAAATGAAATACCCTTAAGGATGGACAACCAACCCACTTACTTAGGAGTGACTCTTGACTCAAAACTGACGTGGAAGCAACACATCAACAGTGCAGAAGCAAAAGTCAGAAGAAAACTAGCCATATTAAGAAAATTGAGTTGAACCACATGGGGAGCTAGTGAAAGAATCCTCAAGAATGTATATCAGCAAAGTATTCCACCACATTTAGAATATGGCTCAACATCTTGGTGCACAGCATCAAACACTACGCTGCATAATCTAGACAAGGTTCAAAATCAGTCACTACGGATTATCACAGGTGCCATGAGGTCCACACCGATAGTAGAAATGCAGAAAATAGTTGGTGTTCAAGTCTTAAAGGAACATAGAGACACAAAGGTCATGACCATGGGAGAAAAATTCCTTAGCTCTGTAAGCCATCCCCTGAAGGAGAGATTCAATAACTTGGCATTAGGACGGCTTAAAAGAAGCAGCTTCATTCATCAGGCCAAGCGTATGCGTAAGCTGATACCTGACCTTCCAACTGTAGTCGCTCCATTATCATCTGTACCAGAGCATACACCATGGAAAGAAGCAGATTATACACAAATAACTATTCAGACTGAAGTGAAAGGTGTGCAGAATGGTGAGATGCAGAGCAGTCTTGTAAGATCAACAGCCACACTTAGTGTTCTAGATGATAAATATCCATGTGACACCTGGATACGTGTGTATACAGATGGATCTGCACATAATGCCATAAAGAATGGAGGGGCACGAGCATATATTGAATATCCAAACAACACCATTGACAAGATTTCCATACCCACTGGAAAATACTGCAACAACTTTGATGCAGAAGTTATGGCAATTATTGCTGCAGTTGAAAAACTATCAGACTCCAGAATTGATACATGTCCTGTAGTAATTCTCACAGATGCAAGATCAGTACTGGAAGCTCTTCAGAGCAACAAACTACCAGACTTTAAGGATGCCTTGTCAAAAACTGGCTTACAACATGGAGTCACTTTGCAATGGATTCCCTCCCACTGTGGGATACCAGGCAATGAGAAAGCTGACCATCTGGCTAAAGAGGGCACTGAAATGGAGCAACCAGACATACCAATCACCTATAATCAGAAGAAAAGCATGATAAAAACATACAGGAAGCCACAAACACCACCACATGATGACTATCACATGCTAAACAGAAAGGAACAAGTCACCATCTTCCGTCTCCGAACAGGACACAGCTGACTCCGAAGTCATATGTATACAAAGTTTAAGGTTGGTATTACTAATCTATGTACATGTGCCCAGGTGCCCCAAACTGTGGAACATACCCTCCAGAACTGCATCAACTATGAGACACTGAGAAATAATTACTGGCCCAGTGAAAGCACTAAAGAAGATAAGCTCTACGGTTCCATACATGAGTTACAAAAAACAGTGAAATTTATCCAAGAGACAGGACTGCAGATATAGACAGACAATGCGAACGACGAAGAAGAAGAAGTCTAAGAGAGTTCATGGTCACTGGAGGTACAACATTTCCACACAAAGAGATACATAAAACAACATGGATATCTCCAGATGATAGAACTAGAAACCAGATAGATCATTTTTGTATTAGAAAGCAATACAGAACATCTCTCATGGATGTAAGGGCTTATAGGGGTGCAGATGTTAACAGTGATCAAAACATGTGTATTGGGAAAATAAAACTAAAACTGAAAAACCAACACAAGAAATCAGTATACAGAAAGATAAACAGCCACAGCCTACAAGAAGAGAATAATAACAGTAATTTCAATCAGGAACTTGCCAATCATTCCAAAACACCCAGTGAAGTAGAGGATAGGTATAGATGAATTATGGAATCCCTACAGCACAGCCATAATCACAGCAGCAAAAGCAAGCGCTGGACTGAAAAAACCAAACGGAAAAGCATGGATATCAGAAAACACATGAAAGTACATACATGAAAGACAAGCAGCCAAATTAGGCATGTTGAATGTAAAAACAGATCTTGGAAAAGATCTAGCGAAAGCAACATACAAAGAAATAGACAAGAAAGTAAAAAGTTCAGCTAGAAGGGATAAAAGAGAATACATAGACAATATGATGAAAGAGGCAGAGAAAGCAACAAAAACAGGAGACAGCAAAACTTTATATAACATACAAAAGGGGCTAACAGGTACTATTACATCTAAAGAAAGACCAATCCTTAGCAAAACTGGAACCCTATTAACATCAAGTAAAGACCAAAAGCAAAGATGGGCTGAACACTTCCAAGAAATACTTAATCGACCACACTCAAAAGAATTGTTAAACCTTGAAACCAACTTACTAGCCCGACAACTAAATGTCAACCTAGATGAAATTACATTGCATGAAATTGAAACAGCAGTGAATTTAATGGCTAACAACAAAGCTGCAGGTGAAGATGAAATAATACCCGAAATGTTAAAAGCTATCAATAATGACAACACGAGACAACTACAGAGAATGTTTAATAAGATTTGGACAGAAGATAAGGTCCCTTCTAAATGGAAAAAAGGAATCATTGTTAAAATACCACAAAAAGGCAACCTTAGTGACTGTAACAATTGGAGAGGAGTAACCTTAATATCAGTTGTGTCAAAATATATTTTGCAAGGTCATTTTGAATAGACTTAAAGATACTAGCGGATGCTGCAATGAGAGAAGAACAAGCAGGATTTCGAAAAGGGAGAAGCTGTCTGGACCATATCTTTACTCTAAGAATAATACTTGAAGAACATATTAAAAAGCAAAAGCCATTAATATTGAACTTCACAGATTTTAAAAAGGCATTTGATAGCATACACAGAGACTCATTATGGAGAATTTTAAGTCTAAATGGAATACTATCTAAAATTGTCAACATCATTAAGGACTTATACAATGGATATGTTTGTGCAGTCATAACAGAGGAAGGGATGAGTGAATGGTTCTAGATTGAAACAGGTGTGAAACAAGGATGTGTACTATCTCCTTTGCTTTTTGGAATTGCAACAGACTTCATAATGAAAAAATGTACAGATAACACAGGTATTGATTGGGTACATGGGACCCAACTAGAAGATCTTGATTTTGCTGATGACATAACTCTTATCAGTAACAATGTGAATTCCATGCAAGAAAAAACAGATACCCTGTCTTCACTGGCTAGCAAAATAGGACTTGAAATTAACAAGGACAAAACAAAATAATGCAATTTCCCATTAATCAAAATGGAAAAATACATGTAGAAGGGACATATATTGAAGAAGTCAATCAATTTGCATACTTTGGCAGCCACACAGACCAGGATGGTGACACCAGAAAGTAAGTTAGAATCAGAATTGCAAAAGTCCTCTCGTGGATCTCGTGTGGTCCTTTCAAGGAGACCATGGGACCTAAAGAGGACCACAGGCGTAAATTCAGTAGGATCACAGTGCGGTTTTGGTGGTAGAAGCGAACGAAGAAGAAGAGAAGAGAAGAATTGCAAAAGCAGCATTAATCTTCAAGAATCTTGAGAACATATGGAATTCAAAAGTTATAAGCACAAAAACCAAGTTAAGACTATTCAATTCAAATGTAATATCCACCCTCACTTATGCATGTAAAAGCTGGAAAATAACTAAAGAAATAGAAAAGAAATTAGACACTTTTGAAAACAAATGCATAAGGAAAATACTTGGCATCAAGTGGAACGAATTCAAGAACAATGCAGAGATAAGACAGATGACTGAACAACAAGAACTCTCATGGGTGATCAGGAAAAGGAGATGGACATATGTTGGTCACGTGATGAGAAGAAACAATCAGAGAATCCCAAAACAAGCTATAAAGTGGAACACAATAGGACAAAGAAAAAGAGGCAGATAGCATGAAACTCTGGTAAGACATTGTTAAGAGAGGCCAAATTAATAGGAATAAAATCCATTGATGAGGTTGAAAGGCTCACCGAAGACAGGAAAAATTGGCGAACTACCTTGCGAGCCCTATGTGATGTTTAACGGCACAGGAAGGATATAAAATATAAGATAAGATATATATGTCTTGTCTTGTCTCCTTCCTCATATACCTTTCTGTGTTGATGGAACAAATAGATGTCTTGATAAGGCTCACCGATTTGCTTCATATAATAGGATATTTAATGCTTCTGTGATTTCCTCTTTCTATCTCTTGTGTTAGCAGCCTCTTCCTCGGTTACCTATAAATCTTAGTGTGAATGTTTTCTGTGATATACTGTCTGCTGGTAACTGTGTAACATGGTCAAACTATTTGACTTGCAGTTTCTGGATGTAACACTGTTACTCCAACTTCTGCCCTGGTGGGACAAGTCATTTCTTCTTGTTACATTTAGTATTCTTCTTAAACATCGCATTTCTGTCGTGATGATTTTTGTTTTGTTTTTGGCTGTTAGTGTCCTTGTTTGACGTTGACAGCATAGAGTTGGGAGAAAAATTGTGTTGTACAGTTCTCTTTTGTTTCAGTTGTGATGCATTTGTTTTTCAGTAAAGGAGTCATTTGTCCAATGATCTGGCTTGCTTTATTGCATCTGTTCTCAATCTCAGCGTCAATTTTTCATGAGGATGATATTATGCTACCTGGGTATTTGAGATGTTTCATTGGTTTCAAGTAAAGGTTGTCTAGGAAGATCTTTGTTTGGATTTCTTCTCTCGCTATGGTCATGACCAATGTTCCCTCTAAGGGTTTGCAGTCTGTGTGCAAAATGTTCAGCTCATGTGCAAAAAAATATTGTGTGTGAAAATGTGCGTAGTAACCTATATATACATATATATATATATATATATATATATAAAACAGAGAGGATGTTGAGCAATAGAGGGCTCACCTGGGCAAAAGCGGAAAAAAAGGCAAAGGACAGGCATTTGTAGAAAACCTTGTGGAAGCCCCATGTGCCCTGGGCACTTATATATATATATCTATACACACACATAAACACATATAGACACTGCAAATCTACTGCTATTTAAAAAAAAACAAGGATAGCTCTACTGTTGATGGTCAAGATTGTCTGATGTTAGTTAGCAAGATCAATCTGCATACCTGAGCAGCTCAATGGATATTCTCCTCTTCCATGATGCATTGGAAATTCATCTGCCCAGTTATTTTAATTACCCTCTATTCTCTGTGTACACTTGCCTCATCATGATTCTGCTACAGTACTACCGAAACTACACAATAAAAGACCAGTTGAAACATCTGATCCGAAAGTAATTTCTCAACAAGAAAGAAACAGTAAAGGAAAAACATGTACCATTATTGTATTTTTCTTGGTCTCAATTATAGCGCGGAGTCACATCTGGAAACTGGAAAATAAAAGTAGCAATTTCATTTTTCTTTTTGCAGGGCTCCAAAAATTGTGTGTGCAGTATGTTTTTTTTTTCTGCGTGTGGCCGCACTGTCTTGCTGCATACTCATATCAACGTTAGATTGTTTTCATTCACCTGGGACCGTAGATGCAAGCGAAGAGAAACTCCACAGATTGATGCCAACAGTCTATTTGCATGGTCGTCTTTATGCATGGGCAAAGTGGGCAGCTGTCCATGGCCCCATAATTCTAGGAACTTCAGTGTGAATCTATCAACAACTGATTCTCTCTCTCTCTCTCTTTCTCTCTCTCTCTCTCTCTGAACCTTAAGTGCCCAGGGCACACGGGGCTTCCGCAAGGGTTTTCCACAAATGCCTGTCCTTTGCCTTTTTTTTCTGCTCTTACCCAGGTGAGCCCTCTATTGCTCAACATCCTTTCTGTTGTTCTTCTCCATGTCTCCTTTGGTCTACCCTTACTTCTGTTCCCCTGTGGTGTCCATCTTAATGCTATTTTTGGTAGTGAGTTGTCAGTCATTCGGAGCACATGTCCCAACCATCGCCAGCGTCTTTCCTCAATAATTGCTGTCAGTGGCTTCATCTGCATTTCTGCCAACAAGATGTTATTTCTTATGGTGTTTGGCCAAAATATTTTTTTAATTCTTCGTAAACATTTAGTCTGGAAAGAATTCAACTTGTTTTCTATGGTTTTGGTGATTTTTCAGCATTCACTTCCATAGAGTAGTACACTTATAACATTACTCTTAACTATCCTGATTTTCATATTTATGCTTAGTTTTTCAGATTTCCATATAGTCTGTAGCATTGCAAAAGCCTGGTGTGCTCTAGTAAGTCTGCTGTTGATGTCCTCTGTGCTGTCTCCATTTTCTACTACTTTACTGCCAAGATATACAAATTCGTTGACCTCCTCCATTAACTTGCTATCTACTCTGAGTACATTTCTGTTGTTCACATTTTGCTTCATTAACTTTGTCTTTTCTACATTGATCTTTAGTCCTATGTTGTTTGCATTCTGAGTTAGCTTGTTTATTTTATCTTGCATATTTTTGTTGCTGCTTGATAGCAGACAGATGTTGTCTGCAAAGTCAAGGTCCTCCAGCACTGTGTCAAGGGTCCATTGTAATCCTCTGCATTTGTCTGATGTTGCCTCCTTCATTAACCAGTCTACTGCCAAGATAAATAATGTTGGTGATAGTACACATCCCTACTTCACTCCTGTTTGTACCCTAAAGCTGTTGGAGGTATGTTCTCCACAGATCATTTTGCACTGAAAACCCTCGCATAGGGCTTTGATGACATTCACTATCTTATGGAGCAAGCCATGCCATCTTAGAATTTTCCACAGTGCATCTCTGTTGACACTGTCAAAGGATTTCTCAAAGTCTATAAACAATATGTTGTGCTATGTCACTCATTTGCCTGTTCTAATATTTGTCTAAGTATAAATATGTGGTCTATGCATGATCTTTTTTTCCTAAATCCTGCCTGCTCTTTCCAAATTTTTCCCTGAAATGATGGTACAATTCTGTTGATGATTATTCTGCAAAATACTTTACTAGTGAGTGGCAGTAGGGTAATGCCTCTCCAGTTCCCGCAATCTCTGAGGTCACCCTTCTTTGGTAGTTTTACTATAAGGTCAGTTTTCCACTCCTCTGGAGTTTTTTTCTAGATCCCAAATTTGTTGTAGTGTCCGGCAGAGTTGTTTTGGTGTTTCTGTTTCTTCTGCTTTCAACATCTCAGCAGTCACTTCATCTTCACCTGGTGGCCTGTCTAATTTTAGCTTCTTTATTGCTTCCTTTACTTCACTTATTGTTATTGGTCCTTTATTGATGTTTAGTTCCGTTTTTGCTTCAGGTATGTCTATTGTTTGTGCTGCTTGTGTTCTGTTTAGTAGGGTGTTAAAGTGTTCCCTCCATCTTTCGATTTTTTTCTCTTTCTCCACTGATCAGTTGTCCCTTATGTGTCCTTACTGCACTCTCACATCTTGTGCTGAAGTTACATGTCATCTGCTTTGCATTTTGTATATGTTTATGTCATTTGCATATGCTGATTTCTCTGCTGCTTCTGCTAAGTTGTCATAGTACTGACCCAATGCTTGGGTATTGTTTCTACTGTGGCTCAACAGCTGTTGTAAAAAACTTCTTTTAATTCCTCTTCAGCTGCTTCTGTTGGTGCATAACAAACTATAATTTCATTTGTCACAACCAATACCAGTCCTCCATGGCTGGATTGCTAAATATGTACTTCAGAAAGAGCAGTGTCAGCTGGAAGATCATGGGTTCAATCCCGGGACGATAAAAAAGCAACAACTCAGAAGACCTCTGGAAGTCATGGCCCAGAGGGGGCCACCCCCCTTAGAGTGTTAGGAGTTTAATAGGGCCGAAACAGTTGTCTGAGGGGGGGGGGGGGGTATATCTGTATGTAATAAATTTAGGATGATTCAAAGAAAATGATGTTTTTGTGGAGTGTTAAATTTATCAGCTTTTCTGTCTCAGCTCAAACTTAGTTCATGCACATCAAATCTGCTTGCTCACAATAAAAACATTTCCAGGATTTATTCTATCACTGTCATGATTAATTTCTCTATGTCATAAATTTTATACCCATTCAAGGTGTCCTATGCTGCTGATGAGATTCTTCAGCTGCTGTGCGTGGGATGAAAGTCCTCCCAGCCAGTGAAGAAAAATGTGATTAGGGTTGCCATGCGGCGCCACCGTGGAAAAGGTGAAGGAAAGGATTAAGTGAAGTAACCAGTAGTCTCGATGTCAGGGCTACTCAAATCATGGCACCTCTGCTCTAGATGCCGGCCATTTCCTATATACACCCATACTACGACAGATTGCCTAAACCGGCTTAACCCAGGGGTTAAACTAAGACACTGCTGGCGAGATTCTTCGGCTGCCACGCGTGGGGTGAAACTCCTCCCGGCCAATGAAGAAAATGCGATTAGGGTTGCCATGTGGTGCCGCTGTAAAAAAGGTGATGGAGAGGATAAAGTGAAGTTTAACCGGTACGTCCAGTAGTCTCACAGTGAGAGCTGCTCATACCACGGCACCTCTGCTCTCTAGAGGCTGGCCAAGTCCAGTGTACACCCATACAGGTAAAATATACCTAAACTGGCTTAACCCAGGGCTGAAACTTGATGACTACTCATGTCATGGTACCTCCACTCTAGAGGCCGGTCATGTCCTAAATATGCCAATACTGGGATATACGCCTAAACCGGCTTAATCCAGGGGTGAAACTTACTAGTGGCGAAGATTCGTCCTCCTTGACAAAAGCTCCATCCTGGTCACAACTAGGAAGGGTAGTGGTTACAACCACAAAATGCTGAAGTTGGAGACACTGGACCAGTGCAGTCTAGATAGGCAACCACCTCTCACCCGACGGGGATATATGCGTATCCTAATCATACTGAGGTTCTCCAGTGAGAAAGTCCAACGTGGACTGGATGGGAAAACTGCGGGGATATACTGATATCCAAACAAGTTAAATTTTTCTGGTGAGAAAGTCCAACTCTAGGCTAGATAGGCAACTACCTCTCATCCGGTGGGGATATACTGATATCGAAAACAGGTCGAGGTTCTCCTGTGAGAAAGTCCAACTCTAGATTAAACTGGTGCAATAAAAACTACAGTGTCACCCAATCTCACTTCTGTGACCCACCGAGAATACAGACTCAAGCCTCATGATACTCTGAACCTCTCGTGGTCTCTCGGGGATCTCTTTGTGGTCTTCTCGGGGACCACAGGAGTAAATTCAGTAGGATCACAGGGCGTTCTCAGTGGTAGAAGTGAACGAAGAAGAAGATGTCATAAATTTTATACCCACTCAAGATGTCATTTTCCTTGTAAATATTATGTGGGCTGTATTCTCCAGAATCTGTTTTTTTTTGGTTTTGGTTTTGTTTTTTTTTTAAAAATATACTTTAGGACAAGTGTTGCAATGTTACAATGTTGCAATGTTGCTATCATGTTCCTTTGTCTGTCAAGCATAATAATAAAACATCATTTAAGACTTGGAAGTTCATTCAAATCTGTAGCTGGGCCAGTAATCCAACTGGAAGATCCCTATATACACACCTGCCAAAGCCTAACCCCGGAGACCACATCAACAGCTTATGTCGTAGAGACCAATGTACAATTTTCGGGTTGAGAACAGGACACATTACCCTCAATAATCACTTACACAGAGTGACCGCTGACCACACACCATACTGCATGCACTGCAACAGACAAGAAGGAGAGGCTATTAAACACCATCTGCTGGACTGCAGTGCATTGAAGAACCTTCGGGAGAACCTGATACCACCAAATTCCTCAATCACCGACATTCTGTATGGAGATGTAGAACAACTGAAGAGGACCTGTACGTTTCATTATCTGGCACAAGGGAAAAAGAGAGAAAACTCGTAAACCCGGGGATCGGAAATGTCGAAGTTGGTCAAATCTGTAAAAACACAAAAAAAAGTCAGTCACTTATGAGACTGTGTACTTTAATTATTAATGAAATAAAAATAACTGACTGTCGTTATTTCACTTTGTTAAACAAATAACATTTTGTGTATGACATTTAAAAGCTTTGTAACTGTATTACAGATTCTAACAAATTTTCATGGATTTTTTTTGTCCCTAAGTATCAGCAACAAGTTGAGGAGAGCATGTCCATATTTGGTTGAATTTGCAAGTCAAAAATAAAATAGAATGAGTTTCTAAAATCAGATTTAAAGTCTATGTACTGGTATACCTTCCTGTTATGTATTGGTATACCTTTCTGTTATGTATTGGTATACCTTTCTGTTATGTATTGGTATACCTTTCTGTTATGTATTGGTATACCTTTCTGTTATGTACTGGTATACCTGCTTCTTATGTATTGGTATACATGGCTGTTACTTACTGGTACACCTTTCTGTTATGTATTGGTACACCTTTCCGTTATGTATTGTTATACCTTGTTATGTACTGGTACACCTTTCTGTTACGTATTGTTATACCTGCTTGTTATGTACTGGTATACTTGGCTGTTATGTACTGGTACACCTTCCTATTATGTACTGGTACACCTTCCTGTTATTTGCTGGTACCTCCATGTTATGTAGTGGTACACCTTCCTGTTATGTACTGGTACACCTTCATGTTATGTATTGGTATACCTGACTGTTATGTACTGGTACACCTTCATGTTATGTATTGGAACACCTTCCTGTTATGTATTGGTACACCTTCCTGTTATGTACTGGTACACCTTTATGTTATGTATTGGTATACTTTCCTGTTATGTACTGGTACACCTTCATGTTATGTACTGGTACACCTTCATGTTATGTACTGGTACACCTTCATGTTATGTACTGGTACACCTTCCTGTTATGTACTGGTACACCTTCATGTTATGTATTGGTATACCTGACTGTTATGTACTAGGAACCTGCCTGTTATGCACTGGTATACCTGAATTATGTATTGGTATACCTGAGTTATGTATTGGTATACCTGAGTTATGTATTGGTATACCCATCTGCTATGTACTGGTATACCTGCCTGTTTTGTCACATACACTCATATGCCATTCCACTTAATGGAAACATCAAAATCACATTTCCTGATCTTTATAAAGTCTGCATTAATAAACTGAATCTTCACTTTATGATCCTCATTAGAACTATACTGGAAGGATTGTTGATTAATATGCCATTGTATGGAAACTGGGATTTACCATTCATTCATTCATTTGCATGTCCCTTGCCTTCCTAACAGCACTTTTTACCATGAGTGAAAAATATGTTAAATCATAAATTAAATGATCATTATAGGATGATTTGGATAAATTAAATGGAATGACCATTATATCTTATATCCCTCCAATGCCGTTAAACGTCACATAGGGCTTGCAAGGTAGTTCGCCAATTTTTCTTTTTCAGCCAGCTTTTCAACCTCATCACGGGATTTTATGCCTATTAATTTGGCCTCTCTTAACAATGTCCTCTTCAGAGTTTCCCATGGTCAACCTTTTTCTTTGTACACTTTGTTCAAACTGATGCCAAGTATCTTCCTTTGGAATATGTTTTCAAAATAGTTTAATTTCTTTTCTATTTCTTTAGTTATTTTCCAGCTTTCACATGCATAAATGAGGGTGGATATTACATTTGAATTGAACAGTCTTAACTTGGTTTTTGTGCTTATAACTTTTGAATTCCATATGTTCTCAAGATTCTTGAAGATTGTTGCTGCTTTTGCAATTCTAATTCTAACTTCCTCTCTAGTGTCACCATCCTGGTCTATGTAGCTGCCAAGGTATGCAAATTGATTGACTTCTTCAATATCTGCCCTTTCTACGTGTATTTTTCCATTTTGATTAATGGGAATTTTCATTATTTTTGTTTTGTCCTTGTTAATTTCAAGTCCTATTTTGCTAGCCAGTGAAGACAGGGTATCTGTTTTTTCTTGCATGGAATTCACATTGTTACTGATAAGAGTTATGTCATCAGCAAAATCAAGATTCCATGTACCCAATCAATACCTGTGTTATATGTACAGCATTTTTTCATTATGAAGTCTGTTGCAATTCCAAAAAGCAAAGGAGATAGTATACATCCTTGTTTCACATCTGTTTTAATCTGGAACCATTCGCTTATCCCTTCTTCTTCTGTCTTGACTGCACAAACATATCCATTGTGGAAGTCCTTAATGATGTTGACAATTTTAGATGGTATTCCATATAGTCCTAAAATTCTCCACAATGAATCTCTGTGTATGCTATCAAATGCATTTTTAAAGTCTATGAAGTTCAGTATTAATGGTTTCTGCTTTTCAATATGTTCTTCAAGTATTATTCTTAGAGTAAAGTTCTGGTCGAGACAGCTTCTCCCTTTTCAAAATCCTGCTTGTTCTTCTCTCATTGCAGCATCCACTATATCTTTAAGTCTATTCAAAATGACCTTGCAAAATATTTTTGACACAACTGATATTAAGGTTACTCCTCTCCAATTGTTGCAGTCGCGAAGGTTGCCTTTTTGTGGTATTTTCACAATGATTTCTTTTTTCCATTTAGAAGGGATTTTTTCTTCTTTCCAAATCTTATTAAACAGCAATTTCATCTAGGGTGACATTTAATTGTTGGGCTGGTAAGTCTGTTTCAAGGTTTATCAGTTCTTTTGGGTTTGGTCGATTAAGTATTTCTTGGAAGTGTTCGGCCCATCTTTGCTTTTGGTCTTTACTTGATGTTAATATGGTTCTAGTTTTGCTAAGGATTGGTCTTTCTTTAGATGTAATAGTACCTGTTAGCCTCTTTTGTATGTTATATAAAGTTTTGCTGTCTCCTGTTTTTGCTGCTTTCTATGCCTCTTTCACCATATTTGTCTATGTTTTCTCTTTTATCCCTTCTAGATGAAATTTTTACTTTATTGTCTTTATATGACAATATTTGTCATTATATTGATCATTATACGATGTGGATAAAATAAATGGAATTATAATTATACGATTTGGATAAAATACAAGATAGTAATAAAAATAAGATCTTTCAGTGGTAACTGATCATTTCAAAGCAGCACATCAAAGAATCAGAAAGGAAATTATTGTGTTGGTGTGTATAATCACAACAAATAATGATAAGATTGCACAGTCTTACTGTGTACATGACTGGGCTCAGAGATCTGTTTCATATAACTGGATATTTGACTTCAGTCTTCCCTTCATCTCTTGCTGATACTAAACTGATGTTGTATGCAAACATTTTCTGACAGAAACTTGCTCTAGGAGTCTAAAACTTTGTTTGCCTGTTTTTTTTATTACAAAAAAATTAAATAACATCCAAGATTTCATAAATTTAGTTATCAGTAACGTGTGGCTGAGATGTCGGGAGCATGAAAATATGTTTATGAGAGAGAGAGAGAGAGAGTAGACAGGGGACTGGGGTAGGCAGACCACAGGGAACGTTGATCTAACAAACAGAAGATTTGACACTTGTCACTTTCGTCATATGAACATGGCTGGAACTTACAATAACAAGAGCTTCTAAGAACAGTTTCTAAGAGCGAGGAAAACTTGATCCATGAACTTGGACAAAACTTGATCCATGAACTTGGACAAAACTTGGTCCATGAACTTGGACAAAACTTGATCCATGAACTTGGACAAAACTTGGTCCATGAACTTGGACAAAACTTGATCCAACTTGATCCATGAACTTGGACAAAACTTGATCCATGAACTTGGACAAAACTTGATCCATGAACTTGGACAAAACTTGATCCATGAACTTGGACAAAACTTGATCCATGAACTTGGACAAAACGTGATCCATGAACTTGGACAAAACTTGATCCAACTTGATCCATGAACTTGGACAAAACTTGGTCCATGAACTTGGATAAAACTTGATCCACAGCTTTTACAACAATGGTGTGATACGTCGTTAGAATCTGTACAGAGCTATTGTGTCTCTACAAGCACTAGGAAACATTTGCAACATTAAAATCCGCTTTGAAAATGGTTAAATTTTGATTTCTTGATCGATTGAAAAATAAGCAGATTAGTTACAGTGTTTTACGACAATAACCAGTCAGGACCGCCATTAGAGTTTTTTCCTCAGAGCAAGAATCTCTCGACATATTACACGTTACCTTCTAAGATTAAACAGTTGTAACAGTCTCAGGTAAGTAAATCTAGTATGTAAAATAAATAATGCATTGTAAAGCATCCAACTTGTTGTCATCGGCAGTGACAATTTGATATAATATAACATGGAAAGTATTATAACATCGGCTCGTTGGTCTAGGGGTATGATTCTCGCTTTGGGTGCGAGAGGTCCCGGGTTCAAATCCCGGACGAGCCCTACAAGTTTTTTTTTTCCCGGATGTGTTTCTTCGCTCGTATACACACAGCTTTACTGAAAAAACACACAGTAACAGCCAAAAAGAAGGAAAATCGTAAGGACAGAAATGATGATGAATGACATTTATTTTTAAAGGGTAATGCGTTGGGCACGAAGGCCTGTCTTACGTTCTGGCTCCATCGTTCCATCTTTCTTTCTTCGCACACACTATATTTAATTTAGCGAGAATGCAACATAGAATCAGAATATGAGATCGACAAGTAGATCTAGACATCTCAGATGGTAAGTAGTGAAGATCTAGACCTAGCCGATGGTGAGCTGGGCACAATCATTGTCTAAAAACATCACATTACTTCTTTTTTTTCCTAAAAAACTCTGCATTTATGAAATTTTCATACATTTAGTTATACTTTGGAACATAATAAGTACACGGAAGTACATGGAAATACTGTTTTCCATTCCATTTTACAACTATACCCCCTATACATATCAAGACCCGCGCTTTTACTCCGGCACCGACTGAACGTCCGCGTTTCTTCCTATGGCACGGGAAGAGTTAAGGACAGATTATGCAGCTGATGTAAGTGTCTAGTGGGATAACAAGTTTTTAGTTAAATTCACCAGACTACTACTCAGATAGGAAAGGTTCCGTCTGGAAGTCTTATCATTTGTTTCAAGGTTATTCATAAAAAACTGAACATACCCAGATCCTCCACAACTCCACACAGACAACAGCCACATAACCTGAAACTACTGACGGCCCTCCACAACTCACACAGACAACAGCCACATAACCTGAAACTACTGACAGCCCTCCACAAAACTGACACTTAACAATGTGGATTAAATTGAAGAGGGTTTGAAAACATCAACAGATTTATTATGAGAACTAGTGACTATACTGATGAATTTCTTAGACAAAGAAAACATGTTTGAGGCTCCACTCCCCGCCTAGAACAATAGTTAGCCACATGAGGAGGAAGAGGGTAACTCTCTCACAACAAGGTTGCAACAGTTCTCACACAACATGGAGTAGCAAAAAGCAGCAACTTACATCTTCTGAACATCTCACTGAACACACATGAATCACAACGCTTACTAACAGTAGTTAGTTCTGAACGCTCCTTGCACAGTAACATGAGGCAACATTTAGTAGCACTCTTCTAGCTAGAACAAAACTCACTTCATAATAGTTCTAACCCTCTATTCAGGAAAACTCACAGTGATCAACTGTTACTCTCTGTCTAAACTGTCAGCACATTCTAACCCATGATACTAGCCTCACTAAGGGGTAGAATCGTCCTCAAGAATCATTCTCATAATCACAATCATAATCAACTGATACTGATCAAAATTCACATTCTAATCATCATTCTAATATATATCCTACGTAAAAGTCCAGAGCTTAAATATCATCTGCCATTTCTACTTTTCTTTGTCCGTGAACATTCCTTCATGAAGAAGTCTAAACTTCATGAGATCGCCTGTTTACAGACCTTGGACTCTCTCTCTCTCTCTCTCTCTCTCTCTCTCTCTCTCTCGCCGAACCTTAAGTGCCCAGGGCACATGGGGCTTCCGTAAGGGTTTTCCACAAATGCCTGTCCTTTGCCTTTTTTTTTCTGCTCTTGCCCAGGTGAGCCCTCTATTGCTCAACATCCTTTCTGTTGTTCTTCTCCCTGTCTATTTTGGTCTACCCTTACTTCTGTTCCCATGTGGTGTCCATCTTAGTGCTATTTTTGGTAGTGAGTTGTCAGTCATTCGGAACACATGTCCCAACCAACGCCAGCGTCTTTCCTCAATAATTGCTGTCAGTGGCTTCATCTGCATTTCTGCCAACAAGATGTTATTTCTTATGGTGTTCGGCCAAAATATTTGTCTAATTCTTCGTAAACATTTAGTCTGGAAAGAATTCAACTTGTTTTCTATGGTTTTGGTGATTTTCCAGCATTCACTTCCATAGAATAGTACACTTAGAACATTACTCTTAAATATCCTGATTTTCGTATTTATGCTTAGTTTTTTAGATTTCCATATAGTCTGCAGCACTGCAAAAGCCTGATTTTCTCTAGTAAGTCTGCTGTTGATGTCCACTGTGCTGTCTCCATTTTCTACTACTCTACTGCCAAGATATACAAATTCGTTGACTTCCTCCACTAACTTGCTATCTACTCTGAGTACATTTCTGTTGTTCACAGTTTGTTTCATTAACTTTGTCTTTCCTATGTTGATCTTTAGTCCTATGTTGTTTGCATTCTGAGTTATCTTGTTTATTTTATCTTGCATATCATTGTGAATCAACAAACGATTCCGCAATGCGTTACTGACAACAAAAACCATGCCAGGAGCTGACTGCAATAGTGACCATGATCCACTCTGTGGAAAAGTTAGAATAAAGCTAAAGAAAGCAGGCCGAAAAGTGAGAAACATCAAACTGAATACAGAACTTCTTAAAAATGACAAAGAACTGCGAGAACAATACAAAGTTATTACAACAAATAGATAGAATGCAATAGCAAAGATAAATAGTATAGATGAACAATGGGAAATGTTAAGAGATTCTATCCACCAAACTGTTAAGGAGATAATACCACCGAAAAAAGAAGCCCCTAAAAATAAATGGATGACAGACGACATCTTAGGACTGATGGACAAGAGGAGGAGGAGTAAAAATAACCAAGAAAAATATAGCAAGATAAGTAAAGAAATAAGATGCAAATGCAGAGAAGCAAAAGAAGTGTGGTTAAATGAACAATGCATACAGATAGAGGACTCTCATAATAAAGACAGCAAAAACATGTACAAATTAATTAATGAACTCACAGGCAGGAAAACAAAATATACCACAGGATGCCTGAAATCAAAAGAAGGTAAAATGTTAATGGGAAAAGAAGACATTGTGGACAGGTGGACAGAGTATATCGGTGAGCTATATGGAGGAGAAAGACCAGAATTAACACCAGATACTGAAAACTGTGATGGACCGCCAATACTTGAAGATGAAATCATAGATGCCATCAAACACATGAAGAAAGGAAAAGCGACTGGGCCTGATAATATAACAATAGAAGAAATAGAGGCACTAGAGGAGACAGGAATAAAAATAATAACCAAGTTACTGAATGACATTTACAACAGTGGTTTTATTCCAAGTGACCTGATTAAATCCACGTTTATAGCACTACCAAAGAAACCAGGTGCAAAGGAATGTGATGACCACCGGACTATCAGCCTCTCATGTCACATAACGAAGCTACTTCTGAGAATAATTATGAGAAGAACAAGGGAAAAGATAAAAATGGAAATACCAGATGAACAGTTTGGATTTGTTGAAGGAAAGGGAACACACAATGCCATTTATGCTTTACGAACACTAACAGAAAGAGCTTTAGAAGTACAGAAAGATATCTACTTATGCTTCATTGATTACACCAAGGCATTTGACAAAGTGAAACATAATGAAATTATTAAAATGCTTGAAGACATCAATATAGATGGCAAAGACCTGAGGATTGTAAAACATCTATACTGGCAGCAAGAAGCAGCAGTTCGAGTTGAAAATAGAATTGGAAAATATCAACCTATAAAACAAGGGGTGCGACAAGGATGTGTACTATCTCCAGACCTTTTTTCTCTGTACAGTGAGAATATTCTAAGAACAATCATCACAGAACCAGGCATAAAAATTGGAGGATACAATATTAACAACCTTCGGTATGCTGACGACACAGTACTGATAGCTGAGAACCAACAAGACCTGCAAAATCTCTTGGATAAAGTGGCCAAAGAAAGTGAACAGAAAGGCCTTACTTTGAACATAAAAAAGACAGAGACTATGGTTATATCTAAGAAACAGAATCCACCAGCATGCAGTATTAAATTAAACGGAACTATTCTAAAGCAGGTGCAGAAATTCAAATACCTTGGAGCAGTAATAACTTCAGTTGGGAAATGTAGAACAGAAATTAGGAACAGAATAGGCCAAGCAAAGACTGCATTTCAGAGAATGAGAAACATATTAGCTAACACATCTTTATCATTGAATGTTAGAAAACGAGTCCTAAAATGCTATATTGAACCTATCTTGTTATATGGAAGTGAATCATGGACATTAGGCAAGTCTGCACAAAAATCATTGGAAGCAGCAGAAATGTGGTTTATTAGAAGAATGTTGCGAATCCCATGGACAGCAAAAATAACTAATGAAGAATGTATGAGAAGAGCTGGAGAGACAAAAAAAAATCTTGTCAAAAAATGAGAGACAATGTACTTTCATAGGACACGCAATGAGAAGAGGGGGCATTGAAAATATTATAACAACAGGAAAAATATAAGGAAGAAGATCAAGAGGAAGACCAAGAGAAATGATACTGGACAGTCTGACGGGATCGTGTGAGAGGAGATCACCAACTGAGCTGATGGCCTGCATGAAGGATCGGGTACTCTGGAGAAGCATAATAGCCAACGCCAGTCGGCACGGCACCTGATGATGATGATGATGCTGATATATCTTTGTGGCTGCTTGATAGTAGATAAATGTTGTATACAAAGTCAAGGTCCTCCAGCACTGTTTCAAGGTTCCATTGTAATCCTCTGCGTTTGTCTGATGTTGCCTCCTTCATTGCCAAAATGCTGGCGATAGTATGCATCCCTGCTTCACTCCTGTTTGTACCCTAAAGCTGATGGAGGTATGTTCTCCACAGATCACTTTGCACTGATAACCCTTTAATTACATTCACTGTCTTATGGGGGAGGCCATGCCATCTTAGGATTTTCCACAGTGCATCTCTGTTGACACTGTCAGAAGACCTTGGACTAGTCTCACAAAAACAACCTAAATTTAGCTAGCTATAAAAACATGTTTAGAGAAAGTTCAATAAAAGTAATCAAAATCTCGGGATGTGAACGTCTAAAGTGACCTTCAGTGAAAAACTAAGTGGACCAAATAACTTTCATGTCAGGATAAAGTTCACGGTTCCACTGATGTTTCAAGGTCCTAGTTTGAACTTTCTTTGACCTGTCTACAACAGTAATACTGAGGGGTTATAATCAAACCGTCAAAAATACTAGATTTATCATGGATTATATCCCTTAGATAGAATTCGGTTACATGTCCCATTAGAGTTTATCGTGGTCGACCTCTTTTTCTTCGCCCTGTTATGTTCCATTTGATAGCTTGTTTTGAGATTCTCTGACTGTTTATTCTCACCACGTGACCGACACGTCTATCATCTTTTTCTGATCACCCATGAGGCATGTTGTTTGCTCATCTGCCTTATCTCTGCGTTGTTCTTGAATTCGTTTCACTTTATATAGAGTCATTAGGCATTTGTTTTCAAGGGAGTCTAACTTGTTGTTTATTTCTTTAGTTGTTTTCCAGTTTCGCATGCATAAATGAGGGTAGATATTATACTGCCCCCCCCCCCCCCCCAAAAAAAAACAAAACGCATAGCTACTGATGACTTATAGCCATAACTTTCATATTCTATAGCTTTTTAAATTGAAATAATAAAATTTTCAAATTGCACATAATACCTAAGGGTTTAAACACTCACTTGACAGTTTCTTGCATCTGTGTGACGAGAATTTGTTAGTCCGGGGGTTCTCAAGTTAGTATGGTGTGTGGCCTCCGCTTGTATCGATCAGCGACTGCCATCTCCTGGGCATAGATGCGATCATATGTCTGATGTGTGTCTGTGGGATGGCTGCCCACTCTTCCTGGAGTGCCTGCCACGGATCACGACGATTGGCTGGAGAAACGTTTAGGCGACAAACACGTCTTTGCAGCTCATCACATAGCTGCTCGATCGGATTCATGTCTGAAGACAGGAATGGCCAGGGAAGGGTGAGAATGTTGTTGGCAGTCAGGAACTGTGTGGTGAACCATGCAGAATGAGGTCTGGCGTTGTCCTGTTGAAACACAGACATTTGCGCAGCCAAAAATAGAAGGACATGGGGTCAAAGAATTTCATTGATGTATCGTTGCGTGTTCAAGCCTCCTTCAGTCTGCATCAAAGGATTCCTTCCGTTGAAATTGACCATTCCCTATACCATTACACCTCCACCACCGTGCGGTGGCTCTTCATCAACGCAATTTTGGGCAAAACTTTCATTTGGCCTAAGGTAGACCCTTCTCCGCTTTTCATGTCAGTGCAACAAATTTGGAAGATTCGTCACTAAAACAGACACATCTCCATTGATTGTCAGTTGTCCAGGGCCGATGCTAGTTGGCCCAAACAAGTCGATTTTGGCCATGGCGTCTCGTTAAGACAGGACCTTGGTGAGGTCGTCGTGCCACCAGTCCAGCTTCATACAGTCTATTCTGGACAGTTTGATCAGACACACGACGTCCTGCAAGCAATGACTGGGCACTTGAGGAAGCTGTTGTAAACCTGTTTCTGAGGTTATGAACCAGAATAAAGCGATCATCAGCTGCTGCTGTCACCCTGGATCGTCCACTGCGGTGCCGGTCTTCAGCTGAGCCAGTGGCTTGGAAATGGTCCCAAATTCAACTGATGATACTCTGCTACACGTTTAAATGCCTGGCCACCTGACTTGCAGGCGACCAACAGCAATGTTTCGTAAATTTGCGATAGAGGCGCCATAATTATCTGCTTGAAAATTAACCGAATTTGTTTGTGTAACCTAATTTGTTTATAGGGTTTCATTTGCGTGGGAAGTAAGTTGTGCTCACCACAAAAATCACGACTTTTCCATAAGCGCAACGTGAGTTATGGTAAAAAAATTAAGCTTATATAAGTTATGCGCTTTCTTTCTTTTTTGTTTTTGTTTTTTTGGACAGTATACATTTTAATGGAATAATCTTAAGTTGGTTTTTGTGCTTATAAGACATGAGTGCCATACAAGCCTTGTATGTTCTCAAGATTCTTGAAGGTCAGTGCTGCTTTTGCAATTTTAACTTAAGTGTCACTACCCTGATCTATGTAGCTGCCCAGGTATGCAAATTGGTGTACTTCTTCAACAGTTGTTCCTTCTACGCGTATTTTCCCTTCTCGGTTAAGTTTCATTATTTTTGTTTTTTCCTTGTTAATTTCAAGTCCTATTTCCCTAGCCATTGAAGACAGGATATCTGTTTTTTTCTTGCATTGAATTCCCATTGTCACTGATAAGAGCTATGTCATCTGCAAAATCAAGATCTTCTAGTTGGGTCTCATGTACCTAATCAGTGCCCATTTTACCTGTACAGCATTTTTTCATTATGATGTCTATGGCAATTCAAAAAATCAAAGGAGATAATATACATCCTTGTTTCATGGCTGTTTCAACCTGGAACAATTCGTTCATTCCTTCTTCTGTGTTTTTACTTCCGGGTAACGTAGAAGAAGGCGGAAGCCCTTTAACGCTCTTGCCTGTATACTTTCGTATGAATCTTTTAGGCCGACACATATCGGAAAATGGGAGTTGTGCATAAGGTCAACAACCTTATCCTGAGACCCATCTAGAGGCAACTAGATGAGGAAAAAAGCTGTTACGGAAACTCGCAATACAATCAATCGAACATCAGGGATACCAACTCCGACGAGCGCAGGCATGTAATTAAAGAAAAATACATTTTCAGAACAGTTCTTCTAACATATATTCTTTAACATTTGTTAAAAATAATTTCTAACAAGATCAAGTTACTTTTAGAACTATGTCCTTTTAGAACTTGATGGCTGGCCAGCTATGGGTTGAGAGATTGCTGGTTATACTATGGAGAAATAAAGTTACAACCAAGTAAATACTGAAAAAAAAGTTTTGAGTTAAAGGAATTTTAAATGGTAGGGGGAGGTGTTCCAGAACTGTATCGCAGAGCATGCAAGGCTTTTCTTGTATAGATCAAGCCTGAGTTTAGGAAGAAGACAGTTGTTTAAACGTTGGCTATGTCTAGTGTTATACATATAAAAACATATTCCTTTATGGACCTTCAAGACCTGGACCTTGAATAAGACAAACGAAAAGAAAATCGAGGCCCTTGAAATGTGAATATACAGAAGAATGGGGCGAACCCCACGGGGAGACAAGAAAACAAACAATGAAGTGCTAAACCAGTTAGAAGTGAAAAGAGAAATATTGGAAATCACAACAAAATGACAGCTAAGATACTTTGCACATGTCAAGAGGCACAATACTATACTGAAGACCACTCTTGAAGGCAAGATCGAAGGGACAAGAACAAGAGGACGACAGCGCTATAGATGGGTGGACAACATGAAGAGATGGACAAGGACCAGCATAGCCGAGTGTTCTACAAAAACAAGAAACAGAGCAGAGTGGAGATGCATTGCAGCCAACCTTCTATGGGGAGACAGCTCGAAGTGATGATGTAAACAGTGGCCACAAGTAAGGCGGAGCATTGTGCGACAAAGTTCTATGAATAACTTTGTTAAAAATGACTCTGTATTTGAGGGGAACAATTTTGAGTTGTTTGTGTTGATCTACAGTCTGTACTGGGTGTTTGTCACACATTAGATTTAATGCTCGCTTATGAAGTGAGTGGAGCCTTTTTGTGTTTGAGACTGAGCAGTCGTCCCACATTGTGGAACAGTAATCTAAGTGTGTTTGAAGATGTGATATGTAGTATGTCTTTCTTGTGCCCTGGTCGATGAATTGTTTAATTTTTACTAATTAGTAAAGTTTCTGTGCTATCTAGTTTGTTAGGTTATGTACGTGAGTTAAATGTTGATCAATGATGTGTCCTAGAGTTTTATGTTCATGAACGTTTTTTATTTCCGTAGTCCCAGCATAAAGCTGTAGTGAAGTTTTCGTTGCATTCTGTAGTTTCTGTCCTGTAGTGATGAGCATAGATTTTGTTTTGTAAATGTTTATCAACATACCGTTATTATTAATCCATTTAATCAAACAGTTCATATAATTTTGAAGCGTTATCTGTAGGTTATTGATGTCATCGTCACTACTGTAGACAGTACAGTCACCAGCAAAAAGATCACACGAAGAGTGCTTTAAAGGTAGTTTATTATTACTAAATGAGATATTTAAGGAGAATACTAAATGTGACAAGAAGAGACCAAATAAGAAATGACACCATCAGGGCAAAGGTTGAAGTAACACCAGTATTACATTATATCCAGAAGCAACAAATCAAATGGTTGAGCCACGTTACACGACTATCACCAGACAGTATATCACAGACAACATTCACACTAAGATTTGTAGATAACAGAGGACAATCCTGCCCACGCAAGAGACAGAGAGAGGAAATCACAGAAGCATTAAATATTCCATTATATGATGCAACGAGCCATACCAAGACGTCTCCTCAACACTGAAAGTTATAGAAAGGAGACACCAACACTGAAAGGTATAGAACGGAGACAAGACAGGACACGACAAGACAAGACAAGACAGGACAAGACAAGACAAGACACGATAAGACAAGATAAGACGAGACAAGACAAGAATAAAGATGTGCGGGAGTAAAAACGTCCTTTTCGGTAATCGGCGAACAGTAGCTGACAAGTTAGCATCAAGGTTGACTAACCATAGCTGATATACCAGCGTCAGGGTTGGCAAAACATAGCTGGCCCAGATTCTGTATCATTTCTCTGTTGCTATCCCAGGTAACATTGTATCCAGGTTAGCGGAGAGCCATAGCCTCCAAGGCGCTGGAGTCTGCTAAAGAAGAACTGCAAACCTTCTGCTACTTTAGCTCCACTCAGATGTGAATGATATGCGCTTGGGCCTAGGGGTGTACGACCTTGACCGAAGCGTAATCGTCCACGTGACTTGGTAGAGGTTTAGGGGGTTAGTATATGATAGTCATTTTTTCTTGCATCAGATCATATCGAGGCATGGTCGGGCGACGTCGTGTCTTCGTTGTGCTTTATGGATGTGCTGTAAATTCCTGTATGTTATTGTTTAGTTATATTCTGCCCGTGGCCACCTCACTTGGTGTAGATTATGTAGTGTGAATAAGCTGTGATGAAGGGTTCGTGCAGAGATGAAAATTATGTGTATGATTTCATTGTGATTTCTCCGAATATTGGATTGGTAACATGTATGATTTTTTAAAATATGTTTTTCATGTGGATTTACCGTGTCTTTGCACCAATCCAGATTATATTGATGTATGTCGTGGCAGCTATGGCTGCAGAGATTAAAGTTCAGTTGCACACATAATCGTGGTGGACGCTTCGCGTAGGGACCAGAGAGGAATTATTTTGCATTCTCATTAAGTTGTTCATCACATTGTTCTGGCATTATTGATGAATAATGTCGTGACGTCATGTTGATTTGTCAGTGCTAGTTTGTTTCTGGTTGTTGTGGTTCATTTGTGAGATTAAAATTGGCGTATTACTGAATTCAGACTTAGTGATTTGTATTGCATGTCACATGTATTGTTGTACTGATTGTAATGTTTGAGCTGATTTTATGCACAATTATCATAGCATAGGCCAAGGAAGGGGGGGGGCCCTAGGCTGGTGGTCTAAAGGGGGGAGGGGGGGGGTTAGATTGTCCTCTAGTACTGTAGTAAATGCCAAAGTGAACTATCAGCCTGTAAACTATCTCGAGAAAATATTGATAACATGTAAACTTGCACCAACAACTTTTACACAGGGACTGAAAAAAGGCGCAATAACCTGCTCCTAATCCGACACAGTGCTGTGCATCTACATCCCCACCGTATCGGCTGAGAAGAAGGCTATTTCGCAGTTTGAGGGACATAGAAAAAGAAGAAGAAGCAGAAGAGAGACATAGAAGAAGAAGAGAGACATAGAAGAAGAGAGATATAGAAGAAGAAGAGAGACACAGAAGAAGAAGAGAGACATAGAAGAAGAAAGACATAGAAGAAGAAGAAGAAGCAGAAGAGAGACATAGAAGAAGAGAGATATAGAAGAAGAAGAGAGACACAGAAGAAGAAGAGAGACATAGAAGAAGAAGAGAGACACAGAAGAAGAAGAGAGACACAGAAGAAGAAAGACATAGAAGAAGAAGAGAGACACAGAAGAAGAGAGACACAGAAGAAGAGAGACACAGAAGAAGAGAGACATAGAAGAAGAAGAGAGACACAGAAGAAAAAAGAGAGACACAGAAGAAGAAGAAAGACACAGAAGAAGAAGAAAGACACAGAAGAAGAAGAGAACATAGAAGAAGAGAGACACAGAAGAAGAGAGACACAGAAGAAGAAGAGAGAGACATAGAAGAAGAGAGACAAGAAGAAGAGAGACACAGAAGAAGAAGAGAGACACAGAAGAAGAGAGACACAGAAGAAGAAGAGAGACATAGAAGAAGAAGAAAGACACAGAAGAAAAGAGACATAGAAGAAGAAGAGAGACATAGAAGAAGAAGAGAGACATATAAGAAGAGAGACATAGAAGAAAAAGAGAGACACAGAAGAAGAGAGACATAGAAGAAGAAGAGAGACACAGAAGAAGAGAGACATAGAAGAAGAAGAGAGACACAGAAGAAGAAGAGAGACATAGAAGAAGAGAGACATAGAAGAAGAAGAGAGACACAGAAGAAGAGAGACACAGAAGAAGAAAGACACAGAAGAAGAAGAGAGACACAGAAGAAGAGAGACATAGAAGAAGAAGAGAGACATAGAAGAAGAAGAGAGACATAGAAGAAGAAGAGAGACATAGAAGAAGAAGAGAGACACAGAAGAAGAAGAGAGACATAGAAGAAGAGAGACACAGAAGAAGAGAGACACAGAAGAAGAAGAGAGACATAGAAGAAGAAGAGAGACACAGAAGAAGAAGAGAGACACAGAAGAAGAGAGACACAGAAGAAAAAGAGAGACATAGAAGAAGAGAGACACAGAAGAAGAAGAGAGACATAGAAGAAGAGAGACACAGAAGAAGAAGAGAGACACAGAAGAAGAGAGACATAGAAGAAGAAGAGAGACATAGAAGAAGAAGAGAGACACAAAAGAAGAAGAGAGACATAGAAGAAGAGAGACATAGAAGAAGAAGAGAGACATAGATGAAGAAGAGAGACACAGAAGAAGAGATACACAGAAGAAGAAAGACACAGAAGAAGAAGAGAGACACAGAAGAAGAGAGATATAGAAGAAGAAGAAGAGAGACACAGAAGAAGAAGAGAGACATAGAAGAAGAGAGACATAGAAGAAGAAGAGAGACATAGAAGAAGAAGAGAGACACAGAAGAAGAAGAGAGACACAGAAGAAGAGAGACACAGAAGAAGAGAGACATAGAAGAAGAAGAGAGACATAGAAGAAGAAGGGAGACACAGAAGAAGAGAGACATAGAAGAAGAAGAGAGACATAGAAGAAGAAGAGAGACACAGAAGAAGAAGAGAGACACAGAAGAAGAGAGATATAGAAGAAGAAGAAGAGAGACACAGAAGAAGAAGAGAGACATAGAAGAAGAGAGACATAGAAGAAGAAGAGAGACATAGAAGAAGAGAGACACAGAAGAAGAAGAGAGACACAGAAGAAGAGAGACACAGAAGAAGAGAGACATAGAAGAAGAAGAGAGACATAGAAGAAGAAGGGAGACACAGAAGAAGAGAGACATAGAAGAAGAAGAGAGACATAGAAGAAGAAGAGAGACACAGAAGAAGAAGAGAGACACAGAAGAAGAGAGATATAGAAGAAGAAGAAGAGAGACACAGAAGAAGAAGAGAGACATAGAAGAAGAGAGACATAGAAGAAGAAGAGAGACACAGAAGAAGAAGAGAGACACAGAAGAAGAGAGACACAGAAGAAGAGAGACATAGAAGAAGAAGAGAGACATAGAAGAAGAAGAGAGACATAGAAGAAGAAGGGAGACACAGAAGAAGAGAGACATAGAAGAAGAAGAGAGACATAGAAGAAGAAGAGAGACACAGAAGAAGAAGAGAGACACAGAAGAAGAGAGACACAGAAGAAGAGAGACATAGAAGAAGAAGAGAGACATGTTTTCATTTTTACGCCGAGTGTCTTCCTGGATTTATAAGCTGTCGGAAGGTTGTGCAAATTCATTCTCATATCACGATGACTTTCTGCTGTAGTTGTTTTTTTTTGGTCATAATCAAGTTAGTATCAGATTATGTTTTTTTAGCGAATACGCAGAAGTAAATCATTTTGTAAATTACCAGAATTAACTATTAATTTGATGAAACTGAAATCTAGACACATCAGATTCATTCATTCATTCATTTGCATGTCCCTTGCGGAACTTTGCCTCCCTAACAGCACTCCTGTAGGCCTCTCGGTTGTGAGCAAGATGGCCTGCTGCTGTTGCATCCATTTGCAGATCGTCAACGATGTCTTGCAGCCATCTTCGTCTTGGTCTTCCTCTTTTTCTTTTTCCCATTATGTATCCTTCCAATACGGTCTTCTCTAAATTATCATGACGTTTAATGTGTCCAAAATATTTAAGTTTTCTCTCTTTAATCCTCTTCACTAGCCAGCCTTCTTCAATATTAAGCTCTTGTAGTATAGATATATTTGTTCTTTTTTGTGTCCACGATATTTGGAGAACTCTTCTGTAGCATTTACATTCAAAGGCATTTATGTATTTCTCAGCTGTTTTGTTAAGTGTCCAGGTCTCACAGGCATATGTTGCTATGGGAAAGATGCATGCCCTTAAAAATCTTATTTTTGTAGTTCTGTCTGCTCCTCTCCACAGATTCTTTATTTGTTTTACTTTCTGAAGAGCGATAGATGTCCTTCTTTTAATTTCCCTCATTGTATTTCCATTATTAGTTAGTAGCGATCCAAGATATTCAAAACTCTCCACTTCTTCCAGTTTTTCCTCATTGATACATATTTCAGTTGCCTTGTTTGTTTTGTCAGTTGTCATCAATTTAGTTTTCTTTGCATTAAGATAGAAGTTCTGCTCTTCGCTGTTCTTGCGGACTGACATAGTTAGTTTTTCCATTCCTTTTTGTGTTGTGGACAGCAATACTGTGTCATCAGCATATCTCATCTCTGGTATTTCATAACCTCCAACTGTTATGGCATCGTAATATTCTTTGTCTACATCTTCTCTAACATTCCTCATTATATTTTCAGTATACAAGTTAAATAAGTAGGGTGACAATATGCACCCCTGACGGACCCCTTGTTTTATGTCAAACCAACTTGTTGTTTCACCATTTATTCTTACTGCTGCTTGTTGGTCTAGATACAGCAATGATGTTAATTGTATCAAATGTGTTGGAAATCCCATTTTTTCCATTATTTCCCAAAGTTTCTGATGTTGTACACAATCAAATGCCTTTGAGTCACATCAGATTACCGCGTTTTAATTTCATGGTTGTAGCCCCTCGATCACGAGGTCCTAGTTTTAGTTTTCATGGTTGTAGCCCCTTGATCGTCAAGTCTGATTTCTAGTTTCCATGACTGTAGGCTTTCCATCACTGGTTACTGAGAAGAGAAAGCAGCTGTTTTCTTCCTTATCTAACTGTGCTGGTCTAACTGTGCTGGTCTAACTGTGCTTGTCTAACTGTGCTTGTCCAACTGTGCTGGTCTAAATGTGCTTGTCTAACTGTGCTGGTCTAACTGTGCTTGTCTAACTGTGCTTGTCTAACTGTGCGTGTCTAAATGTGTTGGTCTAAATGTGCTTGTCTAACTGTGCTGGTCTGAAGCATGCGTTACGTAAATGAAGATTTCTTCTTGAACGTTTTGTTTGTGGTGGTAACAACTTGCATGATGTCCAGGATCTAGAACTAGTCAACTTTCTCCTCCGTGATCCAGCAAAAGTCCGTCCGTAGGCAACCTGGGAGGGGGGAATGGACCCAGTGTTAAAAAAAATGCCGTAAAGAGCGTATGAGAATAGTGGGTACGTGGGTGTGGGTAATTATGTGTTGGTACGTGTTTGTGGGTACGTTAGTGTGGGTACGTGTGTGTGGGTACTTTTGTGTGGTACGTGTGTGTGGGTACGTTTGCGTGGGTACGTGTGTGTGTAGTTTTGTGTGGGTACGTATGTGTGGGTACGTTTGCGTGGGCACGTGTTTGTGTACTTTTGTGTGGGTTCGTGTGTGTGGGTACGTTTGCGTGGGTACGTGTGTGTACTTTTGTGTGGGTACGTGTGTGTGGGTACGTTTGCGTGGGTACGCGTGTGTGGGTACGTATGTCTCCATTCCTTCAGATAGTTTCGCTTTGTGCCTAATTTAAAGTTAGAGAGAAGTGTTAGTTGCACCGAGTCTACCTAGAAAACATATCCAGGGATTTTCTGTAGTAATAATTAGTAAATTTTAAATAGGAAAAGTAAGAGATTTTATATGTGTTTAAAATCATGTATGAGTACCCGTTGGTCCGCGGGCCGTGTATGTTCCGTGGAAAAACTTGTTCGTGGTCCACAGCCGTTCTAAGAAGTTTCTGTGAAACGTGCACAGTTTTCCTGGAAACGTTAACAGTGCGGAGTTTACACTGTGGAGTTACAATGCCATGGCTTGATAACTTTATAGTATATGAGATGTCTATGTCTTATTCTCTCTCTCTCTCTCACTCTCTGTGTACTCTGTTTAACTGCTTTTATATTTAATCATGTGCGTTGTGCAACTGTGAGGCTCATAAATTTGACAGATGCCTGCATGAAGATGGAAAAAGTTTTTTTTCCCGCCAAAGAAAAATTTGCCATACCTGGTTGAAATGAAGACTTGTGAGATGTGATACCAACCTGACTAGGTGGTAGGGAGGGGAAGGCGATAGGAGAGAGAGAGAGAGAGAGAGAGAGAGAGAGAGAGAGAGAGAAAGAGAAAGAGAGAGATGTATATTGGTTGTCAAGTCGAGAAAAGAGTGTGTGTAGTAGATAAATATGGTTGGGGTAGAGGGTTTGTAATAAAGTGCGATAAAGGTTCTAGAGTGCTAGTTCCAGGTGAGGAAAGAGTAGATGAGAATTTGGCAGGGAGGAAATATTATTGTGGATAAAGGAAAGCTTAGATATAACTGAATTTCGAATTCAGTCTGTAGGGTTCCAGCCTACCATATTCATGCATGTAGAGATTTTCGAACTCCTGGCTGTTTCTACCATCAGTGTTCACTTTTTTATGCAGTGAATTTTTATATCCAAAAACTGTGTCTGCATTATGGTAGTCTGTTTTTGCAGTATTGTAGCCTGTGTCTGCAGTATGGTGGTCTGTGCCTGCAGTATGGTAGTCTGTGTCTGCAGTATGGTAGTCTGTGTCTGCAGTATGGTAGTCTTTCTTTGTTTCTGAAAGGATACACTGTTTCAGCGAGTCAGAAAGGTACATTCAATATTTATTTAAACAGCACAGTGCAACATTTCGTTTTGTCATACCAAATTCCACTATTATCAATAGGTCAAACAAAATGTCATTAAAAATAATAATAATAATAACAACTATTTAACGAAATAACAGATTAGCAACAACAAAACAACAAACAACTGTCAGCTTTCTTCCATAATCGTTACTCACAACAAAAGAACTCGGAGGAACGTTCAAGAACTGAATTGTTCAGCGCGTTATCTCTAGCATGGTAAACAAACATCACAGCACAGACGGCACAGGGGAGAGACCATTTTATTCTGTTGCCAGGCAACGTTGTCTTTAACGTGCCGTTGATTTGACGTTTTCGTGCAGTTTTAATTATTTGCTTGGCTCTGCCAGGAAAGGTGTTAAGATGGCGTCACTGGAGAGTATTTAAAGCTGGCTAGTTGAAACACTTGTGGAGTTCTAAAAGGCAGAACACCTTCTAGACTCATCAGCCATTTGTTTTTGTTGAAAGGGCCGCAGTTTACAAATGTTGAAACGAACTGAAGCTTGTCACAGCGAAATAAACACTAGACAACGTGTCAAAGTGCAACAGTTTGAGATAGTAAACAGTTTGGTTGAGCGACTGTACTAAAACAGAGGATCAAATACATGGAAAACTTACAACAACGTGAAATACAGGATCAAATTCAGAGAAAACTGATTGTCCAGTGTGTAATGAGGATGATCCATCGACTAACTGACTAACTAACTAACTAACTAACTAACTAACTAACTGACTGACTGACTGACTGACTGACTGACTGACTGACTGACTGACTGACTGACTGACTGACTGACTGACTGACTGACTGACTGACTGACTAACCAAATAACAAAACAACCAAGTTCCGAGAAAACTTACCAGATCGTGAAACAGGATATTTGAAATATTATCTTTCGGTGAAAAAATGTGTAGAATATCTGCTCGCCAAAACAATATAAATGTTATCTGTTTTTGAAATGATCTGTAAATCAAGCTACATGTATCCTGTATGTAGTTCTACTCTTTAAAACTGTCAGGTGGAAATTCTAGTCTTGAAAATTCGAATGCGGGAATTTGAAATTTTCAGGTGGGAAACTTTTTTTTCTCCATGGAATGTCAAACAAATGCACTCTGGAGGAAGGTCTGCCGCAAGGTTCTGCTCTTAGCTGCACCTTGTTCATAATCTTTAAAAATGACCTCCCCGACGTATTGAACACCCACAAAGCCATGTTTGCTGATGACCTTGACATATGGACTAGTGGAACAGACCTGCAGCTGGCTGCTGAGAGACTTAATAGAGCCCTCCTCACCATATCAGCCTATTGCAATTTCTGGAAGTTGGAGGTCAATGTTAGTAAAACTACATATACAGTCTTCACTCTTAGCAACAAGCTAGCAAAGACTGAACTAAAAATAACTCTTGATGGTGCTAAAATCATGAAAGAAAAAAATCCTACGTATCTTGGTGTGAAACTAGACAGAAAATTGAATTTTAAAGAGTTCATGGATGGACTAGCAGAAAAAGCATCCAAAAGACTAAATTTACTCAAGCGACTTGCAAGTACATCCTGGGGAGCTGACAAAGCAACACTCAGACAACTGTACACAGGATATGTTAGATCTATAATAGAATACACCCTCCCCCTACAGGTCACAGCATCAAATAGCTCTCGTACACAAGTAGACAGAATCCAGAACTAAGCCGTTCATTTCATTTGTGGGGCAGTGAGATCATCACCTACAGCTGCATGTGAAATTGATGCAAACATAGAGCCATTAGATATAAGACGCGAAAAGTCAACCACTGAGGCAGTAGAAAGATATCAACGCATGCCCCCAGACCATCCTAACAGAACAGTGGTTGATAAATGGAAACATAATAATAGACTGTAGCTGAAAACTCCAGTGCACGTTGCAGAACAGTTAAACACAAGACACAAACTCCCTGAAGACAGAGAACTTACAAAAGTACCAGACATCCCACCAAACACAAACTACACACTTCCTCAAACTAACACCAGACTCAAGAACAAATTAGTGAACAAATCATCAGATCCCAGCAGCCTAAAGCTGTGTGCACTGGAGACCATAGGATCCTACCCCAAGGACTGGATCCATGCATACACTGATGGGTCAGCATTCAAGGAAACAGACAATGCAGGATATGGGGTACTCATAATGTTTCCAGACAAGACAAGAAGCCACATTTCTGCTCCTTGTGGGTCTCACTGCTCCAATTATGATGCAGAGATGCAGGCAATATTAACAGCCCTAGCAGCCACCTACTCTTATTTTTGTTTTTAATTTGATACAGGGGTTTTCCTTAGTAACACGGTCAGGATTTTGTCCGTCATCACAATTACTAGTACTGACCTCTGTCTCACACTCTTCCCCAGTGTTAAAATTAGATCTATCTGGCCTGGGGGACTCACCACCAGATCTTTTTCCTATCTGACCTTCCTTGTTGATGTAAACAGTTTAGTTGAGCGACTGTGTTAGAACACCGAACTAAAGAAGTATGTGCTTTTCTCTAGTCACCGAATTAAAGTATGTTTTTCTTCTCTTGTCACCGAACTAAAGTATGTGCCTCTTCTCTAGTCACCTAAGGAAAGTATGTGCCTCTTCTCTAGTCAGCGAACTAAAGTACGTGCCTCTTCTCTAGTCACTGAACTAAAGTAGTATATGCCTCTTTTCTAGTCACCGAACTAAAGTAGTAGGTGCCTCTTCTCTAGTCACCGAACTAAAGTAGTATATGCCTCTTTTCTAGTCACCGAACTAAAGTAGTAGGTGCCTCTTCTCTAGTCACCGAACTAAAGTATGTGCCTCTTCTCTAGTCAGCGAACTAAAGTATATGCCTATTTTCTAGTCACCAAACTAAAGTAGTAGGTGCCTCTTCTCTAGTCACCGAACTAAAGTAGTATATGCCTCTTTTCTAGTCACCGAACTAAAGTAGTAGGTGCTTCTTCTCTAGTCACCGAACTAAAGTATGTGCCTCTTCTCTAGTCACCGAACTAAAGTAATATATACCTCTTCTCTAGGCACCAAACTAAAGTAGTGTATGCCTCTTCTCTTCTTATATCTTATATCTTATATCCTTCCCGTGCCGTTAAACGTCACATAGGGCTCGCAAAGTAGTTCGCCAATTTTTCCTGTCTTCGGCGAGTCTTTCAACCTCATCAAAGGATTTTATGCCTGTTAACTTGACATCTCTTAATAATGTCCTCTTCAGAGTTTCCCGCGGTCTGCCCCTTTTTCTTCGGCCTGTTGTGTTCCACTTGATAGCTTGTTTTGGGATTCTCTGATCATTTCTTCTCATCAAGTGACCAACATATGTCCATCTCCTCTTCTCTAGTCACCAAAATAAAGAAGTATGTTCCTCTTCTCTAGGCACCAAACTAAAGTATGTATCTCTTCTTTAGTCACCGAACTAAAGTATGTACCTCTTCTCTAGTCACCGAACTAAAGTATGTACCTCTTCTCTAGTCACCGAACTAAAGTATGTACCTCTTCTCTAGTCACCAAACTAAAGTATGTGCCTCTTCTCTAGTCACCGAACTAAAGTATGTACCTCTTCTCTAGTCGCCGAACTAAAGTATGTGCCTCTTCTCTAGTCACCGAACTAAAGTATGTACCTCTTCTCTAGTCACCGAACTAAAGTATGTACCTCTTCTCTAGTCACCGAACTAAAGTATGTACCTCTTCTCTAGTCACCGAACTAAAGAAGTATGTGCTCCTATCTAGTCACCGAACTAAAGTATGTGCCTCTTCTCTAGTCACTGAACTAAAGTATGTGCCTGTTCTCTAGGAACCCAACTAAAGTATGAGCCTCTTCTCTAGTCACCGAATTAAAGTACGTGCTCTTCTCTAGTCACCAAACTAAAGTATGTGCCTCTTCTCTAGTCACCGAACTAAAGTATGTGCTCTTCTCTAGTCACCGAACTAAAGTATGTGCCTCTTCTCTAGTCACCGAAATATGGTATGTGCCTCTTCTCTAGTCACCGAACTAAAGGATGTGCTCTTCTCTAGTCAGCAACTAAAGTAGTATATGCCTCTTCTCTAGGCATCAAATTAAAATAGTGTATGCTTCTTCTCTAGTCACCGAACTAAAGTATGTGCTTCTTCTCTAGTCACCGAACTAAAGTATGTGCCTCCTCTCTAGTCACCGAACTAAAGTATGTGCCTCTTCTCTAGGCACCGAAGTAACGTATGTGCCTCTTCTCTACGCACCGAAGTAAAGAAGTATGTGCCTCTTCTCTAGTCACCGAACTAAAGTATATGGTCTTCTCTAGTCACGGAACTAAAGTATGTGTTCTTCTCTAGTCACCAAACTAAAGTATGTGCTCTTCTCTAGTCACCGAACTAAAGTATGTGCTCTTCTCTATACACAGAACTAAAGTATGTGCTCTTCTCTATACACAGAACTAAAGTATGTGCTCTTCTCTATACACAGAACTAAAGTATGTGCTCTTCTCTATACACAGAACTAAAGTATGTGCTCTTCTCTATACACAGAACTAAAGTATGTGCTCTTCTCTAGTCACCGAACTAAAGTATGTGCTCTTCTCTATACACAGAACTAAAGTATGTGCTCTTCTCTAGTCACCGAACTAAAGTATGTGCTCTTCTCTGTACACAGAACTAAAGTATGTGCTCTTCTCTAGTCACCGAACTAAAGTATGTGCTCTTCTCTATACACAGAACTAAAGTATGTGCTCTTCTCTATACACAGAACTAAAGTATGTGCTCTTCTCTATACACAGAACTAAAGTATGTGCTCTTCTCTAGTCACCGAACTAAAGTATGTGCTCTTCTCTATACACAGAACTAAAGTATGTGCTCTTCTCTAGTCACCGAACTAAAGTATGTGCTCTTCTCTGTACACAGAACTAAAGTATGTGCTCTTCTCTAGTCACCGAACTAAAGTATGTGCTCTTCTCTATACACAGAACTAAAGTATGTGCTCTTCTCTAGTCACCGAACTAAAGTATGTGCTCTTCTCTATACACAGAACTAAAGTATGTGCTCTTCTCTAGTCACCGAACTAAAGTATGTGCTCTTCTCTATACACAGAACTAAAGTATGTGCTCTTCTCTAGTCACCGAACTAAAGTATGTGCTCTTCTCTAGTCACCAAACTAAAGTATGTGCTCTTCTCTATACACAGAACTAAAGTATGAGCCTCTTCTCTAGTCACCGAACTAAAGTATGTGCTCTTCTCTATACACAGAACTAAAGTATGTGCTCTTCTCTAGTCACCAAACTAAAGTATGTGCTCTTCTCTATACACAGAACTAAAGTATGTGCTCTTCTCTATACACAGAACTAAAGTATGTGCTCTTCTCTAGTCACCAAACTAAAGTATGTGCTCTTCTCTATACACAGAACTAAAGTATGTGCTCTTCTCTAGTCACCGAACTAAAGTATGTGCTCTTCTCTATACACAGAACTAAAGTATGTGCTCTTCTCTAGTCACCGAACTAAAGTATGTGCTCTTCTCTAGTCACCGAACTAAAATATGAGCCTCTTCTCTAGTCACCGAACTAAAGTATGTGCTCTTCTCTATACACAGAACTAAAGTATGTGCCTCTTCTCTAGTCACCGAACTAAAGAAGTATATGCCTCTTCTCTAGTCACCGAACAAAAGTATGTCCTCTTCTCTAGTCACCGAACTAAAGTATGTGCTCTTCTCTAGTCACCGAACTAAAGTATGTTCCTCTTCTCTAGTCACCGAACTAAAGTATGTGCTCTTCTCTAGTCACCGAACTAAAGTATGTGCTCTTCTCTAGTCACCGAACTAAAGTATGTTCCTCTTCTCTAGTCACCGAACTAAAGTATGTGCCTCTTCTCTAGTCACCGAACTAAAGTATGTGCCTCTTCTCTAGTCACCTAGCACAACACACCTTGCAACAACTCAACAACGTGGCGTAATATTTTAGTAAAATGTTTAATGAATGAACTGGATGAAAATGAGAAATAGTGACTCACAAAAAACTCAGCGATGATGTGCCAGAAGCTGTCCTGCCATATGGTGATCGAAAATACAAACATTTCTACAGAAAATGCCAACCAGAGTACATGTTGACCTCACGGCTACACACAGGCAGATTACATGTTAATCTCACGGCTATACACAGCCAGATTACATGTTGACCTCACCGCTACACACAACCAGACTACATGTTGACCTCACGGCTACACACAACCAGACTACATGTTGACCTCACGGCTACCCGTTCTCGAAGCTTC
This sequence comes from Achatina immaculata, assembly GCA_009760885.1. Classification (NCBI taxonomy): domain Eukaryota; kingdom Metazoa; phylum Mollusca; class Gastropoda; order Stylommatophora; family Achatinidae; genus Lissachatina; species Lissachatina immaculata. The sequence goes on along the minus strand of CM019713.1, from coordinate 21,742,878 downwards.
TGGAGGCTAGCCCGTCCCGCCCTTCCTGTACAAAGATGCCTGCAAACCAAGGGCGCTATTTGTCCCTAGACAATAATATACCTGATTGCCTCCCGTACTGCTATAGGACCCCCCCCCCCCCCCACAACAGATTTGCCCCATGCAAATCTCTGCAGACACACCATCATACTCCCAATACACACTTTCATACTTCCAGTAACACAACCACAATTCCAAACAATGCTTGCTAAACATAACATATGACATCCTGAAAAAATATAACATTAAACAAAAATAATACATGGAATGCAAGTTAAAACATCAGGTACAATAATCACCATATTACATCCAAATTAGGATATACAAATAATCACCACGTAACATCCAAATTATGGCATAAAAAATAATCACAACGTGACATCCAAAATGGGACAAAAAAATAATCACCATGTGACATCCAAATTAAGACATAAAAAAATCACCATGTGGCATCCAAATTAGGACATAAAAAATCACCATGTGGCATCCAAATTAGGACATAAAAATCACCATGTGGCATCCAAATTAGGACACAAAAAATCACCATGTGGCATCCAAATTAGGACATAAAAAATCACCATGTGGCATCCAAATTAGAACATAAAAAATAATCACCATGTAACATCCTAGTTAGGGCATAAAAATAATAACCATGTGATATCCAAATTAGGACATAAAAATATCACTGCTGGCGAGATCCTTCGGATGTCGCGCGTGGAGTGAAACTCCTCCCGGCCAATGAAGAAAATGCAAAAAAGAAATTAGTGTCGCCGTGCAGCGCCGATGTGAAAAAGGTGATGGAAAGGATAAAGTGAAGCTTAGTCGATATGTCCAGTGGTCTCGCGGTAAGAGCTACTCATACCACGGCACCTCTGCTCTAGAGGCCGGCCACGTCCGATATACACCAATATTGGTGAAATATGCCTCAACCGGCTTAAACCAGGGATGAAACTTGATGGCTACGCATGTCACGGTATCTCCGTTCTAGAAGTCGGGTACGTTCTAAACTCGCCCATACTGGGATAATACGCCTAAACCAGGGGTGGAACTTACTAGTGGGGAGGATTCGTCCTCCTGGACAAAAGCTCCGTCCTGGTCACAACTAGGAATGGTAGCGGCCACGACCACAAAATGCTGAAGTCGGAGACACTGGACCAGGTCAGTCTAGATAGACAACCACCTCTCACCCGGCCGGGATGTATGATTATCCTAATAACGCTGAGGTTTTCAAGTGAGAAAGTCCAACGCTGGACTGGATGGGTAACCACCTCTCACCCGGCGGGGATACACATGTACCCCAAAACACATCGAGGTTCTCCTGTTAGAAAGTCCAACTTTAGGTTAAACTGGTGCAACGAAAACCACAGTGTCACCACTCCCGCTTTTGAGACCCACCGAGAATACAGGGTCAAGCCTTGGGATACTCTGAACCTCTTGTGGACCTCACATGGATCTCGTGTGGTTATTTCGGGGACCACAGGCATAAATTCAGGACGATCACGGGGGGGGGGGTCTTGGTGGTAGAAGCGAACGAAGAATAAGAAGAAGAAGAAGAAGGATATAAAAAAATAATCACCATGTGACATCTAAAGTAGGACATAAAAATAATCATCATGTGACATCTAAAGTAGGACATAAAAATAATCAACATGTGACATCTAAATTAGGGCAAAAAAGGTAATCACAATGTGACGTCTAAATTAGGACATGAAAAATAATAACCATGTGACATCCAAATTACGATATACAAAATAATCACCATGTGACATCCAAATTAGGACAAAAAATAGTCACTATATGACATTTAAATTAAAACATAAAAAATAATCACTATATGACATTTAAATTAAAACATAAAAAATAATCACCATATGACATTTAAATTAAAACATAAAAAATAATCACTATATGACATTTAAATTAAAACATAAAAAATAATCACTATATGACATTTAAATTAAAACATAAAAAATAATCACCATATGACATTTAAATTAAAACATAAAAAATAATCACCATATGACATCCAAATTAAGACATAAAATGATTGTTGTAGTTAAGTAATAAACGTTGATATGTTCCAGCTGGCTGACTTGGTGACGTCTATGGCATGTTGTTGAATGTTTGATACATATATCATACATAGAGATATCATGGGCCAAATGACATACGGTACATCCTAAGGAGGAGTAACCCGGGTCAGGTTGTATATTAGATGGATTTTATGCCTAGCCACCCAGTACGGTAGTAAATAGGCCATGGGTTTGGGGTTGCAATTGGGTTTCAGATCCTGTCCCTCCGTTAAAATGTCCCTAATGTGGACTTGGAAACCCTGTCAAGTTTACAAACCTGTCATGAGTTACTGCCAAAAATGCTGTTTTCACTAGTGTCGCTTTTCTGTGCTTATGAACCATCTTCTGAGTACAGTTCAGGTCAGCACGTGAAGTTGATGTCCAAGTGAACGTTTCAGTCAATCTGCCCTTGTCTGGTCAGTAAACATCAGTTTCAATCGTAACATCGTATTTGTTGCGTTTCTTTTATTTTTTTTTGTACAGTAACATATTAAACCGAAAGAAAAGAGAATGTTGAGATGAAATGAATGAAAAGAAAAATAAAAGAAATAAATTTGTTCAAATCATTAGTTCTTCTTGAATTCAAACTCAGCATGAACCATTCATGAAAAGAAAATGAGAAGTTTCTATAGAAACACAAGAAAACAAAAAGATTATTCTGAAGAACAGGTTGGTAGAAGGTTAAAGTCTAAAGTACAAGTTGATAGATAGTTAGTCTGAAGTACAAGTTGGTAGATGGTTAAAGTCTGAAGTAAAGTACAAGTTGGTTAATGGTTAAAGCCTGAAGTACAAGTTGGTAGATGGTTAAAGTTTGAAGGACAAGTTGGTAGATGGTTAAAGTTTGAAGGACAAGTTGGTAGATGGTTAAAGTTTGAAGTACAAGTGTGTAGAAGGTTAAAATGTGAAGTACAAGTTTGTAGAAGGTTAAAGTTTGAATTACAAGTTGGTAGAAGGTTAAGTTGAAATACAAGTTGGAAGAAGGTTAAAGTTTGAAGTACAAGCTGGTAGAAGGTTAAAGTCTGAAGTACAAGTTGATAAATGGTTAAAGTTTGAAGTACAGTTTTGTAGAAGCTTAAACTCTGAAGTACACGTTGGTAGAAGGTTAAAGTTTGAAGTACAAGTTGGTAGAAGGTTCAAGTCTGAAGTACAAGTTGATAGATGGTTAAAGTTTGAAGTACAGTTTTGTAGAAGCTTAAACTCTGAAGTACACGTTGGTAGAAGGTTAAAGTTTGAAGTACAAGTTGGCAAATAGTTAAAGTCTGAAGTACAAGTTGGTAGAAGGTTAAAATCTGAAGTGCAAGTAAGTTGGTAGATGGTTAAATATATCACTGAAATCTACTCGGACCAAGTCCATCAACATTTTACTCAAGCCCTTTCTGGCATTAAGTTTTCCAAGAATAACTTTAGTTCAGCTTGTCTAGAAACTCTAGAGAACTTTCTGAGCATCGCGAGTCTTAGGGGCGACAATCTATTGTGTGAGCTAACAAATCTCGGCGTCTAACCACCAGCGAGAAGAATGCTCAAGTAACTGCTCGCCACGGGAAATCTTTACCGTCCCCCTACACTTTTACTCAAAGGGGAAACAATCGTTATTCTGAAGAAGGAAGGCTTTTGTTAAAAAGTCGATTTTACTTATCTTGAAACAAACAAACAAACAAACAAACAAACAAACAAACAAACAAACAAACAAACAAAATGACGCTCCCTCTTATTTGTTACATATATACGTCCAAAAAAAAAAAGAAAGACATAACTACTGATGACCCAATTTTAGCCATAACTTTGATATTCTATAGCTTTTTAAATTGAATGAATAAAATTTTCAAATTGCACACAATAATACCTAAGGATTTAAAAACTCACTTGACAGTTTCTTGCATCTGTGTGACGAAAATTTGTTAGTCTCAAGGGTTCTCAAGTTAGTATGGCGTGTGGCCTCCGCTTGAATCAATCAGCGACTGACATCTCATGGGCATAGATGCGATCAGATGTCTGATATGCGACTGTGGGATGGCTGCCCACTCTTCCTGGAGTGCCTGCCACAGATCACGACGATTGGCTGGAAAAACGTTTCGGCGACAAACAGGTCTTTGCAGCTCATCCCATAGAAGCTCGATTGGATTCATGTCTGGAGACAGGGATGGCCAGGGAAGGGTGAGAATGTTGTTGGCAGTCAGGAACTGTGAGGTGAACCATGCAGAATGAAGTCTGGCGTTGTCCTGTTGAAACACAGACCTTTGTGCAGCCAACAATGGAAGGACATGGGGTCAAATAATTTCATTGACGTATCGTTGCGTATTCAAGCCTCCTTCAGTCTGCATCAATGGATTCCTTCCGTTGAAACTGATCATTCCCCATACCATTACACCTCCACCACCGTGCGGCGGAGCTTCAACAAAGCAATTTTGGGCAAAACTTTCATTTGGTCTACGGTAGCCCCTTCTCCGCATATCATGGCGGTGCAACAAAAAGGAAGATTCGTCACTAAACTAGACACATCTCCATTGATTGTCAGTTGTCCAGGGCCGATACTGGTTGGCCCAAACAAGACGATTTAGGCGATGGCGACTCGTTAAGACAGGATCTTGGTGAGGTCTTCGTGCCACCAGTCCAGCTTCATTCAGTCTATTCTGGACAGTTTTATCGGACACACAACGTCCTGCAAGCAATGACTGGGCACTTGAGGAAGCTGTTGTAAACCTGTTTCTGAGGTTATGAACCAGAATAAAGCGATCATCAGCTGCTGCTGTCACCCTGGGTCGTCCACTGCGGTGCCGGTCTTCAGCTGAGCCAGTGGCTTGGAAACGGTTCCAAAGTCGACTGATAGTACTCTGCTGCATGTTTAAATGCCTGGCAACCTGCCTTTGACGTTCGCTTGCTTGCCGGCGACCAGTACCACTGTTTTGTAAATTTTTCGATAGAGGCGTCATAATTGTCTGCTTGAAAATTAACCGAATTTGTTTGTATAACCTCATCCTTTTATAGGGTTTCACTTGCGTGGGAAATGAGTTGTACTCACCACAAAAATCACGACTTTTCCATAAACGCAACGTGAGTTATGGTAAGGAAAATGCGTGATTAGCAAGGCCAGCTACTGCGTTCTGACTGTACACGGGAATAGCAAAATTCACGCTAAATCATGGACCTGATATCTTGGTGACAATTTTTGGTTTGGTTTGAGGTACCCGGGAAAAAAAGTTTTGTCATAACATTTGAAAAAAATGAAGCTTATATAAGCTATGCGTTTCTTTTTTTTGACAGTATATTATGTATAGCCTGCCACCTTCCACGAAGACTTGCTGTTGTGACACATGTCTGTAACTGAATCTCTGTTGTCCTGGCTAGAATAAATAGTAGAGAAAAAAGTTCAAAAGAAAATGTCCCTTACAGTTAAAAATGAAAAGATAAGAGGATGTCACTTCAAACTAACGGTCACTGCAGTTAAAGATTAGTCAAGGACAGCAGAGAAAAGAAACCTTCCCGTAGAAACAGTACATCTTATATTGGTACCAATTTTAGTATCTTTAGATCACAAACAGATAACCACATTAGAAGATACGTCTTGGTAGAAACAAAGATAGTCAGTGGGAATATGGATCAGAGAGAGCCTGACCATTTTATCTACTGTCTTTTGGCAAGGGTAATACGTAGGAAGAAAGAGCTGAAGATAAAAGAGCTGAAGAGAAGAAAGAGGTGAAGTAGGAAGAAAGAGCTGAAGTAGGAAGAAAGAGGTGAAGTAGGAAGAAAGAGGTGAAGTAGGAAGAAAGAGCTGAAGTAGGAAGAAAGAGCTGAAATAGAAGAAAGATCTGAAGTGAGAAGAAGGAGCTGAAGTAGGAAGAAAGAGCTGAAGTAGGAAGAAAGAGCTGAAGTAGGAAGAAAGAGGTGAAGTAGGAAGAAAGAGCTGAAGTAGGAAGAAAGAGCTGAAGTAGGAAGAAAGAGGTGAAGTAGGAAGAAATAGCTGAAGAAGGAAGAAAGAGGTGAAGTAGGAAGAAATAGCTGAAGAAGGAAGAAAGAGCTGAAGTAGGAAGAAAGAGCTGAAGTAGGACGAAAGAGCTGAAGAAGAAAGAAAGAGCTGAAGTAGGAAGAAAGAGCTGAAGAAGGAAGAAAGAGGTGAAGTAGGAAGAAAGAGGTGAAGTAGGAAGAAAGAGGTGAAGTAGGAAGAAAGAGGTGAAGTAGGAAGAAAGAGGTGAAGTAGGAAGAAAGAGGTGAAGTAGGAAGAAAGAGCTGAAGTGAGAAGAAGGAGCTGAAGTAGGAAGAAAAAAGAGGAAAGAGCTGAAGTAGGAAGAAAGAGCTGAAGAAGGAAGAAAGAGCTGAAGAAGGAAGAAAGAGGTGAAGAAGGAAGAAAGAGGTGAAGGAGGAAGAAAGAGCTGAAGTTAAGAAAGAGCTGAAGTAGGGAAAGGACCAGAAGTAGGAAGAAAGAGCTGAAGTAGGGAGAAAGAGCTAAAGTAGGAAGAAGGAGCTAAAGTAGGAAGAAAAACCTGAAGTGAGGAAAGAGCTGAAGTAGGAAGAAAGAGCTGAAGTTAAGAAAGAGCTGAAGTAGAAAGAAAGAGTTGAAGTAGGAAGAAATAACTGAAAGCGAAAACAAGGGTCATGGAAGAGGTTATCAGAGCTGTAGTTAAGTAGACATTCTACAGTATAGTTGGTGGTTAGATTAAGAAGCAGTTGTCATGGTCGTGGCTAAGTAGAAATTCTACAACATAGTTGGTGGTTAGATTAAGAACCAGTTATCAAAGCCGTGGCTAAGTAGACATTCTACATTATAGTTGGTGGTTAGATTAAGAAGCAGTTATCAGAGCCGTGGTTAAGTAGACATTCTGCAATATAGTTGGTGGTTAGATTAAGAATCAGTGCTGAGAGCTATGATTAAGTGGACATGCTCGTATAAAGCTTAACTTCGAGTGTGGATTTTAGAAAGTGATGATTCATGATTATGTTAGGCTTTATTGACAGGACTAAATATCACATGATTTTGTGAATGGACTACTTTCACACTTGATGTTTTTGAGAACACATCAAAAATGTTTATGAGTTCACGCTCTGTTGTAAGCGCATAATCTGATGATGTTGAATGTAGCCTCTAACTTCCCAAAAAGATTTTGTTGAGTGAAAATCTTACAGAGAAGCAAAAAGAGTGATAGAGCACATTTCTACAAGGAACACTATTGGTCATAATATCAACAAGCAGAAACAAATTATAAAACAAATTGTACACCTGGTCGCAGTTTATGTCCGTTTCAGAACATAAAAAATAAAACGTTCTAAAAGAACATACACTGAAATGTCAATAAAAAGTAAATAGACGTGAGCACTGATCTACTCGTTTTAAGACTAAGTACGTCTAGAACCACACAAATTTGAAAAAAATGTCGATTACGATTCGAAGTAATTTGTCTTTAAATAGGTTTGATTGAGAGCCAAAAGAACTCACCCGCAATGTGAAAGAATGTGGCTAGGATGTTTGTCAAATTAGTTTACGACGTTCCAAAGTTGAAGGAGAAGACCTTCTACGACATATTGTAGCAGAAGACCAGTGCTGGGTACGTTACTTCCAGCCAGAGATACAGCTAGGCAGCAAGGATTGGGAACATTCTACGACATATAGTAGCAGAAGACCAGTGCTGGGTACGTTACTTCCAGCCAGAGATACAGCTAGGCAGCAAGGATTGGGAACATTCTACGACATATAGTAGCAGAAGACCAGTGCTGGGTACGTTACTTCCAGCCAGAGATACAGCTAGGCAGCAAGGATTGGGAACATTCTACGACATATAGTAGCAGAAGACCAGTGCTGGGTACGTTACTTCCAGCCAGAGATACAGCTAGGCAGCAAGGATTTGGAACATTCTACGACATATAGTAGCAGAAGACCAGTGCTGGGTACGTTACTTCCAGCCAGAGATACAGCTAGGCAGCAAGGATTTGGAACATTCTACGACATATAGTAGCAGAAGACCAGTGCTGGGTACGTTACTTCCAGCCAGAGATACAGCTAGGCAGCAAGGAGTGGGGATAGTCTTCCTCACCGAAACCAAATAAATTCAGTGCACTCCGTCGCCTGGAAAATTAATGCTCATGCTCCGCTCTTTTGGGTATGTAAAGGTGGAATTTCGAAATCTTACATGCACTATCAACGACGAAGCATACTACGAGGTGCATGAGAACCACATGAAGCCTGCAATCAGGTCTAAACGTCGCGGCTTGTTCAGCTCTGATGTGGTTTTATAGTATGATAATATGTGGCCTCACATAACAGACACAACAGCTCAACAAATTGCGAAATTGCATTTCGAGTGTCATCCACATCCACCATATTCACCTGACCTCGTACCATGTGATAATCATATGTTTGGATCTCTCAAGGAGAACCTAGGCAGGAAGAAATTCAGTACGGACGAAGAGATTAGAGGCCATACATAGTCGGCTTCAAGGTCAGTCAGAAGATTTGTTCCCCTGGAGGAATCCAGGCGTTTATAAAGCTCTGACAGTCCTGAACTGAACACAGCGGGGACTATGTTGAAAAGTGGTATGAAGTTGTCAATGATATTTGTATATTTTATTCAATAAAAATTTAAAAGTTACCTTGTGACTCAGCCTCAGTGTTATGTATGCATATTTGTTTTAGCCGCAGTGTGATCTTTATAATAGCTAAATAATAATATATATATTTTATTGCTGAAAAGTGATTCATTTCACATCTCGAGCAGACCTTATCTGTGGACCATCGTTGATGCTCAGAATAACTGCTTCATTTCACGAGGGTCTGAAGGCCACCATATAGTTTGGTGGGAGTAGATCTGACAAGAGTGGAGTCAAGCAAGGCTGTGTTCCAGCCCCTACTCTCTTTGGAATATATTTTCCTGCCTTCTTAAACTGAGCATTCGTTGCTGATGCATTCATCCGTACGTGGTCAAGTGGCTCATTTTTTTAACTTACCAGATTTTAGAACCAAGATAAAAACAACTTGTATTCAAGGAGCTCATACTTGCTGACGATGTAGCCCTTGTGACTCACTGCTCTGCTGGCTCTGATTATCCTTTTGGCTCACAGCTTTGCTGGCTCTGATTACTCTTATGGCTCACAGCTCTACTGGCTCTGATTACCCTTATGGCTTATACCTCTGCTGGCTCTGATTACCTTTGTGGCTCACAGTTCTGTTGGCTCTGATTACCCTTGTGGATAACAGCTATGCTGGCTCTGATTACTAGCATAGCCACAGCGTGTGATTTGTTCTCACTGACGGTAAGATGGCGGTTCTTGGACGAAACACTGATCTGCCTACACTGATCTGTCTACACTGATCTGTCTACACTGATCTGTCTACACTGATCTGTCTACACTGATCTGTCTACACTGAAAGGGAAGCTGCTTGGTACAGTGCACAGATTCAGCTGTCTTGGATCTACAGTTACTTCCATCATCTCACTGGACGAAGAAATCAGTACACGAATAGGAAAGGCAGATGCAATTTATAACAAACTAGGCAAAGAGTATGGAGCAACAGAAAGTTAACATTGAAGACAAAGGTCCTAATCTATCAGACGTGTGTGTTTATAATAATAATTATAATAGTTTCCATCTGCATGTCTTCTCCGAATAATGAACTTCCACTGAGATAAACAAATGTCTGAATGTCATCAGTGCAATATTTTTCTGTCAGCCACGAAGTTTAAGAAGAATTTCTGAAAGACCAGGTCATTAGAGAGTGACTGCGCAGCATCATTTGAGGAGTGAATGAGGACCAAATTTGAAGTTAGATGATACAAGCACAAGAAAACTGGACTTTACAACACAAACGTTGCTTGCTGTTACTGTGGCCAGTTATGCAGATCTAACATTGGTAGGGTCAGCCATGAGAGAAGCTGCCCGGTAAGATGATATCTGACAAGAAGCTGTCCGGTAAGATGATATCTGACAAGAAGCTGTCTAGTAAGATGATATCTAGCAAGAAGCTGTCTAGTAAGATGATATCTAACAAGAAGCTGTCTAGTAAGATGATATCTAGCAAGAAGCTGTCTAGTAAGATGATATCTAACAAGAAACTGTCTAGTAAGATGATATCAGACAAGAAGCTGTCTAGTAAGATGATATCTGACAAGAAGCTGTCTAGTAAGATGATATCAGACAAGAAGCTGTCTAGTAAGATGATATCTAACAAGAAGCTGTCTAGTAAGATGATATCTAACAAGAAGCTGTCTAGTAAGATGATATCTAACAAGAAGCTGTCTAGTAAGATGATATCTAACAAGAAGCTGTCTAGCACGATGATATGTGACAAAAAGCTGTCTAGTAAGATGATATCTAACAAGAAGCTGTCTAGTAAGATGGTGTCTAACAAGAAGCTGTCTAGTAAGATGATGTCTGACAAGAAGCTGTCTAGTAAGATGATATCTGACAAAAAGCTGTCTAGTAAGATGATATCTAACAAGAAGCTGTCTAGTAAGATGGTGTCTAACAAGAAGCTGTCTAGTAAGATGATGTCTGACAAGAAGCTGTCTAGTAAGATGATATCTGACAAGAAGCTGTCTAGTAAGATGATATCTAACAAGAAGCTGTCTAGTAAGATGATATCTGACAAGAAGCTGTCTAGTAAGATGATATCTAACAAGAAGCTGCCCGGTAAGATGATATCTGACAAGAAGCTGTCCGGTAAGATGATATCTGACAAGAAGCTGTCTAGTAAGATGATATCTAGCAAGAAGCTGTCTAGTAAGATGATATCTAACAAGAAGCTGTCTAGTAAGATGATATCTAGCAAGAAGCTGTCTAGTAAGATGATATCTAACAAGAAACTGTCTAGTAAGATGATATCAGACAAGAAGCTGTCTAGTAAGATGATATCTGACAAGAAGCTGTCTAGTAAGATGATATCAGACAAGAAGCTGTCTAGCACGATGATATGTGACAAAAAGCTGTCTAGTAAGATGATATCTAACAAGAAGCTGTCTAGTAAGATGATATCTAACAAGAAGCTGTCTAGTAAGATGATATCTAACAAGAAGCTGTCTAGCACGATGATATGTGACAAAAAGCTGTCTAGTAAGATGATATCTAACAAGAAGCTGTCTAGTAAGATGGTGTCTAACAAGAAGCTGTCTAGTAAGATGATGTCTGACAAGAAGCTGTCTAGTAAGATGATATCTGACAAAAAGCTGTCTAGTAAGATGATATCTAACAAGAAGCTGTCTAGTAAGATGGTGTCTAACAAGAAGCTGTCTAGTAAGATGATGTCTGACAAGAAGCTGTCTAGTAAGATGATATCTGACAAGAAGCTGTCTAGTAAGATGATATCTAACAAGAAGCTGTCTAGTAAGATGATATCTGACAAGAAGCTGTCTAGTAAGATGATATCTAACAAGAAGCTGTCTAGTAAGATGATATCTAACAAGAAGCTGTCTAATAAGATGATATCTAACAAGAAGCTGTCTAGTAAGATGATATCTAACAAGAAGCTGTCTAGTAAGATGATGTCTGACAAGAAGCTGTCTAGTAAGATGATATCTAACAAGAAGCTGTCTAGTAAGATGATGTCTGACAAGAAGCTGTCTAGTAAGATGATATCTAACAAGAAGCTGTCTAGTAAGATGATATCTAACAAGAAGCTGTCTAGTAAGATGATATCTAACAAGAAGCTGTCTAGTAAGATGATGTCTAACAAGAAGCTGTCTAGTAAGATGATGTCTAACAAGAAGCTGTCTAGTAAGATGATATCTGACAAAAGCTGTCTAGTAAGATGATATCTAACAAGAAGCTGTCTAGTAAGATGATGTCTAACAAGAAGCTGTCTAGTAAGATGATGTCTAACAAGAAGCTGTCTAGTAAGATGGTATCTGACAAAAGCTGTCTAGTAAGATGATATCTAACAAGAAGCTGTCTAGTAAGATGATATCTAACAAGAAGCTGTCTAGTAAGATGATATCTAACAAGAAGCTGCCTAGTAAGATGATATCTAACAAGAATCTGTCTAGTAAGATGATATCTGACAAGAAGCTGTCTAGTAAGATGATATCTAACAAGAAGCTGTCTAGTAAGATGATATCTGACAAGAAGCTGTCTAGTAAGATGATATCTAACAAGAAGCTGTCTAGTAAGATGATATCTAACAAGAAGCTGTCTAGTAAGATGATATCTAACAAGAAGCTGCCTAGTAAGATGATATCTAACAAGAATCTGTCTAGTAAGATGATATCTGACAAGAATCTGTCTAGTAAGATGATATCTAACAAGAAGCTGTCTAGTAAGATGATATCTGACAAGAAGCTGTCTAGTAAGATGATATCTAACAAGAAGCTGTCTAGTAAGATGATATCTAACAAGAAGCTGTCTAGTAAGATGATATCTAACAAGAAGCTGTCTAGTAAGATGATATCTAACAAGAAGCTGTCTAGTAAGATGATATCTAACAAGAAGCTGTCTAGTAAGATGATATCTGACAAGAAGCTGTCTAGTAAGATGATATCTAACAAGAAGTTGTCTAGTAAGATGATATCTAACAAGAAACTGTCTAGTAAGATGATATCTAACAAGAAGCTGTCTAGTAAGATGATATCTGACAAGAAGCTGTCTAGTAAGATGATATCTAACAATAAGCTGTCTAGTAAGATGATATCTAACAAGAAGCTGTCTAGTAAGATGATATCTAACAAGAAGGTGTCTAGTAAGATGATGTCTGACAAGAAGCTGTCTCTCTCTCTTTCTGAACTTTAAGTGCCCAGGGCACATGGGGCTTCTGCAAGGGTTTTCCACAAATGCCTGTCCTTCGCCTTTTTTTCTGCTCTTGCCCAGGTGAGCCCTCTATTGCTCAACATCCTTTCTGTTGTTCTTCTCCATGTCTCTTTTGGTCTACCCTTACTTCTGTTCCCTTGTGGTGTCCATCTTAGTGCTATTTTTGGTAGTGAGTTGTCAGTCATTCGGAGCACATGCCCCAACCATCGCCAGCGATGATATCTGATAAGAAGCTGTCTAGTAGGATGATGTCTGACAAAACTTGCAACAGTTGATATCTGCCTGCTTCAAAATCTTGTCCGTGGACTAAAGGTATAAATAGTAAAATGTGATATATTTTATGCTAGGAGTGTGATAGATATTTTAATGATGAAGTCTGATGCACACAAACACCACACACACACACCACACACACACACACACACACACCACGCACACAAACACCACACACACAAACACCACACACACACACCACACACACACACACACACACACACCACACACACAAACACCACACACACACCACACACACACACACACCACACACAGACAGTGAAAGTCTTAATGCTTCACAGGCAAAGTTTGTCACAGTTCGAGCTTATCATCTGGCCCAGACTGTCGGCTTTGTTGCAACACAACACAATCGCCTGCACAGCCTATTAGGCGGTGTTTCTTTCTTGTCTCTAGCTACACGTTCATTATTTCTTGTAAAGACGACTCAGAGTAAAGTAGTTCAACTAATTTCTTTCACTTAATTAACTAATTAATCTACAACATAGAAGTATGTTTGTGAAGATCTACAACATGAAAATATGTTTGTGAAGATCTACAACATGAAAATATGTTTGTGAAGATCTGCAACATGGAAGTATGTTTGTGAAGATCTGCAACATGGCTGTATATTTGTAAAGATACCAGATGCAAGATTTTCTTGCCACATGAACTTACAAGATTTGAATGTATATGATACTCGCACTAGATAAATAAATAAATGTAAATCAAGTATTTCGCAAATCACTAAAGTTTGCAATTCTTGTAGAATGATATCTAACAATAAGCTGTCTAGTAAGATGATATCTAACAAGAAGCTGTCTAGTAAGATGATATCTAACAAGAAGGTGTCTAGTAAGATGATGTCTGACAAGAAGCTGTCTCTCTCTCTTTCTGAACTTTAAGTGCCCAGGGCACATGGGGCTTCTGCAAGGGTTTTCCACAAATGCCTGTCCTTCGCCTTTTTTTCTGCTCTTGCCCAGGTGAGCCCTCTATTGCTCAACATCCTTTCTGTTGTTCTTCTCCATGTCTCTTTTGGTCTACCCTTACTTCTGTTCCCTTGTGGTGTCCATCTTAGTGCTATTTTTGGTAGTGAGTTGTCAGTCATTCGGAGCACATGCCCCAACCATCGCCAGCGATGATATCTGATAAGAAGCTGTCTAGTAGGATGATGTCTGACAAAACTTGCAACAGTTGATATCTGCCTGCTTCAAAATCTTGTCCGTGGACTAAAGGTATAAATAGTAAAATGTGATATATTTTATGCTAGGAGTGTGATAGATATTTTAATGATGAAGTCTGATGCACACAAACACCACACACACACACACACACACACACACACCACGCACACAAACACCACACACACAAACACCACATACACACATCACACACACAAACACCACACACACACCACACACAAACACCACACACACACCACACACACACACACCACACACACAGACAGTGAAAGTCTTAATGCTTCACAGGCAAAGTTTGTCACAGTTCGAGCTTATCATCTGGCCCAGACTGTCGGCTTTGTTGCAACACAACACAATCGCCTGCACAGCCTATTAGGCGGTGTTTCTTTCTTGTCTCTAGCTACACGTTCATTATTTCTTGTAAAGACGACTCAGAGTAAAGTAGTTCAACTAATTTCTTTCACTTAATTAACTAATTAATCTACAACATAGAAGTATGTTTGTGAAGATCTACAACATGAAAGTATGCTTGTGAAGATCTACAACATGAAAATATGTTTGTGAAGATCTGCAACATGGAAGTATGTTTGTGAAGATCTGCAACATGGCTGTATATTTGTAAAGATACCAGATGCAAGATTTTCTTGCCACATGAACTTACAAGATTTGAATGTATATGATACTCGCACTAGATAAATAAATAAATGTAAATCAAGTATTTCGCAAATCACTAAAGTTTGCAATTCTTGTAGAATGAAATAAAACATAACAAGAAGGTGTCTAGTAAGATGATGTCTGACAAGAAGCTGTCTCTCTCTCTTTCTGAACTTTAAGTGCCCAGGGCACATGGGGCTTCTGCAAGGGTTTTCCACAAATGCCTGTCCTTCGCCTTTTTTTCTGCTCTTGCCCAGGTGAGCCCTCTATTGCTCAACATCCTTTCTGTTGTTCTTCTCCATGTCTCTTTTGGTCTACCCTTACTTCTGTTCCCTTGTGGTGTCCATCTTAGTGCTATTTTTGGTAGTGAGTTGTCAGTCATTCGGAGCACATGCCCCAACCATCGCCAGCGATGATATCTGATAAGAAGCTGTCTAGTAGGATGATGTCTGACAAAACTTGCAACAGTTGATATCTGCCTGCTTCAAAATCTTGTCCGTGGACTAAAGGTATAAATAGTAAAATGTGATATATTTTATGCTAGGAGTGTGATAGATATTTTAATGATGAAGTCTGATGCACACAAACACCACACACACACACACACACACACACACCACGCACACAAACACCACACACAAACACCACATACACACATCACACACACAAACACCACACACACACCACACACAAACACACACACCACACACCACACACACACACACACACCACGCACACAAACACCACACACACAAACACCACACACACACACCACACACAAACACCACACACACACCACACAAACACCACACACACACACCACACACAAACACCACACACACAGACAGTGAAAGTCTTAATGCTTCACAGGCAAAGTTTGTCACAGTTCGAGCTTATCATCTGGCCCAGACTGTCGGCTTTGTTGCAACACAACACAATCGCCTGCACAGCCTATTAGGCGGTGTTTCTTTCTTGTCTCTAGCTACACGTTCATTATTTCTTGTAAAGACGACTCAGAGTAAAGTAGTTCAACTAATTTCTTTCACTTAATTAACTAATTAATCTACAACATAGAAGTATGTTTGTGAAGATCTACAACATGAAAGTATGCTTGTGAAGATCTACAACATGAAAATATGTTTGTGAAGATCTGCAACATGGAAGTATGTTTGTGAAGATCTGCAACATGGCTGTATATTTGTAAAGATACCAGATGCAAGATTTTCTTGCCACATGAACTTACAAGATTTGAATGTATATGATACTCGCACTAGATAAATAAATAAATGTAAATCAAGTATTTCGCAAATCACTAAAGTTTGCAATTCTTGTAGAATGAAATAAAACATAATAAAAATAACACATAACACATCAAACTATTTCCGGATCTGATTTTCTGTCAGTGTTAAATTACGTGTTTTATAACATAGAACCCAGCGTAGTAATACATACATTATAGTTAGGGCACGTTTTTTTGGCGTGAACTCTGACCTCATGCCAACTTCTCTGGAAAGAAAAACTAAAGTCCCAGGTCTCCTGTTGTGATGTCTGGGTCGGGTTTCTGTCTTGAAGGCTCTGACTAGGTTTGGGGTGCACGTATTACAGCACTTGAAGATTAGAGGTTGAATTCAAGATAAATACGTTCACTAACCCGAGGACAAACATGGCCGGCAGAGTTCACGATAACAATGAACTGTTAAATCAGTCAAGTTTTATCAATGACAAATCAGTGTCAAATCTCTTTCATTCACCACAAAACAGAATTTTCCAACAACGACAATCATCATCATCATCATCATCATCATCATCATCATCATCATCATCATCACCACTACCATCATCATCATCTTCATAATCAAATCAACAACAACAACAACACTACCACCACCACCACCACCAGCAGCACCACCACCACCACCATCATCATCATCATCATCATCATTATCATCATCATCATCATCATCATCAACAACAACACCACTACCACCATCATCATCATCAACAACAACACCACCACTACCATCATTATCATCATCATCATCATCATCAACAACAACAACACCACTACCATCATCATCATCATCATCATCATCATCATCATCATCATCATCATCAACAACACCACTACCACCACCACCACCATTATCATCATCATCAACACCAACACCACTATCACCACCACCGCCATCATCATCATCATCATCATCATCAACACCAACACCACTATCACCACCACCACCATCATCATCATCATCAATCATCATCATCATGTGTGTGTAGAGAGTACAATGACCAAACGATAATTCTCTTCAAGTTGTGTAATGACTTCTTGTGTTTGAAGATTTCGTCTTGTCTTTCTTGTCCCGAGCTGCCAGAAGAGGGGTCGCGAGTGCTGCACTTGGCCACTGCCAGACAGAGAAACATTTACAACTTGTGTCTTGGTCTTTATTTCATCTGTTTCTACTTTTTTAATACTGGACCTTTTATCCGAAGATTTTCAATTTCGTAACAAAATGATAAGCTTCAGTTTGGTGGAGATGTTTTGCAGATTTACCCTTAAAATATTGTTCCCGAAAATATATCATACACGCGAGTACATTAGTGTCCAGGTGAAGTGCCGACAGTTTTAGAAGCGGGTTTTAGAAAAGCTGAAACAGTTGTAAGTGAGACACAAGGACTAGAAAACACGATGAAGGAACGGATTATTATTTTAGATCTTAACAGGTACAGAAAGAGGTGGGGGGGGGGGGAGGGAAGGCAATAGAAACATGATAGCGGCTATCTTGTTTCTATTGCCTTCCCCCCACCCCTTTTTCCCACTTGTTCTCCTCCTCTCTCTCCGTTTCTTCGCTATGATTGGCTTTATCGGGAATCTTTTGTCTGTAGGCAGCGTGGTTTTTTTTTCCTCCTTTTTTTCCTCCCACTTCTTCCACACACATTTCTGCTTCTCACTCGGAGCAAGACATTTCAGATAAGTTCTTCGTGTTTGTATTTCGTTGTGTATGTATCCTCGAATAAGGCTCACGCCGAAATATCGGATGTTGTATGTTTTTCATTTATACATTCTCATACTTTCTATTCGTTTTTTTCTCACCTTGCTCCCTTCCTCCCTCACTTTGTAAAACTGCACCATACACCTCTATCTACCTTATTATAAGTAGGAACATGGGAAGCTCAAGTCATGAAAATAAGTGAAATATTTATCAGAATATGGGAAGCTCAAGTCATGAAAATAAGTGAAATATTTATCAGAACATGGACGCTCAATTCATGGAAATAAGTGAAATATTTGTTAGAACATGGCCACACAACATGTAGGTTACAGGAAATAAGAATTAAGAGAACTTTTCCATGTGTGTAGCTTTCTAACCCAGTCCATAATTTTCCTTCACGCTTCATGTTGTGACATCCTGTCATAATTTTCCTTCAAGTCCCCATGCTATGACTCATTTTGTCATAATTTTCATTTAAGTCTCCATGTTGTGACTTATCTTGTCATAATTTTCATTTAAGTCTCCATGTTGTGACTTAAATTGTCATAATTTTCATTCATGTTCCCATGTTGTGATTTATCTTGTCATAATTTTCCTTCATTTCCCCATGATGTTAATTTCTGTGGAGATACCTGTTGTGTGTGTTTATATGTGGCGGCATTTCTATACCGCACTTGTCACTGTATAATTTATACTATTAAAGGGAAATAATCAAATATAAAACTACTTCCACTGGGCCTAGTATAGATGATGTAGGAAAAACAGTTTATATTTTTTATTTATCTATTTGTTTGTTTATATATTTTATCTATATATTTATTTGTCTATATTTTAAATCTATTTATGTTTTATTTTTCATCTATTTATTAAATTATTCAAAATTTTATATTTATCTATTTATTTGTGTATATATTCATTAACCGTTTTGTATTATTTATCTATTGTATCTGAAGTAGCATTTTATGTTTATTGGACAATATGAAAAGCTATATATGTGTCTCAGTATATATGTGTCTCAGTATATATGTGTCTCAGTATATACGTGTCTCAGTATATATGTGTCTCAGTATATATGTGTCTCAGTATATACGTGTCTCAGTATATATGTGTCTCAGTATATATGTGTCTCAGTATATATGTGTCTCAGTATATATGTGTCTCAGTATATATACGTCTCAGTATATATGTGTCTCAGTATATATGTGTCTCAGTATATATGTGTCTCAGTATATATGTGTCTCAGTATATATGTGTCTCAGTATATATACGTCTCAGTATATATGTGTCTCAGTATATATACGTCTCAGTATATATGTGTCTCAGTATATATGTGTCTCAGTATATATGTGTCTCAGTATATATACGTCTCAGTATTAATCGGTTTACGATAAAATCTACTTAGTCAAGATTCTCTGGAGAGCATTTAGTCTTAAATCCAGCATATGTCTACTTACGTCAGAGAAAAACAAACTTCTCATAATCATAAATGTATTGTAAAAGTTTGTGTGCTCAAACTCAGAAAAACTACGCCTTACTTTGACAGGTTGTTGAACATACACTCAAAAACTGACGAGGTAAGAAGCTGGTAGCAACAGCTTCTGCTAAATGCTGGGTTTGTTTGCAGTTTGTTAATGCAAGCGGTGAGAGGCAGGCGTTTAGGAAAAATAAAAATCTGTAAGCTTGGCAGATTTATGTAGCTGTCGTGATGCCAAACCGTGATCTCAAGTCATTATGTCAAAACCGTGATGTCGAAGTCCTGACATCAAAGTAATGATGTCAAAGTAGTGATTTCAAAGTAGTGCTGTCAAAGTCATAATCTCAAAGTTCCGACGCCAAAGTAGTGATGTCAAAGTCGTGATGTCAAAATTACAAAGTCATGATACCATGAAGCCGTGATGTCAAACGACAACACAGCACTCTGTGTCCCCTAGCATTTGCACGCTGTAGGGGTGTAAGTGTTATTGCCTTCACATTTCTAGGCTATCACAGCATCTGCGATAAAGAGAAAGAATGGAGGAGCCGAGTGAGCAAGAGCGAGTGATGGGAAGTAAGACGCCATAGTCTGGAGAGAGAGAAAGAGAGAGAGAGAGAGAGAGGGAGAGAGAGAGATAGGCAAAGCAGGCGGTCATTAGCAAGTTTTGATATAGATTACACAGGCTGAGGTAAGTCTCGTGAATATACGGTATCTATCACCGAATTCTACAGAAGGTTGGTGATAACAAGTGCTGAAGGTTGGTGATAACAAGTGATAAGGTTGGTGATAACAAGTGCAAAGGTTGGTGATAACAAGTGCTGAAGGTTGGTGATAACAAGTGATAAGGTTGGTGATAACAAGTGATAAGGTTGGTGATAACAAGTGATAAGGTTGATGGTAACAAGTGCTGAAGGTTGGTGGTAACAAGTGCTGAAGGTTGGTGGTAACAAGTGCTGAAGGTTGATGATAACAAGTGCTGAAGGTTGGTGGTAACAAGTGCTGAAGGTTGGTGGTAACAAGTGATAAGGTTGGTGGTAACAAGTGCTGAAGGTTGGTGATAACAAGTGCTGAAGGTTGGTGGTAACAAGTGATAAGGTTGGTGGTAACAAGTGCTGAAGGTTGATGGTAACAAGTGATAAGGTTGGTGGTAACAAGTGCTGAAGGTTGGTGATAACAAGTGCTGAAGGTTGATGGTAACAAGTACTGAAGGTTGGTGGTAACAAGTGATAAGGTTGGTGGTAACAAGTGATAAGGTTGGTGGTAACAAGTGCTGAAGGTTGGTGATAACAAGTGATAAGGTTGGTGGTAACAAGTGATAAGGTTGGTGGTAACAAGTGCTGAAGGTTGGTGATAACAAGTGATAAGGTTGGTGGTAACAAGTACTGAAGGTTGGTGGTAACAAGTGCTGAAGGTTGATGGTAACAAGTGCTAAGGTTGATGGTAACAAGTGCTAAGGTTGATGGTAACAAGTGCTAAGGTTGATGGTAACAAGTGCTGAAGGTTGGTTATAACAAGTGATAAGGTTGGTGGTAACAAGTGATAAGGTTGGTGGTAACAAGTGATAAGGTTGGTGGTAACAAGTGCTGAAGGTTGGTGGTAACAAGTGCTAAGGTTGATGGTAACAAGTGCTAAGGTTGATGGTAACAAGTGCTAAGGTTGATGGTAACAAGTGCTAAGGTTGATGGTAACAAGTGCTGAAGGTTGATGGTAACAAGTGCTGAAGGTTGGTGGTAACAAGTGCTGAAGGTTGATGGTAACAAGTGCTGAAAGTTGTCAACGAATGACCAGCGTGGACCTCATATCGAAGGGAAAGTGTCTGAAAGAAGAATGTCGGGATAAAGATAGCGACAGGTAGTCCTAAGTAGGATGAGTGGCAGTGAGCAGCAGTTGTCAGTCATGAGTACTGGTCTCAGTCTCGAAGGCATACATCCCACACTGGATTAAGTGAAAGTGATTAAGATTATTTAGTTCATGAGTTGTCTTGATCAGCTTGTAGAACCTCGTGAGTTGTCTTGATCAGCTTGTAGAACCTCGTGAGTTGTCTTGATCAGCTTGTAGAACCTCGTGAGTTGTCTTGATCAGCTTGTAGAACCTCGTGAGTTGTCTTGATCAGCTTGTAGAACCTCGTGAGTTGTCTTGATCAGCTTGTAGAACCTCGTGAGTTAACTTGGCCAGCTTGTAGAACCTGAGAAGGTTAAGGGATCTAGTGACAGCATGTTGACATGAATGTTATGCTCTAACACTGAAGAGAAGTAAACTGACGTGTTACTGAACTTAAAAGGGGGGGGGGGCATGTTTTGTATCAAAGATACATTTGAATATTCTATTTGGGGGGGGGGGTCTTTAATGTGAATACTCTATTGGGGGACTCATTACATGTGAATACTGTATTTGGGACATCTTTGTATGTGAATAGTTTATTTGGAGGGGGCTTCCTTACATCGCTACTTTTGTTTCCTTGCGAGACCCCCTACAAGGGATGTCAACATCCATCCTCGCTACTTTTGTTTCCTTGCGAGACCCCCTACAAGGGATGTCAACATCCATCCTCGCTACTTTTGTTTCCTTGCGAGACCCCCTGACACTATTTCTTTTTTGAGGTCAGTGCCTCCAGTGTTGGTAGGTCCGATAACATTCTACTGGAGTGCGGACTCGAACTAGAGACTTTCAGATCGGCAGGCGAGTTCACTAACCACTAGACCACGGCGGGACCACCTAATTCACAACGAGGCTGTTAGGTTGCAGCCAGATTTAAGAAATAAGACTTGTAGAAATGTTGAGATATGTTTCCACTTCCAACAGAGAAGAGTTTTATGTACAGACCTTAACAATTTCGTAAATAAAAAGATAATCTTGTCATCCACTCCTGTCATCAGGTAATCTTGTCATCCACTCCCGTCATCAGGTAATCTTGTCATCCACTCCTGTCATCAGGTAATCTTGTCATCCACTCCTGTCATCAGATAATCTTGTCATCCACTCCTGTCATCAGATAATCTTGTCATCCACTCCTGTCATCAGGTAATCTTGTCATCCACTCCCGTCATCAGGTAATCTTGTCATCCACTCCTGTCATCAGGTAATCTTGTCATCCACTCCTGTCATCAGGTAATCTTGTCATCCACTCCCGTCATCAGGTAATCTTGTCATCCACTCCTGTCATCAGATAATCTTGTCATCCACTCCTGTCATCAGGTAATCTTGTCATCCACTCCTGTCATCAGGTAATCTTGTCATCCACTCCTGTCATCAGGTAATCTTGTCATCCACTCCTGTCATCAGGTAATCTTGTCATCCACTCCTGTCATCAGGTAATCTTGTCATCCACTCCTGTCATCAGGTAATCTTGTTGTGATATACATATTTTCTAGAGTCCTGGTAGATGGGCATGAAACAGGTAAATTCTTTAATAACGCTGACATGAAACAGGTGTATTCTTAGAATGTTGATAGATTTCTCTGAAAAAAGTAAAGGTCGAAAGTGTTATAAAAGTTACCCACAACCATCGTTCTCTTCCCCAGTTTCTCTCCTCACAACTCTCACCAACATGTGATTGTTATAGTCCACACGCCATCATCGTAATCATCACCAACATGTGATTGTTATAGTCCACACGCCATCATCATAATCATCACCAACATGTGATTGTTATAGTCCACACGCCATCATCATAATCATCACCAACATGTGATTGTTATAGTCCACATGCCATCATCATAATCATCACCAACATGTGATTGTTATAGTCCACACGCCATCATCATAATCATCACCAACATTTGATTACTATAGTCTACCGACTATTTCCTTAGTTCATTTATGTAGTCTACCTCTTGATTTCCTTCGATAATTTATGTGGTCTAGTTCTTGATTTCATTTCTGTGGTCTAACTCTTTATTGCATTAATGTGATGTATCTCTTTATTTCATTTATGTGTTCTACCTCTTGATTTTATTTATGTAGTCTATTTTTTTATTTCCTTCGAGAGTCTAGTAAAAGAATGGAGTAGATGAGAGTCTAGTAAAGAATGGAGCAGATGAGAGGCTAGTAAAAGAAGATAGTAGATGAGAGGCTAGTAAAAGAAGGGAGTAGATGAGAGTCTAGTAAAGAATGGAGCAGATGAGAGGCTAGTAAAAGAAGATAGTAGATGAGAGGCTAGTAAAGAATGGAGCAGATGAGAGGTTAGTAAAAGAAGATAGTAGATGAGAGTCTAGTAAAGAATGGAGCAGATGAGAGGTTAGTAAAAGAAGATAGTAGATGAGAGGCTAGTAAAGAATGGAGCAGATGAGAGGCTAGTAAAAGAAGACAGTAGATGAGAGTCTAGTAAAGAATGGAGCAGATGAGAGGTTAGTAAAAGAAAGGAGTAAATGAGAGGCTAGTAAAAGAAGACAGTAGATGAGAGGCTAGTAAAAGAAAGGAATAGATGAGAGGTTAGTAAAAGAAGACAGTAGATGAGAGGCTAGTAAAAGAAAGGAATAGATGAGAGGTTAGTAAAAGAAAGGAATAGATGAGAGGTTAGTAAAAGAAAGGAATAGATGAGAGGTTAGTAAAAGAAAGGAATAGATGAGAGGTTAGTAAAAGAAAGGAATAGATGAGAGGTTAGTAAAAGAAAGGAATAGATGAGAGGTTAGTAAAAGAAAGGAATAGATGAGAGGTTAGTAAAAGAAAGGAATAGATGAGAGGTTAGTAAAAGAAGACAGTAGATGAGAGGCTAGTAAAAGAAAGGAATAGATGAGAGGTTAGTAAAAGAAAGGAATAGATGAGAGGCTAGTAAAAGAAAGGAATAGATGAGAGGTTAGTAAAAGAAAGGAATAGATGAGAGGTTAGTAAAAGAAAAGAATAGATGAGAGGCTAGTAAAAGAAAGGAATAGATGAGAGGCTAGTAAAAGAAAGGAATAGATGAGAGGTTAGTAAAAGAAAGGAATAGATGAGAGGCTAGTAAAAGAAAGGAATAGATGAGAGGTTAGTAAAAGAAAGGAATAGATGAGAGGTTAGTAAAAGAAAGGAATAGATGAGAGGTTAGTAAAAGAAAGGAATAGATGAGAGGTTAGTAAAAGAAGACAGTAGATGAGAGGCTAGTAAAAGAAAGGAATAGATGAGAGGCTAGTAAAAGAAGACAGTAGATGAGAGGCTAGTAAAAGAAAGGAGTAAATGAGAGGCTAGTAAAAGAAGACAGTAGATGAGAGGTTAGTAAAAGAAGACAGTAGATGAGAGGCTAGTAAAAGAAGACAGTAGATGAGAGGTTAGTAAAAGAAGACAGTAGATGAGAGGCTAGTAAAAGAAAGGAGTAGATGAGAGGCTAGTAAAAGAAAGGAATAGATGAGAGGCTAGTAAAAGAAGACAGTAGATGAGAGGCTAGTAAAAGATGATAGTAGATGAGAGGCTAGTAAAATAGTAGATAAGAGGCTAGTAAAAGAAAGGAGTAGATGAGAGGCTAGTAAAAGAAGACAACAGATGAGAGGCTAGTAAAAGAAAGGAGTAGATGAGAGGCTAGTAAAAGAAGACAGTAGATGAGAGGCTAGTAAAAGAAAGGAGTAGATGAGAGGCTAGTAAAAGAAGACAGTAGATAAGAGGCTAGTAAAAGAAAGGAGTAGATGAGAGGCTAGTAAAAGAAAGGAGTAGATGAGAGGCTAGTAAAAGAAGACAGTAGATGAGAGGCTAGTAAAATAGTAGATAAGAGGCTAGTAAAAGATGATAGTAGATGAGAGGCTAGTAAAAGAAAGGAGTAGATGAGAGGCTAGTAAAAGAAGACAACAGATGAGAGGCTAGTAAAAGAAGATAGTACATGAGAGGCTGGTAATAGAAAGGAGTAGATGAGAGGCTAGTAAAAGAAGTTAGTAGATGAGAGGCTAGTAAAAGATGATAGTAGATGAGAGGCTAGTAAAAGAAGACAGTAAATGAGAGGCTAGTAAAAGATGATAGTAGATGAAAGAGTAGTACAAGAAAGGAGCAGATGAGAGGCTAGTAAAAGAAGACAATAGATGAGAGGCTAGTAAAAGAAGACAATAGATGAGGCTAGTAAAAGAAGACATAGATGAGAGGCTAGTAAAAGAAGACAATAGATGAGAGGCTAGTAAAAGAAGACAATAGATGAGAGGCTAGTAAAAGAAGACAGTAGATGAGAGGCTAGTAAAAGAAGACAGTAGATGAGAGGTTAGTAAAAGAAGACAGTAGATGAGAGGCTAGTAAAAGAAGACAGTAGATGAGAGGTTAGTAAAAGAAGACAGTAGATGAGAGGCTAGTAAAAGAAAGGAGTAGATGAGAGGCTAGTAAAAGAAAGGAATAGATGAGAGGCTAGTAAAAGAAGACAGTAGATGAGAGGCTAGTAAAAGATGATAGTAGATGAGAGGCTAGTAAAATAGTAGATAAGAGGCTAGTAAAAGAAAGGAGTAGATGAGAGGCTAGTAAAAGAAGACAACAGATGAGAGGCTAGTAAAAGAAAGGAGTAGATGAGAGGCTAGTAAAAGAAGACAGTAGATGAGAGGCTAGTAAAAGAAAGGAGTAGATGAGAGGCTAGTAAAAGAAGACAGTAGATAAGAGGCTAGTAAAAGAAAGGAGTAGATGAGAGGCTAGTAAAAGAAAGGAGTAGATGAGAGGCTAGTAAAAGAAGACAGTAGATGAGAGGCTAGTAAAATAGTAGATAAGAGGCTAGTAAAAGATGATAGTAGATGAGAGGCTAGTAAAAGAAAGGAGTAGATGAGAGGCTAGTAAAAGAAGACAACAGATGAGAGGCTAGTAAAAGAAGATAGTACATGAGAGGCTGGTAATAGAAAGGAGTAGATGAGAGGCTAGTAAAAGAAGTTAGTAGATGAGAGGCTAGTAAAAGATGATAGTAGATGAGAGGCTAGTAAAAGAAGACAGTAAATGAGAGGCTAGTAAAAGATGATAGTAGATGAAAGAGTAGTACAAGAAAGGAGCAGATGAGAGGCTAGTAAAAGAAGACAATAGATGAGAGGCTAGTAAAAGAAGACAATAGATGAGAGGCTAGTAAAAGAAGACAATAGATGAGAGGCTAGTAAAAGAAGACAATAGATGAGAGGCTAGTAAAAGAAGACAATAGATGAGAGGCTAGTAAAAGAAGACAATAGATGAGAGGCTAGTAAGAAAAGACAATAGATGAGAGGCTAGTAAAAGAAGACAATAGATGAGAGGCTAGTAAAAGAAGACAATCGATGAGAGGCTAGTAAAAGATGATAGTAGATGAAAGAGTAGTACAAGAAAGGAGCAGATGAGAGGCTAGTAAAAGAAGACAATAGATGAGAGGCTAGTAAAAGAAGACAATAGATGAGCTGCTAGTAAAAGAAGACAATAGATGAGAGGCTAGTAAAAGAAGACAATAGATGAGAGGCTAGTAAAAGAAGACAATAGATGAGAGGCTAGTAAAAGAAGACAATAGATGAGAGAGTAGTAAAAGAAGGGAGTAGATGAGAGGCCAGTAAAAGAAAGGAAGAGATGAGAGGCTAGTAAAAGAAGGAAATAGATACGAGGGTAGTAAAAGAATCATATTTCTCCAAGTAAGATGACCTCATTCCACAAGAACATTCTTGTGGCCGCCCACTTGTCCGGGTCAATACTCTGAAACTATGTTCATAGCCTCTTTATATTCCATCTAACTAGCCTGTTTATGCCAGCTAATTGTGATTACCCCACACAGAGAATATGGGTTCAACCCCACACAGGAAATGTGAGGACAACTTTGATTCAGGGAACGATTATATACGAAACTAGGGAACACGTTCTGTGTTTGTTTCCCTACAAACAGAGATAATTTCGGACCATGTGCACTGGAAATTAAATGAGTATTGAAATACTTGGAAAACGAGACTTTGTGGGAAGCTGAGAATGTATGCACGTATGTGTGTGTGTGCATGTATCTGTGTATGAAAGGGGGTTTGTGCGCTACAATACGTGCATATTTTCTTGCCTTCTCTATTTAGTAGACTTACATGTGATGATTATAATAATGGCGAGGACGAAGAAAATGAAAAGATCTATCCTGTGCCGTCGGACATCATATAGGACTCGCTGTGTGCCTCGCACTAACTCTCGTTTCTAAGCAAGTTTCTAGATCTCAAGGATCTGATGCCTGCTATAGTTTCTAGATCTCATTAAAGGATTTGATGCCTGCTATAGTTTCTAGATATCATTAAAGGATTTGATGCCTGCTATAGTTTCTAGATTTCATTAAAGGATTTGATGCCTGCTATAGTTTCTAGATTTCATTAAAGGATTTGATGCCTGCTATAGTTTCTAGATATCATTAAAGGATTTGATGCCTGCTATAGTTTCTAGATCTCATTAAAGGATTTGATGCCCGCTATAGTTTCTAGATCTCATTATGGGATTTGATGCCTGCTATTTTAACCTCTCTTATTAGTGACACGCGAATAATTAGTGTATAAGTTTATACATCTAAGCATATAACTATACGTATGTAACCATAAGTATATAAATCTAAGATTATAACCATAAGTATATAAATATAAACGTCTAAGTACATTCATTCATTTGCATGTCCCTTGAGGAACTTTGCCTCCCAAACAGCACTCCTGTAGGCCTCTCGGTTGTAAGCAAGATGGCCTGCTGCTGTTGCATCCATTTCCAGATCGTCAACATTGTCTTGCAGCCATCTTCGTCTTGGTCTTCCTCTCTTTCTTTTCCCCATTATGTATCCTTCCAAGACGGTCTTCTCTAGATTATCATGACGTTTAATGTGTCCAAAATATTTAAGTTTTCTCTCTTTAATCCTCTTTACTAGCCATCCTTCTTCATTATTAAGCTCTTGTAGTGTAGATACATTTCTTTTTTTGTGTCCACAATATTTGAAGAACTCTTCTGTAGCATTTACATTCAAAAGCATTTATGTGTTTCTCAGCTGTTTTGTTAAGTGTCCAGGTCTCACAGGGATATGTTGCGATGGGAAAGATACATGCCCTTAAAAATCTCATTTTTGTGGTTCTGTCTGCTCCTCTCTACAGATTCTTTAGTTGTTTTACTTTCTAAAGAGCGATAGATGTCCTCCTTTTAATTTCCCTCATTGTATCTCCATTATTAGTTAGTAGTGATCCAAGATATTCAAAACTCTCCACTTCTTCCAGTTTTTCCTCATTGATACATATTTCAGCTGCCTTGTTTGTTATGTCAGTTGTCATCAATTTAGTTTTCTTTCAGACAGATTTGAGAAAATACAACAGAAAATAAAGCCTACTAGGATAAGTACCTATGAATGAAAAGGATAAATAAAGAAGTTGTTTAAAAAAACAAGTTAAATTACAGCAGCAATTTTTAATAACTAAACTGAACATACCTTATTATTAAGAAGTTATTAATATTTATCACTAGTGTGAACTTTCTGTAAAAATTTCTTTTTGATGGCATCGAAAAATTCACTGCAGTTTAGTTCACTGTTAATTTTGCAGCGTAGCAAAGCTTTGACGGTTGATTCAGCCATTCTAGCTCTTTCTTCAGACCACATGATATTCATTATTGAGAATACTCTTTCCACTGGTGCAGATGTGCCTGGCATGCTGAAAATGTATTCTATAATTCGAACAAAACTGGGCAATGAAATCTTCTTTTCTTTGAAATGACTGAAAAGTTGTATCAGTTTTTCCTCACAACTTGTATTTTTTCAAATTTCATAGTTTGCTGATCAAAAAGCTTTAGCAATCACTACTTCATCAAACAGCTGATCCATGTTTATTGTATTATTTGCTACAGTTTCGTTAACTTTTTCACCTGTAGCTTCAATTTCAGACCATGTTAATTCATTGTTGTTTATCCAAGTAAAAAATTCTGCTCCACCAAAACTGTTTTCCCATAGGTCAAAGTAAGAAAGACATCTGTCATAAAATGCTGTAAACTCTTGGAGGATTGTATTGATATTAATACTTCCATTCTTTTCTAGTATTCTAAAACTTTTTTTTTTCTTCTTGGAGCATACATTTATTATCACGCCTTTTCTCAGGGTTTGTTTTTAATTTTCCAAGTTCACTGACAAATATCAGTTGCATTAGCTTGTGTACTTTCCATAACCAAGATAGCTTTGCTAAACAATTTGAGTTGCCCTTGCACAAACAACAAATACATTTCACCACAATTAGGCCACATGCTCTAATTTTTGGGGGAAAACATCTAAACAACTTTAAAAGTACTTAGATCTAGATACAAAATATTTAGATTGGCAACAGTGAGTGTAACAGCGGGGATATTTTAGTTGCCAAATCGCCATTTTACCAGAGGCTGTACTATATTTTTACTTCTTGTGTATTCGGCACTTTTAAAATTTTACCAAATAATCGGGACAATGACAAACTGGGCGGGACGCAGAGACCACGTCATCAAACCGTGACAATCCCGGACAAAACGGGACGTCTGGTAAGCTAACTATAAATATATGAATCTTAGTATATAAACTTAAGTATATAAATCTAAGTATATAACTATATATATCTATATATATATATATAACTATATATATATATCTTTAATCCAGGTTGGAAAATTAGAAAAGGTAAAGAGGGAAATGGAAAGGATGAAGATCGACATATTAGGAATGAATGAAGTTAGATGGACAGGTGCAGGGAAGATAAACTCTGAGAAATAAACAATAATATATTCAAGAAGTGAGAAACATGAACGAGGATTAGGAATAATATTTGATGAACAAACAGCAAGGACAATTGTAGGATATTTGAACATATCAGACCAAGTCCTGCTAGCCCAACTGAAAGGACAACCAATAAACGTAAATATTATATAAGTCTACGCTCCAACATCTGAACGTTCTAAAGAAGATGTAAGGTAGATAGAGGTGTATGGTGCAGTTTTACAAAGTGAGGGAGGGAGTGAGCAAGGTGAGAAAAAAACGAATAGAAAGTATGAGAATGTATAAATGAAAAACATACAACAACCGATATTTCGGCGTGAGCCTTATTCGAGGATACATACACAACGAAATACAAACACGAAGAACTTATCTGAAGTGTCTTGCTCCAAGTGGGAAGCAGGAGGAGGAAAAACCACGCTGCCTACAGACAAAAGATTCCTGATAGAGCCAATCATAACGAAGAAGTGGAGAGAGAGGAGGAGAACAAGTGGGAGAAAGGGGTGGGGGGAAGGCAATAGAAACATGATAGCCGCTAGAGGTGTCGGGGGGGGGGGAGGGGAGGGAGAGAGGGGAGTGAGAGAGGGGAGGGAAAAGGAGACGCGGAGAGATAATGAATGAAGAAATAAACACCTGCAGGGAGAAAATGTGAAACTGGTGAATAGGACAAGACCAATATGTTGGCAGAGAAGGAAATAGGATGGTGGTAGGGAGGGGTAGCATAGAGAAAGAAAGTAGAGTATAAAAAAGGCCAGTGGAAAAATAAAGAAGTTACAGAAAGCTGAAGACATTGCAAGAGGTTGTGTTCAGAAGTGCGCATGGTGAGGTGTAGAGAATGTTTAAATTGAGACTTGTGATGTGTGGTAAGTGGGTCGTAAATAAGGAGGGTGGGGAGAACCGTGGAAAGGGGAGAGAAAGTGATACAATGGTAATCAACCGGGAGAGGGTGGAATAGGTGATTACAGTTCGGGTAGAGAGGTTGTAATCTGATGCTGTTAGGAGGCTCCGAACCATGTGTGACAAGTGAGAATAGAGTATAACTTAGTGCAAAGGGTTTATGATTATGGAAGAGGGGAACGTTAGGTTTAACTGAACAGCGAGTTCAATCATTGTGGTTCCAGCGTCCCATGTCCTTCAATGTTCTCTGGCGCTAGGCGGCTTCTGTCATCAGCGTGACATTGTTTATAGCTGTTACCAGAAAATCAGATTTGCCTCTGTGGTTAGCGCCACTGAAATGATTAGGGACTGGTTTCGAAGCATTTTGGGTGATATCATACAGATGTTTCTGCATGCGGTCACTTAATCTGAGACCAGTATCACCAATATCAGTTATCCTACATCTTTGCATCTTACATTTCACATCCTTTCCGTGCCGTTAAACGTCACACAAGGCTCGCATAGTTGTTTGCCAAGTTTTCCTCTTCTCGGCGAGTCTTTCAACTTCATCAAGGGATGTTATTCCCACTAAACTGGCCCCTCTTAACAATGTCCTCTTTAGAGTTTCACGTGGTCGATCTCTTTTTCTCTGGCCTGTTGTGCTCCACTTGACAGCTTGTTTTGGTATTCTCTGATTGTTTCTTCTCATTACATGGCCTACATATGTCCATCTTCTTTTTTCTGATCACCCATAAGACAGGTTGTTGTGTGCTCTCTGCGTTGTTCTTGAATTCGTTCCGCTTTATACCAAGTATTTTCCTTAGGCATTTGTTTTCAAAAGAGTCTAATGTCTTGTCTGTTTCTTTAGTAGATTTCCATCTTTCGTATGCATAAATGAGGGTGGATATCACATAGAATTGAATAATCTTAACTTGGTTATAACGTGCTTATAACGTTTGAATTCCTTATGTTCTCAAGATTTTTTAATTACAATGCTGCTTTTGCAATTCTAACTTCCTTCCTGGAGTCACCATTCTGGGCTATGTAACTGCCATTCATTAATTCATTTGCATGTCCCTTGCGAAACTTTGCGTCCCTAACAGCACTCCTATAGGCCTCTCGGTTGTGAGCAAGATGGCCTGCTACTGATGCATCCATTTGCAGATCATCAACGATGTCTTGCAGCCATCTTCGCCTTTGTCTTCCTCTCTTTCTTTTTCCAATTATGTACCCTTCCAAGACGGTCTCCTTTAGATTGTCATGACGTTTAATGTGTCCAAAATATTTAAGTTTTCTTTGTTTAATCCTCTTTACTAGCCAGCCTTCTTCAATATTAAGTTATTGTAGTATGGATATATTTGTTCTTTTTTGTGTCCATGATGTTTGAAGAACTCTTCATTAGCATTTACACTCAAAGGTATTATTGTGTTTCTCAGCTGTTTTGTTAAATGTCCAGGTCTCACAGGCATATTTTTCTACTTTAGAAATCTTATTTTTGTAGTTCTGTTTGTTCCTCTCTACAGATTCTTTATTTGTTTTACTTTCTGAAGAGCGATAGATGTCCTCCTTTTAATTTCCCTCATTGTATCTCCATTATTAGTTAGATAGTGATCCAAGATATTCAAAACTCTTCACTTCTTCCAGTTTTTCCTCATTGATACATATTTCATCTGCCTTGTTTGTTTTGTCAGTTGTCATCAATTTAGTTTTCTTCACATTAAGATAGAGGTTTTGCTCTTCGCTGTTTTTACGGACTGACATAATTAGTTTTTCCATTCCTTTTTGTGTTGTGGACAGTAATACTGTGTCATCAGCATATCTAATCTCCGGTATTTCATAACCTCCAATTGTTATGGGGTCGTAAAATGTAGCTGCCAAGGTATGCAAATTAGTTTACTTTGTCAACAGCTGTTTCTTCTACTTATATTTTTCCTTCTCGATTAACGAGAAATTTCATTATGTTTGTTTTGTCTTTGTTAATTTCAAGACCTGTTTGCTAGCCAAGGAAGACAGGGAATCTGTTTTTTACTGCATCGATTTCACATTGTCACTGATAAGATTTATGTCATCTGCAAAATCAAGATCTTCTATTTGGGTCCCATGTACCCAGTCAATGCCGGTTTTACCTGTACAGCATCTTTTCATTATAAAGTCTTTGGCAGTTCCAAAAAGCAAGGGAGATAATATACTTCCTTTTTTCAAGCCTGTTTCGCTCATTCCTACTTCCATCTTGACTGCACAAACATATCCATTGTAGAGATCTCTAACGATGTTAAATAGAACAAGGAGAAAGTGTCATGTCAGATAAAACAAGAAGGAAGTGTCATGTTAAATAGAACAAGGAGAAAGTGTCATGTCAGATAAAACAAGAAGGAAGTATCATGTTAGATAGAACAAGGAGAAAGTGTCATGTCAGATAAAACAAGAAGGAAGTGTCATGTTAGATAGAACAAGGAGGGAGTGTCATGTTCGATAAAACAAGGAGGAAGTGTCATGTTAGATAGAACAAGGAGGGAGTGTCATGTTAGATAGAACAAGGAGGGAGTGTCGTGTTAGATAGAACAAGGAGGAAGTGTCATGTTAGATAGAACATATGATGAGAGAACATTGAGAAAGGTGAACTAGAAACTTAACTGTCAGTGTCTCTATGATGGTGGAGATGATTATACGAGAGATTTGTTTCTTCCACACAAAACATGGAAAAAAAACTGAGAATGTCAGCGGATACGATGTTTTGAAACTATATGAGGTAACCACTAATGTTGTTTAGTCAGAGAGCTTGTTATGAAGAAGATGCATCACTAGGTAAGGAGAACTCATGATAAGAAGATGTATTGTTACGTAAGTAGAACTGATGAGAAGAAGATGCATTACTAGGTAAGTAGAACTCATGATAAAAAGATGCATTGCTAGGTCGTAGAACTGATGATATGAAGATGCATTGCTAGGTCGTAGAACTGATGATATGAAGATGCATTGCTAGGTCGTAGAACTGATGATATGAAGATGCATTGCTAGGTAAGTAGAACTCATGATAGGAAGATCCATTTCTAGGTAAGTAGAACTTATGATAAGACGATGCATTGCTGAGTAAGAAGAACTCATGATAAGAAGATGAATTGCAGTGTAAGAAGAACTCATTGTAAGAAAATACATTGCTACGTAAGTAGAACTAATGATAAGGCGGTGCATTGCTATGTAATGATAACTCATTGTAAGAAGATGCATTGCTAGGTAAGTAGAACTTATGATAAGACGATGCATTGTTAGGCAAGGAGAAGTCATGTTAAGAAGATGTATTGTTAGCTGAGAACTCATGATAAGAAGATGGATCGCTAGGTAAGGAGAAGTCATATTAAGAAAATTTATTGTTAGCTGGGAACTCATGATAAGACGATGGTTCCCTAGGTTAAGGACAACTCATAATAAGAAGGTGCAGTGCTAGGTAAGGAGAACTCATGATAGGAAGATGCATTGCTAGGTAATGAGAATTCATGATAAGAAGATGCATTGATACATAAAGAGAACTCAATGTAAGAAGATACATTGCTAGGTAAGGAGAACTCACAAGAAGAAGATGCATTGCTAACTAAGGATAACTCATGATAAGCACATGCATTGCTAGGTAAGGAGAACTCACGAGAAGAAGTTGCATTGCTAAGAAAGGAAAACGCATGATAAGAAGACGCAATGCTAGGTGAGAACTCATGTTAAGAAGATGTATTGTTAACTGAGATCTCATGATAAGAAGATGTATCGCTAGGTAAGGAGAACTCATTTTAAGAAGATCCATTGCTAGGTAAGGAGAACTCAATGTAAGAAGATGCATTGCTAGGTAAGGAGAACTCACGAGAAGAAGAGAACAAATATTGTATGATTAAACCTCGAAAAAATCGTAGACAAAGCACTTTAGTGAGACGTGAGAGAAAGAAAAGTCACAAGAGAATTACCTGGGATTCGAACACGGACTCCGGTAGGACGAGCACCCTGGGTGCTAGTTGGCTAAGTCGATAGTACGCTGTTCTCTCGTGGTTAGACGGCTGCTCGTCCTACCGGAGTAGAGTGAGAACTCATGATAAGAAGATGCACTGCTATGTAATTATGCTCGCTATACAAAGTGCAAGGAGAACTCATGACGAGAAAGGGCAAGCAAGTCATGGTTTAAATAAATGTCAGGATTAACAGAGAATCCGTAAAATTCATTTCGTTGTTAATAATGCTAGAAAGTCTGATAGAAGCTATAAAAACCGTATGAAGAAAACACAGCCATGCTAAAACAGCTTTCACTTCAAGCCATCATCATCATCATCATCATCATCATCATCATCATCATCATCATCATCATCATCATCATCATCATCATCATCATCATCATCATCATCATCATGTGCAGTGCCGACTGGCGTTGGCTATTATGTTTCTCCAGAGTACACGATCTTTCATGCAGCCCATCAGCTTAGTTGGTGATCTCCTCTCACACCATCCCGTCAGACTGTCCAGTATCATTTCTCTTGGTCTTTTCTTGATCTTCTTCCTTCTATTTTTCCTGTTGTTATAATATTTTCAATACCCCCTCTTCTCATTGCATGTCCTATGAAAGTACATTGTCTCTCTCTTATTTTTTTGGCAACATTTTTTGTCTCTTCAGCTCTTCTCATACATTCTTCATTAGTTATTTTTGCTGTCCAGGGGATTCGCAACATTCTTCTAATAAACCACATTTCTGCTGCTTCCAATGATTTTTGTGCAGACCTGCCTATTGTCCATGATTCACTTCCATATAACAAGATAGGTTCAATATAGCATTTTAGGACTCGTTTTCTAACATTCATTGATAAGGATGTGTTAGCTAATATGTTTCTCATTCTCTGAAATGCAGTCTTTGCTTGGCCTATTCTGTTCCTAATTTCTGTTCTGCATTTCCCATCTGAAGTTATTACTGCTCCAAGGTATTTGAATTTCTGCACCTGCTTTAGAATAGTTCTGTTTAATTTTATACTGCATGCTGGTGGATTCTGTTTCTTAGATATAACCATAGTCTTTGTCGCACACCTTGTTTTATAGGTTGATATTTTCCAGTTCTATTTTCAACTAGAATTGCTACTTCTTGTTGCCAGTATAGATATTTTACAATTCTCATGTTTTTGCCGTCTATATTGATGTCTTTAAGTATTTTAATAAATTCATTATGTTTCACCATGTCGAATGCCTTGGTGTAATCAATGAAGC
This sequence comes from Achatina immaculata, assembly GCA_009760885.1. Classification (NCBI taxonomy): domain Eukaryota; kingdom Metazoa; phylum Mollusca; class Gastropoda; order Stylommatophora; family Achatinidae; genus Lissachatina; species Lissachatina immaculata. The sequence continues at coordinate 21,706,762 of CM019713.1, read as the reverse complement.
ATAAGTAGAGATCTTTCTGTACTTCTAAAGCTCTTTCTGTTAGTGTTCGTAAAGCATAAATGGCATTGTGTGTTCCCTTTCCTTCAACAAATCCAAACTGTTCATCTGCTATTTCCATTTTTATCTTGTTCCTTGTTCTTCTCATAATGATTCTGAGAAGTAGCTTCGTTATGTGACATGAGAGGCTGATAGTCCGATGGTCGTCTCATTCCTTTGCACCTGGTTTCTTTGGTAGTGCTATAAACGTGGATTTAAGCAAGTTACTGGGCATATAACCACTGTTGTAAATGTCATTCAGTAACTTGGTTATTATTTTTATTCCTGTCTCCTCTAGTGCCTTTATTTCTTCTATTGTTATATTATCAGGCCCAGTCACTTTTCCTTTCTTCGTGTGTTTGATGGCATCTATGATTCCATCTTCAAGTATTGGTGGTACATCACAGTATATCTGGTGTTAATTCTTGTCTTTCTACTCCATATAGCTCACTGATGTACTCTGTCCACAATGTCTTCTTTTTCCATTAACATTTTACCTTCTTTTGATTTCAGGCATCCTGTGGTATATTTTGTCTTCCTGCTTGTGAATTCACTAATTCGTTTGGGCATGTTTTTGCTGTCTTTATTATGGGAGTCCTTTATTTGTCTGCATGTTCATTTAAACACGCTTCCTTTGCTTCTCTGCATTTGCGTCTTATTTCTTTATTTATCTTGCTATATTTTTCTTGGTTATTTGCACTCCTCCTTCTGTTGTCCATCAGGCCTAGGATGTCGTCTGTTATCCATTTATTTTTAGGGACTTATTTTTGTCTGTGGTATTATCTCCTTCACAGTTTGGTGGATAGAATCTCTTAACATTGCCCATTGTTCATCTATACTATCTTTCTTTGATATTGCATTGTATCTATTTGTTATAATAACTTTGTATTGTTATCACAGTTCGTGGTAAATTTTAAGGAGTTCTGTATTCAGTTTGATGTTTCTCACTTTTGTGCACGCTTTCTTTAGCTTTATTCTAATTTTTCCACGGAGTGGATCATGGTCGCTATTTCAGTCAGCTCCTGGCATGGTTTCTGTTGTCAGTAATGCATTGTGGAATCGTTTGTTGGTTAATACGTAGTCTATCTGGTTAAAAGTCCTTTTGTCTGGGCTGCACCACGTTGCCAGTCTTTTGTTAGTTTTGCCACCAGTAGCTTGATGACGATCTGGCCTCACCTGTGGCTCGTGAGCTGTCCTACCAGACGAGGCTGTTCCAGAGGAACATCCATTAACTTTGTTCCTGACAAATCTATTACTCTGAATAAGCATAATTGTTCTTGGGAACTACAACAGTGGTTTCCCGTCGTCTTCTGTCGGTTTGTGTACGGACTCTCCGCTAGCCTTTGGACTCCGTAGAACTCCAAACGTAACAGTAATTAATAAGCAGTCTGTTTTGTCATGTCTCATCGCCTTCGTCAGTCAAGTTTCAGAGGCAGATACACTTCTTAACAAGTCTCCGTCGATGGCTTCAGATAAGGGGATTTTCAGGGTTTATCTAACTGCCTCCATCTATCTCATGCATGTTCCTGCTCTTCCACTGCTTCCCTACACTATTAATGTGAATTGTCAATAAACAATGGTTAACCATTGAACTCAAATTCCATCAAACAGTAGAATGAACAACTCTTGTTTCTCTAAAAAAACTAGCTGTAATGTGATCTATCCTCGAAATCTAGCTGTAACGTGATCTATCCTAGAAATCTAGCTGTACTGGGATCTATCCTGGATTGTTTCTATTCGTGGGTGGCTAGAATTTGCAGACATGTCAGAAATGATTAAATATGTGCTAAACTCTGTTGAAAAGAATCCAGTCTTTGATGAGAAATTCACCTCGTCATTCTTGCACTCTCCAGTTCATGCCTAATCAATTTCACTCCCCCATTTTCCTACGAATCTTTGAGATTCTAGTTTTGAACGAAAAATAATCATTTTTTTTTACAAAAAATGTGGAACGTCTGACACAAAATGAAGGCAACCAGAATAAACAGTGAACGCTTGAAGAAAAACAAAACAACAAAATGTGGACAGATTTATGAATTGTTTAACAAGAGAAGTCGGGAACATAAAATTGTTCTAATTTAGACAAGAGCAAAGGAAACGTAGAAAAAGAATTTCAGATCAAAGAGTAAGTTATACCACACATAGATCTTTTTTTTTTTTTAGTTCACAACAAAGAAGCGTCGTGGTGGAATTTTCTTTTATATCAAACTTATTTTGTTTTTTTTTACGAAACTTATATTGTTTTATACAAAACTTATTTTGCCGTTTTTAAGAAATTTAATAGTTTTTTTTTTGCCGTAGCTTATTTTGTTTTATACGCAACTTATTTTGTTTTATACGAAACTTATTTTGTTTTATACGAAACTTATTTTGTTTTATACGAAACTTATTTTGTTTTATACGAAGCTTATTTTGTTTTATAAGAAACTTATTTTGTTTTATAAGAAACTTATTTTGTTTTATACGAAGCTTATTTTGTTTTATACGAAGCTTATTTTGTTTTATAAGAAATTTATTTTGTTTTATAAGACACTTATTTTGTTTTGGGAAGAAACTTATTTTGTTTTGGGAAGAAACTGACTGTTAACTGAACACTGGCCTGCAATACAGAGTAACCAGATCTTTAGACGTCCTCGCCAAGAAGAAGACGTCAACAGAAGAAGAAAAAGACGTCAACAGAAGAAGAAGTCAACAGAAGAAGAAAAAGACGTCAACAGAAGAAGAAAAAGACGTCAACAGAAGAAGAAGTCAACAGAAGAAGAAAAAGACGTCAACAGAAGAAGAAGTCAACAGAGGAAGAAAAAGACGTCAACAGAAGAAGAAAAAGACGTCAACAGAAGAAGAAGTCAACAGAAGAAGAACAAGACGTCAACAGAAGAAGAAGTCAACAGAAGAAGAAGTCAACAGAAGAAGAAGTCAACAGAAGAAGAAAAAGACGTCAACAGAAGAAGAAAAAGACGTCAACAGAAGAAGAAAAAGACGTCAACAGAAGAAGAAAAAGAACTCAACAGAAGAAGAAAAAGACGTCAACAGAAGAAGAAAAAGACGTCAACAGAAGAAGAAAAAGATGTCAACAGAAGAAGAAAAAGACGTCAACAGAAGAAGAGAAAAACGTCAACAGAATCAACAGAAGAAGAAAACGACATCAACAGAATCAATAGAAGAAGAAAAAGACGTGAACAGAAGAAGAAAAAGACACCAACAGAAGAAGAAAAAGACACAATTAGAAGAAGAAAAAAACGTCAACAGAAGAAGAGAAAGACGTCAACAGAATCAACAGAAGAAGAAAAAGGCGTCAACAGAAGAAGAATAAGACGTCAACAGAAGAAGAAAAAGACGTCAACAGAAGAACAAAAAAAAACGTCAACAGAAGAAGAAAAAGACGTCAACAGAAGAAGACGTCAACAGAAGAAGAAAAAGACGTCAACAGAAGAAGAAAAAGACGTCAACAGAAGAAGAGAAAGACGTCAACAGAAGAAGAAAAAGACACCAACAGAAGAAGAAAAAGACGTCAACAGAAGAAGAAAAAGATGTCAACAGAAGAAGAAAAAGACACCAACAGAAGAAGAAAAAGACGTCAACAGAAGAAGAGAAAGACGTCAACAGATGAAGAAAAAGACGTCAACAGAAGAATAAAAAGGCGTCAACAGAAGAAGAAAAAGACGTCAACAGAAGAAGAAAAAGACACCAACAGAAGAAGAAAAAGACAGAATTAGAAGAAGAAAAAAACGTCAACAGAAGAAGAGAAAGACGTCAACAGAATCAACAGAAGAAGAAAAATGCGTCAACAGAAGAAGAATAACACGTCAACAGTAGAAGAAAAAGACGTCAACAGAAGAAGAAAAAGACGTCAACAGAAGAAGAAAAAGACGTCAAAAGAAGAAGAATAAGACGTCAACAGAAGAAAAAAAAAACGTCAACAGAAGAAGACATCAACAGAAGAAGAAAAAGACGTCAACAGAAGAAGAGAAAGACGTCAACAGAAGAAGAGAAAGACGTCAACAGAAGAAGAAAAAGACGTCAACAGAAGAAGAAGTCAACAGAAGAAGAAAAAGACGTCAAAATAAGAACCAAAAAAAACGTCAACAGAAGAAGAAAAAGACGTCAACAGAAGAAAAAAAAAGTCAACAGAAGAAGAAAAAGGCGTCAACAGAAGAAGAAAAAAACGTCAACAGAAGAAGAAAAAGACGTCAACAGAAAAAAAACGTCAACAGAAGAAGAAAAAGACGTCAACAGAAGAAGAAAAAGACGTCAACAGAAGAACAAAAAAAACGTCAACAGAAGAAGAAAAAGACGTCAAAATAAGAACAAAAAAAAACGTCAACAGAAGAAGAAAAAGACGTCAACAGAAGAAGAAAAAGACACCAACAGAAGAAGAAAAAGACGTCAACAGAAGAAGAAAAAGATGTCAACAGAAGAAGAAAAAGACGTCAACAGAAGAAGAGAAAGACGTCAACAGAAGAAGAAAAAGAACTCAACAGAAGAAGAAAAAGACGTCAATAGAAGAAGAAAAAGACGTCAACAGAAGAAGAAAAAAACGTCAACAGAAGAAGAAAAAGACGTCAGCAGAAGAAACAGAATTTGGCGTAGGGCCTTGCGAAGACGTGGTGCTCGAGCTGAATCGGACAGAGAGCAACAGCTGAGCGAATCAGGGCTGGCGAGACACAGCCGGTCAAGACCCTACTCTACCTTCCAGTGGTACCCCCGGAAACAGGTGTTAGTCTGATGAAGAGAAGAGTGACCAGAATGCACTCTTAAATTACCGCGAGCAGAAGTCTGATGTATCGGGTCACAAGATGTATATCATCAACACAACTGTCGGCTAAATGTTGAGGCGAACAAAGAAGAAGAAGAAGAAGAAGAAAGATAGCGTCGAACATCCAGTTCTTGGAAAGTGTTGGGGCAGTAATCAAAGAAAGCAAAAGTTGTCCAGGTACGCCTGTGACAGTGTTTGATGGAGGAAGTTAGAGATGTTGTCTTTTCTGTGTCCTTCCTCAGTGACACAATCACAACATTCTAGTCTAATTCATCAATGACACAATCAACGATAACATTCTAGTCACATTGTGTCACATTCTAACTGTGAATGGCTTGTTTTATGAAAAGTAGTTTATTACTTCCTAGGCACAGCCACATGCAAGAGACAAGCAACAGAGGATAAACTGGCTCGGAACCATAGAGGGATTGATTGATCGATTGATTGATCTTTATTTCAAAAGGGTTAAGAATTGGGCACGCAGGCCCGTCTGACATTCTGCCCTTTATCATACATCTTTCACTCTATTCCAGACATTCTACAAATATGCTGTTCATATAACAAACATAACTAACATTGAAGCTGAGAGACATAAAATAAAATATAACATTTACGTTTCGCTCTTAAACATTCACTCAGTACAGAAGTAACTACATACATAATAAATGACTATCTACTAAACAAAATTTTCGGGACTATTCAGAAAACAATTAATTGTATTCGGTGTCTGTAAGAGCAGTTTAAGATAACTTTTAAGTTTTATAATTCATAGAGGCATGTAGTCGACATCAAATAGATATTGGGAAAGTCTGTAGTTGTAGGAAGGAGTATAATTTATATTTTTTGTATAGGATGGGAGGGTATTCCAAAGATGAGCAGCAGAATAAGTAAAGCTTTTCTTGTAAAGATCAAGTCTAGGTTTTGGAAGACATATGTTGTTCAAGCGTTGGCTGCACTTTGGGCTAAATTTATACAGGTTCCATAGATAAGGCGGGGCATGCCGTGAAAGAATTTGATGTACTCTCGGGAGGCCGAGAGAGAAGATAATGGACGGTCTGACATGACGACCGGCAGCAGGATAACCATGGCAGAAGGACAGGTGGTTATCTGGATCAACCAGCTAGACCTGGCCAGTACTTTGCCCTCTGATAAGTCTTCAACCTGACTAGCTGGGTAATCCGCCTACAGCTAGCTGGGTAGTCCGCATACAGCTAGCTGGGTAGTCCGCATACAGCTAGCTGGGTAGTCCGCCTACAGCTAGCTGGGTAGTCCGCATACAACTAGCTGGGTAGTCTGCCTACAGTTAGCTGGGTAGTCTGCCTACAGCTAGCTGGGTAGTCCGCCTACAGCTAGCTGGGTAGTCCGCCTATAGCTAGCTGAGTAGTCCGCCTACAGTTAGCTGGGTAGTCCGCCTACAGCTAGCTGGGTAGTTCGCCTATAGCTAGCTGGGTAGTCCGCCTACAGTTAGCTGGGTAGTCCGCCTATAGCTAGCTGGGTAGTCCGTCTACAGTTAGCTGGGTAGTCCGCCTATAGCTAGCTGGGTAGTCCGCCTACAGTTAGCTGGGTAGTCCGCCTACAGCTAGCTGGGTAGTCCGCCTACAGTTAGCTGGGTAGTCCGCCTACAGTTAGCTGGGTAGTCCGCCTACAGCTAGCTGGGTAGTCCGCATACAGCTAGCTGGGTAGTCCGCCTATAGCTAGCTCCGCCTATAGCTAGCTGGATAGTCCGCCTACAGTTAGCTGGGTAGTCCGCCTACAGAGCTAGCTGGGTAGTCCGCATACAGCTAGCTGGGTAGTCCGCCTACAGTTAGCTGGGTAGTATGGTAATAACTAACTTGGTAGTCTCGATCTAACTAACTGAGTTGTAAGGTTGTAACTAACTTGGTGGTCAGCTACAACTAATTGGGTAGTCTGGTTGTAACTAACTTGGTGGTCCGCCTATAGCTAACGGAATAGTATGGTTATAATTAACTTGGTGGTCTGCCTATATCTAACTTGGTAGTCTGGTTGTAACTAATGTGGTGGTTCGGCTATAGCTGAGTAGTACGATTGTAATTAATTTCGTGGTCTGCCTATAGCTAACTGGGTAGATCGTATATAGCCTATTGAGTAGTATGGTTATAATTAACTGAGTGGTCCGGCTGTAACTAACTTGGTGGTCCACCTATAACTAACTGGGTAGTAAGGTTTTGACTAACTGGGTAGTATGGTTGTAACTAACTTGGTAGTCTGGTTGTAACTACCTTGGTGGTCCGTCTATAGCTAACTGGGTAGTCTGTGTGTAACTAATTTGGTGGTTCGGCTATAACTAACTCGATAGTACTTTTGTAACTAACTGCGTATTCCCGTTGTAACTAACTTGGCGGTCTGCCTATAGCTAACTGGGTAATAATGTTGTAACTAACTGGGTAGTATGGTTGTAGCAAACTGGGTGGTCCGGCTGTAGCTAACTTGGTGGTCCGGCTGTAACTAACTGAGTAGTCTGGTTGTAACTAACTTGCTGGTCCGCCTATAGCTATTTGGGTAGTCTGATTGTAACTAACATGGTAGTGGAGACCACAGATCCACTCCAGATTTGGAAGTACTCGAGTCCGCCCTCATCCAATGTGACAATTGTTCTTCTTCTTGCTGACAGATTGAGAAATAATTGTTGTAGCATCTGTTGTCTCAGAGTATGACACAAATGCCAGATCAGAGAAACCAGGTAAACTTTCAGAACGCAAACACTTACAGGAAGAACTGATGGATACATCAATAAATAAACAACAAAGTACGAGATTTACATTGCTCCATGATAGATGACGCAGTACGCAGATACGTAAAAGTAGAACAGTTTGACATTGGACATAGGTTCACAATGTAAGGCCGCTGACAGCAATAAAGTATGGGATTTATTTCTCCCCTTACGTGATAAAGTCCTGGTATTGTCTGGTTAAACTCTGATTAAATGCACCTCGTCAACTGTAGCACAGCTGTAGCTCAATTATTTACTGTGCTACAAAACGGCTGTTGTGCTGTGCGCGGAACAACTTGATTGAATTGGCAGGACTGTGCTGAGCTGTCGCTGCAGGAAGCGTGGTAGCTCTGTACCAGAATGTTCAAACTGAACTTTGGAACAGAATCTAGGCACGGAATGAACCGGAGACTGACATTAAATATACAAACACAACGGCCTATCGCTCCAGTAAATCACGCGATACGCCCTGGAGCAAGTATGAATGTTTCACATGGCCTTTACAACGCTAGATTTCCTCAATGAATAAGCGGAAGATAGAACGAAAGCGTTATTTACACCCAGTCTCATTACAGGCAATCGCTCAGTACAAGCATTTATTTTTTATGTCAAAGTGCAGGCTGTCTCTCTGCTTTCTCTCATTCTCTCTCTCTCTCATCCTCTTCCTCTGGCGCTCTCTCTTTCTCTTCTCATCTCATTTTCTATTACTCTTTCCTCTCCTGATCTTCCTCTGGAGCTCTCTCTTTCTTTCATATTCATATTCTCACTTCCATCTCTCTCTCCGTCTTCATCTTCCTTTGGTTCACTCTCTCTCTCTTTCCTCTCTCTCTCTCTCTCTCTCCCTACCTTTTGAAAAGCAATTCTATCTCCTTGAGTAGCCTGATGACGACATAGACGACGGTTCTGAAGCTGGCAGATGTGGAGACTTTTCTAGATGTGGCTGAGTGTAATCCTGACGGTCAGATCGTCCTGTGGCTTGATCTGACAGTATGAGACTAACCTGGCTTGATCTGACAGTATGAGACTAACATGGCTTGATCAGTCAGTATGAGACTAACATGGCTTGATCTGTCAGTATGAGACTAACCTGGCTTGATCTGACAGTATGAGACTAACATGGCTTGATCTGTCAGTATGAGACTAACATGGCTTGATCTGTCAGTATGAGACTAACCTGGCTTGATCTGACAGTATGAGACTAACCTGGCTTGATCTGACAGTATGAGACTAACCTGGCTTGATCTGTCAGTATGAGACTAACATGGCTTGATCTATCAGTATGAGACTAACATGGCTTGATCTGACAGTATGAGACTAACATGGCTTGATCTGTCAGTATGAGACTAACCTGGCTTGATCTGACAGTATGAGACTAACATGGCTTGATCTGACAGTATGAGACTAACATGGCTTGATCTGACAGTATGAGACTAACATGGCTTGATCTGACAGTATGAGACTAACATGGCTTGATCTGACAGTATGAGACTAACATGGCTTGATCTGACAGTATGAGACTAACCTGGCTTGATCTGACAGTATGAGACTAACCTGGCTTGATCTGACAGTATGAGACTAACATGGCTTGATCTGACAGTATGAGACTAACATGGCTTGATCTGACAGTATGAGACTAACATGGCTTGATCTGACAGTATGAGACTAACATGGCTTGATCTGACAGTATGTGGCTGACATGGCTTGACCTTCCAATATGTGGCTGATATGGCTTGACCTGCCAGCGTGTGACTGACATGGTTTGACCTGCCAGTTTGTGTGATTGACATGGCTTGACCTTCCAATAGGTGGCTGATATGGCTTGACCTGCCAGCGTGTGACTGACATGGTTTGACCTGCCAGTTTGTGTGACTGACATGGCTTGACCTGCCAGTGTATGGCTGATATGGCTTGGCCTGCCAGTGTGTGTCAGAAAATACAAGTTTGACATACAAGGAAGCTTACCACAAACAGAAGATACAAGTTTGACATACAAGGAAGCTTACCACAAACAGAAGATACAAGTTTGACATACAAGGAAGCTTACCACAAACAGAAGATACAAATTTGACACACAAGGAAGCTTACCACAAACAGAAGATACAAGTTTGACATACAAGGAAGCTTACCACAAACAGAAGATACAAGTTTGACATACAAGGAAGCTTACCACAAACAGAAGATACAAGTTTGACATACAAGGAAGCTTACCACAAACAGAAGATACAAGTTTGACATACAAGGAAGCTTACCACAAACAGAAGATACAAGTTTGACATACAAGGAAGCTTACCACAAACAGAAGATACAAGTTTGACATACAAGGAAGCTTACCACAAACAGAAGATACAAGTTTGACATACAAGGAAGCTTACCACAAACAGAAGATACAAGTTTGACATACGAAGAAGCTTACCACAAACAGAAGATACAAGTTTGACATACGAAGAAGCTTACCACAAACAGAAGATACAAGTTTGACATACGAAGAAGCTTACCACAAACAGAAGATACAAGTTTGACATACAAGGAAGCTTACCACACACATATACAAGTTTGACATACTAAGAAGCTTACCACAAACAGAAGATACAAGTTTGACATACTAAGAAGCTTACCACAAACAGAAGATACAAGTTTGACATACGAAGAAGCTAAATCTGTGGTAAAATTAACATTCAAGAACAACTGAAAAATGCGCGCTAGTACCACCAACCAGGTACAGAAGAGCACGTGACCATTTCTCAAGTCCGCACTGGTCACAACAGAGGTACCAGACACAAGTCACAACAGATTGAGATACCAGACACCTGTCACAACAGAATGAGGTACCAGACGCAAGTCACAACAGATTGAGATACCAGACATAAGTCACAACAGACTGAGGTACCAGACGCAAGTCACAACAGATTGAGATACCAGACACCTGTCACAACAGACTGAGGTACCAGACACAAGTCACAACAGATTGAAATACCAGACACCTGTCACAACAGACTGAGGTACCAGACACAAGTTACAACAGATTGAGATACCAGACACCTGTCACAACAGACTGAGGTACCAGACACAAGTCACAACAGATTGAGATACCAGACACCTGTCACAACAGACTGAGGTACTAGACACAAGTCACAACAGATTGAGGTACCAGACACCTGTCACAACAGACTGAGGTACCAGACACAAGTCACAACAGATTGAGGTACCAGACACCTGTCACAACAGACTGAGGTACCAGACACAAGTCACAACAGATTGAGGTACCAGACACCTGTCACAACAGACTGAGGTACCAGACACAAGTCACAACAGATTGAGGTACCAGACACCTGTCACAACAGACTGAGGTACCAGACACAAGTCACAACAGATTGAGATACCAGACACCTGTCACAACAGACTGAGGTATAACTCTTTCGAGTTTGAAATCGACCCAACTGACATGTGGCGCTGGTAAGATGATGGGAGAACATTTTCTGCACGAGTGCCCAACATGTAAGGTACAGAGAAGACAGGAGTGGGCAAAATGTAAGGTACAGAGAAGATAGATGTGGCCAACATGTAAGATACAGAGAAGACAGGTGTGCCCAACATGTAAGATACAGAGAAGACAGGTGTTTCCAACATGTAAGATACAGAGAAAACAGGTGTTTCCAACATGTAAGATACAGAGAAAACAGGTGTTTCCAACATGTAAGATACAGAGAAAACAGGTGTTTCCAACATGTAAGATACAGAGAAAACAGGTGTTTCCAACATGTAAGATACAGAGAAGATAGATGTGGCCAACATGTAAGATACAGAGAAGACAGGTGTTTCCAACATGTAAGATACAGAGAAGATAGATGTGGCCAACATGTAAGATACAGAGAAGACAGATGTGCCCAACACGTATATCAGATCTGGTGAAGATATATAGGAATATACACCAACTCTAGCTGACTACCGATTATTTCAGAAATATCGACGTTAGAGAATTATCGCGAAGAAGAAAAAGAAGAAGTACAAAAGAGAATGAAGGTAAATAAGCAGCTAACATCTGTTATAAATGTGATCATGTTTTATTAAAAAAAGGAATCATCTGCTGCGCTGTCAAGAACATGTTATTTACGAGATTATAAAATATGCTTGTTAGTTAAGTGAATGTAAATGCTACAGAAGAGTTCTCCAAATATCGTGGACACAAAAAAGAACAAATATATCTATACTACAAGAGCTTAATATTGAAGAAGGTTGGCAAGTAAAGAGGATTAAAGAGAGAAAACTTAAATATTTTGGACACATTAAACGTCATGATAATTTAGAGAAGACCATATTGGAAGGATACATAATGGGAAAAAAGAAAAAGAGGAAGACCAAAACGAAGATGGCTGCAAGACATCGTTGACGATCTGCAAATGGATGCAGCAGCAGTAGGCCATCTTGCTCACAACCGAGAGGCCTCCAGGAGTGTTGTTTGGGAGGCAAAGTTCCGCAAGGGGCATGCAAATGAATGAATGAATGAGTTAAGTGTCAGAGTCTTTGTTGATAGATCAATTTGTTAATAGATCCAGTCAATTTGTTAATAGATCCAGTCAATTTGTTAATAGATCCAGTCAATTTGTTAATAGATCCAGTCAGTTTATTGTTTCAGCCCGTACCATCTTCGAGATAACAAACAGTAAAAAGTCACATTTTCTCGCCAATAATATCCCAGGTCGGACTGTTAAAGTCCAGTTCTTATCACTAGAAATATTTTTGGGCATTTCTCTGGTTTTGACATTCGAAAAAAAAAACCAAAACGTTCAGCTGCCAACGAGAAACTAAAATAGAGTTTCCGCTCCCCACTTTGTGAAGTAATCTTAGTCGATGGTGCTCACATTGTAGATCTTCTTCATCAAAACATCTCTAATGAATTATTCATTTTGTTGAAGAATAGTTTTTTTATGTTCCGCCACTAGCAATGTATTGATTGTATGTGCTCATCTGAAACATAGATCTAGAACAATGAAGAAGATTTGGAATAGAAGAATTCATATAAACATTTTCTGCATAATATACGTCATCATATGTGTCATCATAATGTACAACTAAGTCTTATAGATGTTTTTTACTTGGCTGCATTTTTGCATTGTAAAATAAAAAGCTGTTTACGTGGAGCATGATTTGTGTGAGTGTGTGTGTGTGTGTTGATTATACTGACACTTTCTGTGTGTTGATTATACTGACACTTTCTGTGTGTTGATTATACTGACACTTTCTGTGTGTTGATTATACTGACACTTTCTGTGTGTTGATTATACTGACACCTTCTGTGTGCTGATTATATTGACACTTTCTGTGTGCTGATTATATTGACACTTTCTGTGTGTTGATTATTTTGACATTTTCTGTGTGTTGATTATACTGACACTTTCTGTGTGTTGATTATATTGACACTTTCTATGTGTTGATTATATTGACACTTTCTGTGTGTTGATTATATTGACACTTTCTGTGTGTTGATTATATTGACACTTTCTGTGTGTTGATTATATTGACACTTTCTGTGTGTTGATTACAAGATCAGTGACGAGAAGGTGGACATCTGTCTCTATCTCGCTGGACTGTCCTTGTCTCGAGTCAATTTAATTCTTGTTTTCCCACAAACCATGCAGTCAGACTATCCAGGTATGTCTCTCTTCTTCTTCTCACACTAAAATATGCAGTCAGGTCATCCAGGTATGTCTCTCTTCTTATCACACCAAAACATGCAGTCAGGTCATCCAGGTATGTCTCTCTTCTTCTTATCACACCAAAACATGCAGTCAGGTCATCCAGGTATGTCTCTCTTCTTCTTATCACACCAAAACATGCAGTCAGGTCATCCAGGTATGTCTCTCTTCTTCTTATCACACCGAAACATGCAGTCAGGTCATCCAGTTATATGTCTCTCTTCTTCTTATCACACCGAAACATGCAGTCAGGTCATCCAGTTATATGTCTCTCTTCTTCTTATCACACCAAAACATGCAGTCAGATCATCCAGGTATGTCTGTCTTCTTCTTATCACACCAAAACATGCAGTCAGGCCATCCAGATATGTCTTTCTTCTTCTTCTCACATAAAACATGCAGTCAGATCATCCAGGTATGTCTCTCTTCTTCGCCCTCTGTGTCTTTTGTCATTTACCTTTCCAGTCGCGACCAATTTTTCGAGACCTGCATGTCTGCTGATGTGTCGAGAAACTTTGATTATCTCTTTCTTATGTATGGCAACAGTATTGCAACCTCCTGCAATATTTCTTCATTGGTCTTTCTGGGTGTCCATGGTATGCAAGGCATCTTTCTTAGAACCACATTTCAGTAGTAGCCTTTGTTCTTTGCTCTAGTTGTTTGTTCATGGTCCTTGTTTCACTTGCAAAAGTAGTATAGGTTCTATATAGCATCTTAGAAGTATAGGTTCTATATAGCATCTTAGAAGTATAGGTTCTATATAGCATCTTAGAATTATAGGTTCTATATAGCATCTTAGAAGTATAGGTTCTATATAGCATCTTAGAACTCTCTTTCTTATTTCCAATGACGTCTTTGATTTGTTAATATGTTCTACATTTTTCGAAAAGCTGTCTTTGCCACTGCTATCCTGGTTCTGATTTCTTCGGTGCACCTGTCCTCAGATGTTATGACTGTATCTAAATATTTGTTTACATTGCTCTGTCCTAATATCTTACCCTGCACTTTAATTCCGTTGTGGTATTCTTCTTTTCTATATGATCTTTACTTCCTTGTTATTGGTATTCAAAGTTTCTTGCACTTTCTTCTGTGACTCTGTCAGGGAGTTCCTGTAAGACTTTCCTACTCTCTACTATCAGCACTGTCTCACCTGCGTGTCTGATGTTGTGTACTTTCCTACTCTCTACTATCAGCACTGTCTCACCTGCACGTCTGATGTTGAGTACTTTCCTACTCTCTACTATCAGCACTGTCTCACCTGCACGTCTGATGTTGAGTACTTTCCTACTCTCTACTATCAGCACTGTCTCACCTGCACGTCTGATGTTGTGTACTTTCCTACTCTCTACTATCAGCACTGTCTCACCTGCATGTCTGATGTTGTGTACTTTCCTCCCTCCAATCTTTACTCTGCCTATTTTTTTCTTGACTTCTCTCATAATTATTTCGCTGAATGTAGAGAAGAGGTGTGCAGACAGAACACATCCTTGTTTCACACTTCTTTTTATTTGTTGGAACTCACTGATGCTCTTCTGCACTCTTAGTGCTGCTGCCCTTTGTTGTTAGTAGATGTTCTTTACTATCTGTAGGCGTTGATTATATTGATACTTCCTGTGTGTTGATTATATTGATACTTCCTGTGTGTTGATTATATTGATACTTCCTGTGTGTTGATTATATTGATACTTTCTGTGTGGTGGTTATATTGATACTTTCTGTATGGTGATTATATTGATAATTTCTGGGTGTTGAGTACATTGATACTTTCTGCTTTTTTATTATATTGATACTTTTGTGTGTTGACTGTATTCATACATCCTGTGTGTTGATTATATTGATACTTCCTGTGTGTTGATTATATTGATACTTTGTGTTGATTTTATTGATACTTCCTGTGTATTGATTATATTGATACTTCCTGTGTGTTGATTATTTTGACACTATATGTGTGTTGATTATATTGATATTTCCTGTGTGTTGATTATATTGATACTTTCTGTGGCACCCTTGAGACTCTCTTTCATCATCAGAGCTACGTATGACTTTCTGCCTACAGGCTCCAACGTACACAAATCGGATGTATCAGAAGACACAAAGTGCCCTCTCTTTAACGAAAAGCAAACATTGGAACATGTGCTGTCAGCATGTAGAGTATCATTAGGTCAAAGACGCTACACCTGGCGACACAACAGAGTGCTGCAGGAACTAGTAGCCATTGTAGACAGGGCAAAAAGATCAAGGAAATAACAGCAAAAGAGTTGAGGTCCCACCTAAATACTTCATAGGCGCTGGTACAACATTGAATATTGAAATCAGGGACATTCCCTTACCGTCACTGCTAGATGGCGGAAATGACTGGGATGTGACAGCGGACCTGCCAGGAAGAAGAGAATACCCGACTGCCATCAAGAACACAGGAATGCGACCGGACATTGTAGTGTACTCCATAGAAAAATAGGAACTAGTAGTGATCGAGCTTACGGTTCCGTATGAAACAAGAATAGAGGAGCAACATCTGTTCAAATGTGAGAAGTACAATGACCTGGTCAAGCAACTGAGGCAGGAGTCAGGGAAAAAGTGATAGCTGTAGAAGTGGGAGCAAGAGGATTCGTAGCAACATCAGCATATGACCTATGTAAGCAACAGGGCATAACAAGCAAGAGCAAGGGCATTGAAAAGCCTTTCAGAAATAGCAGAAAAGGCCTCATGCTGGCTGTGGAGTATGAGAAATAAGCATTGAGAACACAAATAATTTCGTTTATAGCAACCAATATCAGTCCTGCTTATCTAAATCGTTAAAGATACACTTCAACGTGCAGCGCCAACTGGAAGATCATGGATTCAATCCCGGGACAAAAAAAGCAACAACTCACAAGACTTCTGGGAGTCATGACCCAGAGGGGCCAACCTTTAGAGTGTCAGGGGTTTAATAGGGCCGAAACACTTATCTGAAAAGGGGTGGGGGGTCTTCCTCTGATGATCTGAAGGAGTTGGTCTCTACAGTAGAGAGTTTCCTGCATACTGTGTGTTGATTATATTGATACTTTCTGTGTGTTGATTATATTGATACTTTCTGTGTGTTGATTATATTGATACTTTCTGTGTGTTGATTATATTGATACTTTCTGTGTGTTGATTATATTGACACTTTCTGTGTGTTGATTATATTAACACTTTCTGTGTGTTGATTATATTGATACTTTCTGTGTGTTGATTATACTGACACTGTATGTGTGTTGATTATATTGATATTTTCTGTGTGTTGATTATACTGACACTGCATGTGTGCTGATGACATTCGCTCTGTATGTATGCTGATTATATTGACACTTCTTGTCTGTTTCTAATATCGATACCTCCAATATTTTGACAATATCGATACCTCCTGTGTTTTGACGGTGTTGATACTTTTTGTATATTGACTGTATCGATACTTCCTGCATGTTGATAAAATATATACTTCCTGCACGTTGACAGCATCGATACTTTTTGTGTATCGATGCTTCCTGCATGTTGACACTGCTTTCTTGGTGACAAAAATGACACTTCTTCCGTGCTGACAGTGCCTATTTTGGTTTTCCATTCCTTTCTTTGTTCATCGACCATGTTGTCTTCTTTTGTGCTCACTCACTCACTCACTCACTCACTCACCCACTCACTCATCTGCATCAGTTAACCCCTTGTTATTTCTGTACTCATCGCCAACAAAAATGTTAATACTGTATGATCCTAGTTACATGATAGCAGCAGCAGCAGCAGCAGCAGTAGTAGTAGTAGTTGTAGTAGTAGTAGTAGTAGGTGCAGTAGTAGTAATAGTAGTAGTAGTAGTAGCAGTAGCAGTAGTAGTAGTAGTAGTAGTAATAGTAGTAGTAGTAGTAGGTGCAGTAGTAGTAATAGTAGTAGTAGTAGTAGTTGCAGTAGCAGTAGTAGTAGTAGTAGTAGTAGTAGTAGTAGTAGTAGCAGTAGTAGTAGTAGCAGTAGTAGTAGTAGTAGTAGTAGTAGGTGCAGTAGTAGTAGTAGTAGTAGTAGTAGTAGTAGCAGTAGTAGTAGTAGTAGTAGTAGTAGTAGTAGCAGTAGCAGCAGTAGTAGTAGTAGTAGTAGTAGTAGTAGTAGTTGTAGTAGCAGTAGTAGTAGTAGTAGTAGTTGCAGTAGCAGTAGTAGTAGTAGTAGTAGTAGTAGTGGTAGTAGTAGTAGTAGTAGCAGTTGCAGTAGCAGTAGCAGTAGTAGTAGTAGTAGTAGTCGTAGTAGTAGTAGTAGTAGTAGTAGTAGTAATAGTAGTAGTAGGTGCAGTAGTAGTAGTAGTATTAGTAGTAGTAGTAGTAGTTATAGTAACAGTAGCAGTAGGTGCAGTAGTAGTAGCAGTATTAGTAGTAGTAGTAATAGTAGTACTAGTAGTAGTTATAGTAGCAGTAGTAGTAGGTGCAGTAGTAGTAGTAGTAGCAGTATTAGTAGTATTTGTAGTAGTAGTAGTAGTAGTAGTAGTAGTAGTAGTAGTAGTAGTAGTAGTAGTGGTTATGGTAAAGCTATATGAAGCAGCATGTATGAAGGTGGAGAGCTTTGAATATTTTGGATCATTATTAACTAAGTAGGAAGATACAATGAGGGAAAATAGAAGGAGGACATCTATCGCTCTTCAAAAAATAAGACAACTAAAGAAGCTATGGAGATTCTATAATTGACAGATCCCAACACTAACTCTGTACAAATAACAGATCCCAGCACTAACTCTGCTAACTCTGCACAACTAACAGGTTCCAGCACTAACTCTGCTAACTCTGCACAACTGACAGGTCCCAGGACATGACATTGTATAAAACATCTCTACTCACTATCCCCCTCCCTCTTTCACCCCTACATACAAACATCTGCTTACTTTTGAAGGTAAAACTTGGTCAAGTAGATGCTGAAGTCTGAGACACGGAATCTATAAACCAGCAACTGCCTGCCTTTCTTCTAGAAGTTTTTGGCATATATCAAACTCAGGCACATGAGAAACTGTAACATAAGAGAGAGAGAGAGAGAGAGAGAGAGAGAGAGAGAGAGAGAAAGAGAGAGAGAGAGAGATTGATTGATTGATCTTTATTTCAAAAGGGTGAAGAATTGGGCACGCAGGCCCGTCTGACATTCTGCCCTTTATCATACATCTTTCACTCTATTCCAGACATTCTACAAATATGCTGTTCATATAACAAACATAACTAACATTGAAGCTGAGAGACATAAAATAAAATATAACATTTACGTTTCGCTCTTAAACATTCACTCAGTACAGAAGTAACTACATACATTATAAATGACTGTCTACTAAACAACATTTTGGGGACTATTCAGAAAACAATTAATTGTATTTGGTGTCTGTAAGAGCAGCTTAAGATAACTTTTAAGTTCTATAATTCATGGAGGCATGTAGTCGACATCAAATAGATATTGGGAAAGCTTGTAGTTGTAGGAAGGAGTATAATATTTTTTATATAGGATGGGAGGGTATTCCAAAGATGAGCAGCAGAATAAGTAAAGCTTTTCTTGTAAAGATCAAGTCTAGGTTTTGGAAGACATATGTTGTTCAAGCGTTGGCTGCACTTTGGGCTAAATTTAAACAGGTTCCATAGATAAGGCGGGGCATGCCGTGAAAGAATTTGATGTACTAACTTGGCTTTGTTGAAGAGGAACCTGTTCTTAAGAGGTAGTATTTTGATACGTTTGTGATGATTAGTTGTTTGTGCTTGATCTTTGTACTAATAAGCTTTACTGCTCGATAGAGAGAGAGAGAGAGAGAGAGAGAGAGACCATGTTACGTGTGATAAGCTGGAAGTGTATCTAGACTTCTCATAATGATAATTATTCTTCGTCTTTTTATCTGTTTTTTATCTACCTTTGAATTCTGGCAATAAATCAGTCCCGCCTGTATTGATCTATGCACCTGTAAATCACCACCTCAGTATAAAGTGTGTGTCTCTCTCATAACTTCCTAATGTCTGTTTCTTCCTAATGTCTGTTTCTTCCTAATGTCTGTTTCTCACTATATACTTTTCACTTCTATTTTATCGTTGCTAGTATCCTATTTCCAGTGTGGCTTGTTTTGTGAGATAAATGGCTGCTTTTTATTTCACAATATAATCCTATATATATTTTACATGTTGTGCACATATTACGAAAGCTTGC
Source organism: Achatina immaculata (assembly GCA_009760885.1). Taxonomy (NCBI): domain Eukaryota; kingdom Metazoa; phylum Mollusca; class Gastropoda; order Stylommatophora; family Achatinidae; genus Lissachatina; species Lissachatina immaculata. Next base: position 21,687,384 of record CM019713.1, on the reverse strand, counting down.
CATAAAATATAACAGAAGTGAAGTATGTATAAAGAAATAACATCCCCAGTAATATTAGATGATTGATGGATGGATGGAACTGATGATGATGATGATGATTGGTGAATGGATGGAAATGATGATGATGATGATGATGATGATTGATGGATTGATGGAACTGGTGATGATGATTGGTGGATGGAACGGATGATGATGATGATGACGATGATGATGATGATGATGGCGGATGGATTGATGGAATTGATGATGATGATAATTGTTGGATAAATGGAATTGACAATGATGATGATGATGATGATGACTGGTGGATGGATGTAACTGATGATGATGATTGATGGAACTGAATGATATGACAATGATTGACAGGAGAGGACTGTAATAAACATTGACAACTTTCATTCACTGAATACATAACATCATGGGAATATCGGTCAGTAAACTGATTGTCAGATATAGGTTTGGAAAGTTTAAAGATATCAATAGAATTACACGTGAATTAGTTCAATTCATAACCAGGTTCTATGGCTTGAAGTAGACGATCAGTGATCAATCATATTCTCTTCTTAAGTTCGTATTTAGCAAGAATGAAAGGGCTCAGATCACCTAGGTGGATATATCGATTTTGACTGTGTTATCGATCTAAAAAAACATCAACCATTTGCTAAATTTTAACTTTCTCTGAACGTTACTTTGTGTCATTCTGTGCAGACACCTCCACACACTGACTCCTTATTCTCTACAGACACCTCCACACACTGACTCCCTATTCTCTACAGACACCTCCACACACTGACTCCTTATTCTCTACAGACACCTCCACACACTGACTCCTTATTCTCTACAGACACCTCCACACACTGACTCCCTATTCTCTACAGACACCTCCACACACTGACTCCTTATTCTCTACAGACATCTCCACACACTGACTCCTTATTCTGTGCAGCACAGTCACCGACAAATTATCGTCATTAACATAACTTCACTGATATCACTTGACTACAGCCCCGCCCATCTGATACTGGAGAGTTATTGAACGTGGATTGATACAGAAACAAACAGTGGAACATTTTTATTTTGGTAATGACTGTTTGACTGTTGTAAAGTTTCGGGCAGAACAGAAGTTGACTGTTTGACTGTTGTAAAGTCTCGGGTAGAACAGAAGTTGACTGTTTGACTGTTGTAAAGTCTCGGGTAGAACAGAAGTTGACTGTTTGACTGTTGTAAAGTCTCGGGTAGAACAGAAATTGACTGTTTGACTGTTGTAAAGTTACGGATAGAACAGAAATTGACTGTTTGACTGTTGTAAAGTTACGAATAGAACAGAAATTGACTGTTTGACTGTTGTAAAGTTACGGATAGAACAGAAATTGACTGTTTGACTGTTGTAAAGTTACGGATAGAACAGAAATTGACTGTTTGACTGTTGTAAACTCTCGGGTAGAACAGAAATTGACTGTTTGACTGTTGTAAAGTTACGGATAGAACAGAAGTTGCCTGTTTGACTGTTGTAAAGTTACGGATAGAACAGAAGTTGCCACTTTGACTGTTGTAAACTCTCGGGTAGTACAGAAATTGCCAGAACTCACCAGTTTTGTTTTTGTTGTTGTTTTTAAATTAAAAAAAAAGTATTTTCATTATGACAGCTGTGTACTATGAGAGCTGTGTACAATGAGAGCTGTGTACAATGAGAGTTGTGTACTATGGGATCTGTGTACTATGAGAGCTGTGTACAATGAGATCTGTGTACTATGAGATCTGTGTACTATGAGAGCTGTGTACAATGAGAGCTGTGTACTATGAGAGTTGTGTACTATGGGATCTGTGTACTATGAGAGCTGTGTACAATGAGATCTGTGTATTATGAGAGCTGTGTACAATGAGATCTGTGTACTATGAGAGCTGTGCACTATGACAGCTGTGTACTATGGGATCTGTGTACTATGAGAGCTGTGTACTATGAGATCTGTGTACTATGAGAGCTGTGTACTATGGGATATGTGTACTATGAGATCTGTGTACTATGAGAGCTGTGTATTGTGGGATCTGTGTACTATGAGAGTTGTGTACTATGAGATCTGTGTACTATGAGATCTGTGTACTATGAGATCTGTGTACTATGAGAGCTGTGTACTATGAGAGCTGTGTACAATGAGAGCTGTGTACAATGAGAGTTGTGTACTATGGGATCTGTGTACTATGAGAGCTGTGTACTATGGGATATGTGTACTATGAGAGCTGTGTACTATGGGATCTGTGTACTATGAGAGCTGTGTACTATGACAGCTGTGTACTATGAGAGCTGTGTACTATGGGATCTCTGTACTATGATAGCTGTGTACTATGAGAGCTGTGTACTATGGGATCTGTGTACTATGAGAGCTGTGTACTATGAGAGCTGTGTACTATGACAGCTGTGTACTATGGGATCTGTGTACTATGAGAGCTGTGAACTATGAGAGTTGTGTACTATTAGAGCTGTGTACTATGAGAGCTGTGTACTATGGGAGCTGTGTACTATGAGAGCTGTGAACTATTAGAGCTGTGTACTATGAGAGCTGTGTACTATGAGAGCTGTGTACTATGGGATCTGTGTACTATGAGAGCTGTGTACTATGAGAGCTGTGTACTATGAGAGTTGTGTACTATGAGAGCTGTGTACTATGGGATCTGTGTACTATGAGAGCTGTGTACTATGAGAGCTGTGTACTATGGGATCTGTGTACTATGAGAGCTGTGTACTATGGGATCTGTGTACTATGGGATCTGTGTACTATGAGAGCTGTGAACTATGAGAGTTTTGTGCTATGAGAGCTGAGAACTATGAGAGCTTTGTGTTATGAGAGCTGTGTACTATGAGAGCTGTGTACTATGAGAGCTGTGTACTATGAGAGCTGTGAACTATTAGAGCTGTGAACTATGGGAGCTGTGTACTATGAGAGCTGTGTACTATGAGAGCTGTGTACTATGAGAGCTGTGTACTATGTGAACTGTGTACTATGAGAGCTGTGGGCTATGACAGCTGTGTACTATGAGAGCTGTGTACTATGAGAGCTGTGTACTACTAGAGCTGTGTACTATGACAGCTGTATACTATGACAGCTGTGTACTATGAGAGCTGTGTACTATGGGAGCTGTGTACTATGACAGCTGTGTACTATGAGAGCTGTGTACTATGACAGCTGTGTACTATGAGAGCTGTGTACTATGAGAGCTGTGTACAATGAGATCTGTGTACTATGAGATCTGTGTACTATGACAGCTGTGTACTATGGGATCTGTGTACTATGAGAGCTGTGTACTATGAGATCTGTGTACTATGAAAGCTGTGTACTATGGGATATGTGTACTATGAGAGCTGTGTACAATGAGAGCTGTGTACTATGACAGCTGTGTATTATGGGATCTGTGTACTATGAGATCTGTGTACTATGAGATCTGTGTACTATGAGATCTGTGTACTATGAGAGTTGTGTATTATGAGAGCTGTGTACAATGAGAGCTGTGTACAATGAGAGTTGTGTACTATGGGATCTGTGTACTATGAGAGCTGTGTACTATGGGAACTGTGTACTATGAGAGCTGTGTACTATGGGATCTGTGTACTATGAGAGCTGTGTACTATGAGAGCTGTGTACTATGAGAGCTGTGTACTATGGGATCTGTGTACTATGAGAGCTGTGTACTATGAGAGCTGTGTACTATGGGATCTGTGTACTATGAGAGCTGTGTACTATGACAGCTGTGTACTATGAGAGCTGTATACTATGGGATCTGTGTACTATGAGAGCTGTGTACTATGGGATCTGTGTACTATGAGGGCTGTGTACTATGAGAGCTGTGTACTCTGGGATCTGTGTACTATGAGAGCTGTGTACTATGAGAGTTGTGTACTATGGGATCTGTGTACTATGAGAGCTGTGTACAATGAGATCTGTGTATTATGAGAGCTGTGTACAATGAGATCTGTGTACTATGAGAGCTGTGCACTATGACAGCTGTGTACTATGGGATCTGTGTACTATGAGAGCTGTGTACTATGAGATCTGTGTACTATGAGAGCTGTGTACTATGGGATATGTGTACTATGAGATCTGTGTACTATGAGAGCTGTGTATTGTGGGATCTGTGTACTATGAGAGTTGTGTACTATGAGATCTGTGTACTATGAGATCTGTGTACTATGAGATCTGTGTACTATGAGAGCTGTGTACTATGAGAGCTGTGTACAATGAGAGCTGTGTACAATGAGAGTTGTGTACTATGGGATCTGTGTACTATGAGAGCTGTGTACTATGGGATATGTGTACTATGAGAGCTGTGTACTATGGGATCTGTGTACTATGAGAGCTGTGTACTATGACAGCTGTGTACTATGAGAGCTGTGTACTATGGGATCTCTGTACTATGATAGCTGTGTACTATGAGAGCTGTGTACTATGGGATCTGTGTACTATGAGAGCTGTGTACTATGAGAGCTGTGTACTATGACAGCTGTGTACTATGGGATCTGTGTACTATGAGAGCTGTGAACTATGAGAGTTGTGTACTATTAGAGCTGTGTACTATGAGAGCTGTGTACTATGGGAGCTGTGTACTATGAGAGCTGTGAACTATTAGAGCTGTGTACTATGAGAGCTGTGTACTATGAGAGCTGTGTACTATGGGATCTGTGTACTATGAGAGCTGTGTACTATGAGAGCTGTGTACTATGAGAGTTGTGTACTATGAGAGCTGTGTACTATGGGATCTGTGTACTATGAGAGCTGTGTACTATGAGAGCTGTGTACTATGGGATCTGTGTACTATGAGAGCTGTGTACTATGGGATCTGTGTACTATGGGATCTGTGTACTATGAGAGCTGTGAACTATGAGAGTTTTGTGCTATGAGAGCTGAGAACTATGAGAGCTTTGTGTTATGAGAGCTGTGTACTATGAGAGCTGTGTACTATGAGAGCTGTGTACTATGAGAGCTGTGAACTATTAGAGCTGTGAACTATGGGAGCTGTGTACTATGAGAGCTGTGTACTATGAGAGCTGTGTACTATGAGAGCTGTGTACTATGTGAACTGTGTACTATGAGAGCTGTGGGCTATGACAGCTGTGTACTATGAGAGCTGTGTACTATGAGAGCTGTGTACTACTAGAGCTGTGTACTATGACAGCTGTATACTATGACAGCTGTGTACTATGAGAGCTGTGTACTATGGGAGCTGTGTACTATGACAGCTGTGTACTATGAGAGCTGTGTACTATGACAGCTGTGTACTATGAGAGCTGTGTACTATGAGAGCTGTGTACAATGAGATCTGTGTACTATGAGATCTGTGTACTATGACAGCTGTGTACTATGGGATCTGTGTACTATGAGAGCTGTGTACTATGAGATCTGTGTACTATGAAAGCTGTGTACTATGGGATATGTGTACTATGAGAGCTGTGTACAATGAGAGCTGTGTACTATGACAGCTGTGTATTATGGGATCTGTGTACTATGAGATCTGTGTACTATGAGATCTGTGTACTATGAGATCTGTGTACTATGAGAGTTGTGTATTATGAGAGCTGTGTACAATGAGAGCTGTGTACAATGAGAGTTGTGTACTATGGGATCTGTGTACTATGAGAGCTGTGTACTATGGGAACTGTGTACTATGAGAGCTGTGTACTATGGGATCTGTGTACTATGAGAGCTGTGTACTATGAGAGCTGTGTACTATGAGAGCTGTGTACTATGGGATCTGTGTACTATGAGAGCTGTGTACTATGAGAGCTGTGTACTATGGGATCTGTGTACTATGAGAGCTGTGTACTATGACAGCTGTGTACTATGAGAGCTGTATACTATGGGATCTGTGTACTATGAGAGCTGTGTACTATGGGATCTGTGTACTATGAGGGCTGTGTACTATGAGAGCTGTGTACTCTGGGATCTGTGTACTATGAGAGCTGTGTACTATGAGAGCTGTGTACTATGGGATCTGTGTACTATGAGAGCTGTGTACTATGGGATCTGTGTACTATGAGAGCTGTGTACTATGAGAGCTGTGTACTATGAGAATTGTGTACTATGAGAGCTGTGTACTATGGGATCTGTGTACTATGAGAGCTGTGTACTATGAGAGCTGTGTACTATGGGATCTGTGTACTATGAGAGCTGTGTACTATGACAGCTGTGTACTATGGGATCTGTGTACTATTAGAGCTGTGAACTATGAGAGTTTTGTGCTATGAGAGCTGTGAACTATGAGAGTTTTGTGCTATGAGAGCTGTGAACTATGAGAGATTTGTGCTATGAGAGCTGTGTACTATGAGAGCTGTGTACTATGAGAGCTGTGTACTATGAGAGCTGTGAACTATTAGAGCTGTGTACTATGAAAGCTGTGTACTATGAGAGCTGTGTACTATGGGATCTGTGTACTATGAGAGCTGTGTACTATGAGAGTTGTGTACTATGAGAGCTGTGTACTATGAGAGCTGTGTACTATGACAGCTGTGTACTATGAGAGCTGTGTACTATGACAACTGTGTACTATGAGAGCTGTGTACTATGAGAGCTGTGTACTATGACAGATGTGTACTATGAGAACCGTGTACTATACTATTAGAGCTGTGTACTATGGGAGCTGTGTAATATGTGAACTGTGTAGTATACCATTAGAGCTGTGTACTATGGGAGCTGTGGGCTATGAGAACCGTGTACTATACTATTAGAGCTGTGTACTATGGGAGCTGTGGGCTATGAGAACCGTGTACTATACTATTAGAGCTGTGTACTATGAGAGCTGTGTAATATGTGAACTGTGTACTATGAGAGCTGTGTAATATGTGAACTGTGTACTATGGGAGCTGTGTAATATGTGAACTGTGTACTATGGGAGCTGTGTGCTATCGGAGGTATGTACTGTGAGAGCTGCATACCATGAAAGCTGTGTACTGGTTGGTGTGCACTGGTTGTTGTGTACTGGTTGGTGTGCACTGGTTGTTGTGTACTGGTTGGTGTGCAATGGTCGGATGTTTACACTGTATGTTTGAGATCATGTGTTTTTCTTATGGTCGGATGTTTACACTGTATGTTTGAGATCATGTGTTTTTCTTATTGTTGGATGTTTACACTGTATGTTTGAGATCATGTGTTTTTCTTAAGGTAGGATGTTTACACTGTATGTTTGAGATCATGTGTTTTTCTTATGGTCGGATGTTTACACTGTATGTTTGAGATCATGTGTTTTTCTTATTGTTGGATGTTTACACTGTATGTTTGAGATCATGTGTTTTTCTTAAGGTAGGATGTTTACACTGTATGTTTGAGATCATGTGTTTTTCTTATGGTCGGATGTTTACACTGTATGTTTGAAATCATATGTTTTTCTTATTGTTGGATGTTTACACTGTATGTTTGAGATCATGTGTTTTTCTTATGGTCGGAGTAAATCTCGTCAAAAACCTTTTTGCATTGTTTGGTATTTTGATTCTTCTTATGTTATGTGTTGATTGCTTCATTTCCTTCATTCAGTCAGGATTCACGCTCACATTTTCTTATATTAAAAGTGTTGAATGACTTGGTAACTGCTGTCTTACAGTATTGTTTTAGGCAACGTTCTTTCTGTTAGCGCTGTCGTATGTTTGATGAAATATTCAGTTGTTTCCAGTGCCACAGTTATTGAAGAGTAAAGTATTGTACCTGGGGTGAATGCTGTTAATTAGAGTCTAGTGTCACACACTGTATGTTTGAAATCATATGTTTTTCTTATTGTTGGATGTTTACACTGTATGTTTGAGATCATGTGTTTTTCTTATGGTCGGAGTAAATCTCGTCAAAAACCTTTTTGCATTGTTTGGTATTTTGATTCTTCTTATGTTATGTGTTGATTGCTTCATTTCCTTCATTCAGTCAGGATTCACGCTCACATTTTCTTATATTAAAAGTGTTGAATGACTTGGTAACTGCTGTCTTACAGTATTGTTTTAGGCAACGTTCTTTCTGTTAGCGCTGTCGTATGTTTGATGAAATATTCAGTTGTTTCCAGTGCCACAGTTATTGAAGAGTAAAGTATTGTACCTGGGGTGAATGCTGTTAATTAGAGTCTAGTGTCACAATGTTATTATTGAACAGTATAGTATTGTACCTGGGGTGAATGCTGTTAATTAGAATCTAGTGTCACAATGTTATTATTGAAGAGTAAAGTATTGCACCTGGGGTGAATGCTGTTACTTAGGGTCTAAAAAAGTACAGTACTTCATTTAAAAAAAATATTGGCAGACGTCTAAACTGCAGTGTATCACATGTCGTTAATTTAGTGTTCCTGCTGACATAGTTGCATACGACGTCACTAAACAGTGTCTAAACAACTCTGGACAGACTCTAGACAGGTTCTAAACAGCTTTGGACAGACACTAGACAGGTTCTAAACAGCTTTCCACAGGTATTAAACAGCTTTGGACAGACTCTAGACAGGTTCTAAACAGCTTTACACAGGTACTAAACAGCTTTGGACAGACTTTAGACAGGTTCTAAACAGCTTTACACAGGTACTAAACAGCTCCGGACAGACTCTATACAGGTTCTAAACAGCTTTACACAGGTACTAAACAGCTTTGGACAGACTCTAGACAGGTTCTAAACAGCTTTACACAGGTACTAAACAGCTCTGGACAGACTCTAGACAGGTACTAAACAGCTCTGGACAGACTCTAGAAAGGTACTAAACAGCTCTGGACAGACTCTAGACAGGTTCTAAACAGCTCTGGACAGACTCTAGAAAGGTACTAAACAGCTCTGGACAGACTCTAGACAGGTACTAAACAGCTCTGGACAGACTCTAGAAAGGTACTAAACAGCTCTGGACAGACTCTAGAAAGGTACTAAACAGCTCTGGACAGACTCTAGAAAGGTACTAAACAGCTCTGGGCAGACTCTAAACACCCAGAACATATAATTGCAGGTTGGGTCATGCAGATCACAAAAGATGAAAGGAAAATGAATCAGACATAAATCATACTTAAAATAAATCTTAATCTAAGTACACATCAGCCTCGGTGCTCTCTTAAAATAGATAATTTTACACCTGATGAATTTCCTTAATTAGACCACGTGCTCGGAGCAGCGTAGTTAGGGTGAAACACGTGCTCGTACAGCCTGTCTCGAGCGCCACGTGTTCTCCACGTGTTTTCCACGTGTTCTCCACGTTGTCTGACCTATTTTACCCTAACTGACAACAGAAACTAACACATTTCCTTTAAACAGCCGCAGAGTTATTAAAGTATGTTTGAAGTTTAGTACTGACACTTGGAAAAAGCTTGGAACAGTTCGACCCACGTAGTATAACTTAATTCAACATCAGATTAACCATGGAAGCTAGTCACCCAAAGAGATATTCATGTGACACGAAAACAGCACAAAACAACTTGCACTGGTCATACCAGGAATATGCAGATTAGAAGAACACTAAAGAACATTCTAAGTTAGTTTTAGTGGGAGATAGTTGTCTAAGCTATACGCCGACAGGTAGGAGAGCTTTGGCTGATTCACGCCGACAGGTAAGAGAGCTGTGGCTGATTCACGCCGACAGGTAGGAGAGCTTTGGCTGATTCACGCCGACAGGTAAGAGAGCTGTGGCTGATTCACGCCGACAGGTAAGAGAGCTGTGGCTGATTCACGCTGACAAGTAAGAGACCTGTGGCTGATTCACGCCGACAGGTAAGAGAGCTGTGGCTGATTCACGCCGACAGGTAGGAGAGCTGTGGCTGATTCACGCCGACAGGTAAGAGAGCTGTGGCTGATTCACGCTGACAAGTAAGAGACCTGTGGCTGATTCACGCCGACAGGTAAGAGAGCTGTGGCTGATTCACGCCGACAGGTAGGAGAGCTGTGGCTGATTCACGCCGACAGGTAAGAGATATGTGGCTGATTCACGCTGACAAGTAAGAGATATGTGGCTGATTCACGCTGACAAGTAAGAGATATGTGGCTGATTCACGCCGACAGGTAGGATGTTTACACTGTATGTTTGAGATCATGTGTTTTTCTTATGGTCGGATGTTTACACTGTATGTTTGAAATCATATGTTTTTCTTATTGTTGGATGTTTACACTGTATGTTTGAGATCATGTGTTTTTCTTATGGTCGGAGTAAATCTCGTCAAAAACCTTTTTGCATTGTTTGGTATTTTGATTCTTCTTATGTTATGTGTTGATTGCTTCATTTCCTTCATTCAGTCAGGATTCACGCTCACATTTTCTTATATTAAAAGTGTTGAATGACTTGGTAACTGCTGTCTTACAGTATTGTTTTAGGCAACGTTCTTTCTGTTAGCGCTGTCGTATGTTTGATGAAATATTCAGTTGTTTCCAGTGCCACAGTTATTGAAGAGTAAAGTATTGTACCTGGGGTGAATGCTGTTAATTAGAGTCTAGTGTCACAATGTTATTATTGAACAGTATAGTATTGTACCTGGGGTGAATGCTGTTAATTAGAATCTAGTGTCACAATGTTATTATTGAAGAGTAAAGTATTGCACCTGGGGTGAATGCTGTTACTTAGGGTCTAAAAAAGTACAGTACTTCATTTAAAAAAAATATTGGCAGACGTCTAAACTGCAGTGTATCACATGTCGTTAATTTAGTGTTCCTGCTGACATAGTTGCATACGACGTCACTAAACAGTGTCTAAACAACTCTGGACAGACTCTAGACAGGTTCTAAACAGCTTTGGACAGACACTAGACAGGTTCTAAACAGCTTTCCACAGGTATTAAACAGCTTTGGACAGACTCTAGACAGGTTCTAAACAGCTTTACACAGGTACTAAACAGCTTTGGACAGACTTTAGACAGGTTCTAAACAGCTTTACACAGGTACTAAACAGCTCCGGACAGACTCTATACAGGTTCTAAACAGCTTTACACAGGTACTAAACAGCTTTGGACAGACTCTAGACAGGTTCTAAACAGCTTTACACAGGTACTAAACAGCTCTGGACAGACTCTAGACAGGTACTAAACAGCTCTGGACAGACTCTAGAAAGGTACTAAACAGCTCTGGACAGACTCTAGACAGGTTCTAAACAGCTCTGGACAGACTCTAGAAAGGTACTAAACAGCTCTGGACAGACTCTAGACAGGTACTAAACAGCTCTGGACAGACTCTAGAAAGGTACTAAACAGCTCTGGACAGACTCTAGAAAGGTACTAAACAGCTCTGGACAGACTCTAGAAAGGTACTAAACAGCTCTGGGCAGACTCTAAACACCCAGAACATATAATTGCAGGTTGGGTCATGCAGATCACAAAAGATGAAAGGAAAATGAATCAGACATAAATCATACTTAAAATAAATCTTAATCTAAGTACACATCAGCCTCGGTGCTCTCTTAAAATAGATAATTTTACACCTGATGAATTTCCTTAATTAGACCACGTGCTCGGAGCAGCGTAGTTAGGGTGAAACACGTGCTCGTACAGCCTGTCTCGAGCGCCACGTGTTCTCCACGTGTTTTCCACGTGTTCTCCACGTTGTCTGACCTATTTTACCCTAACTGACAACAGAAACTAACACATTTCCTTTAAACAGCCGCAGAGTTATTAAAGTATGTTTGAAGTTTAGTACTGACACTTGGAAAAAGCTTGGAACAGTTCGACCCACGTAGTATAACTTAATTCAACATCAGATTAACCATGGAAGCTAGTCACCCAAAGAGATATTCATGTGACACGAAAACAGCACAAAACAACTTGCACTGGTCATACCAGGAATATGCAGATTAGAAGAACACTAAAGAACATTCTAAGTTAGTTTTAGTGGGAGATAGTTGTCTAAGCTATACGCCGACAGGTAGGAGAGCTTTGGCTGATTCACGCCGACAGGTAAGAGAGCTGTGGCTGATTCACGCCGACAGGTAGGAGAGCTTTGGCTGATTCACGCCGACAGGTAAGAGAGCTGTGGCTGATTCACGCCGACAGGTAAGAGAGCTGTGGCTGATTCACGCTGACAAGTAAGAGACCTGTGGCTGATTCACGCCGACAGGTAAGAGAGCTGTGGCTGATTCACGCCGACAGGTAGGAGAGCTGTGGCTGATTCACGCCGACAGGTAAGAGAGCTGTGGCTGATTCACGCTGACAAGTAAGAGACCTGTGGCTGATTCACGCCGACAGGTAAGAGAGCTGTGGCTGATTCACGCCGACAGGTAGGAGAGCTGTGGCTGATTCACGCCGACAGGTAAGAGATATGTGGCTGATTCACGCTGACAGTAAGAGATATGTGGCTGATTCACGCTGACAAGTAAGAGATATGTGGTTGTTGTGTACTGGTTGGTGTGCAATGGTCGGATGTTTACACTGTATGTTTGAGATCATGTGTTTTTCTTATGGTCGGATGTTTACACTGTATGTTTGAGATCATGTGTTTTTCTTATTGTTGGATGTTTACACTGTATGTTTGAGATCATGTGTTTTCTTAAGGTAGGATGTTTACACTGTATGTTTGAGATCATGTGTTTTTCTTATGGTCGGATGTTTACACTGTATGTTTGAGATCATGTGTTTTCTTATTGTTGGATGTTTACACTGTATGTTTGAGATCATGTGTTTTCTTAAGGTAGGATGTTTACACTGTATGTTTGAGATCATGTGTTTTCTTATGGTCGGATGTTTACACTGTATGTTTGAGATCATGTGTTTTTCTTATTGTTGGATGTTTACACTGTATGTTTGAGATCATGTGTTTTTCTTATGGTCGGAGTAAATCTCGTCAAAAACCTTTTGCATTGTTTGGTATTTTGATTCTTCTTATGTTATGTGTTGATTGCTTCATTTCCTTCATTCAGTCAGGATTCACGCTCACATTTTCTTATATTAAAAGTGTTGAATGACTTGGTAACTGCTGTCTTACAGTATTGTTTTAGGCAACGTTCTTTCTGTTAGCGCTGTCGTATGTTTGATGAAATATTCAGTTGTTTCCAGTGCCACAGTTATTGAAGAGTAAAGTATTGTACCTGGGGTGAATGCTGTTAATTAGAGTCTAGTGTCACAATGTTATTATTGAACAGTATAGTATTGTACCTGGGGTGAATGCTGTTAATTAGAATCTAGTGTCACAATGTTATTATTGAAGAGTAAAGTATTGTACCTGGGGTGAATGCTGTTACTTAGGGTCTAAAAAAGTACAGTACTTCATTTAAAAAAAATATTGGCAGACGTCTAAACTGCAGTGTATCACATGTCGTTAATTTAGTGTTCCTGCTGACATAGTTGCATACGACGTCACTAAACAGTGTCTAAACAACTCTGGACAGACTCTAGACAGGTTCTAAACAGCTTTGGACAGACACTAGACAGGTTCTAAACAGCTTTACACAGGTACTAAACAGCTTTGGACAGACTCTAGACAGGTTCTAAACAGCTTTACACAGGTACTAAACAGCTTTGGACAGACTTTAGACAGGTTCTAAACAGCTTTACACAGGTACTAAACAGCTCTGGACAGACTCTAGACAGGTTCTAAACAGCTTTACACAGGTACTAAACAGCTTTGGACAGACTCTAGACAGGTTCTAAACAGCTTTACACAGGTACTAAACAGCTCTGGACAGACTCTAGACAGGTACTAAACAGCTCTGGACAGACTCTAGAAAGGTACTAAACAGCTCTGGACAGACTCTAGACAGGTTCTAAACAGCTCTGGACAGACTCTAGAAAGGTACTAAACAGCTCTGGACAGACTCTAGACAGGTACTAAACAGCTCTGGACAGACTCTAGAAAGGTACTAAACAGCTCTGGACAGACTCTAGAAAGGTACTAAACAGCTCTGGACAGACTCTAGAAAGGTACTAAACAGCTCTGGGCAGACTCTAAACACCCAGAACATATAATTGCAGGTTGGGTCATGCAGATCACAAAGATGAAAGGAAAATGAATCAGACATAAATCATACTTAAAATAAATCTTAATCTAAGTACACATCAGCCTCGGTGCTCTCTTAAAATAGATAATTTTACACCTGATGAATTTCCTTAATTAGACCACGTGCTCGGAGCAGCGTAGTTAGGGTGAAACACGTGCTCGTACAGCCTGTCTCGAGCGCCACGTGTTCTCCACGTGTTTTCCACGTGTTCTCCACGTTGTCTGACCTATTTTACCCTAACTGACAACAGAAACTAACACATTTCCTTTAAACAGCCGCAGAGTTATTAAAGTATGTTTGAAGTTTAGTACTGACACTTGGAAAAAGCTTGGAACAGTTCGACCCACGTAGTATAACTTAATTCAACATCAGATTAACCATGGAAGCTAGTCACCCAAAGAGATATCATGTGACACGAAACAGCACAAAACAACTTGCACTGGTCATACCAGGAATATGCAGATTAGAAGAACACTAAAGAACATTCTAAGTTAGTTTTAGTGGGAGATAGTTGTCTAAGCTATACGCCGACAGGTAGGAGAGCTTTGGCTGATTCACGCCGACAGGTAAGAGAGCTGTGGCTGATTCACGCCGACAGGTAGGAGAGCTTTGGCTGATTCACGCCGACAGGTAAGAGAGCTGTGGCTGATTCACGCCGACAGGTAAGAGAGCTGTGGCTGATTCACGCTGACAAGTAAGAGACCTGTGGCTGATTCACGCCGACAGGTAAGAGAGCTGTGGCTGATTCACGCCGACAGGTAGGAGAGCTGTGGCTGATTCACGCCGACAGGTAAGAGAGCTGTGGCTGATTCACGCTGACAAGTAAGAGACCTGTGGCTGATTCACGCCGACAGGTAAGAGAGCTGTGGCTGATTCACGCCGACAGGTAGGAGAGCTGTGGCTGATTCACGCCGACAGGTAAGAGATATGTGGCTGATTCACGCTGACAAGTAAGAGATATGTGGCTGATTCACGCTGACAAGTAAGAGATATGTGGCTGATTCACGCCGACAGGTAGGAGAGCTGTGGCTGATTCACGCCGACAGGTAAGAGATATGTGGCTGATTCACGCCGACAGGTAAGAGATATGTGGATGATTCACGCTGACAAGTAAGAGATATGTGGCTGATTCACGCTGACAAGTAAGAGATATGTGGCTGATTCACGCTGACAAGTAAGAGACATGTGGCTGATTCACGCTGACAAGTAAGAGACATATGGCTGATTCACGCTGACAAGTAAGAGATATGTGGCTGATTCACGCTGACAAGTAAGAGACATATGGCTGATTCACGCTGACAAGTAAGAGACATATGGCTGATTCACGCTGACAAGTAAGAGACATATGGCTGATTCACGTTGACAAGTAAGAGATATGTGGCTGATTCACGCCGACAGGTAAGAGATCTATGGCTGATTCACGCCGACAGGTAGGAGACCTGTGGCTGATTCACGCTGACAAGTAAGAGATATGTGGCTGATTCACGCCGACAGGTAGGAGACCTGTGGCTGATTCACGCTGACAAGTAAGAGATATGTGGCTGATTCACGCTGACAAGTAAGAGATATGTGGCTGATTCACGCTGACAAGTAAGAGATCTGTGGCTGATTCACGCTGACAAGTAAGAGATATGTGGCTGATTCACGCTGACAAGTAATAGAGCTGTGGCTGATTCACGCTGACAAGTAAGAGATATGTGGCTGATTCACGCTGACAAGTAAGAGATATGTGGCTGATTCACGCTGACAAGTAAGAGACCTGTGGCTGATTCACGCTGACAAGTAAGAGATATGTGGCTGATTCACGCTGACAAGTAAGAGACTGTGGCTGATTCACGCTGACAAGTAAGAGATATGTGGCTGATTCACGCTGACAAGTAAGAGACCTGTGGCTGATTCACGCTGACAAGTAAGAGATATGTGGCTGATTCACGCTGACAAGTAAGAGACCTGTGGCTGATTCACGCTGACAAGTAAGAGATATGTGGCTGATTCACGCTGACAAGTAAGAGATATGTGGCTGATTCACGCTGACAAGTAAGAGATCTGTAGCTGATTCACGCCGACAGGTAAGAGAGCTGTGGCTGATTCACGCCGACAAGTAAGAGATATGTGGCTGATTCACGCTGACAAGTAAGAGACATGTGGCTGATTCACGCTGACAAGTAAGAGATATGTGGCTGATTCACGCTGACAAGTAAGAGATCTGTGGCTGATTCACGCTGACAAGTAAGAGACATGTGGCTGATTCACGCTGACAAGTAAGAGATATGTGGCTGATTCACGCTGACAAGTAAGAGATCTGTGGCTGATTCACGCTGACAAGTAAGAGATATGTGGCTGATTCACGCTGACAAGTAAGAGATATGTGGCTGATTCACGCTGACAAGTAAGAGATATGTGGCTGATTCACGCTGACAAGTAAGAGATCTGTGGCTAATTCACGCTGACAAGTAAGAGACATGTGGCTGATTCACGCCGACAGGTAGGAGAGCTGTGGCTGATTCACGCTGACAAGTAAGAGATATGTGGCTGATTCACGCTGACAAGTAAGAGATCTGTGGCTGATTCACGCTGACAAGTAAGAGACATGTGGCTGATTCACGCTGACAAGTAAGAGATATGTGGCTGATTCACGCTGACAAGTAAGAGATATGTGGCTGATTCACGCTGACAAGTAAGAGATATGTGGCTGATTCACGCTGACAAGTAAGAGATATGTGGCTGATTCACGCTGACAAGTAAGAGATCTGTGGCTGTTTCACGCTGACAAGTAAGAGACATGTGGCTGATTCACGCTGACAAGTAAGAGATCTGTGGCTGATTCACGCTGACAAGTAAGAGATCTGTGGCTGATTCACGCTGACAAGTAAGAGATCTGTGGCTGATTCACGCTGACAAGTAAGAGACATGTGGCTGATTCACGCCGAAAGGTAGGAGAGCTGTGGCTGATTCACGCCGACAGGTAGGAGAGCTGTGGCTGATTCACGCCGACAGGTAAGAGACATGTGGCTGATTCACGCTGACAAGTAAGAGATATGTGGCTGATTCACGTTGACAAGTAAGAGATCTGTGGCTGATTCCCGCTGACAAGTAAGAGATCTGTGGCTGATTCACGCTGACAAGTAAGAGATCTGTGGCTGATTCACGCTGACAAGTAAGAGATCTGTGGCTGATTCACGCCGAAAGGTAGGAGAGCTGTGGCTGATTCACGCCGACAGGTAAGAGATATGTGGCTGATTCACGCTGACAAGTAAGAGATATGTGGCTGATTCACGCCGACAGTTAGGAGACATGTGGCTGATTCACGCTGACAAGTAAGAGATATGTGGCTGATTCACGCCGACAGGTAAGAGATATGTGGCTGATTCACGCTGACAAGTAAGAGATATGTGGCTGATTCACGCTGACAAGTAAGAGATATGTGGCTGATTCACGCTGACAAGTAAGAGATATGTGGCTGATTCACGCTGACAAGTAAGAGATATGTGGCTGATTCACGCTGACAAGTAAGAGATATGTGGCTGATTCACGCTGACAAGTAAGAGATATGTGGCTGATTCACGCCGACAGGTAAGAGACATGTGGCTGATTCACGCTGACAAGTAAGAGATATGTGGCTGATTCACGCCGACAGGTAAGAGATCTGTGGCTGATTCACGCTGACAAGTAAGAGATATGTGGCTGATTCACGCCGAAAGGTAGGAGACTTTGTCTACATCTTCTCTAACATTTCTCATTATGTGTTCAGTATACAAGTTAAATAAGTAAGGTGACAATATGCACCCCTGACGGACCCCTTGTTTTATGTCAAACCAACTTGTTGTTTCACCATTTATTCTAACTGCTGCTTGTTGGTTTATATACAGCAGTGATGTTAATTGTATCAAATGTGTTAGAAATCCCATTTTTTCCATTATTTCCCAAAGTTTCTGGTGTTATACACAATCAAATGCTTTTTAGTAGTCTATAAAAGATAAATATAGATTCACATTAAACTCTCTGAATTTCTCTATTATTAATCTTATATTGAATTTATGATCTCTGATCCTCTTCTTTGCCTGAAACCAGCTTGGACTATATTGACTTCTTCTATTTTCTTACGAAGTATAATAATATCGTATAATACTGATTTTATTAACTTTATCATGATTGTATATCGTATGACATTGAATGGTATCTGTCTTAAAAATGAAGAACTCATCTGTTGGAATGTTGAAAGACAGTGGCGAAATGTAGGACGAGGACAGTGTATGGGTTACATATAATATGCTTGGGAATTGTAAAACAGTATGATTGTACGGCAGTGCAGAAACGGCTGGAGAGATTGAGTTGAAAAGGTCCTGCCAGGCTAGAGACAGGTATACCAGATGGATCAGCTGGACTATGTATGAAGTGATGCGCATCTGCCAAGGTAGAAAGTACAACAGATCGTTCAGCTGGCCTCCGTGTGAAGTGAAGTGCATACATGTGAAGGTAACAGGCAAACAGAAAGTCAGAATATAACGGAATGGAAGAATGAAAGAAGTGGATGGAGGGTGGAAAGAAAAGGTAAACCTGAAATGTAACCGCTTATGGCTCCAGAGTTGTACATGTATAAAGGTGTTTTCCTGGCTTGGGCCACATGTTTCCTTCCCAGCCCAAGTTAGTTAACTCTTCCATGAACAAAGCTGCCCTTCAAAAAACTGCCAAGATCCCGGGGTAAACATTTCTAGACAACAGCATACAAATATGAACAACAAGTCATTAGTAGCAGGACCAATGAAAGACGGAAACACCACGTAGATAAAAATGTCTTAGAACAACTTCCAAACATTCAGACAGTGCTTTTACTGTCCCAGAGATTTAAACTGGCCCCCTTTTACCTATTATAGCCAGAACACATCCAGGTCATTGATGTGGCCTGTACTTCACTCTTGGCGTCAACTTCGCTCGTTTGATAGTAAGGCTTTGAATGTCTGTACGTAGCAGTATTGGTATTATGTATAGAAATGCGAAGTATAGGCTTATTATAACTTGTGTTGGTATTCATTGTTTTCCCATGTTCAGAAAATGTTAAGAATTATTTATGAAAGTATCATATAATAAATATGTCACCTTGTTTTTATTTTGTAATAAGGAGATGTTTTCTGGACTTTTCTTGTGCCGGATGAGTTAAGTTGGTCTGAGGTTGCCTACTAATTGTTTTAAAAAAATTATTTCTGCAAAAGGGCAGGGGGGATATTTGTATTTTTTTTTTTTTGAAAGAGGGTGGGGCTGATGTAAAATTGATAACAAACGATACTGTTTCCATGTTTGTACTACTTTGTTACTGTATCTGGTCAAAGACTGATTAACTCCCTTTTTGGATTCTGGGATAAACTAGACGTTTCAAGATCCACAATTGTTATTCCGCTCATTACTTCTACCATAGATAAACATTCGTTACGTTGTTGTTGCACTTCAGTTATAGAGAAACTTACGTTGTTGTTCTACTTCAGTTATAGAGAAACATTCGTTACAATGTTGTTGCACTTCAGTCATATAGAAACATTCGTTACAATATTGTTGTACTTCAGTCATAGAGAAACATTCGACAACATTGTTATATTTTGTGATCAGGAACCATCAAGATCGTCGGAGCCGGCATCTACCAAAGTCAGGTAATCGATTTCTGTCTTGAAAGCTGCCATGTTAGGAGTAGCATGAAGGCTTATGGCAGTCTTCCATCGTTGTCTCTCTCTCTCTTTGTCTCTCTCTCTCTCTTTGTCTCTCTCTCTCTCTCTCTTGGTCTCTCTCTCTCTCTTTGTCTCTCTCTCTCTCTCTCTTATACATAAATGCACACAAATAAATACACATTCACTATATATATAGTTTCCTGGACAATTACCTGTAAATTACTGATTAAAAAATAAAAAACAAACTTTTGGAGGTCGTCGCTTACTGTAGCCTGTTTATTTTATCGAGGTCTTGTAAAACAGTGCCAAGGTTGATCAAGACTCTGTCCCACTTTCCGTTGCTACTTACTCCCAATAATATTCCTAGCCTGGCTAACGGGCAGAGATCACAACAGTCCCCGTGGTGGTGGAGTCTGCTAAAGAAGTAGAGATCGCCACAGTTCCTCATGGTGGTGGAGTCTGCTAAAGAAGTAGAGATCGCCACAGTTCCTCATGGTGGTGGAGTCTGCTAAAGAAATATTGCACCCCCGCCCCCCCGCCCCTTGCTTGTTAGGTCTACTCAAAAACTAAAGGAAGAGCCGCCATAATCCTCTCCCAGTTCGACACGACGCCCTGCTTCAACATCTTCACCACATCGCCTGCCAAGACGCCCTGCTTCAACATCTTCACCACATCGCCTGCCAAGACGCCCTGCTTCAACATCTTCACCACATCGCCTGCCAAGAGCACCAGCTCTCTTTTCCATGGAGATAAAA
Organism: Achatina immaculata; assembly: GCA_009760885.1. Classification (NCBI taxonomy): domain Eukaryota; kingdom Metazoa; phylum Mollusca; class Gastropoda; order Stylommatophora; family Achatinidae; genus Lissachatina; species Lissachatina immaculata. The sequence continues at coordinate 21,667,070 of CM019713.1, read as the reverse complement.
GAGCAAGAAGATCAGCACACCAAAGTGACAACATTATGTTAGGATTATCAGCAAAACCAAATGTGACGATGTTATCTTAGGATTATCAGCACACTAAAGTGACAATAATATCTTAGGATTATCAGCATACCAATGTGACAATGTTATCTTAGGATTATCAGTAAAGTGACAATATTATCTTAGGATTATCAGTAAAGTGACAATATTATCTTAGGATTATCAGTAAAGTGACAATATTATCTTATGATTATTAGCTGTCACATCTCCATTATTGGGATAAATCTATCCTCTCTAACAACTGTTTGTCACTGTAATTATTGTGACTGTAAAAACGTTTACTGTAATTATTGTGACTATAATTCTTTTGACTGTAATTATTGTGACTGTAGTTATTGGGACAGATATTATTGGATATTGTTATAAGGACAGATATTGAAGAAGTTAATCAATTTGCATACCTTGGCAGCTACATAGACCAAGATGGTGAAAGAAAGGAAGTTAGAATTAGAATTGCAAAAGCAGCATCGATCTTCAAGAATCTTGAGAACATATGGAATTCAAAACTTATAAGCACAAAAACAAAGTTAAGATTATTAAATTCAAATGTAATATCCACCCTCATTTATGCATGCGAAAGCTGGAAAACAACTAAGAAATAGAAAATAAATTAGACTCTTTTGAAAACAAATGCATAAGGAAAATACTCGGCATCAAGTGGAACGAATTCAGGAACAATGCAGAGATAAGACAGATGACTGAACAACAACCAGTCTCACGGGTGATCAGGAAAAGGAGATGGACATATGTTGGTCATGTGATGAGAAGAAATAGAAAATCCCAAAACAAGCTATCAAGTGGAACACAACAGGCAAAAGAAAAAGAGGCAGACCGCGTGAAACTCTGAAGAGGACATTGTTAAGAGGGGCCAAATTAACAGGCATAAAATCCCTTGATGAGGTTGAAAGACTCGCCGAAGTCAGGAAAAATTGGTGAACTACTTTGCGGGCCCTATGTGACGTTTAACGGCACGGGAAGGATATAAGGATAAGGTAATTATTGTGACTGAGAGAACTGTGACTGTAGTTACTGTGACTGTAATTACTGTGACTGTATTTATTGTGACCACATTTATTGTGACTGTAATTACTGTGACTGTAATTATTGTGACCGCATTTATTGTGACTGTAATTATTGTGACTGTAATTACTTCGACGGATCGGTCTAATGGAACTACTTGACGTTAAGAAAGAAAAAAAAAATCAAAAACAAAAAAAAAATGATATTGAATTCAAGGAAACGGAGTTGGCAATATCCGGGAAATCGTAACCAATAAACGCAATCCACTTTTGTTTTAAAATCTGCACATCGTTTACCGATACTGTTATGAACCTGGTGTATCGATACCAACACATTAAAAAAAATGTTAATACCGATACGGCCCACATTTCCGCGCGTCCTAGTTCATGTATTCATGCGCGTCCTAAACAGAAAAATGGAACTTTTGTAAAAACTTGAACAATCACCTCAATTAGTCTTCCACTTAATGTCTGAGACCGGATTTCTCTCCCCATCCATTTTCACTTTGTCACAGATTTTATGTTTTCATATTGGAAGATTTTTCAGCAGAAGAAAACATGCGAACAGACAAGCTCATTGTTCTCCATAAATTTGAATTCTACAGCAAAGCTATCAACAGTGAAACACAAGCAACAATGCGTGCTGGGAACTATAGCAACATCGTCTCATCACCAGACTGAAGACATCTGCGTCAGGATCCGCTGTGATCGTACAAGATATAGTCAGGTCGCTGTGTAAGATGTCGTCAGGCTTTCGCCATTATCATCTGAAATTTACACTTTGTCAGTATCGTCTAAAGAGATAACAGTCGTCAGTTACAACAATGTAACTTCCACATCGTCCGTTATAACAATATATAACACGTAGTTACATCGTCAGTATTTCAAGTAGTGTAAGTTATAATAATAATAACAACACAATAATAATAATAATAATAATAGTTTTCTTGTTGTTAGTATTTCTGGAGTAATATCTCCAGCAGTAGTTGTAGTGTCAGCAAATGTAATAATATCTTCAGTTGTAGTTGTAGTGTCAGCAAATGTAATAATATCTTCAGTAGTAGTTGTAGTGTCAGCAAATGTAATAATATCTTCAGTAGTAGTTGTAGTGTCAGCAAATGTAATAATATCTTCAGTAGTAGTTGTAGTGTCAGCAAATGTAATAATATCTTCAGTAGTAGTTGTAGTGTTAGCAAATGTAATAATATCTTCAGTAGTAGTTGTAGTGTCAGCAAATGTAATAATATCTTCAGTAGTAGTTGTAGTGTCAGCAAATGTAATAATATCTTCAGTAGTAGTTGTAGTGTCAGGAAATGTAATAATATCTTCAGTAGTAGTTGTAGTGTCAGGAAATGTAATAATATCTTCAGTAGTAGTTGTAGTGTCAGGAAATGTAATAATATCTTCAGTAGTAGTTGTAGTGTCAGCAAATGTAATAATATTTTCAGTAGTAGTTGTAATGACATTGCGAGCATAAATAACTTCGTTTGTCACAACCAATACTTTCCTGCTTAGCTAAATCGCTAAAGACGCACAACAAAGTGCAGTGCCAAATGGAAGATCCCAGGTTCGGTCTGAGGGAGTTGTGTTGTTGTTACGCTCTCTACAGCAGAGAGTTTCCTGCATACATTCAGTAGTAGTTGTAATGGCAGCAAATGTAATAGTAACAACATTAGTAGTAAGATTATCAGTACCAGCAAGCAGGAGTAGTAGCAATAGTGGTAATGGTAATAGTATTAGCATTAATATTAATATTTGTAGTAGTAATAGTAATAATAGTAAGTAGTAGTAGTAGTAGTAATAGAAGTAGTGTCTTGTCCTGTCTCCTACTTCATATTTTCCTTCAGTGTTGAGGAAACAAATAGACGTCTTGGTAGGTCTCAACGATTTGTTTCATATAACGGGATATGTAATGCTTCCCTAATTTCCTCTCTCCATCTCCTGCATGGGCGGCCTCTTCCTCTGTTACATACAAATCTTAATGTGAATGTTGTCTGTGATATACTGTCTGGTGGTGACTGTGTAACATGGCCAGACCATTTGACTTACTGTTTCTGGATAAAGTGTAATACTGGTGTTACGCCAACCTTTGCTCTGATGGTGTCATTTCTTATTTGGTGTCTTCCTGTCACATTTAGTATTCTTCTTAAACTTCTCATTTCTGTCGTGATGATGTTTCTTTTGTTCTTGTCTGATAGTGTCCATGTTTGACGTTGACAGCATAGTAGAACCGGTAGTAGTGAAAATAGTAGTAATTGTAGTAACAGTACTAGTAATATTAGTAGTAGAAGTAAATTATTCAAAGTAAGAGTAGTAGTAGTAGTAGTAGTAGTAGTAGTAGTAGTAGTAGTAGTAGTAATAGTAATAGTAATAGTGGTAGTATTAGTAGTAGTAGTTGTTGTTGTAGTAGTAGTAGCAGCAGCAGCAGCAGCAGTAGTAGTAGTAGTAGTAGTAGTAGTAGTAGTAGTAGTAGTAGTATACCAGTAAATGTAGAAGAAACAAAGGTGGATATTGGCAGACTTGACTGGGTCAAGCCATCTATTTCTTGCAATGGTTACCGCTGAAGGTAGACTGACCATCACTTGAAGTCAGAGAAGTAAGAGAAAGATGGACAAGGAGAAAAGCTGAGAAATCAATATTCTGTACAGCCTGATAGTTAGTAGAGGACACGAGAAAGATGGCTACAAGATGGGGCAACATCTAATCGATGTTTACATAAACAAAAAATCTTTCTCCTGCTGTTTTAGAAGACCTCTTATGATCAGACAAAAAAAAATTACTGTCACCGCATTTAATCGATTTATTGTGGCGAACGCTTTTTGTTTATATATACGCTTGTTAGCAAGATTATATTTTGTTAGAGAGATTGCATCTTGTTAGCAAGATTATATCTTGTTAGCGATATTGCATCTTGTTAACAAGATTATAGCTTGTTAGGGAGATTGTATTTTGTTAGCAAGATTATATGTTGTTAGCGAGACTGTATCTTGTTAGCGAGATTGCAGCTTGTTAGTAAGATTATATCTTCTTAGCGAGATTGTATCTTGTTAGCGAGACTGCAGCTTGTTGGAGAGATTGTAGCTTGTTAGATAGTGAGATTGCAGCTTGTTAGTTGACGAGATTGTAGCTTGTTAGTTAGCGAGTTTGTAGCGTGCTGGTTAGCAAGATTGCAGCTTGGTAGTTAGCGAGATTGCAGCTTGTTAATTATAGAGATTAGCGAGGTTATATCTTGTTAGCGAGATTGCCGGTTTTTAGCCAGATTGCAGCTTGTTAAATAGCGAGATTGTAGCTTGTTAGTTAGCGAGATTGCATCTTGTTAGTTAGCGAGATTGCAGCTTGTTAGTTAGCGAGATAGCAGCTTGTTAGTTAGCAAGATTGCAGCATGTTAGTTAGCAGATTGCAGCATGTTAGTTTACCAGATTCCAGTTTGTTAGTGAAATTGTTTCTTGTTAGAGAGATTTCAGCTGGTTAGTCATAGACATTGTAGCTTGTTAGTTAGAGAGATTGCAGCTTTTTAGTTAGCGAAATTGTGGCCTGTTAGTTAGAAGGATTGCAGTTTGTTAATCACCGAGATTATAGCGTGTTAGTTAGAGAGATTGCGGCTCGGTAGTTAGCGAGAATGTAGCTTCTTAGTTACAGAGATTGTAGCTTGTTAATTAGCGAGATTTCAGCTTGTTAGTTGGCGAGATTTCAGCTTGTTAGTTGGCGAGATTTCAGCTTGTTAGTTGGCGAGATTTCAGCATGTTAGTTTACCAGATTGCAGTTTATTAGTAGCACGATTGCAGCATCTTTTAAGTAGCGAGATTGCAGCCTATTAATTAGGGAGATTGTAGCTTGTTAGTTAAAGAGATCTAGCTTGTTAGCGAGATTGTAGCTTGTTAGAGAGATTTCAGCTTGTTAATTAGCCAGATTGCAGTTTATTAGTTAGCGAGATTGCAGCTTGTTATTAGAGAGATTCCAGCTTGTTAGTTAGCGAGATTGCACCTTGTTAGTTAAAGAGTTTGTAGCTTGTTAGTTAGCGAGATTGTAGCATGTTAGTTAGAGGTATTGCAACACGTTAGTTAACGAGATTGTAACTTGTTTGTTAGAGAGATTGCAGCTTGTTAATTAGTGAGATTGTAGCTTATTAGTTAGAGAGACTGCAGCTTGGATTGAATCTTGTTAATTAGCGAGATTGCAACTTATCTGTTAACAAGATTGCATCTTGTTAGTTAGAGAGATTGCAGCTTGCTAGTCAGCGAGATTGTATCTTATTAACGAGAATGCAGCTTGTTAACGAGATTATTCTTGTTAGTTAGCGAGATTGCAGCTTGTTTGCGAGATTGTAGCTTGTTAGATAGCAAGATTGGAACTTGTTAGTTAGCGAAATTGTAGCTTGTTAGTTAGAGAGATTGTAGCTTGTTAGTTGCCGAGATTCAGTTTGTTAGCGAGATTGTAGCTTGTTAGCGAGATAGTAGCTTGTTATTTAGCGAGATTATAGCTTTTTAGTTAGCGAGATTGCGGCCTGTTGGGTAATGAGAATGCAGTTTGTTAGTGAGATTGTAGTTTGTTAGTTAGCGAGATTGCAGCTTGTTAGCGAAATTGCAGGTTGTTAGTTAGCGAAATTGCAGCTTGTTAGTTAGCGAGGTTGTAGCTTGTTAGTTATAGAGATTGTAGCTTGTTAGTTAGAGAGATTGTAGCTTGTTAGTTAGAGAGCCTGTAGCCTTTTAGAGAGATTGCAGTTTTTTAGTTATAGAGAATGTAGCTTTTTAGTGTGCGAGATTCTAGGTTGTTAAGTAAGGAGATTGTAGCTTGCTTATTAGTGAGATTGTAGCTTATTAATTAGTGAGATTGTAACTTGTTAATTAATGAGATAGCAGCTTGTTAGTTAGCGAGATTGCAGCTTGTCAGTTAGAGAGATTGTAGCTTGTTAGTTCGAGAGATTGTAACGTGCTAATTAGCGAGATTGTAGTTTATTAATTAAGGAGATTGTAGTTTGTTAATTAGTGAGATTATAGCTTATTAAATAGTGAGATCATAGCTCGTTAATAGTTGAGAGTGTAGCTTATTAATTAGTGAGATTGCAACTTGTTAATTATCGAGATTGTAGCCTGTTAGTTATGGAGATTGCTGCTTGTTAGTGATATTGTATCTTGTTAGCGAGATTGAATCTTGTTAATTAGCGAGATTGCAGCTTGTTAGTTAGCGAGATTGTATCTTGATAGCGAGATTATATCTTGATAGCCAGATTGTATCTTGTTAGCGAGATTATATCTTGATAGCGAGAGTGTATCTTTTTAACGAGATTATATTTTGGATAGCGACATTGAATCTTATTAGCGAGATTGCATCTTGTTAGCAAGATTAGATTTTTATAGCGAGATTATATCTTGATAGCCAGATTGTATCAAGTTAAAAAGATTATATCTTGAGAGCGAGATTGTATCTTTTTAACGAGACTTATCTTCTTAGGGAGGTTGTATTTTGTTAGCAAGATTATATCTTGATAGCGAGGTTGTGTCTTGTTAGCAAGATTATATCTTGATAGCGAGGTTGTGTCTTGTTAGCAAGATTATATCTTGATAGCGAGGTTGTGTCTTGTTAGCAAGATTATATCTTGATAGCGAGGTTGTGTCTTGTTTATATTGCTTGTGTAGAATATGTCATCAATAATTCTCTGGCCGTGTCCCTTCTTCTGTGCTTAATATAACTGGATATAACTGATGACTTCATGGGTTTGCCTGTCATCCTTTTATTTTACAGTTTTGAACTTATTTAATGATGGTAACAGAATGACTTTCCCTCATTGAACAGTAATCCGAACTGTGACAATCTAGAGGCCGTTTCAATTATTTTAAGAGTAAGAAATTTCCGAATTCCTGTTCAGACAAAGAGAAAGCCGAAAACGAACGAAGAAAGCCAAATTAAGGAAAATACGTGATCGGCGGGTCTTGGTATCACGTGACTTCCGGTCATGGAGGAGAGATTCTTGTCAGTGGCTAGCGCTGGAATGGGAGTGAGCTGGGCTGGGTTCAGATAAAAACTGTCACAGACTTAGGCCTAGTGGCGGTGAGTAGCTAAGCTAAACTAGGATAAGCTCGTTAATAGTTGAGAGTGTAGCTTATTAATTAGTGAGATTGCAACTTGTTAATTATCGAGATTGTAGCCTGTTAGTTATGGAGATTGCTGCTTGTTAGTGATATTGTATCTTGTTAGCGAGATTGAATCTTGTTAATTAGCGAGATTGCAGCTTGTTAGTTAGCGAGATTGTATCTTGATAGCGAGATTATATCTTGATAGCCAGATTGTATCTTGTTAGCGAGATTATATCTTGATAGCGAGAGTGTATCTTTTTAACGAGATTATATTTTGGATAGCGACATTGAATCTTATTAGCGAGATTGCATCTTGTTAGCAAGATTAGATTTTTATAGCGAGATTATATCTTGATAGCCAGATTGTATCAAGTTAAAAAGATTATATCTTGAGAGCGAGATTGTATCTTTTTAACGAGACTTATCTTCTTAGGGAGGTTGTATTTTGTTAGCAAGATTATATCTTGATAGCGAGGTTGTGTCTTGTTAGCAAGATTATATCTTGATAGCGAGGTTGTGTCTTGTTAGCAAGATTATATCTTGATAGCGAGGTTGTGTCTTGTTAGCAAGATTATATCTTGATAGCGAGGTTGTGTCTTGTTTATATTGCTTGTGTAGAATATGTCATCAATAATTCTCTGGCCGTGTCCCTTCTTCTGTGCTTAATATAACTGGATATAACTGATGACTTCATGGGTTTGCCTGTCATCCTTTTATTTTACAGTTTTGAACTTATTTAATGATGGTAACAGAATGACTTTCCCTCATTGAACAGTAATCCGAACTGTGACAATCTAGAGGCCGTTTCAATTATTTTAAGAGTAAGAAATTTCCGAATTCCTGTTCAGACAAAGAGAAAGCCGAAAACGAACGAAGAAAGCCAAATTAAGGAAAATACGTGATCGGCGGGTCTTGGTATCACGTGACTTCCGGTCATGGAGGAGAGATTCTTGTCAGTGGCTAGCGCTGGAATGGGAGTGAGCTGGGCTGGGTTCAGATAAAAACTGTCACAGACTTAGGCCTAGTGGCGGTGAGTAGCTAAGCTAAACTAGGATAAGTTGGTGCATTTTGTCTGTAATTTTAAAAACAATTCAACTTGTGTATTTAGGATATTTTGATGTGGATCTCCTGGATCTTTTGTCGTATTTTAATTGAAATTCAAGATTTGTGGTAGAAATAGTTTCCCGGTGTTAGTTGAAGTAAGACACGCCAGGTGTATGCTGAGATAAGTGACTCTTTGTATAGTTTCAGTACTATATTTCCTATTTAATTCCACATTAGATACTATTTAGTGATCTAAAGGAGTTTGTAGACCCCAGTATTTTGATACTTTCATTTATCAAATATGGAGAATATAAGTTTTCTTACATTACTACCACGTGTTATCGAGATTAGGTGATTTTCTGTTATGCTTCAAGCATCTGTTTCGTGTAACTAAATTTATCGGACGTAAACTCTTGCTACTTTAGGAAAGTGCTAATGTAATGAATTGTAAGATTTATTTAACGGAATCTAGTTGTTTATTTGTTTTCAACTTTCAGGACATAACCGGCAAAATGTATCCTGCAGATTGATTGCGTCCTGGGTTTGAGAAGAATATGTTAAGTTTCAGGAGAAGGTCGTCATGTTTAGTTTCACGTGGAACTATGTTTAGATAAAAGGAGAAGATACCCTGTTTCAGAGGAGATAATGTTGGGCTTACGAAGATTTATCAGTATTTGGAAATGATTCAGAGTTATGAAAAGTTACTGTTTCATTAAGAGTTCGGGCTAAATAGAGCGCAGGTATGTGTTAAAGTGCAATCTTCGTGCCCTATTGTCCATGTCAGCGATCCATTCATGTTACTCTACAGTCTTTGTGTTATTTATTATTTTTGTGGTGATAGTGGAGCGCATGGGGAATGTGAGATCGCTGTGGACTATGACACAGCTAGGAACAAGCTATGACACAGCTAGGAACAAGCTATGACACAGATAGGAACAAGCTATGACACAGCTAGGAACAAGCTATGACACAGCTAGGAACAAGCTATGACACAGCTAGGAACAAGCTATGACACAGCTAGGAACAAGCTATGACACAGATAGGAACAAGCTATGACACAGCTAGGAACAAGCTATGACACAGCTAGGAACAAGCTATGACACAGCTAGGAACAAGCTATGACACAGCTAGGAACAAGCTATGACACAGCTAGGAACAAGCTATGACACAGCTAGGAACAAGCTATGACACAGCTAGGAACAAGCTATGACACAGCTAGGAACGAGCTATGACACAGCTAGGAACAAGCTATGACACAGCTAGGAACAAGCTATGACACAGATAGGAACAAGCTATGACACAGCTAGGAACAAGCTATGACACAGCTAGGAACAAGCTATGACACAGCTAGGAACAAGCTATGACACAGCTAGGAACAAGCTATGACACAGCTAGGAACAAGCTATGACACAGCTAGGAACAAGCTATGACACAGCTAGGAACAAGCTATGACACAGCTAGGAACAAGCTATGACACAGCTAGGAACAAGCTATGACACAGCTAGGAACAAGCTATGACACAGCTAGGAACAAGCTATGACACAGCTAGGAACGAGCTATGACACAGCTAGGAACAAGCTATGACACAGCTAGGAACGAGCTATGACACAGCTAGGAACAAGCTATGACACAGCTAGGAACAAGCTATGACACAGATAGGAACGAGCTATGACACAGCTAGGAACAAGCTATGACACAGCTAGGAACAAGCTATGACACAGCTAGGAACAAGCTATGACACAGCTAGGAACAAGCTATGACACAGCTAGGAACAAGCTATGACACAGCTAGGAACAAGCTATGACACAGCTAGGAACGAGCTATGACACAGCTAGGAACGACTAGATGACACTCCTGAGTTCCCATAGTTAGAGTTAGACAACGGACAAACCCGCCCCTCTCAGCTTCTAGTAGAAGTCACAAGTCGTCAGTCTATGCCTTGTTATCCGCCTTGTCTATCTACAAAGTCCCCATATCCACGGCCGCCACTCGTTGGCCCCAACGACGAATACAACCACCAGCGCAGCAGCAGTGCGTTATCAACATTCTCTACATAATATCATCATCATCATCATCATCATCATCATCATCACCATCATCATATCTTTCCCTGCTCGCACATTCATCTATTTCACACAACCACAGAACGATGTCATCAAAATAAACCTAACATAAGGCACTACAAGCAATGATTGTCGGGTGTAAATTAGTATCAGTCGTACAGCAGTGAGTGTATCAGTCGTACAGCAGTGAGTGTATCAGTCGTACAGCAGTGAGTGTATCAGTCGTACAGCAGTGAGTGTATCAGTTGTACAGCAGAGAGTGTATCAATCGTACAGCAGTGAGTGTATCAGTTGGATAGTAGTGAGTGTCAGCGGTATATCAGTGAGTGTCAGCTTGTGAAGATTAGAAGTCATGTATTCAGTAAATCATGATCTTGCCCAGAAAAAAAAGACAAAGAACATGCTAATTATTTGCTGTAGGGCACGCTTACCAGAAACATGGAGAGAGAGAGAGAGAGAGAAAGAGAGTAAAACTTTCTCACATCACTGTAATAACGTGTTCATCAATATAGCTGTGTTCGTGGATGCCTTTAAAGAAGCAAAACTTTTACGTTTGCTTGTGGCAGTAAATGTAATAACGGTAGGCCGCTCCATGTTTGATATTTGTACTGACATTTTGACAGAAATGTCACAGGAAAACTCTAGTCGCAAAAAAAAAAAACTGAAATCACAATAAAACTGTAGTAATAAACTGAAATCACAAGAAAACTCTAGTCACAAAAAAACTCTAGCGAGAGAAAAACTCTAGCCACAACAAAACTCTAGCCACAACAAAACTCTAGCCACAACAAAACTCTAGCCACAACAAAACTCTAGCCACAACAAAACATCTCTAGTAACAACAAAGCTGCAGTTACAATAAAGCTCTAGTTACCTGCTGGCGACACATTTCGATAAACAAGATAACTATGAATAAGATAACTATAACGTGAGAATAAGATAACTATGACATGAGAATAAGAAAACTATGACGAGAGAATAAGATAACTATGACGTGAGAATAAGATAACTATAACGAGAGAATAAGTTAACTATGACATAAGAATAAGATAACTATGACTTAAGAATAAGATAACTATGACGTGAGAATAAGATAACTATAAAGAGAGAATAAGAAAACTCTGACGAGAGAATAAGATAACTATGACGTGAGAATAAGTTAACTATGACATGAGAATTAGAAAACTGACGAGAGAATAAGATAACTATGACGAGAGAAAAAGATAACTATAACGAGAGAATAAGTTAACTATGACGTGAGAATAAGATAACTATGACTTAAGAATAAAATAACTATGACGTGAGAATAAGATAACTATAACGAGAGAATAAGTTAACTATGACATGAGAATAAGATAACTATAACGAGAGAATAAGAAAACTCTGACGAGAGAATAAGATAACTCTGACGAGAGAATAAGAAAACTCTGACGAGAGAATAAGATAACTATGACGAGAGAATAAGATAACTATGACGAGAGAATAAGATAACTATGACGAGAGAATAAGATAACTATGACGAAGACAATGACACCTTGTCCCTACACTGTATATCTTTGGTTGGGATAAACCTCTCTCTGTCCGTAGTGGACTTAAAAGACACATGGGATAAACCTATCAATGTCTGTAGTGGAGTTGAAGGATGTCTGGGATAAACCTATCAGTGTCCGCAGTGGACTTGAAGGACGCCTGGGATAAACCTATCAATGTCTGTAGTGGAGTTGAAGGATGTCTGGGATAAACCTGTCAATGTCTGTAGTGGACTTGAAGGACGCCTGGGATAAACCTGTCAATGTCTGTAGTGGAGTTGAAGGATGCCTGGGATAAACCTATCAATGTCTGTAGTGGACTTGAAGGACGCCTGGGATAAACCTATCAGTGTCTGTAGTGGACTTAAAGGACGCCTGGGATAAACCTCTCAGTGTCTGTAGTGGACTTAAAGTACGCCTGGGATAAACCTCTCAGTGTCTGTAGTGGACTTAAAGGACGCCTGGGATAAACCTCTCAGTGTCTGTAGTGGACTTAAAGTACGCCTGGGATAAACCTCTCAGTGTCTGTAGTGGACTTGAAGGACGTCTGTATTTGATACTGTCATTGTATAAAACATGAATGTGAGAATCAACCAAAAAAATGCCCAGAGTAATCCTTGTCGGAATCCTTTGGGAGTTTTGTTTTTAATGCAAGCAGGAAAAGTTTTTTTAAGACAGATTGAGACAAACTGAGACAGGTTGAGACAAACTGAGACAGACTGAGACAAATTAAGACAAACTGAGACAAACTGAAACAAAGTAATACAAAAAGAGACAGACTGAGATAAACTGAATGAATGAATGAATCTTTATTTTTCAACGGTAAAGAATTGGGCACGCAGGACCGTCTTACATTCTGCCCTTCATCACTCCATCTTTCATTCTTCCCACACACTTGATTTAGTACAAATATACAAATTAAATTAGGAAAAAGCATATCAAAAGCTGAGACAAACTGAGACAGACTGAGACAAAATGAGACACAGAGACAGACTGAGGCAAACTGGGACAGAGAGACAAACAGAGACAGACTGAGACAAAGTGAGACAGACTGAGACAAACTGAGACAGAGAGACAAACAGAGACAGACTGAGACAGAGTGAGACAGAGAGACAAAGTAAGACCAGTGGTGATGTTTAGATTTTTATTTTTATATTGAGGGGACGAAATAGTGAGTCTGTTCTCACCTTTATGTGCAAAGCTGGGTATTCCTCGTGGCATGTGCTAGATCTGAAGCCTACAACTTACTTTTGTTATGTGCTGGTGTGGCCAATGTTTCAAACAACATTTGTAGCGTCTTTGTTCTGATCAGTGCACTATTCGCATTTGTATTCCACCATTAGAAAATTGGAATATTCCCATTCAAGCGATTATTAAGTGTATTAATACATATTATGTCTGTAAAATTCTGCAAATCTGGAACTATATAGCAGAAATAGATCATTTTAAATTTTCTGTCAAATTTTTTCAGGTTATAAAGTTACAGCATAAATTTTATGTTCAGAATGTTGGCAAAGTCTCCCTGTGTAAGACAGCGTCTTGTAAACTAAGATAGATATAACACCTACTTCTACCAATCTGTTATACTTCTAGCAATCTGTTATACGTATACCAATCTGTTATACTTCTACCAATCTGTTATACTTCTACCACTTTCTTATACTTCTATCAATCTGTTATACTTCTAGCAATCTGTTATACTTCTAGCAATCTGTTATACTTCTACCACTCTGTTATACTTCTACCAATCTGTTATACTTCTACCACTTTCTTATACCTCTACCAACCTGTTATACTTCTACCAATCTGTTATACTTCTACCAATCTGTTATACTTCTACCACTCTGTTATACTTCTAGCAATCTGTTATACTTCTAGCAATCTGTTATACTTCTACCACTTTCTTATACTTCTATCAATCTGTTATACTTCTAGCAATCTGTTATACTTCTACCACTCTGTTATACTTCTACCAATCTGTTATACTTCTACCACTTTCTTATACCTCTACCAACCTGTTATACTTCTACCAATCTGTTATACTTCTACCAATCTGTTATACTTCTACCACTCTGTTATACTTCTACCAATCTGTTATACTTCTACCACTCTGTTATACTTCTACCACTCTGTTATACTTCTACCAATCTGTTATACTTCTACCAATCTGTTATACTTCTACCACTCTGTTATACTTCTACCAATCTGTTATACTTCTACCACTCTGTTATACTTCTACCACTCTGTTATACTTCTACCACTCTGATAAACCTCTCAGTGTCTGTAGTGGACTTAAAGTACGCCTGGGATAAACCTCTCAGTGTCTGTAGTGGACTTGAAGGACGTCTGTATTTGATACTGTCATTGTATAAAACATGAATGTGAGAATCAACCAAAAAAATGCCCAGAGTAATCCTTGTCGGAATCCTTTGGGAGTTTTGTTTTTAATGCAAGCAGGAAAAGTTTTTTTAAGACAGATTGAGACAAACTGAGACAGGTTGAGACAAACTGAGACAGACTGAGACAAATTAAGACAAACTGAGACAAACTGAAACAAAGTAATACAAAAAGAGACAGACTGAGATAAACTGAATGAATGAATGAATCTTTATTTTTCAACGGTAAAGAATTGGGCACGCAGGACCGTCTTACATTCTGCCCTTCATCACTCCATCTTTCATTCTTCCCACACACTTGATTTAGTACAAATATACAAATTAAATTAGGAAAAAGCATATCAAAAGCTGAGACAAACTGAGACAGACTGAGACAAAATGAGACACAGAGACAGACTGAGGCAAACTGGGACAGAGAGACAAACAGAGACAGACTGAGACAAAGTGAGACAGACTGAGACAAACTGAGACAGAGAGACAAACAGAGACAGACTGAGACAGAGTGAGACAGAGAGACAAAGTAAGACCAGTGGTGATGTTTAGATTTTTATTTTTATATTGAGGGGACGAAATAGTGAGTCTGTTCTCACCTTTATGTGCAAAGCTGGGTATTCCTCGTGGCATGTGCTAGATCTGAAGCCTACAACTTACTTTTGTTATGTGCTGGTGTGGCCAATGTTTCAAACAACATTTGTAGCGTCTTTGTTCTGATCAGTGCACTATTCGCATTTGTATTCCACCATTAGAAAATTGGAATATTCCCATTCAAGCGATTATTAAGTGTATTAATACATATTATGTCTGTAAAATTCTGCAAATCTGGAACTATATAGCAGAAATAGATCATTTTAAATTTTCTGTCAAATTTTTTCAGGTTATAAAGTTACAGCATAAATTTTATGTTCAGAATGTTGGCAAAGTCTCCCTGTGTAAGACAGCGTCTTGTAAACTAAGATAGATATAACACCTACTTCTACCAATCTGTTATACTTCTAGCAATCTGTTATACGTATACCAATCTGTTATACTTCTACCAATCTGTTATACTTCTACCACTTTCTTATACTTCTATCAATCTGTTATACTTCTAGCAATCTGTTATACTTCTAGCAATCTGTTATACTTCTACCACTCTGTTATACTTCTACCAATCTGTTATACTTCTACCACTTTCTTATACCTCTACCAACCTGTTATACTTCTACCAATCTGTTATACTTCTACCAATCTGTTATACTTCTACCATCTGTTATACTTCTAGCAATCTGTTATACTTCTAGCAATCTGTTATACTTCTACCACTTTCTTATACTTCTATCAATCTGTTATACTTCTAGCAATCTGTTATACTTCTACCACTCTGTTATACTTCTACCAATCTGTTATACTTCTACCACTTTCTTATACCTCTACCAACCTGTTATACTTCTACCAATCTGTTATACTTCTACCAATCTGTTATACTTCTACCACTCTGTTATACTTCTACCAATCTGTTATACTTCTACCACTCTGTTATACTTCTACCACTCTGTTATACTTCTACCAATCTGTTATACTTCTACCAATCTGTTATACTTCTACCACTCTGTTATACTTCTACCAATCTGTTATACTTCTACCACTCTGTTATACTTCTACCACTCTGTTATACTTCTACCACTCTGTTATACTTCTACCACTCTGTTATACTTCTACCAATCTGTTATACTTCTACCACTCTGTTATACTTCTACCACTCTGTTATACTTCTACCAATCTGTTATACTTCTACCAATCTGTTATACTTCTACTAATCTGCTTTTCATTTTCGATTTTTCCATCCGACCGCTCAGAAAATCAAAACTTTTGCTTGAGACCGAATCTAAAAATTACTATTCGGCAAATCTCTAGTCAAAACAGTTAAATTCTCTGTTATTGTCAGATCAAACAGTGAGAACAATATCTTTCACATCAAGACCAAAGAACAATATCTTTCAAATCAAGACCAAAGAACAACATCTTTCACATCAAGCACAAAGAACAAAATCTTTCACATCAAGCACAAAGAACAATATCTTTCACATCAAGCACAAAGAACAAATTTTACATCAAACACAAAGAACAACATCTTTCACATCAAACACAGAGAACAACATCTTCTACATGAAGCACAAAGAACAACATCTTTCAAATCAAGCACAAACAAAAACATCTTTCTCATCAAGCACAAACAACATCTTTCAAACACAAAGATCAACATCTATCACATCAAACACAAAGACTAACATCTTTCACATCAAACACAAAGATCAACATCTTCCACATCAAGCACAAAGAACAACATCTTTAAAACACAAAGATCAATATCTTTCACATCAAACACAAAGATCAACATCTTTCACATCAAGCACAAAGAACAACATCTTTCACATCAAGCACAAAGAACAACATCTTTCAAACACAAAGAACAATATCTTTCAAATCAAGACCAAAGAACAACATCTTTCACATCAAGCACAAAGAACAAAATCTTTCACATCAAGCACAAAGAACAATATCTTTCACATCAAGCACAAAGAACAAATTTTACATCAAACACAAAGAACAACATCTTTCACATCAAACACAGAGAACAACATCTTCTACATGAAGCACAAAGAACAACATCTTTCAAATCAAGCACAAACAAAAACATCTTTCTCATCAAGCACAAACAACATCTTTCAAACACAAAGATCAACATCTATCACATCAAACACAAAGACTAACATCTTTCACATCAAACACAAAGATCAACATCTTCCACATCAAGCACAAAGAACAACATCTTTAAAACACAAAGATCAATATCTTTCACATCAAACACAAAGATCAACATCTTTCACATCAAGCACAAAGAACAACATCTTTCACATCAAGCACAAAGAACAACATCTTTCAAACACAAAGAACAACATCTTTCACATCAAGCACAAAGAACAACATCTTTCACATCAAGCACAAAGAACAACATCTTTCAAACACAAAGATCAACATCTTTCACATCCAACACAAAGATCAACATCTTTCACATCAAACACAAAGAACAACATCTTTCACATCAAACACAAAGAACAACATCTTTCACATCAAGCACAAAGAACAACATTTTTCACATCAAGCACAAAGAACAACATTTTTCACATCAAACACAAAGAACAACATTTTTCACATCAAGCACAAAGAACAACATTTTTCGAACACAAAGATCAACATCTTTCACATCCAACACAAGCAAGAACATCCTCTGATGAGAAGAACCTTAGATTCTATAGGAGCGAGAACATGGTTTTTATGTAATAAAGTAACAAGGATGTTTAGTTTCTCTTATTTTATGTCTAGGTTCTCTTATTTTATGTTTAGTTTCTCTTATTTTATGTTTAGTTTCTCTAATTTTATGTTTAGTTTCTCTGATTTTATGCTTAGTTTCTCTTATTTTACGTTCAGTTTCTCTTATTGTAGCTGGTACTCTATTGCTTGTTAGCAGGATATAAGTGTGGTTGCAAGCTCTAAAGATGGCATTTTCTTGAAGATTCTGGGCTGTCCCTGTGGTGAGATGTATGTACCTTCAAAGCGCTGTCAAGTACTTGCAGCTGTAAAGGCCACATGAAGCTAATGTATTTGCCAGAAGGCCCCGGCACTCGACTTTAACGTTACTTCCTTGTTAAGAAGAAGAAGAAGATATGTGTGGCCGTCCAGGGAATACAAAATGGCTGCACCTCCAGACAAAGCACGTGTATGCAGCTTTCCTAAGGGTCGTTTATCATTTTGCTCGGGGCAAGATTGTGAGCTGAGGGTGGCTTTAGCGGGGATTAGATAACTGATTCTTGACGGTAATTTCGACATTTTCAGAAAAAAGCTTTCACAACTTTTGCAGCGCTCGTTGGACTTGCGTAGTTCCTTGTATTTTCCTCGCTAGTTCTAAGACATTTGGGGATCGGCTGAGAAATGTTTATTCCATTAGTTCCTAACTGAATTATTCTTCAACAGTTGAGCTGATTTAATACATTAGTCTTACTGATAGGTAACAGTTTTTGTGAGTGAGTGCATGCACGTTCGCCTACAGAGGCACAAAAAAAAACCAAAAAAACCAACCCGTAAAATTATCTTATATGTGATGATCCAGTTTTAGCATTTTCCTTTTTCTTTTTTTTTCAGTTTCATTAAGTGCTCCAAAGTTTAGACCGATCAGAGAAAGAATTTAATTATAAAATGCCGGCGAGGATCTGTTTTTAATTATGAATATTCTGAATTTTTCGCCTCAGCTTTCGCATTAGATTTTCTTCACTGGAATAATCATGGTGGGTCGTCAAAGAAAAGGAAGTATAAAATGGCGGATGGTCAAAGAAAAGGAAATATAAAATGGTGGATGGTCAAAGAAAAGGTAATATAAAATGGTGGATGGTCAAAGAAAAGGTAATATAAATGGTGGATGGTCAAAGAAAAGGAAATATAAAATGGTGGATGGTCAAAGAAAAGGTAATATAAATGGTGGATGGTCAAAGAAAATGAAATATAAAATGGTGGATGGTCAAAGAAAATGTAATATAAAATGGTGGATGGTCAAAGAAAAGGTAATATAAATGGTGGATGGTCAAAGAAAATGAAATATAAAATGGTGGATGTTCAAAGAAAAGGAAATATAAAATGGTGGATGGTCAAAGAAAAGGAAATATAAAATGGTGGATGGTCAAAGAAAAGGAAATATAGAATGGTGGATGGTCAAAGAAAAGGTAATATATAGCAGAAGACTGCTATGGTCAATGAAAATGAAATATAAAAGGAAACAGGCAAAGAGACAGTTGATGGAGGACATGATTTAGTGACATAAGCATGTTGTTCTGTTTAGAATATGATTTAGCGACAGAAACTTGTTGTCCTTTTTAGAATATGATTTAGTGACGGAAAAGTGTTGTTCTGAATAAAATATGATTCAGTGATAGAAACTTGTACTGTTAGACATTGATTTAGTGACAGAAGTGCCGAAGTTCTTCTAATAGCAAAAAGAAATAATACGTAAGTTCTCCTAACAACAAGAGACATAATGCCCAAGTTCATCTAACAGTAAAGAGAAATAATATCTAAGTTCTTCTAACAACAAAGAGAAACAATGCATACGCTGTTCTACCAAAAAAAAAACGAGAGAAATAATGTCAAAGTTCTTGTAACAACAAAGAGAAATTATGCAAAGTTCTTCCAACAGAAAGAGAATACTCAAGTTCTTAAAACAAATAGAAATAATACCTAAGGTATTCTAACAACAAGTAGAAATAATGCCCAAGTTCTTCTAACAGCACAGGAAATAATATCTAAGCTATTCTAATAACAAAGTGAAATAATGCCCAAGTTCTTCTAACAACAAAGAAGAATAATACCTAAGGTATTCTAACAACAAAAAGAGATAATGCCGAAGTTCTTCTAACAACAAAGAGAAATAACACTTAAGTTCTTCTAACAACAAAGAAAAATAATACTCAAATTCTTCTAACAACAAAGAGAAATAATATTCAAGTTCTTCTAACAAAAAAATAAATAATGTCGGAAGTCTTCTAACAACAAAGAAAAATAATGTCCAAGTTCTTGTAGCAGCAAAAAGACATAATACTCAAGTTCGTCTAACAACAAAGAGAAATAATGCCAAAATTCTTCTAAAAACAAAGAGAAATAATGCTCAAGTTCTTCTAACAACAAAGAGAAATAATACCGAAGTCTTCTAACAAAAAAGAAAAATAATGTCCAAGTTTTCCTACCAAAAAGAAAAATAATACACAGTTCTTCAAACAAACAAAGACAGATAAGGTCCAATTTCTTCTAAGGAAAAAAAAATAATATCCATGTTCTTCTAAAAACAACGAAAAATAATATCAAAGTTCTTCTAAGAACAAATAAAAATAATATTCAAGTTCTTCTAAGAACAAAGAAAAATAATATCCAAGTTGTTCTAAGAACAAAGAGAAATAATATCCAAGTTCTTCTAAGAACAAAGAGAAATAATACCCAAGTTCTTCTAAGAACAAAGAGAAATAATACCCAAGTTCTTCTAAGAACAAAGAGAAATAATACCCAAGTTCTTCTAAGAACAAATGTAAATAATACCCAGGTTCTTCTAACAGTAATTAGAAATAATGAACAAGTTTTTCTAACAACAAAGAGAAATAATACCCACAGTTCTTCTAGCAACAAAGAGAAATAAAACTTAAACTATTCTAAGAACAAAGAGAAATAATACCTAAGTTGTCTAACCACAAAGAGAAATAATATCTAAGTTATTACAACAACAAGGAGAAATAATACCAAAGTTATTTTAACAGCAAAGAGAAATAATACAGAGTTATTCTAAGAACAAAGGTAAATAATACCTAGGTTGTTCCAGCAAGAAAGAAAAATAATACCCAAGTTCTTCTAGCAACAAAGAGAAATAATACCTACTTTAGTTTAAATACAAAATGAAATAATGTCTAAGTTATTGTAACAACAAAGAGAAATAAGAAAAAAAGCTATTCTAACAACACAGAGAAATAATACCAAAGTTCGTGTAACAGCAAAGAGAAATAATACACACTTTCGTTTAACAACAAAGAGAAATAAAGCCCACGTTCTTCTAACAGCAAAGAGAAATAGTACCTAAGGTATTCTAACAACAAAAAGAAATAATGCAGTGTTGTTCTAATAACAAAGAGAAATAATAGGTAAGCTATTCTAACAACACAGAGAAATAATACCCATGCTCTTCTAAGAACAAAGAGAAATAATACCCATGCTCTTCTAAGAACAAAGAGAAATAATACCCATGCTCTTCTAAGAACAAAGAGAAATAATACCCATGCTCTTCTAAGAACAAAGAGAAATAATACCCATGCTCTTCTAAGAACAAAGAGAAATAATACCCATGCTCTTCTAAGAACAAAGAGAAATAATACCCATGCTCTTCTAAGAACAAAGAGAAATAATACCCATGCTCTTCTAAGAACAAAGAGAAATAATACCCATGCTCTTCTAAGAACAAAGAGAAATAATACCCATGCTCTTCTAAGAACAAAGAGAAATAATACCCAAGTTCTTCCAGCATTAATTAGAAAGTATGTGGAAGTATCTACCTCACCCCAATAAATGCTTACTCATAAAATAGGAATTAATAGGGAAATTAGAATGTCTAACAACAATGTTTTAACAACAATGTCTTAACAACAATGTCTAACAACAATGTCTTAACAACAATGTCTTAACAACAATGTCTAACAACAACGTCTAACAACAAAGTCTAACAACAACGTCTAACAACAATGTCTAACAACAATGTCTAACAACAACGTCTAACAACAACGTCTAACAACAGCGTCTAATTTCCCCACCGCCAATAACTAACAAGTTAATTCATTAAGTCACCTTGTCATAATCAGTCAACTCATCAATATCTTGTCATAATTAGCCAATTCGTCAAATCATCTTGTCACAATCAGTTAACGCATAAAATGACCTTGTCACATTCGGTCAAGTCATCAATTTACCTTGTCACAATCAGTCAACTCATCAGTGCACCTTGTCACAGTCATTAACTCATCATGTCGAAGTAATTGAAATCTACAGTGTCACAATAAGTCAACTCATCAAGTTATCTTTTCACAATCAGTCGACTCGTCAAGTCATCGTGTCACAATCAGTCAACTCTTTACGTGTCCTTGTTACAATCAGTCAACTCGTCAAATCATCGTGTCACAATCAGTCAATTCATTAAGTTATCTTCTCATAATCGGTCAACGCATCAAGTTATCGTGTCGCAATCAGTCAACTCATCAAGTCATCGTGTCACAGTCAATCATATAATCAAGTGTTCTTGTAACAATCAGTCATCTCATAAAGTCATCTTGCCACAATCAGTCAACTCATAAAGTCATCGTGTCACAGCAAGTCAACTCATCAAGTTATCGTGTCACAGTCAGTAAATTCATCAAGTTGTCTTGTAACAATCAGTCAACTCTTGAAGTCAACATGACAAACTAACCATTATTTATTTATCTACTGTATATTCACTCAAACTCCTATCGTCCGGTCACGTTTAAATAATTTTTTAATGGCAAGTCTTGTCACATTTGTAATGGAATTCTATTGATTTTCATTATTGTCTCTTTCTAGGGTATTTTTGCACGTTTTAATTCAAATTTTGCAGGAAGAGAGCTTAACTTCCTAAGCTAGTTAATGCATGCAAAACGAAACTCAATGCTCAGATGTATTTAGAAAGAGAAAAACAGAAATACGGCGTATATTTTTAGCCTGGTACAACGGTTCCAACAAAGTCCTTCCTCAGGATGCTGGCGTTATGTTAGCATAGTAAAGCTCTGTGGATGGTGTCCTGCAACATTGTTTGTGAAAGTTCTCGTTACTGACAAGAGTGGGTCCGATCTTACAGGCTACCTTCTGTACATGAAAGCTTTTTAATCTCCTCTCAACCACTTATGGTATTAAGTAATCTCCTCATGCGTTCTCTTATCTAATTAATATATCTTACTAAGTAATCTCTCCATGTATTTTCTCTCTTCTAATTAATATATCTTACTAAGTAATCTCTCAATGTATTTTCTCTCTTCTAATTAATATATCTTACTAAGTAATCTCTGATGTATTTTCTCTCTTTTAATTAACATATCTTGCTAAGTAATCTCTGATGTATTTTCTCTCTTCGAATTAACATATCTTACTAAGTAATCTCGCAATGTATTTTCTCTCTTTTTGTATTTTCTTTCCATTCATCCACATGAACAACATGGTCCAAACAAAAAAGGAAAAAAAACAAAACTTATCAAGCTTTGTTTTTACTTCTCTCTCTCTCTCTCTGTTTTTGTCTGCCTGTCTGTTTCTCTCTCTCTCTCTCTCTCTGTCTCTTTGTTTCTGTCTCTGTGTGTTTCTGTCTGTCTTTCTGTCTCTCTCTCTCTGTATCTCTCTGTTTGTTCTGTAATTATGTTTGTTATATGAGCAGCATATTTGTAGAGTGTCTGGAACAGAGCGGAAGTTGTATGATAAAGAGCAGAATGTCAGACGGGCATGTATGCCCAATTCTTAACCCTTTGGAAATAAACATCAATCAATCAATCAACAAATCAATCAATCAATCTCTCACTCTCTTTTACGAGCACACACATACATAGAGCGAGCGAGCGAGAGAGAGAGAAAGAGAGATGATCAGTGTAAATTGAGGAAGTCAGTCCACGTGAAAGATGACAAAGTGTTAATCAATGCTGATGACCTTCTGTTCGAAGGAGACACCTCACATGGAAACAGCCACTACCCCCTAACTTACTCAGCCAACAGGTCTACATACTAGACACCGTCTTTATCACTCACGAATATCTTATCGCCCTCTGCCTCGCTTGATATTGACCTGCCACAGATATCTGGACAGACCTTGGCGCAGGCAACCAGTCTGTCACACAGGCAACCAGTCTGTCACACAGGCAACCAGTCTGTCACACAGGCAACCAGACCATGTCGCAGGCAACCAGTCTGTCACACAGCCAACCAGACCATGGCGCAGGCAACCAATCTGTCACAAGGCAACCAGACCATGGCGCAGGCAACCAGTCTGTCACAAGGCAACCAGACCATGGCGCAGGCAACCAGTCTGTCACAAGGCAATCAGACCATGGCGCAGGCAACCAGTCTGTCACACAGACAACCAGACCATGGCGCAGGCAACCAGTCTGTCACACAGGCATCCAGACCATGGCGCAGGCAACCAGTCTGTCACACAGGCATCCAGACCATGGCGCAGGCAACCAGTCTGTCACACAGGCATCCAGACCATGGCGCAGGCAACCAGTCTGTCACACAGCCAACCAGACCATGGCGCAGGCAACCAGTCTGTCACACAGGCAACCAGACCATGGCGCAGGCAACCAGTCTGTCACACAGGCATCCAGACCATGGCGCAGGCAACCAGTCTGTCACACAGACAACCAGACCATGGCGCAGGCAACCAGTCTGTCACACAGACAACCAGACCATGGCGCAGGCAACCAGTCTGTCACACAGACAACCAGACCATGGCGCAGGCAACCAGTCTGTCACACAGGCAACCAGTCTGTCACACAGGCATCCAGACCATGGCGCAGGCAACCAGTCTGTCACACAGGCAACCAGTCTGTCACACAGGCATCCAGTATATTTTTCTATTGTATTTTTCCAGGCTCGAAAATCGAGTTCTGTCTCCAAATGATTCTGTTTGTTGGTCGCAGCCAGGAGTTTATGTAGGGACAGGAAAGAAATGTTTATGTAGGGACAGGAAAGAAATGTTTATGTAGGGACAGGAAAGAAATCTTTATATAGGGACAGGAAAGAAATGTTTATGTAGGGACAGGAAAGAAATGTTTATGTAGGGACAGGAAAGAAATGTTTATGTAGGGACAGGAAAGAAATGTTTATGTAGGGACAGGAAAGAAATGTTTATGTAGGGACAGGAAAGAAATGTTTATATAGGTACAGGAAAGAAATGTTTATGTAGGTATAGGAAAGAAAGTTTATGTAGGGACGGGAAAGAAATGTCGAGAAAGAGGAAGCGGAACTGGATAGTTGTTTGTACTCGTAGACGCTCAGAATGCCGTAGTTGTTTTTTAATGAAACTTGAACACAGAAAGACAAAACCGAGACAAAATGAACACATAAGTAATTATAAAAGGCAAGCATGGACAGACAGATGTAGACATAATAGATAGACAGAAACACGTGGGTATGACAGACAAACAGACAGACATACAGATTGATTGATTGATTGATTGATCTTTATTTCAAAAGGGTTAAGAATTGGGCACGCAGGCCCGTCTGACTTTCTGCCCTTTATCATACATCTTTCACTCTATTCCAGACATTCTACAAATATGCTGTTCATATAACAAACATAACTAATATTGAAGCTGAGAGACAAAATAAAATATAACAGATAGATAGATAGATAGATAGTTAGATAGATAGATAGATAGATAGATAGATAGATAGATAGATAGATAGATAGATAGATAGATAGATAGATAGATAGATAGATAGATAGATAGATAGATAGATAGATACGTCAGTTATTCCTGAACTTTAGATCATGCGAAGAAGGAAATCACTTCCACGTTATGGCCTACTCACCCACTCTTCCACACCCTTACCTCACCCACTCTTCCACACTCTCATTTCACCCACTCTTCCACACCCTTATCTCACCCTCTCTTCCGCACTCGCGCGCAGCGTAAATGAGTAACTGAGTATTTAAGATGGACAAGGGTAAATAGTTCCTCTTTTATGTCACCAACATGAGCAAATGTACTCATACACAAGTACGTGTAATCGATTTCATGTTTTATTCTTACATCTGGTCAACTTCTGGTGCTTACATGTTTGGATGTAAGTGACATGTGTCTCTCGGCGCAGCGGAGAATGAAACACAGGTAATAGTTTTTAATAATTTTTTTTAAAATTCCGTATTTAATAAATTAGTTGGATTCAAACTCTAAAACTGTAAAATCTGATTTACTGATGAAGTCAGACAGGTTGTAAATATATGAAATGTTTTGTTTCTTTATTTTATTTCAGTTATTACTAACACAAGTTGTTTTTAGTTCACAAGTTTGTGCCGGGAAAGTGTGTCAGAAATTTGTTAACATCTAATCTGTTGTTTCTTTGTTTGATAGTTAACATTTGTAACTTTTGAAGTAAGACAGGTTGTCTGATCGAAAAATCTGTTTCTAACAGTGAATAAAAAAACGTCTTAGCCTGTGAGTTGACTCTTTTTTGTGTGTGCTGAATTTGATGAGTTAATGAATTGGAACACAAGAATGAGTTCTAGCTGGAGATTAGCTGTCTGTCACATTTTGTCTGATGTCTGTCACATTTTGTCTGATATCTGTCACATTTTGTCTGATGTCTGTCACATTTTGTCTGATCAATTTCTCAGAACAATAGCTTCGTGACACGAATTTTAGAGAAAGATAGGTTAGCTTGCTTACTTAGTATCAGCCATATTTACACCAAAATAAACTGTACAAAATGTTATCCTGTTTATTTATTGTCAGTGTCGATATTTAGATGATGACGGTAATGTTTGAGAACAAGTTATGTCGTCTACTTCATGTTGATGTTGGTCTCTTGCAGTCAAAAGTTTAAAGTACTGACATGTCTATGTGGGGGGGGGGGGGGGCTTCTCTGGCGATCTTAGGAGTTGTATTGTTGTTGTTGTTGTTTCGCTTTCTGTAACACAGAGTTTCTCTCCTTAGTTACAAAATATATCGTCTCAGCCTTACGTCTGGTTAGTCCTTTACTGATTCTTCATCTCAGTGCACGTACCTACAACAAATAATCCTCTCATTGTACTGTGATATTTTTGCTCATATATCAAGGGCATCAATCAGAATAAACATGACAGCTAGTTCCTGTGATTAATGTTTACTTTGAGCTTGTTCCTGAGATTAAAGTTTACTTTGAGCTTTCATTTACTGTTTTTATCACTCAATTTGTCGTAATGTCCTGACTGTTTGTCGTCATATCCTAACTGTTTGTCGTAATATCCTAACTGTTTGTCGTCATATCCTAACTGTTTGTCGTCATATCCTAACTGTTTGTCGTAATATTCTAACTGTTTGTCGTAATGTCCTGACTGTTTGTCGTCATATCCTAACTGTTTGTCGTAATATCCTAACTGTTTGTCGTCATATCCTAACTGTTTGTCGTCATATCCTAACTGTTTGTCGTAATGTCCTGACTGTTTGTCGTCATATCCTGTTTGTCGTAATGTCCTAACTGTTTGTCGTAAAGGCCTGACTGTTTGTCGTAATGTCCTAACTGTTTTGTCAGTTTTGAAAGTTCTCATGCATAAATCTCCAATTTTAAGAGAGTATTACATTCAATCTCTTATCACTTTTGTTTCTGCGTGTCCAGTTAACCACGCGACTTTGAGTTCGCACCTTCATTATTGTGGCTATAAAACATCTCATTCTTCTCGTAGAAATACAACATGTAAACGATCTTATAGCAGAGACATAAACGATCTTATAGATGAGACATAAACTATATTTCAACAGAAACATAAACAATCTTATAGATGAGACATAAACGATCATACAGCTCTGAGACACAAATGATCTTGTAGCAGAGACATAAACGGTCTTATAACAGAGACCTCTGCTTTGTAACATTGCCCGAAAAGAAGAAAACACTGAAACTGGTCACTGCTGGCCGGTGGAGTTGGATATCTTCCGGTCTCAGATTGGGTCTACTTGACGGGGCCAGATGATGATACATCGGCTGTGAAAACGTGACATAAAAAGACATCTGATTGGTCAGTCGATCTCTTTGATCATCAACGCTATGTCATGGTCAAGGAGAATGATCAGAACTCTAAACCAGTAGATACGGTCAGTTTACAGGGGGAGGGGGGGGCAGGGAGCTGGGTGAACGGGAAAGTTGGAAAAGAAAGGCGAGAATTTCAACAAGCTTTTAGTAACAACCTCACTCGGCTGCATCATCAAGGATATTATCGTTTCACAGTGTTCAGTTCATAGCTTCAGTTCATAGTGTTCAGTTCACAGTGTTTAGTTCATAGTATTCAGATCATACTATTTAGTTCATAGTGTTCAGTTCATAGCTTCAGTTCATAGTGTTCAGTTCATAGTGTTCAGTTCAAAGCGTTCAGTTCATAATGTTCAGTTCGTAGCGTTATCTTTTTATTTGAAATGAGCATCCAAAAATAACTTATGCCCTTTCTGTTTGTTTTGCTGTACGATATCCTTCAGCTATTGTCTGGTCTTATCTGATTCTACAGCTATTGTCTGGTCTTATCTTATTATACAGCTATTGTCTGATCTTATCTTATTCTACAGCTCCTGTCTGATCTTATCTGATTCTACAGCCTCTGTCTGTTCTTATCTGATTCTACACCTACTGTTTGATCTTATATCATTCTACAGTTATTGTTTGATCTTATCTGATACTACAGCTCCTACCTTATCTTATTAGAATCTACAGTGTTGTCTGATCTTATCTAATTCTACAGCTATTGCCTGATCTTATCTGATTCTGTAGTTATCATATACTTTACTACTTTGTCTTCTATCAACGAATGTTTGGCTGGAACAGAGAAACAAAACACACATTTGATATAGATTAATAAAAAGGATGAACTGAGAATAATATCAATAACAAAAGTATAATTCAGCACAAAACATGATAAGAAACATGAAGAATAATTCTTAAAAAAACACGGCAAAACACTCTATCATCTCTCGGAGCCTGGTAGAATAGTTTATCACGACAAGTAAGAGGTTGGTAGAATATTTATCACGACAAGACGGAGCCTGCTAGAATAGTTTATCACGACAAGTAAGAGGTTGGTAGAATATTTATCACGACAAGTCGGAGCCTGGTAGAATAGTTTATCACGAGAAGTAAGAGCCTGGTAGAATAGTTTATCACGACAAGTAAGAGCCTGGTAGAATAGTTTATCACGACAAGTAAGAGCCTGGTAGAATAGTTTATCACGACAAGTCAGAACCTGGTAGAATAGTTGATCACGACAAGTCAGAACCTGGTAGAATAGTTTATCACGACAAGTAAGAGCCTGGTAGAATAGTTTATCACGACAAGTAAGAACCTGGTAGAATAGTTTATCACGACAAGTAAGAGCCTGGTAGAATAGTTTATCACGACAAGTCAGAACCTGGTAGAATAGTTGATCACGACAAGTCAGAACCTGGTAGAATAGTTTATCACGACAAGTAAGAACCTGGTAGAATAGTTTATCACGACAAGTAAGAACCTGGTAGAATAGTTTATCACGACAAGTAAGAGAGTGGTAGAATAGTTTATCACGACAAGTAAGAACCTGGTAGAATAGTTTATCACGACAAGTAAGAGAGTGGTAGAATAGTTTATCACGACAAGTAAGAGCCTGGTAGAATAGTTTATCACGACAAGTAAGAACCTGGTAGAATAGTTTATCACGACAAGTAAGAGCCTGGTAGAATAGTTTATCACGACAAGTCGGAGCCTGGTAGAATAGTTTATCACGAGAAGTAAGAGCCTGGTAGAATAGTTTATCACGACAAGTAAGAGCCTGGTAGAATAGTTTATCACGACAAGTAAGAGCCTGGTAGAATAGTTTATCACGACAAGTCAGAACCTGGTAGAATAGTTGATCACGACAAGTCAGAACCTGGTAGAATAGTTTATCACGACAAGTAAGAGCCTGGTAGAATAGTTTATCACGACAAGTAAGAACCTGGTAGAATAGTTTATCACGACAAGTAAGAGCCTGGTAGAATAGTTTATCACGACAAGTCAGAACCTGGTAGAATAGTTGATCACGACAAGTCAGAACCTGGTAGAATAGTTTATCACGACAAGTAAGAACCTGGTAGAATAGTTTATCACGACAAGTAAGAACCTGGTAGAATAGTTTATCACGACAAGTAAGAGAGTGGTAGAATAGTTTATCACGACAAGTAAGAACCTGGTAGAATAGTTTATCACGACAAGTAAGAGAGTGGTAGAATAGTTTATCACGACAAGTAAGAGCCTGGTAGAATAGTTTATCACGACAAGTAAGAACCTGGTAGAATAGTTTATCACGACAAGTAAGAGCCTGGTAGAATAGTTTATCACGATAAGTAAGAGGTTGGTAGAATAGTTTATCACGACAAGTAAGAGCCTGATAGAATAGTTTATCACGACAAGTAAGAGCCTGGTAGAATAGTTTATCACGACAAGTAAGAACCTGGTAGAATAGTTTATCACGACAAGTCGGAGCCTGCTAGAATAGTTTATCACGACAAGTCGGTGCCTGCTAGAATAGTTTATCACGACAAGTAAGAGGCTGGTAGAATAGTTTATCACGACAAGTAAGAGCCTGGTAGAATAGTTTATCACGACAAGTAAGAGCCTGGTAGAATAGTTTATCACGACAAGTCAGAACCTGGTAGAATAGTTTATCACGACAAGTCAGAACCTGGTAGAATAGTTTATCACGACAAGTCAGAACCTGGTAGAATAGTTTATCACAACAAGTAAGAGCCTGATAGAATAGTTTATCACGACAAGTAAGAGCCTGGTAGAATAGTTTATCACGACAAGTCAGAGACTGGTAGAATAGTTTATCACGACAAGTCAGAGCCTGGTAGAATAGTTTATCACGACAAGTCATAGCCTGGTAGAATAGTTTATCACATGTCAGACGCTGGTACAATAGTTTATCATGACAGGTCAGAAACTCGTAAAATAGTTTATCACGAGAGGTAAGAGCCTACTAGAATAGTTTATCACGACAAGTCGATGCGTGGTAGAATAGTTTATCACGATAAGTAAGAGCCTGGTAGAATAGTTTATCACGACAAGTCGGAGCCTGGTAGAATAGTTTACCACGATAAGTAAGAACCTGGTAGAATAGTTTATCACGACAAGTCGGAGCCTGGTAGAATAGTTTATCACGATAAGTAAGAACTTGGTAGAATAGTTTATCACGACAAGTCGGAGCCTGGTAGAATAGTTTATCACCATAGGTAAGAGGTTGGTAGAATAGTTTATCACATGTCAGAGGCTGGTAAAATAGTTTATCATGACAGGTCAGAAACTCGTAAAATAGTTTATCACGAGAGGTAAGAGCTTACTATATTAGTTTATCATGAGAAGTCGGAGCCTGGTAGAATAGTTTATCACGACAAGTCAGAGACTGGTATAATAGTTTATCACGACAAGTCAGAGACTGGTAGAATAGTTTATCACGACAAGTCAGAGACTGTTAGAATAGTTTATCATGACAAGTCAGAGGCTGGTAGAATAGTTTATCACGACATGTAAGAGCCTGGTGAAATAGTTTATCACGACAAGTCAGAGCCTGCTAGAATAGTTTATAACGACAAGAAAGAGCCTAGTAGAATAGTTTATCACGGCAAGTCAAAGACTGGTATAATAGTTGATCACGACAGGTAAGAGATTGATAGAATAGTTTAGCAAGACAAGTCAGAGATTTGTAGAATAGTTTATCATGACAGGTCATAGTTGGTAGAATAGTTTATCACGACAGGTAAGAAATTGGTAGAATAGTTTATCACGACAGGTAAGAGACTGGTGGAATAGTTTATCACGACAAATAAGAAGCTGGTAGAATAGATTATCACGACAGGTCATAGCCTAGTAGAATAGTTTATAACGACAATCGGAGCCTGCTAGAATAGTTTATCACGACAGGTCCTAGCCTTGTAGAATAGTTTATCACGGCACGTCGGAGCCTTGTAGAATAGTTTAGCACGACATGTCGGAGCCTTGTAGAATAGTTTATCACGACAAGTCAGAGCCTCCTACAATAGTTTATCACGACAAATCGGAGGCATGTAGAATAGTTTATCACGACAAGTCGGAGCTTGGTAGAATAGTTTATCATGACAAACCAGACATTGGTAGAACAGTTTATCACAACAGGTACTAGCCTGGTAGAATAGTTTATCACAACAGGTCATAGCCTGGTAGAATAGTTTATCACAACAGGTCATAGCCTGGTAGAATAATTTATCACGACAAGTCGTAGCCTGGTAGAATAGTTTATCACGACAAGTAAGAGAGTGGTAGAATAGTTTATCACGACAAGTAAGAACCTCTTAGAATAGTTTATCACGACAAGTAAGAACCTGGTAGAATAGTTTATCACGATAAGTAAGAGACTGGTAGAATAGTTTATCACGACAACTAAGAGCCTGGTAGAATAGTTTCTCACGACAAGTAAGAGACTGGTAGAATAGTTTATCACGACAAGTAAGAGACTGGTAGAATAGTTTATCACGACAAGTAAGACTGGTAGAATAGTTTATCACGACAACTAAGAGCCTGGTAGAATAGTTTCTCACGACAAGTAAGAGACTGGTAGAATAGTTTATCACGACAAGTAAGAGACTGGTAGAATAGTTTATCACGACAAGTAAGAGACTGGTAGAATAGTTTATCACGACAAGTAAGAGACTGGTAGAATAGTTTATCACGACAAGTAAGAGACTGGTAGAATAGTTTATCACGACAAGTAAGAACCTGGTAGAATAGTTTATCACGACAAGTAAGAGACTGGTAGAATAGTTTATCACGACAAGTAAGAGAATGGTAGAATAGTTTATCACGACAAGTCAGAACCTGGTAGAATAGTTTATCAAGACAAGTAAGAGCCTTGTAGAATAGTTTATCACGAGAAGAAAGAGCTTGGTAGAATAGTTTATCACGACAAGTAAGAGTCTGATAGAATAGTTTATCACGACAAGTAAGAACCTGGTAGAATAGTTTATCACGATAAGTAAGAGACTGGTAGAATAGTTTATCACGACAACTAAGAGCCTGGTAGAATAGTTTCTCACGACAAGTAAGAGACTGGTAGAATAGTTTATCACGACAAGTAAGAGACTGGTAGAATAGTTTATCACGACAAGTAAGAGACTGGTAGAATAGTTTATCACGACAAGTAAGAGACTGGTAGAATAGTTTATCACGACAAGTAAGAGACTGGTAGAATAGTTTATCACGACAAGTAAGAACCTGGTAGAATAGTTTATCACGACAAGTAAGAGACTGGTAGAATAGTTTATCACGACAAGTAAGAGAATGGTAGAATAGTTTATCACGACAAGTCAGAACCTGGTAGAATAGTTTATCAAGACAAGTAAGAGCCTTGTAGAATAGTTTATCACGAGAAGAAAGAGCTTGGTAGAATAGTTTATCACGACAAGTAAGAGTCTGATAGAATAGTTTATCACGACAAGTCAGAGCCTGGTAGAATAGTTTATCACGACAAGTAAGAGCCTGGTAGAATAGTTTATCACGACAAGTCGGAGCCTGGTAGAATAGTTTATCACGACAAGTCGGAGCCTGGTAGAATAGTTTATCACGACAAGTCGGAGCCTGGTAGAATAGTTTATCACGACAAGTCGGAGCCTGGTAGAATAGTTTATCACGACAACTCGGAGCCTGGTAGAATAGTTTATCACGATAAGTCGGAGCCTGGTAGAATAGTTTATCACGACAAGTAAGAACCTGGTAGAATAGTTTATCACGACAAGTCAGAGCCTGGTAGAATAGTTTATCACGACAAGTAATAGCCTTTTGTAGAATAGTTTATCACGACAAGTAAGAACCTGGTAGAATAGTTTATCACGACAAGTAAGAACCTGGTAGAATAGTTTATCACGACAAGTAAGAGAGTGGTAGAATAGTTTATCACGACAAGTAAGAACCTGGTAGAATAGTTTATCACGACAAGTAAGAACCTGGTAGAATAGTTTATCACGACAAGTAAGAGACTGGTAGAATAATTTATCACGACAAGTAAGAGCCTGGTAGAATAGTTTATCATGACAGGACAGAAACTCGTAAAATAGTTTATCACGAGAAGTCGGAGTCTGGTAGAATAGTTTATCACGACAGGTATGAGGTTGTTAGAATAGTTTATCATGACAAGTCAGAGACTGGTAGAATAGTTTATCACGACAAGTAAGAGCCTGGTGAAATAGTTTATCACGACAAGTTAGAGCCTGCTAGAATAGTTTATAACGACAAGAAAGAGCCTAATAGAATAGTTTATCACGACAAGTAAGAGTCTGGTAGAATAGTTTATCACGGTAAGTCAAAGACTGGTATAATAGTTGATCACGACAGGTAAGAGATTGGAAGAATAGTTTAGCACGACAAGTAAGAGATTGGTAGAATAGTTTATCACGACAGGTCATAGTTGGTAGAATAGTTTATCACGACAGGTCATAGTTGGTAGAATAGTTTATCACGACAGGTAAGAAATTGGTAGAATAGTTTATCACGACAGGTAAGAAATTGGTAGAATAGTTTATCACGACAAGTAAGAAACTGGTAGAATAGTTTATCACGACAGGTCATAGCCTGGTACAATAGTTTATCACGACAGGTCATAGCCTGGTTGAATAGTTTATAACGACAATCGGAGCCTGCTAGTATAGTTTATCAAGACAGGTCATAATCTTGTAGAATAGTTTATCACGGTAAGTCGGAGCCTTGTAGAATAGTTTATCACGACAAGTCGGAGCCTTGTAGAATAGTTTATCACGAGAAGTCGGAGCCTTCTGCAATAGTTTGTCACGACAAGTCGGAGCCTTCTACAATAGTTTATCACGACAAGTCGGAGCCTGGTAGAATAGTTTATCACGACAAGTCGGAGCCTTGTAGAATAGTTTATCACGACAAACCAGAGCCTGGCAGAATAGTTTATCACTTCAAGTCAGAGCCTGATAGAATAGTTGATAACGACAAGTCAGAGCCTGGTAGAATAGTTGATAACGACAAGTCAGAGCCTGGTAGAATAGTTGATCACGACAAGTCAGAGCAAGTAGAATAGTTTATCACAACAAGACAGAGCCTGGTAGAATAGTTGATCACGACAAGTCATAGCCTGGTAGAATAGTTTGTCAATACAAGTCATAGCCTGGTAGAATAGTTTATCAATTCAAGTCAGAACCTGGTAGAATAGTTTATCACGACAGGTCATAGCCTGGTAGAATAGTTTATCACAACAGGTAATAGCCTGGTAGAATAGTTTATCACAACAGGTAATAGCCTGGTAGAATAGTTTATCACAACAGGTAATAGCCTGGTAGAATAGTTTATCACAACAGGTCATAGCTTGGTAGAATATTTTATCACGACAGGTCATAGCCTGGTAGAATATTTTATCACGACAGGTCATAGCCTGGTAGAATATTTTATCACAACAGGTCATAGCCTGGTAGAATAGTTTATCACGACAAGTCGGAGCCTGGTAGAATAGTTTATCACGACAAGTCATAGCTGGTAGAATATTTTAAGGTAAATGTGTTCGTCATGATTTTTAGGTGGATTTTATTTGTGTTTGGTAATTGTCTTCAGCTTAAGACAGATGTGTTCAGCCGCATATCAGTGTGAACTCAGCGTCATACCACTTCCACAAAATAAGCACTAGAGAAGCCTGGATGCCCCTTTGTGTGTGGTGCTCCTGTGTGTGGTGTTCTCATGTGTGTGGGGTGCTCATATGTTTAGGGTGATCCTGTGTGTATGGTGCTCATATGTGTGTGTGGTTTTCTTGTATGTGATTTGCTTCTATGTGTGGTGCTCATTTGTTTGGCGTGCTCCTGTGTGTGGTTTGCTCCTGTCTATGTTGTGCTCATATGTTTGGCGTGCTCTTGTGTGTGTGGTGTTTTGTGTGTGGTTTGCTCCTGTGTGTGGTGCTCATATGTTTAGGGTGCTCCTGTGTGTGTGGTGTTCCTTTGTGTGGTTTGCTCTTGTGTGTGGCTGCTCATATTTTTGAAGTGCTATTGTGTCTGTGGTGCTCCTGTGTGTGGTTTGCCCCTGTGTGTGGAGTGCTCATGTGTTTGATGTGCTCCTGAGTGTGTGGTTTGCTCATTTGTTTGGGGTGCTAATATGTGTGGGAGTGCACCTGTATGTGTGATTCTCCTGTGTGTGTGGTGCTCATATGTTTATGGTGATTTTGTGTGTGTGGTGCTCCTGTATTGGGTGTGTTAATATGTATGGGGGTGCTCCTGTGTGTGGTTTACCCCTGTGTGTAGTTTGCTTCTGTGTTGGGGTGTTAATATGTGTGGGGGTGCTCCTGTGTGTGGTTTGCTCCTGTGTGTAGTTTGCTCCTGTGTTGGGGTGTTAATATGTGTGGGGTGCTCCTGTGTGTGGTTTACCCCTGTGTGTAATTTGTTCCTGTGTTGGGGTGTTAATATGTGTGGGGGTGCCCCTGTGTGTGGTTTGCTCCTGTGTGTGTGTTGCTCATATATTTGGGGTGCTCCTGTGTTTGGAGTGTTAATATGTGTTAAGGTGCTCCCGTGTGTGTGATATTCCTCTGTGTGTGGTGCTCATATGTTTGGGGTGCTTATGTGTGTATGGTGCTCCTGTATTGGGGTTGCTTATGTGTGAGGGGGTGGTTCTGTGTGTGAGTGCTTCTGTGTGTGGGCTGCTCCTGCGTGTGAAGTGCTCCTGTTTATGGGATGCTCCTGTGTGTGCATTTCTTAACATCCGTACAAGAAAAAAACAGCAGGCAAGTCTAGCTGGGCTAGATGCTACTTCCTAGTGTCGAAATAAAAGAAAAGTCTAAACCAGAGAATAGAAACGTTTCTTCCAGAGCAGAGTAAAACTAGTGTCAGTTTCACAGCACTTTTACTATCACAGGTGTTTGTTTCAAAACAAACTAAAGCGATTTCTTTTCCATAAGTTTCAGCATAATCTGAGCCATTGTCCATATAATCTCATCGAAGATTTTTTTCCCTACTTTATCTTCTTATCCTTGCAAGATTCCATTCAAAACGGCCTTACTTTTGCTGTTTTCTTAATCATTTCATTTGTTTTATGCGGCCTTATATTTTGTTTATTGTTTCATTTTTTTTTGTGTCCTTATATTTCTATTATTTCATTTGCTTAATGTGCCCGTATATTTTTTTAAATTTCATTTGTTCTATGTGTCCTTATATCATTTCACTTGTTTTGTGTGCAAGATGTAAACGTTCTCGTGTGTTTTGTGAATGAATTGTGCCACTGACAATATAAAACATGTCTTCCTATACATCTGATCTCATACTTAAAGCCTTCTCTTATTCCAAGACTCTGTTAAATAGGTTTCATGTCATAACTCACTCACATGACTTCAAGTTAGAATACAAACGCCATCAACCATACATGAATGTTGAATTGTTGAGACTTTGGTGGTAAAAATACATTTGAAAAGAAAGTGACACAATAAAATTAATTGATTAATGGACAAGTTTTACTTCCCTTGTTCTCCACGAATCCCAGTTATCTCCCCGAACCGAGTCCCGGCTCACAGACACAAACTAAATAAAATTGTCTCCAAGGGCCCCCCCCCCTAATTTGTAGGCAAGGACGAAGTAGCCATTACTCTCGCCTAATGGCAGCCGCCCAAGATAGCTCGCTCAAGCTTTGAGAAGTAAGTCTGACACGTTAGGTTTTCTAAGTGAGAGTATGTCTGGTCAATAAAGATATCTATGTTTTGTCAATGAAGATATATATGTTTGGTCAATGAAGATATCTATGTTTTGTCAATGAAGATGTCTATGTTTGGTCAATGAAGGTATCTATGGTTGGTCAATGAAGATATCTATGTTTTGTCAATGAAGATATCTATGGTTTGGTCAATGAAGATATCTATGTTTGGTCAATGAAGATATCTATGTTTGGTCAATGAAGGTATCTATGTTTGGTCAATGAAGATATCTATGTTTGGTCAATG
The DNA here is from genome assembly GCA_009760885.1 of Achatina immaculata. NCBI lineage: Eukaryota > Metazoa > Mollusca > Gastropoda > Stylommatophora > Achatinidae > Lissachatina > Lissachatina immaculata. The sequence goes on along the minus strand of CM019713.1, from coordinate 21,629,619 downwards.
AAGATATCTATGTTTGGTCAATGAAGATATCTATGTTTGGTCAATGAAAGTATTCAAGTTTGGTCAAGGAAGATAACTCTTCCAACAACACCAGTCCACAACAACTAACAAAATATCTTTTTTTTTTAAGACATTCTCTCTTTTGTCTTGTCTCCCCCTCTCTCTCCCCATCTCTCTCTCTCTCTCTCTCTCTATCTATCTCTCTCTTTCTCTATCTCTCATCCTCTTTCTCACCTCATCTCTCTCTCTCCCTCTCTACTTGTTTATCTCTCTTTTCCTGTCTCTCCTACCTCTCTCCTCATTTATCTCTTTTCCTCTCTTCATCTCCTTGTCTCCCACCTTCTCTCCCTCTCCTTCCCTCTCTGTCTAACCCCTTCTCTATCCTTCTCTATTTCTCTCCTTTCCTCTTTCTTTTTCTCTCAAATTCTCCCTCACCACTCTCTCTCTACTCTCTCCTTCTCTTTCTTTTCTTCTCTCTTTCACACATACTTACATACCCCTAGAGAAGATGTAAGAAGAAATGGTGGAGAACCTAAAAGTAAAGGACGAGGTCAGGTCAAATATTTTCTATTCCTCACTTTATAAAGAGACAATAGGAAATATAAATTAGTAAGAGATGGAAGTCTTTAGTGAATAGGAAATATAAATTAGTAAGAGATGGAAGTCTTTAGTGAATAGGAAATATAAATTAGTAAGAGATGGAAGTCTTTAGTGAATAGGAAATATAAATTAGTAAGAGATGGAAGTCTGTAGTGAATAGGAAATATAAATTAGTAAGAGATGGAAGTCTTTAGTGAATAGGAAATATAAATTAGTAAGAGATGGAAGTCTGTAGTGAATAGAAAATATAAATTAGTAAGAGATGGAAGTCTGTAGTGAATAGAAAATATAAATTAGTAAGAGATGGAAGTCTGTAGTGAATAGAAAATATAAATTAGTAAGAGATGGAAGTCTGTAGTGAATAGGAAATATAAATTAGTAAGAGATGGAAGTATGTAGTGAATAGAAAATATAAATTAGTAAGAGATGGAAGTCTGTAGTGAATAGAAAATATAAATTAGTAAGAGATGGAAGTCTGTAGTGAATAGGAAATATACCTTTGTAAAAGATGGAAATCTGTAGTAGAATATGAAATATACCTTATTAGAGATGGAAGTCTGTAGTGCATAGGGAATATACCTTTGTAAAAGATGGAAATCTGTAGTAGAATATGAAATATACCTTATTAGAGATGGAAGTCTGTAGTGCATAGGGAATATACCTTTGTTAGACATGGAAGTCTGTAGTAGAATAGGAAATGTACCTTAGTAAGAGATGGAAGTCTGTAGTAGAATAGGAAATGTACCTTAGTAAGAGATGGAAGTCTGTAGTAGAATAGGAAATGTACCTTAGCAAGAGATGGAAGTCTGTAGTAGAAAAGGAAATGTACCTTAGTAAGAGATGGAAGTCTGTAGTAGAAAAGGAAATGTACCTTAGTAAGAGATGGAAGTCTGTAGTAGAATAGGAAATGTACCTTAGTAAGAGATGGAAGTCTGTAGTAGAATAGGAAATGTACCTTAATAAGACATAGAAGTCTGTAATAGAATAGGAAATATGCCCTAGTAAGAGGTGAAAACCTGTAGTAAAATAGGAAATATGCATTAGCAAAAGGTAGAAGCCTGTAGTAGAATACGAAATATTACTTAGTAAGAGATGGAAATCCGTAGTAGAGTAGGAAATATACCTTAGTAACAGATAGAAACCCGTACTAGAATAGGAAATATACTTTAGTAAGAGATAGAAGTCTGTAGTAGAATAGGAAATATACTTTAGTAAGAGATAGAAGTCTGTAGTAGAATAGGAAATATATCTTAATAAGAGATAGAAGTCTGTAGTAGAATAGGAAATATTTCTTAATAAGAGATAGAAGTCTGTAGTAGAATAGGAAATATATCTTAATAAGAGATGGAAGTCTGAAGTAGATTAGCAAGGGAAGTACAATAGTAACCATTCGAGATAACTTAAAATGTGTACAAGAGACAACTTGACCAGACATGTGTACAAAACAAAACGTGATCAGACATGTGTACCGAAGATAATTTGATCAGATGAACGATTGAGTTAAGATATAGAGCTGGATAAAGATACATGGCAGCCAGACTTCCACCAAAGATCCCCCTGTAGCTGATGTAGAGTTTGCATGTTCCACGGATTTATTTAGTACAGCAAAGACTTTGATAAATGGCTGCTCAGATTGGAGCAAAGTGTTCAGATTTTCAGATAATTTCACCGAGACCAATAAAAAGGAATGAATGGGATATTTACGTGAACTGAAACATTTTCTTACAACACTGTTCGTTTTATAACAGCCAGATGTAAGGTTATTTCAAGTTAAGACTTTCTCAATTTGCTACGATTAGTTGTAGATACATTGACGAACTTATGTCTGCATATAAAACTAAAACTACAACAAATTAAAGGGAACTCTTGCAGAATTTGATCACGTTTTCAAGTGAGACTTTAGAAGTAAAGAAATCTCTGGGTATACTTTATTTATTTATTATTTGTCTACTTTATTGCTTTTAGTAAATTTTGTCTGCTATTTACTCATTTACAGGATATATGGTCATTTACACAACTCTTAGTCATTTACACAAAGTTCAGCCAGTTACAAAGGTGATCACAGCAAATAGAGGAACATCATTATACGGGTCACTGACAAAATATATGTCTGACAGTTGACAAAATGCTCTTTTTTACAGCTAAAATTTCATGCAGGTTTATATGACATGTTGTGTCTGTAGGTTTATATGACATGTTGTGTCTGTAGGTTTATGTGGCATGTTGTGTATATAGGTTTGTATGGCATGTTGTGCCTGTAGGTTTATATGACATGTTGTGTCTGTAGGTTTATATGACATGTTGTGTCTGTAGGTTTATATGACATGTTGTGTCTGTAGGTTTATATGGCATGTTGTGTCTGTAGGTTTATATGGCATGTTGTGTCTGTAGGTTTATATGGCATGTTGTGTCTGTAGGTTTATATGGCATGTTGTGTCTGTAGGTTTATATGACATGTTGTGTCTGTAGGTTTATATGACATGTTGTGTCTGTAGGTTTATATGGCATGTTGTGTCTGTAGGTTTATATGGCATGTTGTGTCTGTAGGTTTATATGGCATGTTGTGTCTGTAGGTTTATATGGCATGTTGTGTCTGTAGGTTTATATGGCATGTTGTGTCTGTAGGTTTATGTGGCATGTTGTGTCTGTAGGTTTATATGGCATGTTGTGTCTGTAGGTTTATATGGCATGTTGTGTCTGTAGGTTTATATGACATGTTGTGTCTGTAGGTTTATATGACATGTTGTGCCTGTAGGTTTATATGACATGTTGTGTCTGTAGGTTTATATGACATGTTGTGTCTGTAGGTTTATATGACATGTTGTGTCTGTAGGTTTATATGACATGTTGTGTCTGTAGGTTTATATGACATGTTGTGTCTGTAGGTTTATATGGCATGTTGTGTCTGTAGGTTTATATGACACGGTTTATATGGCATGTTGTGTCTGTAGGTTTGTATGACATGTTGTGTCTGTAGGTTTATATGGCATGCTGTGTCTGTAGGTTTGTATGGCATGCTCTCTGTAGGTTTGTAAAACGTAGTTGTCTGAAATAAATCATACAGCGGAAGAAATGAAATGCTATTGTTGTAGTTTCTAGGAGTAACTTAGAAAAACAAGAGAAGTGAGAAGAATAGATCTATTCAAGTAAGATGTAGGTTTACAAGTATACAGATCACACAGAGCACCCGACCAGCAAAACTACATGGAGAAAAAAAGCCATCTAAGATATTGTTTACTCACACTGTTGGGAGTTCGTTTGATTCTAGTGCTCACTTTCTGCCATGCTAGTAATCATAATAAAAAACCAACCAATTGACCGACTAGCTAATTAATCAACTAATTAACTAACTAACAAATCCACCAGCCAAATGACTGCCTAGCTAACCAACCAACGAACTAACCAACCAAACAACTGACCGACTAGCTAACTAACAAACCAACTAACCAACCAACAAACCAATCAACCAACCAATCAACCAACCAAGCAACCAAGAATCAACCAACTGACAGACTAGATAACTAACTAACTAACTAACTAACTAACTAACTAACTAACTAACTAACTAACTAAGTAACTAACTAACTAAGTAACTAACTAACTAACTAAATAACTAACTGTGATTTATTGTTCCTTTCTGCTGCTGTTACTCCCTGTTTCATGTTGATTTCTCCAGATACTCCAGACGTCACGTGTAGCCAAGTTTTCACTTCTCTCAACAAATAATTACAAAATTTTTCCAGTTAAGTTGGAGCTTTACCTCCCTCTTCTGCAGGCATCCTCCATTTATCTTGGGAGGTGGGGGAGGCCTTGTAAGGAGAATTATCTGTCTCCCGTCCGTAGAGAAACGGAAAGTGAGAATATCACCACCACAACCACCACTAACACCACCAACACCACCACCAACAACACTACAATCGTCACCAACACCATCAACAACACTACCATCACCACCACGACTACTACACCCACCAACACCACCACCATCACTACCACCACCACTACTACCACCGCCACCATCACCAACACTACCACCATAACCACCACCATTACTACCACCACTATCACCACCATCACTACCACCACCACCACTAACATCACCACCACCACTACCACCATCAACAACACCATCACTATCACCACCACCACCAATATCACTACAATCACAATCACCACTACCAATAACACCACCACCACGACTACCACCACCAAGAATATCACCACAATCACTCCACCACCACCAATATCACCACAATCACCACCACTACCACCATCGTCATCTCCACCACTACCACCACATAACCACCACCACAATCATCATCACTACCACCACCACCTTCATCACCTACCTATCTGCCTACCTATCTACCTACTTAACTGTCTACCTACCTATATATCTACTCACCCACCTACCTACCTACCTACCCACCCACCCACCCACCTACCTATCTACCTACCTACCCCCACCCACCCACCTACCTACCTACCCACCCACCACCCACCTACCTACCTACCTACTCACCCACCTACCTGCCTACCTACCTACTTATCTGTCTGGCTGTCTGTCTGCCTGTTGTTTGTCTGTCCATCGGTTTGTCTGTCTGTCTGCTTGCATATTTGACTAATTATATTAAATGATCACTCAGGCACACAGAATGTTAATGTATGTCACGGACATAATGAGCCAGTCAGAGTTACAATACCTGGGGATCTCAGCGACCGAGCTTATATCTGATCACATTATATCTGCAAGAGGGGAAACAAAACATGGAATAGTTTTAGTAGATGAGACATCATCTCAGAAACCTTTTGTTGTTCTTGTTGTATTGTAAACATATATTGTTGATAATCTGCAAATGGATGCACTAGTAGCAGGGCATGTTGCTTACAACCGAGAGACTTACAGGAGAGCTGTTAGGGAGGGGAGGCAAAGTTCCGCAAGGGACATGCAAATGACTGACTGACTGACTGACTGACTGACTGACTTAATAAACATACACATTCAAGAAGACACAGGTACACTCACTTTATCTCTTGACAAAGCTTTTCAACTTTTGACAGACAAAGAAAGATCTTTATGATGTGTTCAGTTTCTCCACTGTACATTTACCTGTATATATATATGTATTTCATTTTGTCAGGCATCTGAACAGTTACCTGTATATATCTGTAGCAGATTTCACCTCTTATCAAACCAAACTGAAAAAAAATATCTAACTTGGATCATAAAGGACATATAGTTATGATTTATTCTTTACAAGTGTTTGGACTAATACTTCTGTTTTGAAATATATATGTCTGTCCCTTAAATGTCAGTTCCTTGTGTGCCAGTTCTTTATATGCCAGTTCCTTATAGAAAAAAGTATTTCACAAAGAAAAAAGGCAGACATATTGCACCAATTTACCAGCAAGTGCGCTATGCAAGTATATAAAAGGAAACTTTGGTCAAGAACTTGTAGCACCTAGTTTTATTGTATCAGATGTTTTCATCATTCCATCATATAGAGTACATTCAGTTTATTTTAGTTACAGCTTCTTTTCCATTGTTCAATAAAAGGAACATATTTTCGTCTCAGAGTGTAGTTCATTGTTTAGTATAAAGAAACTATGGAAATCTCACTTCATTAACCACTGTTTCGTGATTGCTGGCAGCGGTTTGTGCAGATAGGGAACATATTTTTTCATGGCCTTGGCCAAGCAAATTCGGACAGAAAATGACATTTTCTCGTCTGCCAGATTTCTTACACAGTTTGTTCAAAATGAAGACAGTAAATCGTTGTGTCACATTTATTCTGGCAGTTTTCATTATCATAAATACCTAGTTTTATATTGTTTCCTCTAATGGTATAATTGACGCAGTCTAGTTAATTGGATTCTGTATCGATTGTAACTGATTCAACATTGTTTTGCCCGTATCATTAATAATGCACGAGATATCACAGGGTTCAATAGGTTCTGAACTTCTAATTAATGTAATTTACGAGACACATCAACTTCAGTTCTCTCTTAATGAAAAACAATTTGTCCCAGACAAAACATGAAAGGAGCCCTATGTTATTACTATGCTGATAATGCTGATTTCACATAATAGAATCCTGTGATCGACAAACTGGGACACGCTCAACTCCAGCACAGTATTCTTTTACTTAAAGCAGTGGCTGTAAATCTTTGCACATCTAGGCACCAATTTTCCAATTAAGTTTCAGACCTTCAGCTTACCTGTTGTATCACAGTCTGTGAAACTTTGATTGGTTGTATACAAAAACAAGTGACACTTAGTAACAACCAGATCCTGCCCCGATGACCTCCTGGGTACGCGAGTCTCAGGTTGGCAACCGCTGACTTGACGTAAAGATATGATCCAGCACAAGATTAAACTTAACCAAAGTTAAACTTAATCTGCCTGTAAACTATGTAGGTCACTGGTAAGTGTTACCAGATGCTGCAGTTTTGAAAAACTATTGATTTCCTTCAATGTTTATTCTCAGGCATTCTCGGAAGTTTGAGAGTTTAAAACTTCACAATCAGATCACGAAATAGAAAGTCACCAGTGACAAGACCAAACAAACAGTGTAAATGACTAGGAGTTTCTCTAACACTAATGATAATGTCAAACAATCCCAATGTAAATGACTAAGAGTTTGTCTGACACTAATGATAAGATCAAACAATAACTGTAAATGACTAGGAGTTTATCTAACACTAATAATAAGACACAACAATCCCAAGGTAAACGACTAGAAGTTTGTCTAACACTAATGACAAGATCACATAATCACAAGGTAAATGACTAGGAGTTTGTATAACACCAATAGTAAGATCAAACAATCAGTGTAAATGACTAGGAGTTTGTCTAACACTAGTGGTTCTAAGGACTGTAATAGCCGGAGGTGGGGTGAGGAATACTACTCCAATTAAATGTCTGCATGGCGTGCGTCTCAAATAGCCTCTGATAGTCCAAGTCCAGCTTCTGGCCTTCTCGTGATTTATTGTTCCTTTCTGCTGCTGTTACTCCCTGTTTCATGTTGATTTCTCCAGATATTCCAGACGTCACGTGTAGCCAAGTTTTCACTTCTCTCAACAAATAATTACAAAATTTTTCCAGTTAAGTTGGAGCTTTACCTCCCTCTTCTGCAGGCATCCTCCATTTATCTTTGGGGGAGGCCTTGTAAGGAGGATTATCTGTCTCCCGTCCGTAGAGAAACGGAAAGTGAGAATATCACCACCACCACCACCACCACCACCACCACCACCACCACCACCACTACCACCAACAACACTACAATCGTCACCAACACCACCACCAACACTACCACCACTACCACCAACAACACTACAATCGTCACCAACACCACCACCAACACTACCACTACTACCACCAACAACACTACAACTGTCACCAACACCACCACCAACACTACCATCACCACCACGACAACTACCCCCACCAACACCACCACCATCACTACCACCACCATCACAGCGGAACTGTTTAAAGTGACAAGAGAAGGGGCGAAAGGCGAACATCTGGCCCCTTAATATCAGACGCTTTCGGGTAGATGAGACTGTTAGTCCTGTGTGGTAGCTCATCTAGGAGAAGGAAAGCTCCTGCTCGTTGCTGGCAATGACTCTTCAGCTGCCGTGCGAGGGGTGAAACACCTCAAGGCCAATGAAGAAAATTGCGATTCGGGTTGCCGCGCAGCCTCGCGGTGGAAAAAGTGATGGAAAGGATTAAGTGAAGTAGCCAGTAGTTTCGCGGTCGGGGCTACTCATATCAAGGCACCCCTGCTCTAGAGGCTGGCCACGTCCTTTATACATCCATACTGGCTGAAATGCCTAAACCGACTTAACCGAAGGATTAAATTAAGTCTCTGCTGGCGAGATTCTTCGGTTGTCGAGCGTGGGGTGAAATTCCTCCCGGCCAATGAAAAATTGCGATTATGATTGCCGCGCGGCGCCGTTATGGAAAAGGTGATGGAAAGGATAAAAAGAAGTTTAATCGGTATGGCTAGAGGTTTTACGTAGAGGTTTTCCCATGAGAAAGTCCAGCTCTGGACTGGATGGGTAACCACCTCTCACCCGGCCGGGATATACTGATATCCAAAACACGCCGAGGTTTTCCTGTGAGAAAATCCAACTCTAGACTAAACTGGTGCATCGAAAACCACAGTGTCACGCAATGCCGCTTCGGTGACCTACCGAGAAAATAGGCCAAAACCCTATGATGCTCTGAGCCTCCATCCTAAGTGAGACTATCGTGATAACCACAGGAGTAAATTCAGTAGGATCACGGGGTGATCTTTATGGTAGAAGCGAACGACGATGAAGAAGTTTAACACTAATTATAAAATAATCACAACGTAAATGACTAGGAGTTTGTCTGACTTTAATTACCACAATAAAATTCACCCAGAACAACCAAAGTGTACAGTACAATATACACATGAATTAATAGAGGCTGGCATGATGTAAGGCGTGGGGCACCATAGAACGGTATAATACATACGGAAGCAAGTGTGTTAGGGAAGACAGTCTGTCACATATATACCAAAAGTGATCGAGCTCAGAATGAACAATCATGAACAAAGAAACAATTAAAAATGTGTAGATGTTCCAAGAGACTTTTCACACAGCGACCTGTACATGTGTACGTACAATGTACGAAATACCACTCTATACATGGATGAAATGTGTAACACGAGGTGTTTACTATTGCTACTAGCTTTCAGAAACATTAACGTTACACAGCTGTGTATTGGCATTTTGTGTGTCACTAACAAGTGAATTTTTCCATGATTATTTCCTTTGGAAACAAAAACATTGTTTTTCATGTTGTCAGGAGTATTTTGATTCTTCAAAACAAATGAAATAAACAGGGCATTGTTTTTGTTGTTTCTATTATTTGCTGCAGATTAGCTAGAGCATCCATCCTCTTCAAGATTGTGTAGCATGGCCTAGTAAATAATGATTATAGTTGTTGTTATTATTATTATTAATGAATAAGATTATAAATATATTTTAGGCATAATAGTAACATCTAAAAGCAACAGAAAAAGTAAATAGGAAAATTAGAGCTAGGTAGAAAAATAAACTTCCTTGACACTGTATGACTGGACGTTGATATGTGTAAATAGAATAGAAAAGACGAACATAAGGGACAGACACAATGAAACCGAGGACACAATAAAACCTCCGACATGAAAGAGCAAGATCATGACTTAGGTAAATGACAATTGTATAGACGGAGTTGACGCACACTGACACGTATGACACGCATTAGCTTGCTAATCTTAAGACGCTATTGCAGACGGTTTTTAAATAAAGGAGTGACCGACTCGGCCAGCTGACCAATTAAATATTTAGAGGTATGGCCTACTGGACAATTGCCTTACAACATATAAGTCGCGGGGCAGTTGGAGAAAAAAGGACGATCAAAGAGGAACAGCAGACAGAGAGGGACGATCAGAGAGGAACAGCAGGCAGAGAGGGACGATCGAGTGGGGGATAGTCCGATCAAAGACGGTCAGTGAGCGAAGGCCGATTCAGACGGTGGAGGAAGACTGTCAGAAGAAAGCAGAAGGCAGACAAGAGGAGAATCAGAGAACAGTTGAGCGGAAGGACAGAAACACAGAAGAGCAAGAAAGAGAACGAGACGCTATAGAATCAGATGTAGTATTAGACTGAAGAAGTGTTTCAAGTGGTTCAAGTGATTAAGAAGACTTGATGTTTTTGGAACTTCGAATAAAGCGATTTTGGACGAAAAACTAGTTGACCACGTGTTGCAGATCTATTAGAAAACAGAGATTAGAACCGTCCTAGTATCACATGTAGAATATCTTGAAGTTGAGAACATTGCCGAAATGCTATATGTAGAATATGATAACGTTTGATATTGTGAACAAATGATGATGTGCTTCAACGAGGAAACTAACGAAGATTATGTCATATTACATCTTAGTACAAGTGATGTTACCAACTGTTAAATATGATACCTTAATTGTCAGGATTAAATAATGAAGTGAACATTTCATCGGACTTGCTCTGGTCTAGCTTATGTTGTAATGTTTGTGATACCTCGAGGTGTTATAATCAGAGAACCAAAGAACACTTCTACTATCAGTCATTAAAAGAGAAATACACAATTGAAAATGTTATAGTTGCTCCCTCACTTAGCTGATATGTTTTTATTTCTTGTTGTAGTCTCTTGGTTGGAGTAATTTCTCTTACAATAAGGAAGCTTAGTATCAATGTCTGGAAGTACATACACACACAAAACAAACATACATAGTATACATAACTATTTATTACAGTATATATACGTACATATGCATCAAAGTACTGTCATAAAAAAATAACACTAGACAAATAACAGGTGACTTAAATGTCAGACAAATTGCAGACAAAAGTGTTCGTCAGACAACTGACAGACAATGTGTACATCATACAAGTGACAGATAATGTGTACATCAGACAAGTGACAGACAATGTGTACATCATACAAGTGACAGATAATGTGTACATCAGACAAGTGACAAAGTGTACACCTGACAAGTGACAGACAAAGTGTACGTCAGACAAGTGACAAAGTGTACGTCAGACAAGTGACAAAGTGTACGTCAGACAAGTGACAAAGTGTACGCCAGACAAGTGACAAAGTGTACGTCAGACAAGTGACAAAGTGCACACATGACAAGTGGCGGACAAAGTGTACACCAGACAAGTTTCAGACAAAGTGTACATCAGACAAGTTTCAGACAAAGTGTACACCAGACAAGTTTCAGACAAAGTGTACACCAGACAAGTTTCAGACAAAGTGTACACCAGACAAGTTTCAGACAAAGTGTACACCAGACAAGTTTCAGACAAAGTGTACGTCAGACAAGTGGCAAACACATGTAGGAGAAATAATATGGGCTTTTGCGGCACTTTATTCCGTGACAGTTTATACTTGCTGTAGAGAGTGGGACAGTTTATACTTGCTGTAGAGAGTGGGACAATTTATACTTGCTGTAGAGAGTGGGACAGTTTATACTTGCTGTAGAGAATGGAACAATTTATACTTGCTGTAGAGAGTGGGACAATTTATACTTGCTTTAGAGAGTGGGACAGTTTATACTTGCTGTAGAGAGTGGGACAGTTTATACTTGCTGTAGAGAGTGGAACAATTTATACTTGCTGTAGAGAGTGGGATAGTTTATACTCGCTGTAGAGCGTGGGCGATTATTGTAAAGTGTGTACAAAAGTGTACAGGAAGTATGTTGCTTTTTGTTCTGTCTGACCTTGAGGATTAATGCTGGCCGACAGGCGCCAGCTGACCGACCTACATGGCTACTGTCTGCCTGTTAGCTTAGAAACGGCATCAGTTGTCATGCTAGCGGAAGCTCTAGGATACAAATGCATTGTGGGACAGAATAAATGGCGGACGCGCATGCGAAGCGTCATCTTAGATTATTTCTTTACCGTCTTTATTAACATAGTCATTATCATGATCCTTGTCCTACATTACGAAGCTTTCAAACGTCGCTTGTTAAGTGCCATTACAAACATTGCTTTCTTCTTCTGGCATTGTGCCAAGGGTTAATGCATATCAGTTTTAATCTTTCTTTCTATAGCTTTCCGGCATCAGTAATACTCTTACTTGAACTGTATGCCAGTGTCAGTGATACTTAAAGTGTATGCCAGTGTCAGTGATACTTAAAGTGTATGCCAGCTTCTGTAATACTTAAAGTGTATGCCAGCGTCAGTAATACTTAAAGTGTATGCCAGCGTCAGTAATACTTTAAGTGTATGTCAGCGTCAGTAATACTTTAAGTGTATGTCAGCGTCAGTAATACTTTAAGTGTATGCCAGCGTCAGTAATACTTGATGCATTAGACATGGCAGGAGACCGTGTTTATGTATGTCTAAAAGTTGGTACCTGCTAGAGAGACTGAATCTAAGCTACGGAATTTCTGTGTCACGACCTCGTTTCTTTCCGGGTGTCACGATCCCTTGTGTCTACTGAACAGTTACTAAAGACTATACGAATAAACACCTTTTTTTTGGGGGGGGGGGGTGCTAGTTGGCTAAGTTGGTTAGTACGCTTTGCTCTCGTAGCTAGATGGCTGTTCGGCCTATGAGTCCGTGTTCGAATCCCAGGTAATTTTCTTGTGATTTTTCTTTCTCTCACGTCTGACTAAAGTGTTTTGTCTACGATTTTTTTGGAAGTCTATTCGTACAAAACTGTTTTCTATTACTTTACAGAATTTTTATAATAAATACAAAAATTCTTCCTTTATATTTGAACTGTATACCAGCGTCATCGAGAGTCTAAATAAATGACTTTATTGAAAGTCGATATTTATCATGAGTGAAACTTGTATGGTGAAGTAGTAATAACTAGGGTCATGGGGTTATAACTAGGGTCATGGAATTATATTACAGACTAGGATCATGGAGTTATAACTAGGGTCACGGGGTTATAATTAGGGTCATGGAGTTATAACTAGGGTCATGGGGTTAAAACTAGGATCATGGGGTTATAACTAGGGTCATGGAGTTATATTACAGACTAGGATCATGGAGTTATAACTAAGGTCATGGGGTTATAACTAGGGTCATGGAGTTATAACTAGGGTCATTGAGTTATAACTAGGGTCATGGAGTTATAACTAGGGTCATGGAGTTATAACTAGGGTTGTTAGGTTATAACTAGGGTCATGGAGTTATAACTAGGGCTGTGGAGTTATAACTAGGGTCATGGAGTTATAACTAGGGTTGTTAGGTTATAACTAGGGTCATGGAGTTATAACTAGGGCTGTGGAGTTATAACTAGGGTCATGGAGTTATAACTAGGGCTGTGGGGTTATAACTAGGGTCATGGATTTATAAATAAGGGTCATGGAGTTTTAACTAGGGCTGTGGGGTTATAACTAGGGTCATGGAGCTATAACTAGGGTCGTGGAGTTACAACTAGAGCTGTGGGGTTATACCTGGGGTCATGGAGTTATAACTAGGGCTATGGGGTTATACCTGTGGTCGTGGAGTTATAACTAGGGCTGTGGAGTTATAACTAGGGTGATGGAGTTATAACTAGGGCTGTGGAGTTATAACTAGGGTGATGGAGTTATAACTACGACTATGGGGTTATAACTTGGGTCGTGGAGTTATAACTAAGGCTGTGGGGTTATAACTAGGACCGTTGAGTTATAACTAGGATTGTTGAGTTATAAATGTGGTAATGACGTTATAACTATGGCCGCATGGTTATAAATGGGGTCGTGGAGGTATAAATGGGGTCATAGAGTTAATATTAGATTCGTTGAGTTATAAATGGGGTCGTGTAGCTATAAATGGGGTCGTGGAGTTATAAATGGGGTCGTGTAGTTACAAATGGAGTCGTGGAGTTACAAATGGGGTCTTGGAGTTATAAATGGGGTCGTGGAGTTAATACTAGGGATGTGGAGTTATAAATGAGGTCGTGGAGTTATAAATGGGGTCGTGGAGTTAATACTAGGGATGTGGAGTTATAACTGGGGTCGTGGAGTTATAAATGGGGTCGTGGAGTTAATACTAGGGATGTGGAGTTATAAATGGGTTCGTGGAGTTATAAATGGGGTCGTGGAGTTATGATTAGAGCCGTGGATTACAACTAGGGTCGTGGAGTTATAACCAGGACTGTGTAGTTAGCAACCAGTCGAAGTGAAAGTTTATTGTACCGACTTTCCAGCTCTGGTTATGGCTTGTTACATATTTCTGTGATAGATGAAAAATAATACGAAGGGTTTTTAATTTGTTATCTATAAACAAAGTAAGTATGTGATAACGTGTTTTCGTCAGTTTGATGACGATCTCAGTTGTTTCACATCAGGCCATATCTTGCCACTCCACGTTCCCACACTTGGCTTTATTGAGGCACTTATCAAACATGGCCTCCCATCTTTCAGGTCAGTCTATGTTGTAATATCTGCAAGCGTTTCAGTAAGTGTTGTAATATCTGCAAGCGTTTCAGTAAGTGTTGTAATATCTGCAAGCGTTTCAGTAAGTGTTGTAATATCTGCAAGCGTTTCAGTAAGTGTTGTAATATCTGCAAGCGTTTCAGTAAGTGTTGTAATATCTGCAAGCGTTTCAGTAAGTGTTGTAATATCTACAAGTATTGCTGTCCATGTTGCAGTATCTTCAGCTCTTTCGGCTATTGTTGTGATGTCTACAAATGTTCCATTTTATGCTGCGATACCTAGAAGTGCTTCAGTACATGTGATATCTGCAATTGTTTCAGTATATCTTGTGATGTGTACAAGTGTTTCACTCTATGTTGTAATATCTACAGATATTGCAGTCTAGGTTGAAATATTTACAAATGTTTCAGTACATGATGGAATACCTAAAAGTGTTTCAATACGTGGTGAAATATCTAAAACTGTTTCAGTACATGGTGGAATACGTGCTTCAATGTATACTAAAACATCTACAAATATTTCAATACATTTTGTAATATCTAAAATTTTAATTATATGCTTCTAGAAAAGGTAACATTCCCGTTTCCATGCCATTAAAGTATTTTAGGGATTACGGTGTTAGGCCCGTATTTTCACGACCTTCGGCACATAAAAGGGTGATGAGGTCAGTATCGCGCCTGGCAGCATTTACCTTCCCAGATTTCTCTGGTACCCATTTTTAGAGGCTAGGTAGACCCCAAGGCCTTTTTAGTGTGTACCAGAAAAAATCTCCAGGCGGGAACTGAACCAGGCACCACCGTATTAGTAAACCCAGCGCTTACCAACCAGCTAACCACTCAGCTAACCACTCAGCTAACCACTCAGCTAACCACTCAGCTAACTAGGCAGCTATATAGCAGTATACTGAATGTTAGGATGTAAGATAGATAACTCATCTGAGAATTGGAACATTTGTATAATATGAGTTATCTTCTAAATTAATCAGCTGTTTGTGAGTAGAGTCCATCTGCTTTGTCTCGGGTTGCACGAGGGTCATGGATGGGGAATGATAGGAAAAAGGTCAGGTGAGAGAGAAATCATATGACTGAGGGACAATTGTGTTTTGTGTATCGTCTGAGATAGACGTAGATTAGGCTGTTAGAAATGTTGTTGTTTAGTGAAATAGATGTAGAATAGAGTGTATTAGGTTGTTCTGATGGCGACAGTAGTCTGCCGGGAACATATATCATGGAGATGTCCAGTCTTGTGTCCATGGATTTTGTTGATGCCTTTGTCGTTCTCGTCATATCGCTCATCGACTCGTCGTCACCCCGTGCATCATTAAAGTCATTTCAACTGTAAAGTTGCTGCTTCTGTATTACTATTTCAACTGAGAGAGAGTGAACCTGGGAGCAAGTAAGTCTGTGAAGTGAGTAACAAAACAGACGCAAAACAACGTAGAATAGTAATGTAAGCAAGAGCATTATTACATTGGATAGTAGTGGGAATATACACAGAAATGAGTAGCAATACATCTACAGTCTTACATTCTACACACACAAGAGCAAGAGATAGAATCACTCGAGTATTCTGCTTCAGCTAACCACTCAGCTAACCAGGCAGCAGTACATGGTGAAATATCTATAGGTGTTTCAGCGCATGTTGCAATATTTACAGTTTTTCAGTACATTATGAAATTTCTACAATTGCTTCAGTATATGCTGTAATATCTACAAGTGCTTCAGTCTAGGTTGAAATATCTACAAATGTATCAATACACGGTGGAATATTTGCGTGTTGTTTCAGTGTGTGTTGTAATGTCTGCAAGTGCTTCAGTACATGATGTAATGTCTACAAGTGTTTCAGTACATGGTGTAATGTCTACAGGTGTTTCAGTACATGGTGTAATGTCTACATGTGTTTCAATATATCCTAGCAAGTGAATGTTTACTGTTCTGAATTTTACAGTTACAAGAAAGTGAACAAAGTACAACTCAGAATTGTAATGTTTCTAGTAACTGTCGAGTGTTTGAGAGAAATTTGAAATGTTTTCCCATGGTTTGCAATATCGTTAGCTCCTTTGTAACCGAAATTATATTTTGGTGTCGATACTACTGACATAGCCATTAATGGTTACGTAAATCAGCTTTGCTATTACATCCTTTTATACGACAGAGTTTCATCAATATTGATATCTGACGTTGTGTGCCGTGACCAACCCGTCATAAATTAACGCTTCGTTGGCGATATTTCTTGTTTAATCTCCCTGGACAGAACTTTTATTGCTTTCATAGAACGTCGGGGAATCCCCATGGGCAGATACAGCTTGTAATGTTCTTTAGTTTGGTTTCCTTGTCTTTCTCTGCTTATTTTATTCTTTAATAATGCATGAGGTTTATATCCTTCATGAACGTTTTGCTACAGCTTAAAATATTACATTTATTTGTACTACATTTGTTGCTAAAACCTCCTGCAAGTTAACTAGTAAGACAGGACGTAATGTCAGGCTTACATTAGTAAGTCGTTCACCGTTACCAATAAAATGTATGCATATACATACACAGTTATATGTATATATATATATATATATATTACAAACGATCATGACATTATTGCAGTCAAGCTATGATAAGAAAATAATTCAAATTTTACGAGCAACATTATTTACAGAGCCATCAGCTGCTGCTGTTTAATACAAAAGCAAAACAGGCAGGATACAAGGAAGGGTGCATGAAAAAACAAGTTAGATTTACAATATAACTTACAGAAAATGAGCTAGATCTGCATTATAACTTATAGAAAATGAGCTACTTTTACAGTATGACTTATGGAAAATAAGTTAGATCTATAATATGGCTTATAGAAAATGAGCTAGATCTACAAGATGACTTATAGAAAATGAGCTAGATCTGCATTATGACTTATTAAAAGAGCTAGATTTGCATTATGACTTATGGAAAATGAGCTACATCTACAATATGACTCATAGAAAATGAGCTAGATCTGCAATATGGCTTACAGAAAATGAGCTACACTTACAGTATGACTTATAGAAAATACGTTAGATCTGCATTATGACGTATAGAAAATGAACTAGATCTGCATTATAAGTTGCAGAAAATGAACTACATCTGCATTATGACTTATAGAAAATTAGCTAAAATTATAATATGCCTTATAGAAAATAAGCTAGAATTTCAATATGATATATAGAAAATGAATTATATTTACATCATGTTGTATAGAAAATGAGCTAGATTTATAGTATGACTTATAGAAAACGAGCTACATTTACAGTATATCTTTTAGAAAATGAACTAGATTTAGAGTATGACTTATAGAAAATGAACTAGCAGAAGAAGTGAGTCATAGCATAAGATAAAATGCACAGGGTAAATATTGAAATCATTCCTTCTTGTAAAAAAAGATTAACATTAAGAACATTGTCAGAACGTTTTGTATCTAATTTCACAAATTTATTTGTTTTACTAAACCTTTATTTATTTTCATTCATCTGAATGAGGTCTCTTATATTAATGGCTTCATTTTCTATAGCTTGCAGTATCGGAGTAGTAATATCGGTAATGTTATTACAATGAATGAATATATGAACTTGTGTGTTATGTAATACAAAGTGACCAATACTAGAAATGTCATCTCAGAATGGTTAAGTTCTCTTCTACCGTAACAGGATAGCATGTATCCTAAACAAAAACCAACATTTTCACTTGATGAGACAAGTTATTCCAGATATTTCTCTACAGTCAGGGAGAAAACTGTTGGTATAAGTTAGGTAAGGAACTGTTGGTATAAGCTAGGTAAGGAACTGTTATTATAAGTTAGGTAAGGAACTGTTGTTATAAGTTAGGTAAGGAACTGTTGTTATAAGTTAGGTAAGGAACTGTTGTTATAAGTTAGGTAAGGAACTGTTGGTATAAGTTAGGTAAGGAACTGTTGTTATAAGTTAGGTAAGGAACTGTTGTTATAAGTTAGGTAAGGAACTGTTGGTATAAGTTAGGTAAGGAACTGTTGTTATAAGTTAGGTATAGAACTGTTGGTATAAGTTAGGTAAGGAACTGTTGGTATAAGTTAGGTAAGGAACTGTTGTTATAAGTTAGGTAAGGAACTGTTGTCATTAGTTAAGAACAGAACTGTTCGTGTAAGTTAGATATAGAACTGTTGGTATAAGTTAGGTAAGGAACTGTTGTTATAAGTTAGGTAAGGAACTGTTGTCATTAGTTAGGAACAGAACTGTTCGTGTAAGTTAGATATAGAACTGTTGGTATAAGTTAGGTAAGGAACTGTTGTTATAAGTTAGGCAAGGAACTGTTGTCATTAGTTAGGAACAGAACTGTTCGTGTAAGTTAGATATAGAACTGTTGGTATAAGTTAGGTAAGGAACTGTTGTTATAAGTTAGGTAAGGAACTGTTGTCATTAGTTAGGAACAGAACTGTTCGTGTAAGTTAGATATAGAACTGTTGGTATAAGTTAGGTAAGGAACTGTTGTTATAAGTTAGGTAAGGAACTGTTGTTATAAGTTAGGTACAGATCTGTTTGTATAAGTCAGGTACAGATCTGTTTGTATAAGTCAGGTATAGAACTGTTTGTATAAGTCAGGTATAGAACTGTTCGTATAAGTCAGGTATAGAACTGTTTGTATAAGTCAGGTATAGAACTGTTGGTATAAGTCAGGTATAGAACTGTTGGTATAAGTCAGGTATAGAACTGTTGGTATAAGTCAGGTATAGAACTGTTTGTATAAGTCAGGTATAGAACTCTTTGTATAAGTCAGGTATAGAACTGTTTGTATAAGTCAGGTATAGAACTGTTTGTATAAGTCAGGTATAGAACTGTTTGTATAAGTCAGGTATAGAACTGTTGGTATAAGTCAGGTATAGAACTGTTGGTATAAGTCAGGTATAGAACTGTTGGTATAAGTCAGGTATAGAACTGTTGGTATAAGTCAGGTATAGAACTGTTTGTATAAGTCAGGTATAGAACTGTTGGTATAAGTCAGGTATAGAACTGTTTGTATAAGTCAGTTATAGAACTGTTGGTATAAGTCAGGTATAGAACTGTTGGTATAAGTCAGGTATAGAACTGTTTGTATAAGTCAGGTATAGAACTGTTGGTATAAGTCAGGTATAGAACTGTTTGTATAAGTCAGGTATAGAACTGTTTGTATAAGTCAGGTATAGAACAGTTGGTATAAGTCAGGTATAGACCTGTTGGTATAAGTCAGGTATAGAACTATTGGTATAAGTCAGGTATAGAACTGTTTGTATAAGTCAGGTATAGAACAGTTGGTATAAGTCAGGTATAGAACTGTTTGTATAAGTCAGGTATAGAACTGTTTGTATAATTCAGGTATAGAACAGTTGGTATAAGTCAGGTATAGAACTGTTGGTATAAGTCAGGTATAGAACTGTTGGTATAAGTCAGGTATAGAACAGTTGGTATAAGTCAGGTATAGAACAGTTGGTATAAGTCAGGTATAGAACAGTTGGTATAAGTCAGGTATAGAACAGTTGGTATAAGTCAGGTATAGAACATTTGGTATAAGTCAGGTATAGAACAGTTGGTATAAGTCAGGTATAGAACAGTTGGTATAAGTCAGGTATAGAACAGTTGGTATATGTCAGGTATAGAACAGTTGGTATAAGTCAGGTATAGAACAGTTGGTATAAGTCAGGTATAGAACTGTTGGTATAAGTCAGGTATAGAACAGTTGGTATAAGTCAGGTATAGAACTGTGGTATAAGTCAGGTATAGAACTGTTTGTATAAGTCAGGTATAGAACTGTTTGTATAATTCAGGTATAGAACAGTTGGTATAAGTCAGGTATAGAACTGTTGGTATAAGTCAGGTATAGAACTGTTGGTATAAGTCAGGTATAGAACAGTTGGTATAAGTCAGGTATAGAACAGTTGGTATAAGTCAGGTATAGAACAGTTGGTATAAGTCAGGTATAGAACAGTTGGTATAAGTCAGGTATAGAACATTTGGTATAAGTCAGGTATAGAACAGTTGGTATAAGTCAGGTATAGAACAGTTGGTATAAGTCAGGTATAGAACAGTTGGTATATGTCAGGTATAGAACAGTTGGTATAAGTCAGGTATAGAACAGTTGGTATAAGTCAGGTATAGAACTGTTGGTATAAGTCAGGTATAGAACAGTTGGTATAAGTCAGGTATAGAACAGTTGGTATAAGTCAGGTATAGAACTGTTTGTATAAGTCAGGTATAGAACTGTTGGTATAAGTCAGGTATAGAACTGTTGGTATAAGTCAGGTATAGAACAGTTGGTATAAGTCAGGTATAGAACTATTTGTATAAGTCAGGTATAGAACTGTTTGTATAAGTCAGGTATAGAACAGTTGGTATAAGTCAGGTATAGAACTGTTTGTATAAGTCAGGTATAGAACTGTTGGTATAAGTCAGGTATAGACCTGTTGGTATAAGTCAGGTATAGAACAGTTGGTATAAGTCAGGTATAGAACTGTTGGTATATGTCAGGTATAGAACAGTTGGTATAAGTCAGGTATAGAACTGTTGGTATAAGTCAGGTATAGAACTGTTGGTATAAGTCAGGTATAGAACTGTTGGTATAAGTCAGGTATAGAACTGTTGGTATAAGTCAGGTATAGAACTGTGTGTATAAGTCAGGTATAGAACAGTTGGTATAAGTCAGGTATAGAACAGTTGGTATAAGTCAGGTATAGATCAGTTGGTATAAGTCAGGTATAGAACAGTTCGTATAAGTCAGGTATAGAACAGTTGGTATAAGTCAGGTATAGAACAGTTCGTATAAGTCAGGTATAGAACTGTTGGTATAAGTCACTTATAGAACTGTTGGTATAAGTCAGGTATAGAACAGTTGGTATAAGTCAGGTATAGAACAGTTGGTATAAGTCAGGTATAGAACAGTTGGTATAAGTCAGGTATAGAACAGTTAGTATAAGTCAGGTATAGAACAGTTGGTATAAGTCAGGTATAGAACTGTTGGTATAAGTCAGGTATAGAACAGTTGGTATAAGTCAGGTATAGAACAGTTGGTATAAGTGAGGTATAGAACTATTGGTATAAGTCAGGTATAGAACTATAAGTCAGGTATAGAACTATAAGTCAGGTGTAGAACAGTTGGTATAAGTCAGGTATAGACCTGTTGGTATAAGTCAGGTATAGAACTATTGATATAAGTCAGGTATAGAACTATAAGTCAGGTATAGAACAGTTGATATAAGTCAGGTATAGAACTGCTGGTATAAGTCAGGTATAGAACTGTTAGTATAAGTCAGGTATAGAACTGTTTGTATAAGTCAGGTATAGTCCTGTTGGTATAAGTCAGGTATAGAACTGTTTGTATAAGTCAGGTATAGAACTGCTGGTATAAGTCAGGTATAGAACTGTTGGTATAAGTCAGGTATAGAACTGTTGGTATAAGTCTGGTATAGAACTGTTTGTATAAGTCAGGTATAGAACTGTTGGTATAAGTCAGGTATAGAACTGCTGGTATAAGTCAGGTATAGATCTTTTTGTATAAGTCAGGTATAGAACTGTTGGTATAAGTCAGGTATAGAACTGTTTGTATAAGTCAGGTATAGATCTGTTTGTATAAGTCAGGTATAGATCTGTTTGTATAAGTCAGGTATAGACCTGTTTGTATAAGTCAGGTATAGACCTGTTTGTATAAGTCAGGTATAGAACTGTTTGTATAAGTCAGGTATAAAACTGCTGGTATAAATCAGGTATAGACCTGTTGGTATAAGTCAGGTATAGAACTGTTTGTATAAGTCAGATATACAACTGTTGGTATAAGTCAGGTATAGAACAGTTGGTATAAGTCAGGTATAGAACTGGTGGTATAAGTTACGTATAGAACTGTTGGTATAAGTCATGTATAGACCTGTTGGTATAAGTCAGGTATAGAACTGTTGGTATAAGTCAGGTATAGAACTGTTTGTATAAGTCAGGTATAGATCTGTTTGTATAAGTCAGGTATAGATCTGTTTGTATAAGTCAGGTATAGACCTGTTTGTATAAGTCAGGTATAGAACTGTTTGTATAAGTCAGGTATAGAACTGCTGGTATAAGTCAGGTATAGACCTGTTGGTATAAGTCAGGTATAGAACTGTTTGTATAAGTCAGGTATAGATCAGTTGGTATAAGTCAGGTATAGAACAGTTCGTATAAGTCAGGTATAGAACAGTTGGTATAAGTCAGGTATAGAACAGTTCGTATAAGTCAGGTATAGAACTGTTGGTATAAGTCAGGTATAGAACTGTTGGTATAAGTCAGGTATAGAACTGTTGGTATAAGTCGGGTATAGAACAGTTGGTATAAGTCAGGTATAGAACAGTTGGTATAAGTCATGTATAGAACAGTTCGTATAAGTCAGGTATAGAACAGTTGGTATAAGTCAGTTATAGAACTGTTGGTATAAGTCAGGTATAGAACAGTTGGTTTAAGTCAGGTATAGAACAGTTGGTATAAGTCAGGTATAGAACTATTGGTATAAGTCAGGTATAGAACTATAAGTAAGGTATAGAACTATAAGTCATGTATAGAACAGTTGATATAAGTCAGGTATAGAACTGCTGGTATAAGTCAGGTATAGAACTGTTGGTATAAGTCAGGTATAGAACTGTTTGTATAAGTCAGGTATAGAACAGTTGGTATAAGTCAGGTATAGAACTGTTTGTATAAGTCAGGTATAGAACTGTTGGTATAAGTCAGGTATAGAACTGTTTGTATATGTCAGGTATAGATCTGTTTGTATAAGTCCGGTATAGAACTGTTTGTATAAGTCAGGTATAGTCCTGTTGGTATAAGTCAGGTATAGAACTGTTGGTATAAGTCAGGTATAGAACTGTTGGTATAAGTCAGGTATAGAACTGTTGGTATAAGTCTGGTATAGAACAGTTGGTATAAGTCAGGTATAGAACTGTTGGTATAAGTCAGGTATAGAACAGTTGGTATAAGTCAGGTAAAGAACTGGTGGTATAAGTCAGGTAGAGAACTGTTGGTATAAGTCATGTATTGACCTGTTGGTATAAGTCAGGTATAGAACTGTTTGTATAATTCAGGTATAGAACTGTTTGTATAAGTCAGGTATAGAACTGTTGGTATAAGTCAGGTATAGAACTGTTGGTATAAATCAGGTATAGAACTGTTGGTATAAGTCAGGTATAGAACTGTTGGTATAAGTCAGGTATAGAACTGTTGGTATAAGTCAGGTATAGAACTGTTGGTATAAGTCAGGTAGAGAACAGTTGGTATAAGTCAGGTATAGAACTATTTGTATAAGTCAGGTATAGAACTGTTTGTATAAGTCAGGTATAGAACAGTTGGTATAAGTCAGGTATAGAACTGTTTGTATAAGTCAGGTATAGATCTGTTTGTATAAGTCAGGTATAGAACTGTTGGTATAAGTCAGGTATAGAACTGTTTGTATAAGTCAGGTATAGATCTGTTTGTATAAGTCAGGTATAGATCTGTTTGTATAAGTCAGGTATAGACCTGTTTGTATAAGTCAGGTATAGAACTGTTTGTATAAGTCAGGTATAGAACTGCTGGTATAAGTCAGGTATAGACCTGTTGGTATAAGTCAGGTATAGAACTGTTTGTATAAGTCAGATATACAACTGTTGGTATAAGTCAGGTATAGAACAGTTGGTATAAGTCAGGTATAGAACTGGTGGTATAAGTTACGTATAGAACTGTTGGTATAAGTCATGTATAGACCTGTTGGTATAAGTCAGGTATAGAACTGTTGGTATAAGTCAGGTATAGAACTGTTGGTATAAGTCAGGTATAGAACTGTTGGTATAAGTCAGGTATAGAACTGTTGGTATAAGTCAGGTATAGAACTGTTGGTATAAGTCAGGTATAGAACAGTTGGTATAAGTCAGGTATAGAACTGTTGGTATAAGTCAGGTATAGAACTGTTGGTATAAGTCAGATACAGAACTGTTGGTATAAGTCAGGTATAGAACTGTTGGTATAAGTCAGGTATAGAACAGTTGGTATAAGTCAGGTATAGAACAGTTGGTATAAGTCAGGTATAGAACTGTGTGTATAAGTCAGGTATAGAACAGTTGGTATAAGTCAGGTATAGAACAGTTGGTATAAGTCAGGTATAGATCAGTTGGTATAAGTCAGGTATAGAACAGTTCGTATAAGTCAGGTATAGAACAGTTGGTATAAGTCAGGTATAGAACAGTTCGTATAAGTCAGGTATAGAACTGTTGGTATAAGTCAGGTATAGAACTGTTGGTATAAGTCAGGTATAGAACTGTTGGTATAAGTCGGGTATAGAACAGTTGGTATAAGTCAGGTATAGAACAGTTGGTATAAGTCAGGTATAGAACAGTTCGTATAAGTCAGGTATAGAACAGTTGGTATAAGTCAGTTATAGAACTGTTGGTATAAGTCAGGTATAGAACAGTTGGTTTAAGTCAGGTATAGAACAGTTGGTATAAGTCAGGTATAGAACTATTGGTATAAGTCAGGTATAGAACTATAAGTAAGGTATAGAACTATAAGTCATGTATAGAACAGTTGATATAAGTCAGGTATAGAACTGCTGGTATAAGTCAGGTATAGAACTGTTGGTATAAGTCAGGTATAGAACTGTTTGTATAAGTCAGGTATAGAACAGTTGGTATAAGTCAGGTATAGAACTGTTTGTATAAGTCAGGTATAGAACTGTTGGTATAAGTCAGGTATAGAACTGTTTGTATATGTCAGGTATAGATCTGTTTGTATAAGTCCGGTATAGAACTGTTTGTATAAGTCAGGTATAGTCCTGTTGGTATAAGTCAGGTATAGAACTGTTGGTATAAGTCAGGTATAGAACTGCTGGTATAAGTCAGGTATAGAACTGTTTGTATAAGTCAGGTATAGAACTGTTGGTATAAGTCAGGTATAGAACTGTTTGTATAAGTCAGGTATAGAACTGTTGGTATAAGTCAGGTATAGAACTACTGGTATAAGTCAGGTATAGATCTGTTTGTATAAGTCAGGTATAGAACTGTTGGTATAAGTCAGGTATAGAACTGTTTGTATAAGTCAGGTATAGATCTGTTTGTATAAGTCAGGTATAGATCTGTTTGTATAAGTCAGGTATAGACCTGTTTGTATAAGTCAGGTATAGACCTGTTTGTATAAGTCAGGTATAGAACTGTTTGTATAAGTCAGATATAGAACTGTTGGTATAAGTCAGGTATAGAACTGTTTGTATAAGTCAGGTATAGAACTGCTGGTATAAGTCAGGTATAGAACAGTTGGTATAAGTCAGGTATAGAACTGTTGGTATAAGTCAGGTATAGACCTGTTTGTATAAGTAAGGTATAGAACTGTTTGTATAAGTCAGGTATAGAACTGTTTGTATAAGTCAGGTATAGAACTGCTGGTATAAGTCAGGTATAGACCTGTTGGTATAAGTCAGGTATAGAACTGTTTGTATAAGTCAGATATACAACTGTTGGTATAAGTCAGGTATAGAACAGTTGGTATAAGTCAGGTATAGTACTGGTGGTATAAGTCAGGTAGAGAACTGTTGGTATAAGTCATGTATATACCTGTTGGTATAAGTCAGGTATAGAACTGTTTGTATAAGTCAGGTATAGAACTGTTGGTATAAGTCAGGTATAGAACTGTTGGTATAAGTCAGGTATAGAACTGATGGTATAAGTCAGGTATAGAACTGTTGGTATAAGTCAGGTATAGAACTGTTGGTATAAGTCAGGTATAGAACTGTTGGTATAAGTCAGATATAGAACTGTTGGTATAAGTCAGGTATAGAACTGTTGGTATAAGTCAGGTATAGAACAGTTGGTATAAGTCAGGTATAGAACTGGTGGTATAAGTCAGGTAGAGAACTGTTGGTATAAGTCATGTATTGACCTGTTGGTATAAGTCAGGTATAGAACTGTTTGTATAATTCAGGTATAGAACTGTTTTTATAAGTCAGGTATAGAACTGTTGGTATAAGTCAGGTATAGAACTGTTGGTATAAGTCAGGTATAGAACTGTTGGTATAAGTCAGGTATAGAACTGTTGGTATAAGTCAGGTATAGAACTGTTTTTATAAGTCAGGTATAGAACTGTTGGTTTAAGTTAGGTGCAAGACTGTTAATGTGAACTAAGTCAAGTCTGTGGTAGTATTAAGGAAGAATTTGCTACTCTCCACTTCTCCACCTTCCTCCACCCCACATCACCCACACCACGTCACCTACCCCACATCACTCACCCCGTATCACCCATCCCACATCCCCTACCCCACATCACCCACCCTGTATCACCTACCCCACATCACCTACCCCATATCACTTACCCCACATCACCCACCCCATATCACTTACCCCACATCACCTACCCCACATCACCTACCCCACATCGCCTATCCCACATCACCTACCCCACATCAGCCACCCCGTATCACCTACCCCACATCAATCACCCACATCACTCACCCCACATCAACGACCCACCCACTCCATATCTCCCACAATCAGCAAAATGGAAGTAAATCTAGAAAAAGCCACTGCAAGTGCGTTATCTATTTATTGACGAACTGTGACCAAGAACACGTTTATGTCCAAAATGTTACCTGTCTTACCTGTCTTACCTGTCTTACCTGTTTTACACTTCGCCTGTTATTATTTACTGAATCCAAGAAAAAAGCGTTTCTTTGGCGTGACAACAAAAGTAGTTCAGTGTGGTTCACATGAGTTATTTATTCTTTGATGTGTCAACCAAAGTGGTTCAATGTGGTTCACATGGGTTATTTATTCTTTGATGTGGCAACAAAAGTGGTTCAGTGTGGTTCACATGAGTTTTTTGTTCTTTGATGGTGCCGATTTGTTTCTGGAAACATCTGAAAGGAGAAATGAATATTATGAAGGTCTCCCTCAGGAGAAGATAACTCGAGGTTTCCCTTAGGAAAAGATAACCCGAGGTATCCCTCAGGAGAAGATAACTCGAGGTTTCCCATAGGAAAAGGTAACCCGAGGTATCCCTCAGGAGAAGATAACTCGAAGTTTCCCTTAGGAGAAGATAACCCGAGGTATCCCTCAGGAGAAGATAACTCGAGGTCTCTCTCAAGAGAAGATTATCCGTGTATGTTGTGAGATTGTGTTTGTTTTGTCATTCTCTGAGACTTTTCAGTTGGCATCAGAAAATAATTTATCAAACGTACTTCATTTCTTGTCAAACATGACATAAATAAAATGAAAGATAAAGTACATCAGGAAACTTTGACATCCATGAAAGATAAAGTACATTACAAAACTTTCACATCCATGAAAGATAAAGCACATTAGCAAACTTTCACATCCATGAAAGATAATGCACACTAGCAAACTTTCACATCCATGAAAGATAAAGCACATTAGCAAACTTTCATATCCATGAAAGATAAAGCACATTAGCAAACTTTCACATCCATGAAAGATATTGCACACTAGTAAACTTTCACACCCATGAAAGAACACCAGCAAACTTTCACATCCATGAAAAATAAAGCACATTAGCAAACTTTCACATCCATGAAAGTTAAAGCACATTAGCAAACTTTCACATCCATGAAAGACAAAGCACACCAGCAAACTTTCACATCCATGAAAAGATAAAGCACATTAGCAAACTTTCACATCCATGAAAGAGCACCAGCAAACTTTCACATTCATGAAAGATAAAGTCCACCAGCAAACTTTCACATCCATGAAAGATAAAGTCCACCAGCAGACTTTCACATCCATGAAAGATAAAGTACACCAGCAAACCTTCACATCCATGAAAGATAAAGTACACTAGCAAACTTTCACATCCATGAAAGATAAAGCACACCAGCAAACTTTCACATCCAAATCAAGCAAAAAATAAAAAACAAAATTAATTATATTAAAAAAAACATGGCTAACAGAGAAATTTCACAGAAAAGTTGCACACTTCACATCTATTGAAAACGTCTAATTCACATCAACCGCCATGCGAACTTTATCCTAATTTTTTTTGGGTGCAATCCCATACGACGCTGAAATAAAATTTCACAAAGAGTGTTAGCTCTACACGAAGCAATTTATTCCCAATTAAAAAACAATGAATGAGAAAAAAGCAACCAAGCTGTAATTGAATGCTCCAGTTCATTGCCTTTATAAAATAATCACAACTCTAGCTAGAAAGTGAGTGAGCGTGTTTCCTACATCTTTATCTAGAAAATGAGTGACTCATGTTATCTACATCTTTATCTAGAAAATGAGTGACTCATGTTATCTACATCTTTATCTAGAAAATGAGTGACTCATGTTATCTACATCTTAGTCTTGAAAATAAGTGACTCATGTTATCTACTTCTTTATCTTGAAAATGAGTGACTCATGTTATCTACATCTTTATCTTGAAAATGAGTGACTCATGCTATCTACATCTTTGTCTTGAAAATGAGTGACTCATGCTATCTACATCTTTATCTTGAAAATGAGTGACTCATGTTATCTTCATCTTTATCTAGAAAATGATTGACCCATGTTGTCTATATCTTTCTCTAGAAAATGATTGACTCATATTGTCTAAACACTATCTCAATACCATCTAAAATTGTACCATCATTAGAGATCTCTACAACAGATGCATGAAACTCTCTACTGTAGAGAGCGGAACAACAACACAACTCCTTCAGATCATCAGAGGAAGTTACCCCCCCCCCCCCCTCAGACAAGTGTTTCGGCCCTATTAAACTCTTGACACTCTAAGGGGGGTGGGCCCCTCTGGGTCATGACTCCCAGAGGTCTTGTCAGTTGTTGCTTTTTTCGTCCCGGGACTGAATTGGCACTGCACTTTGAAGTGCGTCTTTAGGTACAGAGGACCGGTATTGGTTGTGACAACCGAAACCATTTATGTTCTCAATGCTTGTTTCGCATACTCCACAGCCAGCATGAAGCCTTTTCTGCTGTTTCTGAAAGGCTTTTCAATGTCCTTGCTCTTGCTTGTCCCTTTATGCCCAGTTGCTTACATAGGTCGTATGCTGATGTTGCTACGAATTCTCTCGCTACCACTTCTACAGCTATCACTTTTGCCCCGACTCCTGCCTCCTGCCTCAGTTGCTTGACCAGGTCATTGTACTTCTCACATTTGAATAGATGTTGCTCCTCTATTCTTGTTTCGTATGGGACCGTAAGCTCGATCATTATTAATTTCTTTTTTGCTGTGGAGTACACTACAATATCCGGTCGCATTCCTGTGTTCTTGATGGCAGTTGGGTATTCTCTTCTTCCTGATAGGTCCGCTATCACATCCCATTCGTTTCCGCCATCTAGCAGTGATGGTAAGGGAATGTCCCTGATTTCATTATTCGATGTCGTACCAGCGCCTATGAAGTATTTAGGTGGGACCTCAACTCTTTTGCTGTTATTTGCTTTATCTTTTGCCCTGTCTACAATGGCTACTAGTTCCTGCAGCACTCTGTTGTGCCGCCAGGTGTAACGTCCTTGACCTAATGATACTCTGCATGCTGACATCACGTGCTCCAATGTTTGCCTTTCGTTGCAGAGAGGGCACTTTGTGTCTTCTGATACACCCCATTTGTGTAGGTTGGAGCCTGTAGACAGAAGGTCAGTAGCTCTGATGATGAAGCTGAGCCTCAAGGGTGCCATTTTCCAGATGTCATTCCATGTTAGTGATCTCTGCAGGACTTCCTTCCATGTTAGTGATCTCTGCAGGACTTCATCCCATGTTGTCCACTGACCTTGCTGTGCCTGTTGGATTGCCTTCTGGACCCGCTTATCATCTACTGAATTCCTTACTTCACTGATGATCATATCCCTTCTTTCCTTACAGGAGGCCTTTGACCATCATTTGATTTCACCATGGCCAAATCCCCTTCTGTTGGTCTGGGTGTACCTTATTACTTCTTTCAGCTCCTGCGTTTCCCTGGCTGTGGTCACTTCCTCACCTACTTTCCATTTGTGTCCAATTTTAAGTGTTGGCTGCATTTCTCGTACTACTGGATCTGTAGATCCTTGTAGCATCATTGCAAGCCTTGTCTTTCCTACCTTGTATTCTTGGACCACAAATTTGAATGGTAGCTACAGTTTGCTCTTCTTGCAGTACAGTGCTACATCAGTTAATCTTGGTGGTACGCCCATCCATTTTCTTATGGCTTTATTTATCTTTCTTTCGATTGCCTCTACTGTCTCGGTACTTCGTAAATGAGTAGTGGCCACATCAATTTTGGAATCAGCATGAACTGGAGGCACCATATTTTGAACTTACCCAGTAGCTAACAGAGATTCTCTTATCACATGACATTGGCGTACAAATCACGTTCTGCCTCGTCTCTGAGAGATACATCTCAATCTGTAATAGAAGATGATTTTTTTAAAACTTCCAAAATACCAAAAACGTGTTTTTGAAAAGCTGATTTAAGTCTGATCACTGGAAAAATGATAAATTTTGCTTCTGCTTTGGATATTCGTGTACAAGGATTTCATTTCTACGAGTATAATGAACTAATATGGAAGAAACATGTGTCTGTCACTGACTTCACATATAGAAACGTTGCCTTAGAAGACATGCTGGAGACTGACTAATCCTCACATAATGGTCTTTAGTATCCGGCTGGAGACTGACAAATCCTCACATAATGGTCTTTAGTATCCAGCTGGAGACTGACTAATCCTCACATAATGGTCTTTAGTATCCAGCTGGAGACTGACTAATCCTCACATAATGGTCTTTAGTATCCAGCTGGAGACTGACTAATCCTCACATAATGGTTGTTAGTATTCAGCTGGAGACTGACTAATCCTCACATAATGGTTGTTAGTATTCAGCTGGAGACTGACTAATCCTCACATAATGGTCGTTAGCATCCATCTGGAGACTGACTAATCCTCACATAATGGTTGTTAGTATTCAGCTGGAGACTGACTAATCCTCACATAATGGTTGTTAGTATTCAGCTGGAGACTGACTAATCCTCACATAATGGTCGTTAGTGTCCAACATTCCACGGGTTTTAAATTTAAAGAATACCGTTATTTGTATTTATAAAACTACTGATGAAGTCTTTCGAGTTTCCCTGTGTGTACAATTATGTTCAGAAGATTCAGGCATGTGAGACGCAGAACTAAACAAACTGTGCACGTTTGCCATGTCTGATCTGCTAAGTTGGCCTGGCGTGAACAAAAACCCACATGTGCGGTGCAGATGAGAAAAACGGTTCACAGACACCAGTCAAATTATATCTTCTTAAAATCCATAGTTGCTGGAACTCTACGAAACAGGCAAGAAACGTGAGTGCCAAGCTAAGGAAAGTCTGTAGGTCTTAGATTTAGGAAGGTAAAATTAAGGAAAGTCTGTAGGTCTCAGATTTAGATAGATACAATATGTGGGTCTCAGATGTAGATAGGTAAAATTGAGGAAAGTCTGTAGGTCTCAGATTTAGGTAGATATAATATGTAGGTCTCAGATTTAGATAGATACAATATGTATTTCTCAAATGTAGATAGATACAATATGTAGGTCTCAGATTTAGATAGATACAATATGTAGGTCTCAGATTTAGATAGATACAATATGTAGGTCTCAGATGTAGATAGGTAAATTTGAGGAAAGTCTGTAGGTCTCAGATTTAGGTAGATACAATATGTAGGTCTCAGATGTAGATAGGTAAATTTGAGGAAAGTCTGTAGGTCTCAGATTTAGGTAGATAAAATATGTAGGTCTCAGATGTAGATAGGTAAAATTGAGGAAAGTTTGTAGGTCTCAGATTTAGGTAGATACAATATGTAGGTCTCAGATTTAGGTAGATATGATTAATTTTTTTCCACAGCAATGTCTCCTTGAATATTACTTTGATATTCACTTTAGCTATTGATAACACAATCACATTAGTTCTTGATAACACAATCGCATTAGTTCTTGATAACACAATCCCATTAGTTCTTGATAACACAATCACATTAGTTCTTGATAACACAATCAGTTTAGTTCTTGATAACACAATCACATTAGTTCTTGATAACACAATCACTTTAGTTCTTGATAATACAATAAGTTTAGTTCTTGATAAAACAATCACTCTAGCTTTGATAGCACAATCACTTTAGCTCTTGATTTCATATGTCAGAAAACTGTATCAACACATGGATGCAACACAAAGAAAGGAACAAAATATGCCCGTGATAAAACTTCAGTTTTTGGGTTACCATAATAATACACTAAGAAAGGAAAAACTTATTGTATGGGAGATACATATAGTTGTGTGGAAGACACATACATTTGTGTGGAAGATACATATAGTTGTGTGGAAGATACATATAATTGTGTGGAAGATGCATATAGGTGTGTGGGAGACACATATAGCTGTGTGGGATATATATGATATATATGGAAGATACGTGTTGGTCATGTAATAAATACTCATATTGTTCACATAGTAAACTAGATACTGACCGGTAGAAGTTACATATTGGCTGTGAGGGAGATAAATTATGACAATGTGTGAGAGATCTAAGACAACATTCTTTTCATGTCTCTCTCTCCCACACACACACAGTCCAAACATAACCATATCCCTCCCCCATTATTACTCCATTCAGCTACATATGCAGTCATTACTACCTGCCTTTTGTATTACATATGCAGTCATTACTACCTGCCAACTGTAATACACATACAATCATCACTACCTGCCGACTGTAATACTCTGTTACTATTTAATCTTTTTTGGTGTTGTAGAAGTCCTGAGTCTGTTTTACATAAACATATTACAAGTCCTGAGTCTGTTTTACATGAACATATTACAAGTCCTGAGTCTGTTTTACATATTACAAGTTCTGAGTCTGTTTTACATGAACATATTACAAGTTCTGAGTCTGTTTTACATGAACATATTACAAGTTCTGAGTCTGTTTTACATAAACATATTACAAGTCCTGAGTCTGTTTTACATGAACATATTACAAGTCCTGAGTCTGTTTTACATAAACATATTACAAGTTCTGAGTCTGTTTTACATAAACATATTACAACTCCTGAGTCTGTTTTACACGAACATATTACAAGTTCTGAGTCTGTTTTACATAAACATATTACAAGTCCTGAGTTTGTTTTACATGAATATATTACAAGTCCTGAGTCTGTTTTACATGAACATATTACAATATTAAAGTGGGAAACCCAGCAGAACCTGTCACTAGTAAATTCCAGAACATTCTGCCATCACGTGGCCACTGTTTACATTTTCTAACTGGAATTTCGGGAGCAGGGATATGTTTTTGTGCTTTTCCCGATCTCTGCTTATTTAAGTTTGTTTTTGTTTGCTGCCACTAGCAGGTCAAACGTGAAGGGTTACATCGAGAATATACTAGAATTGGACTAAAATGTACATACATATGCATAAGACAGACAACAAAATTGATTGATTGATCTTTATTTCAAACGGGTTAAGAATTGGGCAGAGAGAGAGAGAGAGAGAGAGAGAGAGAGAGAGAGAGAGAGAGAGATTGATTGATTGATTGATTGATCTTTATTTCAAAAGGGTTAAGAATTGGGCACGAAGGCCCGTCTGACATTCTGCCCTTTATCATACATCTTTCACTCTATTCCAGACATTCTACAAATATGCTGTTCATATAACAAACATAACTAACATTGAAGCTGAGAGACATAAAATAAAATATAACATTTACGTTTCGCTCTTAAACATTCACTCAGTACAGAAGTAACTACATACATTATAAATGACTATCTACTAAACAAAATTTTCGGGACTATACAGAAAACAATTAATTGTATTCGGTGTCTGTAAGAGCAGTTTAAGATAACTTTTAAGTTTTATAATTCATGGAGGCATGTAGTCGACATCAAATAGATATTTGGAAAGCTTGTAGTTGTAGGAAGGAGTATAATTTATATTTTTTTATATAGGATGGGAGGGTATTCCAAAGATGAGCAGCAGAATAACTAAAGCTTTTCTTGTAAAGATCAAGTCTAGGTTTTGGAAGACATATGTTGTTCAAGCGTTGGCTGCACTTTGGGCTAAATTTAAACAGGTTCCATAGATAAGGCGGGGCATGCCGTGAAAGAATTTGATGTACTAACTTGGCTTTGTTGAAGAGGAACCTGTTCTTAAGAGGTAGTATTTTGTTACGTTTGTGATGATTAGTTGTTTGTGCTTGATCTTTGTCAAGAGAGATGAGAGAGAGAGAGAGAAACAGATGGATGGATGGATGGATGGATGGATGGATGGATGGATGGATGGATGGATGGATGGATGGATGGATGGATGATCTTTATTTTAAAAGTGTGAAGAATTGGGTTTGCAGGCCCGTCCTGCATTCATTCTTCCCATAAACTCGATTTAATAAGGTATACATTCTATCTATCTATATGGATATAGTAGAGTATAGATAGATAGACAGCCAAACATGCAGACAGACAGGCAGGCAGATAGATAGACAAACAGACTATAACATTTTCAATATATGAGTTTTCGACTTCACTGTCTATAAACTGTCGAGGTTGTTCGACATCACATCCTTCAATACTCTATAACTTTATCACACAATAAAAACTTCACTGTCTATAAACTGTCGAGGTTGTTCGACATCACATCCTTCAATACTCTATAACTTTATCACACAATAAAAACTTCACTGTCTATAAACTGTTGAGGTTGTTCGACATCCTTCAATACTCTATAACTTTATCACACAATAAAAACTTCACTGTCTATAAACTGTTGAGGTTGTTCGACATCACATCCTTCAATACTCTTTAACTTTATCACACAATAAGAACTTCACTGTCTATAAACTGTTGAGGTTGTTCGACATCACATCCTTCAATACTCTATAACTTTATCACACAAATAAGAACTTCACTGTCTATAAACTGTTGAGGTTGTTCGACATCACATCCTTCAATACTCTATAACTTTATCACACAATAAGAACTTCACTGTCTATAAACTGTTGAGGTTGTTCGACATCACATCCTTCAATACTCTATAACTTTATCACACAAATAAGAACTTCACTGTCTATAAACTGTTGAGGTTGTTCGACATCACATCCTTCAATACTCTATAACTTTATCACACAATAAGAACTTCACTGTCTATAAACGAAGAGTGTACGTGGTCATGAATACTACACTCCACACAAATATGATGATAGGCTGAAGTTCTCTCGTCCAAATAGGCATGATAAGCGGTTTATTTACACTTCTATATCGATGTCACTGATGGCGTATAGTAGACATTTCATCAGGAATCTAAACAAATAACAGCATTTCATCACCTAGCAAGCACGTGAACAACAGTCTCCAAATCTTATCTTCTAACTCAAGTTCTCCTAGTTCACAAGCTCAAAGCTTTGAGTCCAGCTCTCTCAGTCTCTGGTTGTCTATGTCTCACTCTAAGGGTCCACACTCATAGTCTTGACTGTCTTCGTCATACCATATCTAAGTCTCAATCTAAGGGTCCGCAGTCATAGTCTTGACTGTCTTCCTCATACCATATCTAAGTCTCAATCTAAGGGTCCGCAGTCATAGTCTTGACTGTCTTCGTCATACCATATCTAAGTCTCAATCTAAGGGTCCACACTCATAGTCTTGACTGTCTTCCTCATACCATATCTAAGTCTCAATCTAAGGGTCCACACTCATAGTCTTGACTGTCTCCGTCATACCATATCTATGTCTCAATCTAAGGGTCCACACTCATAGTCTTGACTGTCTTCCTCATACCATATCTAAGTCTCAATCTAAGGGTCCACACTCATAGTCTTGACTGTCTTCGTCATACCATATCTATGTCTCAATCTAAGGGTCCACACTCATAGTCTTGACTGTCTTCCTCATACCATATCTAAGTCTCAATCTAAGGGTCCACACTCATAGTCTTGACTGTCTCCGTCATACCATATCTAAGTCTCAATCTAAGGGTCCACAGTCCTAGTCTTGACTGTCTTCCTCATACCATATCTATGTCTCAATCTAAGGGTCCACACTTATAGTCTTGACTGTCTTCCTCATACCATATCTAAGTCTCAATCTAAGGGTCCGCACTCATAGTCTTGACTGTCTCCGTCATACCATATCTAAGTCTCAATCTAAGGGTCCACACTCATAGTCTTGACTGTCTCCGTCATACCATCTCTGTTGACCTGGAGGTCAGAGCACTATTAAATCGAGGTCCTCTAGCCTCTCCGCTGAAGCTTCTCTCTGTCTTCTGACTGATTTCTTCTGACGATCTTCCTCTGCCGTCTCTCAATCGCAGTGTACTAACGAGCAAAGTCTACTTGCCTCTTCTCTGGACTTCTGTTCTTATCTCTCATCTGATGGCTTCTCGGCTGTTCTAGTCGGACCTTCTATCTTCACTCTTGACTGTCCACATGCACTGACCATCCTTCTTGCAGTTCTGGTCAGTCGCTACTTGCCGGACCGACGGTGTTCTGACGATCTCCCACCTCTGTCTCCTCTCTCATGTACTTCCGTACTTCTTCGTCCTTCTTCTGTCTCTCCGCTCACTTTTTATCTTCAAGTCTAGTTTGATGGATTGACCAATAAGTATTCTGGCTCCACCCTTCAGATGTCCACTGGTTCCTATGAGCGTTCTGATTGGTTCCCACGTCCTAACCTGTCAGGTTAGCGTTGACTAGTGTCCACTCCTTGTTTTCAAGATTGTGTACAAATTACATCCTAAGGTTAGCAAACGTGTCTCACCGGTCAGGTGTGTCAAATCCGTCTTATCTAATTGTTATTATTATCTAAGTCCACAATCTCTTTCATGTCGTCTGCTTCAGAGATTAGTTCGTTTATTTATCTGTCCTGCCACCAGTCTCTTGACACTTCCTAAATCCGTCTAATCTTAATGTCTACCTCGGCTATTTGCTTGTGTGTCATGGCTTTGTTATCACTGGTCCATTCTACTTCCTGGCGTCCCTTCTTTGTATTACCTATATCTCAGAGTCACTGCGTCTGCCTTTTCAGTTTGTTTGTCTCTTCTGTTTACTTTTGTCCGAGTCTTGTTGTGTTAGTGTCATGGAAGTTTTATACCTTTCTCTACCTCCTTTTGTCTGTTGCTATTCGGCGTTATTATTTTGTCTACAATATATTCTCAATCATATTCAAAATCATATTCACACTCATATTCATAATCATATTCATAATCATATTCATGATAATAATCATGATCATATTCAAAATCATATTCTTAATCCTAGTTACAAGGGACTGTGAGACAGACAGACAGACAGACAGACAGACAAATAGTCAGATAGATAAATAGATAGATAGATAGATAGATAGATAGATAGATAGATAGATAGATAGATAGATAGATAGATAGATAGATAGATAGATAGATAGATAGACATCTCAGTCCACTATCTGAGTGACATCAGAGAACCGTTTTCTGATCAACTCTGCGAATGCGGCCCCTAAATGAGTTTACCCCGAGCTAGAATTTTACCTTGGCTTTTAACACATTTTTAACCTGTTACTTTACAAGTCCGGCCACATGATCACATAAAACAAAACACTAAGTGCAGACAACGCCATGAGAGCCCGCGGTATGAAGATCTATTTATCCGCCTTGACTTCCGACCAGACTCGCTCAGCTTTTCTTTCGTGTTATTTGTTCATCTTGTCACATTCTCGTTCTCATAGTGACAGAAGAAAGGAAAGAGCTGACACCAGAGAGGAAGGTAGCCTCAAACCACACCAAGGAGCAGGGATATGGAAGGGAGCAGAATCTATCTTAGGACTTGAGAAAGTTATTATTGCGTCAAATGTTGCGCAGGCAATTAATTTCATCAGTAATTCAAAGAATGATGAAGAAAACAATGAGGAAGCAAAGAAACACCATGTAGATGAAACAAATAGATGATGTACATGAGGAACAGAAGCATGGGCAACAAATCGGATCTGGAGCAGCTACAGAAAACATTTATCACACTCTCATAGGAAAACATTTATCACACTCTCATAGTAAGACATTTGTCACACACTCATAGGAAAACATTTATCACACTCTCATAGGAAAACATTTGTCACACACTCATAGGAAAACATTTATTATGCACTCATAAGAAAACATTTATCACACACTCATAAGAAAACATTTATCACACACTCATAAGAAAACATTTATCACACACTCATAAGGAAACATTTATCACACACTCATAAGGAAACATTTATCACACACTCATAAGAAAACATTTATCACACACTCATAAGAAAACATTTATCACACACTCATAAGAAAACATTTATCACGCACTCATAAGGAAACATTTATCACACACTCATAGGAAAACATTTATCACACACTCATAAGAAAACATTTGTCATGGTCTTATAGGAAAACATTTGTCATGCAATTATAGAACAACTGCTGTTTCAATTTCATGAAATTTAATTTCATCTAGGTTGAAATTTAGTTGTGGGGCTGGTAAGTCGGTTTCAAGGTTTAACAATTCTTTTGGGTGTGGTCGATTAAGTATTTCTTGGAAGTGTTCAGCCCATCTTTGCTTTTGGTCTTTACTTGATGTTAATAGAGTTCCAGTTTTGCTAAGTATTGGTCTTTCTTTAGATGTAATAGTACCTGTTAGCCTCTTTTGTATGTTATATAAAGTTTTGTTGTCTCCTGTTTTTTGCTGCTTTTTCTGCCTCTTTCACCATATTGTCTATGTATTCTCTTTTATCCCTTCTAGCTGAACTTTTTACTTCCTTGTCTAGTTCTTTGTATGTTGCTTTCACCAGATCTTTTCCAAGATCTGTTTTTGCATTCAACATGTCTAATTTGGCTGCTCGTCTTTCATGTATATACTTCCATGTTTTTATGATATCCATGCTTTTCTATTTGTTTTTTCAGTCCAGCGCTTGGTTTTGCTGCTGTGATTATGGCTGTGCTGTAAGAATTCCATAATTCATCTATACCTATCTTCACGGCTTCACTGTGTGTTTTGGAATGATTGGCAAGTTCCTGATTGAAATTACTGTTAGTATTTTCTTCTTGTAAGCTGTGGTTATTTATCTTTCTGTGTACTGATTTCTTGTGTTGGCTTTTCAATTTTAGTTTTATTTTCCCTATGCATAGATTGTGATCACTGTTGACATCTGCACTCTTATAAGCCCTTACATCTATGAGAGATGTTCTGTATTACTTTCTAATACAAAAATGAACTTTCTGGTTTCTAGTTCTATCATCTGGAGATATCCACGTTGTTTTATGTATCTCTTTGTGTGGGAATATATTTACCTCCAATGACCATGCCCTCTGTTAGACATATTTCATTTAATCTTTCTCCGTTTTGATTAACCATGTCAATTCCTTCTTTCCCCCATTATTTTTTCAACGTCGGTGTTATCTTTCCCTACCTTAGCATTGAAGTCCCCCATAGCAATTAGGATGTCGTGTTTAGGGACTTTGTTGCTGATTTGTTGTAGTTGGTGATAGAAGTCGTCTTTCACATCATCATCTGCATCGTTCGTGGGTGCATACCACTGTATTATTGTCATTCTTCTGTGTCGTAGGTTGTATCGTGCTCTTATTATACGACTGTTCACTGGTTCCCATTCTACAAGGCTCTTTGCTGCTAAGTTTGACATAATAATACCTACCCCATCTCGAAGTTTTCCATCATTTCTGCCTGAATGTATTATTAACTTACCGTTTTCCGCCAATCTTTTACCTGCTTCTGGCCATCTCTTTTCACTGATGCCCAGTACGTCTAGGTGGTATCTCTCCATTTCTTTGATGACCTGAGTAGTTTTTGTTGGTATGCCATCGTTCCTACATTCCAGATTCCAATCTTTGTTACATGTTTGGGGCCGACGAATGAGCTCCTCGGAGTTGGCATCCTTGATGGTCGGTTGCTTTCTCTGCGAGTTTCCGTAATGATATATTTTTTTCCCATCTGGAGTACCCTCTAGATATGTCCCAGGATAAGGTTGTTAGCCTTATGCCCAACTCCCGGTACAGGATATGTGACAGATCAAGCGGAATTCCGCTGATTTCTGCATACCGGCGAGAGCGTTAAAAAAACGTCCGCCATCTTGCACGTCATACCAGAAGCTACCCTATGTGACGTTTAACGGCACGGAAAGGATATAAAATATAAGATAAGATATAGGACATCCTATTTTTTTTACAGCTGTAACATTTTGTTATCATAGCTTTACTGAAGTGATTTTATGTATTAAGTTTTATCTATAACTGCAGTCAAAGACTATTCGTATGTCTCAAACATACTTGGTGATGTCAGTGTGAAGAAACGCTTGGTTTACTAATCGACTGGTGAAACAGATTTTCGTATTTGTATTACTGAACACTAAACACGTGTTTGCTCACATTCTGTTCTGTACTGTACCTATTACGTGTTAACATGAGCATTAGGCCCAGTGACACAACAGACCTTACATTGGTATATGCCGTGTAACAAGACAACCCAGACAACAATAACATACAACTACACATCAATACACGACATCACCAGTTACATGTAATCAACTAACTCGACACCACAGTTGACGCTTAACAAGAATCCAATAATCACAGGATTCAGCAGTCACCAAACAATCAGCAAATGTTTAATGATGAAACCCATTTGTTCGATGTTTGTTGCATAGATGTGGAGTGTAAACTGTTGAGAACAATTACAATGATCATAAAAAATTATCCGAGCGATTAACATCGCCATGGGACTAACTCAGCCATACAACATTGACAAAACATGCCAACTTCAAAACTACATGGTGTTTTTAAAGTCTCACTACATTTTCTATGTAAAAATAGAGAAAATGACGTCATAAAACAATGTGCTGCACATTCAATCCTAAAGAAAAATGCAGTGAATGATTGCCATCTGCTGCAGTAATTTTTTGCTCTCAAAACAGAATGGTGTTATCAACGGAAGAATTTTTTTGGTTGAACAAGTGTTTCGAAATGGCGGTCGATACACACGGATGGCTGTTCAAAGATTTATAGCAAAATTTCCTGATAAACAACCTCCTCATCGCACTACGGTTAGAAATTTGTTTAATAAGTTTCGTGATACGGGAACTGTGGAAGATGTTCCGCGATCTGGTAGGCCTGCCGTGTCGAAAGAAAAATGTCTAGATATCCAAGACATAATCCTGAAAAGTCCATGCAAGTCCTAAAGGAAAATGTCGCAAGAAGTGAACGTATCACTGAGCACACTGCACAAAATTCTTAAACATCGGTTAAATTTTAATCCATACAAGGTTGCTGTTGTGTCTGAACTAAAAGAGTGTGACAATCAATCCAGAGTCAACTACTCCAGGTGGTTTCAAGCATTTTTAGCTGAAGAAATCGAGTCAATTCTCAGTTTAACATTCTTCTCTGATGATGCATGGTTTCATCTATGTGGATAAGTTAATAGCCAAAATAATCGTATTTGGAGCAGTGTTAATCCCAATGCGTTTCATGAAGCCCCGCTATGCGATGGGAAAATTGGGGTATGGTGTGCCGTCAGTAGAAAACGTTTAATTGGACCAACTTTCTTCAACAATATAAATGCCGATCGGTGCCGTACTGACATTCTGGAACATTTTTTTTAGAACAGCTGAATGAACGTGAAATTGAAGATAGATACAACTGCACACACCGCCAGAGCAACACAAGGTTTTTTGGGGAAGAAATGTTCGCAAATCGCATAATATCTCATAGAATTTGGTCTGCTCGTTCTCCAGATCTAAATCCATTAGATTATTATAATCTATGGGGTTTCTTGAAAGGAAATGTTTACAAAAATAATGTACAAACAATTGAGGACCTGAAAGAAGCAATCAGAATTACCATTCAAGAAATAACAACAGACACGTTGCACAAGGATTTGACAATATGAAGAGACGTGTACAGTCACGTCTTGAAGCCCATGGTGGGCATTTCCAACACCTGTTATAATGAATACTTCAGTGGTACGTTCCAGCTAACCCAAAACAGCGATGTATCACTGCAGTCACTATTATAATTAATTAAATGACTTTTTAAAGCACATTTTGTCGTCATTTACTTCATTTTTCATTTTTTTTTCATAGAAAATGTAGTGAGACTTTAAAAACACCCTCTACCTTTCAGTCTGAAATTACAACCTTGTCAAACACGGGGACAAACCAAACACACGCTCTACATGACAACCACAACATCTGCCCTGAAAAGGACAATCCATCTAACTATAACATTTATCCTAAAAAGGACAATCCCATCTAACTACAACATTTGTCCTAAAAAGGACAATCCCATCTAACTACAACATTTGTTCTAAAAAGAACAAACTACAACATTTGTCCTAAACAGGACAATCTATCTAACTACAACACTGTCCTAAAAAGGACAGTCCATCTAACTACAACACTGTCCTAAAAAGGACAGTCCATCTAACTACAACACTGTCCTAAAAAGGACAATCCATCTAACTACAACACTGTCCTAAAAAGACAATCCATATAACTACAACACTGTCCTAAAAAGGACAGTCCATCTAACTACAACACTGTCCTAAAAAGGACAGTCCATCTAACTACAACACTGTCCTAAAAAGGACAGTCCATCTAACACAACTACTACATACTAGAACAACACTTCTGTCCTAAGAGAGGACAAATAAACACAACTACTACATACTAGAACAACACGTCTGTCCTAAAAGAGGACAAATAAACATAACTACTACTTACCAGAACAACACGTCTGTCCTAAGAGAGGACAAATAAACACAACTACTACATACTAGAACAACACTTCTGTCCTAAGAGAGGACAAATAAACACAACTACTA
This sequence comes from Achatina immaculata, assembly GCA_009760885.1. Taxonomy (NCBI): domain Eukaryota; kingdom Metazoa; phylum Mollusca; class Gastropoda; order Stylommatophora; family Achatinidae; genus Lissachatina; species Lissachatina immaculata. The sequence continues at coordinate 21,586,285 of CM019713.1, read as the reverse complement.
CATACTAGAACAACACGTCTGTCCTAAAAGAGGACAAATAAACACAACTACTACATACTAGAACAACACGTCTGTCCTAAGAGAGGACAAATAAACACAACTACTACATACTACAACAACACGTCTGTCCTAAGAGAGGACAAATAAACACAACTACTACATACTAGAACAACACTTCTGTCCTAAGAGAGGACAAATAAACACAACTACTACATACTAGAACAACACTTCTGTCCTAAGAGAGGATAAATAAACACAACTACTACATACTAGAACAACACGTCTGTCCTAAGAGAGGACAAATAAACACAACTACTACATACTAGAACAACACGTCTGTCCTAAGAGAGGGCAAATAAACACAACTACTACATACTAGAACAACACTTTTGTCCTAAAAGAGGACAAATAAACACAACTACTACACACCAGAACAACACGTCTGTCCTAAAAGAGGACAAATAAACACAACTACTACATACCAGAACAACACGTCTGTCCTAAAAGAGGACAAATAAACACACATACTACATACCAGAACAACACGTCTGTCCTAAAAGAGGACAATCACACCAAACTTACATAATGAACTAGAGAATCTCTAACATCCCTTTCTAGAAAATAAAACTCACACACGACCTGTCTCTACAACATTCCGACCAAAAATTCCCCCACTCATACATCCCGCCCATCAGATCCACGTGACTGAGTTCTCCCTCGGAACACGGAGATACTTTCTCCGTGCTAGCATGAACAGGTGAGTTGTGCTCTGTGACTGTTTGACCGCAACAACAGGGTTTCTCACACAACAACAGGGTTTCTCACACAAAAATCTGTAACAGAATAATATTCTCACATTCTGTTAGAGTGGTACCGGATTCAAGTCCCACCAGTGGGATTTGTTCTGGTACACATCAGAAAGGCCAAGTCCCACCAGTGGGATTTGTTCTGGTACACATCAGAAAGGCCAAGTCCCAGCAGTGGGATTTGTTCTGGTACACATCAGAAAGGCCAAGTCCCACCAGTGGGATTTGTTCTGGTACACATCAGAAAGGCCAAGTCCCACCAGTGGGATTTGTTCTGGTACACATCAGAAAGGCCAAGTCCCAGCAGTGGGATTTGTTCTGGTACACATCAGAAAGGCCAAGTCCCACCAGTGGGATTTGTTCTGGTACACATCAGAAAGACCCCGGGGTCACCCAGCCTCTAAAAGTGGGTGCCAGAGAAATCTGGGAACGCAAAATGTGTCCAGACGTGATACTGACCACATCACATTTTCATGTGCCGAAAGTAGTGGAAATACGGGCTCTATGCCCAATACGAAAGCATATGATCAAGTTATCACAGACAAGTGATAAATGCTTGCGAGAAATAAACAAGAGTCAACGCACTACGACTGATCTCATGAGGTAGTGTCATTGTAGTCAGAATATTCCCACATCTGGTCCGTCGCCCCTCTCAGCCAGTAACCAGTGTAAGATGTGTGTACTGATTGTAAGATGTGTGTACTGATTGTAAGATGTGTGTACTGATTGTAAGATGTGTGTACTGAGTGTCTTTGTCGCATTCGGAGTTTGGGTTCGTTGCTTTGCCACACAGAGCCGACTGTCAGGGAAAAATATGAGCAAAGAAATAGCAGTCCGAGAAACATAGAACCGAGAAACATAGACTCGAGAAACATAGAACCGAGAAACATAGACTCGAGAAACATAGAACAGAGAAACATAGAACCGAGAAACATAGAACAGAGAAACATAGACTCGAGAAACATAGAACCGAGAAACATAGAAAAGAGAAACATAGACTCGAGAAACATAGAACCGAGAAACATAGAACCGAGAAACATAGAACCGAGAAACATAGAACCGAGAAACATAGACTCGAGAAACATAGAACCGAGAAACATAGACTCGAGAAACATAGAACCGAGAAACATAGAACCGAGAAACATAGACTCGAGAAACATAGACTCGAGAAACATAGAACCGAGAAACATAGAACAGAGAAACATAGAACCGAGAAACATAGAACAGAGAAACATAGAACCGAGAAACATAGAACCGAGAAACAGAACCGAGAAACAACTGCCAGTAAAAAAAGAAAGAAAAATGAGACACCTGACAGAGGGGACAACTGTCAGATAAAAATAAAGCAATGAGACCACTATCAGCTAAATATACAACAATGAGACAACTGTCAGATAAAAATTCAACAATGAGACAACTGTCAGATAAAAATATAACAATGAGACAACTGTCAGATAAAAATATAACAATGAGACAAATGTCAGATGAACATAGTACAAAGAGACAGTTGTCAGAGAAACATGGAACAATGAGGCAGCTGCTAGACAAGTATAGAACATAGAGACAGTTGTTCGAGGCACACAGAGTGAAGAAGCAAAGCATCATCATCACTTTCATAGCTATACTTTTGCTGGACAGGATTCCTCTTGGGAGACTTGTTTTGTTGCAGTAGTTATCTTTGATATCAGCTTCTTGTTTCTTATCTTTGATATCATATTGGTGTTTCTTATTTTTGATACCTGATTGTTGTTTCCTATCTTTGATATCTGCTTGTTGTTTCTTATCTTTGATATCTGATTGTTGTTTCTTATCTTTGATATCTGTTTGTTATTTCTTATCTTTGATATCAGCTTGTTGTTTCTTATCTTTAATATTTGCTTGCTCTTTCCTATCTTTGATATCAGCTTCTTGCTTCTTATCTTTGATATCAGCTTGTTGTTTCTTATCTTCGATATCTCCTCGTTTTTCTTTATCTTGATATCAGCCTCTTTCTCCTTATCTTTGACATCAGGTTGTTGTTTCTTATCTGTGATATCGGTACCTTGTTTCTTATCTTTGATATCAGTATGTTGTTTCTTAACTTTGATACCATCTTTTTGTTTCTTATCTTTGATATCTGCTTGTTATTCCTTATCTTTGATATCTGCTTGTTGTTTCTTGTCTTTGATATCTTCTTGCTGTTCTTTATCCTTGATATCTCCTTGTTGTTTCTTATTGTTGATATCAGCTGGTTGTTCCTTATCTTTGAGTATTCATCATCATCATCAGGTGCCGTGCCGACTGGCGTTGGCTATTATGCTTCTCCAGAGTACACGATCCTTCATGCAGGCCATCAGTTCAGTTGGTGATCTCCTCTCACACCATCCCGTCAGACTGTCCAGTATCATTTCTCTTGGTCTTCCTCTTGATCTTCTTCCTTCTATTTTTCCTGTTGTTATAATATTTTCAATGCCCCCTCTTCTCATTGCATGTCCTATGAAAGTACATTGCCTCTCTCTTATCTTTCTGACAAGGTTTTTTGTCTCTCCAGCTCTTCTCATACATTCTTCATTAGTTATTTTTGCTGTCCAGGGGATTCGCAACATTTTTCTAATAAACCACATTTCTGCTGCTTCCAATGATTTTTGTGCAGACTTGCCTATTGTCCATGATTCACTTCCATATAACAAGACAGGTTCAATATAGCATTTAAGGACTCGTTTTCTAACATTCATTGATAAAGATGTGTTAGCTAATATGTTTCTCATTCTCTGAAATGCAGTCTTTGCTTGGCCTATTCTGTTCCTAATTTCTGTTTTGCATTTCCCATCTGAAGTTATTACTGCTCCAAGGTATTTGAATTTCTGCACCTGCTTTAGAATGGTTCCATTTAATTTAATACTGCATGCTGGTGGATTCTGTTTCTTAGATATAACCATAGTCTCTGTCTTTTTGATGTTCAAAGTAAGGCCTTTCTGTTCACTTTCTTTGGCGACTTTATCCAAGAGATTTTGCAGGTCTTGTTGGTTCTCCGCTATCAGTACTGTGTCGTCAGCATACCGAAGGTTGTTAATATTGTATCCTCCAATTTTTATGCCAGGTGCCGTGCCGACTGGCGTTGGCTATTATGCTTCTCCAGAGTACACGATCCTTCATGCAGGCCATCAGTTCAGTTGGTGATCTCCTCTCACACCATCCCGTCAGACTGTCCAGTATCATTTCTCTTGGTCTTCCTCTTGATCTTCTTCCTTCTATTTTTCCTGTTGTTATAATATTTTCAATGCCCCCTCTTCTCATTGCATGTCCTATGAAAGTACATTGCCTCTCTCTTATCTTTCTGACAAGGTTTTTTGTCTCTCCAGCTCTTCTCATACATTCTTCATTAGTTATTTTTGCTGTCCAGGGGATTCGCAACATTTTTCTAATAAACCACATTTCTGCTGCTTCCAATGATTTTTGTGCAGACTTGCCTATTGTCCATGATTCACTTCCATATAACAAGACAGGTTCAATATAGCATTTAAGGACTCGTTTTCTAACATTCATTGATAAAGATGTGTTAGCTAATATGTTTCTCATTCTCTGAAATGCAGTCTTTGCTTGGCCTATTCTGTTCCTAATTTCTGTTTTGCATTTCCCATCTGAAGTTATTACTGCTCCAAGGTATTTGAATTTCTGCACCTGCTTTAGAATGGTTCCATTTAATTTAATACTGCATGCTGGTGGATTCTGTTTCTTAGATATAACCATAGTCTCTGTCTTTTTGATGTTCAAAGTAAGGCCTTTCTGTTCACTTTCTTTGGCGACTTTATCCAAGAGATTTTGCAGGTCTTGTTGGTTCTCCGCTATCAGTACTGTGTCGTCAGCATACCGAAGGTTGTTAATATTGTATCCTCCAATTTTTATGCCTGGTTCTGTGATGATTGTTCTTAGAATATTCTCGCTGTACAGAGAAAAAAGGTCTGGAGATAGTACACATCCTTGTCGCACCCCTTGTTTTATAGGTTGGTATTTTCCAGTTCTATTTTCAACTCGAATTGCTGCTTCTTGCTGCCAGTATAGATGTTTTACAATCCTCTGGTCTTTGCCATCTATATTGATGTCTTCAAGCATTTTAATAATTTCATTATGTTTCACCTTGTCAAATGCCTTGGTGTAATCAATGAAGCATAAGTAGAGATCTTTCTGTACTTCTAAAGCTCTTTCTGTTAGTGTTCGTAAGGCATAAATGGCATTGTGTGTTCCCTTTCCTTCAACAAATCCAAACTGTTCATCTGCTATTTCCATTTTTATCTTTTTCCTTGTTCTTCTCATAATGATTCTCAGAAGTAGCTTCGTTATGTGACATGAGAGGCTGATAGTCCGGTGGTCGTCACATTCCTTTGCACCTGGTTTCTTTGGTAGTGCTATAAACGTGGATTTAATCAGGTAACTGGGAATATAACCACTGTTGTAAATATCATTCAGTAACTTGGTTATTATTTTTATTCCTGTCTCCTCTAGTGCCTCTATTTCTTCTATTGTTATATTATCAGGCCCAGTCTCTTTTCCTTTCTTCATGTGTTTGATGGCATCTATGATTTCAGCTTCAAGTATTGGCGGTCCATCACAGTTTTCAGTATCTGGTGTTAATTCTGGTCTTTCTCCTCCATATAGCTCACCGATGTACTCTGTCCACCTGTCCACAATGTCTTCTTTTCCCATTAACATTTTACCTTCTTTCGATTTCAGGCATCCTGTGGTATATTTTGTTTTCCTGCCTGTGAGTTCATTAATTCGTTTATGCATGTTTTTGCTGTCTTTATTATGAGAGTCCTCTGTCTTTTTGATGTTCAAAGTAAGGCCTTTCTGTTCACTTTCTTTGGCGACTTTATCCAAGAGATTTTGCAGGTCTTGTTGGTTCTCCGCTATCAGTACTGTGTCGTCAGCATACCGAAGGTTGTTAATATTGTATCCTCCAATTTTTATGCCTGGTTCTGTGATGATTGTTCTTAGAATATTCTCGCTGTACAGAGAAAAAAGGTCTGGAGATAGTACACATCCTTGTCGCACCCCTTGTTTTATAGGTTGGTATTTTCCAGTTCTATTTTCAACTCGAATTGCTGCTTCTTGCTGCCAGTATAGATGTTTTACAATCCTCTGGTCTTTGCCATCTATATTGATGTCTTCAAGCATTTTAATAATTTCATTATGTTTCACCTTGTCAAATGCCTTGGTGTAATCAATGAAGCATAAGTAGAGATCTTTCTGTACTTCTAAAGCTCTTTCTGTTAGTGTTCGTAAGGCATAAATGGCATTGTGTGTTCCCTTTCCTTCAACAAATCCAAACTGTTCATCTGCTATTTCCATTTTTATCTTTTTCCTTGTTCTTCTCATAATGATTCTCAGAAGTAGCTTCGTTATGTGACATGAGAGGCTGATAGTCCGGTGGTCGTCACATTCCTTTGCACCTGGTTTCTTTGGTAGTGCTATAAACGTGGATTTAATCAGGTAACTGGGAATATAACCACTGTTGTAAATATCATTCAGTAACTTGGTTATTATTTTTATTCCTGTCTCCTCTAGTGCCTCTATTTCTTCTATTGTTATATTATCAGGCCCAGTCTCTTTTCCTTTCTTCATGTGTTTGATGGCATCTATGATTTCAGCTTCAAGTATTGGCGGTCCATCACAGTTTTCAGTATCTGGTGTTAATTCTGGTCTTTCTCCTCCATATAGCTCACCGATGTACTCTGTCCACCTGTCCACAATGTCTTCTTTTCCCATTAACATTTTACCTTCTTTCGATTTCAGGCATCCTGTGGTATATTTTGTTTTCCTGCCTGTGAGTTCATTAATTCGTTTATGCATGTTTTTGCTGTCTTTATTATGAGAGTCCTCTATCTGTCTGCACTGTTCATTTAACCACACTTCTTTTGCTTCTCTGCATTTGCGTCTTATTTCTTTATTTATCTTGCTATATTTTTCCTCGTTATTTTTACTCCTCCTCCTCTTGTCCATCAGTCCTAAGATGTCGTCTGTCATTCAATTATTTTTAGGGGCTTCTTTTTTCGGTGGTATCATCTCCTTAACAGTTTGGTGGATAGAATCTCTTAACATTTCCCATTGTTCATCTATACTATTTATCTTTGCTATTGCATTGTATCTATTTGTTATATTATCTTTGAGTATTACTGTCCACAAAAGAAAAAGGAATTAAAAAACTAATTGTATCAATCCGCAAGAGTAGTGAAGAACAAAACCTCTATCTTAATGCAAAGAAAACTAAACTGATGACAACTGACAAAAAAAAAAAAATAAGGCAGCTGCAAAAAATCTGGAAGAAGTGGAGAGATTTGAATATCTTGGATCAGTGATAACTAATAATGGAGATACAATGAGAAAAATTAAAAGGAGGACATCTATCGCTCTTCAGAAAGTAAAACAAATAAAGAATCTGTGGAGAGGAACAGACAGAACTACAAAAATAAGATTTTTAAGGGCATTGCATCTTTCCCATCGCAACATATGCCTGTGAGACCTGGACACTTAACAAAACAGCTGAGAAACACATAAATGTCTTTGAATGTAAATGTTACAGAAGAGTCCTTCAAATATCATGGACACTAAAAAGAACAAATATATCCATACTACAAGAACTTTAATATTAAAGAGGGTTGGCTAGTAAGGAAGATTAAACAGAGAAAACTTAAATATTTTGGACACATTAAACGTCATGATAATCTAGAGAAGACCGTCTTGGAAGGGTACATAATGAGAAGGAGAAAGAGAGGAGGACAAAGGTGAAGGTGGCTACAAGACATCGGTGATGATCTGCAATTGGATGCATCAGCAGCATTTAATAAATAGGAAACTACGAGGCTTTCGTACGGTAAAGTAAGAGAACACAGTTTTGTATGATTCTTCTATATCTTATATCCTTCCCGTGCCGTTAAACGTCACATAGGGGTCACAAGATAGTTCGCCAGTTTTTCCTGTCTTCAGCGAATCTTTCAACCTCATCAAAGGTGCTTGTTAATTTGGCCTCTCTTAACAATGTCCTCTTCAGAGTTTCACGTGGTCTGCCTCTTTTTCTTTGGCCTGTTGTGTTCCACTTGATAGCTTGTTTTGGGATTCTCTGATCATTTCTTCTCATCAAGTGACCAACATATGTCCATCTCCTTTTCCTGATCACCCATGAGACTGGTTGTTGTTCAGTCATCTGTCTTACCTTTGCATTGTTCTTGAATTCATTCCACTTGATGCCGAGTATTTTCCTTAGGCATTTGCTTTCAAAAGAGTCTAATTTCTTGTCTATTTCTTTAGTTGTTTTCCAGCTTTCGCATGCATAAATGAGGGCGGATATTACATTTGAATTGAATAGTCTTAACTTGATTTTTGTGCTTATAACTTTTGAATTCCATATTTTCTCAAGATTCTTGAAGATCGATGCTGCTTTTGCAATTCTAATTCTAACTTCCTTTCTAGTGTCACTATCCTGGTGACCACGTAAAAGATCAACTTTAGTTGCATATTATTAAAATAGAAGATTAGGATCAACACGTTATTAGAGTAGAAGGCTAAGATCAACTTTAGTTACACATTATTAGAATAGAAGTTTAAGATAAACTTTGCTTACAGATTGTTAGTACAGTAGGTTAGTTAGTTAGTTGATCCTCTTGGGCCAAAGGCGGCTCATAGGATGGAGGAGAAGGCTCTTCATGTCTGGCGATTCCTTGCTACTTGCTTTAGATCTTCGGTGTTTCTGATGAGCATTGTTGAACACTCCTTGGTGATAACTCTTCTTAGTGTGTCTTTGGGTCTTCCCCGCTGTCTTTTACCCCTCTGGTGACCACGTAAATACTTGGTGTGGGAATCGTTTTTCGTCCATTCGAAGTATGTGGCCGGTGTAGTTCCAGCCACGTCTTCTGATAAAGTTTGATACGTGGTCTTGTTTAGTTTCTTGTCTTACTGATGTAACCGATCTGAAGTCGTGGCAACAGATATTAAGCAGTCTTCGAAGGCACTTATTTTCAAAAGCATCTAGTCTCTTTTCCATTGCTGGGGATGTTCTCCAACTCTCCCAACCATAGGTTAGTACTGGCACTACACATTAGTTGAAGATCTTGAGTTTCGTGTGCCTACTGATTTGTTTTGATTTCCAGATGTTAGTCAACTTGTTGAAAGCGTTTGACGCTAAAGCAGTTCGGGTCATAATTTCTGCTATGTCTCCCGCGGGTGTTAACTTGTTTCCTAGGTATGTAAAACTAGTGACTTTTTCAAGAGCATGGCCTTTAAGTTTAATGTTGTACAGTAGGGCTGTAAGATTAATGTTGATTACAGACTATGGATGTAGAAGTGCTGTAAGATTTATATTTGTGTTATCATTTAGTTTAATCTGCCACCTCTGAATAAAATATGTGCACTGTTGCTAGAAGCAAGAATAAACTAATCTCTGAAGCAGTTTTTAACTGTCATGAAGTAAGTATTGTTCTGATGTGTTATGTTTTGTATTGTTCTGATGTGTTATGTTTTGTATTGTTCTGATGTGTTATGTTTTGTATTGTTCTGATGTGTTATGTTTTGTATTGTTCTGATGTGTTATGTTTTGTATTGTTCTGATGTGTTATGTTTTGTATTGTTCTGATGTGTTATGTTTTGTATTGTTCTGATGTGTTATGTTTTGTATTGTTCTGATGTGTTATGTTTTGTATTGTTCTGATGTGTTATGTTTTGTATTGTTCTGATGTGTTATTTTGTATTGTTCTGATGTGTTATGTTTTGTATTGTTCTGATGTGTTATGTTTTGTATTGTTCTGATGTGTTATGTTATGTATTGTTCTGATGTGTTATGTTTTGTATTGTTCTGATGTATTATGTTATGTATTGTTCTGATGTGTTATGTTTTGTATTGTTCTGATGTGTTATGTTATGTATTGTTCTGATGTGTTATGTTTTGTATTGTTCTGATGTGTTATGTTTTGTATTGTTCTGATGTGTTATGTTTTGTATTGTTCTGATGTGTTATGTTTTGTATTGTTCTGATGTGTTATGTTTTGTATTGTTCTGATGTGTTATGTTTTGTATTGTTCTGATGTGTTATGTTTTGTATTGTTCTGATGTGTTATGTTTTGTATTGTTCTGATTCGTATGTTCTGCATTGTTCTGACGTGCTATGTTTTGCATTGTTCTGATGTGTTATGTTTTGTATTGTTCTGATGTGTTATGTTTTGTATTGTTCTGATGTGTTATGTTTTGTATTGTTTTGATGTGTTATGTTTTGTATTGTTCTGATGTGTTATGTTTTGTATTGTTCTGATGTGTTATGTTTTGTATTGTTCTGATGTGTTATGTTTTGTATTGTTCTGATGTGTTATGTTTTGTATTGTTCTGATTCGTATGTTCTGCATTGTTCTGACGTGCTATGTTTTGCATTGTTCTGATTTGTATGTTTTGTATTGTTCTGACGTGCTATGTTCTGTATTGTTCTGATTTGTATGTTCTATTGATTTGTATGCTCTGCATTGTTCTGATTTGTACGTTCTATACTCTTCTGATTTGTATGTTCTGTATTGTTCTGATTTGTATGTTCTGTATTGTTCTGATTTGTATGTTTTGTATTGTTCTGATTTGTATATTCCTTACTTTTCTGATTTGTATGTTCTATACTCTTCTGATTTGTATGTTCTGTATTGTTCTGATGTAGTATGTTCTGTATTGTTCTGATGTACTATGTTCTGTATTGTTCTGATTTGTATGTTCTATATTGTTCTGATTTGTATGTTCTGTACTCTTCTGATTTGTATGTTCTGTATTGTTTTGATGTGCTATGTTTTGTATTGTTCTGATTTGTATGTCACGTGACTTAGGTATTCCTTCATTTGGTATTTGACCTTTTTAGCGTTGAGGGCTCACACGAAATCGAACCCACACATCACTGAACCACTTCGACATTGAACCCACACGATACTGAATCTCCAGGACACTGAATCTCCTCGGCAAGACATTGAACCTCCACAACATTGAACTCAACATTGAACCTCCACGACATTAAACCCACACGACACTGAACCTCCACGACATTAAACCCACACGACACTGAACCTCCACGACATTGAACCTCCACAACATTGAACCTCCACAACACTGAACGCACATGACATTGAACCTTCTCGAAACTAAATAAATCGCCACAACAACAAACCTCCATGTCTTACATATCTATTTTACACCTACATTACTTAGATATTGCCAAGAAGCTTAGTCTTGCTGTAGATGTTCTACTTTATAGGGCTAATTTAAACAGCGTGATTTCTCTTAGACTCCACCACCTGAAGAATACGTGGGTCTCAGCCCCTATGACCAGACTGAAGCGGTAATGGCACGCTATTCTGGATAGCCACATGGAGGTAAAAGATAGCTTGGCACTGATCTCAGTGTCTCACTCATTGTTGATATGGCCCGAGCTGTCTGTGCACTTGCTCCTGCGGCCAGAATCTCAGATCCTATTATCAAGATTAAACAACAGGAGAGAAGGGGATGAGGGGCATAGTTTTTATCTGGGGATATGACGCATATCAAGTTTCCGCAGTGATAGAGCTGACTGTTTAGTTTGTCGTCCCGTATTCGGATGTTTAAATGTTTGTCTTCTGGCACTCCACTGTTATTTCGCGTTTTTAAACAGAAAATAATTATTATTGCTAAACATTTCAGCAAGAAATATATTGAACTTGTAAATATTGTGTTTTTCTGTACAGCTTATCTCTCCTATAGTTACAGCAAATCTCTGACTCCCATAGTTACAGCAAATCTCTGACTCCTATAGTTACAGCAGTGTCTGACTCGTATTTACAGTGTGTTATTAAAAGCACAAATTTCATCCCAACTGTCTGTTACTAGAAACATATATCTCATCACAATTGTTTGTTATTAGGAACAGATATCTCATCACAACTGTCTGTTATTAGAAACACACATCTCGTCCGAACTGTCTGTTATTAGAAACACATATCTCATCTCAATTTTCTGTTATTAGAAACACATATCTCATCTCAATTTTCTGTTATTAGAAACATAAATCTCGTCCCAACTGTCTGTTGTTAGAAACACAAATTTCATCTCAATTGTCTGTTATTAGAAACACATATCTCATCTCAATTTTCTGTTATTAGAAACACATATCTTGTCCCAGCTGTCTGTTGTTAGAAACACATATTTCATGTCTATTTTCTGTTATTAGAAACACATATCTCATCTCAATTGTCTGTTATTAGAAACACATATCTCATCTCAATTTCCTGTTATTTCTGTTATTGGAAACACATATCTCATCTCAATTTTCCGTTATTAGAAACACATATCTCGCCCCAACTGTCTGTTATTAAAAACACATATCTCATCTCAATTTTCTGCTATTAGAAACACATATCTCATCCCAACTGTCTGTTATTAGAAACATATATCTCGTCCCAACTGTCTGTTATTAGAAAAACATATCTCCTTTCAATTTTCTGTTATTAGAAACATATACCTCATCCCAACTCTCTGTTATTAGAAACATATATCTCGTCCCAACTGTCTGTATTTAGAAACACATATCTCATCTCAATTTTCTGTTATTAGAAACACATATCTCATCTCAATTTTCTGTTATTAGAAACACATACCGTATATCAATTTTCTATTATTTCTGTTATTATAAACACATATCTCATCTTAATTTTCTGTTATTAGAAAAACATATCTCGTTCCAACAGTCTGTTATTAGAAACACATATCTCATCTCAATTTTCTGCTATTAGAAACATATATATCATCCCAACTGTCTGTTATTGGAAACACATATCTCATCTCAATTTTCTGTTATTAGAAACATATATCTCATCCCAACTCTCTGTTATTAGAAACATATATCTCGTCCCAACTGTCTGTATTTAGAAACACATATCTCATCTCAATTTTCTGTTATTAGAAACACATATCTCATCTCAATTTTCTGTTATTAGAAACACATATCTCATCTCAATTTTCTGTTATTAGGTACACATATCTCATCCCAACTGTCTGTTATTAGAAACATAAATCTCATCTCAACTGTCTGTTATTAGAAACACATATCTCGTCCCAACTGTTTGTTGTTAGAAATATATATTTCATCTCAATTTTCGGTTATTAGAAACACATATCTCATCTCTATTTTCTGTTATTAGAAATATATATCTCATCCCATTTTTCTGTTATTAGAAACACATATCTCGTCTTAATTTTCAGTTATTAGAAATATATGTCTCATCTCATTTCTCTGTTATTAGAAAAACATATCTCATCTCAATTTTCTGTTATTAGAAACACATACCGTATATCAATTTTCTATTATTTCTGTTATTATAAACACATATCTCATCTTAATTTTCTGTTATTATAAAAACATATCTCGTTCCAACAGTCTGTTATTAGAAACACATATCTCATCTCAATTTTCTGCTATTAGAAACACATATATCATCCCAACTGTCTGTTATTGGAAACACATATCTCATCTCAATTTTCTATTATTAGAAACACATCTCTCATCTTAATTTTCTGTTGTTAGAAACACATATTTCGTCCCAACTGTCTGTTGTTAGAAACGCATATTTCATCTCAATTTTCTGTTATTAGAAACAAATATCTGATTTCAATTTTCTGTTATTAGAAGCACATTTCGCATCCCAACTGTCTGTTATTAGAAACATATATCTCGTCCCAACTGTCTGTTGTTAGAAACACATATCTCATCTCAATTTTCCGTTATTAGAAACACATATTCATCTTAATTTTCTGTTATTAGAAACACATTTCTCGTCCCAAATGTCTGTTGTTAGAAACACATATTTCATGTGAATTTTCATTTATTAGAAACACATATCTCATCTCAATTTTCTGTTGTTAGAAACACATATCTCATCTCTATTTTATGTTATTAGAGACACATATCTCATCTCTATTTTCTGTTATTGGAAACACATATCTCATCTCTATTTTCTGTTATTGGAAACACATATCTCATCCCAATTTTCTGTTATTAGAAAAACATATCTGATCTCAATTTTCTGTTATTAGAAACACATATCTCATCTTAATTGTCTGTTGTTAGAAACACATATCTCGTCCCAACTGTCTTTTATTAGAAACACATATCTCATCTGAATTTTCTGTTATTAGAAACACATATCTGATCTCAATTTTCTGTTATTAGAAATACATATCTGATCTCTATTTTCTGTTATTAGAAACACATATCTCATCTCAATTTTCTGTTATTAGAAACACACATCTCATCTCAATTTTCTGTTATTAGAAACACATATCTCATCTCAATTTTCTGTTATTAGAAATACATATATCATCTCAATTTTCTGTTATTAGAGAAACATATATCGTCCCAATTGTCAGTTGTTAGAAACGCATATTTCATCTCAATTTTCTGTTATTAGAAACACATATCTCATCTTAATTTTATTGTATTAGAAAAACATATCTCATCTCAATTTTCTGTTATAAGAAACAAATATCTCATCTCAATTTTCTGTTATTTCTGTTATTAGAAACACATATCTCATTTCAATTTTCTGTTATTAGAAACACATATCTCGTCCAAACTGTCTGTTGTTAGAAACACATATCTCATCTCAATTTTCTGTTATAAGAAACAAATATCGCATCTCAATTTTCTGTTATTAGAAACATCATCTTAATGTTCTGTTATTTCTGTTATTAGAAACACATATCTCATTTCAATTTTCTGTTATTAGAAACACATATCTCATCCAAACTGTCTGTTGTTAGAAACACATATTTCATCTCAATTTTCTGTTATTAAAAAAGACATATCTCATCTCAATTTTCTGTTATTAGAAATACATATCTGATCTGAATTTTCTGTTATTAGAAACACATATCTCATCTCAATTTTCTGTTATTAGAAATATATATCTCATCTCATTTTTCTGTTATTAGAAACACATATCTCGTCCAAACTGTCTGTTATTAGAAGCACAAATCTCATCCCAGCTGCGGATGAATGAACCTGATTCGCTGTAGATTTTTTTAGAGGTCGTGGGCACTTTGCTTTTAGTTTGCCTTCTGTTATCTTCATTATGTTCTGAGCGCCGAGCAAAGTGACAAACACATCCGACCAGTCACATTATCCCGTGACACGTAAAATATGGATTTGATATCATGGGTCAAGTTTATGTGGAATATAAAAATGTAGCAGGTCTGGTGTGCCCAGAACATGTGATAAATGCTGGCCTTGTGGTCATCTGTTCCATGTTAGGACCTTACAAGTCAGATCAGCCTAGTTCTCGTACACAGCCACGTCATGTGTACATAGCCACGTCATGTGTACATAGCCACGTCATATGTACACAGTCACAAACACTCTGAAATGAAATCATAAACAATTTGTAATTAAATTATTCATAAACAATCTGTAGTCCTATAATTCATAAACAATCTGTAGTTCTGTAATTCATAAACAATCTGTAGTCCTGTAATTCATAAACAATCTGTAGTTCTGTAATTCATAAACAATCTGTAGTTCTGTAATTCATAAACAATCTGTAGTCCTGTAATTCATAAAAAGTCTGTAGTTCTGTAATTCATAAACAATCTGTAGTTCTGTAATTCATAAACAGTCTGTAGTCCTGTAATTCATAAACAGTCTATAGTCTTGTAATTCATAAACAGTCTGTAGTTCTGTAATTCATAAACAATCTGTAGTCATGTAATTCAGAAACAGTTTGTAGTCCTGTAATTCATAAACAATTTGTAGTCCTGTAATTCATAAACAATTTGTAGTCCTGTAATTCATAAACAATTTGTAGTTCTGTAATTCATAAACAGTTTGTAGTCCTGCAATTCATAAACAGTTTGTAGTCCTGTAATTCATAAACAGTCTATAACCCCATAACTTATAAATCTCCTCGGACAAGCTGGTCAGATTCTGATCAGGTAGACATTAACTCTGTCTGATCTCTAGAAGTTTACAAATATTAGAAAATTATTTTTAAAAAAACATGGCACAAAAACTGGATCTTCTTTTCTAACATGACGCTTCTTCATTCATGTCAATTAAAATGTTCAGTTGGACCATATTTCTTCTAATTGTAAGAAATGCAGAATTTGACACGCAAAGTCTTCGTGCTGGAGATTTCTTGTTTTTAGCTGAAGAGATGACACAATTTATAATTGGGAATAAGTTTGTCGAATGAAGGAGTGATCACAGTTTATAGTTTCTGATGGTAAACTTTTTTATCTTAAGACGGTGATTGTAGTCTTTCTATCTGTAGGAGTCTTGTTTGCGTCTGCGTCGTGCTGTCTCTAGTGTTGTCTTTGTCTGTAGTGTTGTCTCTGTCTCTAGTGTTGTCTTTGTCTGTAGTGTTGTCTCTCTGTCTCTAGTGTTTTCTCTGTCTCTTGTGTTGTCTCTCTGTCTCTAGTGTTGTCTCTCAGTCTCTAGTGTTGTTTCTCTGTCTCTAGTGTTGTCTTTCTGCCTCCAGTGTTGTTTCTGTCTCTAGTACTGTCTCCCTGTCTCCAGTATTGTCTCTCTGTCTCTAGTGTTGTCTCTCTGTGTTGTCTCTCTATAACTAGTGTTGTCGCTCTGTGTTGTCTCTCTGTGTTGTTTCTCTGTCTCCAGTGTTGCCTTTCTGTGTTGTCTCTCTCTCTCTCTCTCTTTCTTTCTCTCTCTGTTGTCTCTCTGTCTCTAGTGTTGTCTCCAGTGTTCTTTCTGTGTCTAGTGTTTTCTCTGACTTTAGTATTCTCTCTGTCTCTAGTGTCCTGTCTATCTCCAGTGATCATGTTCATTCTGTCATAGTGTTCTTTCTATCTCTTATTGTTCTATCGCCATATCTTATTGTTCTCTCTGTCTCCATTGTTCTCTCTCTATCTCAATTGTTCTCTCTCTATCTCCAGTGTTCTCTCTCTCTATCTCCATTATTCTCTCCTTATCTCCATTGTTCTCCCTCTCTATCTCCATTGTTCTCTCTCTGTCTCCATTGTTCTCTCTCTGTCTCCATTGTTCTCTCTCTGTCTCCATTGTTCTCTCTCTGTCTCCATTGTTCTCTCTCTGTCTCCATTGTTCTCTCTCTGTCTCCATTGTTCTCTCTCGCCTCGGGAAGAAGCTCGTCTACAGTGCCCTGACACTTTAATGAAAGCAACAGGAGCCCAGGTTTCAGGTGGAAGTTTAATGTTAGCAGTTTTATTATATATGTATAGATTAATTGTTGGTAGTTTTATTATATATGTAAAGATTAATTGTTGGTAGTTTTATTATATATGTAAAGATTAATTGTTGGTAGTTTTATTATATATGTAAAGATTAATTGTTGGTAGTTTTATTATATATGTAAAGATTAATTGTTGGTAGTTTTATTATATATGTAAAGATTAATTGTTGGTAGTTTTATTATATATGTATAGATCAATTGTTGGTAGTTTTATTATATATGTATAGATCAATTGTTGGTAGTTTTTATATATGTATAGATCAATGTTGGTAGTTTTATTATATATGTAAGATCAATTGTTGGTAGTTTTATTATATATGTAAGATCAATTGTTGGTAGTTTTATTATATATGTATAGATCAATTGTTGGTAGTTTTATTATATATGTATAGATCAATTGTTGGTAGTTTTATTATATATGTAAAGATTAATTGTTGGTAGTTTTATTATATATGTAAAGATTAATTGTTGGTAGTTTTATTATATATGTATAGATCAATTGTTGGTAGTTTTATTATACATGTATAGATTAATTGTTGGTAGTTTTATTATATATGTAAAGATCAATTGTTGGTAGTTTTATTATATATGTAAAGATCAATTGTTGGTAGTTTTATTATATATGTATAGATCAATTGTTGGTAGTTTTATTATATATGTAAAGATCAATTGTTGGTAGTTTTATTATATATGTAAAGATCAATTGTTGGTAGTTTTATTATATATGTAAAGATCAATTGTTGGTAGTTTTATTATATATGTAAAGATCAATTGTTGGTAGTTTTATTATATATGTATAGATCAATTGTTGGTAGTTTTATTATATATGTAAAGATCAATTGTTGGTAGTTTTATTATATATGTAAGATCAATTGTTGGTAGTTTTATTATATATGTAAGATCAATTGTTGGTAGTTTTATTATATATGTAGATCAATTGTTGTAGTTTTTATTATATGTAAAGATCAATTGTTGGTAGTTTTATTATACATGTATAGATTAATTGTTGGTAGTTTTATTATATATGTAAAGATTAATTGTTGGTAGTTTTATTATATATGTATAGATTAATTGTTGGTAGTTTTATTATACATGTATAGATTAATTGTTGGTAGTTTTATTATATATGTAAAGATTAATTGTTGGTAGTTTTATTATACATGTATAGATTAATTGTTGGTAGTTTTATTATATATGTAAAGATTAATTGTTGGTAGTTTTATTATATATGTATAGATCAATTGTTGGTAGTTTTATTATATATGTAAAGATCAATTGTTGGTAGTTTTATTATACATGTATAGATTAATTGTTGGTAGTTTTATTATACATGTATAGATTAATTGTTGGTAGTTTTATTATACATGTATAGATTAATTGTTGGTAGTTTTATTATACATGTATAGATTAATTGTTGGTAGTTTTATTATACATGTATAGATTAATTGTTGGTGTTGGTAGTTTTATATACATGTATAGATTAATTGTTGGTAGTTTTATTATACATGTATAGATTAATTGTTGGTAGTTTTATTATACATGTATAGATTAATTGTTGGTAGTTTTATTATACATGTATAGATTAATTGTTGGTAGTTTTATTATACATGTATAGATTAATTGTTGGTAGTTTTATTATACATGTATAGATTAATTGTTGGTAGTTTTATTATATATGTATAGATTAATTGTTGGTAGTTTTATTATATATGTATAGATTAATTGTTGGTAGTTTTATTATATATGTATAGATTAATTGTTGGCAGTTTTATTATATATGTATAGATTAATTGTTGGCAGTTTTATTATATATGTATAGATCAATTGTTGGCAGTTTTATTATACATGTATAGATCAATTGTTGCAGTTTTATTATACATGTATAGATCAATTGTTGCAGTTTTATTATACATGTATAGATCAATTGTTGCAGTTTTATTATACATGTATAGATCAATTGTTGCAGTTTTATTATACATGTATAGATCATTGTTGGTAGTTTTATATACATGTATAGATCAATTGTTGCAGTTTTATTATATATGTTTAGATTAATTGTGGCAGTTTTATTATATATGTATAGATCAATTGTTGCAGTTTTATTATACATGTATAGATCAATTGTTGGCAGTTTTATTATATATGTATAGATCAATTGTGGCAGTTTTATTATATATGTATAGATCAATTGTTGGCAGTTTTATTATATATGTATAGATCAATTGTGGCAGTTTTATTATATATGTATAGATCAATTGTTGGCAGTTTTATTATATATGTATAGATCAATTGTTGGCAGTTTTATTATATATGTATAGATCAATTGTTGGCAGTTTTATTATATATGTATAGATCAATTGTTGGCAGTTTTATTACATGTATAGATCAGTTTTATTATATGTATAGATCAATTGTTAGCAGTTTTATTATATATGTATAGATCAATTGTTAGCAGTTTTTATATATATGTATAGATTAATTGTGGTAGTTTTATTATATGTATAGATCAATTGTTGCAGTTTTATTATACATGTATAGATCAATGTTGGCAGTTTTATTATACATGTATAGATCAATGTTGGCAGTTTTATTATACATGTATAGATCAATTGTTGCAGTTTTATTATACATGTATAGATCAATTGTTAGCAGTTTTATTATATATGTATAGATCAATTGTTAGCAGTTTTATTATATATGTATAGATCAATTGTTAGCAGTTTTATTATATATGTATAGATCAAATGTTGGCAGTTTTATTATACATGTATAGATCAATGTTGGCAGTTTTATTATACATGTATAGATCAATGTTGGCAGTTTTATTATATATGTTTAGATTAATTGTTGGTAGTTTTATTATATATGTTTAGATTAATTGTTGGTAGTTTTATTATATATGTTTAGATTAATTGTTGGTAGTTTTATTATATATGTTTAGATTAATTGTTGGTAGTTTTATTATATATGTTTAGATTAATTGTTGGTAGTTTTATTATATATGTTTAGATTAATTGTTGGTAGTTTTATTATTATGTTTAGATTAATTGTTGGTAGTTTTATTATATATTTTAGATTAATTGTTGGTAGTTTTATTATATATGTTTAGATTAATTGTTGGTAGTTTTATTATATATGTTTAGATTAATTGTTGGTAGTTTTATTATATTGTTTAGATTAATTGTTGGTAGTTTTATTATATATTTTAGATTAATTGTTGGTAGTTTTATTATATATGTTTAGATTAATTGTTGGTAGTTTTATTATATATGTTTAGATTAATTGTTGTAGTTTTTATTATATGTTTAGATTAATTGTTGTAGTTTTTATTATATATGTTTAGATTAATTGTTGGTAGTTTTTTATATATGTTTAGATTAATTGTTGGTAGTTTTATTATATATGTTTAGATTATTGTTGGTAGTTTTATTATATAGTTTAGATTAATTGTTGGTAGTTTTATATATATGTTTAGATTATTGTTGGTAGTTTTATTATATATGTATAGATCAATTGTTGGTAGTTTTATTATATGTATAGATTAATTGTTGGTAGTTTTATTATATGTATAGATTAATTGTTGGTAGTTTTTTATATATATGTTTAGATAATTGTTGGTAGTTTTATTATATATGTATAGATTAATTGTTGGCAGTTTTATTATACATGTATAGATTAATTGTTGGCAGTTTTATTATATATGTATAGATCAATTGTTGGCAGTTTTATTATACATGTATAGATCAATTGTTGCAGTTTTATTATACATGTATAGATCAATTGTGGCAGTTTTATTATACATGTATAGATCAATTGTGGCAGTTTTATTATACATGTATAGATCAATTGTGGCAGTTTTATTATACATGTATAGATCAATTGTGGCAGTTTTATTATACATGTATAGATCAATGTTGGCAGTTTTATTATACATGTATAGATCAATGTTGGCAGTTTTATTATACATGTATAGATCAATGGTGGCAGTTTTATTATACATGTATAGATCAATGTGGCAGTTTTATTATACATGCATAGATCAATGGTGGCAGTTTTATTATACATGCATAGATCAATGTTGGCAGTTTTATATACATGTATAGATCAATTGTTAGCAGTTTTATTATACATGCATAGATCAATGGTGGCATTTTTATTGTACATCGACTACAACAGGAAAAGGGAACTCATTTCATCCACATAACAGAGGAACATTGAATTTTAAGTCTATTTTTAGATTGAATGAGTGTCACACACGGAAAAGCCTCATGTGATAACTTTAAGCCACAGGTATGCAAGCTAAGATCAAAGATATGAGACTAGTACATCATGTGATAACTTTAAGCCACAGGTATGCATGCTAAGATCAAAGATATGAGACTAGTACATCATGTGATAACTTTAAGCCACAGGCAGGCAAGCTAAGATCAAAGATCTGAGACTAGTACATCATGTGATAACTTTAAGCCACAGGCAGGCAAGCTAAGATCAAAGATCTGAGACTAGTACATCATGTGATAACTTTAAGCCACAGGCAGGCAAGCTAAGATCAAAGATCTGAGACTAGTACATCATTTGATAACTTTAAGCCACAGGCAGGCAAGCTAAGATCAAAGATCTGAGACTAGTACATCATGTGATAACTTTAAGCCACAGGTATGCAAGCTAAGATCAAAGATCTGAGACTAGTACATCATGTGATAACTTTAAGCCACAGGTATGCGAGCTAAGATCAAAGATCTGAGACTAGTACCTCATACATGAAAGTGCATGCAGAACCGTGGGACTAGGTCACGTGAAGTTTTTTGTCCGTGGGAACTTCCTTGTCTCTTGCCATAGAAAAACCTGGCCAGAAAGCCAGGGACCAAGATGGCGTTGAAATGAGAAGGTGTTACAGTAAATAAAAGGAAGCTCAAAGTGTTTCCTAGTCAACTATACAGCAGCCGAGAGACAGCCTGTATGCTGTAGAATTTAGGATTTTCTTGCCTTCTTGTTAAAGAATACACACTGCCCTTGCATGTAACAGAAGCTGGTACTTTCAACGCATACACAATAATACGTTTTTTCTGAGTTAATTAATGCACATCGGATAAATCTTATTGTGCTAATTAACACATACACAGTATGTACTTTCTGAGTTAATGCGCATCCGATAAATCTTGTTTGTGCTAATTAACGAACAGTGCAGACAGATAGAGGACTCCCATAATAAAGACAGCAAAAACATGCACAAACGAATTAGTGAACTCACAGGCAGGAAATCAAATATACCACAGGATGCTTGAAATCGAAAGAAGGTAAAATGTTAATGGGAAAAGAAGACATTGTGGGCAGGTGGACAGAGTATATCGGTGAGCTATATGGAGGAGAAAGACCAGAATTAACACCAGATACTGAAAACTATGATGGACCGCCAATACTTGAAGATGAAATCATAATATTGTAATCCCAAAAAGTAAAGGAGACAGTACACATCCTTGTTTCACGCCTGTTTCAATCTGGAACCATTCACTCATCCCTTCTTCTGTCTTGACTGCACAAACATATCCATTGTAGAAGTCTTTAATGATGTTGACAATTTTAGATGGTATTTCATATAGACATAAAATTCTCCATGATGAATCTCTGTGTATGCTATCAAATGCCTTTTTAAAATCTATGAAGTTCAGTATTAATGGTTTCTGCTTTTCAATATGTTCTTCAAGTATTATTCTTAGAGTAAAGATCTGGTCGAGACATCTTCTCCCTTTTCGAAATCCTGCTTGTTCTTCTCTCATTGCTGTATCCACTATATCTTTGAGTCTATTCAAAATGACCTTGCAAAATACTTTTGACACAACTGATATTAAGGTTACTCCTTTCCAGTTGTTACAGTCACTAAGGTGGCAGTTTTATTATACATGTATAGATCAATTGCAGCAGTTTTATTATACATGCATAGATCAATGGTGGCAGTTTCATTATACACGCATAGATCAATGTTGGCAGTTTTATTATACACGCATAGATCAGTTGTAGCAGTTTTATTATACATGCATAGATCAATGGTGGCATTTTTATTGTACATCGACTACAACAGGAAAAGGGAACTCATTTCATCCACATAACAGAGGAACATTGAATTTTAAGTCTATTTTTAGATTGAATGAGTGTCACACACGGAAAAGCCTCATGTGATAACTTTAAGCCACAGGTATGCAAGCTAAGATCAAAGATATGAGACTAGTACATCATGTGATAACTTTAAGCCACAGGTATGCATGCTAAGATCAAAGATATGAGACTAGTACATCATGTGATAACTTTAAGCCACAGGCAGGCAAGCTAAGATCAAAGATCTGAGACTAGTACATCATGTGATAACTTTAAGCCACAGGCAGGCAAGCTAAGATCAAAGATCTGAGACTAGTACATCATGTGATAACTTTAAGCCACAGGCAGGCAAGCTAAGATCAAAGATCTGAGACTAGTACATCATTTGATAACTTTAAGCCACAGGCAGGCAAGCTAAGATCAAAGATCTGAGACTAGTACATCATGTGATAACTTTAAGCCACAGGTATGCAAGCTAAGATCAAAGATCTGAGACTAGTACATCATGTGATAACTTTAAGCCACAGGTATGCGAGCTAAGATCAAGATCTGAGACTAGTACCTCATACATGAAAGTGCATGCAGAACCGTGGGACTAGGTCACGTGAAGTTTTTTGTCCGTGGGAACTTCCTTGTCTCTTGCCATAGAAAAACCTGGCCAGAAAGCCAGGGACCAAGATGGCGTTGAAATGAGAAGGTGTTACAGTAAATAAAAGGAAGCTCAAAGTGTTTCCTAGTCAACTATACAGCAGCCGAGAGACAGCCTGTATGCTGTAGAATTTAGGATTTTCTTGCCTTCTTGTTAAAGAATACACACTGCCCTTGCATGTAACAGAAGCTGGTACTTTCAACGCATACACAATAATACGTTTTTTCTGAGTTAATTAATGCACATCGGATAAATCTTATTGTGCTAATTAACACATACACAGTATGTACTTTCTGAGTTAATGCGCATCCGATAAATCTTGTTTGTGCTAATTAACGAACAGTGCAGACAGATAGAGGACTCCCATAATAAAGACAGCAAAAACATGCACAAACGAATTAGTGAACTCACAGGCAGGAAATCAAAATATACCACAGGATGCTTGAAATCGAAAGAAGGTAAAATGTTAATGGGAAAAGAAGACATTGTGGGCAGGTGGACAGAGTATATCGGTGAGCTATATGGAGGAGAAAGACCAGAATTAACACCAGATACTGAAAACTATGATGGACCGCCAATACTTGAAGATGAAATCATAATATTGTAATCCCAAAAAGTAAAGGAGACAGTACACATCCTTGTTTCACGCCTGTTTCAATCTGGAACCATTCACTCATCCCTTCTTCTGTCTTGACTGCACAAACATATCCATTGTAGAAGTCTTTAATGATGTTGACAATTTTAGATGGTATTTCATATAGACATAAAATTCTCCATGATGAATCTCTGTGTATGCTATCAAATGCCTTTTTAAAATCTATGAAGTTCAGTATTAATGGTTTCTGCTTTTCAATATGTTCTTCAAGTATTATTCTTAGAGTAAAGATCTGGTCGAGACATCTTCTCCCTTTTCGAAATCCTGCTTGTTCTTCTCTCATTGCTGTATCCACTATATCTTTGAGTCTATTCAAAATGACCTTGCAAAATACTTTTGACACAACTGATATTAAGGTTACTCCTTTCCAGTTGTTACAGTCACTAAGGTTGCCCTTTTTTGGTATTTCAACAATGATTCCTTTCTTCCAATTAGAAGGGACCTTTTCTTCTTTCCAAATCTTGTTAAACATTCTCTGTAGTTGTCTCATGTTGTCACTGTTGATAGCTTTTAGCATTTCGGTTGTTATTTCATCTTCACTTGCTTTAAATATATACTGTTAAAAAAAAAAAAAAAAGAAACGCAACAAATACGATGTTGCGATTGAAACTGACGTTTGCTGATCAGACAAGGGCAAATTGCCTGAAACGTTCACTTGGACATCAACTTGTGCTGACTTGAATTGTACTCAGCAGATGATTCATGAGCACAGAAAAGCGACACTAGTCAAAACAGCATTTTTGACAATATCTCATGACAGGTTCACGAAAATCCCGCGAAACCTACTGAACATAAAACTCACTGACCATGTTATTGAATGCCTATAAAAGATTGACGCTCCTCGAATCAATTCATTTGAAAATTCAATGCGCAAGTATGGCTCATCTCACTACAGAACAATGACTCATTATTATTGGACGTTTACAGACTGGACAGTCTCAAAGTGTAGTGGCCAGATAATTTAATGTGCTTAGAAGCACCATTAGTCGCCTTTGGAGACGATTTCAAGAAACTGGCTCAGTTGTAGACCGGCCGCGCAGTGGAAGACACATAGTCACAACTCCTGCTGAAGACAGCTTCATACGGCTACTTCACTTCAGGAATCGATTTGCATCTGCGTCCTCAACAGTCTAGTCAGTGACAGCAGCTCGTCGAATTTCAGATCAAACGGTCAGGAACCTGCTGCACGACGCTAGTCTTTGGGCTAGAAGACCCTGCAGAGGTCCTGTTCTTACGGACCGGCATCGCCAGAACCGACTGCAGTGGGCGAACCAGCATCGTCAATGGACCGTTTCGAATGATTGGAGAAGGGTTTGGTTTAGTGATGAATCATTCTTTCTGCTCCAGCGACGCGATAGATGGAGAAATGTCCATGAGCCCAGAACTGTGTAGATGAGGCTCCTCCACATGGTGGTGGAGGTGTACTGGTGTGGGGGACGATCAGCTTCATGGGAAGAAGTGACATGGCGTAAATTGAAGGAAGCCTGAATGCCCAACAATACGTCGCTGAAAAACTTCGTCCTCGCGTCCTTCCACTTCTGGCTGCAGCAACAGGGTCGATTTTTCAACAGGATAACGCTCGACCTCATGTAGCACAACTCACCACCCAAGTCCTCGCTGACGTCCAAATCATTCCGTGGCCATCCATGTTATCGGCATGAACCCAATAGAACACTTATCGGATGAACTCAACAGACAAGTCTGCCAGCGAGACATGGCGCCAACCAATCTCCGACAGTTGTTTCTTGCACTTTGGGAAGAGTGGGCAGCCATCCCACAACAACAGATCAAACGGCTAATCGGATCCATGCCAAGGAGATGTCGTTCTCTGATACAGGCCAGAGGAAGTCATACACCTTACTGAAACGGAGGCCTCAGTCACAAAGAATAAAAGTCCAAAACAAATTTAATGAACATCATTTCATTGCTAAAGTCTTAACGTTTCCTCACGCCAAGATTGAAACATTAATTCCGTAAAATAAACTTTTGATACAAGATTGAAACATTAATTCCGTAAAATAAAGTTTTGATACAAGATTGAAACATTAATTCCGTAAAATAAAGTTTTGATACAAGTGTGAAATTCGGCGTCAGGTACGACTACAGTAGTATTGAGAGGAGTCACGTTCGATAACTCGCTGATGTCAGTATAAATGCCCTTGCTTGGAAAATATTTGAAAAGATAAAAAGAAAGTAAAAGCCAGCAGAAAGCCAAGTTATCTGAGGATGTGAAAGACGTGAAAAAGGCAATAAGCAATAATATTTCAACTTGAGGAAGTTTTGTTTCTTGCTGGAATACAAACACAGGTTGCCGAACAGATTTAAGCTGTTTTTGCTGGACAACTGTTGCTCATTTTGCCAGACAATATCTGCTGGCTTCTTTCAGTAAATCTGCACGTTTCCTTTCCTCATCATCCAGTTATGATGCTTAAAAATGTTGTCCCTTATAATGAAAGTACTATTTTTTTTCTTTCTTCAATCTCCATGGAAATGTTCTTTGTAGCCGATGCTGAGGTGTTGAAGCACAGCATTGTAATGGCTGATGGTAGGTGGTTCGATACTGACCGGAAGCTCTGTAGTCAGCCTAACTGTAGAACGGACACTTGGCATCTCTGCTACCTGAGACATGAAAAGTGTTCTGGATTAATAACATCCACATCCATCTCTGTCCGCGGAGATGCCCAGGAGTGTCGTCCGAGCTTCTCTTATGTGCCTGAATATCACGGGATAGATCAGGGAAAATACGACCTGTCATACGAAATATGACATCTCTTAAGACGACCAGTAATATGACATCTCTTAAGACGACCAGTAACATGACATCTCTTAAGTAATAAGACATCTCTTAATATGACCAGTAAAATGACAGCTCTTAAAACGACAAGTAATATCATATCTCTTAAGACGACAAGTAATATCACATCTCTTAAGACGACAAGTAATATCACATCTCTTAAGACGACCAGTAATATCACATCTCTTAAGACGACCAGTAATATCACATCTCTTAAGACGACCAGTAATATCACATCTCTTAAGTGTCTGAATAACATGAAACAGATTCACACACACATGCACGTTCACATACACAACTGAGAGCAAACACTACTCTACGTAGAGAGACTGCTCTACTTAGAGAGCTCACTTGTAGCACAAAGAGCAGTATTTCAGTTGCTCTGATTAGTGCTTCTTTGACACGAACAATCATAAATGTGAGCACATAGCTTCAGCCTGCTCACGTCAGGATCTCAGGTAACTCAGGACGATGAATTGTTGCCGTGAACGCAAGCAGGAAAAAGTGTCCTCATCTTTCACAGATTGTAGCAACGCATTCAGAATATACAATCTAAGATAAGGAAAAGTAATGATTGGGTGCGTGGAGGATTACAAGAAAGAGCTCACTCTAAGATCACGTGAGAGCATATCTGCTGAAATGCTGTCTCCGTATGAAAGATAACGTATGTGTTTATCACACACAAGCAATCATTTCTTTACGTCACAGAATCTTCCGTAAGTTGTATAAATATTGGCTGACTGTAAAAACAGACAACATCACTCAACACAGCCTTCCACAAGCTCACGATTCTGCGCTCTTCGAATTTTTTTTTTGAAAGGCCCCCATCAATTTTAGGCCCACTAAGATGTCTCATTTCTCAGAAGATCTCTCCATGTGACTAGAAAGTGTATCAACCCTCAAGCGACGTCTGAACAGAACTTGATACACCAGACAGGGCTTGCTCTTTGTATCCTCGGCCTAAGAAAGTAATAATACTATTACTTTTGTTACCTCTACATGTAATGTAATGTAACGGTATTCTGTGCTGGAGGCTTTACAACAACGGGACATCTCAGCAATTTGGTGGCTTTTACCCAGTATCTGTAATACCTAGAGTATCATTTTACTCAGTATCTGTAATACCTAGATTATCGTTGTACCCAGTATCTGTAATACCCAGAGTATCATTTTACTCAGTATCTGTAATACCAAGAGTATCATTTTACCCAGTATCTTTAATACCCAGAGTATAGTTGTACCCAGTATGTGTAAAACCCAGAGTATAGTTGTACCCAATATCTGTAATACCCAGAGTATCATTTTACTCAGTATCTTTAATACCCAGAGTATCGTTATACCCAGTATCTGTAATACCCAGAGTATCATTTTACCCAGTATCTGTAATTTCCAGAATATCATTTTACTCAGTATCTGTAATAACCAGAGTATCATTTTACTCAGTATCTGTAATTCCCAGAGTATCATTTTACTCAGTATCTGTAATACCCAAAGTATCATTTTACTCAGTATCTTTAATACCTAGAGTATCATTTCCACATGTAAGAAATAAAAAATCTTACAAGTTTAAATAAATATGAATTGTAAGTGATAGACTAATTGTAATTGACAAACTAATTGTAAGTAGTTAACTAATTGTAAGTGATTAACTAACAAGCTTTTTTTACTTAAGTGAAGTTGGTATAAAAGAACAGATAATGTGTGCGTGTGTGTGTATGGGGTTGGGTAAGGGGTTCCTGGAACTGAGATGAAGGTTTCTATTATTATCAGCCATAGCGCTGAAACCAGTCCAGCTGAGCCTGTTCTTCTGTAACAGAATTCTTTAATTCTGTTCTTTATTCTATCTAAGGGATATAATTCATGGCAAATCTGGTATTTTGACTAACTGATTAAAGCCCTTATTTAATTATGACGTAGACTGTTGGTGTAAAGGAAAGGTCTATCTTGACACTTTAAAAATCCCGATATTTATGATCATGTTTGATGAACTTTACCTTGGCATGTTTTTTTTTTCTACTCAAGCTTAGTTAAGACCTTGGAAAATCTCGGGAAGTAGAGAACTTTATCGTGACATGTTTCTATTAAAAGTCAAATTTAGAATCTCCAGTTAGTTTTTCACCGAAAGGTCATTTCTGGACGTTGAAATCCCGAGATTTTGATTGAACTTTCTCTAGACTTGTTTTTATGGCTAGCTAAAATTAGGTTTTTTAAAGAGACTAGTCCATAGTCTTTAACAGGCGATTTTCGTGAAGTTTAGACTTTTTCGTGGAGGAATGTTCATGAAAATAGGAAAGTAGAAATTGATGATATTTAAGCGCTGGACCTTTAAGTAAGATGATTAATGTTTATACGGAGATTAGAATGTGGGATTAGGATAGTGATTGGGTTGTGTGATTATATTGAGTGAGATTTTTTTATAGTTGAGAGATTTGATATCATTATGGGTTAGAAAGTGTTCTAGGAAACTGTGTAGTAATCTGTGATGGAATGTGAGTTGCGTTTTCTTTCCATGGATCCAGGTATGTTTACTTGTAACTGAAGAATGTAACAATAGTTCTTTTGAAGCATTCTAGGACTTATAAGGTCCGATACTTGTGTTATTTTCTTACGGATCCACGGAAAGGCTTCTTGTGAGAATGTAAGTTGGCACTTATGTCCATTCATGCTGTATGTCTGGCAGTTGGTCTGAGTGTGAGTGTAGTGTTGTATGTCTGGCAGTTGGTCTGATATGTGAGTGTAGTGTTGTATGTCTGGCACTTGGTCTGATATGTGAGTGTAGTGTTGTATGTCTGGCACTTGGTCTGAGTGTGAGTGTAGTGTAACTCACTCCTTCCTTATATGGCAAACAAGCTCTCGTCAAGGTTAGGAGTGGTTTGTTCATTTATTTCAATAAATTTTCTTCATCCTCACTGATCACCGCCCATTCTTTTCACAATAAATATGTAGTTTATTTGATTCCATAAAATTCGAGTGTCAGTGGTCTTTAAACTGTTATATTGTCTGTGTATCTGTATATTTAGAGTCCTAGAATTTAACTTTGTTGAAATCTATACTAGTTAGGTACTAAAAATTAGTTAGAAAACGAGTATACTTCACCTTGCATGATAAAGGTAGATAAAGGTTTATGGTATAGCTTTACAAAATGGCAGAGGGAGTGAGTAAAATAAGAACAAACGAATAGAAAGTATGAGATTGTATAACTGAAAAACATACAACGTCCGATATTTCGGCGTGAGCCTTTTTCGAGGATTACATACACAAACGAGGCACAAAAATACATAATTAAACGAAGAAATTATCTTAATATGGCCTCCTCCAGAAGTAAGAAACAAAGGAATGCCTGGAGGAGGCCTTATTAAGATAAGACATATCCCTAAACTATTGGTATCACACGTTTGTGAGACATACCCCTAAACTATTGGTATCACACGTTTGTGAGACATACCCCTAAACTTTTGGTATCACACGTTTGTGAGACATACCCCTAAACTTTTGGTATCACACGTTTGTGAGACATACCCCTAAACTATTGGTATCACACGTTTGTGAGACATACCCCTAAACTATTGGTATCACACGTTTGTGAGACATACCCCTAAACTTTTGGTATCACATGTTTGTGAGACATACCCCTAAACTATTGGTATTACACGCTCTTTAGGCACACCCAAAAATTATTTTCGTGCTATCATGTCAAACATACTTAGAAATATGTGATATCTTGTCAAACATACTTAGAAATATGTGATATCTTGTCAAATATACTTATAAATATGTGATATCTGGTCAAACATACTTAGAAATATGTGATATCTTGTCAAACATACTTAGAAATATGTGATATCTGGTCAAACATACTTAGAAATATGTGATATCTTGTCAAACATACTTAGAAATATGTGATATCTTGTCAAACATACTTAGAAATATGTGATATCTTGTCAAACATACTTAGAAATATGTGATATCTTGTCAAACATACATAGAAGTATGTGATATCTTGTCAAAAATGCATAGAAATATGTGATATCTTGTCAAACATACTTAGAAATATGTGATATCTTGTCAAATATACTTAGAAATATGTTATATCTTGTCAAACATACATAGAAATATATGATATCTTGTCAAACATACTTAGAAATATGTGATATCTTGTCAAACATACTTAGAAATATGTGATATCTTGTCAAACATACTTAGAAATACGTGATATCTTGTCAAACATACTTAGAAATATGTGATATCTTGTCAAACATACTTAGAAATATGTGATATCTTGTCAAACATATTTAGAAATATGTGATATCTTGTCAAACATACTTAGAAATATGTGATATCTTGTCAAACATACTTAGAAATACGTGATATCTTGTCAAACATACTTAGAAATATGTGATATCTTGTCAAACATATTTAGAAATATGTGATATCTTGTCAAACATACTTAGAAATATGTGATATCTTGTCAAACATACTTAGAAATATGTGATATCCAGAAATATTTGGTATTATATGTTTTTCAGTCACATCCTGAAAATGATAACTATTTGTTTGTTTTTTCGTTTGTGGCCAAGAATTTTGTCAGGAAAAAGACGTTGATAGTTTATTTCTGTGCTTCCCTTTCATTATCTGCCTCAGCTTCATTTTTGTCTGTATTATTTTATCAGAATTTCTTTTCTTAGTTTAACCTTGACCTTGACCACCCCACATTGTCTTCTCGCCCTCCCAGATATGACCTTTTTTCCTCTCATTAAAACGCAAAACACGAAAACAAAGGACAAAAAAGACAAACAACAACAAAGAATACACAAGCAAAAACAAAAGACACACAAGCAAAAACAAAGAACACACAAGCAAAAACAAAAAAGAACACACAAGCAAAAACAAAGAACACGCAAGCAAAAACAAAGAACACACAAGCAAAAACAAAGAACACAAACACAGAAAAAGTAAAGGCACAAACATAAAGGACAGAAAAATTAAAACAAACTAACATTCTCTGAGACAGTAAAAATAAAAACATAAAGAAAAGCTAACATTGGCTGAGACAGTAAAAATAAAAACATAAAGAAAAGCTAACATTGGCTGAGACAGTAAAAATAAAAACATAAAGAAAAGCTAACATTGGCTGAGACAGTAAAAATAAAAACAAAGAAAAGCTAACATTGGCTGAGACAGTAAAAATAAAAACATAAAGAAAAGCTAACATTGGCTGAGACAGTAAAAATAAAAACATAAAGAAAAGCTAACATTGGCTGAGACAGTAAAAATAAAATTATAAAGAAAGGCTAACATTGGCTGAGACAGTAGAAATAAAAACATAAAGAAAAGCTAACATTGGCTGAGACAGTAAAAATAAAAACATAAAGAAAAGCTAACATTGGCTGAGACAGTAAAAATAAAAACATAAAGAAAAGCTAACATTGGCTGAGACAGTAAAAATAAAAACATAAAGAAAAGCTAACATTGGCTGAGGCAGTAAAAAGAAAAGAAAAAAAAAAGCACAGACGTGGAAAACTCAGAAGCCGATACATGACTTCTGACATGAATACATGACTTCTGACCTGAATACAGAACTTCTGACATAATACAGAACTTCTGATATGAATACAGAACTTATGGCATGAATACAGAACTTCTGACATGAATTCCTTTAATTACAAAATTTGCTATGTAGCTTCTTGGTTGTGTTTACTCAGGTTTATAAATTCTTAACAATCGTAAGCGCTCCTCTCTCTCTCTCTCTCTCTCTCTCTCTCTCTCTCTCTCTCTCTCTCTCTCTCTGGTCCATTCCAATCAGTCATTGGTCGTCATTGATTTCCACAACCACCTGTCCTTTGCTCTTTCTGTAAACTATGTTTTGAACCATGCTCTGTAACACTCTTTTAGTCCATCAAGTATCTTGTTTCTTTGTCTTCCTCTGTCCCTTCATCACTCCAGTTTTCCTGTTGTCATTAACTGTTCCAGTTTGCCTCTTCTTAAAACGTGTCCTAGAAACCTGGACTGTCGTGTTCTGAATGTTGCCAAAATTTCTCTCTTGTGCCCAGCCTCACCTAGAAGCTCTTCATCTGTTGTCTTGGCTGTCCAGGGTATCCTCATCTTTCTTCTTATGAGCCACATCTCCGCCGCTTCCAGGAGATTTTGAGTGCTCTTTGTCCAGGCTTCTCATACTTTTAATAACACGGGTTCCACGTAGCACTTAACAACTTTCTTTCTGGTGTTCATCGACAGAGCTTTACTGCACATTATGTTTTTCGTTTTCATAAATGCTGGCTTGAACTGGGCTATTCTGTTCTTTATTTCGGTTTCGAATCTTCTGTCTTGTGATTATCCCAACCTGCAGGGCGAGGGGTACCTTCAGTGTCCCCATTTACACCGCTCTCTATTCATTGGCTGTTGATCTCAATGATGGATTCTTGGGAACGGCTGTAGATCCCAATGACTAATTCTTGTGAACGGCTGTAGATCTCAATGACTGATTCTTGTGAATGGCTGTAGATCTCAATGACTGATTCTTGTGAATGGCTGTAGATCTCAATGACTAATTCTTGTGAATGGCTGTAGATCCCAATGACTAATTCTTGTGAATGGCTGTAGATCTCAATGACTGATTCTTGTGAATGGCTGTAGATCCCAATGACTGATTCTTGTGAATGGCTGTAGATCTCATTGACTGATTCTTGTGAATGACTGTAGGTCCCAAAGACTAATTCTTGTGAATGGCTGTAGATCCCAATGACTGATTCTTGTGAATGGTTGTAGATCTCAGTGACTGATTCTTGGCAAGCTACACAAGAGTGAGCTACTGAAGTTTATTTATTGACGCCGTCTAATGTTTAACCTGATGTTTAACCATCATGTCCCTTCATAGCACTAATTAACATATAGTACCATACACTTAAGTATCCTTCATATCTCAGCAACTTATAGTCCCATATAATTGCCAAAAGTGCAAGAATTCTACGCGTCCCAGCACGTGAACTTTAATATGTATTTTTAGTTAACCAGAAACGATGTCTGTGGGGTTCGTCCTCATCCCAGGTATCCGCTTCTAACAATCGTTCTTTTCCCAGGTATCCACTCTTAGCAATCGTTCTTTTCCCAGGTATCCACTCCTAGCAATCGTTCTTTTCCCAGGTATCCACTCCTAGCAATCGTTCTTTTCCCAGGTATCCACTCCTAGCAATCGTTCTCATCCCAGGTATCCACTCCTAGCAATCGTTCTTTTCCCAGGTGGTACCCACTCCTAGCAATCGTTCTCATCCCAGGTATCCACTCCTAGCAATCGTTCTTTTCCCAGGTATCCACTCCTAGCAATCTTTCTCATCCCAGGTGTCCACTCCTAGCAATCGTTCTCATCCCAGGTATCCACTCCTAGCAATCGTTCTCATCCTAAGTATCCACTCCTAGCAATCGTTCTCATCCCAGGTATCCACTCCTAGCAATCGTTCTTTTCCCAGGTATCCACTCCTAGCAATCGTTCTCATCCTAAGTATCCACTCCTAGCAATCGTTCTCATCCCAAGTATCCACTCCTAGCAATCGTTCTTTTCCCAGGTATCCACTCCTAGCAATCGTTCCCATCCTAAGTATCCACTCCTAGCAATCGTTCTAATCCTAAGTATCCGCTTCTAGCAATCGTTCTAATCCTAAGTATCCGCTTCTAGCAATCGTTCTCATCCTAAGTATCCGCTTCTAGCAATCGTTCTCATCCTAAGTGTCCGCTTCTAGCAATCGTTCTTTTCCCAGGTATCCACTCCTAGCAATGGTTGCTACCGTCCCAGATATCCACTTCTGGTAAAACTCTCGAGTGATCTAAATGAAATATAGACGTGAGTAATGGAGGGACAGAGAGTACGAACAAGACTTCTCTAGGGACCGTGTTAAGGGAAAATTAAGGAGAGGACTGTAAGAGCTCGGAACCGAGAATAAATGAGTCTTTCTTCAGTCATGGACGTCACCACGTGATCATAAATGACTGAGAAAGACTGGATAATCTACAGACCTGAACGTGAGCACAAAAACTGGAAAGCTGAGGGAGAAGGATGTAGCAGGCAGGTTCTGGAAGTGAGAAACATCAAGTTAACGTTTGACTCTGAGACTTGACCTATTGTACAAGTTTTTGACAAATTTCTGACGCATAAAACTGCCAGACTTGTCACAAATAAATAACTTCTTCCATTAATGGCTTTAGCAAGTGAGCTCTCCTTCAAGATAAATGGTCCAATCCGGCTCCATTTCCTCCAGCAGTCAGAGACTGTTTATGGTTTCCATTTCCTACATACAAGTATGTTGTGGTTGATTAAAGCAAGAAGCAGAGGTGAAAGAGAGAGAGAGAGAGAGAGAGAAGGAAGAGAGATAGAGAGAGAGATAGAGAGGGAAGGAGAGATTAAAGAGAGAAGAGAGAGGGAAGAAAGGAGAGAGAGAGGGACGAGAAAAGAGAAAGGGAAGAGAGGAGAGGAGGAGGAGAGAGGGAAGAGAAAAGAGAAAGGGATTGATTGATCGATTGATTGATTGATCTTTATTTCAAAAGGGTTAAGAATTGGGCACGCAGGCCTGTCTGACATTCTGCCCTTTATCATACATCTTTCACTCTATTCCAGACATTCTACAAATATGCTGTTCATATAACAAACATAAATAACATTGAAGCTGAGAGACATAAAATAAAATATAACATTTACGTTTCGCTCTTAAACATTCACTCAGTATAGAAGTAACTACATACATTATAAATGACTATCTACTAAACAAAATTTTCGGGACTATTCAGAAAACAATTAATTGTATTCGGTGTCTGTAAGAGCAGTTTAAGATAACTTTTAAGTTTTATAATTCATGGAGGCATGTAGTCGACATCAAATAGATATTGGGAAAGCTTGTAGTTGTAGGAAGAAGTAAAATTTATATTTTTTATATAGGATGGGAGGGTATTCCAAAGATGAGCAGCAGAATAACTAAAGCTTTTCTTGTAAAGATCAAGTCTAGGTTTTGGAAGACATATGTTGTTCAAGCGTTGGCTGCACTTTGGGCTAAATTTAAACAGGTTCCATAGATAAGGCGGGGCATGCCGTGAAAGAAATTGATGTACTAACTTGGCTTTGTTGAAGAGGAACCTGTTCTTAAGAGGTAGTATTTTGATACGTTTGTGATGATTAGTTGTTTGTGCTTGATCTTTGTCACTAATAAGCTTTACTGCTCGCTTTTGGAGAGAGCAAAGCCTCTTTGTATTTGACACTGAGCAACCATCCCAAACTGTTGAGCAATAGTCTAAATGTGTTTGTATATGAGGTGTGTAGTATGTCTTCCTAGTGTCTTGATCTATGAAGTGCTTAATTTTAGCTAATTGGTATACTTTTTGTGCGATGAGTTTTGTTAGACATTGCACATGAGAATTCTAAGTCAGATGTTGGTCATTAATAAGACCTAGTGTTTTGTGCTCGCTAACGTTTTCTATCTGTGATGTTTCTGTACAGAGCCGAAGGAGGGAATAGAGAAGAGAGGGAGAGAGGAAAAAAGAGGGAAGACAGGAGAGAGAGGGAAGAGAGGAAGGAGAGGGAGGGGAGAGGAAAGGGAGGAGAGATGGAAAGGGGAGAGGTGAGAAGGGAAGAGGGGAAGAGAGAGAAGAGATTAAACATTCAATTGAAGAGGGGAGAGAGGGAAGAGGGGGAAGATAGAGGGAGAAAGGGGAGGGAGGGAAAAGAGTGGAGGGAGGCAAGAAAGGAGAGAGAGAGAGAGGGAAAAGCAAAGGGAGAGAGAAGGAAGAGAAGAAAGTGAGGGAGAGAGGAAAAAGAAGGAGAGGGAGGGGAGGAAAGAAGGGAAGAGGAAAGAGAGGAGAGAAAGGCAAGAAAAGAGAGAGAGAAGACAGAATGAAGAGGAGAGGGGAAAGGGGATAAAGGGAAAAGAGAGGAAGAGACAGGAGAAAGAGAGATAAGAGAAGGAGGAGGGAAGAAAAGACAGGGAGGAGGAGAGAATCATTTTTTCTTCTCTTTCATTTATTTCTTGTCTTTTCTTTTATTTAATTTCTTCATCATTGTCATCTTTACAGTCCTTTATTTGTCAACGTCATCATGGGCCAAAGCCTGCCATATTTGTGACATCAAACATGTACAACACGACCCTTTATTGTCTCTTCTCGCAGAATTTTAGACATAAAAATACTGGTCTGTTCGGCTGTACTGAAGGCCCTATAGTAGGACATAGAAACCCTCCATTGTTTCCTGTTTGCGGGAACTAGTCTATTATACCAATCCGCCGCTATACGATTTCATTGTATCGTACTTCGCTGGCTCGGCTAACAAATGGCTTCTGTAAACAAGTTTGATAATATTCAAATACGGCCATTGTCCGGAGGGCAGCACCAGCTATCTGTACTGAACCGTGCACTGGCCAAGTTTCTGTTTGCAGATATTCGCCAATATTGTACAGCAAACACTGGCTTGTGTTTAGTTTGTGATACCTGGAACGATTTTGTTCACAATATCCGCTTAAAAGCGATGAGATTTGTATGAAAAGAGTCACGATTTGTGTAAAAGAATATATAAATGTCATTGTTTGTGTCTGAGCCTCAAGATCATCAGCTTCTGGCATGGATACAATTTCTTTTCTTGTACACCGCACAGTTTGCTTCCTTTGTTGTCCAGCAGAAAGCTCAATGTCTGAACTTCAAACTTTAAGGCCTATATTAAACCGGACATGTTGAAAACAGTATGAACTGACAACCTGGAAGAGATCAGAACATTATCGTGTACAGTTCTCAGAGATCAGACATTGTCTTGTACAGTGTCAGAGATCAGAACATTGTTTTGTACAGTTTTCAGAGATCAGAACATTGTCTTCTACAGTTCTCAGAGACCAGAACATTGTCTTGTACAGTTTTCAGAGATCAGAACATTCTCTTGTACAGTTTTCAGAGATCAGAACCAAATAAAGGGCCACAAAGCGCCAACAGTTTTATCTGCACAAGTATCATTGTAAAGTATTTACAGCTAAAACAAGTTAACAGCTTTACGTGCACAATTATCGTTGTAACAGACAGAACAGAGCAGCAATCCATTCAGTCAGCCTTTACTGGTGCAGTACAAGGATTATAACGATGATGATAAGGATGACTGATGATGATAAAGATGATGATGATGACGATGATGATAAAGATGATAATTTTAATGTCAGATCAAATTCTGCGCTCTCTGTTCCTCTTTTGTTCCATCTTGTTCCAGGAACTATTTTATTTCAGGTATCGATTACCGATAACCTATACGATATTGAATAAATTCTTTGTTTTTGTCTCCATTTATTGATTTTTTCATTACTATTTTTATCCTCTTGTAGACTGATTTAAGTATTCCTGTACAATGATTAAATCTTTTTATAGACTGATTGAAATATTTCTATAGATTGATATAAATCTTTATGTAGATCGATTTAAGTACTCCTGAATAATGATTTAAGTATTCCTGTATAATGATTTAAGTAGTCTTCCCTACGGAGTTAAAAATTCCTGTATAAAGAGAGTTGTGTTGGTATGTTTTGCTAGAGCAGTGAAGAGGTAAATTCTTTGATGTGAACTTCTTTTAACTGAGATCCATTTCTTAACGACAAAAATGATTTTTTTTATTTCATACTTCATGATTCTGAAACATTGTAAAATCTCTCATGCGTCAAAATATGGTGGATTTTTTTTTCTGTTCCATCTTCTTTCGTTGTGCTATACAAGGTGTGTCCAGTAAGTAATGAGACTGATTCCATAAAATTCGATTTGTTCAAGATATACTTACATATACTTAAAATTCCTTGAAATAACATCCTTGAGCATACACCGTTGCCAGCGGTTCTGCCAAGCGTCGTAGCTCGCTTGGAAGGCGCTTGTTATGGAAGCTTGCACATCATTAACAGCCACAAAATGGTGGCCTTTCAAGCTTGATCTGAGCTGGGGAAACAAAACGAAGTTAGCTGGGGCCAAGTCCGGGCTGTAGGGAGGTTGGCACCGCGTTGCCGCGGTTTGTTTCGCCAGAAACTCTTTCACTAGCATCAATGTATGGCTCAGCGAAAAGTCGTGGTGTTGGCTATCTCCGGTCTGATGCGAGCTACACTGTTTCTTCAGCCATTTAAGCACTTCCACGTAAAATGCTGCCTTGACCATTTGTCCGAGTGGTACGCACTCCTTATGGACAATACATTTAGAGTATAAAAAAAGACAATGAGCATCGATTTCATCTTCGACTTGCACATTCGAGGCTTCTTTGGTCGAGGAAATTAGGTAGGGTGCCAGTCAGAGCTCTGTCTTTTCGTCTCCCAATCGCACTCAAAGACCCACGTTTCATCACCGGTTATCACTTTCTCCACAAACACCAGGTTCACTCCTCACACGCTTCAAGCGCTCGCCAGAAATCCACGCACAGTTTCTTCTTCTTCTTCTTCTTCGCCGCTCAGTTTCTTAGGAACCAGTTTGGCACAAATTTTCCGCGTGTGCAATTCTTTCGTGACGATTTCATGCACACTGGAGTTTGTAAGTCCCACTTGATCTGCTATCAGTCTAAGTCTCAGACGTCGGTCAGAGTCCAAAACCGCTTTCAGCTTATCAGCGTTGTCGGAAGTGTGAGGCGTTAATGGGCGCCCTGTGAGTTGTTCATCCTCGACGCTCTCTCCTCCTTCATTGAACGTCTTGTGCCACCGAAACACTTGTGCTTTCGACAAAGCATCCTTCCCGTAGGCTTTCTGTATCATAGCAGGCATCTTGGTCGCTGATGTTTCAAGTTTAACACAAAACTTTATCGCTGCACGACACTCTCCTGCATTTTGACCGTTACGCGACGCTTAAACAGCCGTCCACTTCGCAAGTGATCGGCACTCTTTAAAAACTCAGAGTCGAATGACGGGATATCGACTCTTTACCTAACATCTCCCTCTAACCTTCAGGGCCGGAGAATCCGCCCCCTCCCTACAGCCCTGCTGAGTGACTGAATAAAATAAGTCTCATTACTTACCGTGTACACTTTGTTTAACCAATTTTTATTTATATTAACAACATGGTGCGCTGGGTACAAACATTTGTAACAACATGGTGCGCTGGGTACAAACATTTGTAACAACATTGTGCGATGGGTACAAACATTTGTAACAACATTGTGCGCTGGGTACAAACATTTGTAACAACATGGTATATACAAACACTTGTAACAACATGGTATATACAAACACTTGTAACAACATGGTATATACAAACACTTGTAACAACATGGTGCGCTGGATACAAACACTCGTAACAACATGGTGTATACAAACACTTGTAACATGACTCTATAGCAAGATGGTGATGTGTTTGTTTGTGTCGTTCTTATTTTTTTATTATCTTAAATTATATCATTATTTTATTTATTCTAAATTATCTAGCAACCCATAGACAGCAAGCTAAAGAAACACACACACATACACAGAGAAAGATAGAGAGAGAGAGAACGGAGAGAGAGACATAGACCAAACGAGAGAGACAGAGAGAATAAATGAGATAGAAAGAGAGCAAAGGAGAGACATATAGAGAGAACAAGTGAGAGAGAATGAATGAATGAATGAATGAATAATCTTTATTTTTAAAGGGTAAAGAATTGGGCACGCAGGCCCGTCTTACATTCTGCCCTTCATTCTTCCCACACACTTGATTTAGTACAAATATACAAATTAAATTAGGAAAAAACATATCAAAAGAGTGTAAGATTTAACTACAACATTCAAAGTAAAAGAGAAGAAGTAATTAACCTAATAAAATAGCACTCATGCACACATACACACGCAGACATATACATAAACAAAAATACATTGTAAATACAGATCTTGTAACATATGTTTTTTAACAAACATTAAAATAATTTATAACAATATCTAACAAGTTGCTTTTCTAACAATCTCATTTTAGTACTTGATGGTTGACGAGCCATGTGTTGAGAGAGTGCTGGTTATTTTATGGAGCATATAATTACAAGCAAGTAAATAATGAAACAGGTTTGAGTTAAAGGATGAAGTATTACCAACGGATTTTAAATGGTAGGGGAGGGTGTTCCAGAGCTGTACTGCAGAGTATGCAAGGCTTTTCTTGTACAGATCAATCCTGGGTTTAGGAAGAAGACAGTTTTTTTTAAACGCTGGCTATGTTTAGTGTTATACGTAAACAGCGACCACAAGTAAGGCGGAGCATTATGCGACAGAATTCTGTGAACAAACTTAACTTTGTTAAAAATGATTCTATTTTTGAGGGGTAGAATTCTGAGTTGTTTGTGTTGATCTACAGTCTGTACTGGGTGTTTGTCACAAATAAGATTTAATGCTCGCTTGTGAAATGAGTGGAGCCTTTTTGTGTTTGAGACTGAGCATCCATCCCAGATTGTGGAACAGTAATCCAAGTGTGTTTGTATGTGTGATATGTAGTATATTTTTCTTGTGTCTTTGTCGATAAAGTGGTTAATTTTGGCTAATTGGTAAACTTTCTGTGCAATCATGTTTGTTAGGTTATGTACGTGAGAATTCCAAGTTAAATGCTGATCAATGATGAGTCCTAGGGTTTTATGTTCATGAACATTTTCTATTGCCTTAGTCCCAGGACAAAGCTGTAGAGACGTTTTTGTTGCATTCTGCAGTTTCTGTCTCGCGGTGATGAGCATGGATTTTGTTTTGTTGGAGAGAGAAAGAAAGAAATAGAGAGATAAAGAAAGAAGGAGAGAGAGAATGAAAGAAAGAGAAAGAGATAAAAAGAAAAAAAACGAAAAAAAAGGAAAGAAAGAAAGAGAAAGAAAGAAAGAAAGAAATAAAGAAAGAAAGAAAGAAAGAAAGAGAGAGGGTGAGAGATGAATAAATTATATTTAAATAATATCAAGAACATGAAATAGGAGAACCGACTCCACGAAATATACGTTCTGTCTATTTATAAACTGAACATTTCATTACACTTTGTAAAAACTAAACATTTAATTACACTTTATATACAATGAACATTTAATTACACTTTGTAAAAACTGAACACTTAATTACAACTTATATAAACTCAACATTTAATTACGCCTCTTATAAAATTAACATTTAATTATACTTTATATACATTGAACATATAATTGTACTTTGTATAAGCTGAACATTTAATTGTACTTCTTATAAACTTAACATTTCATTACACTTTGTATAAACTGAACATTTCTTTACACTTTATTTATACATGGAACATTTAATTGCACTTTGTATAAACTGAACATTTAATTGCACTTTATATACATTCAGCATTTAATTACACTTCTTATAAACTTAACATTTAATTATACTTTGTATAAACTGAACATTTCTTTACACTTTATAAACATTGAAAGTTTAATTGCATTTTGTATAACTTGAACAATCAATTACACTTAGTATAAGCTAAACATTTCATTACACTTAGTATAAGCTAAACATTTCATTAAACTTTTTATAAGCTAAACATTTAATTACACTGTGTATAAGCTAAACATTTAATTACACTTTGTATAAGCTAAAAATTTTATTACACTTTGTATAAGCTAAACATTTAATTACACTTTATATAAGCTAAACATTTAATTACACTCTGTATAAGCTAAACATTTAATTACACTTTGTACAAGCTGAACATTTAATTACACTTGGTACAAGCTAAACATTTAATTACACTTTGTACAAGAGCAACAACCAGACAGCGGAGAAGTGGTAGCCGTATTTAACACTTGCTGTTTCCGCAAACTCTCAGACAGAAGAGATGCTGTAAAGATCAAAAGATGACAGTTATGGATAAGACTCAAGATTGAAGAGGAGCCAAAGAAATACAATCGACAATCCATAACAGAAAATGAGAGGGCCTGAGTGGTCACATAATGGATGCCACGGAAAAGATAAATCTTTGGACGAGAACGGAGAAGTGCTCCATCATCAACACCACCCCCCCCCCCCAAAAAAAAAAAACCCAGAAAACATCTCTGGTGGAAGTTTAAATCTCTCCGTTATGGTAATTATTTTGTTTGATTTCTGTTGATATTTTCTTTGTGCTTCTTTTTTAAGCCTAATTTTCATACGAGATTTACTGTTTTATTGTTCCAGCAAAACAGTCCAGTTTTTTCAGTCTTTCACTGTCTTTGATATTTCTGTGGCAGGTGACGTTTTGAAGACAGAGATGAAGTGTTGAAGACAGAGATGATGTGTTAAAGACAGAGATGATGTGTTGAAAAGAGAGATGATGTGTTGGAGACAGAGATGATGTGTTGAAGACAGAGATGAAGTGTTGAAGACAGAGGTGAAGTGTTGAAAACAGAGATGAAGTGTTGAAAATTGAGATGAAGTGTTGGAGACAGAGATGATGTGTTGGAGACAGAGATAATGTGTTGAAGACAGATATGAAGTGTTGAAGACAGA
The DNA here is from genome assembly GCA_009760885.1 of Achatina immaculata. Taxonomy (NCBI): domain Eukaryota; kingdom Metazoa; phylum Mollusca; class Gastropoda; order Stylommatophora; family Achatinidae; genus Lissachatina; species Lissachatina immaculata. The sequence continues at coordinate 21,542,659 of CM019713.1, read as the reverse complement.
GATGAAGTGTTGAAGACAGAGATGAAGACGCAAAGATAACTCAGTCAGAAAGAGCTAGAAGTATAGTTGTCAGGACTAACAAACAAAGAAAGAGCTAGAAGTATAGTTGTCAGGATTAACAAACAAAGAAAGAGCTAGAAGTATAGTTGTCAGGACTAACAAACAAAGAAAGAACTAGAAGTATAGTTATCAGGACTAACAAACAAACAAAGAACTAGAGGTAAAGTTGTCAGGACTAACAAACAAAGAAAGAGCTAGAAGTATAGTTGTCAGGACTAACAAAGAAAGAGAAGATATCTTTTAGAAGATAAGTAGGCAGTTTTCTGCATATACAAGTTTTCTTAACTTACATAAAGTGCATGAAATCTTGGAGTTAGTGCAAAAACATATATGACTGACCGGTCCAGATTTATCACTTCGTCATTCAGCATAAGGCCAAATATGGCTGTACTCATCTGTGTTAAGTACCAAGTGAAGCTATTCTCTCTAGCGTGTACTTTCCTGTGTCAAGTAGAAAGTGAAGCTATTCTTTCTAGCGTGTACTCTCCTGTGTCAAGTACCAAATGAAGCTATTATTTCTGGCGTGTACTCGCCTGTGTCAAGTAGAAAGTGAAGCTAATCTCTCTAGCGTGTACTCTCCTGTGTCAAGTACCATGTGAAGCTATTCTCTCTAGCATGTACTCTCCTGTGTCAAATACCAAGGTGAAGCTATTCTCTCTAGCGTGTACTCTCCTGTGTCAAGTACCAAGTGAAGCTAATCTCTCTAGCGTGTACTCTCCTGTGTTGAGTACCAAGTGAAGCTAATCTCTCAAGCGAGTACTCTCCTGTGTCAAGTACCAAGTGAAGCTATTCTCTCTAGCGTATACTCATCTTTGTCAAGTACCAAGTGAAGCTAATCTCTCTAGCGTGTACTCATTTGTGTTAAGTACCAAGTGAAGCTATTCTTTCTAGCGTGTACTCTCCTGTGTCAAATACCAAGTGAAGCTATTCTCTCTACTCTCCTGTGTCATGTACCAAGTGAAGCTATTCTCTCTACTCTCCTGTGTCAAATACCAAGTGAAGCTATTCTCTCTACTCTCCTGTGTCAAATACCAAGTGAAGCTATTCTCTCTACTCTCCTGTGTCATGTACCAAGTGAAGCTATTCTCTCTACTCTCCTGTGTCAAATACCAAGTGAAGCTATTCTCTCTACTCTCCTGTATCATGTACCAAGTGAAGCTATTCTCTCTAGCGTGTACGCATCTTTGTCAAGTACCGAGTGAAGCTAATCTCTCTAGCGTGTACTCATTTGTGTTAAGTACCAAGTGAAGCTATTCTCTCTAACGTGTACTCTCCTGTGTCAAGTACCAAGTGAAGCTATTCTCTCTAGCGTGTACGCATCTTTGTCAAGTACCAAGTGAAGCTATTATTTTTATCTTTTTTTTTTGTTTGTTTGTAAAACCGAAGCACACATCTCTATCCTCCTTTATAAGTCTTGTAAATCAGGGCCCGATGGCCTGGATCAAGTCGCCAGCTTCATCCAGGTCTTCCCAGCAGCCTCCTGGCGTATGACTGACCCATATTCTGTGGTCAGTTCTGGTGGCATTTTATCTGCAAAACTTGGATATTCTGGAATTCTTTGCTTCACTCCTACAAGGGAAATAATTTGTGTGAAACATTTTCACATGTAGTTCCATCTGTCGCATGAAGTGACGATTTACAACTGAAATATTATACTTTCAGCAGGATAATTTTAAAAATGATAGTTTTAACAATCAACACTATAGTTTCAGAAACTAGTTTTAACAAGACAGTTTTAATAGGACAGTGTGCAGGCGACCAAAGAATCTAGGTTCATTACTGACACTTGTCTCAGACATTCTTAATAATTGTTTCTGTTGCTCTGTAGCCGGTTATATTGCTCCATGTTTGCTGTGGACTGAAGCTGGTTACATTGCTCTATTTTTGTGCTGGTCTTAAGCTGGTTATATTGCTCTATTTTTGTGTTGGTCTTAAGCTGGTTACATTGCTCTATTTTTGTGCTGGTCTTAAGCTGGTTACATTGCTCTATTTTTGTGCTGGTCTTAAACTGGTTACATTGCTCTATTTTTGTGTTGGTCTTAAGCTGGTTACATTGCTCTATTTTTGTGTTGGTCTTAAGTTGGTTACAGTGCTCTATTTTTGTGTTGGTCTTAAGCTGGTTACATTGCTCTATTTTTTGTGTTGGTCTTAAGCTGGTTACATTGCTCTATTTTTGTGTTGGTCTTAAGCTGGTTACATTGCTCTATTTTTTGTGTTGGTCTTAAGCTGCTTACATTGCTCTATTTTTGTGTTGGTCTTAAGCTGGTTACATTGCTCTATTTTTTGTGTTGATCTTAAGCTGGTCACACTGCTCTATTTTTGTGTTGGTCTTAAGCTGGTTACATTGCTCTATTGTTTGTGTTGGTCTTAAGCTGGTTACATTGCTCTATTGTTTGTGTTGGTCTTAAGCTGGTTACCTTGCTCTATTTTTTGTGCTGGTCTTAAGCTGGTTACATTGCTCTATTTTTTGTGCTGGTCTTAAGCTGGTTACATTGCTCTATTCCTATGCTGTCCTTGGGAAGAGCATCTTTGTGTCCCCCCCCCCCCCCCACACAGTTCCTCAGTGAATACAGCCGCTGCAGAACCAGCATTGCTTGTCTTAAGAAGCAGTTATGTGATCTCTTAAATGACTTGATTATTGTTGGTGTTACAAAGCGATTGTGGTATTGATTTATAATTGATTTTAAAAATATCATCTTTTCTGGCCAGTGTTGTCCTTGCTAAAGTCTGTTGAGCGCTCTCCGTTCTGAGCCCAGACCGTATGTCTGACAAGTTGAGAACGTTTTGTCAGTCTGTCATCAGCTGTTCTGTGATCAATTGTCTGTGATCGGCTAGTCATGTGGTCAGCTAGTCATGTGATCAGCTAGTCATCACAATAAAAGAAAAGAAACTGGCCAGTTCCTGTCTTATCTTAACGCGGTTTGCCTAGTTTTTGTGGTTCTACATGCATGTATGAACTGCAGGGAATATCGTGCTCGAGGCTGGTTTATGTGGTTCTACAAGCAGATATGGACTTCAGGGAGTAGCGTGATCGAAACTGGTTTATGTGATTCTACAAGCAGATATGGACTTCAGGGACTAGCGTGGTCGAGACACACAAAAATCTGCCACAGACTAAAAGCTTTCATTATAATTTGATGGAAAGTTATCATTACAATTTGACTGGAAGTTTTCATTATAATCTAACCGAAAGTTATCATTACAATTTGACTGGAAGCTTTCATTATAAACTGAATTAAAGTTATCATTATAATATGACTGGAAGTTACTATAATATGACTGAAAGTTATAATTATAATTTGACTGGAAGTATTTACACTATGACTGGAAGTTGCTATTATAGTTTGACTGGAGATGATCAAATCAGCTGTATCAAGCAATTCATCTATCTTTCACAGAGTGAAAGTTGTATGATAAAGGGGAGAATGTCAGACCGATCCCCGTGCCCAATTCTTAACAATTTTCAAATAAAGATCAATCAATCAATCAATCAATCAATCAGTCAACCAATCAATCAATCAATTCCCCCCCCCCCAGCAAGAAAAAATACCGCAAAAAAACTGGATTGTTCTTTTCCTCACTGGAGCTTTCGTCATCAGAACTTGTAATCACTTGCACACTCGTCACAAATAAACCTGTGGCCACATTTACATTCTTCATAGATAACCTGTAGTCACATTTACACTCTTCACAGATAACCTGTAGCCACATTTACATTTTTCATAGATAACCTGTAGCCACATTTACATTTTTCATAGATAACCTGTAGCCACATTTACACTCTTCACAGATAACCTGTAGCCACATTTACATTTTTCATAGATAACCTGTAGCCACATTTACACTCTTCACAGATAACCTGTAGCCACATTTACATTTTTCATAGATAACCTGTAGCCACATTTACATTCTTCATAGATAACCTGTAGTCACATTTACACTCTTCACAGGTAACTTGTAGCCACATTTACACTCTTCACAGATAACTTGTAGCCACATTTACACTCTTCACAGATAACTTGTAGCCACATTTACACTCTTCACAGATAACTTGTAGCCACATTTACACTCTTCACAGATAACCTGTAGCCACATTTACACTCTTCATAGATAACCTGTAGCCACATTTACACTCTTCACAGATAACTTGTAGCCACATTTACACTCTTCACAGATAACTTGTAGCCACATTTACACTCCTCATACATAATCTGTAGCCACATATACACTCTTCATAGATAACCTGTAGTCACATTTACATTCTTCATAGATAGCCTGTAGTCACATTTACACTCTTCACAGATAACCTGCGGCCACATTTACATTCTTCACAGATAACCTGTAGCCACATCTACATTCTTGACAGATAACCTGTAGCCACATCTACATTCTTGACAGATAACCTGTAGCCACATTTACATTCTTCACAGATAACCTGTAGCCACATCTACATTCTTGACAGATAACCTGTAGCCACATTTACGTTCTTCATAGATAACCTGTAGTCACATTTACATTCTTCACAAACATGAAAATGGTAAGCATGTTAACTTTCTCCACACAGCCACATATTTACTCACTTAAACTTTCACCCGCTGGATTGTAAGTAAGTGATTTTTGTAAGTAATTCTTAGTAATGTCATTCTTGGTCATGTAACATTCCTGGTAATGTAACTATTGGTAATTTAATATCCTTGGTAATGTAATTATTGGTAATGTAAAATTCTTGGTAATGTAAAATTCTTGGTAATGTAAAATTCCTGGTAATGTAACTATTGGTAATTTAATATCCTTGGTAATGTAATTATTGGTAATGTAAAATTCTTGGTAATGTAAAATTATTGGTAATGTAAAATTCTTGGTAATGTAAAATTCCTGGTAATGTAACTATTGGTAATTTAATATCCCTGGTAATGTAATTATTGGTAATGTAAACTTCTTGGTAATGTAAAATTATTGGTAATGTAAAATCCTTGGTGATTTAATTCTTGGTAATGTAAAATTTTTGGTAATGTAAAATATTTGGTGATGTAATTCTTGGCAATGTAAAATTCTTGGTAATGTAAAATTCTTGGTAATGTAAAATTCTTGGTAATGTAAAATCCTTGTTAATGTAATTATTGGTAATTTAAAATTCTTGGTAATGTAAAATTCTTGGTGATGTAATTCTTCATAAAGTAAAATTCTTGGTAATGTAAATTTCTTGGTAATGTAATGATCGGGTTGTCTGAGATCATATTCTCCCTGGTGAAAACTAAATATTTAAGAAAGATTTAAGGAAGGCCTGCTAATATTTATACTTACACCAGAAGTGAAAGTATGAATGAATGAGTGAATGAATAAATGAATTTTTAAAGGGTAAAGAATTGGGCACGCAGGCCTGTCTTACATTCTGCAATTCAGAGAAAGGGAAGGGGCGCAGGCAGACAGACAGATAAACAGACAGACAAATAGACAGGCAAACAGACAGGCAAACAGAGCTACAAATTTTTTAATGTTTAATCTGTAAAATATGAATGTAGTACTGAACATTTTTTAAAAAGTTGTCTCTCTTAAAGTTGTATGTCTCGTGTACGTGAATCTGTTAAAGTTGTATGTCTCGTGTACGTGAATCTGTTAAAGTTGTATGTCTCGTGTACGTGAATCTGTTAAAGTTGTAAGTCTTGTGTAGGTGTCTCTGTTAAAGTTGTATGTCTCGTGTACATGTCTCTGTTACATATTAGATACCACGTATGATCTTTCAGTCTCCTGAAGTTTTTATTCATCTCATATAAAAAAATCTGTACATAAAAAAACTACATGGTTTATAGATATGTCCAACTCCATGCTTGAAGTATGTAAATCTGGAAGGTTTTCTATATATAAAGACTTCCTTATTGAAGGTGTTCGCAGGTGAGTCCAGGATTGTGTGTGTACAGCTAGTCAGTTTTGTCATGAAATCTCTGAACCGTGTCGGAATTATTTAGCAGCATTAAAGAGCTCCCACAACCTGTAAGATCGATGACTGTAACAAATCTTCCAACACTGTACAGGTGATCCCTCAAATATATATGCGTGTATGACGTAGTACGGCTAGTTTTTGTTTATAGTGCATTTGCACCTGTGAACTGTTACATCAGTATTACACCATGTGTGATTGCGCGCGTGTGTGTGTGCGTGCACGTGTGTGTGTGCGTGCGTGCGTGCGTGCGCGTATATCTGAAAAACATGTTTTCCGCGCACTTTTCATTTCCTTTTATTCAATTTTATAAAGTACATGGGAAGATAAGTTAAATAAAGTACATGGGAATATAAGTTAAATAAAGTACATGCGAAGATAAGCTAAATAAAGTACATGGGAAGATAAGTAAAGTACATACGAAGATAAGTTAAATAAAGTAAATGTGAAGATAAGTTAAATAAAGTACATGCAAAAATACATTAAATAAAGTACAAACGAAGATGAGTTAAATAAAGTGCATGCGAAGATAAGTTAAATAAGGTGCATGCGAAGATAAGTTACATAAAGTACATGCGAAAATAAGTTAAATAAAGTACATGGAAAGATAAGTTAAATAAAGTACAAAGGAAGATAAGTTAAATAAAGTACATGCGAAGATAAGTTAAATAAAGTACATGCGAAGATAAGTTAAATAAAGTACACGCGAAGATAAGTTAAATAAGGAACATGTTATAAGTTAAATAAATAAAATGCTATAAGTTAAAGAAAATGCTATAAATTAAATGAAGAAAATATTATAAGTTAAATAAAGAAAATGCTATAAATTAAATAAAGAAAATTCTATAAGTTAAATAAAGAAAATGTTGCAAGTTAAATAAAGAAAATGTTATAAGTGAAATAAAAAAAATGCTATATATATCTTACTTTGTCTACCTTTATGTCGTTGATCTTATCGGTAATTCGAGTTTTATTTCTTCGTTTTCTTTTATGTTTTTTCTTCCTTTTCTGTTTTTTTCTCTAAAATAGCTGCCCAAAATATCTGAATGATATTTATTGTAACAATTACGTGCAGTGAAACTTCTACGAGTTCCAATGTTTGACTGCCATGTTATCTTGTCTGCCTTCCAATTTCCATCATCGCTTCACTAATTTCATGTTATCTAGACCACTACATCATCGCGCTAAACTAACTTCATGTCATCTAGTCCACAACATCACTGCCACACTAACTTGATGTCATCTAATTCACTACATCATCACTACACTAACTTGATATCTGGTCCGCTACATCATCGCGACACTAACTTGATGTCATTTGGTCCACTACATCATCGCGACACTAACTTGGCGTCATCTGGTCCACTACATCATCGCGACACTAACTTGATGTCATCTGGTCCACTACATCATCGCGACACTAACTTGGTGTCATCTGGTCCACTACATCATCGCGACACTAACTTGATGTCATCTGGTCCGCTACATCATCGCTACACTAACTTAATATCTTGTCCACTACATCATCGCTACACTAACTTGATATCTGGTCCACTACATCATCGCGACACTAACTTGATGTCATCTGGTCCGCTACATCATCGCTACACTAACTTGATATCTTGTCCACTACATCATCACGCTACACTAACTTGATATCTGGTCCATTACATCATCGCGACACTAACTTGATATCATCTGGTCCACACAACATGACGCTGCACAAATTTGATGTCATCTCGTACACTGCAACATCACGAGACACTAACGTGATGTCATCTGGTCCACTACGAAATCACGCTACACAAACTTGATGCCATCCAGTCCACTACATTACTGCCACACTATCTTGATGTCCACTACATCATCGCTACACTATCTTGACGTCATCTGGTCCACTACGTCATCCAGCTACACAAACTTGATGCCATCCAGTCCACTACATTACTGCCACATTATCTTGATGTCCACTACATCATCGCCACAATATTTTAATGACATCTAGTCCACTATATCATCACTACTCTATCTTGATGACGTCTAGTCCACTACATCATCGCTAAACTATCTTGATGTCGTCTAGTCCTTTACATCATCGCTACACTATCGTGATGTCATCTAGTCCACTACATTGTCGCTACACTATGTTGATGTCATCTAGTCCACTACATCGTCGCTACACTATGTTGATGTCATCTAGTCCACTACATCGTCGCTACACTATGTTGATGTCATCTAGTCCATTACATCGTCGCTACACTATGTTGATGTCATCTAGTCCACTATATCGTCGCTACACTATCTTGATGACATGTGTACCTGAAAACCTGTGGTCTCGACGTCTGAAGGAACTTTAGGCTGGATGTCTTTTAGCAAGTCCTTCATAGCATGTCCTTCAGCAAGTCCTTAATATCATGTCCTTCAGCAAGTCCTTCATAGCATGTCCTTCAGCAAGTCCTTCATAGCATGTCCTTCAGCAAGTCCTTCATAGCATGTCCTTCAGCAAGTCCTTCATAGCATGTCCTTCCTCGTCTTCGCCGTCACCATGACAAGCAACTGATTTCAGATATTCAAACAAAGCGATAACACGTCGCATTTTTTTTAAATTCCAGGTAACGTGAAGTATACAAATGCTGGTGTCTAAAATATATACATACAAGGACATATTTGTGGCTCTCAGATCAAGGTCAGGAGTGTGGCCTGACAGACTGGCTGCGCCAGGTTCACGCACAGGAAAACCTACTCTCTGACAGAAACCTTTCTTCCCAGGATCAGTCCAGTCATGGTTCTGCAGCTCAATCTGACAGAAAATAATGATTTTTTATTAAGACTGGCAACCAAGAAGCCATCCTTGAAGCCAGAGACATACGACAACGTCACACCAATGACCTTCATGAATGACCTGACCTCTAGAGTGAAGGCCGGAGCGGAGATTGAAGGGCAGAAATCTGTTGAGACGAATATTTCGAATACAACAGACTGGTTTGACCGAGACGAAAGTTTGCTGAGGGCAGAAATAGCTGTCATGGTAAGTGCAAGTGAATGTCATATGACTGCATGTGTGACTCTGAAAGTGAGTGAGTGAGTAAGTGAGTGAGTGAGTGTGTGAGTGAGTGAGTGAGTGAGTGAGTGAGTGAGTGAGTGAGTGAGTGAGTGAGTGAGTGAGTGAATAACTACATAAATATATTTGCGAAATGGTGGCTGACCTGCAGGCATTCGCTGACACATTGTATGTGTAAAAGTGGTCTGCGAAAAGAATTGAATTGTTGATATGGTCAATACAGAATAATCCATTTATGCTGAAATTTATTTATACAGACACACAGACTTGCTGAAGGTATGAATAAAATATATCAGCTGGTAGACAGATTTACTGATATATAGGTAAAATTGAAGAGTGAGGATTGACAGAGGGCTTGAGAAAATTTAAAAAAGAAGAATAAGGATAAGGTAATTATGAAAGTTGGGACCAGCTAGCGTAGTGGTTAGAGCACTCGTCTAGCAATCGAATGGTCGAGAGTTCGAATCCTCAGCTGAGCGGGATTTTTTTTGCGACTAATACGGCCCCGAGGTCGACCCAGCCTCGTAAAATAGGTACCAGAAAAAATCTGAGAAGGAAAGGCAGCGAGAAAAGGAGCTGGCCACCCTACCTCATACGCTGATGGCCCAGCATAATGAGGTCTCTAACGCTTCATCTCCTACGGTATTTGCTATGGGACTACCTTTACCTTTTAATTATGAAAATAATCCCACACTAATGAAGATAAAATTAATCTCAGGCCCATGAAGATAAAAGTAATCTCAGGCCCATGAAGATAAAAGTAATCTCAGACTCATGAAGATGAAAGCAGAAATAAGACGACCGAAAGTAGGTAAAAGGAGAGAAAAGATAACTTTTTAACATTCAACCACAGGTCAACTATCGGCCTTCCAGATTCCGACATTTTAAAACCAAACTTCCTGGTCTAACTTGCTTGAATGATTTCCAGGCTACTTCTAGCCCTGAGAACGCTGGCAGTAGATGTGTGACTGGAAAACATAGAACAAAAGAAGAAAGTAATTTAAACTTGAGCAACGCTGGCAGTAGATATATGACTGGAAAACATAGAACAAAAGAAGAAAGTAATTTAAACTTGAGCAACGCTGGCAGTAGATATATGACTGGAAAACATAGAACAAAAGAAGAAAGTAATTTAAACTTGAGCAACGCTGGCAGTAGATATATGACTGGAAAACATAGAACAAAAGAAGAAAGTAATTTAAACTTGAGCAACGCTGGCAGTAGATATATGACTGGAAAACATAGAACAAAAGAAGAAAGTAATTTAAACTTGAACAACGCTGGCAGTAGATATATGACTGGAAAACATAGAACAAAAGAAGAAAGTAATTTAAACTTGAGCAACGCTGGCAGTAGATATATGACTGGAAAACATAGAACAAAATAAGAAAGTAATTTAAACTTGAACAACGCTGGCAGTAGATATATGACTGGAAAACATAGAACAAAAGAAGAAAGTAATTTAAACTTGAGCAACGCTGGCAGTAGATATATGACTGGAAAACATATAACAAAAGAAGAAAGTAATTTAAACTTGAGCAACGCTGGCAGTAGATATATGACTGGAAAACATAGAACAAAATAAGAAAGTAATTTAAACTTGAACAACGCTGGCAGTAGATGTATGACTGGAAAACATATAACAAAAGGAGAAAGTAATTTAAACTTGAGCAACGCTGGCAGTACATGTGACGCTGGAAAACATAGAACAAAAGAAGAAAGTAATTTAAATTTGAGCAATGCTGGCAGTAGATGTGCCGCTGGAAAACATAGAACAAAAGAAGAAAGTAATTTAAACTTGAGCAACGCTGGCAGTAGATGTGCCGCTGGAAACATAGAACAAAAGAAGAAAGTAATTGACCTCTGGAGCAAAAATTTTTTAAAAAAAAGTAAAACTAATTTTGTAAATTTCATTTCAGTGATTGAGACAAAGAGAAAAAAATCACTTACTGGACACAGTTTGGTAAAACACTGTATGTCTGGATATGGATGCATTTAAACTGAAAGAAAAACAATAGCGAATTAATATTTATTTTCTTGACAAGTTTGGTTTTTGTTACTTCAAATTTTTTTAAATTCTTGCTTTATTTTTTTATGATTTCTTATTAGTAGTTTATATCATTTCCGCCATCTATCTATCTATCTATCTATCTATCTATCTATCTATATCTATCTATCTATCTATCTATCTATCTATCTATCTATCTATCTATCTATCTATCTATCCTTATCTTATTTTATCTTCTCTTCCATACTGTCGTTTTCTATTCTCTGTTCCATTTATCTTCTATTACTTATTGTATTTATCTATTCTCTGTTCTACTTACCTTCACAGATAAATGTCCTCAGATACTTACTGTATTTATCAATTCTGTTCCATTTATCTTTCATACATAGTGTCTTGTCCCCAGTTTACATTATTAGATTGATACAATGTTCTATTTATCTTATTGTCTTGACTCTAGTTTACATTATTAGATTGATACAATGTTCTAATTATCTTAGTGTCTTGTCCCTAGTTTACATTATTAGACTGATACAATGTTCTATTTATCTTATTGTCTTGTCCATAGTTTACATTATTAAATTGATACAATGTTCTATTTGTCTTATTGTCTCGTCCCTAGTTTACATTATTAGATTGATACAATGTTCTGTTTATCTTATTGTCTTGTCCCTAGTTTACATTATTAGATTGATACAATGTTCTGTTTATCTTATTGTCTTGTCCCTAGTTTACATTATTAGATTGATACAATGTTCTAATGTTCTTGTCATCCAGGCCACTATCCTTTACTTCGCCATCTTCGGAAACGGGGTCGTTCTGATTGTTCTGCGCCTGCGCAGACAGAAGCTGACCCGGATGCAGTGGTTTATTGCTCATTTAGCCATCACTGATCTATTCGTGGCCATCTTTAACGTCCTGCCTCAGCTGATCTGGGACATCACAGTCCAGTTTTATGGCACTGACTTCCTATGTCGGGCAGTCAAATATTTTCAGGTATCTCATCTGAGGACGGAGGAGGGGAGACTGAGAGAAGGAGGGAGAGAGAGAGAGATGAAGAGGAGCGAGAGAAATGGAGGGAGAGAGAGAGAGAGAGCAAACGTTATATTTCTAGGTATCCTAGCTGAGGAGGAAGGAGGAGGAGGGGGAGAGAGAGAGAGAGAGAGGGAGCAAACTTTATATTTTCAGGTATGCCAGCTGAGTAGGGAGGAGGAGGAGAGAGAGGAGAGGGGAAGATTGAAGGAGGGAGAGATGGAGAGGGAGAGGGAGAGAAAACTTTATATTTTCAGGTATCCCAGCTGAGGAGGTAGGACGTGGAGGTGGGAATGAATGAATGAACGATCTTTATTTTTAAAGGGTAAAGAATTAGACAGGCAGGCCCGTCTTACATTCTGTAATTCATCTTTCTATCTTTCATTCTTCCCACACACTCAATTTAATACAAGTATACAGATTACATTAGAAAAAAAAACATATCAAAAGAATGTAAGACTAAACTATAACACTCAAAGTAAAATAGAAGAAGTAATTAGCCTAATAAAATAGCTCTCTAAATGTGTTTGTATATGTGATATGTAGTTTGTTTTCCTTGTGTCTTGAACGATGAAGTGCTTAATTTTGACTAATTAGTATACTTTTTGCCCGTTGAGCTTTGTTAGGCCTTGCACATGAGAGTTCCAGGTCAGATGTTGGTCAATAATAAGACCTAGTGTTTTGTGCTCGCTAACGTTTTCTTTATGTCATGCTTCCGTACAGAGCCGAAGTGGTTTTTTTATAATTTTTTTTTTTTGGGGGGGGGGGAGGCTTTGTAGTTTCTGACTTGTTATTATGAGAATTGATTTTGTTTGATCAGTATTTATATTTATAATCATGCCATTGTTATTGCTCCATTTAATTAGATCACAAGAAGAGTGTTTAAGATGAAGTGGAAGATCATTAATATACATAGCAAAGAGCAATGGGCCTAGAACAGAACCTTGCGGAACACCAGTGTCAACTAAAGCAGAATTTTATATCGAATTGTTGAAGAATACTACCTGTTGTCTGTCTGAAAGAAATGATGCAATTAATTTTATTAGATAGGGCGCAGTCTATAAGTTTTTATTTTTCTTATCGTGATCATATGAGAGAGAGAGAGAGTGGGGGGAGATAAAACTATATTTTCAGGTATCCAAGCTGAGGAAGAGAGAGAGAGAGAGAGAGAGAGAGAGAGAGAGAGAGAGAGCAAACTTTATAAGCCCGTCTAAAATCTTTCTCTCTCAAACTTCAGTTTATTACTAGTACTAGCATTACAAAAATATAAAAGTAATTCTAGAAATACTACTAGTATTAAAACATATAAAAGTAATATTAAAAATACTGCTAACATTACAAAAATATTGAAGTAATACTAAAAAAAATACTACTAGCATTACAAAAATATAAAAGTAATATTAGAAATGAACTGAAAACTAGGACACATTTTATATTATAAATCTTACAACTGACCAGCTAAAACTTTCTTGTACAAAATCTGATAAAACTTGTAGCACAGAAAGTTGATCAATTGACCAGAGCTAAACATCTTGTCAACGAAGACAGAAGTTAGATAGATAACAGGTCACAAAAATACTTAATACTATCATTCCACCGCCTGGCCTGGTTGTTCAGTTTATAACGCAGAAAGACTTTCATCATCATCATCATCATGATGTGCCGTGCCGACTGGCGTTGGCTATAATGCTTCTCCAGAGTAAACGATCCTTCATGCAGGCCATCAGCTCAGTTGGTGATCTCTTCTCACACCATCTCGTCAGACAGAAAGGCTTTACTCACTTAAAAAAACTCAGTTATAATGTTGCTTTCATTGATTTCTGCAATTTCTGTCTTGTAGTGATAAGCAACAATAGACAGACAGACAGACAGACAGACAGACAGACAGACAGATAGATAGATAGATAGATAGATAGATAGATAGATAGATAGATAGATAGATAGAGATAGATAGATAGATAGATAGATAGATATATAGATAGATAGATAGATAGATAGATAGATAGATAGATAGATCATTCTTTATTTTCAAAGTGTTAAGAATTTGCCACGAAGGCTCATCTGACATTCTGCCCTTCATCATACAGCTTTCAGCATTTGTTAATGAGCAAAATAATCATGATAGATTAAATGATTACATAAATAAATAATAAGCTTATCTCATGCCCATACACTCTACACTCTGATTTATGCAACAACGTGAAATAAACTTTAATTGTTACATTCATTCAAAACTAACAAATTTATAGAAAAGCAATATTTTTAAAAATTTACAACACTCAAGCCATACTTTAAACTACTTTAGACTATACTTAGGGAGCCATATAGTCCATATCAAACAGATGTTGACAAAGTTTAAAGTTATAAGAACGAATATTACTTTTAATTTTTCGTGAATTGGTAGGGCATTCCAAATGTGGGCAGCTGAGTAAGATAAGCTTTTTTTAAACATGTCAAGCCTCGGTTTTGGGAGAAGACAATTGCTTAAGCGTTGATTGTGTTTTGGGTTGGATTTGAACAACGACTACAGATAGGGTGGAGCATTGTGCGATAGAATTTTATGAATTAAGTTGGCCTTGTTGAAAAGAAATCTCTTCTTGAGGGGTAGAATATCAAGATGTTTGTCTTTATTTGTAATACGTGCTGCATGTTTGTCATCTACAAGCTTTAGTGCTCGTTTTTAAAGTGAGTAAAGTCTTTTCATGTTTGACATGGAACAACCATTCCAGACTTTGGAGCCGTAGTCCAAGTGTGTTTGTATCTGTGATATGTAGTATATTTTTCTGGTGTCTATGTCAAGAAAATGTTTAATTTTAGTAAATTGGTAAACTTTTTGTGTAACGAGTTTGGATAGATTGTCTACATGATGATTCCAGCTGAGGTGGTGGTCAATCATGAGACCTAGAGTTTTATGTTCACTAACATTCTCTATCTGTGAAATTCCAGCGTGTAGCTGTAATATTGTTGTTGGTGAATTTGTTACTTTCTGTCTTGTTGTAATAAGCATAGATTTTGTTTTGCTGGTGTTTATGGGCATTCTGTTGTTGTTGCTCCAGTTAATTAAACTGTTTATTTCAATTTGAAGAGCTGACTCAAGGTTAATACAGTCTTTGTCACTAGTGTAAACTGTGCAGTCGTCAGCAAAGAGGTCACAAGATGATTTTTTGAGATGAAGTGGAAGATCATTGATGTAGATGGTAAACAGGAGAGGACCAAAAGTAGATCCCTGTGGAACACCATTATCAGTCACAAATGAA
This sequence comes from Achatina immaculata, assembly GCA_009760885.1. Lineage (NCBI taxonomy): Eukaryota > Metazoa > Mollusca > Gastropoda > Stylommatophora > Achatinidae > Lissachatina > Lissachatina immaculata. Next base: position 21,527,306 of record CM019713.1, on the reverse strand, counting down.
CTTGACTTAGTGTTTTTGAGGCAAACTACCTGCTGTCTGTTGGAAAGAAAAGATGTAATAAATTTTGTCAAGTCAGGGTGTAATCTGTAAGTCTCAAGCTTTCTAACTAGAATTTCATAATCAGTCGTGTCAAATGCTTTTCTAAAGTCAACAAAGACGGTACCACATAATTTATCATCATTTATATTAGATAACCAATATTCTGTCAGTTTTGTGAGAACTGTGTGACAGGAGTGTCTGGGCCTAAAATCTGACTGACAGTCAACAATCAAATCATTTTCTTGCATGTGTTGTAAGGTTGTCTTTTGTATGTGTTTTTCCGCTGCTGGCGAGATTCTTCAGCTGCCGTGAGTGGAGCGGTGCTCCTCCCGGCCAATGAAGAAAGGTGCAAATGGGGTTGCCGCGCGGCACCACTGCGGAAAAGTTGGTAGAAAGGATAAAGCGAAGCAAACAGTCAAATCACGGCACCTCTGGTCTTGAGGTCGGCCACTTCCTAAGTGCACTCATATCGGGTGAAATACCTGAACCAGCTTAACCCAGAGGTTAAGACACTGCTGGGGAGACTCTTCGGATGCCGGGAGTGAAGCTCCTCCCTGTCAAGGAAGAAACTGCGGAAAAGAAGTAAGGGTTGCTGTGTGGCGCCGATGGGAAAAGGTGATAGAAAAGATAAAGTGAAGTTTAATCGGTATGTCCAGTAGTATCACTGCGAGAGCTACACATACCACGGCGCCTCTGCTCTAGAGGCCAGCCACGTCCGAAACATACCTACACTGGTAAAATATGCTTAAACCGGCATACACCAGGGAGGGAACTTGATGGCTAGACATGTCATGCCACCTCCGCTCTAGAGGTCGGTCACGCCTGATATACACCCATACTGATGAAATATGCTTAAACCGGCTCACACCAGGGGTGAAACTTGAAGGCTACGCATGTCGCGGTACCTTTGCTCTAGAGGTCGGTCACGTCCCAACCATGCCCGTACTGGGATAATATGCCTAAACCAGCTCAACCAAGGGGTGGAAGTCACTAGTGGCGAGGATTCATCCTCCTAGACAAAAGCTCCTTCCTGGTAACAACTAGGAAGGGTAGCGGCCACGACCACAAAATGGAATGCTGAAGTCGGAGACACTGGACCAGGGCAGTCTAGATAGGCAACCACCTCTCACCCGGCGGTGATACACGGGTATCTCAAAACACGTCGAGGTTTTCCGGTGAGAAAGTCCAACTCTGGCCTGGGTGGGCTACCACCTCTCACCCAGCGGGGATGCACTGATATCCTAAACACGTCGAGGTCTTCCGGTGAGAAAGTCCAACTCTAGACTAAACTGGTGCAACGAAAACCACGGTGTCACGCAATCCCGCTTCTGAGACCCATCAAGAATACAGGCTCAAGGCCTGCGATACTCTGAACTTCTTGTGGTCCTCTCGGGGATGTGTGGTTCTTTCAGGGACCACACAGGAGACCACGGGAATTAACGAGGACCACAGGTGTAAATTCAGTAGGATCACAGGGCGGTCTTGGTGGTAGAAGCGAACGAAGAAGAAGAAGAAGAAGAGTATGTGTTTTTCTAGGGGTTTTGACAAAGTTGATAGAATGGAAATTGGCCTATAGCTTGAGGGATTTTTCTCCGAACCAGATTTTAAAAGGGGATATATTTTTGCAATTTTAAAAGCCGGAGGAAAATGACAATGTGCAATGCACTGATTGTAAATGTATGTTAGTGTACCTGTAATTACTGGGGCTGAGTAGTGTAATATCTTGTTGCTGATTTCATCACGCCCTGCTGTGTTTTTCATTAAAGATAAAAGATAATTATAAACATCACTAACTGACATAAAAGGAATACTGGGTTGCTTTAGATTTGCACATTTGCTACCTTGAAATGTATTTAAGTCGCTTATGTCATAAGTAGGGGTTGGTAGTGAAGATTGTAAGATATTGACTTCTTCTCTGAAGTGATTGCTGAACTATTCACATGCGGGCATTCATTCATTCATTCACTCATTCATTTGCATGTCCCTTGCGGAACTTTGCCTCCCAAACAGCACTCCTGTAGGCCTCTCGGTTGTGAGCAAGATGGCCTGCTGCTGATGCATCCATTTGCAGATCGTCAACAATGTCTTGCAGCCATCTTCGTTTTGGTCTTCCTCTTTTTCTTTTTCCCATTTTGTATCCTTCCAATACGGTCTTCTTTAAATTATCATGACGTTTAATGTGTCCAAAATATTTAAGTTTTCTCTCTTTAATCCTCTTTACTTGCCAGCCTTCTTCAATATTAAGCTCTTGTAGTATATATATATTTGTTCTTTTTTTGTGTCCACGATATTTGGAGAACTCTTCTGTAGCATTTACATTCAAAGGCATTTATGTGTTTCTCAGCTGTTTTGTTAAGTGTCCAGGTCTCACAGGCATATTTTGCGATAGGAAAGATTCATGCTCTTAAAAATCTTATTTTTGTGGTTCTGTCTGCTCCTCTCCACAGATTCTTTATTTGTTTTACTTTCTGAAGAGCGATATATGTCATCCTTTTAATTTCCCTCATTGTATCTCCATTATTAGTTAGTAGTGATCCAAGATATTCAAAACTCTCCACTTCTTCCAGTTTTTCCTCATTGATACATATTTCAGTTGCCTTGTTTGTTTTGTTAGTTGTCATCAATTTAGTTTTCTTTGCATTAAGATAAAGGTTCTGCTCTTCGCTGTTCTTACGGACTGACATAATTAGGTTTTCCATTCCTTTTTGTGTTGTGGACAGTAATACTGTGTCATCAACATATCTAATCTCTGGTATTTCATAACTTCCAATTGTTATGGCATCATAATATCCTTTGTCTACATCTTCTCTAACATTCCTCATTATATTTTCAGTATACAAGTTAAATAAGTAAGGCGACAATATGCACTCCTGACGGACCCCTTGTTTTATGTCAAACCAAGTTGTTGTTTCACCATTTATTCTTACTGTTACTTGTTGATCTAGATACAGCAGTGATGTTAATTGTATCAAATGTGTTGGAAATCCCATTTTTTCCATTATTTCCCAAAGTTTCTGGTGTTGTACACAATCAAATGCCTTTGAGTAGTCTATAAAGGATAAATATAGATTCACATTAAACTCTCTGCATTTCTCTACTATTAATCTTAGATTGAATATACCCACATAGCAATCACATGCTGGGACATAACTATGCAAGTCAGACTGTTTTCTCTTGTTTGCTAGAAAGTTAACTTCTTTCCAGACAGACTTACTGTCTGATTTATTCTAAACTAGGTTCCTAAAGCAATTTCTCTTTTCTTGCCTAATTAAATACTGAACTCTATTTCTAAGTAATCGGGCAGCTAGTGAATTCCTTAATTGTGTGGGCCTGATCCCTTTCCTTCATGACTTGCAATATCTCAAATGTTATCCAGGGGAACTTCACTTGATGTTTAACTCTCACCTCTTTAATAGGAACATGCTTGTCAAATATATCCCTGAAGGTTTTTATCCAGTATTCCAGGGCCTTATCAGGGTCAGTTAGTTGGTACACATGATCTAGAGTTGCTGCTTGTAACTCTTTCAGTTAGTTGGTACACATGATCTAGAGGTGCTGCTTGTAACTCTTTCAGAAATGATTCTAACTGAATTTGCTAAAACTTCTAAATTTAATACTGGTATGTTTATTTTTGAGAATTTTCAAGCCATGTCGCGTCTATGTGCAACAGACCGGATAGTGATCACTCAGTGATGTGTGGGGGATTTTATATTCTACAGACAGACAGACAGACAGATAGATAGATAGATAGATAGATAGATAGATAGATAGATAGATAGATAGATAGATAGATAGATAGATAGATAGATAGATAGATAGATAGATAGATAGATAGATAGATAGATAGATAGATAGATAGATAGAAGAACCAGGCTTACAGACCTGTCTGACATTCTCCTCTTTCATGTCTTAACTTTCTCTCTATCACAAACATTCAATTTCTGCAAACAAACAAAAAATTAATAATAGCGTAAAGAGCATTAGATAAAACGTTTAAAATGAGAAAATGTTACATTCATCCTCTCTTCCACACATTTAGCTGCACAGAAAAATACTAAATACACGCAATGTAATTATTATCGCATTCACACACATATATCACATAATGATATTGCTGTAGAAGTTAATATACAGTAATTCTATAACATACTCTGATTATTAGACAAATCTAATTCTGTGAGAAATGAGGGAGGGAGAGAGAGAGAGAGAGAGAGAGAGAGAGAGAGAGAGAGAGAGAGAGAGAGAGAGAGGGAGAGAGATGGATTGGCTGCTACAGATTTATGAGTTTCTGTAGTGTACGTGGTATTTAAGGCTGTATTACATAAGAAAAATAAAGTAAAATCTAACAATAATAACAACACAGGATTTTATTTTGAAAAATCGAAATGTATAAGAGACAAAACTCTGACCTAGTTATATGAGCCTGAGAGCAATTTACTTGTAAACGGCGAACATGAAATTGTTTTTAAATTAACTGAAAAAATAAAATCAAAATAAGATAACAAAAATTATTATTGTTATAGCAAAACTTGAAGGTTGTAGTTTGTGCTAGTTTGTACCAGGTTATACCAGTTTGTACCAGATGTGAACTTTCCATGTACATGTAGCTACATGCACTGGACGACATGAACTTACCATCTACATCTAGCTACATGCACTGGACGACATGAACTTACCATCTACATCTAGCTACATGCACTGGACGACATGAACTTACCATCTACATCTAGCTACATGCGCTGGATGACATGAATTTACCATCTACATCTAGCTACATGCACTGGATGACATGAACTTACCATCTACATCTAGCTACATGCACTGGACGACATGAACTTACCATCTACATCTAGCTACATGCGCTGGATGACATGAATTTACCATGTACATCTAGCTACATGCGCTCAAATACATGAACTTACCATGTACATTCTCAAATGCCCATTATAGTGTATAGTCTGCAGTGATTTTGCTGCGTTCTAGAGATTTAAAAAATTTAAAGCTAGTTACTAGATACTTGCTTGTACAGCTACTAGGAAAGATAATTATTTGTACAGCTACGAGGGAAGATAATTATTTGTACAGCTATGAGGGAAGATGTTTGTACAGCTACGAGGGAAGATAGTTGTTTGTACAGCTACGAGGGAAGATGTTTGTACAGCTACGAGGGAAGATGTTTGTACAGCTATGAGGGAAGATAATTATTTGTACAGCTACGAGGGAAGATGTTTGTACAGCTACGAGGGAAGATAGTTGTTTGTACAGCTACGAGGGAAGATAATTATTTGTACAGCTATGAGAGAAGATAGTTGTTTGTACAGCTATGAGAGAAGATAGTTGTTTGTACAGCTACGAGGGAAGATGTTTGTACAGCTACGAGGGAAGATGTTTGTACAGCTATGAGGGAAGATGTTTGTACAGCTACGAGGGAAGATAGTTGTTTGTACAGCTATGAGAGAAGATAGTTGTTTGTACAGCTACGATGGAAGATACCTGTTTGTACAGCTAAGAGGGAAGATAGTTGTTTGTACAGCTAAGAGGGAAGATAGTTGTTTGTACAGCTACAAAGGAAGATTGGTATAGTTGTTTGTACAGCTACGAAGGAAGATACTTGTTTGTACAGCTATGAGGAGGACAATTGTTTGTACTGTTATGAGGGAAGATTCTTATTTGTACAGCTACGCTGGAAGATACTTGTTTGTACAGCTACAAAGGAAGATTGGTATAGTTGTTTGAACATCTACAAAGGAAGATACTTGTTTGTACAGCTATGAAGAAAATACTTGTTTTGTACAGCTACGCTGGAAGATACTTGTTTGTACAGCTACGAATCAATCATCATCATTCATTTGCATGTCCCTTGCAGACCTTTGCCTCCCTAACAGCACTCCTGTAGGCCTCTCGGTTGTGAGCAAGATGGCCTGCCGCTGCTGCATCCATTTGCAGATCATCAACGATGTCTTGCAGCCATCTTCGTTTTGGTCTTCCTCTCTTTCTTTCTCCCATTATGTATCCTTCCAATACGTTCTTCTCTAAATTATCATAACGAATCAATGCAATCTAAAATAAACATATCTTTCAATTTTGTGTTCTCAAATTTCTAAACCATCATGTTAAGATGAAAAAATTACTGTAGCCATAAATTAGTGTCACGACAGATAAATAAATAACAGTCTCGACTTGATAACTGGAATCGGCAGAAAAGTCTAAGTAAAATCTTCACTGTTGTTTTTTTTTAAATCTCTTGATCCTGATAAGAGTTTTTTTTTTACATTTGATAGAGTCTAGACTCCCAGAAACACACATCAGAAAACATGAACTAGACCATATTATCATTATCACTAGTCAGCTGTGCGCCACTGCAGACCATATTATCATCACTAGTCAGCTTGTGCCACTGCGGACCATATTATCATTATCTCTGGTCAGCTGTGTGCCACTGCGGACCATATTATCATTATCACTGGTCAGCTTGTGCCACTGAGGACCATATTATCATTATCACTGGTCTGCTATGCGCCACTGCGGACCATATTATCATTATCACTGGTCAGCTATGCGCCACTGCGGACCATATTATCATTATCTCTGGTCAGCTTGTGCCACTGCGGACCATATTATCATTATCACTGGTCAGCTGTGTGCCACTGAGGACCATATTATCATTATCTCTGGTCAGCTTGTGCCACTGAGGACCATATTATCATTATCTCTGGTCAGCTTGTGCCACTGCACCCACATGGAATACATAATTCAGACATAGCAAGCGCCGCGGTATTGAAGAGAAATAATGAATTAGTTTAGATCATGTAGAGATGTAACAAAAGAGATTATAACAAAAATATTAAAAATAACACAAGAGATTATAACATAAATATTACAAGTAACGAAGAGATTGTAACAGAAATATTACAAGTAACAAAAGAGATTGTATCAGGAATATTGCAAGTAATATATATTTATACATAAAAAGAGAGAGAAATGTTATCTCATCTTTCTTCTTTCTTCGTCCATACCATTATCATCTCAAGCATGAAAGATGAACATTGCAATTAATGGCAACTTTTTATGATGTTGCTACCGCTGATAAAAATAGTAACTTTCGGACAAAAAATCTTATTTTACATTTGTATGTCTACAAAATATTCTGTAAAATGTGTGTTCTGTAGGCTAGGGCACTTTCTGCGCTGCATATTTCACTGTTTAATTTCATCGTCAGCAAGTGCAGATGTGGGTCCCTGTGTGATTATTTGTTTATTTAAGAAATAATGTTTTTAAACAGATAACGGATTGTGTGAAGATAAAAAAGATGGTTTCCTTTCAAACTATGGTTATATCTAAGAAACAGAATCCACCAGCATGCAGTATAAAATTAAACGGAACTATTCTAAAGCAGGTGCAGAAATTCAAATACCTTGGAGCAGTAATAACTTCAGATGGGAAATGCAGAACAGAAATTAGGAATAGAATAGGCCAAGCAAAGACTGCATTTCAGAGAATGAGAAACATATTATCCAACACTTCCTTATCAATGAATGTTAGAAAACGAATCCTAAAATGCTATATTGAACCTATCTTGTTATATGGAAGTGAATCATGGACAATAGGAAGGTCTGCACAAAAATCATTGGAAACAGCAGAAATGTGGTTTATTAGAAGAATGTTGCGAATCCCCTGGACAGCAAAAATAACTAATGAAGAATGTATGAGAAGAGCTGGAGAGACAAAAAACCTTGTCAAAAAGATAAGAGAGAGACAATGTACTTTCATAGGACATGCATTGAGAAGAGGGGGCATTGAAAATATTATAACAACAGGAAAAATAGAAGGAAGAAGATCAAGAGGAAGACCAAGAGAAATGATACTGGACAGTCTGACGGGATGGTGAGAGAGGAGATCACCAACTGAGCTGATGGTCTGCATGAAGGATCGTGTACTCTGGAGAAGCATAATAGCCAACGCCAGTCGGCACGGCACCTGATAATGATGATGATTCCTTTCAAACAAGGAAGCACGTGAAGATTCTAGATAAATTCAAATTTAATTTCCTGCTGAAACAGTTAGAAGACCCTCAGTAGATATCATTATAAAGAGATGGCTGTGTTCCATGTTAACAAAATGAACTATACAAGATTTACTATCTTTATAAAGAGATGGCTGTGTTCCATGTTAATGATGAGTTGAGTAAAATCAAGTAAGCTGACTCATAGATTAACTGTTATTGTACGAGTGAAGTTTGTGTAGGAATAAGGACATATTATTAAGTCTAAGATTGCTTGAAACACCAGAAGCAATTTTTAAAAAAATAAGGTCAGTGACCGGTCAGCTAAGAGGGTGCGCAACTCTGAGTACAGCTATACCGACTGAAACAGTATAAATTGGAGATGTGGGAGAATTTTAATCGGTCGGAAATGTGTAGGTCGAGCACGCAGGAAGATGGCAATGGATCGGAAGGAAATATGTTCTTGTTTAAGCTCGAATGAGTATGAATTACATGCAGCTCCGCAGTTATGAGGACTGGAAAGAACTGGGAAAGAACACGCCAGAGAGAGCAGCACTTAGGCACTACATTATTTGAAGAAATAAAGAGAAAACAATTCTGAAAAAAAACGAATTTCCATTACCCATTGTTCATTGTGTATATCACTTTCTCTGAATCTTGTGGGGAAAATATTGAAATGATATGGGGAATATAATAAAGATGTAAAAATAAACCTCTGAACCGGAGGATTAGAATATGTCATGATCATCGACGTCATCTCGTGCCGTCTCCCCACGGAAGGTTGGCTACAGTGAATCTCCACTCTGCTCTGTTTCTTACCTTCCTATTGTACTTGGCCAAGCTTGTCAACTGTCCATCTCTTGACTTTGTCGGAAAAATTAATTAATGAAATGAATGTTTATATAACTGAATTAGAAGGTCAGTGGAATGTATTTGCTTGTAGTAAAGTTCTAATCTTTCTTGCAGGTTGTAGCCATGTACGCGTCGTCCTACGTGCTGGTCATGGCTGCTGTAGACAGGTATCTGTCTATCTGTCACCCTCTGACAAGTCAAACTCTGTCACCCAAGCGGATCCACCTCATGATATCCATGGCTTGGACCGCGTCTCTGCTCTTCTCTCTCCCTCAGATTTTCCTCAGCAGTCTCAAACATTTTGCTGGAGGTAGGTATTCGTAGTCACAAACCTTATACAGCTCCAACAGAAACTTGAAAGTCTGTCAGTCAATCAGTCAGTCAGTCTATTAGGCAATCAGTCAGGCAATCAGGCAGTCAGTCAGGCAGTCAGTCAGTCAGTCAGTCAGTCAGGCAGTCAGTCAGTTATGCAGTCAGTCAGTCAGGCAGTCAATCAGTTAGGCAGTCAGTCAGTCAGGCAATCAGTCAGTCAGGCAGTCAGTAAGTTAGGCAGTCAGGCAGTCAGGCAGTCAGTTGCGGAACTGTGCCTCCCTAGCAGCTCATAAGGCAGACATAGAAGATTATTTGAAAATACGCCTTCCATTATAAACTGCTCAAACAAAGAAACGCAACAAATACAATGTTGCGATTTTAACTGAATTTTGCTGATCAGACAAGGGCAAATTGCCTGAAACGTTCACTTGGACATCAACTTGTGCTGACTTGAATTGTACTCAGCGGTTGATTCACGAGCACATAAAAGCGACACTATTCAAAACAGCATGTTTGACAATAACTCATGGCAGGTTCATGAGAATCCCATGAAACTTACTGAACACAAAACTCACTGACCATGTTATTGAATGCCTATAAAAGATTGACGCTCCTCAAATCAATTCATTTGAAAATTCAATGCGCAAGTAAGGCTCATCTCACTACAGAACAACGACTCATTATCATTGGACATTTACAGACTGGACAGTCACAAAGTGTAGTGGCCACACAATTTAATGTGGTTAGAAGCACCATTAATCACTTTTGGAGACGATTTCAAGAAACTGGCTCAGCTGCAGACCGGCTGCGCAGTCGAAGACCCGTAATCACAACTCCTGCCAAAGACCACTTCATACGGCTGCGTCACCTCAGGTGATTTGCATCTGCGTCCTCAACAGTTCAGTCAATGACAGTAGGTAGTCGATTTCAGATCAAACGGTCAGGAACCGGCTGCATGACGCTGGTCTTTGGGCTAGAAGACCCTACAGAGGTCCTGTTCTTACGGACCGGCATCGCCAGAACCGACCGCAGTGGGCGAACCAACATCGTCAATGGACCGTTTCGAATGATTGGAGAAGGGTTTGGTTTAGTGATGAATCATTCTTTCTGCTCCAGTGACAAGATAGACGGAGAAGAGTTTACTGCAGAGTCCATGAGCACTACGCCCAGAACTGCGTGGATGAGGCTTCTCCATATGATGGTGGAGGTTTACTGGTGTGGGGGACGATCAATTTCATGGGAAAAAGTGACCTGATGCAAACTGAAGGACGCCTGAATGCCCAACGATACGTCTCTGAAATTCTTCGTCCTCATGTCCTTCCACTTCTGGCTGCACCAGGGTCGATTTTTCAACAGAATAACGCTCGACCTCATGTGGCACAACTCACCATCCAGTTCCTCGCTGACAACAACGTCCAGACCATTCCGTGGCCGTCCATGTCATCAGACATAAACCCAATAGAACATTTATGGGATGAACTCAACAGACAAGTTTGCCAACCAATCTCCGACAGGTGTCTCTTGCACTACGGGAAGAGTGGGCAGCCATCCCATAACAGATCCAACGGCTAATCGGATCCATGTCAAGGAGATGTCGTTCTCTGATACAGGCCAGAGGAAGCCATACACCTTACTGAAACGGAGGCCTAAGTCGCAAAGAATAAAACTCCAAACCAAATTTAATGAACATCATTACATTGTTAAAGACTCAAGTTTCTTCATGCCAGGATTGAAACATTAATTCCTTAAAATAAAACGTTGATACAAGTTTGAAATTTAATGTCATTTACGACTGCAGTTGCTTTTCTTTTTTTTTTTTTTTGAACAGTAATATTATTCATTATTTTTTTTTTGCTTTTTTAAAAAGATTTTTATTTCTTTCACGTCATTTTCTCTCACTCTATATCTTCATTTTTTTACTTTCTTTCTGTAAATATGGTGTTTCTTTCTTTGTCTCTTACATAATTTTGTTTCCTTTCTTATTTTTTCGTTATTCATTCGCATTTCCCTTAATGTTTGTCCTTCTTTGTTCCACTGTGGATATCTAAAAACTGTGGATATATTAAAACTGTTCCGATGTGGATATCTTAAAACTGTTCCACTGTGGATATCTTAACTCTGTTGATATCTTAAAACTGTGGATATCTTAAAACTGTTCCACTGTGGATATCTTAAAACTGTTCCACTGTGGATACCTTACAACTGTTCCACTGTGGATATCTTAAAACTGTTTCACTGTGGATATCTTAAAACTGTTCCACTGTGGATATCTTAAAACTGTGAAGGTTGGAAACATTTATTTATATACCAATTTCTGGCCCAGTGTGCTTCTGTGAGTTATCAGCATAGGTGCCAGAATGTTATCAACATATCTCCCAGCATGTTATCAACATAGGTGCCAGAATGTTATCAACATATCTCCCAGCATGTTATCAACATAGGTGCCAGAATGTTATCAACATATCTCCCAGCATGTTATCAACATAGGTGCCAGAATGTTATCAACATATCTCCCAGCATGTTATCAACATAGGTGCCAGAATGTTATCAACATATGTGCCAGCATGTTATCAACATAGGTGCCAGCATGTTATCAACATATCTCCCAGCATGTTATCAACATAGGTGTCAGAATGTTATCAACATAGGTGCCAGCATGTTATCAACATATCTGTGAGCATGTTATCAACATAGGTGCCAACATGTTATCAACATAGGTGGGCAGCATGTTATCAACATAGGTGCCAGCATGTTATCAACATAGGTGCCAGCATGTTATCAACATAGGTGCCAGCATGTTATCAACATAGGTGCCAGCATGTTATCAACATAGGTGCCAGCATGTTATCAACATAGGTGGGCAGCATGTTATCAGTACAGGTGCCAGCATGTTATCAACATAGGTGCCAGCATGTTATCAACATAGGTGCCAGCATGTTATCAACATAGGTGGGCAGCATGTTATCAGTACAGGTGCCAGCATGTTATCAACATAGGTGGCAACATATTTTCTCAAATAAAACGCTCATGTCACTGCTGGCACATTGATCCACGTATTTTCTATCTCACTGAAATAACAGCATTTCATTTCTAGAACGTTTCCGGTTAAGAACGACAACTGCAAGAAAAGATCGTCCACAATTTGGATTATACCTCTTGTTTACACTGTGACATGCATATCACGTGTCTGTTTGTTTTCTTATTATGTGTCTGTTTGTTTTCATATTATGTGTTAATGTTTTCTTATTATGTATTTATTTGTTTTCTTCTTACGTGTTTTGTTTTATTATTAGGTGTGTTTTCTCATTATACGTTTATGTGTTTTATGTGTTTATGTTTTATTATAATTCGTTTATTTCTTTTCTTATTGTATTTGTGTTTTTTAATTATGTCTTTATTTGTTTTCTTATTATGTATTTATTTGTTTGCTTATTATGTATTTATTTGTCTGCTTATTATGTATTTATTTGTTTGCATATTATGTATTTATTTGTTTGCTCATTATTTTCCTTACTATCTTCGTACTTCAGAATATATGGATTCTCCCAGGAACTACGGAGTGTGCAGATCTGTGACAGAAAATCTCTTCCAACGAGGAAACGAGATTATCTATGGACTTGTACAAAGTACAGAAATGATGATCCCGGAATATTTTATCTAGGGACTTGTACAGAGATGATGATCCCGGAATATTTTGTCTAGGGGCTTGTACAGAGTACAGAGATGATGATCCCGAAATATTTAACATTTAGTTCAAGCATTTAACTTAAACTCTGTGACACCTTCACCGACCTGTTTTAGGGAACAGACACACTCAACAAAACATAACAAAACATAACAAAATATAACAAAACATAACAAAACATAACAAAATATAACAAAACAAAACATAACAAAAAGACAAGAAAAGCATCTGAACTTGAAAATATCCTTTTCAATGACAGGCTCTTATGACTGCTACATGGAGCTCGCCCCAGGGTGGAGCACGCAAGCCTACGTCACGTGGATATTCTTGTCTGACTACGCAATCCCCTTCCTCATCTTGGCTTTCTGCTATGGTAGAATATGTCACGTGGTTTGGATTAGCGTTGGCTCCAAGGAGTCCGCAGTCTACGTGTAAGCATACAACATTTGGTTGAGTTTTATGTATACAGTAGGCCTCAATCTAGGTGTAAGTATATAACGTATAATAGAGTTATATGTTTGAAGTAGGCCTCAGTCTACGTGGCAGCATACAAAATCTAACTGAGTTCTATTTGTAAAGCGCGTGACAGTCTACACGTTAAGTATAAAACTTCTGACTGAGTTCAGTGTAAAAAGAGGACATCCAGACAGAAATACTGTGACACTGATAATATCACCATTCTCATACTGTGACACTGATAATATCACCATTCTCATACTGTGACACTGATAATATCAGCATTCTCATACTGTGACACTGATAATATCACCATTCTCATACTGTGACATTGATAATATCAGCATTCTCATATTGTGACACTGATAATATCAGCATTCTCATGCTATGACAATGATAATGTCGGCATTCTCATTAATGACATCAGTGACTGCGCAGAGACAGTTATCTGAATCTCTCACAAAGGTTTTGTTTAAATGATCAGAAATTTGAGACACAGCAAGTCAGTACTTCTTACAAGGGACTCGTCAAAATTATGACTCAACTTTCATGCTCCAAGAAAAAAGTTTATCTCTCTCAAATTTCATGCTCCAAGAGAAAAGTTTATGTCTCTCAACTTTCATGCTCCAAGAGAAAAGTTTATGTCTCTCAACTTTCATGCTCCAAGAGAAAAGTTGACTCAACTTTCATGCACCAAGAGAGAAGTTAACTCAACTTTCATGCTCTAAGAGAAATGTTTATGTCTCTCAACTTTCATGCTCCAAGAGAAATGTTTATGTCTCTCAACTTTCATGCTCCAAGATAAAAGTTGACTTAACTTTCATGCTCCAAGAGAAAAGTTGACTCAACTTTCATGCTCCAAGAGAAAAGTTTATGTCTGGAGAAAAAAGCTGAAATTGAAGATTTTATTAACTCATGAGTTCTAAAGAACCAATTTCATGGTTTCCTGGCTCGTTTTCTTCTAGCCACTGTGTTTCAGTCGTCATCCGAGACAGTTCTTCAACACTACCACTCCATGACACAGCAGAGACTGCTAGGACATGATTTGGCATTTCCAGGCAGAAAAGAATGTCCTGACAGCCTGGGCTGCTGCAGATGCCAGTGGCTGGTTTATCCTGGTTTCGGCCTGATTGTCTGTGTAAGCAAGGAGCAAGTCTAAACCAGTCAAACAGTGGCTACTCAACGAACCGAAAATTGCTGGCTTGGAAGCAACAAAACCAACATCAAAGAATACTGTTGTAGTTTATTAGAAATTGTGCATTTCCTTCCTGTCATATTTTGTAGATCTGTCCGTACTGGTAGTCAAGATACATCAAACAAGACTTTCAAAATGAGTATATCATTTCGGCGCATGCGCGAAGCTCCGACTTCCTCCATGCAGTCACGTGACAGATCTGACGCTGCTTCTATCACGACGTCGTCCACCACTTCAAAAAAACCACGGGGGCACCAACGTGGGGTGTCAAGGTCAAAGGTCAGGACCATCAAGCTGACCCTGACTGTAGTCTTGTGCTATCTGCTCTGTTGGGCGCCATTTTTCATAGTGCAGATGTGGACAGCATTTGACGAGAATGTCTCTCTAGAAAGTAAGTTATTATTTTATCCCGGGATAATTTTGTTCATGTAGAAAGTAAGTTATTATCTTATCCCAGGATACTTTTGTTAATGTAGAGAGTAAGTTGTTATTTTATCCCAGGATACTTTTGTTAATGTAGAAAGTAAGTTATTATTTTATCCCAGGATACTTTTGTTCATGTAGAAAGTAAGTTATTATTTTATCCCAGGATACTTTTGTTCATGTAGAAAGTAAGTTATTATTTTATCCCCGGATACTTTTGTTCATGTAGAAAGTAAGTTATTATTTTATCCCAGGATACTTTTGTTCATGTAGAAAGTAAGTTATTATCTTATCAGAGGATACTTTTGTTAATGTAGAGAGTAAGTTATTATTTTATCCCCGGATACTTTTGTTCATGTAGAAAGTAAGTTATTATTTTATCCCAGGATACTTTTGTTCATGTAGAAAGTAAGTTATTATCTTATCCCAGGATACTTTTGTTAATGTAGAGAGTAAGTTATTATTTTATCCCCGGATATTTTTGTTAATTAATGTAGAAAGTAAGTTATTATTTTATCACAGGCTATTTTTGTTAATTAATGTAGAAAGTAAGTTATTATTTTATCCCCGGATACTTTTGTTAATGTATAAAGTAAGTTATTATTTTATCCCCGGATATTTTTGTTAATTAATGTAGAAAGTAAGTTATTATTTTATCCCCGGATATTTTTGTTAATTAATGTAGAAAGTAAGTTATTATTTTATCACAGGATACTTTTGTTAATTAATGTAGAAAGTAAGTTATTATTTTATCCCCGGATATTTTTGTTAATTAATGTAGAAAGTAAGTTATTATTTTATCCCCGGATATTTTTGTTAATTAATGTAGAAAGTAAGTTATTATTTTATCCCCGGATATTTTTGTTAATTAATGTAGAAAGTAAGTTATTATTTTATCCCCAGATACTTTTGTTAATTAATGTAGAAAGTAAGTTATTATTTTATCCCCGGATATTTTTGTTAATTAATGTAGAAAGTAAGTTATTATTTTATCCCCGGATATTTTTGTTAATTAATGTAGAAAGTAAGTTATTATTTTATCCCCAGATACTTTTGTTAATTAATGTAGAAAGTAAGTTATTTTATCCCCGGATATTTTTGTTAATTAATGTAGAAAGTAAGTTATTATTTTATCACAGGATACTTTTGTTAATGTAGAAAGTAAGTTATTATTTTATCCCCGGATATTTTTGTTAATTAATGTAGAAAGTAAGTTATTATTTTATCACAGGATACTTTTGTTAATTAATGTAGAAAGTAAGTTATTATTTTATCCCCGGATACTTTTGTTAATTAATGTATAAAGTAAGTTATTATTTTATCCCCGGATATTTTTGTTAATTAATGTAGAAAGTAAGTTATTATTTTATCCCCGGATATTTTTGTTAATTAATGTAGAAAGTAAGTTATTATTTTATCACAGGATACTTTTGTTAATTAATGTAGAAAGTAAGTTATTATTTTATCCCCGGATATTTTTGTTAATTAATGTAGAAAGTAAGTTATTATTTTATCCCCGGATATTTTTGTTAATTAATGTAGAAAGTAAGTTATTATTTTATCCCCGGATATTTTTGTTAATTAATGTAGAAAGTAAGTTATTATTTTATCCCCAGATACTTTTGTTAATTAATGTAGAAAGTAAGTTATTATTTTATCCCCGGATATTTTTGTTAATTAATGTAGAAAGTAAGTTATTATTTTATCCCCGGATATTTTTGTTAATTAATGTAGAAAGTAAGTTATTATTTTATCCCCAGATACTTTTGTTAATTAATGTAGAAAGTAAGTTATTATTTTATCCCCGGATATTTTTGTTAATTAATGTAGAAAGTAAGTTATTATTTTATCACAGGATACTTTTGTTAATGTAGAAAGTAAGTTATTATTTTATCCCCGGATATTTTTGTTAATTAATGTAGAAAGTAAGTTATTATTTTATCACAGGATACTTTTGTTAATTAATGTAGAAAGTAAGTTATTATTTTATCCCCGGATACTTTTGTTAATTAATGTAGAAAGTAAGTTATTATTTTATCACAGGATACTTTTGTTAATTAATGTAGAAAGTAAGTTATTATTTTATCCCCGGATATTTTTGTTAATTAATGTAGAAAGTAAGTTATTATTTTATCCCCGGATATTTTTGTTAATTAATGTATAAAGTAAATTATTATTTTATCCCCGGATATTTTTGTTAATTAATGTAGAAAGTAAGTTATTATTTTATCACAGGATACTTTTGTTAATTAATGTAGAAAGTAAGTTATTATTTTATCCCCGGATATTTTTGTTAATTAATGTAGAAAGTAAGTTATTATTTTATCACAGGATACTTTTGTTAATGTATAAAGTAAGTTATTATTTTATCCCCGGATACTTTTGTTCATGTAGAAAGTAAGTTATTATTTTATCCCGGGATACCTTTATTCATGTAGAAAATAAGTTATAATTTTATCCCGGGATAGTCTTGTTTATGTAGACTAAATGTGATAATGGCTGCAGTAAAAATGATTCAAGTATATACTGGGTTGTTGAATATCACAATTATTTAAATATTCTAATCTCATACTGCTAATAATTTCATTGTTTTAATCTCATACTGGTAATTTTTTCCTCTTTTCCTTCTTCTTTCTACCTTGTGCGCGCCTGTGTATGTGTGTGAGAGAGAGAGAGAGAAATTGCACCATACACCCAGACCAACAGGCAGCAGTAAGAGTAAATGCTGAGACAACAGACTGCTTTGATATATAAAAAGGTGTCCGTCAGGGTTGTCGCCTTATTTGTATACTGAAAATATAATGAGGAATGTTAGAGATGATGTAGACAAAGAATATTACGATGCCATAACAATTGGAGGTTATGAAATACCAGAGATTAGATATGCTGATGACACAGTATTACTGTCCAGAACACAAAAAAAGGAATACAGAAACTAATTATGAATAACAATAGTGAAGAAGAAAACCTCTATCTTCATACAAAGAAAACTAAACTGATGACAACTGACAAAACAAACTTAGAAGGTTCTTTGACGGCGGGCGCCGGGACAGCAGAGTGGTGGACTCAACATCTGCGCCATGAAAGTTGGTTAGTTACACTCCGTTACATCTCCATTTCCTTACACTAATATGCTCTGTGTAATCATAGCAACCCAGGTCAACAACCACTGCATATCATTACACAAACCTGTCCAGTACATGCTCAACACTAGCACCTCAGTTAGGACATTCAGCATGAATCAAAGGAGCACAGGATTCAACGGTTATCAAAAGTCAACAATGTTTAACGGTGAACTCCGGTTTGAGAATGAATGTTGTAGATAGGAGTGACTTTAAAGTTGATGAGACAGTTACAATGGGAATAGAACGGTCCGGACTATCAACATCGCCATGGGATCCTCACACAACATACAACATCGAAATATGCTACTTCATATTCTCAAAAACTCCAACATACCTTCTACACGAATCCATGCCACGACCAAAGGGACGAATCAACTTACACAACACAACATACTCGCTCTAACACACAGTTTTATTGGTCCTAAAAAGAACAAGCAACCAAGAACTACGAAAACAAACCATCCTCGCAGACGTGCCAGAACAACTCTAACATACATTTCTTCCTAAAAAGAACAAGCAACCAAGAACTACGAAAACAAACCATCCTCGCAGACGTGCCAGAACAACTCTAACATACATTTCTTCCTAAAAAGAACAAGCAACCAAGAACTACGAGAACAAACCATCCTCGCAGACGTGCCAGAACAACTCTAACATACATTTCTTCCTAAAAAGAACAAGCAACCAAGAACTACGAAAACAAACCATCCTCGCAGACGTGCCAGAACAACTCTAACATACATTTCTTCCTAAAAAGAACAAGCAACCAAGAACTACGAAAACAAACCATCCTCGCAGACGTGCCAGAACAACTCTAACATACATTTCTTCCTAAAAAGAACAAGCAACCAAGAACTACGAGAACAAACCATCCTCGCAGACGTGCCAGAACAACTCTAACATACATTTCTTCCTAAACAGAACAAAATCCAATTAAAAAAAAACTACATACTAACAATGTGTCCTAAAACAGACAATCCACCCAAAAACTTACATTACAATACAACCGTCCTAACGAACCTTCCAGAGCAGAAGCTAACACACAACCCGTCTCTAACTTTCAACTATCCTCTTCTTCTTACCGGTCCTAACCGTTTTCTGTTCTCGTCTACTCCTTTCTGCGTCTTTTCCAATTTGTTCCCAGTGCTCGCCAACGCTCAAGCCTATAATTTTCCGAAATTAACTTTCTACAGGGGAGACTACTCTTTTTACTTTATTCAAACCATTTACTTATCCTATTCTGTTACACAAATATGGCGGCAGCTGAATCAATGAGGAAAGAGTGGAAGAAGTGGAGAGTTTTGAATATCTTGGTTCACTGCTAACTAATAATGGAGATATTAGTGAGATTAGAAGGAGAACATGAACTGCTCTTCAGAAGCTAGAACAACTAAATAATCTGTGGAGAGGAACAGACAGAACTACAAAACATACGTTTTTAAGGGAGTGCATTTTTCCCATTGCAACATATGCCTGTGAGACCTGGACACTTAACAAAACAGCTGAGAGATACATTAATGTAAATGCTACAGAAGAGTCAAATATTATGGACAAAAAAAGAACAAATATATCCGTACTACAAGAACTTAATATTGAAGAATGTTGGTTAGCAAAGAAAATTAAACAGGAAACTTAAATATTTGAGACATATTAAACATCATGAGAGTTTTGAGAAGACAATCTTAGAAGAGTACATCATGGGAAAAAGAAATATGGGGAAGACCAAGGCGAAGATGGCTGCAAGACATTGTTGATGACGTGTGAGTGGATGCATCAGCAGCAGTGAATCTTCCTTATAACTGTGAGGCCTTCAATAAAACTGTCAGAGAAAAAAAAGTTCCCTACAGGTCATGCTAATGAATAAAAGCACCATACATCTCTTTCATACTCTTCCTCATGCGCAAAGTCAGATTATTTTTACTTATTTGAATTTTTTTCAGTAGATCAAAAAAATAATATTCATTTGTGACCATCCTAAAGTCACCTGTCATTTTCTTTTTTTTTCTATCTTTACAAATTTAACACAAAGTCTTTCTGTTCTTATCTCCTTGAAGTTAGATAGTTTTAACACAACTTCTATATGTTCCCTTCTCCTTGAAGTTTGATAGTTTTAACACAACTTCTATTTATTCCCTTCTTCTTGAAGTTAGATAGTTTTAACACAACTTCTGTTTGTTCCCTTCTCCTTGAAGTTTGATAGTTTTAACAGAACTTTTACTGTTCCTTTCTCCTTGAAGTTTGATAGTTTTAATACAACTTATGTTTGTTCCTTTCTCCTTGAAGTTTGACAGTTTTAACACATGTTTTACTGTTCCTTTCTCCTTGAAGTTAGATTTGCGTCCTACTGAGCTTATTGTAGGTATCTTGTCACGAAGTACAGCCAGTTTTAGAAATATTTTCCTGGATGTTTGATAAGAAACACTCCTTACTTCTCTACAGGTAAAGAATGAGATTTGCTAGCTATAGTAACTGCGCTAAAGTTGTCATTGTGCTGCTATACTCTCTTTATAATCTGAGAGTTGTCTAGGATCACTCAAGTTTATTTATAATCTGAGAGTTGTATAGGGTCAGTCAAGTTTATTTATAATCTGACAGTTGTATAGGATCAGTCAAGTTTATTTATAATCTGACAGTTGTATAGGGTCAGTCAAGTTTATCTATAATTTGAGAGTTCTCTAGGATCACTCAAGTTTATTTATAATCTGAGAGTTGTCTAGGATCACTCAAGTTTATTTATAATCTGAGAGTTGTCTATTATCAGTCAAGTTTATTTATAATCTGAGAGTTGTCTATTATCAGTCAAGTTTATTTATAATCTGAGAGTTGTCTATTATCAGTCAAGTTTATTCATGGTAAAGATGGAAGCAGAGCCTCCCAAAGACATTGCGCGGCCTTCACGCTGCTCACCCCCACCCCATTCACTCACGTCCTTCAAACAAGAAAAAGTCCTCCGAGTCTCGGAGCAATGCACCGCCTGGACTCCCTGGCACATGACCTGGATTCCCTGCCACAGGACCCGGACTGCCTGCCACAGGACCTGGACTCTCTGTCACATGACCTGGACCCTCTGACACATAACCTGGACTCCCTGTCACAGGACCTAGACTCCCTGACATAGGAGCTGGACTCCCTTCATAGGACTTGGACTCCCTGTCACAGGACCTGGACTCTCTGACATAGGAGCTGGACTCTGTGACACAGGACGTGGACTCCCTGACATAGGACCTGGACTCTGTGACACAGGACCTGAACTCTGACACAGGACCTGGACTCCCTGTCATAGGACATGGACTCCCTGTCACAGGACCAGTACCCCCTGCATAGGGTCTGAACTCCATGATACAGGACCTGGACTCCCCATCATAGGGCCTGAAATTCCTATCATAGGGCCTGGACTCCCTATCATGGGACCTGTACTCCCTGTCATAGCGCCTGGACTCCTTGTCATAGGGCCTGAAATCCCTATCATAAGGTCTGGACTCCCTTCATAGGGTCTGGACTCCCTGCCACAGGACCCGGACTGTCTGCCACAGGACCTGGACTCTCTGTCACAGGACCTGGACCTTCTGACACATAACCTGGACTCTGTGACACTGGATCTGGACTCTGTGACACGGGACCTGGACTCCCAATCATAGGACTTGGACTCCCTGTCATAGCGCCTGAAATTCCTATCATAAGGCCTGGACTTCCCATCATGGGGCCTGGACTCCCTGTTATAGGGCCTGGACGCCCTATCATAGGGCCTGGACTCCCATCATAGGGCCTGGACTCCCTATCATAGGGCCTGGACTCCCTATCACAGGACCTGGACTCCCTATCATAGGGCCTGGACTCCCTATCATAGGACCTAGACTCCCTATCATAGGACCTGGACTCCCTATCATAGGGCCTGGACTCCCCATCATAGGGCGTGGACTCCTTATCATAGGACCTGGACTTCCTATCATAGGGCCTGGACTCCCCATCATAGGGCGTGGACTCCCTATCATAAAACATGCATGGAAGACATGATGATTATGCAAAGATGAATTTGATAAAGTTCTTATATCGCTTATATTTTATATCATTTATAAGAAACAAGTTGTGGCTATAAGTAAGTTGTGGCTGTAAGTAGGAAGGTGTGGCTGTAAGTAGTGAGGCGTGGCTATAAGTAAGAGGATGTGGCTATAAGTAGGGAGGTGTGGCTTTAAGTAAACTGAGACTGTAAGTAAGAGGATGTGGCAGTAAGTAAACTGTGGCTGTAAGTAAAATGTGGCTGTAAGTAAAATAGGCTGTAAGTAAGAGGATGTGGCTGTAAATAAGAGGATGTGGCTGTAAGTAATGTGTGGCTGTAAGTAAAGTGTGGCTGTAAGTAAAATGGGCTGTAAGTAAAAGGATGTGGCTATAAATAAGAGGATGTGGCTGTAAGAAAGGAGGCGTGGCTGTAAGTAAACTGTGACTGTAAGTAAGAGAATTTGGCTTAATAAACTGTGGCTGTAGGTAAGAGGATGTAAGTAAGTGTGTGCGGCTGTAAGCAAGGAGGTGTGACTGTAAGTATGAGGATGTGACTGTAAGGAGGTGTAGCTGTAAGAGGAATTGGCTGTAAGTAGGGATGTGTGGCTGTATGTAAGAGGATGTGACTGTAAGTAAGGAGGTGTGGCTGTAAGTAGGAGGATGTGGCTGTAAGAGGATGTGGCTGTAAGTAAGAGGATGTGGGTGTAGGTAAGAAGTGTGGCTGTAAGCAAGAGGATATGGCTATAGGTAAGAGATGTGGCTGTAAGTAAGACGATGTGGCTGTACGTAGGAGTTGTGGCTGTAAATAAGAGGATGTGGCTGTAAGTACGAGGATATGTCTGTAAGTAAGAGGATGTGGCTTTTAATAAGAGGATGTGGCTGTAGGTAAGGATGTGGCTGTAAGTAAAGAGATATAGCTGTAAATAAGGAGGTGTGGATTAAGTAAGAGGATGTATCTTTAAGTAGGAGGATCTGACTGTGAGTAAGAGGATGTGGCTGTTTGTAGGAGGTTGTGGCTGTAAGAAGGAGAATGTGGCTCTAAGTAGGAGGATATGGTTGTAAGTAGGAGGATGTGGCTGTAAGTAGGAGGATGTGGTTGTAAGTAGGAGGATGTGGCTGTAAGTAAGAGGATTTGGCTGTAAGTTGTGAAGTGTGGCAGTAAATATGTGTAATAAAATTGGGAACATTAAACTTACTGTGACTGACTTTCAAGCAAAGATTTCTGACAGCTAATTTCCCATTTTTGAAACATGTTTTTATGTCATGTTTTGCCAGTTCTGTTGTCCTTGACTTGTACATTTTGCCGAAATGTTGGACTTTTAGTGTGTTTTTTTTCCCTGTGCACTCATTTTATTATTTACTTTTCTGCACCCCCCCCCAACTCTTACTTCCTCTTTTTATGCTGTAAAACCTCTCTCTAGCTGAGCAGCAACATGATACATTATTTAGATCAGTATTTCCAGGGCTTGTTAGGGCTGCTGCCCCCTTTCCTCCTAGCTCACATTCTCAACGCCCCCCCCCCACCTTGTGCACTACTCGTACAATTACCTACTATCTAGGATATGCATCACACAACTACAGACTTCAGCTGCCTAACAAGTTTATTTAACAATATGAAAGAGTACAGTTATAACTCACCTACTGCATTATTTTCTCAACTTTTTAATGTGATGGATGAGTTTCATGTAGAGATACAAGTTTCTTCATGTCAGGTTGAAAAGTACCAAGAAGAAAGGTATTACTGCCCTCGTGTAGGAATGAAGGTATTACTACCCCCGTCTAGGAATGAAGGTAATACTACCCCCGTCAAGGAAGGAAAGTATTACTACCTTCGTCTAAGAAGAAAAGTATTACTACCCTCGTCTAAGAAGGAAGGCATTACTACCCTCGTCTAGGAAGGAAGGTATTACTACCTTCGTCTAGGAAGGAAGGTATTACTACCCTCGTCTAGGAAGGAAGGTATTACTACCCTCGTCTACGAAGGAAAGTATTACTACCCTCGTCTAGGAAGGAAGGTATTACTATCCTCGTCTAGGAAGAAAGGTATTACTACATTCGTCTAGGAAGGAAGGTATTACTACCCTCGTCTAGGTAGGAAGGTATTACTACCTTCGTCTAGGAAGGAAGGTATTACTACCCTCGTCTAGGAAGGAAGGTATTACTACCCTCGTCTAGGAAGGAAGGTATTACTACCCTCGTCTAGGAAGGAAGGTATTACTACCTACGTCTAGAAAGGAAGATATTACTTCCCTCGTCTAGGAAGAAAGGTATTACTACCCTCGTCTAGGAAGGAAGGTATTACTACCTTCGTCTAGGAAGGAAAGTATTACTACCCTCGTCTAGTAAGGAAGGTATTACTACCCTCGTCTAGGAAGGAAAGTATTACTACCTTCGTCTAGGAAGGAAGGTATTACTACCCTCGTCTAGGAAGGAAGGTATTACTACCCTCGTCTAGGAAGGAAGGTATTACTACCCTCGTCTAGGAAGGAAGGTATTACTACCTACGTCTAGAAAGGAAGGTATTACTTCCCTCGTCTAGGAAGAAAGGTATTACTACCCTCGTCTAGGAAGGAAAGTATTACTACCCTCGTCTAGGAAGGAAAGTATTACTACCTTCGTCTGCTGCTTTGTTTTCCCTCAGTGTCCCCTACTGCCTCCTTTTCTTCCACTGTTCCCCCTCTCCTGCTAACCTTTTTTTCTTTAATCGCCAACACCCAACCCCCCCCCCCCCCATTTTCCCACTGTGGGCACTGTCGCCTACTTTAGGTGAAAGAAAGTTAATCATTGAAAAACTACTCGTACTAAACATATGTACTATACGAATTTTCCCACTTACAAATAACATTTCAAGCAGCATTACACGAGTTTTAGTTTCCGCTAGACTAATATAGCACTATATTGAATGTTTGGATGTAAGATAGATAACTCATCTTAGAATTGGAATGTTTGTATAAAATGAGTTATCTTCTAAAGTAATCAGCTGTTTGTGAGTAGAGTCCGTCTCCTTTGTCTCGGACTGCACGAGGTTCACGTATGGGGAATGACAGGAAAAAGGTCAGGTGAGAGAGAAATCATATGACGGAGGGACAGTTGTGTTTTGTGTCTGAGATAGACGTAGATTAGTCTGTTAGAAATGTTGTTTAGTGAAATAGATGTAGAATAGAGTGTATTAGGTTGTTCTGATGGCGACATTAGTCTGCCGGGAACATATATCTTGGAGATGTCCAGTCTTGTGTCCATGGATTTTGTTGATGCCTTTTGTCGTTCTCGTCATATCGCTCATCGACTCATCGTCACCCCGTGCATCATTAAAGTCATTTCAACTGTAAAGTTGCTGCTTCTGTATTACTATTTCCACTGAGAGAGAATGAACCTGGGAGCAAGTAAGTCTGTGAAGTGAGTAACAAAACAGACACAAAAGAACGTAAATAGTAATGTAAGAAAGAACATTATTCCAGTTGACAGTAGTGGAAATATACACAGAAATGAATAGCAATACATCTACAGTTTACATTCTACACACAGAAGAGCAAGAGATAGAATCAGCCGAGTATTCTGCTTTACTAATTTATTTGTCTTAAACAATTTTCAGATCCTGTGATTGTCATCATCATGTTGCTTGCCTCCCTTAACAGCTGTACTAATCCTTGGATTTATCTGGCCTTCTCTGCCCTTCCATGTCCACGAAGTCGTCCAAGTAGACAAGCTTCCAGAAGCTGGGGACATTCCACGCACGTTACGTCAGGGGACAGCAACGAGACGAAGACTAGAACATCCCACATTGACATGTCTCATGTACGACTCAACTCCCGGCATACCAGTCCCAGGGGCGGGGAGAATCGGGCTCACGTGAATTCTAAATGCTGAAACGTGAATTATAAATGCTGAAACGTAAGTTCTAAAGGCTGAAACGTAAGTTCTAAAGGCTGAAACGTAAGTTCTAAAGGCTGAAACGTAAGTTCTAAATGCTGAAACGTGAATTATAAATGCTGAAACGTGAATTATAAATGCTGAAACGTGAATTATAAATGCTGAAACGTAAGTTCTAAATGCTGAAACGTGAACTGTTTGAAAATGGTGAAAGGAGATTTACTAACCAGAGACAAATTAGCTAAAATTATTCCAGAACATCAGATCTGACTGGATTGTATTTGAGAACAGAAAAGCAAAAAATTAAAATCAGCGTATACTACGAGATAGAAATAAACTCAAAGAGTGTCCTATCTTGTGTCAAGGTTGGGCTGGGGTCAGAATGAAGTCTACATTTTCAGCAAGAAAAACAACAAAGCTGAGACATGTACGAGGGCAGTTGGAATGAAATCATCCAGAGACTTCATGTTATATTTAGCTACATCTGAAAGTCTGATAACAGGGTTGCTGAAAAAGTTACACATGTAGTCTATGAATGTGATTTTGTCCGTATAAGAATGGAAGTTCCTAAATCATATTCGTGTCATGAGTGCCTAGAGTTTCAAGAAACTATCCGACTTGGCTCTAGGAGCCAGTACGAGCCACCTGAAACAGCCCCAGGTGGACATTAGGGCCAAGACACCTGCCTGGATACTTCCATGGCCACAGCAACAGCAGCAACAACATATATCAATCTGTTGTATAAATATGTTGTATCAATATGTTGTATGCTTTTTGTCTCCTAGGAGGCCACATTAGTGCACAGACATTTCTAACCTCAGTGTGGTTTTTTCATGTATGAAATACGGTACATACATCAAGACCTAGTGTATGCTATGTCACAGTCTGTAGCAGTTATTTTTTACACAAAATGTTGCTCACGCACAGAGTATTGATGCTAGTGAAGGTATCATATACCAGCATATTTTATCTATGTTACAAGCATTTATGTTCACACATACATTCATTAGTTGTCACACGCATTCATTAGCTGTCATATGCATTCATCAGATGTCACATAGATTCATTAGCTGTCACATGCATCCATTAGCTGTCACACACATTCATTAGCTGTCACATAATTCATTAGCTGTCACATGCATTCATTAGCTGTCACATACATTCATTAGCTGTCGCATAGTATGAGTTTTGAGGATGAGATTTTATACTTCTAAATGTGTTCTCCACATGACCATTGATCACCCCAGCCAACCAATAGTTCCCTGAGGCAACCCAGCCAACCAATAGTTCCCTGAGACAACCCAAACAAAAATCAGACCATCAGTAGTTCCCTGAGACAATCCAACCAACAATCAGACAATCAGTAATTCTCTGACACAACAGACAACCCAACAACAATCAAACCATCAGTAGTTCTGTGACACAAGAGACAACCCAACCAACAACCAGATAACACTGGCCATCACACATTTTGGTACCTCAAATGTTAAACTTGTGTCTGGGTATACTTGACCTGCTGATTCCAACATTTGGTACAAGTTTTCCCCGTCAGCTCTAGTTTTTTAGATACAGAACATATTCCACATACCACTCTTCACAGAACATATTCCACATACCACTCTTCACAGAACATATGCCACATACCACTCTTCACAGAACATATGCCACATACCACTCTTCACAGAACATATGCCACATACCACTCTTCACAGAACATATTCCACATACCACTCTTCACAGAACATATGCCACATACCACTCTTCACAGAACATATGCCACATACCACTCTTCACAGAACATATTCCACATACCACTCTTCACAGAACATATTCCACATACCACTCTTCACTCTGCCTGTCCGTAACAAATCAGGATATTTTAATGTAGTGTTTAAATTATATCTTTTAAGCATGAAGGAAACATATTAAAAATTAGAAGAAAAGTCTACTACATGAAAATCTACTTATTTCATACCAAAAGCACAAGTTTGTGATACAAACTTTCCACTTATTCGACACACAAGAAGCTCCTTTTGTAAGACTTCCAAGAGTGGGATCTGCCAGGACAATGTCACATAAGATTCCAACAATAGTCTGCCATCATGTGTGCATCCCATCTTCCTTGGCATCACTATGCAATAAAAAGAAAAAAACGAAACACTTCTTTTCAGTTTCCTCTTTCAAATTAGTCACTCCCTACAGAACATGGATGAGAAAAATGAGGACCACATCATAGCATTTTTATTAGCTATAGTTTACGGGATATTTAAATGTCTAAATTTAATTTAAGAACTCTATTAATTTATTGAGCACCCTTGATGGATGACTATATAAAGACTAAAAACCTTAACTAATGTTTCCCTTTTATCTGTATTGAACTTCTGGAGCATCTCTTGTCACATTCCAACAGTAGTCAGCAAGCATAGATGTGTGTCCACTTCCCCTGGTACCTTCTTTCCATTAATGAAATGTCTTGGTGGAAACACTCAAACAATAACAACCAGATAGATTACGTTATGATCAACAGAAGATTCAGCAACTCACTAATATTCGTGAAAACAAGACCAAGCACAGATTTCAACAGTGACCACATCCCAGTCATAGGAAAAGTGAGAATAAGGCTAAAGAGGTTAAAGGTAGCAGTTAAAAACAAAGGACTAAATAGAGAGCTGTTACTGAAAGATAAGGCAATACAAGAGTTATATAGGACCGTAGTACATATAGGTATAATGCTATAGAGAAGCTTGAAGCGATTGATGAACAATGGAATATGCTTAAGGACTCTATTCAGCAAATATCTATCGAAATCCTACCTCCAAATAAAAGACACACTAAACAGGGGTGGATGACAGAAGAAATTTTGCAACTTTTGGATCGGAGAAGAAGTCTTAAGGAAGATAAAGATGAATATGACAAAATAAATAAAGAAATGCAATAAAGCTAAAGAGGAGTGGCTAAATAAATAAGAAATGTAGTGAAATAGAGATACACCATCATGGAAACACAAGAGATATGTACAAACAAATAAAGGAGTTAACAAACAAAAGGACATACCACAAGACTGGTTGCCTGAAGTCAAAGGAGGGGCATACAATAATGGACAGAGATGAAATAATGGCACGATGGTGTGAATACGTTAGATAACTCTATGAGGACAATAGCTTTCATTGTTTTTATGTCTTGGTGAAATTTTTACCTTGCTATTTCGCTTAAGTCACCAAGGTTTTCTGGAAAACGGACTAAGTGACTGTGTAAATAATGGATTTTTACACTCATGTTACAGCCAAGCCTGTTGAAATGAAAGAGCATGTCCTCTACTAATTGTGTATAGTTGTCCGCCTTCTTGTTGCCAAGAAAGCTTTTCACAACAACAACAAATGAAGACCAGACACATGATTCCACTTCATTCATTGATGCTATGAAATGTGGGTCATTTATAAGTTGTCTGATCTGTGGACCATCGAAAATTCCAGCCTTTAGTTTTTCACTGATAAGTCCAGGTAACTCATGCACGATATATTCAATACACGCACTAACCATCTTTATTCAAAGCCTTTACAGATTGTTTCATCAGACCTAGTTTTATTTGTAGTGGTGGCAGTATGATTCTATCTCATCAGACCTAGCTTTATTTGTAGTGGTGGCAGTATGATTCTATCTCATCAGACCTAGCTTTATTTGTAGTGGTGGCAGTATGATTCTATCTCATCAGACCTAGCTTTATTTGTAGTGGTGGCAGTATGATTCTATCTCATCAGACCTAGCTTTATTTGTAGTGGTGGCAGTATGATTCTATCTTATCAGACCTAGCTTTATTTGTAGTGGTGGCAGTATGATTCTATCTCATCAGACCTAGCTTTATTTGTAGTGGTGGCAGTATGATTCTATCTTATCAGACCTAGCTTTATTTGTAGTGGTGGCAGTATGATTCTATCTCATCAGACCTAGCTTTATTTGTAGTGGTGGCAGTATGATTCTATCTCATCAGACCTAGCTTTATTTGTAGTGGTGGCAGTATGATTCTATCTTATCAGACCTAGCTTTATTTGTAGTGGTGGCAGTATGATTCTATCTCATCAGACCTAGCTTTATTTGTAGTGGTGGCAGTATGATTCTATCTCATCAGACCTAGCTTTATTTGTAGTGGTGGCAGTATGATTCTATCTCATCAGACCTAGCTTTATTTGTAGTGGTGGCAGTATGATTCTATCTCGAGCTATCTAAAGTCCATTGATTACATTTTGTCCTCCAACCACCGTATATTCCCTTGGAAAACAATTTTTTTTGCCCAATATTCATGTTTGGCTCTGATCTACTATCCCAAATGCAAAAAGAGCAAAGATACTTTGTGTAGCCAATTTGTTGATCATCTTCAAGTCTACACAAATCACCCACGGATGTTCTTGGCAATTTATCTTTTCCAAGACTAAAGAGATGGCTTTGCACTCTTCTTTCATCCTGGTGGAATGACTGATTGGAATAGAAGCATATTTGTTGCCGTTATTTAAAAGAACACATTTCAAACTAGGTTTTGAACTGTCGATGAAAAGACGCCACTCACTTGTGTTATATTCTGAAAGGCCAATTTTCTTCACAATGTTTCCCATGTCATTGAAGAATACTAAGTTGCAGATCAAGCTGAGAAACCTTTGAAATACAAATTTATGTAGTCTACGAAAACTTAACAGTTCTACTGTTATGTGTGCCAGAAACAAGACGGCAACAATGTAACTCTAACAAGATTTTAGCAGAATTACTTCTTGTTATCTTATTGCTGCCGAAATACACAGCTAGCAAGAATTTTACTAGTGGTTGTGGTTGATCTGGACAAGTTGAGAACCATTGAATTCATGTAATTATAGTATTAGAATTTTGACTTTTAGTTGTATAACTTCATATCACGCTCTAGTTATCTACATAATGAACGCGCACATTTTGAGGCTCACAGACACTATAACAACCATAACACTTTAGATGACACAAGTAGGCTCACAGACACTAGAACAACCATAACACTTTAGATGACACAAGTAGGCTCACAGACACTAGAACAACCATAACACTTTAGATGACACAAGTAGGATCACAGACACTAGAACAACCATAACACTTTAGATGACACAAACAGACTCACAGACACTAGAACAACCATAACACTTTAGACGACACAAGCAGGCTAACAGACACTACAACAACCATAACACTTTAGATGACACAAGTAGGCTCACAGACACTAGAACAACCATAACACTTTAGATGACACAAGCAGGCTCACAGACACTAGAACAACCATAACACTTTAGACGACACAAGCAGGCTCACAGACACTAGAACAACCATAACACTTTAGACGACACAAGCAGGCTCACAGACACTAGAACAACCATAACACTTTAGACGACACAAGCAGGCTCACAGACGACACTATTGACAATCATGAGAGTCAGCAGACACGTTGGTATAGTGACAATTCTACAGAAGATTTATTCATGAAGAAAATAAAGACGAGGAAAATTACTGCCACACGGCATTGACAAAACAGACATAACAACAGAACTTCCCAGGAAAGAAATCGTTTGCCAGAGGGGAGTGAAACCTAACAAAAGAAAAGTAACAATAAATCTAGTACTTACAACGTTCCAAAGTGAACTCCACACTAAACACAACACAACTGCCAAAAACTGGAAACAATTGAGAAATACTTTTGTTCTGACAAGGACAATGCTACAAACTGTCTACTTTTATAAACTACCAAATTGCCATAAACAAGGACAATGCCACTGCTATATATATCGCTCTACAAACTACACATTCTAACAAATAGCAAGTAGCTCTGTCTCAAAAACTCTCTACACTGTGACACTACATTCCTAATCTGAACTGACCTCAACTGAAACTGCTACTGAAAAAGAACATCCCTGGTCCAGCTTTTAGACCCTTAAAAAGTCTCCCCAAGCTTCCCGAATGTTCCCCATGAAAAATTCATGTCACGTGAAGTGAATACTTTCATGACCTTTACTTTTTACTAAAATAAGATCTTCATAAACATGCCCTTGCTAGGCAAAGTTTGTCGCCTGTGTCCATGAACAGTCTTCCCAAACTCCAGTAACCTGTAACAAGTCCAACTTTTTCCCAGTCAGAACCTGACCTGGGTGTTCTAGAAATAGATATTAACCAAGTTTTACATAACAAATCAGACACTTTTCACGAGAACTCTATAAATACGTAACCAATTTTTACAACTTAATTATTTCCCTTTGAGTAAAAAAATCACGTTTACTCTAATCTCTCTATATAAAAATCTATATGTGTATGAATGTATGTATGTTTCAACATCACTCTGGAACGCCTGGAGCAATTTCAACCAAACTTGGTACACATATGACAACAATATGGAAATGTATAGTTATAATGTGGGGGGTAACTCACCCCTATCTTGGGGGGGGGGGGGGGGGGAGGGGAGTGGTGGTGTATGTAAGAAGGTGACATATTTTCCACTAAATTAAAGAACAAAGGAATGGTCTAAGGGAGATAATCGTGAAATAGAGCCGTGCTGGTCTAAGAGCAACATGTGTAGCTTCCCATAGCAACTCCAAATAATTTTGATGGTCTCTTTTTGTTTTAATTATATTTGTAAAAATACATTTTAACTTTGTTTTTTCATTATATTTATATTAGCTTTTTATTGTATTCTATAACAGATTTCATCGCTCTGTGACAGTGTGCCGGTTTTTCTTTTCAAATTAGATAGAGAGAGAGAGGGAGAGAGAGGGGAGAGAAAAGGTGAGAGTGGGAGAGAGGGTGAGAGAGAACTAAGGAGAGAGAGAGACAGGGAGAGAGAGGGGGAGTGGTAGAGAGAGGGAGATAGAGGGGGCAGCATAACTCTGGAACGCCTGGAGCAACTTCAACCAAACTTAGTACATATATGACTTCTTATCTTGTAGCCTTCCCGTGCAGTTAAACGTCACATAGGGCTCGCAAAGTATAAATATGACTTACAATCTGAAAAAAATACTGTGAGGTAAGACATCTTAGCACCTATAGGGTTGTCTATGGGATTATCGAAAACGACCGATAGTAAAAATAGACCAGTGAAGGAAGGGATGTAATTCCCGTTATATTTATGAGCAACCTCGGGTTGTGTCCCGTGCTGGGTACGTTGAAGTGAGTAGAACCCTCTGGAAATTTGTAGAAATCATTATGCCCCAGTCTCGGAGTCATGATGTTCGAGAAAATTCCAGCCCCCACCCGAATCTTAGATGGTCGTATATAAAGTAAGCTAACTCGGCAAGTCTTCCAGTTTATCATCTTTCAGTGAATGTGACAGTTTCATTTCGCTCTTTTAGTGGATTGTATCACAGTGTTTCCTATATGGATACCATCTCATTCCGACGGATCTCCCTTTTACCTTTAAGAGATTGTAATTTCCAGTGAAACTTGCGTTCTCGATCACGATCAACAAGTCACAAGAGCAGTCTATTAAGTCCTGCGGAGTGGATTTTAGATCGTCATGTTTCTCCCAGGAACAACTTTATGTTGCTTGCTCAAGGATGGGGGGGGGGGGGGGGGGGATTCATTCAAGAATTTATTTATTCTTGCTCCTGGATGTGAAACTAAAAATGTTGTTTTGAGTTAAATTAATGTTATAATGAATTTGTAAATGACTTTACTTTATAATTTGTAAACTGTACTCACACGTAAATACCTGTAAATAAAATTACTTCGATTTTACACCATAGATAGAATTCATTCTTTTCCTGTCTAATAGAAGATAATGTTCGTGTGTCGTGGATGTTGTTTGTTAGATTTAGAGTTAAACAAATACTAACATAATTGTCTCTCATTTGCCCTATTATGTATCACTTTCATCTCTAATAGGGCAGGCAAATATTAGTAATAGTTTTTAAGCAATTCACTGATATAAATTTATAGAGAGTCCAGTAAATGTAGCGCCTCAGTCATCCAGGTGTAGAAACTGGTACCTGACTTCTTCTGGAGTTGGAGAAGGAAAGGTGGCCTGGAAATCATCAGGCAATGCCGGGTAATCCGCCAGCAATCTAGTAAATACTGCTACAAAAACCAAGATTTACCATCTTAATTTTGTGCATATGTAATAAAACAGAACAAAAACGATTTTGTCATTTGAGCTATACATTTTTATGACAGTGTGCATTATAGAAAAGGAGGTAGACGAATAGTTCTGAAATAAAGTTCATTATATAAAAAAAATAAATTCAACCGTATTTAAGAAACTAGAGCTGATGCCAACCATATCTAAGAAACTAGAGCTGATATCAACCATATCTAAGAAACCAGAGCTGATGCCAACCATATCTAAGAAACTAGAGCTGATGCTAACCAAATCTAAGAAACTATAGCTGATGCCAACCATAACTAAGAAGCTTGAACTTCATACAAACATACACACATGGTCTCCTGCAGGTACCCAGCCTGAGACACAAACATACACATATGGTCTTCTGCAGGTACCCAGCCTGAGACACAAACATACACATATGGTCTTCTGCAGGTACCCAGCCTGAGACACAAACATACACATATGGTCTTCTGCAGGTATCCAGCCTGAGACACAAGCATACACATATGGTCTTCTGCAGGTACCCAGCCTGAGACACAAACATACACACATGGTCTCCTCTAAGTGTCTATTGCAAACTGGACAACCATAATGTTTTTACACCGAGCTAATTTCAGTAACTATAAGATGTTTAGAGAGACATTTACATCACAGATTCTAAGGACTGTAATAGCTGGAGGTGGGGTGGAGGATAAGCTCTCCACTCCAATTAAATGTCTCCAAGGCGTGCGTCTCAAACAGCCTCTGACAGTCCAAGTCCAGCTCCTGGCCTTCTCGTGGCGGAACTGTTTAAACTGACAGGAGAAGGGGTGAAAGGCAAGTATCTGGTGCCCGAAAACCAGACCTTTCGGGTAGATGAGACTCGTTAGTCTTGGTTGGTAGCTCATCTAGGAGAAGGAAAACTCTGATTTCAAACCCCCTGCTGCCTTGTAGGGTAGGCTCTGGCCAGAGTCAAAGGCTAGTGGAGTAAACCATAAACAAAGCGGTGGAAGGCAAGGGGAAACCAACACTGCACATTCCCAAGAACAATCATGACAATCCACAATTCTTTGAATCATAACGACGTGGAACAACATCGTCTGGTAGGGACCATCATGTGCGACAGGTGATTCCAGATCGTCATCCAACTACTGCAGGCAAAGAAAACACAAGTAACACCACAGTAATTGCAACATGGAACACTAGAACACTAACAGAACTTGGAAAACTGGAAAATAATGGAAATTAACATCCTTGGTTTATGTGAAATGAGATGGATTGGAGCAGGAAGCAGAGACCATAAAGACTTCAAAATAATATATTCTGGGGGAAACCAGTGTAGAAATGGAGTTGTCATAATATTAGATAAGAAGACAGTAAGAACTGTGAAAGGTTTCTGGTGCATACTGGACAGAGTGTTAATGGTTAAATTACAGGGCCACCCAATAGACACAAATCTCATCCAAGTATACGCACCAACTTCAGAAAGCTCTGATGATGAGATAAAAGAATTTTACAACAATCTGGACATGGCAATGAAACAGTGCAAACCATGGGAAGTAAACTTTGTGCTGGGGGATTTAAACGTGAAAGTAGGGACTAAACAAGACAATGAAGCTACTGGCAAGTATGGACATTTATCAAAAATACAAGAGGAGAGATGTTGATTTAGTGGCCAGAAAAGAATAAAAAATAATAGGAAATACTTGGTTTCAACAACACCCAAAGCGACTATTGACATGGAAAAGTCCAAATAATAACATAAGTAACCAGACAGATTACATTATGATCAACAGAAGAGTCAGGAACTCACTAATATCTGTGAAAACAAGACCAAGTGCAGACTGCAACAGTGACCACATCCCAGGCGTAGGAAAAGTGGGAATCAGGCTAAAGAGGTTAAAGGTAGCAGCTAAAAACAAAGAACTAGATAGAGAGCTGTTACGGAAAGATAAGGTAATACAAGAGCTATATAGGACCATAGTACATAATAAGTATAATACTATAGAGAAGATTGAAACGATTGATGAACAATGGATTATGCTCAAAGACTCCATTCAGAAAACATCTATCGAAATCCTACCTCCAAATAAAGGACACGCTAAACAGGGGTGAATGACAGAAGAAATTTTGCAACTAATGGATCGGAGAAGAAGTCTTAAGGAAGATAAAGACGAATATGACAAAATAAATAAAGAAATAAGACATAAATGCAATAAAGCTAAAGAGGAGTGGCTAAATAGGAAATGTAGTGAAATAGAGATACACCATCATGGAAACACAAGAGATATGTACAAACAAATAAAGGAGTTAACAAACAAAAGGACATACCACAAGACTGGTTGTCTGAAGTCAAAGGAGGGGCATACAATAATGGACAGAGATGAAATAATGGCACGATGGAGCGAATACATTAGAGAACTATTTGAGGACAATAGAAGCGAAATAGATATACGAAATAATAATGAAGGGCCTCCCATATTAAAATCAGAAGTGGAAGAAGCCATCAAACACATGAAGAACAACAGAGCACCAGGACCAGATAAAATCATCAAGGAAGAATTGGAAACATTAGGAGAGCTTGGTATAGAAATAATTACCTGATTTCTGAATGACATCTATAACAGTAACTATGTCCCATCAGACCTTTTGCAATCAATTTTCATTGCCCTACCAAAGAAACAAGGTGCAGTTGAATGTGAAGACCATCGAACCATTAGTCTTATGAGCCATGTTACAAAAATCCTACTTAATATTGTCATGAGAAGAGTTAGGGGCAAAATAAAACCAGAAATCGTTGAAGAACAGTGTGGCTTTGTCGAAGGAAAAGGCACAAGTAACGCCACATATATAATAAGAACATTGATGGAGAGATCAATAAAAGTACAGACGGACCTATACTTATGCTTCATAGACTACTGTAAAGCATTTGATAAAGTGAGACACACAGAAATTATAAGAATGCTGGAAGACATCAACATAGATGGGAAAGATCTGAAACTTATCAAAAACATATACTGGCAGCAATCAGCAGGAATGAAGGTTAAGAACAAAATAGGAGCATTCCAAGACATAAAATTGGGAGTGGGACAATAATGTGTTCTATTTCCTGACCTCTTCTCCTTGTACAGCGAAAACATAATGAGAAATATAGAGAACATGGCAGGAATATCAATTGGCGGGTACAACCTTAACAACTTAAGATATGAAGGACATAGTTCTGATTGCTAAAAGTGAAGGGGAGCTACAGGCTCTTCTGGACATCGTGGTTTGTGAGAGTAAAAATAAAGGTCTCAGCCTAAACAAAAAGAAGACTGAAGTGATGGTCATCTCAAGAATACCATCAAAATGTAGCATTACCATCGATGGCGCAGAGCTGAAATAAGTTGATAGATTCAAGAACTTAGGAACAATTATAACAGCTGATGTGAAATGTCACAACGAAATAAAAATAGCAGATGTGCTCAGGCCAAGTTCCAGAAAATGAGACAATCTTGTGCAACAGATCCATATCAATGGAAACAGGATTCCGAGTACTTAAAAGTTACGTGGAGCCAATTTTGTTTCATGTACGTGAAGTATGGTCCACGAATAAGAGAGTACAGCGAGAAATGGAGGCCATGGAAATGTGATTCATAAGAAGGATGTTGAAGGTACCGTGGACAGCTAAGAAAACCAAAGAAGACGTCTTAAGAGAGGCTGGAGTTAAAAGGCAAATTACAGCAAAGATCAGAGGTAGACAAGCGAGATTTGTAGGACATTTTCTGAGAAGAGGAAAAGTGGAACGCACTGTGGCAACCTGAAAAATTGAGGGAAGAAGAGACAGAGGAAGACAGAGAGAGAGAGAAGTTACTGGATGGGCTGTCAGTGTGTCTATGAAGAAAGTTACCGGCGGATCTCATAATCAAGTCTAAAGATGGAATTGTGGAGAGAAATGATCGCCTACGCCACGCGGCACTTGAATTACATCAAACGTCATGTCCGTAACAAAATTATCTTTATCACTGCAAACATCTTTATCACTACATGATTTGGCTTTTGTTTTTAATTCTGCCCAATGAATAGTCTGATTACAGGTAGTAAAATGTCTCGTATTTGACTGATGAATAGTCTGATTACAGGTAGTAAAATATGTTGTATTTGGTTGATGTATGGTCTCATTACAATTAGTAAAATATCTTCTTCATATTTGACTGGTGTAAACCTTTGATATAACTTGTAATTTGCTAGTGTTTAGTTTAAGTACAGCTAGTAGTAGAGTTTAAGTACAGCTAGTAGTAGAGTTTAAGTACAGCTAGTAGTAGAGTTTAAGTACAGCTAGTAGTAGAGTTTAAGTACAGCTAGTAGTAGAGTTTAAGTACAGTTAGTAGTAGAGTTTAAGTACAGCTAGTAGTAGAGTTTAAGTACAGCTAGTAGTAGAGTTTAAGTACAGCTAGTAGTAGAGTTTAAGTACAGCTAGTAGTAGAGTTTAAGTACAGCTAGTAGTAGAGTTTAAGTACAGCTAGTAGTAGAGTTTAAGTACAGCTAGTAGTAGAGTTTAAGTACAGCTAGTGGCAGAGTTTAAGTACAGCTAGTGGTTTGGTTAGTATTTGGCTAATGTATAACTTGAAAAAGACCCGGACATGGTAGATGACCTGGCACTGCTATCACATAATCAACAACGGTTGCAAAAAAAATACCCACCGGGAGTCCAAGATATCGCACAAGTTGGGCTAAAAATAAATGAAAGAAAAACAAAAATCTCAGAATAAACTTAATCACCTTAGAAGGCTAGAAGTTAGAACCCAATACACTTTTATATATCTCGGCAGCATTATAGAAACTATACCTGAAACTAACTTTATGTAATAAGTATCCGTTCGTTTGCTACTGTTCAATCATTGTGTGACAGGCAGATTTAGCTGTGTACTAGATAAATTTAGCTGTGCGCCAGGTAAATTTAGCTATGTACCAGATAGAATTAGATATGTACCAGATAGAATTAGATATGTACCAGATGGCTGTGTCTGACATAGTGGCATCAAGTAGCTTAGACAGGCTGTTCTTTAAAAGTTATACATGGCCTTAAGGAGTTCTCCAGTTCTCCGTTCTCTCAAGGATTCTGACATGGCGCTTCGGAGTTCTCCAGTTCTCCGTTCTCTCAAAGGATTCTGACATGGCGGCCATATTTCTTCACAGAAGTGCCATCACCAAGACTCAGGTTTCTAGTTTAGACCTCGGGAATCCCCGGTTATCTGCTCATTCACCAGGCAGAGATCTCATGAATCCCCGGTTATCTGCTCATTCACCAGGCAAAGATTTCATGAATCCCCGGTTATCTGCTCATTCACCAGGCAAAGATTTCATGAATCCCCGGTTATCTGCGCATTCACCAGACAAAGATCTCATGAATCCCCGGTTATCTGCGCATTCACCAGGCAAAGATTTCATGAATCCCCGGTTATCTGCTCATTCACCAGGCAAAGATTTCATGAATCCCTGGTTATCTGCTCATTCACCAGACAAAGATCTCATGAATCCCCGGTTATCTGCTCATTCACCAGGCAAAGATTTCATGAATCCCCGGTTATCTGCGCATTCACCAGACAAAGATCTCATGAATCCCCGGTTATCTGCGCATTCACCAGACAAAGATCTCATGAATCCCCGGTTATCTGCTCATTCACCAGGCAAAGATTTCATGAATCCCCGGTTATCTGCTCATTCACCAGACAAAGATTTCATGAATCCCCGGTTACCTGCGCATTCACCAGGCAAAGATCTCATGAATCCCCGGTTATCTGCGCATTCACCAGACAAAGAGCCTAGGCTACACTCTTATACTTCAGACGAAAATCTCAGGTTACTCTCTCATACACCAGTCAAAGGTTACTCTCTCATACACCAGTCAAAGGTTACTCTCTCATACACCAGTCAAAGGTTACTCTCTCATACACCAGTCAAAGGTTACTCTCTCATACACCAGTCAAAGGTTACTCTCTCATACACCAGTCAAAGGTTACTCTCTCATAGTCAAAGGTTACTCTCTCATAGTCAAAGGTTACTCTCTCATACACCAGTCAAAGGTTACTCTCTCATACACCAGTCAAAGACCTCATGTTATTCTCTCATACACCAGTCAAAGACCTCATGTTACTCTCTCATACACCAGTCAAAGACCTCATGTTACTCTCTCATACACCAGTCAAAGACCTCATGTTACTCTCTCATACACCAGTCAAAGACCTCATGTTACTCTCTCATACATCACACAAAAATCCCAGGTTACTCTCTCATACACCAGTCAAAGACCTCATGTTACTCTCTCATACATCACACAAAATCCCAGGTTACTGTGAGGAAGGCTGGTTTTATCTCTTTGAAATCGGCCGTTCGGAGGGTCAAATGATCAGCTTACTTTGTAATTTTCTGTCGGGGCTACTTGTGTATGTTTTGGTCATGTGATAGGGAATGTGTACTGAAAATCAGGTCTAGTTCAGTCACTCTTTCCGAGGAAAACTTCGAGGTAACGTGACATGGGGGAGTTGTTTGTATGAATGCGTAATACTGAAGTTGCTGATATTGTTATGTGGAATAAATGAATGTTTCTGCTATGAACCCAACGTTACCCGGCAAGCCTCATGTTGTGGAGTATTAAAAGGTAAAGGTAATCCTGTCATGCCTTAAAGGCACATAGACATATGGTTCTAGAGCCCATACTTTAGTGCCCATATTATATTTTATACTGTATGAGTATTAATACATAACTGTGACCAGCAGAGCAGTGGACATTTTAAACGACAATGTGATGTCTCATTTTCGGAAAATTATCCAACAAATAGAAAGACAAATGTCTCTGGATCATTATCATGTGAAAACACCAGCCACCGAGCCAGCAATCGAACCACTTCGCAGGATACAAACAAGAGAAAAACACCAGAAATACCCACACAGTCGCCTGACATTATTATAGAATGGGACTCTCCTTCCAAGGAGTAGCCTTCCTCCTCCTCCTCTACCATCTCCCTGCGCCAGCAACTATCAGCCACAAGGCTAAAGTTATACTGTATGTTTTATATTATATAGTTTTCCCGCACATAAATCCATAAAAAAGTAAAAAAAAAACAATATGTTTCTGGGGTGGGTGAATGGATTAATTTGATTTGCATTAATTTAAATGGGAAAAATTGTTTCGGTTCTCGAATAGAGTCAAATAACGAATTAAGTTCGTGACCCGAGGTACTACTGTAGTACCTTACTAGTATAAGATTTTCAACGAACTTAAATTCTCATACTCTAAATGTACAGTTACACAGATAATACAACAG
Source organism: Achatina immaculata (assembly GCA_009760885.1). Taxonomy (NCBI): domain Eukaryota; kingdom Metazoa; phylum Mollusca; class Gastropoda; order Stylommatophora; family Achatinidae; genus Lissachatina; species Lissachatina immaculata. Next base: position 21,485,967 of record CM019713.1, on the reverse strand, counting down.
TTTGAAGACCGCTGACACTCGAATTTTGTGGAATCAAATAAACTATGTATTTATTGTGAAAAGAATGGGCGGTGATCGGTGAGGATGAAGAATATTGATTGTAATAAATGAACAAACCACTCCTAACCTTGACAAGAGCTTGTTCGCCATATAAGGAAGGAGTGCGCTACACTACACTCACACTCAGACCAACTGCCAGACATACAGCAATATACTCACACTCAGACCAACTGCCAGATATACAACACTATACTCACACTCAGACCAACTGCCAGACATACAGCAATATACGCACACTCAGACCAACTGCCAGATATACAACACTATACTCACACTCAGACCAACTGCCAGACATACAGCAATATACTCACACTCAGACCAACTGCCAGATATACAACACTATACTCACACTCAGACCAACTGCCAGACATACTACACTATACTCACACTCAGACCAGTTGCCAGACATACAGCACTATACTCACACTCAGACCCACTGCCAGACATACAGCACTGTACTCACACTGAGACCAACTGCCAGACATAAAATACTATACTCACACTGAGACCAACTGCCAGACATACAGCACTATACTCACACTCAGACCAACTGCCAGACATAAAATACTATACTCACACTGAGACCAACTGCCAGACATACAACACTATACTCACACTCAGACCAGCTACCAGACATACAGCACTGTACTCACACTGAGACCAACTGCCAGACATAAAATACTATACTCACACTGAGACCAACTGCCAGACATACAACACTATACTCACACTCAGACCAACTGCCAGACATACAACACTATACTCACACTCAGACCAACTGCCAGACATACAACACTATACTCACACTTAGACCAGTTACATTCTCACAAGAAGCCTTTCCAAACTCCGTAAGAAAATAACACAAGTATCGGACGTTATAAATCCTGCAATGCTTCAAAAGAACTCTTTTTACATTCTTCAGTTGCAAGTAAACATACCTAGATCCATGGAAGGAAAACTCAACTCACATTCCATCACAGATTACTACACAGTTTCCTGGAACACTTTCTAGCCCATAATGATATCAAATATCTCAACTATCTATCAAAAATCTCATTCAATATAATCACACAGCTCAATCACTAATCACAACTTGTCACTATGATTCTCACACTTCTATCTTCTATTCTAATCCCACATTCTAATCTCCGTCTAAACTGTGATTCTCACACTTCTATCTTCTATCCTAATCTCCGTCTAAACTATGATTCTCACACTTCTATCTTATATCCTAATCCCACATTATAATCTCCGTCTAAACTATGATTCTTACACTTCTATCTTCTATCCTAATCCCACATTATAATCTCCGTCTAAACATTAATCACCCTACTTTAAAGTCCAGCGCTTAAATATCATCAACAATTTCTTCTTTCCTATTTTCGTGAACATTCGTCCACGAGAAAGTCTAATCTTCACGAAAATCGCCTGTTTAAGACCTTGGACTAGTCTCTGGGAAACAACCTAATTTTAGCTAGCCACAAAAACATGTTTAGAGAAAGTTCAATCAAAATCTCAGGATTTCTATATCCAAAAAAATGACCGTCGGTGAAAAACTAAATTTAGATTCCAAATTTAACTTTTAATAAAAACATGTCAGGATAAAGTTCGCTACTCCCCCAGATTTTCCAAGGTCTTGAGTAAAAAAACATGTCAGGATAAAGTTCATCAAACAATATCATAAATCTCGGGATTTTTAAAGTGTCAAGATTGAACTTTCCTTTACACCAACAATCTACGTCATAATTAAATCAGTTAGCCAAAAGTACAAAATTTACCACGGATTATATATCTTAGATACAATAAAGAACAGAATTAAGGAATTCTGTTACAAATTATATCTCATAGACAGCTAATTCTACCTGGTACACAGATAATTCTACCTGGTACACAGATAATTCTACCTGGTACACAGATAATTCTACCTGGTACACAGATAGTTCTACCTGGTACACAGATAGTTCTACCTGGTACACAGCTAATTCGACCTGGTACACAGCTAATTCTACCTGGTACACAGATAGTTCTACCTGGTACACAGCTAATTCTACCTGGTACATAGATAGATCTACCTGGTACACAGATAATTCTACTTGTTACATGGCTAATTTTACCCAGTACACAGCTAAATCTACATAGTACACAGCTAATTCTATCTGGTACATAGCTCATTATATCTGTTACGCAACTAATTCTACCTGGTACACAGCTAATTCTACCTGGTACACAGCTAATTCTATCTGGTACATAGCTAATTATACCTGGTATACAACTAATTCTACCTGGTACACAGCTAATTCTGCCTGGTACACAGCTAAATCTACATAGTACACAGCTAATTCTATCTGGTACATAGCTAATTCTACCTGGTACACAGTTAATTGTACCTGGTACACAGCTAATTCTACCTGGTACACAGCTAATTCTACCGGCCAGCCTATAGTTTTATCGCTCTGTAGCAACATTCTGTAAACTCATTTCTCCATTTAATTTTCAGAAATGTTACTTCTTTCCCTGCAAAACAATAATACGGGGCTACAAATTTGTAATGTAGCATTTTGTGACCTGCAAATCATAAGTCTAATCATAGTAATAATGGCGATGACAATGAGATAAACATGACAGATTGTCAGTACTGGGCGGTGACAATGAGATAAACATGACAGATCGGTGACAATGAGATAAACATGACAGATTGTCAATACTGGTCGGCGACAATGAGATAAACATGACAGATTGTAGTACTGGTCGGTGACAATGAGATAAACAAGACAGATTGTATTACTGGTCGGTGACAATGAGATAAACAAGACAGATTGTATTACTGGTCGGTGACAATGAGATAAACATGACAGATTGTAGTACTGGTCGGTGACAATGAGATAAACAAGACAGATTGTAGTGCTGGTCGGTGACAATGAGATAAACATGACAGATTGTAGTACTGGTCGGTGACAATGAGATAAACAAGACAGATTGTAGTACTGGTCGGTGACAATGAGATAAACATGACAGAATGTAGTACTGGGCGGTGACAATGAGATAAACATGACAGAATGTAGTACTGGTCGGTGACAATGAGATAAACATGACAGAATGTAGTACTGGTTGAATATAAACCTCATCCGTGTGTGGATTTAAACACGTGACATTCCTTTGTTACTAATTATAACTTTATTAAGAACCAGGAGGTTGGTCCTGTGTGATCTGACGTGAGTGAATGAGTGTAGAACACTTTGCCAAGTGTTAGTGAACGTTTCAGTGAGAACACGCCATCCGGCCTGTTATTGTCACAAACAGCCATCACGAAACGGTGGACGGGGGCGAGGCGGGGGCAAGAGATCACATTCAAAGCGTGGGCCAGGCGAGAAGATATGATACAAGGTTAACATGTTGGTGCCAGCATCAACAATAGGGAATAAATATAAGGAGCAGGGAACCAGCACCAACACAGAGAGCAGGGAACCAGCATGATTATATAGAGAGCAGGGAACCAGCATCAATATAGAGAGCAGGGAACTAGCATCTCAATATAAGGAGCAGGGAACCAGCATCAACACATAGAGCAGGGAACCAACATCAATATAGAGAGCATAGAACTAGCATCAACATCGAGAGCAGAGAACCAGCATCAGTATAGGGAGCAGGGAACCAGCATCAACATAGAGAGCAGGGAACCAGCATCAATATAGAGAGCAGGAAACCAGCATAAATATAGAGAGCAGGGAACCAACATCAATATAGAAAGCAAGGAACTAGCATCTCAATATAAGGAGCAGGGAACCAGCATGATTATATAGAGAGCAGGGAACCAGCATCAACATAGAATGCATAGAACCAGCATCAACATAGAGAGCAGAGAACCAGCATCAGTATAGGGAGCAGGGAACCAGCATCAACATAGAGAGCAGGGAACCAGTATCAACATAGAGAGCAGGGAACTAGTATCTCAATATAAGGAGCAGGGAACCAGCATCAATATAGAGAGCAGGGAACCAGCATCAACATAGAGAGCAGAGAACCAGCATCAGTATAGAGAGCAGGGAACCAGTATCAACATAGAGAGCAGGGAACTAGTATCTCAATATAAGGAGCAGGGAACCAGCATCAATATAGAGAGCAGGGAACTAGCATCAATATAGAGAGTAGGGAACTAGCATCTCAATATAAGGAGCAGGGAACCAGCATCAACACAGAGAGCAGGGAACCAGCATCAACATAAAGAGCATGGAACCAGCATCAACATAGAGAGCAGAGAACCAGCATCAGTATAGGGAGCAGGAAACCAGCATCAACATAGAGAGCAGGGAACCAGCATCAACATAGAGAGCAGGGAACCAGAATCAACATAGAGAGCAGGGAACCAGAATCAACATAGAGAACCAGCATCAACATAGAGAGCAGGGAACCAGCATCAATATAGAGAGCAGGGAACCAGCATCAACATAGAGAGCAGGGAAGCAGCATCAATATAAGGAACAGGGAACCAGCATCAATATAAAGGACAAAGAACCAGCATCAATATAAGGAGCAGGGAACCAGCATCAATATAGAGAGCACGGAAACAGCATCAACATAGAGAGCAGGGAACCAGTATCAACATAGAGAGCAGATAACCAGCATCAACATAGAGAGCAGGGAACCGGCATCAATATAGAGAGCATGGAACCAGCATCAACATAGAGAGCAGGGAACCAGTATCAATATAAGGAGCAGGGAACCAGCATCAATATAAGGAGCAGGGAACCAGCATTAATATAAGGAGCAGGGAACTAGCATCAATATATGGAGCAGGGAACCAGCATCAACATAGAGAGCAGGGAACCAGATATCGATATAGGGAGCAGGCAATCATCATCAATATAGGGAGCAGAGAGCCAGCATCGATATAGGGAGCAGGGAATCAGCATCAATATAGGGAGCAGAGAGCCAACATCGATACAGGGAGCAAGGAAGCAGCTTCAATATAGGGAGCAGAGAGCCAGCATCGATATAGGGAGCAGGGAAGCAGCTTCAATATAGGGAGCAGAGACCCAGCATTTTTTTAGGGAGCAGGCAAGCAGCATCAATATAGGGAGCAGAGAGCCAGCATTTTTTTAGGGAGCAGGCAAGCAGCATCAATATAGGGAGCAGAGAGCCAGCATTTTTTAGGGAGCAGGCAAGCAGCATCAATATAGGGAGCAGCGAGCCAGCATCGATATAGGGAGCAGGCAAACAGCATCAATATAGGGAGCAGGCAAGCAGCATCAATATAGGGAGCAAAGAGCCAGCATCGATATAGGGAACAGGGAAGCAGCATCAATATAGGGAGCAGGGAAGCAGCATCAATGTAGGGAGCAGGCAAACAGCATCAATATAGGGAGCAGAGAACCAGCATCGATATAGGGACCGGGTAACCAGCGGAGAGAGAAAATTCTGGGTGTTCGAGACTAACAGAGTCTTGGTTCAGATTTTAAAAATAGCTCAAACATCAGACACTGTTACAGAGATAAACTATAGCTCAAACACTAGATACTGTTACAGAGATAAACTATAGCTCAAACACTAGACACTGTTATAGAGATAAACTATAGCTCAAACATCAGACACTGTTACAAAGATAAACTATAGCTCAAACACTAGACACTGTTATAGAGATAAACTATAGCTCAAACATCAGACACTGTTACAGACATAAACTATAGCTCAAACACTAGACACTGTTATAGAGATAAACTATAGCTCAAACATCAGACACTGTTACAGAGATAAACTATAGCTCAAACACTAGACACTGTTATAGAGATAAACTATAGCTCAAACACTAGACACTGTTATAGAGATAAACTATAGCTCAAACACTAGACACTGTTATAGAGATAAACTATAGAGCCACGTAGACATTTAGTTGTTAGCACTCATATTTTCCTGGAACTGTCCACACACGACAAGGTTAATGTGACCAGCATCAAGAAGACTGGCCTCCTTTCTTGCTCCAGCTTCAGCAGGTGCCAGATTCCTATTTCCACAGCTGGACGACAGGGGAACCTACAGCTGGGTGAGTGGGGAACCTATAGCTGGACGACCAGGGAACCTACAGCTGGACGACCAGGGAACCTACAGCTGGACGACCGGGGAACCTACAGCTGGACGACAGGGGAACCTACAGCTGGGTGAGTGGGGAACCTAGAGAAAGGCGACTGGAGAACCTACAATTGGATGATTGGGTGACTGAAAAATCTACATTTGGGTGACTGAAGAATCTACATTTGGATGACTGAAGAATCTACATCTGGATCACTGGGTGACTGGGGAAACTACAGTTGTATGACTGAAGAATCTACAGTTGGGTGACTGAATAATCTACATCTGGGTGACTGGAGAATCTACATCTGGGTGACTGAAGAATCTACATCTGGATCACAGGGTGACTGGGGAAACTACAGTTGTATGACTGAAGAATCTAAAGCCGCTGACTGGAAAACCTACAGCTGGATGACTGGGTCATTATAGAATCTACAGCTAGGTGACTGGGTCATTATAGAATCTACAGCTGGGTGACTGGAGAATCTACAACTGGATGACTGGAGAACCTACAGTTGGGTGACTGGGGAACCTACAGCTGGATGACTGGAGAACCTACAGTTGGATGACTGGAGAATCTACAGTTGGGTGACTGAAGAATCTACATCTGGGTGACTGGAGAATCTACATTTGGGTGACTGAAGAATCTACATCTGGGTGACTGGAGAATCTACAACTGGATGACTGGAGAACCTACAGTTGGGTGACTGGGGACCCTACAGCTGGATGACTGGAGAACCTACAGTTGGGTGACTGGAGAACCTACAGTTGTGTGACTGGAGAACCTACAGTTGGATGACTGGAGAACCTACAGTTGGGTGACTGGAGAACCTACAGTTGGGTGACTGGAGAATCTACAATTGGGTGACTGAAGAATCTACATCTGGGTGACTGGAGAATCTACATTTGGGTGACTGAAGAATCTACATCTGGGCGACTGCAGAATCTACAACTGGATGACTGGAGAACCTACAGTTGAGTGACTGGAGAATCTATGGCTGGACTTAAACCACCGTCTTAAGCGTGTCATGGGTATGAAAGGCCAGAATTCGAGTCTGTTCAGAAATCTTGAGAGAAAAGTTTGTGCACTTAGATGAATAGAATGAGAGGGAGAACAAAAAAGAGGTCTGTCACATACAACATTTCTTCCGTGGCTAAATCGCTAAAGACGCACTTCAAAGTTCAGTGCCAACTCAATCCCGGGACGAAAAACAACAACTCACAAGACCTCTGGGAGTCATGACCTAGAGGGGGCTACCCCCCTTAGAGTGTCAGGAGTTTAATAGGGCCGAAATACTTGTCTGGGGGGGGGGGGGAGTACTTCCTCTGATGATCTGAAGGAGTTTGTTGTTGTTCCGCTCTCTACAGTAGAGAGTTTACTGCATACGCAATATTTCTGTTTTATAATAGAGTGTGAGGGAGAACAGAAAAGAGGTCTATCACACACAACATTTCTGTATTACAATAGAATGTGAGGGAGAACAGAAAAGAGGTCTATCACACACATTTCTGTATTATAATAGAATGTGAGGGAGGACAGAAAAGAATTCTATCACACACATTTCAATGTTATAACAGAATCACAGACACTGATGTCCTACTAGAACTGCTACAGGAACCCGGAAGACAATGTTCGACGGTTCAGGTTGTAGAGAACAAGCACTCCCACACACTTAAACAGTTCTGTGGAATATGTGAACTGAATAAACAGGTCAACACAGACGGAGCAAGATATGCTCAGAGAAGAAGTGTGAACTCTGTGTAAACAGATGCTCCGTAGCCTGGCCAGGGGGTTATCTGGCAGCACCAAGATGTCAAGGTCGGCACAATATAATACCCGTCAGCAAAGTCCATTCATTAAGTTCGTTAATAAATTATCAAAAAAGGAGACTTCATCGTGTTGTTCACCAATGGATTCTAGAGAAGGAGAACTTGTAGTTTTGCTTTAAGTAACCTCTAAAGAAGGAGATCTTGTAGTTTTGCTTTAAGTAACCTCTAAAGCAGGAGATCTTGTAGTTTTGCTGTAAGTAACCTCTAAAGAAGGAGATCTTGTAGTTTTGCTTTAAGTAACCTCTAAAGAATGGTATACTGTAATATTTTTGTAAGTGAAATATGAAGGGTAGGTCTCGCAGTTATGTTGTAACTGAATTTTGAAAATTTCACTGAGTGTTTGGCAACTGAAAAACGGATTTGTAAATAGAGGCACCGAGCATGCGTATGTATTTGATCTATGTAGTTTTTATACGAAAATGCAGCGAAAACGCTGATTACATCATGTCTGTATGTGTTATTTGTTGTGTATATAAATGTTGTAGTTAAAAATGTAGCGTATTTTCTCTTCCGGAACATGTTGAAATCTTGCTGCCGGAAAATGCAGATTAATTTCTCCAGATCATTTGAGAGAAGAAGCTCCTTGAAGCCGGATTAGTGTCCGGCAGAAGTTACAGTACCGAGAAGTGTGACAGTTCACAAGGAAGTAGTGGTCAGATGGTCACCGTGAAAGCAAAAATCGGCGAGACCACCTGCAGCTACAGAGTTAGAGAAGGCCCTCCAGTCTGGCCTTGGTGCTGGACCTGGAGTATCATCTGCCAGACCTTCACAGATGACAGGGAAGGGTCTTTGCTGAGTCTTTGTTGGTGTTTTGAATTAGCTGGAAGTACTGAGATGCTGATGCCAGACTGAACATTTAACTCCACGGTGCCGTGACATACACGTAAATCACTCAACTAGTTCTGTCTGCTACACGTAAATCATTCAACTAGTTCTGTCTGCTACACGTAAATGAGTGAACTAGTTCTGTCTGCTACACGTAAATCACTCAACTAGTTCTGTCTGCTACACATAAATGAGTGAACTAGTTCTGTCTGTTACACATAAATGAGTGAACTATTTCTGTCTGTTACACATAAATGAGTGAACTAGTTCTGTTTGCTACACGCAATTACCTAAAATCTGTGACTATCTTTCCAAATGGCTCGTAGCTTTGAGCTGTCAGAGAAAACTTGTCTTTTCCACACTCAAACTCTTCTATGAACTCTACAATGTTCTAGATTAATGAAAGTTGAACAAAAAATTCTCACGAAACGAGCAGGTCATGGCTTTATATTTTCTATGTTTTATTCTTCAGCAATGGCACACTGAATGCCAGAATCTACAAAATTGGAAAAAATAGAGTATTACTGAGGAGTTCAAACAATTCTGATACTGCCAAAAGTCTTTCATAGGAGACCTCTGTCACATCAAGTACTGCTACATTATGTTTGTCTTTGATAGGAGACCTCTGTCACATCAGGTACTGCTACATTATGTTTGTCTTTGATAGGAGACCTCTGTCACATCAGGTACTGCTACATTATGTTTGTCTTTGATAGGAGACCTCTGTCACATCAGGTACTGCTACATTATGTTTGTCTTTGATAGGAGACCTCTGTCACATCAAGTACATCTTGACATTCAATGCCACATTTCTACGCGTATACTTTCTCATTTTACTGGACGAAATAATTCATTTTATTATAAAATTTCTCATTTTTTTCTGTCAAAATTTTTCTAACCAGTTTTAGCGTTCCAGACATGTGCTCCACACAGAAGTGATTCAGGACACTTATCATTTCATGGACTTTATTAACGTTTATAACTTTGACATATCAATCACATTACAAACAGCATACAAAACAATAATTTATTTACAAGTTAACTTATTTACTTACAAATACATCTGTCAGTTATGTTTTATTTATAAGAACACTGACAGATGTATTTGCAAGTAACAAGAGCCGGTACTTCACATATACAGAGGCTATGAGATATAGCTGCAGGACTTGGCTGATAATCAACAGATTTTAGACAGTGAACATTAGTCAGTCAACAACAAAACGGGACCCATCTGGGTCTGAGATGTCTGGGTATTATCTGACAGCCAAGGACAAAATGTCTTCTAGATTGGCGATTATGTCAGAGAATACAAATTTGTGTTGCATGTTAGGGAACAGCCATGTGTAAATTATGTACCACGTGTTTTTGTTAATATCCTTACCACATTCTAACTAATGGATACCAACTGAAGTAAAAGTAAAGTTGTCGTGATGTGCTATACGGGCAGAGATTCAATGACTTTCTCTTGACAGCGTACTTTGTCAAGCTACTTCCTGTCCATATACTGACATTGTCTATTTATCTGAAATGTAAATGTTCTTCTATTCCTTTACCTTCTGTTTTTCTCTTCTGGCGCTGTGTTCAATACACAAGTTCATGTGTTTTTTCTCTTCTTGCGCTGTGTTCAGTACACAAGTTCATGTGTTTTTCTCTTCTGGCGCTGTGTTCAATACACAAGTTCATGTGTTTTTCTCTTCTGGCGCTGTGTTCAGTACACAAGTTCATGTGTTTTTCTCTTCTGGCGCTGTGTTCAGTACACAAGTTCATATGTTTTTCTCTTCTGGCGCTGTGTTCAATACACAAGTTCATGTGTTTTTCTCTTCTGGCGCTGTGTTCAGTACACAAGTTCATGTGTTTTTCTCTTCTGGGTCTGTGTTCAGTACACAAGTTCATGTGTTTTTCTCTTCTGGGTCTGTGTTCAGTACACAAGTTCATGTGTTTTTCTCTTCTGGCGCTGTGTTCAGTACACAAGTTCATGTGTTTTTCTCTTCTGGGTCTGTGTTCAGTAAACAGATTTATGTGTTTTTCTTGTCTGGGTCTGTGTTCAATACACAAGTTCATGTGTTTTTCTTTTCTGGGTCTGTGTTCAGTACACAAGTTCATGTGTTTTTCCCTTCTGGGTCTGTGTTCAGTAAACAGATTTATGTGTTTTTCTCTTCTGGGTCTATGTTCAGTACACAAGTTCATGTGTTTTGATGTGCTCAAACTGTTTTAGTGTTTTTTCTCTGTTGTATTTCAGCATTTCTGGCGAGCCTACTGTAGTACTGTTTATATAGTACATTTATTTCAACGAGAAAGTTCATGTTCTCTCACGCTCAGATTTATTACAGTTTTTAGTCTGTTACTTTAGATTACATAATTGTTAACAACCCTTAGCTACAAGAAATCATTTGTCTTGCCGTTAAAACGCTACGCTCAGAAAGCCACATAAAACTGTAACTATTAGTGAATAAATACAAGTTACTGCATTGTTTTCGACGACATCTACTCGATTTTCCTTCACACCCGTTTGATCTTGTCCGCTGCTCATACTTACACCTGTCTCTTGGTCTTTTCGGCCCATACTTACATGTGTCTCTTGGCAAAGACCACATGCTTTTGGACATTTCTCACTCATGAAGGCAGAGTATATGCCAGAACAGTAGCCTCGGCGACTCCACTGTGGGCAGTATACTCTAACATCCTTGCACACAGGCTCAGGCGTGTAGCTCTTTCCGCACAGCGAGCAGGAACTCTTACAGAACATTCTGACATAGCTGCTGGACCGACAGAAGCCAGATTTTGCCCAGGCTGGACAGCGGGAATTTATGTCGCTACATGTTCCTTTTGTGGGCCTCCCGGTAGGTCTTGCTGTAGTTCGCCGTGGGGGAGTTTTTGTGGTTATCTTGGATTCGGTTACATCACACATTTTAACAGGATTTCCAGGGCACCAACATTTGCAGTCCTTGCCAACAAAACCCTCGCCAGGGCATCGGATGGATGAATCACATTTCTCGTTACATTTGTACATGAGATTAGCAAGTTTGATATCTCTGAAGCTAAGTTCCTTCCTGTTGCCTATAAGAGATTGATATTTGGGGTCCTTAGTCTTGATAGTATATTGACCATTGTCTGAAAACGCTTGCCCGCCATAGTGCATAATGCTCAAATAATCGTAGGGAACACCGTAGGTGGACACGGCCGATGCTGGATATTTATCGAAGTTATGATACAGATCTGGGTGAGCGATATTTTCCTTCAGAATAATGATGTGCTCATCTCTGTCCGGCCGGTTCTGCTCATGAAAAAATCCAACAGCGTGTCCAATTTCATGAGCGATAATCCCCTTGTATCTGCAGCCACTAGCCAGAGTTATGGGAAGTTTTCCTTGCACCATCCCAACAAAAGACGAGCATCCTTTACCGTCTTCAAAGTTGACAAAGTTGGCATCTCTGCTTGTTGCTGGTCTAAAGCTGATGCAGGTATTTTTCTCCCACTCCGTCATGGCACTTCGGATCTCAGTTTCATCTCTACCTGAGAAGGTTGACAGTTCCATTCTGTAAGGGATTTGCTTGTTCGTCCAGCGGCTGGTTAAAGTGCTGATAGCTTTTCTCCTCTGTCTAGGCGACCCAGATCCGCTCTGCTTTCCCTGGGGAAACATGACATCAGTAAATAAGTGTTAGCTCTTCCATTTACATAACATAAACACAGTTTTATCTCCATCAGGTAATGACATACTTTCATATTTTTCTGAAATAAATTTAAAGTTAACACTAAAGGTAACACTAAAGATAACACTAAAGGTGACACTAAAGATAACACTAAAGATAACACTAAAGATAACACTAAAGATAACACTAAAGGTAACACTAAAGATAACAAAGAAATGCTTCAAGAAGAAAAGTCATTACACTACTTCATGAAGCTGCAAATGAAAAGAAAATGTCAAAACTGTTGTTAAAAAAACTTTTCAGTCCTTTTTTCAAATAAAATGAAGCTACTTTAGACAAATTTCAGAATTATCATCTTCTGACAGTCTAAAATGTTTAGAAAACAATCTTTACAGATGTAAGCGGACTTGACCTAACATGTTTGGTGTCTCAGTGATCGGCAGAGATCACTGACTAGTGCCAGAATTCTTTTATGTAAGACAGAAGATCTTCCATTGATTTAACTCTGGCAAATGATATTTTATAATGTTTTGTGACCTACATAGAGAGCTCGATACTGTTCCAATGTCATCATCATGTCTAGCTCCATACGGATCACGTGACCATTTATGTCATCAATCATATCAAAAGCAGTTTCCGTCTGGGAGGCACTGGCTATGATTTCATCGATAGTTCTAGAAGCTGTGAGCTCCAGGCACAGGAGGACCTGCGGGTACAAGTGATGATTATTTTACCATGTGCTGGTACTCATTACATGTCATTATGTTATTATTTTACCATGTGCTGGTACTCATTACATGTCATTATGTTATTATTTTACCATGTACTGGTACTCATTACATGTCATTATGTTATTATTTTACCATGTGCTGGTACTCATTACATGTCATTATGTTATTATTTTACCATGTGCTGGTACTCATTACATGTCATTATGTGATTATTTTACCATGTGCTTGGTACTCATTACATGTCATTATGTGATTATTTTACCATGTACTGGTACTCATTGCATGTCATTATGTGATTATTTTACCATGTGCTGGTACTCATTACATGTCATTATGTGATTATTTTACCATGTGCTTGGTACTCATTACATGTCATTATGTGATTATTTTATCATGTGCTTAGTACTCATTACATGTCATTATGTGATCTCCATTTTATACGTTTATTATGATATTTTTATATCAGTGACACTGATATGTTTCAAATATCTGAAATTTGTATGTTGCTTTCTTACGATTTTTTTCATCCTGGAAGACAGCGCCGAAGGAGACAGATGTCAGCTGTAAAAATGTCAAGTATCATTTTTTTCTAAGTCGCTATTCTGAACATCATTTTTTCTAAGTCGATATTCTGAACATCATTTTTTCTAAGTCGCTATTCTGAACATCATTTTTTCTAAGTCGATATTCTGAACATCATTTTTTCTAAGTCGCTATTCTGAACATCATTTTTCTAAGTCGCTATTCTGAACATCATTTTTCTAAGTCGCTATTCTGAACATCATTTTTCTAAGTCGCTATTCTGAACATCATTTTTATAAGTCGCTATTCTGAACATCATTTTTATAAGTCGCTATTCTGAACATCATTTTTCTAAGTCGCTATTCTGAACATCATTTTTCTAAGTCGCTATTCTGAACATCATTTTTCTAAGGCGCCACAGTCACCACGGTCACTCATCATTCCGCCTACCATCAAGAAAGTTGTAAGTATCACCAAGAACAAGTATTATCAATAACATCATAGGAAAGTTTCAAGTATCACCAAGAACATCACAGGAAAGTTGCAAGTATCACCAAGGACATCACAGGAAAGTTGCTAGTATTACCAAAAACATCACAGGAGAGTTGCTAGCATCACCAATAACATCATAGGAAAGTTGCAAAAAATCACTGAGAACACCATAGGAAAGTTGCAAGTATCACCAAGAACATCGTAGGAAAGTTCCAAGTATCACCAAGAACATATGAAAGTTGCAAGTATCACTAAGAACGTAATAAATATGACTAAGAGCATCATAACCAACACTAAAAGCATCTTATTATCCTTGACAACATCCTTAGTAACATCATTAGTAACATCATGAACATCATGCTCATTGGGCTTAAGAACAAACAGTGGGACCTTGTAGAACTATGAGCAGAAATATGATATTAGAATATTACAAGCAGGTGAATGTGTTCGTTAAGAAAGAAGCGAAACTCTGCCAGAAAAAAAAAACAACACAAGTAAGAACGGGGTCATATAACCGCAACCATCCAGGACCGTTAGAATAGTTTACCACTTAGCACTAGAGCCACGAAACATGGGCATTCGGATGGTTAGCACTTACCACTAGAGCCACCAAACGTGGATATCCGGACATCTTCATGCTTGAGGTGATGTCTGTGTTGAGCAGAGACAGTGACTGGTTCTATAACTTTGCTAATCTCTTGTCCAAGGTCTCAGAACGTCTGCTTTCACTGAGGTAAAGCTTCTCACAGTCCGAAGACCTGCGCTTGCTATTTTATATCCTGCTGAGATAACGGATGTGGTCACATGGCAAAGAAGAGATTTTGCTGGGTCACTTCTGCGAAACTGGGTTATAATCTCCTGGGCGAGCAGGGTATAACTGTCCTGAGCAGAGTTGACAAGGGCAGCCTGTGAGTCAGCTTCATACTCGAGGACTTCCTGGTCTTTCTCACGCATGATAGTTAGTCACGCCTGAAGCGCAGCAAGTGAATGGAGCACTTCCTTTTATGTAGGCAACAATCTTGTGTGACTCAAAACTTTCAGACCTGAGATCTGTTTGCTGTTGTTCGTGCTAGCTAGGATCTCATCTACCGCGGCTGCCATATATGGAACATTTATAGACTAGAAACAGACAATGATTATATGTTCTATAGACTAGAGACAGACAAAGACTACATGTTCTATAGGCTAGAGACAGACAAATACTACATGTTCTATAGGCTAGAGACGGACAAAGACTACATGTTCTATAGGCTAGAGACAGACAAAGACTACATGTTTTATAGGCTAGAGACAGACAAAGACTACATGTTCTATAGACTAGAGACAGACAAAGACTACATGTTCTAAAGGCTAGAGACGGACAAAGACTACATGTTCTATAGACTAGAGGCAGATAAAGATTACCTGTTCTATAGACTAGAGACAGACAAAGGCTACATGTTCTATGTACTAAAGATAGACAAAGACTACATATTCTATAGACTAGACAAAAAAGACTACATGTTCTATGAACTACAGACAAAGACTACACGTTCTATAGCCTAGAAACAGACAACGATTACATGTTCTATAGACTAGAGACAAACAACGACTACACATTTTGGCTATAGAGTAGAAACAGACAAAGGCTACATGTTCTATAGACTAGCGACAGCGGCAATGGAATGGCTAGTTGCTCATGATGTGGTTAATGTAACGAATTCACAGAGCATGCTTCGTAAGATTGAGAAGAATTTGCTTGGTAAAGAATGGGTTCAT
Organism: Achatina immaculata; assembly: GCA_009760885.1. Classification (NCBI taxonomy): domain Eukaryota; kingdom Metazoa; phylum Mollusca; class Gastropoda; order Stylommatophora; family Achatinidae; genus Lissachatina; species Lissachatina immaculata. The sequence goes on along the minus strand of CM019713.1, from coordinate 21,470,036 downwards.
CTGTTAAGCCAGCCAACTGCGACAAGCCTGGAGTGGCTTTACTGTCCAGGGCATGCCGGAATACATGGTAATAATGTGCCAGACAGACTTTCTGGACAGGCTAAAATAAATGGTAGACTGAGAATGGACATTTTCTCTGATCCACCCCTGTTGGCATACAAACGTGAGCCAAACCTTAAGGACATCCTCGTCCACAGCCACTTGAAGCAGAGCCTTACATATGTTGGCACCAGAAAATGTAACCGCCCCCGCTGTGTTACCTGCCTGGTAGTCTGGGAAACGAAAACGATCACCATTCCCAAAACTATCCTCACTCTTCATGAGGGATTCACATGCGAGTCCCGTAATGTGATATATATCATCGTATGCAAAAGATGCAGGATAACGTATATTGGTGAGACTGGCCTCCGATTAGGGAACCGCATGCAAAAACATCTGTACGACATCGCCCAGCATGCTTCGAACCCAGCCCCAAATCATTTCAATGGCCCCACCCACAGAGGCAAATCTGATTTTCTGGTAACAGCCATCAAACAATGTCACACAGATGACACAAGCCGCCTGGCGTTTGAGAACCGCTGCATTCAAAATTAAGGGACGCTGGAGCCACATGGGTTAAACTCGCTGTTTAGCTACACTTAACTTTCTCTTCAATCATTATAGTACCTCTCCTCTAAGCTCCACCCCTTCTTACTTGTCAAACCTCCTCACAGCATCACTTTGCAACCCTTCTCCCCTAATCATCTATTTCACCTTCTCCTGCAAGGTCAACATTGTACCACTCTCCCTCCCCTCCCTGGTTCCCCATCCACCACCCCCATTTACAACCCACCGACCACATATCACAGATCTCCATTTAAACAGTCTCCACGTTCTACTAAATCCATTCCTGACCCACGCCGCCGGACAAACCACACCTTACAATTTACAGCTAAGTACTCTATTTAATAATTTTTTAAATAGTATTCATGTGAATCTATACTTTATCTCCTCTCTCTATTTCTTCGTCCTGTATGTTTTTGTATGACTAAGGCTCACGCCGAAACGTCACAACTTTGTAGTTGTTAAGTAATAAAGCTGTTCCTACATTTTTCCTATTCTGATATCACAACCTTACTGCAGTGTTTCGTGTGTAGTTGTGTACTTGTATACTAATTATTGTGTGTTACAGAGAATGGACAAGGGGGACATTGCTAAGGCTGTATTGGACAGACCGTGGGAAAATGAAGAGCGGGAATGGAAGAACAATGTAGCTGTGAGGAGACTGCTGGAGCCAGGACAAATTAAAGATGCTGGCAGGAAACCTGAACTGTGTGGCAGAAAACATATCGTAAACAACCGATACTTGACAAGAACTATTAGCAGACATACTCTTTGATGGATGCTGCGGCATGCGGTGGAGCATATATGGGGTTGTCCCGAATGCAGTGAAGTCAGAGTCTGAATTTTGAACTTTGAACTTTGTGATGTGTGATAAGTGGATCGTAAATAAGGAGGGATGGGGGTGTGGAAATGGGAGAGAGTGATACAATGGTAATCTAACCGAGAGAAGGTGAAATAGGTGATCATAGTTGGGGTAGAGGGGTTGTAATATGATGCTGTAAGGAGGTTCTGAACTATGTTACCAGTGAGAAAATGTTCCTACAAGTCGTATCTAAATGCTCCATTCATTTTATTTATTCTCTTTTTTTCCATTCTGTTTTTACACAGCGTTCATGTGGTTTTATACTTTATCTCCTCTCTCTATTTCTTTGCCCTTTGTGTTTTTGTATGATGAAGGCTCACGTCGAAACGTCACAACTTTGTAGTCGTTAAGCAATAAAGCTGTTCCTACTTTTTTCCTAGTTTATACATTTTTGTATCACAGCTTTACTGCAGTGAATTCGTGTATAGTTATATAATTAGTTGTATATGCTTATAGTTATATAATTACTCTTATATACTTAATTTTATATACTTACTTTTATATACTTATACACTAATTATTTATCTGGATCCTAATTCGTATTTTATTTTTTAACACGAGGCCCACAGCTGTTTAGAAAGGGGTCCACAGCTGTTCTCAGGCTAGAAAGGGGTCCACAGCTATTCTCAGGCTAGAAAGGGGTCCACAGCTATTCTCAGGCTAGAAAGGGGTCCACAACTGTTCTCAGGCTAGAAAGGGGTCCACAGCTGTTCTCAGGCTAGAAAGGGGTCCACAGCTATTCTCAGGCTAGAAAGGGGTCCACAGCTGTTCTCAGGCTAGAAAGGGGTCCACAGCTGTTCTCAGGCTAGAAAGGGGTCCACAGTTGTTCTCAGGCTAGAAAGGGGTCCACAGCTATTCTCAGGCTAGAAAGGGGTCCACAGCTGTTCTCAGGCTAGAAAGGGGTCCACAGCTGTTCTCAGGTCGGAGGGAGCTCCACTGTCACAAGTAGGTTAAGAAGTACCGGTGAAGATGTTGGTATGCTCAGTATCAGATGAAGATTAGGGCACAGCACCAAACTATAATAGTATCTTCACTCTATAAACACCAACTTAAATGATATCTGCCATGTGGCAGTTCCACATACAAACCAAACTAGCACATCAACTGACAATACCAAAGAGACAACTCTACCAACCAGACTACATGATGACCACGACAACTACACACAATCGCCCCTGACCACAGTCATACGGACACTCTCATTCAGCCCCAAAATCATGCAACAAGTCCCATGACCATTCTCGAGGCTTCTGGAGACTTGACCCTGGAAGTACAAAGATGCCTGGAAAAAAAGGGCGCTATTTGCCCCCAAACAATAATATACACATTTGCCTCCCACATACCGGTATTCAGTCTGGTCGCCTTGCCTTCCCCGGTTGTAAGTAGAGGCACATAGGGACATGGTGTTAGTGCCCATATTTTCCTTAGAGGCACATAGGGACATGGTGTTAGTGCCCATATTTTCCTTAGAGGCACATAGGGACATGGTGTTAGTGCCCATATTTTCCTTAGAGGCACATAGGGACATGGTGTTAGTGCCCATATTTTCCTTAGAGGCACATAGGGGTAAGGTGTTAGTGCCCATATTTTCCTTGACCTGTCAGCACACTAGAGGGTGATGTGGTCAGTATCACGCCTGGCCACCTTTCATACCCCAATTCTAGAAGAAGTCAGGTACCCATTTCTACAGCTGTGTATAAAGTAGGAAAAATGTAGGAAAAGCGTTATTACTTAATGACTACTAATAATAAAATATTACTACTACTAGTAATAAAGCTTTTCCTACATATTTCCTAGTTTATACATTCTGGTATCACAGCTTTACTGCAGTGCTTCGTGCATAGTTATATACTTATACACTAATTATTGTCCATTTCTACAGCTGGGTGACTCGGGTGTCTCCCACCGGATTCGAACCCTCGACCTTCGCCATGAGAGACCAGTGCACTAATCACTTCGCCACTCAGACACCCCTTCCCCGGTTGTAGAAGAAGCTATTTCTGTGGGTGGATGACTGGGGCTCCTGCTGGAATCGAGCCACTATCCTGGGCTTGAGAGATAAGTGCACTAGGCACTTCGCTACTCCGATGCACGCAGCAAAAGTTGTGCATATTTGTGTTCATTTCGTTGTTTCTGAAATTAAACTTCATTTACTGATGTAAGTGCCGCCTTTATCTTGCCACATACTTGTATTACTTGTGATACGGAACTAAAGCGCTGACCTAACAAGGCGTGGCGTACAGCACTAAAAGAAATGACGCTAGCACTAACTGACCACGCAAAATTCACGTCATTAATAATTGCACTACGCCCATTCTGTTAGTGCAGTGTGTGAGAGTGGGTGTGTGGTTGAAGTGTGTGAGAACGGGTGTGTTGGTGCAATGTGGGTGAAGCCAAAGTCTTTGTGCGGATGTCTTCTTCTTCTTTTAAGATAGGCGAATCACCTGGCCGTTTGCAAGTCCAGACACTGACTGGCTGATTTAAACATGTCAGACATGCTTTATAAACAATTCATGTAATTATTCAGTTCTTGATATAATTACTGGATTTTTCTGATCCTCTTCAGACTGAACATTTTTTTTCTTCGAGTACTCTAAAGCTGCAGCTGATTACTGTAAATACTAAACAAACAAAGCTGATTACTGTAAACACTAAACAAAGCTGCAGCTGATCACTGTAAACACTAAACAAACAAAACTGAAGCTGATCACTGTAAACACTAAACAAACAAAGCTGAAGCTGATTACTGTAAATACTAAACAAAGCTGCAGCTGATTACTGTAAATACTAAACAAAGCTGCAGCTGATTACTGTAAACACTAAACAAAGCTGCAGCTGATCACTGTAAACACTAAACAAACAAAGCTGAAGCTGATCACTGTAAACACTAAACAAATAAAGCTGCAGCTGATCACTGTAAACACTAAACAAACAAAGCTGCATCTGATCAATGTAAACACTAAACAAAGTTGCAGCTGATCACTGTAAACACTAAACAAACAAAGTTGCAGCTGATCGCTTTAAACACTAAACAAACAAAGTTGCAGCTGATCAATGTAAACACTAAACAAACAAAGCTGATTTCAGAGTTGTTTTTGTTTCCTCGGACAAATGTTTCTAGATCTCTTCAGTGACCACACACACATCATCGAGTTCATTGGGCTTTTAGAAATGATCATATTCTTGCACTGACTCCCATCATATTCTTGCACGGACTCCCATCATATTCTTGCACGGACTCCCATCATATTCTTGCACTGACTCCCATTAAATTATTGCACTGACTCCCATCATATTCTTACACTGATTCCCATCACATTATTGCTCTGATTCTCATTATATTCTTGCACTGACTCCCATCATATTCTTGCACTGACTCCCAGCATATTCTTGCTGACCCCCAGCATATTATTGCACTGACTTCCATCACATTCTTGCGCTGACTCCCAGCATATTCTTACGCTGACTCCCACCATATTCTTGCACTGACTCCCATCACATTCTTGCGCTGACTCCCAGCATATTTTTGCAGTGATTCACGCTTTACTATTGAACAAATTAACATCATATTCTTTAACTGAATCATAATATGTTACTGCACAGGCTCATGTCATATTTCTGCACTGGTTCTCACTTCTTCTTCTTCTTCTTCGTTCACTTCTACCACCAAAAACCGCACTGTGAACCTACTGAATTCACGCATGTGGTCCTCGTTAGGTCCCGTGGTCCCCTGTGTGGTCCAAAATAGACCACACGAGTTCCACGAAAGGACCACAAGGGGCTCAGAGTATCACAGTGCTTTAGCCTGTATTCTTGGTGGGTCTCGGAAGCGGGATTGCGTGACACCGTGGTTTTCATTGCACCAGTTTGGTCTAGGGTTGGACTTTCTCACCGGAAGACCTCGACGTGTTTGGAATATCAGTGCATCCCCGCTGGGTGAGAGGCGTTAGCCCACCCAGGCCAGAGTTGGACTTTCTCAGTGGAAAACCTCGACGTGTTTTGAGATACCCGTGTATCACCGTCGGGTGAGAGGTGGTTGCCCATCCAGTCCAGGGTTGGACTTTCTCACCGGAAAACCTCAGCGTGATTAGGATACGCAGACATCCCCGCCGGGTGAGAGGTGGTTGCCTATCTAGACTTCCCTGGTCCAGTGTCTCCGACTTCAGCATTTTGCGGTCGTGGCCGCTACCCTTCCTAGTTGTGACCAGGATGGAGCTTTTGTCCAGGAGGACGAATCCTCGCCACTAGTGACTTCTACCCCTGGGTTGAGCCGGTTTAGGCATTTCCCAGTATGGGCGTGTTTGGGACGGGACCGACCTCTAGGGCAGAGGTACTGTGACATTCATAGCCTTCAAGATTCACCCCTGGTATGAGCCGGTTTAGGCAAAATTCACCAGTATGGGTGTTTATCAGGCGTTACCGACCTCTAGAGCGGAGGTGGCATGACATGTCTAGCCATCGAGTTCCACCCCTGGTGTGTGCCGGTTTAGGCATACTTCACCAGTGTAGGTGTATTTCGGACGTAGGCGGCCTCTAGAGCAGAGGTGCCGTGGTATAGCTCTCGTAGTGATACTACTGGACATACCAAGTTAAACTTCACTTTCCACCACCTTTTCCCATCGGCGCCGCACAGCAACCTTTATTTCCGCATTTACTTCCTTAACCGGAAGGAGCTTCACTCCACGCGCGGCATTTGAAAAGTCAAGCCAGCAGTGTCTTAACCTCTGGGACAAGCCGGTTCATGCATTTCACCCGATATGACTGCACTCAGGACGTGGCCGACCTCCAGACCAGAGGTGCCGTGATTTGACTGTTTGCTTCGATTTATCCTTTCAACCACCTTTTCCGCAGTGATGCTGCGCGGCAACCTCATTTGCAAATTTCTTCATTGGCCGGGAAGAGCACCGCTCCACGCACGGCAGCTGAAGATCTCGCCAACAGCGTGATTCGGCAGGTGAGTTGTTACACACTCCTTAGCGGGTTCCGACTTCCATGGCCACCGTCCACTGGTTCTCACAATATTCTTGAACTAAATAACCCTATATGTTCTTTCTCTGACACACACACTATGTTCTTCTACTAAACAACACACTATTCTTTAACTAAATAACCCTATATGTTCTTTATCTGACACACACTATGTTCTTCTACTAAACCACACAATATTCTTGAACTAAATAACCCTATATGTTCTTTCTCTGACACACACACTATGTTCTTCTACTAAACAACACACTATTCTTGAACTAAATAACCCTATATGTTCTTTATCTGACACACACTATGTTCTTCTACTAAACCACACAATATTCTTGAACTAAATAACCCTATATGTTCTTTCTCTGACCCACACTATGTTCTTCTACTAAACCACATAATATTCTTGAACTAAATAACCCTATATGTTCTTTCTCTGACACACACTATGTTCTTCTACTAAACCACACAATATTCTTGAACTAAATAACCCTATATGTTCTTTCTCTGACATACACTATGTTCTTCTACTAAACCACATAATATTCTTGAACTAAATAACCCTATATGTTCTTTCTCTGACACACACTATGTTCTTCTACTAAACAACACAATATTCTTAAACTAAATAACCCTATATGTTCTTTCTCTGACACACACTATGTTCTTCTACTAAACAACACAATATTCTTGAACTAAATAACCCTATATGTTCTTTCTCTGACACACACTATGTTCTTCTACTAAACAACACAATATTCTTGAACTGACTCAGACGCTCAGAGACGAATGACTCAACTCTAGGATGTCAACATAACATGCTTATGGAAAGACATGACCCAGTGACCTACTGACATAGTCGTGAACATGCTTTTATTGTGAAGTCAAGAGAGCCATATATAGCTGCATTATTCATATCTTTTGTTTATTGTCAGAGTTGGACATTTGATCCCACAGACATGATTGTGACGTCATACACGGACATAATGATGGTTTTCCAGTGAGTTTCTTGTGCTGTCCTAGTAGAACAAGTACAAATATGGACATATAAATTCATACAAATATGGACAGGTATATTCATGCAAATATGGACAGGTATATTCATGCAAATATGGACATATAAATTCATACAAATATGGACAGATATATTCATGCAAATATGGACAGATATATTCATGCAAATATGGACATATAAATTCATGCAAATATGGACAGATATATTCATGCAAATATGGACATATAAATTCATACAAATATGGACAGATATATTCATGCAAATATGGACATATAATTTCATACAAATATGGACAGATATATTCATGCAAATATGGACATATAATTTCATACAAATATGGACAGATATATTCATGCAAATATGGACATATAAATTCATACAAATTTACATGAACAGCATATTTGTAGAATGTCTGGAATAGAGTGAAAGATGTATGGTATGGTAAAGGGCAGAATGTCAGTCGGGCCTGCGTGGCCAATTCTTAACCCTTTTTGAAATAAAGATCAATCAATCAATCACCGCGCACTATTACCTCACACAATCACCTCACTTCATCTGATCATTGTAGGAATTATATCATCTTCATATCAACATATCAACATATCATAGAAGAAACAATGAAGAGCGGAGATATCGATGAGTGACCCCCAATAGGCTAAGATATTTTCTTTTTAAAAAGTAAATGTCACATATGTTTCATTGGTTCATCTTCCCCCCCCCTCTCTCTCTCTCTCTCTCTCTCTCTCTCTCTCTCTCTCTTATACTGCTCATGTTTAGCATTTATTAATGAAGAATGTATATATATAAATATATATTTATATATATATTGCTGCAGATAGTGTTCGCCTCCATTCCTCTCTATTCCTAATCTTCTCTCTCCAGTTGGTGACACCCATTTCTTTTATATCCTCTTCTATGTTGTCTTTCCATCTCTGTCTTGGCCTACCCCTTGGTCATATTTCCCTCATCTCTTGTTCATACATCACTTTCATTTGTCTGTTCTATTCTTTCTGCATGTCCCAGCCAGCGTAGTCTGTTCAGTTTCATGACATTTATAATTCGTTGGGACTTAAATAAGCTGTTCACTTCAGTGTTCTTTCTAGCCCTCCATTCTCCAATGCTGGTATCCTTTATCGGCCCAAAGATTCTTCTTAGGATCTTGTTCTCAAATTGTTGTTCATCTTTCTTTGTCGTACTCTATGTTTCTGATCCATACATGATGACTGGTCTTTTATAGTTTTGTAGATTGTTATTTTGGTGTTTTTGGGACAGGATTTTGGATTTTAACAGGTGTTGCAATGCAAATTATATTTTATTCCCTATCTGAACTCTGATTTTAATTTCCTCGCTTACTGTGTTGCTTCTGTTGAAGGTTGTGCCTAGATGTTTGTATGTTTCTGCTTTCCTATTAATCATATCTCCAACATTTATATAATCTGGATCATTCTGCCTCTGGTCTCATGATATCTTCATATAATCTGTCTTATCTTGGTTAATGGTCAAGCCAACTTTTAGTGCCACATCTCACAGGTGTATGCAGGTATTGATGACTTCTTGCATAGTTTCCCCCACCAGGTCGATGTCATCAGCGTATCCTAGTATTTTAGTTTGTTCTTCTGTACTGCTTTCTTCTTTCACTTTTCTGATTACCTTTTCTAATATTAGATTGAATAGTAATGGAGATAATGTATAAAACCTTGTTTTAAACCAGTTCTTATAGAGAAGAGTTCTGACATTCTTCCTTCATATATTACTATATTTTGTGCATCCTCCATACATATTCTGGTCATTATATATATATATATATATATATATATATATATATAAGCTGTGCTCGTGAGACGTCCAGTATAATATGTGATGTTTTGTCACATGGAACCCACATTGTGCCCAGTGCTGTTCCACAAGAGCATAAATTTATCCCGTGGGCAGATAAGAAAACAAAGAAAGAAACTAGAAGTGAAAAGAGGTATATTGAAAATCATAAGGTTCTAAGGATTGTCATAGCCGGAGGTGGGATGAAGGATACACTCTCCACTCCAATTAAATGCCTCCAAGGCGTGCGTCTCAAATAGCCTCTGACAGTCCAAGTCCAGCTCATGGCCTTCTCGTTGCGGAACTGTTCAAACTGACAGGAGAAGGGGCGAAGGTGTCTGAGAGCCAGACGTTTCAAGTAGATGAGAGTCTTGATTGGTAGCTCATCTGAGAGAAGGAAAACTCTGATTTAAAACCCACTGCTGACGAAATTTTTCAGCTGCCGTGCGTTGAGTGGGGCTCCTCCGGGAGAGTGAACAAGGGTGCGAATGGGGTTGCCGCGAGGCGCCACTGTGGAAATGGTGAAAGAAAGGATTAAGTGAAGTCATCAGTTGTCTCGAGGTCAGGACTGGCATTTATGCTCTGGAGGTCGGCCACGTTCTATTTGCACTCAATCCGGGCGAATTGCTTGAACCAACTTAACCTAGGGGGTTAAGACACTGCTGGCGAGATTCTTTGGATGCCTCGCGTGGAGTGAAACTCTTCGCGGCCAATGAAGAAAGCGCGAAAAAGCAATTAGGGTTGCCGTGCGGCGCCGATGTGAAAAGGTAATGGAAAGGATAAAGTGAAGCTTAATCGTTATGTCCAGTAGTCTCGCGGCGAGAGCTGCTCATACCAAGGCACCTCTGCTCTAGAGGCCGGCCACGTCCGGTATACACCCATACTGGTGAAATATGCCTAAGCCGGCTTAAACCAGCGGTGAAACTTGACGGCTACTAATGTCATTGTACCTCCGCTCTAGAGGTAGGTCACGTCCTAAACACACTTATACTGGGATAATACGCCTAACCGGCTTAACCCAGGGGTGAAACTTAATAGTGGCGAGGATTCGTCCTCCTGGACAAAAGCTCCGTCCCGGTCACATCTAGGAAGGGTAGCGGCCACGTCCACAAAATGCTGAAGTCGGAGACACTGGACCAGTGCAGTCTAGATACGGCATCCACCTCTCATCCGGCGGGGATGTATGCGTATCCTAGTCACACTGAGGTTTTCCGGTGAGAAAGTCCAACTTTGGACTGGACAAGCAACCACCTCTCACATGTCGTGGATATACTGATATCCAAAACAAGTCGAGATTTTCCGGTGAGAAAGTCCAACTCTAGATTAAGCTGGTGCAACGAAAACCATGGTGTCATGCAATCCCGCTTCTGCGACCCACCAAGAATTCAGGCCCAAGCCCCGCTATACCCTGAACCTCTTGTGATCCACTCGGGGATCTCTTGCGGGCTTCTCGGGACCACAGGGGATCACGGCCACGTCGAGGACCACAGGAGTAAATTCAGGAGTATCACGGGGCGATCTTGGTGGTAGAAGCGAACGTAGAAGAAGAAGAAAATCATAAAACACGATAACTTAGATACTTTAGATACGTCAAGAGGAATAATACTATAACGAAGACTCTTCTTGAGGACAAGATCCAAGGAAAGAGAAGACAACAATAACGACTTGGGTAGATAGCATCAAGAGATGAACAGGAGCCATATATATATATATATATGTGTGTGTGTGTGTGTGTGTGTGTGTGTGTGTGTATCATCATCATTATCATCATCATGTGCCGTGCCGACTGGCGTTGGCTATTATGCTTCTCCAGAGTACACGATCCTTCATGCAGGCCATCAGCTCAGTTGGTGATCTCCTCTCACACCATCCTGTCAGACTGTCCAGTATCATTTCTCTTGGTCTTCCTCTTGATCTTCTTCCTTCTATTTTTCTTGTTGTTATAATATTTTCAATGCTCCCTCTTCTCATTCCATGTCTTATGAAAGTACAATGTCTCTCTCTTATCTTTTTGACAAAGTTTTTTGTTTCTCCAGCTCTTCTCATACATTCTTCATTTGTTATTTTTGCTGTCCAGGGGATTCGCAACATTCTTCTAATAAACCACATTTCTGCTGCTTCCAGTGATTTTTGTGCAGACCTGCTTATTGTCCATGATTCACTTCCATATAACAAGATAGGTTCAATATAACATTTTAGGACTCGTTTTCTAACATTCATTGATAAGGATGTGTTGGTTAATACGTTTCTCATTCTCTGAAATGCAGTCTTTGCTTGGCCTATTCTGTTCTTAATTTCTGTTCTGCATTTCCCATCTAAAGTTATTACTGCTCCAAGGTATTTGAATTTCTGTACCTGATTTAGAATAGTTCCGTTTAATTTTATACTGCATGCTGTGGATTCTGTTTCTTAGATATAACCATAGTCTCTGTCTTTTTGATGTTCAAAGTAAGGCCTTTCTGTTCACTTTCTTTGGCGACTTTATCCAAGAGATTTTGCAGGTCTTGTTGGTTCTCAGCTATCAGTACTGTGTCGTCAGCATACCGAAGGTTGTTAATATTGCATCCTCCAATTTTTATGCCTTGTTCTGTGATGATTGTTCTTAGAATATTCTCACTGTACAGAGAAAAAAGGTCTGGAGATAGTACACATCCTTGTCGCACCCTTGTTTTATCGGTTGATATTTTCCAGTCGTATTTTCAACTCGAATTGCTGCTTCTTGCTGCCAGTATAGATGTTTTACAATCCTCAGGTCTTTGCCGTCTATATTGATGTCTTCAAGCATTTTAATAATTTCATTATGTTTCACCTTGTCGAAAGCCTTTGTGTAATCAATGAAGCATAAGTAAAGATCTTTCTGTACTTCTAAAGCTCTTTCTGTTAGTGTTCATAAAGCATAAATAGCATTGTGTGTTCCCTTTCCTTCAACAAATCCAAACTGTTCATTTGCTATTTCCATTTTTATCTTTTTCCTTGTTCTTCTCATAATGATTCTCAGAAGTAGCTTTGTTATGTGACATGAGAGGCTGATAGTCCGGTGGTCATCACATTCCTTTGCACCTGGTTTCTTTGGTAGTGCTATAAACGTGGATTTAATCAGGTAACTAGGAATATAACCACTGTTGTAAATGTCATTCAGTAACTTGGTTATTATGTTTATTCTGTCTCTTCTAGTGGCTCTATTTCTTCTATCGTTATATTATCAGGCCCAGTCTCTTTTCCTTTCTTCATGTGTTTGATGGCATCTATGATTTCATCTTCAAGTATTGGCGGTCCATCACAGTTTTCAGTATCTGGTATTAATTCTGGTCTTTCTCCTCCATATAGCTCACCGATATACTCTGTCCACCTGTCCACAATGTCTTCTTTTCTCATTAACATTTTACCTTCTTTCAATTTCAGGCAACCTGTGGTATATTTTGTTTTCCTGGCTGTGAGTTCATTAATTCGTTTGTGCATGTTTTTGCTGTCTTTATTATGAGCGTCCTCTATCTGTCTGCACTGCTCATTTAACCACACTTCTTTTGCTTCTCTGCTTTTGCGTCTTATTTCTTTATTTATCTTGCTATATATTTCTTGGTTATTTTTACTCCTCCTCCTCTTGTCCATCAGTCCTAAGATATCATCTGTCATCCATTTATTTTTAGGGGCTTCTTTTTTTGGTGGTATTATCTCCTTAACAGCTTGGTGGATAGAATCTCTTAACATTGCCTATTGTTCATCTATACTATTTAGCTTTGCTATTGCATTGTATCTATTTGTTATAATAACTTTGTATTATTCTCGCAGTTCTTGATCATTTTTAAGGAGTTCTGTATTCAGTTTGATGTTTCTCACTTTTCTGCATGTTTTCTTTAGCTTTATTCTAATTTTTCCACAGAGTGGGTCATGGTCACTATTACAGTCAGCTCATGGCATGGTTTTTGTTGTTAGTAATGCACTGTGGAATCGTTTGTTGATTAATATGTAGTCTATCTGGTTAAAAGTCTTTTTGTCTGGGCTGTACCATGTTGCCAGTCTTCGAGGATGTTGTTTAAACCAGGTGTTTCCTACAACCATGCTATGTATTCTTGCCCATTCAATTAATTTACAACCTCTGTCATTCCTCTCCCCCAGTCCATAGTCACCAAGGATGTCTGAAGTTCTTCCTTTACCAACTTTGGCATTAAAATCTCCCATGACTATGGTAACTTCATGTGACTAGGTGTATTTTAGGGCTGTCTCTATGTCATTATAAAATAGCTGTACATCTTCTTCAGAACTTTCAGATGTTGGAGCGTACACTTGTATAATATTCATGTTTATTGGTTGTCCTTTCAGTTGGGCTAGCAGAACTCGATCCGAGATGTTCAAATATCCTACAATTGTCCTTGCTGTTTGCTCGTCAAATATTGTTCCTACTCCTCGTTCATCTTTCTCACTTCCTGAATATATTATTGTATATTTATCAGAGTTTATCTTCCCTGCACCTGTCCATCTAACTTCACCCATTCCTAATATGTTAATCTTCATCCTTTTCATTTCCATCTTTACATGTTCTAATTTTTCAACCTGGAATAAAGTTCTAATATTCCATGTTGCTATTATGAACTTGTTAGTTTTGCCATCAGTAGCTTGATGACGATCTGGCCTCACCTGTGACTGGTGAGCTGCCCTACCGGATGAGGCTGTTCCAAAGGAATATCCATTAACGTCGTTCATGACAAATCTATTACTCTGAATAAACATAATTGTTCTTTGGAGCTACAACAGTGGTTTCCCGTTGCCTTCTGTCGGTCTTGTGTACGAAATCTCCGCTAGCCTTTGGACTCCCTGTCCTACCCGCAAGGCAGCGGGAGCGAGAGGTTTTAAGGCACCTCTTACCCGCCTGGTATTCCCTTCACTGGGCACCTGAGGCACTTTATAAGAGTAGTAGAGCCACCTACTACGCCACCTCGCTCTCTGAGTCTACCGCCAGGTGGTCCGCGCCTGCTTATTTGGATAAATCCTTATTCACTGGGATCCTCCATATCTGAATGACTTTCACCATCCGCCACCTGTGACGCGCCTGGTTGGGGATAGTCGCCCTAGCTTTACCCCAGATTATATATATATATATATATATATATATATATATATATAATATATATATATATATATATATATCGGTGAGCTATATGGAGGAGAAAGACCAGAATTAATACCAGATACTGAAAACTGTGAGGGACCACCAATACTTGAAGATGAAATCATAGATGCCATCAAACACATGAAGAAAGGAAAAGAGACTGGGCCTGATAATATAACGATAGAAGAAATAGAGGTACTAGAGGAAACAGGAATAAAAATAATAACCAAGTTACTGAATGGCATTTACAACAGTGGTTATATTCCCAGTTACCTGATTAAATCCACGTTTATAGCACTACCAAAGAAACCAGGTGCAAAGGAATGTGATGACCACCGGACTATCAGCCTCTCATGTCACATAACGAAGCTACTTCTGAGATTAATTATGAGAAGAACAAGGAAAAAGATAAAAAATGGAAATAGCAAATGAACAGTTTGGATTTGTTGAAGGAAAGGGAACACATAATGCCATTTATGCTTTACGAACACTAACAGAAAGAGCTTTAGAAGTACAGAAAGATCTCTACTTATGCTTCATTGATTACATCAAGGCATTTGACAAGGTGAAACATAATGAAATTATTAAAATGCTTGAAGACATCAATATAGACGGCAAAGACCTGAGGATTGTAAAACATCTATACTGGCAGCAAGAAGCAGCAGTTCGAATTGAAAATAGAATTGGAAAATATCAACCTATAAAACAAGGGTGCGACAAGGATGTGTACTATCTCCAGACCTTTTTTCTCTGTATAGCGAGAATATTCTAACAACAATCATCACAGAACAAGGCATAAAAATTGGAAGATGCAATATTAACAACCTTCGGTATGCTGACGACACAGTACTGATAGCTGAGAACCAACAAGACCTGCAAAATCTCTTGGATAAAGTCGCCAAAGAAAGTGAACAGAAAGGCCTTACTTTGAACATCAAAAAGACAGAGGCTATGATTATATCTAAGAAACAGAATCCACCAGCATGCAGTATTAAATTAAACGGAACTATTCTGAAGCAGGTGCAGAAATTCAAATACCTTGGAGCAGTAATAACTTCAGATGAGAAATGCAGAACAGAAATTAAGAACAGAATAGGCCAAGCAAAGACTGCATTTCAGAGAATGAGAAACATATTAACCAACACATCTTTATCAATGAATGTTAGAAAACGAGTCCTAAAATATGCTATATTGAACCTATCTTGTTATATGGAAGTGAATCATGGACAATAGGCAAGTCTGCACAAAAATCATTGGAAGCAGCAGAAATGTGGTTTATTAGAAGAATGTTGCGAATCCCCTGGACAGCAAAAATAACTAATGAAGAATGTATGAGAAGAGCTGGAGAAACAAAAAACCTTGTCAAAAAGATAAGAGAGAGAGAGAGAGAGAGACAATGTACTTTCATAGGACATGCAATGAGAAGAGGGGGCATTGAAAATATTATAATAACAAGAAAAATAGAAGGAAGAAGATCAAGAGGAAGACCAAGAGAAATGATACTGGACAGTCTGACAGGATGGTGTGAGAGGAGATCACCAACTGAGCTGATGGCCTGCATGAAGGATCGGATACTCTGGAGAAGCATAATAGCCAACGCCAGTCGGCACGGCACATGATGATGATGATGATGATACGTGAGTGTATGTGTAGAAGGGGTTCGAAACTTCAAATAATATGAACTTTGCGAGTTATATGGTGGAGAGTTCATGGCTGTAAGAAAATGTGAGGAAGAATAAGAAAAACCAGTATAAACTTTACGGGCTACATAACAATAGCCACTTCTGCTTGACTCGTTTCCTGTTTGACCAGACGTAACGATGTCGACATTCTTGGCTGGGCGGAAGATCGTGACTTTCTCAATAAATAGTTTACTAGCGAGTTATAAATCAAATTGTTTTTATCTTCAGCGATTCTACACACGGAGTTATTCTACCAGAATGTCGTCAGTTTTTGTGAAAAACCGTGACAATGATGAACGTTTAGAAATCAAGTTAGATCTGAACTTGTCGGCGAGTAATGAAAATACTTGTTTGAAATCTTTAAATTTCAGTAGATTAAAACATGAAGAGTTGAGGTTGTCGGTGGACAGATTACGCCTGAGTTTAAGTAAAAAGATGGCTAAGAAAACTAAGCACAAAAAGAAAAGTGGAGCAGGGGCTAAAAATGAATGTGACGCTGTGGATGAGAAAACAATTCCTATTGAGATTATTCATAGTGGAAGAGTGGTCGATTTGTCTGTGTCAAATGAAAATGCTTGGGTAGATGGAGCAGTTCTGAAAATCTGGGAGGAAGAAATCTCAATTTCTTGCAACCCTCCAAGTGTGAAGCTAGAAAAGTTACCAAACACCATCTTGGTTGGCTTCCCAGTGTTTCCAGAAGCTGAATTTGAATTTGCAGACATGAAATCCAGCGAGTTTTACTGGGAAGTTTTTAGTGAAAACCATTTACACAAAATAAAAACAGCTGTAGCTAAAGGCACATTTACTTTGACAAATGCTGTCAAATCACCGTCTTTCACACCTCAGCCTGACGATGTTGGCCGCTATGTCCTTCTAGCATGTGTACCAAGATGTGGTAGAAAGGTTGGCAAGATGGTTTTAACATTGTCAACTTGTACAGTTACTGCTGGTCCTAGCTCATGTCCATTTGAAAAGAGAAGTGAATTTACAAAGGAATGGTCTGCAGAAGGAGAGTAGGTGTCACTGTAATTTAGAGATTTTTATAAAATGACTTTTCTGGCAGTTTTTTTTTTTTTCTATTACAGGGAGACAGTCCCCCCCCCCACACACACACACATATTGACCATGATATGTCCAATGAAATAGGGTATCATATGATCTGAATGCTGTTCAAATACCCTAAGCAAACCTATATGAAATAATGTAGTGTACCTGTATTGACATGATACTATACATACAGCACTGTATTTCAACTAATGTATCTGCCATAGTTATTTGTGGGTTAATTGGATTAATGTAATACTATATACATAGTATAATAATACATTGTAAATATGAACTGCTGTATACAGAGGCAAATAAAGTATGTAATATTTTTGAAACTCACCAAAAAGATGACAAAGAAATTGAAAGCAACAGAAATGTGGTTTTGGTGAAAGATGCAACAGATACCCTGGTTATACAGAAAAACAAAGGGGTCCTCAAAGAAGTTTGAGAACAACAAAAACTAGTCACAGTGATAAGAAAAAGTCAAACTTTCTTGGACATGTCATGAAAAGACAGAAGTTAGAGAACCTGGTAATGAATAGAAAGTTTGAGGGATAAAGGAAGAGAGGAAGGCCAGGAAAAAATATCCCAGTGGACTGACCAGGTGATGTGAAAAAGAAAAACACCTGAATTAATTGAAAACACCAAGGACTACACAAAATAAAGATGCCAGTACTGTCTGGCATGGCACATAATAATCTTATTCTTCAGCTTTCCAAGCCATTAAGGCTCATTGCTGCAGATAAAGTTCACCTCCATTCCTCTCTGTTCTTCTCTCTCCAGTTGGTGACACCAATTTCTTTTATATCCTCTTCTGTGTTGTCTTTCCATCTCTGTCTTGGTCTACCCCTCTGTCTAGAGCCTTGGTGAACTATAGGTGACATCTAGTGTCAGGCTTGGTGAACTATAGCTGACATGCTAGCCTCAGGCTTGGTGAACTATAGCTGACATGCTAGCTTCAGGCTTGGTGAACTATAGCTGACATGCTAGCCTCAGGCTTGGTGAACTATAGCTGACATGCTAGTCTCAGTCTTGGTGAACTTTGGCTGACATGCTAGCCTCAGTCTTGGTGAACTATAGCTGACATGCTAGCCTCAGGCTTGATGAACCATAGCTGACATGCTAGCCTCAGGCTTGGTGAACTATAGCTGACATGCTAGCCTCAGTCTTGGTGAACTATAGCTGACAATCTAGCCTCAGGCTTGGTGAACTATAGCTGACATGCTAGCCTCAGTCTTGGTGAACTATAGCTGACAATCTAGCCTCAGGCTTGGTGAACTATAGCTGACATGCTAGCCTCAGTCTTGGTGAACTATAGCTGACATGCTAACCTCAGGCTTGGTGAACTATAGCTGACATGCTAACCTCAGGCTTGGTGAACTATAGCTGACATGCTAACCTCAGTCTTGGTGAACTATAGCTGACATGCTAACCTCAGGCTTGGTGAACTATAGCTGACCAGCACACTGTCCTACTTTTTCATTGGTACCCACGGTAGCAAGCCTAGCCTGACTAATGGAGCAGGGATCACCATAGTTCCCATGGTGGTGGAGCCTGCTAAGGAAGTACTGCACATCCCTTGCTCTTTAGCTGGACTCAGGGAGTGAAAACATTGCTGCCATGACCTGCTCTCAAATCCACACAATGCTGTACTTCAACATCTTCACCGCACCGGCTGCAAACCACACCAGCTCGTGTTTCAAGAGAGAGATTGAAGATTAACAATATTAAAAATATAAATCTTGAATCATCCACTTATAAACAGATATTACCAAAGTGCTTTCTACAAGATTGTCACAGAAGCAAGCTGTCCACACTGTGAATGTCATGGACATTTTTGTAGAAAAATGCCAACAAAAATGCACATCTGTACGTTTTAAGTTAAGATTTCTATTTTCAAGTTTCATGCTCAAGTCTCTAGTTATTTGTATGTTTTAAGATTTATGTTTTAAAGTTTCATGCTCAGGTCTCTGGTTATTTGTATGTTTTAAGATTTATGTTTTAAAGTTTCATGCTCAAGTCTCTGGTTATTTGTATGTTTTAAGATTTATGTTTTAAAGTTTCATGCTCAATTCTCTGGTTATTTGTATGTTTTAAGATTTATGTTTTAAAGTTTCATGCTCAGGTCTCTGGTTATTTGTATGTTTTAAGATTTATGTTTTAAAGTTTCATGCTCAAGTCTCTGGTTATTTGTATGTTTTAAGATTTATGTTTTAAAGTTTCATGCTCAAGTCTCTAGTTATTTGTATGTTTTAAGATTTATGTTTTAAAGTTTCATGCTCAGGTCTCTGGTTATTTGTATGTTTTAAGATTTATGTTTTAAAGTTTCTTGCTCAGTTGAGATTTATGTTCTAAAGTTTCATGATCAGGTTTCTGTATATTGATATTCAGGTTCAGGGTATTGAGCTACAACATTTTGGCCCAGATTTATACAGAAACTGATCTGGCAAAGAATGAGCTTTTTAGTTACTGCCCTAAACATGCTCTGGACATGGATTACAGGAAGCATCTGTTGCTGAAAGAAATTCTAGGTTTGCATACTTTGTCTTTGTTATTCCTAAGAGATGGCTGTTACAGCTGATGTTATAAAAATTTTTTTTTATTTGCACTTATGCTCATGTAAGTGAGTCTAGTCTTTGCTGTATGAGATTTGTTATAGTCAGACACAAGATTGACATGAAACAACCACAGGCAGGACTGATGTGTTAGACATACAAAATCATCTTGAACTAAGAATATGTCCCACATTTTTGTGGTTTCTCCAAGATACAGGATGTTGTAGCTAAGCTCCTCTGTAAGTCCTATCACTGTTGAGCTGCCACAGTAGCAAGGCCGTTGTGTCACTGTAGGTAGGATCTAGATATGCTTCTAGTGACTACCACATTCCTCATAGATCTCATTCTTCTAGTGATTACCACATTCCTTATATAGCTAGATCTCATTCTTCTAGTGACTACCACATTCCTCATATGGCTAGTTCTCATTCTCCTAGTGACTACCACATTCCTTATTTAGCTAGATCTCATTCTTCTAGTGACTACCACATTCCTCTTATAGTTAGATCTCATTCTCCTAGTGACTACCACATTCCTCATATGGCTAGATCTCATTCTTCTAGTGACTACCACATTCCTCATATGGTTAGATCTCATTCTTCTAGTGACTACCACATTCTTTATATAGCAAGATCTCATTCTCCTAGTGACTACCACATTCCTTATATATCTAGATCTCATTCTTCTAGTGACTACCACATTCCTCATATGGCTAGATCTCATTTTCCTAGTGACTACCACATTCCTCATATGGCTAGATCTCATTCTCCTAGTGACTACCACATTCCTCATATGGCTAGATCTCATTCTCCTAGTGACTACCACATTCCTCATATGGCTAGATCTCATTCTCCTAGTGACTGCCACATTCCTCATATGACTAGATCTCATTCTCCTAGTGACTGCCACATTCCTCATATGACTAGATCTCATTCTCCTAGTGACTGCCACATTCCTCATATGACTAGATCTCATTCTCCTAGTGACTAGCATACTCTCTGACAGGCTTAGATTTCACTTTCAGCGACTACCATATTCTTCTTACAGCTCAAATCTCACTCGTCTACCACATTCTCTGACCAGCTCAGATCTCATTTTCAATGATTACCACATTCTCTGACCAGCCGAGATCTCATTTTCAATGATTACCACATTCTCTGACCACCCGAGATCTCATTTTCAATGATTACCACATTCTCTGACCAGCCGAGATCTCATTTTCAATGATTACCACAATCTCTGACCAGCCCAGATATCATTTTCAATGATTACCACAATCTCTGACCAGCCCAGATCTCATTTTCAATGATTACCACATTCTCTGACCAGCCCAGATCTCATTTTCAATGATTACCACATTCTCTGACCAGCCCAGATCTCATTTTCAATGATTACCACATTCTCTGACCAGCCCAGATCTCATTTTCAATGATTACCACATTCTCTGAACAGTCCACATCTCACTTTCAGTAACTATCACATTCTCTGAACAATTTCACTCTCTGAAACTGGCACTCATTTTCAGAAGTAGAGAAACATTTGAAATGCAAACATTTCACACCAAACAAGAAAACAGAGTTCATGGCAGTGTATTTGGGAACAACATTCCAATTGTTGTCAAAACTGGACTTGACAGACTATTATAAGATTGGCAGAAGTGTGTTAAGGTTGGAGAAGGCCATGTGAAAAGGTCATTATGTAAACATTTAAGTAAAAAAACAAGGCTACATTTGTATGTGTGTCTGTGTTTTTATTTAATTGATTACGTCAGCCAATTTTTTTGTTTGAAACTGACATGCAGGCAAAATTTTCATTCAACCTTTGAATCAGATACAGTTTCTCGCTGATAAACTGACATAATCTGTATAATGTGAACTTTTTGTTTTAAGTAAACGTCTCATAATGTGATAGAGCACAGTGAGTGTTATTTGTCATGTTTAATAATCTGACTTCCACATGGGTAGCTGCTGAAACAGATTTGTGTAAAGATGGCTTGTTTTTTGTGTACATCCTTTGTTGCAGGCTACCAGGCAGATCTGCTGTGTTTGCAGGAAGTGGACAAGTCCATATTCTCCTCACACCTCATGCCAGCATTGCAAGCATCAGGGTATACAGGCTTTTTTAAGGCCAAAGATGGCCAGGTCTCAGAAGGATGTGCCAGCTTTGTCCGTGATAGCAAATTCTGGTATGTCTCCAGCAGTAGCTTTTACTTTGTCAGAACTGTGGGCTTTATGTGGTCAGTTATTTCTTTGTCAGAACTGTGGGCTTTATCTGATCAGTTTTATTTTCTTTGTCAGAACTGTGGGCTTTATGTGATCAGTTATTTTCTTTGTCAGAACTGTGGGCTTTATGTGATCAGTTATTTTCTTTGTCAGAGCTGTGGGCTTTATCTGATCAGTTTTATTTTCTTTGTCAGAACTGTGGGCTTTATGTGATCAGTTATTTCTTTGTCAGAACTGTGGGCTTTATCTGATCAGTTTTATTTTCTTTGTCAGAACTGTGGGCTTTATGTGATCAGTTATTTTCTTTGTCAGAACTGTGGGCTTTATGTGATCAGTTATTTTCTTTGTCAGAGCTGTGGGCTTTATGTGATCAGTTATTTTCTTTGTCAGAACTGTGGGCTTTATGTGATCAGTTATTTCTTTGTCAGAACTGTGGGCTTTATGTGATCAGTTATTTCTTTGTCAGAACTGTGGGGTTTATGTGATCAGTTATTTCTTTGTCAGAACTGTGGGGTTTATGTGATCAGTTATTTCTTTGTCAGAACTGTGGGCTTTATGTGATCAGTTATTTCTTTGTCAGAACTGTGGGGTTTATGTGATCAGTTATTTCTTTGTCAGAACTGTGGGGTTTATGTGATCAGTTATTTCTTTGTCAGAACTGTGGGCTTTATGTGATCTGTTATTTCTTTGTCAGAACTGTGGGCTTTATGTGATCAGTTATTTCTTTGTCAGAACTGTGAGGTTTATGTGATCAGTTATTTCTTTGTCAGAACTGTGGGGTTTATGTGATCAGTTATTTCTTTGTCAGAACTGTGGGGTTTATGTGATCAGTTATTTCTTTGTCAGAACTGTGGGCTTTATGTGATCTGTTATTTCTTTGTCAGAACTGTGGGCTTTATGTGATCAGTTATTTCTTTGTCAGAACTGTGAGGTTTATGTGATCAGTTATTTCTTTGTCAGAACTGTGGGGTTTATGTGATCAGTTATTTCTTTGTCAGAACTGTGGGGTTTATGTGATCAGTTATTTCTTTGTCAGAACTGTGGGCTTTATGTGATCAGTTATTTCTTTGTCAGAACTGTGGGGTTTATGTGA
Organism: Achatina immaculata; assembly: GCA_009760885.1. Classification (NCBI taxonomy): domain Eukaryota; kingdom Metazoa; phylum Mollusca; class Gastropoda; order Stylommatophora; family Achatinidae; genus Lissachatina; species Lissachatina immaculata. The sequence goes on along the minus strand of CM019713.1, from coordinate 21,447,058 downwards.
TCAGTTATTTCTTTGTCAGAAATGTGAGGTTTATGTGATTAGTTATTTTCTTTGTCAGAACTGTGGGCTTTATGTGATCAGTTATTTTCTTTGTCAGAACTGTGGGCTTTATGTGATCAGTTATTTCTTTGTCAGAACTGTGGGGTTTATGTGGTCAATTATTTCTTTGTCAGAACTGTGGGGTTTATGTGGTCAGTTATTTCTTTGTCAGAACTGTGGGGTTTATGTGATCAGTTATTTCTTTGTCAGAAATGTGAGGTTTATGTGATCAGTTATTTTCTTTGTCTGAAGTATGGGCTTTATGTGGTCAGTTATTTCTTTGTCAGAACTGTGGGCTTTATGTGGTCACTTATTTTCTTTGTCTGAAGTATGGGGTTTATGTGGTCAATTATTTCTTTGTCAGAACTGTGGGGTTTATGTGGTCAGTTATTTTCTTTGTCTGAAGTATGGGGTTTATGTGGTCAATTATTTCTTTGTCAGAACTGTGGGCTTTATGTGGTCAGTTATTTTCTTTGTCTGAAGTATGGGCTTTATGTGGTCAATTATTTCTTTGTCAGAACTGTGGGGTTTATGTGATTTGTTATTTTCTTTGTCAGAACTGTGGGCTTTATGTGATCGGTTATTTTCTTTGTAGCTTGTTTCTGATGTAAAATATTGTTCCTTTCAGTTTGCTGTAAAAAGTTAGCTGAATCGTTCTAAATCATTAACTTGTGTTCACTGTCACAATGTTGACACTGTCATAATAAAATATGTGCAGGCTGTTACTATGACATGCATGAAACAAAAGTTATCTTATTAACTTTTGTAGGAGTTAGAATGACTTGACTGAAACTGATGTCTATCTACCTTTGCTTATGTAACTAAAACTGATGCCTCCCTTTGTTAAAACTGATATCTACCTTTGTTTTTTATAACTAAAACATATGTATATGTTTGTTTTTATAACTAAAACATGTGTACCTTTGTGTATATTTATGTAACATGTTATTCCCACTTTTACTGAACTCAACAGCTGCATACTTTTTCATACTTTTGTCTTTATTGATATGGTTCTTCTTCTGAGCTTCCATTTCTTTCCTGTCATCAGTGCAGGTATACTTTTAATTCAGTTTATTTGGCTCTTGATAGAGTAGAATAGCATTAATCTGAAAAAAAGGAGGAGAAGGAATCCTTGTGTGAGAAAAACTAATGATGAGAAACAGTTGATGGAAGTTATGTGTGTCTATGCTTTCATTTAAATTAAAATATGAATCTTTTTTTCTATTGCTAACTGTTACATATTTTAAAGAACACTGTGCTGTCATGTTACATATTTGAAGGAACACTGATAACATGTTATATATTTGTAAGAACACTGTGATAACATGTTATATATTTGTAGGAACACTGTGATAACATGTTATATATTTGTAGGAACACTGTGATAACATGTTATATATTTGTAGGAACACTGTGATAACATGTTATATATTTGTAGGAACACTGTGATAACATGTTATATATTTGTAGGAACACTATGATAACATGTTATATATTTGTAGGAAAAGTGACAACTTTTTTGGCTTAATTGTTTAGCTGGTGGGAACTAATCAAGTTTTATTTATCATAGTATCAGAAATCAGCTGGACATAGGGTTATCTGCCTTCCTAGCTTCAGACCCTGTGTGTGCTGACATTTGGGCAGAAGTTGGGAAAGTTGCAACACTGAAGGAGAAGATAGAAGAGAGGACAACAGTGCTACAGGTTTCACTTGTTCTACTTCATATATTTGTCACTGGTGATATTACAGGAGAATGAAATGGTGTTATTATTGCAGTTTGTTGGAGCTGTTTGTCTTTAGTTAGAAGCATTGTGATTCCAAGATTAGTTCACATCATAGGCATACAAGCAGATATAAGAAGTATTTCTCAATATTATTTTTTTAAAAATGTAGTAAACAGAAATGTATGAAGTAGCAGTAAAATGACAGTGTATTTTCTTGCATACATCCACTTCTGCTAAGTGATTATAGTAAGGAGGTAATAGTCTGATAGGGATAATCGTGCACAATAGCTCAGATGAGGGGCCACAGGAATAATATTCTAGGATATCCTAAGAGAAAAATTTATGAAGAAAGTTGTGTCCTGAAGGACGTTGGACTGTGTGGAACATGATAGACTAGATATGAGATCATCAAATACAAATGTCTAGAGAGTACGACTACTGGAAAAATGTCAAGAAGTGGAAGGTTTGGCTAGGAAGTCACAATTAAAAACAAAAAAGAAAACATGGTAGAATGAGAAGAGAGAGTTGGATGTTGAGAGTTTTTGGCAGCAAACTGAGAGATTAATGTTTACACAGACTAAGTGAGAAGGATCAGAATTACCAGATCTTGTATTTTGTTTGTGTTTTTGTGATCATGTTGAGGACACTGTTAGTGTAGTCTGATTTGATTCTTACTTTTTTTTTGGTAGGGTTTGATGGTGTCAGTCTTTGATGTCTGTGTTGATGTTGTTAGTCTTTCTCCCTGGGGTGGGGGGGGGGCCTGGGTATTCCTTGTGTAGCCAGTGTGGTGAAGGTGTTGAAGTACAAGCATCATGTTGGATAGGAACTAGGTTCTGAACACTGTTTTCATAGACTCAGAGTATAGAAGGGAAAGGTTCAGTGCTTCTTTAAAGTAATCATCTTTGTCCCATTACTCAGGCTGAGCCTAGTGGAGCAGGGCCTTGGTCAGTCATGAAGTCCTCAGTCATCTGTGGGTTGTTGACTACTTCATGCCTCATCATCCATGTATTCTTGATATCTGTCTGATACCTTGTGTATTTATTTTTTTAAATTTTGAGCATTATTTTTGTGAGCACCTTATCCTAAAGATTCATTTTGTTTATGTTTGTGTGCCACCTGAAGTTTGTAGGTGCTTTTATGTTTGTGTATCACATGAAGTTTGTAGGTGCTTTATGTTTGTGTATCACATGAAGTTTGTAGATGCTTTATGTTTGTGTATCACATGAAGTTTGTAGATGCTTTATGTTTGTGTATCACATGAAGTTTGTAGATGCTTTATGTTTGTGTATCACATGAAGTTTGTAGATGCTTTATGTTTGTGTATCACCTGAAATTTGTAAATGCTTTATGATTGTGTATCACCTGAAGTTTGTAAATGCTTTATGATTGTGTATCACCTGAAGTTTGTAAATGGTTTATGATTGTGTATCATCAGGTGCTTTTGTGTTTGTGTATTATCAGCTGAAGTTTATAGGTGTATGTTGGAAGATGGGACAAGAGATGAGAAGGAAGGTATGGTTCTGCAGTGAGTGCTAGTTTTAGATTCTAGATCAGCGCAGTTTTTCAAGTTGTATGGCAGAAAATTTTAATAGTAAAATATATCATTGTTCAGATTATATACACTCCATTTAATTTTTAAAACGCTGTCATTTTAGGATTAATAAGAGAAGTGTACCATGACAGAAATTTGTATTGGCATGTTTGCCACCATGTGATAAAGCTTGATAACCTTTGTTTAGAACTGTGTGTATATCTTGTGTGTGTGTGTTTTCCCTCCAGGTTACTGTGGTGGAAAGTGTTGAAAAACCTGGGAACTTCGTCTGTTTGGCAAACACACACCTGTACTTCCATCCTACAGCTTGCAACCTCCGCCTGATTCATGCTGCAACTGCCTTGAGATATTTACAGAATGTTTGCGATGCCTACAAACATGAGGTAGGTGATGCCTACAGACATGAGGTAGGTGATGCCTACAGACATGAGGTAGGTGATGCCTACAAACATGAGGTAGGTGATGCCTACAGACATGAGGTAGGTGATGCCTACATACTCAGGGTAGATGACTGATGGATGTGTTTCATCACTAAGATCTGAAGTTCTATTTGTGATGTGTGAAGGAAAAAATATTAAGAGAACACTTTTCATGAGGTATCTAGGGATCACACGTGATTGATCCTTGTCCTTTGCACAACATGTGGACAATGTAATAAAAAAAAGCCAGGTAAGCTTTGGGAGCAGTTAAGTTAATGACTACAGCAAACTTTGCACAGCTCACTCTGTTCTTGCTGATGGAGGCACTGGTGTTGTCACCATTGTAGTGTGGTCTTGGCCTACTCACCCTGTCAAATGCACAGCTGAACAGACTAGAGTGTGTACAGACCCAGGCAATGACCATGCACTTTCTGCTTGATAAGCTGAGTGTGAGGTTAAAAGACAAGCATGCTCAGGTAAAGGCATACGTCAGGCTTGCTGGCATGAAGGATCATCCTCTCCATGAGCAGGGCACTGATGTGGCACACAGACTTCTTGCTGGACAGTCTGAGAGTGGGCAAGGGGAGCATTGCTAAGGCTGTGTTGGACAGACTGCGGGAAAGTGAAGAGCAGGAATGGAAGAAAAATGTAGATCTGAATAGATCTAATTTGTTCTGGAGCTAGGACAAATTGAAGGCATTGGCAGAAAACGTAAACAAGCAACGTTTGATGGGAGCTATTAGCACATGTACTCTTGGATGGATGCTCTGGCATGTGGCAGAGAATATATGGGGCTGTCCTGACTGCAATGATGCTGAAGTCTGAACCTTTGAATCACTAAGAATATTTCAGTAAACTTTCTGTGTTCTTAAATTTTTTCTTCATGCACTGACATTTTATCCACATAGTGTAATCCAGTTTTCCTCACCCTGCAGGCACTGGTTGTCTATTTTAAATAGCATTTCCCCAAAACTGGTATGTCAAGTACCCATTTTTACAGCTGGATAGACCTGTGGGTGCTTGTAGCAAATTGACAAGAATATTTTACATTTATTACTCCTACTTTCCTTGTGTGAATCATGAGAATATTTTGTGTTTTCATGATATACAATAAAGTCATGTGTCCACTACTAAAAGCATTCGGGACCATCCATCTGACCTTATGTCAGTCATTATGAGGGGGAGGTCAAACACTAAGTACAGTTAACCACTATAACAAGATGAAGAGACATGTTTACCATCACTTTTAAATGCTAACACAGTAATTGTGTGAAAATTAATTACAAAATATGAGTCACAACCCATTAAATAAAGAATGATTGTAACAACTTTCAGTGACACATAACAGTGATAAGTTCTCAGCATAAGGTACAAATACTTGAAACGCACAGTTGATATTAGGTGCGTTTGTAGATCAGGTTAATGTAAGATTAAACACCAAGTTTCAAGAAATTAACTGTGACAAATTTTTTTTTTTTACCTTTTACTGAAGTGGTAAGGGGTGGCAGAAATTGAGAAAATGGATAAAATTTCTCATCGAGCAGTCATTCGCTACCTCTGCGATAAGGGTTTATCATCGAAGGAGATCCATGAGGATATGGTAGAGACTCTAGGGGAGAGTGCTCCTTCTTACAGCACAGTGAAGAAATGGGCAGCTCAATTCAAACATGGAAGGGAGAGTCTGAAAGATGATCCGTGTCCAAGAAGACCAAGAATGGTAACCGCCGATAGAATCCATGACATGATAATGGAAGATCGACAACTAACTGAGTGGTACATTGGTACTGAGTTGGGCATCTCCCAGGAACATGTTAATGCCATTATTCACACTGATACTGAAGTGACAAAGGTCTCTGCTTGATGGGTCCTGAAATTTCTTGGAGCAGATCACAAACATATCAAGAGATAATCTTAGCCATTTTTCTGCAGATCCTTAAAAGCTTCTTCAGCAATTAGTGACTATGGATGAGACTTGGGTTCAACATTTTCAACCACAAACTAAAGAACAGTCAAAGCAGTGGAAACACCATGGATCCCAAGCTCCTGTGAAAGCAAGGGTGGTTCTGTCTGCAGGCAAAGTGATGGGTTCCATCTTTTGGGATTCAAAAGGTGTACTATTGGTAGACTATCTTCAAAAGGGCAGAATGGTCAACTGGACCTATTACGCTAATCTTTTGAAGCAACTGCAGGTCAAATTGAAGGAAAAGTGTCGAGGGAAATTGACGAGAGGAGTCATCTTTCATTAGATCACAAGTCGGCGGTGGCAATGGCTGCCATTCATGAATGTGCCTTCCAGCTTCTTGAACATCCTCCTTATTCTCCAGATTTGGCCCCTTTCTGACTATTAACCAAACCCAAAAAGGAGTTCAGTGGTCGCAAATTTGCTTCGGATGATGATGTCATTTATGCTGTAGACCACTTTCTACTGGCACAAGATGCTGACTTTTACAAAGAAGGGATCCGTAAGCTCCAGGATCGCTGGACTAAGTGCAGAAACTTGCAAGGGGACTATGTTGAGAAATAACCAAAAAAAGTTGTCCACAAATAATCCGTTGTACCTTATGCTGAGAACTTATCAATCACCCCTTGTATGTACAGAGTAGAGCTGTATGGCTAAGATATGTACAAGGTAGAACTGTATGGCTAAAATACATACAAAGTAGAACTGTATTGCTAAGATACGTACAAGGTAGAACTGTAATGGCTAAGGTATGTACAATGTAGAACTGTAATGGCTAAGGTATGTACAAGGTAGAACTGTAATGGCTAAGGTATGTACAAGGTAGAACTGTAATGGCTAAGGTATGTACAAGGTAGAATTGTATGGCTGGCAGTGCCCCTACAGTCAGAGTAGAGCTTAAGACCTCAGTGGCAGGGTTTGGCCAGTTTTCAGATTTTTCCTGTGGGACCTTGGCCATTACTCAGTCAGCCATATGTCAGTGCATGACTGTATTAGGAGAAAATGTTTTCTCTATATCTCTTGTTGCTTGAGTTTTCTTTGCTGTAAAATGAATTCTTTAAATGAAACTAATCTCTGTAACAGAATACCAGTACTTTCTCTTTACCTGCAGTACTCGACACTAATTAATCCAGAGTTTAGATCCACATACATAATGTGCAGATTACATCTGTTCTTATTAGAAAGCTGTCATTAGATAATTTCCACATGTAGTTCTAATTTGTTTTTTTCACATAGTAGATTGCGAGACATTAGTTAACTAAAGTAATTTATAGGGCTACAGTTTGTGGAGTTATAACTATCTCATATAAAGAGCAAGACCAAAAGTCCAGTTTTCATTCTGTCTTGTTGGTGCTAGCGGTCCAGTTTTCATCCTGTCTTGTTGGTGCTAGCAGTCCAGTTTTCATCCTGTCTTGTTGGTGCTAGCAGTCCAGTTTTCATCCTGTCTTGTTGGTGCTAGCAGTCCAGTTTTCATCCTGTCCTGTCAACACAAAATATGTAATCCATTTCTTGCTTACCATCATTCTGAGAGAATGAATGAATGAATGAATGAATGAATAATCTTTATTTTTCAAGGGTAAAGAATTGGGCACGCAGGCCCGTCTTACATTCTGCCCTTCATCACTCCATCTTTCATTCTTCCCACACACTTGATTTAGTACAAAAATACAAATTAAATTAGTAAAAACATATCAAAAGAGTGTAAGATTTAACTACTACATTCAAGGTAAAAGAGAAGAAGTAATTAACCTAATAAAATAGCACTCACGCACACATACACACGCAGACATATACATAAATAAAAATACATTGTAAATACAGATCTTCTAACATATGTTTTTTTTTAAAACAAGCATTAAAATAATTTCTTACAATATCTAACAAGTTGCTTTTCTAACTATGTCACTGAAGTACTTGATGGTTTACGAGCCATGTGTTGAGAGAGTGCTGTCTATTTTATGGAGGCATATAATTACATGCAAGTAAATAATGAAACAGGTTTGAGTTAAAGGATGAAGTATTACCAATGGATTTTAAATTGTAGGGGAGGGTGTTCCAGAGCTGTACTGCAGAGTATGCAAGGCTTTTCTTGTACATATCAATTCTGGGTTTAGGAAGAAGACAGTTTTTTAAACGCTGGCTATGTTTAGTGTTATACGTAAACAGTGACCACAAGTAAGGCGGAGCATTGTGCGACAGAATTCTGTGAACAAACTTAACTTTGTTAAAAATTATTCTATTTTTGAGGGGTAGAATTTTGAGTTGTTTATGTTGATCTACAGTCTGTACTGGGTGTTTGTCACAAATAAGATTTAATGCTCGCTTGTGAAGTGAGTGGAGCCTTTTTGTGTTTGAGACTGAGCATCCATCCCAGATTGTGGAACAGTAATCTAAGTGTGTTTGTATGTGTGATATGTAGTATATTTTTCTTGTGTTTTTGTCGATAAAGTGTTTAATCTTGGCTAATTGGTAAACTTTCTGTGCAATCAAATTTGTTAGGTTATGTACGTGAGAATTCCAAGTTAAATGCTGATCAGTGATGAGTCCTAGGGTTTTATGTTCATGAACATTTTCTATTGACTTAGTCCCAGCACAAAGCTGTAGTGAAGTTTTAGTTGCATTTTGCAGTTTCTGTCTTGTAGTGATGAGCATGGATTTTGTTTTGTTGGTGTTTATCAAGAGAGAGAGAGAGAACAAATGAACGAACAAACTTTATTTTCAAAGGGTTAAGAATTGGCAACACAGGCTCATCTACCATTCTGGCCTTCATCATAAAGCTTTCACTCAGTCACAGATATTCAGCATTTGTTGTTGAACATAATATGCATGAAAAAGCAAAAACTGAATAAGTAAATAATTAATAAGCCCTTTCTTTCCATACACTCCACATTCTGCTTTATGTAACTACATGAAATAAACTTTATTACATTCTCACATTCATTGTAAACTAACACATTTTTGGAACAGAAATATAACAAATACAACAATCAAGCCATACAATCAAGCCATACAATCAAGCCATACTTTAGATTAAACTAATTTAGACTTTGATAGTACATACACCTGTACTTTTCATAAAACAAATACCAACAGATGCATATAACCGCACACATATACCACATTGCATATATATATACATATATATATATATACATATATATATATATACACACAAACACATCCACACATGTATACACACATATATATGTATGTACACAAAGACTGCACATACACACATGTATGTATAAACACAAACGTATCACATATACGTACAAACATACTTATACCACACATGTACATATACATACCTACACCTATTCATATGTGTATATAAAGTATGCACAGATGCTGGGCAGCTGAGTAAGAGAAGCTTTTTTTAAACATATCAAGCCTTGGTTTTAGAAGAATACAATTGCTTAAGCATTGACTGTGTTTTGGGTTGGATTTGAACAACGACCACAGATAGGGTGGGGCATTGTGCGATAGAATTTTATGAATTAACTTGACCTTTTTGAATAGAAATCTCTTCTTGAGGGGTAGGATGTCAAGTTGTTTGTCCTTATTTGTAATATGTGCTACATGTTTGTTGTCTATAAGCTTTACTACTCATTTTTGGAGTGAGTAAAGTCTTGTCATGATTGATATGGAGCAAGCATCCCAGATTGTGGAACAGTAGTCCAAGTATGTTTGTATTTGTGATATGCAGTATATTTTCCTAGTGTCTGTGTCAAGAAGGTGTTTAATTTTGGCAAATTGGTAAACTTTGTGCAGTGAGTTTGGCTAGATTGTCTACATGATGATTCCAGCTGAGGTGGTGGTCAGCCATGAGACCTAGACATTTATGTTCATTAACATTCTCTGTCTTTGAAGTTCCAGCATGGAGCTGTAGTGTTGTTGCTGGTGAATTTGTCAATTTCTGTCCTGTTGTAGTGACATGGATTTTGTTTTGCTGGTGTTTATGGGCATTCTGTTGTTGTTGCTCCAGTTAATGAAACTGTTTATTTCAAATTGAAGAGTTGGCCCAAGATTAATACAGTCACTGTCACTAGTGTAAACTAGATGGGAGGGGGGGTGGGTGCCAACAGACACATACTGATGCTGTCACTCAGTCGCTGACTGAAGTTCTGTAAAGCAGAGCTAGGTAAGGAAAAGAACAGTCACCAAAATGTCTGTAACAATTACATTTACATGGAGCATTTCAAGTAGTGAGCGAGTCTTGCAGCATCATTTGTTCATGTGGGGTTTTCTTTCTTACTGCATGTAGGGCAAGAAAATGTCACTAGTCTTCTGTGGTGACTTCAACAGTGCTCCACACCTAGGGGTATATCAGCTCATGACAGCACAGTTTGTGCCAGCAGACCATGCAGACTGGAGATCAGGTTAGTTGTCTGAAACTTGCCAGAATTCCTGGGACAAAAGAGACCAGCTTTACTTGGGGGTACAACTTCAGGGGAAAGAATTGTCTTAGCACTGTTGTGTCAAGTACAAGAGGGTCAAGTTCAGTAGCCTTTACTTGCATTCTCTATTGTCTGTGTTTACATACAAGTTAATTAACAAAATGATAACAGCTCTAATTGTATACTTTGGAAAGAAGAACATATTAATGTGTAATTATTTAGCTTAGACAGTGGGATACATCATAATGATTTGAGACAGAAATGTTTTTTTTTTGTTTCTGTTTTGTGAAATAGTAGCAAAAAATGCTTTTAACATATAGTTCTGTGATCTGTTTTCAGCTGTAGGTATCTTAGCTTAACACAAGTCACATATGTACATGAAGTTTAGTGATAATTTTGTCTTAGGTTTTGCACCTCTGTTGTGTTACTTAACTATAAAGTAAACAGCTAATCAACAACACTTATAGTTTATATATACATTACTATTATAGAATTCTGTGCTGTGGAAACAATAATCATAAAGCATGTTAAAACTAAAGACTATCATCATGTCTGTTATCTCTTGTGTGATGACTTTTCTTAAATATATCAAAGTAAATGTGTCTTTTTCAGCTGGAGATGAAGAGCTTATCACAGATCTAGAACTCCATCAACCAGTCAACATAGAGAGTGCCTGCGGCACCCCACCTTACACTAATTTTACACAAGGGTTTCAGGAAACTTTAGACTACATCTTCATTGACTCTGACACTTTAACAGTTACCAAGGTTGTTCCGCTGCCAAGTCATGAGGATGTCACAGCTAATGTTGCCCTTCCAAGTATAGTGTTCCCTTCAGATCATTTAGCCTTGATATGTGATCTCACTTTCAGACATTGATGTTGAGCAGTGAAGTGTGAGCAGGTAACCTGACTGAGTGGGCACAGATCATGAGAGTGAACTGTAGGCCAAGAGAAGTGTTGACATGTAGTCTGAGTTTGTCACCTGCTTGTCTTATAAGTAGGCAGAAACATGCTGATTCTTGAAGTTTGTGAACAAAGGTTGACTTTGCAAATATTTATTTAGTTCTGTGTATGAATACCCAAAAACTGATGATGAAAACAGTCTAGATATTGTAATGAAGTAGCCCTGCTTGGTGAGAGTTGCTGTTTGTGATTTTAACTATTTCTGTGCCAGAGGAAGAAATGCGGACGTTCAGATGGGTGCCGGGATAAAAGCGCGGGTCCTGATCTGTATAGGGGGTGTAGTTGTAAAATGGAATGGAAAACAGTATTTCCATGTACTTATCATGTTTCAAAGTATAACTAAATGTGAAAATTTCATAAATGCAGAGTTTTTTAGGAAAAAAGAAGTAATGTGATGTTTTTAGGCAATGATTGTGCCAAGCTCACCATCGGCAAGGTCTAGATATACACTACTTACCATCAGAGATGTCTAGATCTACTTGTCGATCTCGTATTGTGATTCTGTGTTGCATTCTTGCTAAATTAATGTCTGAAATAACATCCCACCTACTTCTCCAGTCATCTAATATGTCTAAATCTACTTAGGATACATTCAAGAGCAGTGGGGTGGTCACAGGCCATGTCCATACTCCTATCTACATCATCAAAAATTGAAAATTTTCGATGTTTCTCTTCCTTTTTCTCGCTCAGCATGGCTCGTAACTAGGGACTCTACCCCATTTTGAAAAGTGTCACCGGAAACGGGGACAAAATATGTATAATCTAAATGTTACACCGGTTGGTTTTATTGAAACAAACCAAAGTCGAATTTTCGACCATGGCACGAAACGGGAGACCCGGAAACATAGAAAATTCTACCAGTGGCTCTATAAGAGTTAAATAAGACAAAATATGTGGAAGTTTCAACTCTTTGCATCCCCAGAAAAGCATACCTGTATCAGCTGTACAGCACAGTAATTTGTTTTGAAAACCCGTCCACATGGCAGTTAGAAATCAGGAGTATTAAACTTGTCATGTCTGTCAGTTTTTAATGTGCAGGAATAATTTTGTGGGAAGTATTACATTAGGTAAATGTACAGCTTCATGCTGACTTCTGTGTGATGATATGTACATTAACTTCTCATAAATAAACCAGTCACCCCAGAAACATTCTTTCTGTTCATTATTTTACTGGAAACTTTTTCAGAAGTTAAAGTATAGTTAGAAACGGTAATTGTTATATTTTTTTTCACAATAAATAGCCTGTTATAAGATTCACAACTTGTAGAAAAATATTTTCTGAGTTAAAGAGAAATGGGGGTTTCAGAAGTTAAAAAACAGACAAAATTCCTGAGTGTTGTATGTGTGGATAGTAGTTAAACATAATACTTGACCCAAGTGTTGTATGTGTGGATAGTAGTTAAACATAATACTTGACCTAAGTGTTGTATGTATGGATAGTAGTTAAACATAATACTTGACCCAAGTGTTGTATGTGTGGATAGTAGTTAAACATAATACTTGACCTAAGTGTTGTATGTATGGATAGTAGTTAAACATAATACTTGACCCAAGTGCTGTATGTATGGATAGTAGTTAAACATAATACTTGACCTAAGTGTTGTATGTATGGATAGTAGTTAAACATAATACTTGACCCAAGTGCTGTATGTATGGATAGTAGTTAAACATAATACTTGACCTAAGTGTTGTATGTATGGATAGTAGTTAAACATAATACTTGACCCAAGTGTTGTATGTGTGGATAGTAGTTAAACATAATACTTGACTCAAGTGTTGTATGTGTGGATAGTAGTTAAACATAATACTTGACCTAAGTGTTGTATGTGTGGATAGTAGTTAAACATAATACTTGACCTAAGTGTTGCATGTGTGGATAGTAGTTAAACATAATACTTGACCCAAGTGCTGTATGTGTGGATAGTAGTTAAACATAATACTTGACCTAAGTGTTGTATATATGGATGTTAGTGAAACATACTTAGCACACATGCTAGATGTGGGTGTTAAAACAGTATCACGGCACAACTAAAACAGATTTCTTTCTTTGTGAACTGTGTACTATTACATTTACATTACATGAGGAGTAGGCTCAGAAACTCACCAGACATTACAATGGTATACACTGTGTAACAAGACAACCCAAGTAACAATAACTCAACTACTTATCAATACACGACATGACCAGTTACATGTAAATCAACAACTCTACACCACAGTTGACACTTAACATGAATCCAATAATCACAGGATTCATCAGACACAATTCCAAAAATGTTTAATGATGAAAGCCCATTTGTTAGATGTGTGCTGCAATGATGTGAAGTGTAAACTTGATGAGAACAATACAAATGATTACAAGAAATATGTCCAGGCGACTAACATCACCATGGGACTAAGTCAGACATTCAAATCTGGTCCATAACGGGACAATCAACACACAATCTACATGCTACTATGACCTTTTTTTCTAAAAAAAGAACAATACATCCACTACAACAAATTGTCCTAACAAGGACAGTCCACCTAACCTACATACTGAACTAAAAAATAACTACATTCTTACTAGAATTGAACACCAGGACCTATCACTACAACATTCTGACACAAAACTGTTCTCTCAACTCGCTCACACATCCCGGCTAACATAATTCACGTGACTCAATTGTACCACGGAAACACGTGATACTTTCACCGTGCTTCACATAAACAGAATGAGTTGTGGTCTATTTGACCAGCACAACAGGGTTTCTCACAACAATCTGTACAGAATAAGATTCTGTTACATTGTGTCAGTGAAGCATAATACAAGGTGTCCAGAATTTGTTGGTTGATTTTGCTAGACCATATTTTCACCATCACATGCTGTTCACTTGACTTGTAACATGGTGGCCAATGACTGGCATAACTTTAATCACTCACATTTGTTCACTTGACTCATCACTTGATGACCACTGACTCATAACTTCAGTCTCTCACATTTGTTCACTTGACTTGTAAAATGGTGGCCAATGACTGGCATAACTTTAATCACTCACATTTGTTCGCTTGACTCATCACTTGATGACCACTGACTCATAACTTCAGTCTCTCACATTTGTTCACTTGACTCATCACTTGATGACCAGTGACTCATAACTTCAGTCTCTCACATTTGTTCACTTGACTCATCACTTGATGACCACTGACTCATAACTTCAGTCTCTCACATTTGTTCACTTGACTCATCACTTGATGACCACTGACTCATAACTTCAGTCTCTCACATTTGTTCACTTGACTCATCACTTGATGACCACTGACTCATAACTTCAGTCTCTCACATTTGTTCACTTGACTCATCACTTGATGACCACTGACTCACATGATAGAACATCTCCTTTTTCCAGTGACTTGTAGTTCCTTGTCCAAGTCAGTAAATCCAAATATGGTCTTGTCTTTCAGCTGCAATAAAAAGGTATAACATGCATGCCATGTGTTCTGTAGCTGACACAAGAGTACACTATATATGAAATGTTCCATAGCTTATATATGTTTAACAAGCCCAAACAGACAGACTCAAATGTCTTTGAGTAGTCTGTAAAAGATAAATATAGATTCGCAATCAGTTCTCTGCATTTCTCTATTATTAATCTTATATCAAATATATGATCTCTTGTTACTCTTCTCTAAAACTAGCTTGGACCATACTGACTTTTTCTATTTTCATATGAAGTCTACCCATTATGATTTTTAATAGAATTTTACTGGCATGACTAATCAGGGCAACAGTTCTGTAGTTTGTGCATAATTTCAAGTTACCCTATTTTGGCAGTGGTATGAATACAGTTCTTTTCCATTCTTTTGGCTAAACACCAGAATGCTATATCTTTTTACATAGTGCATGATAGATTGTTGCACATTCTTTTCCTCCTGCTTTAATAAGTTCAGCTGTTGTCTCATCCTGGTGATTTACAATCAGTTACAAGTGTCAAATTCCACATGACATCAGCTACAAGCGACAAATTCCACATGGCGTCAGCAGCTACAAGTGACAAATTCCACATAGCATCAGCTACAAGTGACAAATTCCACATGGCATCAGCTACAAGTGACAAATTCCACATGACATCAGCTACAAGTGACAAATTCCACATGACGTCAGCTACAAGTGACAAATTCCATATGACATCAGCTACAAGTGACAAATTCCACATGACGTCAGCTACAAGTGACAAATTCCACATGACGTCAGCTACAAGTGACAAATTCCACATGGCGTCAGCTACAAGTGACAAATTCCACATGACATCAGCTACAAGTGACAAATTCCACATGGTGTCAGCTACAAGTGACAAATTCCACATGACATCAGCTACAAGTGACAAATTCCACATGGTGTCAGCTACAAGTGACAAATTCCACATGACGTCAGCTACAAGTGACAAATTCCACATGGCGTCAGCTACAAGTGACAAATTCCACATGACATCAGCTACAAGTGACAAATTCCACATGACATCAGCTACAAGTGACAAATTCCACATGACGTCAGCTACAAGTGACAAATTCCACATGACATCAGCTACAAGTGACAAATTCCACATGGTGTCAGCTACAAGTGACAAATT
Source organism: Achatina immaculata (assembly GCA_009760885.1). Taxonomy (NCBI): domain Eukaryota; kingdom Metazoa; phylum Mollusca; class Gastropoda; order Stylommatophora; family Achatinidae; genus Lissachatina; species Lissachatina immaculata. The sequence goes on along the minus strand of CM019713.1, from coordinate 21,431,393 downwards.
CCACATGACGTCAGCTACAAGTGACAAATTCCAAATGGGGTCAGGCCTGTACGTGTGAAGATCCACCAGCAGCAGCAGTGAGGTTGTGGTGCCTGCTCTAGCTCACTGCTACGTGCACATTCTTGTCAGTGAGATGAACCTTGGACAAACCATATTTGTACAATGAAGTATTTATTGTTTACCTGAGACTGCATCTGCATTCACTGGTTCAGTAGTGCTGGGGGAATGCCCTGACTGGCTGGGTTATGTAGGTGGAATGGCCTGACGGGCTGGGTTATGTAGGTGAAAAGCAGTGACTGTTTGGATAATGTAGGTGGAATGCAGTGACTGTTTGGATAATGTAGGTGGAATGCAGTGACTGTTTGGATAATGTAGGTGGAATGCAGTGACTGTTTGGATAATGTAGGTGGAATGCAGTGACTGTTTAGATAATGTAGGTGGAATGCAGTGACTGTTTGGATAATGTAGGTGGAATGCAGTGATTGGTTGGATAATGTAGATGAGTGTAGTGTTTGGTTGAATAATGTAGATGGGAGTTCAGTGTTTGGTTGGATAATGTAGATGGAATGCATGATTAATTGGATAAATTAGATGGAATGCATGATTAGTTAGATAATGTAGATGAATGTAGTGTTTGGTTGAATAATGTAGATGGGAGTTCAGTGTTTGGTTGGATAATGTAGATGGAATGCATGATTAATTGGATAAATTAGATGGAATGCATGATTAGTTGGATAATGTAGGTGCAGTGCAGTGACTGGTTGGATAATGTAGATGGAATTCAGTGACTGCTTGGTAATGCAGCGATTAGTCAAATAGTGCAAGTGAATTGTGTTAATGATTCAATAGAATCAGTGTTCTTGGACACAGTTCTGTATTACGTTACTGAAATATTCTTTCAAAGCCATCACAATTAATAAGCAAAGCAAAATTCACTTTCCTGTGGCTTCCATCAGTAGTCTTAGAGATTGTCTAACAAACAGATGACCTGTAAATGAAAACAAAAAGGAATGACAGTTGTCACTTCTGTGTACCTGCTCAATTCCCAAGTATTTCAATGCAGAAATCTCCACAAAGTGGCATGCCTGAATCTCACTGGCCAAGCTGGTCACAGAATTTCTGCTAACTGTCTGTAATCCTTGAGATTCCAACACATCACGCGCTCTTGGCTCATACACAAGATCTAGCTTTAAACCTAGGGACATGTTTTGAAATGTTTACAGTGAAATGAGTTACCAGTTTTTGTTTTTTTTCTATGTGAGCAGATAGAACATATGTACAGGGCTCACAGATCTTAACTAGCCAAGCCCTTACTTCACTTCCAGATAGACCCTGCATCACACCAGCCTGGCAAACAATGTAGAAATTCACATGGTCCATAGTGCAGAAAAACCTGGCATTGTAACTTTTTGAGAGTATCTTGCCATCTTTTCTAGGAAATGGCAGAAGCTGTGACAGGCTGTAATCATGATTCTTTGCCATGAATATCTTCATTATTTACTATTACTATCACCCTAGTCATCAGAATCTTTGCCATGAATATCTTCATTACTTACTATTACTATCACCCTAGTCATCAGTTTTTACTGTGATCATCATCATTATTATCAACGTTATTGTGAATATTAGCAATTTTTACTCTGAACATCATCAGAGGGGAAGAATTGTGATGTGGCTGTGTACTCAGCATCAAGAACTTTGTGTAAATAATGTTTTGCAACAAATGTTACTTTCTGTAATATTCATGTTATTGCTATAATTGTTACAAACATGTTTGTGTTTGGTGGTGGAGCAGCCTACAAACCTGGTAGGCTCACTCTGGGAAATAAAAACCTGCTGTGGCATGACCTCTGTCTGATATGATGTGTTGTATGCAGGTTGATACGAGTATTTGCAGGGCAATAACAACATTTTGCTAAACATAATAACAGAATTACTTATTCTACCATTTATGTTGCTATTGTTACCTGTATAACTCATCTCTGATATGATGCCTGATTATGCTGAAGCTAATGTGAACTCACCAACTAGTATAGTCTTTAGTTGTTGTCTCAGATATGATGCCTGATTATGCTGAAGCTAATGTGAACTCACCAACTAGTATAGTCTTTAGTTGTTGTCTCAGATATGATACCTGATTATGCTGAAGCTAGTGTGAACTCACCAACTAGTATAGTCTTTAGTTGTTGTCTCAGATATGATACCTGATTATGCTGAAGCTAGTGTGAACTCACCAACTAGTATAGTCTTTAGTTGTTGTCTCAGATATGATACCTGATTATGCTGAAGCTAATGTGAACTCACCAACTAGTATAGTCTTTAGTTGTTGTCTCAGATATGATACCTGATTATGCTGAAGCTAGTGTGAACTCACCAACTAGTATAGTCTTTAGTTGTTGTCTCAGATATGATACCTGATTATGCTGAAGCTAATGTGAACTCACCAACTAGTATAGTCTTTAGTTGTTGTCTCAGATATGATGCCTGATTATGCTGAAGCTAATGTGAACTCACCAACTAGTATAGTTTTTAATCTTGTTCTCAGATATGATGCCCATCTTGTCCTGATACTGTCAAAGCTTGCCTGGTTACTCATGTCAAAGCACAGGTAACAGAAATTTGCCTTAAAAAAAAAAACAAAAGTGAAGGGAAGTTCAGAAATGTGGCAGTTTTATTGTGAAAAAATTGTCTCATCATCATCATGTGTAATCCCAGCACATTTCCAACATGTTTCTTCTTTTAATTGTATGCATGTTAGGACAAGCTTCCCGTGGAGGTTTTTATCACTTTCTTATTGTAGGTAAAACAGTCTGACAATAATCTTGTGTATAACAATAGGATAATGTTGTCCAAAGTCAGTGAACTCTTGGCAGGTGACTGAAGACAGACCGGGCCAGAGGATGAGTGGGGGACGGGCCAGAGGATGAGCGGGGGACGGGCCAGAGGATGAGCGGGGGACGGGCCAGAGGATGAGCGGGGGACGGGCCAGAGGATGAGCGGGGGACGGGCCAGAGGATGAGCGGGGGACGGGGCAGAGGATGAGCGGGGGACGGGCCAGAGGATGAGCGGGGGACGGGCCAGAGGATGAGCGGGGGACGGGCCAGAGGATGAGCGGGGGACGGGCCAGAGGATGAGCGGGGGACGGGCCAGAGGATGAGCGGGGGACGGGCCAGAGGATGAGCGGGGGACGGGCCAGAGGATGAGCGGGGGACATGGGCTGGACTCTGGCTGGTATGTGACAGATACTTGTCGGGATCATCCAAACTAAATGCTACATCATGTGCAGTACACATCCAACAAAACATTGAAATCATTTCTCAATAAAACAATGGAGGACATCCTGATGTTGAAGGCCAAACACGTACGGGCATGCCCAGAGTATAATGAGACTGTTCCCCGTACTAGCAACAAAGCTAGGCCCTTTACAGTTTCCAGTTTTTCCAGTTTTTAGTTGTGAGGACATGTTTATGACTGAAGAGAAAGATATGGCCTGCACATTAATGTATCTTGATATTTTGGAGAAGAGAATGTAAGAGAAAGATATGGCCTGAACATTAATGTATCTTGATATTTTGGAGAAGAGAATGTAAGAGAAAGATATGGCCTGCACATTAATGTATCTTGATATTTTGGAGAAGAGAATGTAAGAGAAAGATATGGCCTGCACATTAATGTATCTTGATATTTTGGAGAAGAGAATGTAAGAGAAAGATATGGCCTGCACGTTAATGTATCTTGATATTTTGGAGAAGAGAATGTAAGAGAAAGATATGGCCTGAACATTAATGTATCTTGATATTTTTGAGAAGAGAATGTAAGAGAAAGATATGGCCTGTACATTAATGTATCTTGATATTATGGAGAAGAGAATCCAGTTATGTTACTGTCAAGCTTAAGGAGTTGACTTCTTTATTTTGGCTTCATTTATGGAACACATTCATATTTTTATGTGATTGCATCTGGCTATTGCAACATTGTACACAGATATCCAATGTAACAGAATTGTCAATTGCTATCTGAGAACAGACTGAAGGAAATAACAACTCAACATGTTGGCCAATAGTACAGCTCCACACTCACACATGTGTATCATAGACTTTTGAGCATAGAAACAATTTCATAATATCTTGTCTAAAGCCCATGATAGATTTTAGCACATGGGGGCCTCATTAGCACATGGGGGCCTCATTAGCACAAGGGGGCCTGAATAATTTTGTCAGAGTTAAAGAGTTGGGGGTGGTAAACCTGAGTACAGTTCTAAAGAGAGTACAGCTGTCTAGAGTGGTGTAATATGACAAGAGTTCTAAACAGAGTACAGCTGTCTAGAGTGGTGTAATATGACGAGAGTTCTAAACAGAGTACAGCTGTCTAGAGTGGTGTAATATGACGAGAGTTCTAAACAGAGTACATCTGTCTAGAGTGGTGTAATATGACGAGAGTTCTAAACAGAGTACAGCTGTCTAGAGTGGTGTAATATGACGAGAGTTCTAAACAGAGTACAGCTGTCTAGAGTGGTGTAATATGACAAGAGTTCTAAACAGAGTACATCTGTCTAGAGTGGTGTAATATGACGAGAGTTCTAAACAGAGTACATCTGTCTAGAGTGGTGTAATATGACGAGAGTTCTAAACAGAGTACAGCTGTCTAGAGTGGTGTAATATGACGAGAGTTCTAAACAGAGTACAGCTGTCTAGAGTGGTGTAATATGACAAGAGTTCTAAACAGAGTACAGCTGTCTAGAATGGTGTAATATGACAAGAGTTCTAAACAGAGTACAGCTATCTAGAGTGGTGTAATATGACGAGAGTTCTAAACAGAGTACAGCTGTCTAGAGTGGTGTAATATGACGAGAGTTCTAAACAGAGTACAGCTGTCTAGAGTGGTGTAATATGACGAGAGTTCTAAACAGAGTACAGCTGTCCAGAGTGGTGTAATATGACGAGAGTTCTAAACAGAGTACAGCTGTCCAGAGTGGTGTAATATGACGAGAGTTCTAAACAGAGTACAGCTGTCTAGAGTGGTGTAATATGACGAGAGTTCTAAACAGAGTACAGCTGTCTAGAGTGGTGTAATATGACGAGAGTTCTAAACAGAGTACAGCTGTCCAGAGTGGTGTAATATGACGAGAGTTCTAAACAGAGTACAGCTGTCCAGAGTGGTGTAATATGATGAGAGTTCTAAACAGAGTACAGCTGTCCAGAGTGGTGTAATATGATGAGAGTTCTAAACAGAGTACAGCTGTCCAGAGTGGTGTAATAGGACGAGAGTTCTAAACAGAGTACAGCTGTCCAAAGTGGTGTAATATGATGAGAGTTCTGAACAGAGTACAGCTGTCTAGAATGGTGTAATATGACGAGAGTTCTGAACAGAGTACAGCTGTCTAGAATGGTGTAATATGACAAGAGTTCTAAACAGAGTACAGCTGTCTAGAGTGATGTAATATGACAAGAGTTCTAAACAGAGTACACCTATCCAGAATGATGTAACATAAGAATCTTAACTAGTAGAACATGACATTGCACGTTGAATAACTGAGGGAAAAATCCAATTTATAATCTTGGGAATGGCGTGTTACCTGAGAGAGATGTTCTTTGATGGAGGTTTCATCTCTAAGATCAAAGATGTGGATGCTGTAAGCATTGTCACCAGCTCTGATGATGGTTTCCTTGCTGCACTTGTACACAGGAAAGTTGTCAGACCTGAGACAAGATAAGCTTATGTTAGTATCAGTTCTGTGGCAGTGAAGCTGTGCTACATCAGTATAACATCTTATGTTAGTATCAGTTCTGTGGCAGTGAAGCTATGCTACATCAGTATAACATCTTATGTTAGTATCAGTTCTGTGGCAGTGAAGTTGTGCTACATCAGTATAACATCTTATGTTAGTATCAGTTCTGTGGCAGTGAAGCTGTGCTACATCAGTATAACATCTTATGTTAGTATCAGTTCTGTGGCAGTGAAGCTGTGGTATATCAGTATAACATCTTATGTTAGTATCAGTTCTGTGGCAGTGAAGCTGTGGTATATCAGTATAACATCTTATATTAGTATCAGTTCTGTGGCAGTGAAACTGTGGTATATCAGTATAACATCTTATGTGTTAGTGATGCCGTATTATGATTGCCAAGATTAATATCACTCCAGTACCATCACTGTTTTTACTGGCTCCTGCGCAAATTTATGGAGATTGTCTATCAAATAACATCATAGATTGCCTATCAAATGACATTATGGATTGTCTATAAAATGACATCATTTAAATATGATGAGTTGCTCAGACAGAAGGACCAGCTCAAGCTCTCCCTGTCTACTTCTCAGAGTTCCATGGTAACAGATCTCATAACTGACAGATATGTACCAGGTCACAGTGAGGCCAACAGACCTAGCACATGTTACCTGGTGGAAGGTTGTTGTATCAGGTCGTGATGAAGCCAAGAAATCTAGCACATGTTACTTGGTGGGAGGTTGTTGTTCCAAGTCATGGTGAAGCCAAGAAATCTAGCACATGTTACTTGATGGAAGGTTGTTGTTCCAAGTCATGGTGAAGCCAAGAAATCTAGCACATGTTACTTGATGGAAGGTTGTTGTTCCAAGTCATGGTGAAGCCAAGAAATCTAGCACATGTTACTTGGTGGAAGGTTGTTGTTCCAAGTCATGGTGAAGCCAAGAAATCTAGCACATGTTACTTGATGGAAGGTTGTTGTTCCAAGTCATGGTGAAGCCAAGAAATCTAGCACATGTTACTTGGTGGAAGGTTGTTGTTCCAAGTCACAGTGAAGCCAAGAAATCTAGCACATGTTACTTGGTGGGAGGTTGTTGTATCAGGTCGTGATGAAGCCAAGAAATCTAGCACATATTACTTGATGGGAGGTTGTTGTACTAGGTCACAGTGAAGCCAAGAAATCTAGCACATGTTACTTGATGGGAGGTTGTTGTTCCAAGTCATGGTGAATCCAAGAAATCTAGCACATGTTACTTGGTGGGAGGTTGTTGTTCCAAGTCACGGTGAAGCCGAGAAATCTAGCACATGTTACTTGGTGGGAGGTTGTTGTTCCAAGTCACGGTGAAGCCGAGAAATCTAGCACATGTTACTTGGTGAGAGGTTGTTGTATCAGGTCACAGTGAAGCCGAGAAATCTAGCACATGTTACTTGGTGAGAGGTTGTTGTATCAGGTCATGATGAAGCCAAGAAATCTAGCACATGTTACTTGGTAGGAGATTTTTGTCTTACTTATGTGTGGTGAAGCTAACAAACCTAGCACTATTACTTGGTAGGAGGTTGTTGTCTTACTTATGTGTGGTGAAGCTAACAATCCTAGCACTATTACTTGGTAGGAGGTTGTTGTCTTACTTATGTGTGGTGAAGCTAACAAACCTAGCACTGTTACTTGGTAGGAGGTTGTTGTCTTACTTATGTGTGGTGAAGCTAACAAACCTAGCACTGTTACTTGGTAGGAGGTTGTTGTCTTACTTATGTGTGGTGAAGCTAACAAACCTAGCACTGTTACTTGGTAGGAGGTTGTTGTCTTACTTATGTGTGGTGAAGCTAACAAACCTAGCACTGTTACTTGCTAGGAGGTTGTCTTACTTATGTGCATCTGGTGAAGCTAACAAACCTAGCACTGTTACTTGGTAGGAGGTTGTCTTACTTGTGTGTGTCTGGGCAAGCTTGGAAAGTTCTGACAATCAGCTTTCTTCATCATCTTCATCTTCATCAGAAGCAACAAATAGCGTGGCTCATAATATTTGGAACAAATATAAACTTGAAGCTCATTCAAAAAGACATAAATAATTTCATAAATTTATATATAATTTCACAAATGATAAATAATGACAGATAATATAATTCCAGAAATTATGCTGAATATTTGAGAAAATGTTTACACTGACGGTCCAGGAAGAGAGTCCACACTTGGGAAGAGACCTTCTGTTAAAGTTTTGGCCAGACTTGTTTTACCAACACCTTCATCACCAAGCAAGACCACCTTGATGACCTTGACCTCTGGCATCATGTGTCAAAACTGATCACACAAAGAATAGAAATTGATCACAAACCATGTCTCAAATAATCATTTCTTCAGTTTGTTTATTTTTTAAATCCTCACTAATTTCTAATCCAAATTAACAGGCATAAAATCCTTTGATGAGGTTGAAAGACTCGCCGAAGACAGGAAAAATTGGCGAACTACTTTGCGAGCCCTATGTGACGTTTAACGGCACGGGAAGGATATAAGATAAGATATAAGAATTTCTAATATCAAAATCATTCTGCAATTTTCCAGCTCATTTCTCTGCATGTTGTGTCTAGAACTCCTGCACTTACATCCATCAAAATTATTTTCTATTTTCCCGCTGCCAATAATTGCCAAAACAGAAGCAGAAAAATAAAGCTGCTTAAATAGGGCAAGAAACCCTCTAATGTAGAGAGCAAAACAACACACAGCTCCTCAGATCATCAGAGAAGTATTCTCTCAGGCAAGCATTTTGGGCCTTTTCTGACATTCTGGGTGGGGGTAGGGGTTGACCTCTCCGGGTCGTATCTACCAGAGGTCTGCGAGTTATTGGATCATAACCATCGCAAGAAGCTGACGATACAGCATGGATGTTCATGTCAAAGACTTTAGTATTTCCTCCAAGTTGTTTTCCTTTCATGTGTTTTTCTATGTCTCTGTACAGTGTGCCATCACACCCAGCTCATCCCAGACATGCTTCTCCCTTGCTCGCGGGAAGTTGGTCTTACTTCGTTTTCTTTCTTGAGGATTCCACCACAACCTGACCGTCCAACACGACTTGAATATTTTCTGTACTGTGGTCTGAGTCCAGACAGAGACTCTCTGTACTGTGGTCTGAGTCCAGACAGAGACTCTCTGTACTGTGGTTGGGTCTGGACAGAGACTCTATGTACTGTGGTTTGAACCCGGACTGAGACTTTCTGTACTATGGTTGGGTCCGGACAGAGATCTTCTAATGTCTGACCTGAAACTGATCTCACAGTATGTTGTTGACTGTCAGACAGTAAGGAACTACCACATCCCATCTTTATTTTGTGTCAGACAGTAAGGAACTACCACATCCCATCTTTATTTTGTGTCAGACAGTAAGGAACTACCACATCCCATCTTTATTTTGTGTCAGACAATAAGGAACTACCACATCTTATCTTTGTTTCGTGTATATTCACACCACGTTGCATTTTGAATTTCCTGCCGGAGCTGGAGGCGTGCTCTCACCGCTGCTATAAAGTCGGGTTTAGTGGGACTGCTATGGTCGTTTCATAACATCATTCTCACATTCTTTCGGTGAATTCTGGCGGCAGTTCTTCTTATTTGGCCTGGAAGCGGTTGTATGCCACATAATATGTAAGTGCAACTCAAAGATCTTTATTTGACAACGCTTTGCTCGCTGCAGATATTCAAGCCGTGTGCCTACTCTAAGGTACCTAACTGTTGCGTATATGTATACTCAACAGCAAGTAACAATATTTGAAAAGGAGATACTACTCTGTTCTACACACGGTAACAACACTCAACCCATGCGATATACTTTACTATTCATATTACAATAGGAGTGGCAACTGAGCTTCACTGATCAATCACATGATTACATCAAATCAACCAAATGTACAACAGCACTAGCAGTAAACGTTGATCAAATCAGCAGGTCAACTCAGTAGTTACAATTCCATTCAACAAGTTTAATAAGAAAAGAACGATTATGATGGATTCAGCTGATGAATGTCAAAAGATGAATAATCAATATAACATATGCAAAATAAACAATACAACAATTGACATAAAAGCATTCCGGTGAATAGGACTTCGCCACAAGAATGAACGCCTTCACCAAATTAACATACTAACCTCATTCAAGAACTGATCCAAAAGGAAAAATCCACACAACAAAATGTCTAACAATATGTGTCCTAAGAAGCTATTACAAAGATATCACTCCGCTTGATTTTTTTTCCTGAGAGTGTTAAGAACATTATCTACAAGGCCCCTGTGACCTCCTTTGATGAAATGGAAGTTACACAGCAGATGCTAGTATGGTAGGACGAGCAGCCGCCTAGCCACGAGAGAACAGCGTACTAACTGAGCCACGGGATGTTGGAATCCCAGGTAATTCTCTTGTGATTTTTCTTTCTCTCAAGTCTCATTAAAGTGCTTTGTCTACGTTTTTTTTTCTGGGTCTAATCCTACAAAAATGTGTTCTCTTACTTTACCGCATGAAAGCCTCGTTGTTTCCTATTTATAAAAAAAAATAATTCCTGCTTCAGGCCAGAACACTACACTAGTTCACGCTACCTCAATCTCGCTAAGAAAGTTTAGACAACGGACGTGACAAGATGGCCGCTTGTGGACAATAGGTCAAACCCCTCAGGTTCCCTAAGTAAGTGGCAAGTCCTCGTGCTACCCATTAACTTCCTCTGCTACCACGCCGTACAGAACAACACGCAGCATATCTCCCGACCTAAGCCCCTCCCCAACCCCCACCCGCACATATTAAGATATTTACAAAATAGCTTTGCTAATGTACCCTTAGACATCTGTAACAAGCACAGGGAAAAACTGCAGCCAAAATATCTTCACGAGTAATATACTCACACTAAATTCTCCCAAACTCCCGGTAGCTGTACTCAGCTTGTAAGTGAAGTCACACTTTCACAACACTAAACACAAAACACTTCCTGTATCTGACACGACTAGTTCATGTTCTTTCCTTTACGTTTATTTCATACAAGTGTCTCACACGACTAGTTCATGTTCTTTCCTTTACGTTTATTTCATACAAGTGTCTCACACGACTAGTTCATGTTCTTTCCTTTACGTTTATTTCATACAAGTGTCTCACACGACTAGTTCATGTTCTTTCCTTTACGTTTATTTCATACAAGTGTCTCACACGAGCAGTTCATGTTCTTTCCTGTGCTTTCTCATTTTTTCTTTAATTATTCTTTTTTTTTCTCTTAATATTTCTGTTTTTCTGTTAGAAATTCGACCACGGTACAAGTATCAACTACCCAGGTCAGGGTATTTATGTGTCAACTGTCCAGGTCCAGGTACTTACATATCAACTACCCAGGTACGTATGTATCAACTGCCCAGGTTAAGTTACTTATGTATCAACTGCCCAGGTTAAGTTACTTATGTATCAACTGCCCAGGTTAAGTTACTTATATATCAACTGCCCAGGTGTTACTTATGTATCAACTGCCCAGGTTAAGTTACTTATGTATCAACTGCCCAGGTTAAGTTACTTATGTATCAACTGCCCAGGTTAAGTTACTTATGTATCAACTGCCCAGGTTAAGTTACTTATATATCAACTGCCCAGGTTAAGTTACTTATGTATCAACTGCCCAGGTTAAGTTACTTATGTATCAACTGCCCAGGTTAAGTTACTTATGTATCAACTGTCCAGGTTAAGTTACTTATGTATCATCTGCCCAGGTTAAGTTACTTATATATCAACTGCCCAGGTTAAGTTACTTATGTATCAACTGCCCAGGTTAAGTTACTTATGTATCAACTGCCCAGGTTAAGTTACTTATGTATCAACTGCCCAGGTTAAGTTACTTATGTATCAACTGCCCAGGTCAATGTTCATATGTATCAACTGCTCAGGTCAAGGTATGTCCGACAGTGTACTACCCTACACATGTTAACTAAGTAACGCCTCTGACTTGTTGTTTACATTTTTGGGTCCTACCAGGTGATGGCCCTCAGCGATTATCCTCAGACACTTCGTGCAGGAATGTTTGGCAGGAGAAAATTAGGAAAGTCTGAGTGGATTTTTCCAAAGTGGAGGCTGGGCTTGACAGTTTGTGAGTTGTGTCAGTGGAGTTGGGTCAGAGGTTAGGTTCTGTGGAGATGTTGTCCTGTGTTGTCGTTTGTACCTGTCGTCGGGATGAAAGGAAAGAGACAGGTCATCATTCAGTTTACATTTTTTTGACACTGTTGGATTGAGCCACATGGGATGGTTATCTCATTGTCGTCTTGATCAGTTTGATATGTAACTTGATATGTAACACAGTGCCTTGTATGTTATGACTGTAGTATTATTACAGCCTTGCATACTCAGTCATTTGCATGTACCTTGCGGAACTATGTCTCCCTAACAGCACTCCTGTAGGCCTCTCGGTTGTAAGCAAGACTGGCCTGCTGATGATGCATCCATTTGCAGATCATCAACGATGTCTTGCAGCCATCTTCGCCTTGGTCTTCCTCTCTTTCTTTTTCCCAATTTGTATCCTTCCAAGACGGTCTTCTCTAGACTACCATAACGTTTAATGTGTCCAAAATATTTAAGTTGAATATTAGGATGTTATTATTATTATTGTTGTTATTAATGTTATTATTATTATTACTATTAATATTTTTATTATAATTATGATTATTATTGATAAGTAGAATGTAGATAAGAAACGATGGAAAATTTGAGAACCACTGGGAGAGAAGAACACTCCCGCGGTATTAGCAGCAGCTTTATGACAACAAATGGAATGAATTCAAGAACAATGCAGAGATAAGACAGATGACTGAACAACAACCAGTCTCACGGGTGATCAGGAAAAGGAGATGGACATATGTTGGTCACTTGATGAGAAGAAATGATCAGAGAATCCCAAAACAAGCTATCAAGTGGACCACAACAGGCCGAAGAAAAAGGGGCAGACCGCGTGAAACTCTGAAGAGGACATTATTAAGAGAGGCCAAGTTAACAGGCATAAAATCCTTTGTTGAGGTTGAAAGACTCGCCGAAGACAGGAAAAATTGGCGAACTACTTTGCGAGCCCTATGTGACGTCTAACGGCACGGGAAGGATATAAGATATAAGATTATGACAACCACAGGACGGACGCTGCTAATATAGGACGTGTTAAGGAAACATATACAGAATACGAACCAGGAGGATTTACACAGATAACAATAGTACATATGGAGACAGACAGACGGACACTGTGTAAACACATCGAAAACACCTGAAGAGTTTACCTACGCGAAAAATTGAATAGACAGATCTGACGCAACAGAGTTGACAGGTGACACATATATGCTAATCTTAGGACGCAATTTGCGCACATGAATAGTCCAGCGGACCAGTAAGATGGCCAAAGAGAGTGGACTGATTCATCTCACAGTCCAACCAGTATGTAGTCAATCAGCTGACGAAAAGAAATATCTAGAGGTGTGTCCTACTGGTCAACTGGCTTAAGATGTATAAGTCAGACATGCAATTTTGAAAAAAAGGACAAAAAGAAAAAGAATACAAAGAAGAAGAGGGAAGACAAAAGAGGACAAAAATTAAAGAAAGATCGATAGGAGAACAATGACAGTTGGAACAGATGGATAGGTATAGCTGATAGATAATCAGGAGATCATTTTAGAACCAGAAGTAGTTTAGGACAGACACGATGTATTTCAAGTTAGAAAGTGGTTATTAGTACTGCGTGAGAAATGCACAAGATTTGATATTTTTGAAACTTTGTAAAATGCTTTCGGAGATGCCTCGATTTGATACTTGCGAGTTTCGTTTGATGAACGTTAAAAGTGAACCATAATTTGATTCTGGAACGAACTATCTGAATCGTATAGTGACTATGTGTGTTAAGATGTCAGTCTTGTGGTGAATCATATAGTACTACGTATAGTGACATTCTGAAATGTCGAAGTGAACGAAAAGAAGACGTATTAATGTGTGTTAATAACTTAAAAGAAACCCCAAAAAAATCAAATATTGTCGCTGCCACAGCCTAAAATAGAAGTGAGAGAAAGTCGACCTAAAATAGAAGTGAGAGAAAGTCGACCTAAAATAGAAGTGAGATTTTAGATATTGCCAAACCTGTCTTAGTCCTTCCTTTTCTGATTCGTGTGCCTTCTTGAACACTTTCCATGTATGGTTCTTCTGCTGTCTTATTGCTTCTATTTTCCTCTGTCTTCTGGACTTTCTTGGTGTTACTTTTTCTCTTTTTGCCTGTTCTTTGTGGCAGTGAAAATATACGATGCTACCAAATGCTTCCAGTTTTTGCTCAAGGTTTTTCTCTCTCAGCTGTTTGTCCAATTCTTTGCATAATCCTGTGTCCAGGTTTTCCCATATGCTTTTGGCACTTGCTGGTGGGAAGTTAATCTTGTCTCTGGTCTCGTCGGAGGGCTGCATTGCCTCCCTGCTGCCTGACTCAACCTGAATATTCCCTGTGCTGTGTTTTATATCCTGACAGAGATTTTCTAATATCTTATCTGAGACTGGCGTCACAGTGCACTGTTGAGTATTGGGCAGCAAGGAACCACCACATCCCTTCTTCGTTCTGTGTATCTTCATGCCACATTGAGTGTTAAATTTCCTGCCACAGATGCGTGCATACTCCATCCACTGTTCTCAACTCGAATTAATGAAAGGTGAGGGGGGTGTCATGGTCGTTTCTGTTTAGTCACCTGTGGATATATTATTCTCCCCTCCCCCCCACCTTTCGGTGAATCCTGGGGGCATTTCTTCTTTTTGGACTTTGTAGCGATAGTATGACGGCTGACAGGATTGATAATCTGATGGCTGACAGGGTTGATAGTATGACGGCTGACAGGGTTGATAATCTGATGGCTGACAGGGTTGATTGTATGACGGCTGACAGGATTGATAGTATGACGGCTGACAGGATTGATAGTATGACGGCTGACAGGATTGATAATCTGATGGCTGACAGGGTTGATAGTATGACGGCTGACAGGGTTGATAATCTGATGGCTGACAGGGTTGATTGTATGACGGCTGACAGGATTGATAGTATGACGGCTGACAGGGTTGATAGTATGACGGCTGACAGGATTGATAATCTGATGGCTGACAGGGTTGATTGTATGACGGCTGACAGGATTGATAGTATGACGTCTGACAGGGTTGATAGTATGACGGCTGACAGGGTTGATAATCTGATGGCTGACAGGGTTGATTGTATGACGGCTGACAGGGTTGATAGTATGAAGGCTGACAGGGTTGATAGCATGACGGCTGACAGGGTTGATAGTATGACGGCTGATAGGGTTGATAATATGATGGCTGACAGGGTTGATAATATGACGACTGACAGGGTTGATAGTATGACAGCTGACAGGGTTGATAGTATGACGGCTGACAGGGTTGATAGCATGACGACTGACAAGGTTGATAGTATGACGACTGACAGGGTTGATAGTATGACAGCTGACAGGGTTGATAGCATGACGGCTGACAGGGTTGATAGTATGACGGCTGAAAGGGTTGCTGGCCCGGACAGCCAAGTTCAAGGACTCTTTCCCAGTGTGGATTCTGGTCTTTCCCGACTGTCAGTGGCATCACCATGCTCTGTATGCAGGAAACTCTCTACTGTAGAGAGCAGAACAACAACACAACTCCTTCAGATCATCAGAGGAAGTAACCCCCCCCCCCCCCCCCCCCGTCAGACAAGTTTTTCGGCCCTATTAAACTCCTGACACTCTAAGGGGGGTAGGCCCCTATTGGTCATGGCTCCCAGAGGTTTGCGAGTTGTTGCATTTTTTTTTTCTTCCGGGATTGAATCATGATCTTCCAGTTGGCACTGCACTTTTGAAGTGCGTCTTTAGCGATTTAGCAACGGAGGACTGGTGTTGGTATCATATAATCATATAATCATCGTATAATCATATCATCACATAATCCACAGTGCAGTAGAATCAGTATTATGAAGTCGGTAAGGCTAACACCGGCGAGATGAAATTAGCTCCCTGCCATATCCCGTGGTTTTCTGCTCTCCTCTCAGCTTCATGAAGTTCACATGAATTCAACATCATGATGGCATCCCCCGTGCCGTTCAGAGAACATTAATAATCATGAACCACCAACACACAATACTCAGGCCGGCCGGGGCTAAGTATTTCCATATCAAATACCAGAGAACAGATTGAACTTGGCCCGCCATTTGACCGCTGGCTATGCTCAGTCTGACCTTTCTGGCTCGTTTTTTTCCCCTTTATATAGGTCTTCCCCCCCCCCCCCCATCATGTAAGTAATTGTAGTACTTTAGTTATGATGCTTGTTCTCAGTTCGGTGTTGCGATTTGTATTTGAAGAGGGTCACTCAAGAAGGAAACGTACGCGTATGTGAGGAAATAGCTTTTATGTGGATTATAATCTAGACTTGTGTTTTCTAATATGCTATTTTATGCTTTAACAACAATAACATATTGCAGGATCTAGGAAGCCATGGTTTCTGTATCTTGCTTTAATATTTCTATAAGAGTTCAGAGAAGCATAGACGATTGTAATGACGGATTGTTGTTTTGTGTGTGTTACTTTAGTATTCCTATACGAGTTGAGAGAAGTCTGGACTACTGTAATGACGGATTGTTGTTTTGTGTGTGTTGCTTTAGTATTCCTATACGAGTTGAGAGAAGCGTGGACTACTGTAATGACGGATTGTTGTTTTGTGTGTGTTGCTTTAGTATTCCTATACGAGTTGAGAGAAGCGTGGACTACTGTAATGACGGATTGTTGTTTTGTGTGTGTTGCTTTAGTATTCCTATACGAGTTGAGAGAAGCGTGGACTACTGTAATGACGGATTGTTGTTTTGTGTGTGTTACTTTAGTATTCCTATACGAGTTGAGAGAAGCGTGGACTACTGTAATGACGGATTGTTGTTTTGTGTGTGTTGCTTTAATATTTATGTAAGAGTTTAGAGAAGTGTGGACGACTGTAATGACGGATTCTTGTTTTCTGTGTCTTGTTTTACTTAACACTGAAGTATAACGATGGGATGTATGTGATATATTGTTTAAAAGAATGCAAATCGTTAATGTTGCCTGAAGAGAGTTTCTGGGCATAAAAGTGTACGTCATGATCATAGGATTTGCTTTCGTGTGATACCTCCGCTATAGAGGTCGTTCACGTCCTAAACACGCCCATACTGGGATAATATGCCTAAACCGGCTCAACCCAGAAGTGGAAGTCACTATTGGCCAGGATTCATCCTCCTGGACAAAAACTCCATCCTGGTCACAACTAGGAAAGGTAGTGGCCACGACCACAAAATGCTGAAGTCCGAGACACTGGACCAGGGCAGTCTAGATAGGCAACCACCTCTCACCCGGCGGGGATGTATGCGTATCCTAATCACGCTGAGGTTTTCCGGTAAGAAAGTCCAACGCTGGACAGGATGGGCAACCACCTCTCATCCGGCGGGGATACACATATATCCCAAAACACGTAGGGTTTTCCAGTGAGAAAGTCCAATTCTAGGCTGGATGGGAAACTACCTCTCACCCAGCGGTGATATACTGATATCCAAAACACGTCGAGGTTTTCCAGTGAGAAGTCTAACTCTAGGCTGGATGGGAAACCACCTCTCACCCAGCGGGGATATACTGATATCCAAAACACGTCGAGGTTTTCCGGTGAGAAAGTCCAACTCTTGATTAAACGGTGTCACGCATTCCCGCTTCTGAGACCCACCAAGAATACAGGCTCAGGAACTGTGATATTCTGAACCTCTTGTGGTCCTCTCGTGGATCTCGTGTGGTCCTTTCGGGGACCAAAGGGGGACCACGGGACCTATCTAGGACCATTCATTCATTCATTTGCATGTCCCTTGCGGAACTTTGCCTCCCAAACAGCACTCCTGTAGGCCTCTCGGTTGTGAGCAAGATGGCCTGCTGCTGTTGCATCCATTTCCAGATCGTCAACGATGTCTTGCAGCCATCTTCGTCTTGGTCTTCCTCTTTTTCTTTTTCCCATTATGTATCCTTCCAATACGGTCTTCTCTAAATTATCATGACGTTTAATGTGTCCAAAATATTTCAGTTTTCTCTCTTTAATCCTCTTCACTAGCCAGCCTTCTTCAGTATTAAGCTCTTGTAGTATAGATATATTTGTTCTTTTTTGTGTCCACGATATTTGGAGAACTCGTCTGTAGCATTTACATTCAAAGGCATTTATCGAGGACCACAGGAGTAAATTCAAGAGTATCACAGAGAGGTCTTGGTGGTAGAAGCGAACGAAGAAAAAGAGGTTTTCGTGTGATATTTTGTTGATATTATACATATTTACATTGGTAAATGCTGAGGGACACTTTTGTTGAGTATGTAAAATTTTGTTCGTAATCATTTTCCTGTCATTTGACCCTGCATTTTCTTAAATACTTTTTTGTTTGTTTGTTCATAAGTTCGTTCTAGATTTTTCTCTTGTCACATTTCACTGCCCCCATAATCTCATAAACCTGAGATGGAGCTTAGCTTTCCTATGTTGTTTCGTAGATTATATGTTGATTGAGAAGCATGTAGATTATGTGTTGGTTGATTGAGAAGCATGTAGATTATGTGTTGGTCGAGAAGCACTTAGATTAAGTGTTGGTTGAGAAGCACTTAGATTAAGTGTTGGTCGAGAAGCACTTGGATTAAGTGTTGATTGAGAAGCATGTAGATTATGTGTTGGTCGAGAAGCACTTGGATTAAGTGTTGGTTGAGAAGAACACAGGTTATTGTTTAGATGGAATTAGATTACTCCTTGTTTTTAGCTGTACTTGTTGGTGCTGGGTCTGTAGAAATACTTGGTTGTTTTCACAGCAACATATAAATACTGTTACTAAACAGAGCAACAAATAAGTTAAAAATGTAACTAAAGAGAACAACAAAGTTAAAAATGTTACTAAAGAGAACAACAAAGTTAAAAATGTTACTAAAGAGAACAGCAACAAAAGGAAACGTTGTTAAAAATAACAACAACAACAACAGCAACAAAAGGAAACATTGTTAAACATAACAACAACAAAAAAAGAAACGTCAGACATAACAACAACAAATAGAGACGTTGTTAAAAAAACAACAACAACAAAGGAAACGTTTTAAACATAACAACAACAAAAGGAAACGTTGTTAAACATAACAACAACAAAAAAGGAAACGTTGTTAAACATAACAACAGCAAAACGAAACGATGTTAAACATAACAACAACAAAAAAGGAAACGTTTTAAACATAACAACAACACAAAAAGGAAACGTTAAACATAACAAAAAAGGAAACATTGTTAAACATAACAACAACAAAAAAAAGGAAACGTTAAACATAACAACAAAGAAATAATTTTATTAAACAGAGCAACATCAAATTCTAAGGACTATCATAGCCGGAGGTGAGGGTGGAGGATACGCTATCCGCTCCAATTAAATGTCTCCAAGGCGTGCGTCTCAAATAGCCTCTGATAGTCAAGTCCAGCTCCTGGCCTTCTTCTGGCGGAACTGTTCAAACTGACAGGAGAATGGGCGAAGGCGAATATCTGGCGCCTGAAAACCAGACGCTTCGGGTAGATGAGAGTCTTGTTTGGTAGGAGAAGGAAAAATGTGATTTAAAACCCGCAGCTGGCAAGATTGTTCAGCTGCCGTGCGTGGAGTGGGGCTCCTCCCAGCCAGTGAAGAAAGGTGCGAATGGAGTTGCCGCGTGGCTCCACTGTGGAATAGGTGAAAGAAAGGATTAAGTGAAGAAAGGATTTAGTCAAGTAAACAGTAGTTTCGAGGTCAGGACTGCTCAAATCACGGCACCTCTGCTCTGGAGGCCGGCCACGTCCTATGTGCACCCATACTGGGGCGGATTGCCTGAACCGACTTAATCCAGGGGTTAAACTAAGAGACTGCTGGCGAGATTCTTCGGCTGCTGCGCGTGGGGTTAAACTCCTCCTTGGAAATGAAGAAAATGCGATTAGAGTTGCTGTTCGGCGCCGCCTTGAAAAGGTGATGGAAAGGATAAAGTGAAGATTAATCGGTATATCCAGTAGTCTCGCAACGAGAGCTACTCATACCACGGCACCTCTGCTCCAGAGGCCGGCCACGTCCGGTATACACCCATACTGGTGAAATATGCCTAAACCGGCTTAACCTAGGGGGGTGAAACTTGATGACTACTCATGGCACAGTACCTCCGCTCTAGAGGTAGGTCACGTCCTAAACGTGCCCATACTGGGATAATACGCCTAAACTGGCTTAACCTAGGGGTGAAACCTACTATTGGCGAGAATTCGTCATCCTGGACAAAAGCTACGTCCTGGTCACAGCTAGGAAAGGTAGCGGCTACACCACAAAACGCCGAAGTCAGAGACACTGGACAAGTGCAGTCTAGATAGGCAACAACCTCTCACCTGGAGGGCATATATGCGTATTCTAATCACGCTGAGGTTTTCCGATGAGAAAGTCCAACGCTGGACTAGATGGGCAACCACCTCTCACCCGGCAGGGATATACTGACATCCAAAATACGTCGGGGTTTTCCAGTGAGAAAGTCCAACTCTAGGCTGAATGGGCAACCACCTCCCACCCGGCTGGGATATACTGATATCCAAAACACGTCGAGGTTTTCCGGTGAGAAAGTCCAACTCTAAACTGGTACAATGAAAACCACGGTGTCACGTAATCTCGCTTCTGCGACCCACCATGAATACAGCCCCAAGCCCTGCGATACTCTGAACCTCTTGTGGTCCTCTCGTGGACCACAGGAGTAAATTCAGTAGGATCACAGGCGGTCTTGGTGGTAGAAGTGAACGAAGAAGAAGAAGAGCAAAATCAGAGGAATAGTATCATTAAACAGCACTAAGAACAAAAAAATAACGTTATTAGAACAACAAAAAAATGGCATTATCATTCAACTGCCTATCTATCAGATCATTCACCCGTCTATCTACCAACTCAATCACCTGCCTATCTATCAGTTTAGTTACCTGCCTATATATCAGTTTATTCACCTGCCTATCTATCAGTTTACTCACCTTACTATATATCACCTTACTCACCTGCCTATATATCAGCTTACTTTCTTGCCTATCTATCAGTTTATTTACCTGCCTATCTATCAGTTTACACACCTGCCTATCTGTCAATTTACTCACCTGCCTATATATAGATGAGAGGTGGTCGCCTATCTAGACTGCACTGGTCCAGTGTCTCCGACTTCAGCATTTTGTGGTCGTGGCCGTTATCCTTCCTGGTTGTGACCAGGACGAAGCTTTTGTCCAGGAGGACTAATCCTCGCCGCTAGTGAATTTCACGCCTGAGTTAAACCGGTTTAGGCGTATTATCCCAGTGTGGTGTATATAGGACACGACCGACCTCTAGAGTGGAGGTACCGTTATATGCGTAGCCCACACCGCGAGTCCACTGACCATAAACTTTACTTAATCCTTTCAATCACCTTTTTCTTAGCGCGCCGCGTAGCAGCCCTAATCGCATTTTTCTTCATTGGCCAGGAGGAATTTCACCCCACGCGCGGCAACCGAAGAATCTCGGCAGCAGAGTCTTAGTTTAACCCCTGGGTTAAGCCGTTTGAGCCAATATGAGTGTATGTAGGACGTGGCCGGCCTCTAGAGCAGAGGTGCCTTGATATGAGTAGCCCTGACCACGAGACTACTAGCTACTTCACTTAATGCTTTCCATCACCTTTTCCACGGCGGCGCCGCGCGGCAGCCTTAATCGTATTTTTCTTCATTATCCGGGAGGAGTTTCACCCCACGCACGGCAGCTGAAGAATCTTGTCAGCAGAGAGCAGGAGCTTTCCTTCTTCTAGATGAGCTACCAACCAAGACTAACGAGTCTCATCTACCCGAAAGCGTATGGATTTCAGGCGCAAGATACTCACTTTTCGCCCCTTCTCCTCTCAGTTTAAACAGTTCCGCCACGAGAAGGCCAGGAGCTGGACTTGGGCTTTCAGAGGCTATTTGAGACGCACGCCATGAAGACATTTAATTGGAGTGGAGTGCTTATCCTTCACCCCATCTCCGGCTATTACAGTCCTTAGAACCAGTTGGTGCACTGATCACGAAGTATTAATAAACTCAGTGAAAGCAAAAGTCCTTTAGTGCTCACTAAATAACATCACCAGGAGGTGGACTGACCACGAAGTATTAATAAACTCAGTGAAAGCAAAAGTCCTTTGGTGCTCACTAAATAACATCACCAGGAGGTGGACTGACCACGAAGTATTAATAAACTCAGTCTTCTTCTTCTTCTTCGTTCGCATTGTCTGTCTATATCTGCAGTCCTGTCTCTTGGATAAATTTCACTGTTTTTTGTAACTCATGTATGGAACCGTAGAGCTTATCTTCTTTAGTGGTTTCACTGGGCCAGTAATTATTTCTCAGTGTCTCGTAGTTGATGCAGTTCTGGAGGATATGTTCCACAGTTTGGGGCACCTGGGCACATGTACATAGATTAGTAGTACCAACCTTAAACTTTGTATACATATGACTTCGGAGTCGGCTGTGTCCTGTTCGGAGACGGAAGATGGTGACTTGTTCCTTTCTGTTTAGCATGTGATAGTCATCATGTGGTGGTGTTTGTGGCTTCCCGTAGGTTTTTATCATGCTTTTCTTCTGATTATAGGTGATTGGTATGTCTGGTTGCTCCATTTCAGTGCCCTCTTTGGCCAGATGGTCAGCTTTCTCATTGCCTGGTATCCCACAGTGGGAGGGAATCCATTGCAAAGTGACTCCATGTTGTAAGCCAATTTTTGACAAGGCATCCTTAAGGTCTGGTAGTTTGTTGCACTGAAGAGCTTCCAGTACTGATCTCGCAAATAAACTCAGTGAAAGCAAAAGCCCTTTCACTAAACAACACACCAGTCAAAGAACCAGTGCCTGTGATTTCTTTTGGAAATACCCCCACTGAAAGATGCTGTAACCTGAAATACCTAGGAATTAACTTGGACAGAATCTTATCTTTCAACAAACATACAGAAGAAACGGCATTTAAGTCAAGACAGGGACTAGCTGCCATCAAAGCCATAGCATATCTACAACTTCCGCACCCTGTTTACACTAGTGACAGTCTTGGTCCTATCCAGAATAGACTACTGCCTGGAATTGTTAACGCTGTCCAAAACGCAAAGAACCAAACTTGAACGAGAACAAAACGAGGCTATGAGATTCATGTTGGGCTGTACCAAAGACATATCCACGGCGGCAATGAGATATACTTGTATATTGAATCTTCCTAATCTACAAACCCGGCACAAATGTGCCCAAGTAAAGGAATACCTCAAAATCAGCAACACTAAAACCAACCCACTCCATAATAAAATTCACATGACCAAAGGAGCAAGAATAAAAAGAGGCAAAAACTGGATGGCTGAAGTAGAAGACTCAGTAAGCATAGATACTGATTCACAAAACATCTCAACCAAACCAGAATGGATTACTTGCAGTGAGGTCCATCAAAATCTCACTAAAGTACACATAAACCTTACAAGAAAATATCGAAAATGGGGGGGGGGGGGACACAAGAGGAAATAAACGAACTCATTAACAAACATACAACTCCTGACGACATAACCATTTCTACAGACAGACAGATCAGTGAGCAGGGCAACTAGAAGAGGTTGGGGTTTTGCAGGATACCAAGGAGGTAAAACTCTCAAACTCATGGCCGGGGCTTGTACAAACAACTGCTCAAGTACGTGCATGGAAACAGAGGCCATCACACAAGCATTAAAATGGGCAGTGACACAGAGAACACGCGTCATCATCATCATTACCGACTCTCAAAATATGTTCAGGAAAGTAGAACAAAAAGCCATTAGAAGAGAATGGCAAGAAATAATAAATCCCACATCAAACAGGTCACGTGGATGTCCAGGCCAGGCCGGAGTCGACGGAAACAACGAACCCGACCAGCTAGCAGAAAGGGCCAAACCAGGGGGCCTCATCAAAATAGATAAATCTGACCTATAGAAATCTATCAAGCAACACCTCGATGAACAAATACAAAGCAACTTCATCCAAAATACCTATAACATACGCCTCAATGCATTGCGAGCATTACATGCAACTAAGGGCAGTGGTTGCAAATCTCAACTAAACGCTAGATCACGGTAAACACACAATCAACACAACATTGACGGGCAACACAATATCAACACAACATTGACGGGCAACACAATATCAACACAACATTGACGGGCAACACAATATCAACACAACATTGACGGGCAACACAATATCAACACAACATTGACGGGCAACACAATATCAACACAACATTGACGGGCAACACAATATCAACACAACATTGACGGGCAACACAATATCAACACAACATTGACGGGCAACACAATATCAACACAGCATTGACGGGCAACACAATATCAACACAACATTGACGGGCAGCACAATATCAACACAACATTGACGGGCAACACAACATCAACACAACATTGGGGTCATCTCCCTAAAGACACTGAAGGAAATCCTGTTGTCCTAGGCCTAGCACGTAGGCGGGCCCCGAGTGTAATGAGGCCGCTTCCCAGGACCAGCAACAGAGCTAGGGCCCTTTTTTACAGTTACATTTACAGTTCATTCATCTGTCTATCTACCAGTTCTTTTACATGTGTATCTACCAGTTCACTCACCTGTCTATCTACCAGTTCTTTCACCTGTCTATCTACCAGTTCTTTCACCTGTCTATCTACCAGTTCTTTCACCTGTCTATCTACCAGTTCTTTTACATGTGTATCTACCAGTTCACTCACCTGTCTATCTACCAGTTCTTTCACCTGTCTATCGACCAGTTCTTTTACATGTGTATCTACCAGTTCACTCACCTGTCTATCTACCAGTTCTTTCACCTGTCTATCGACCAGTTCTTTTACGTGTATCTATCAGTTCACTCACCTGTCTATCTACCAGTTCTTTCACCTGTCTATCGACCAGTTCTTTCACCTGTCTATCTACCAGTTCATTCACCTGTCTATCTACCAGTTCACTCACTTGTCTATCCATCAGTTCATTCACCTGTCTATCTACCAGTTCACTCACCTGTCTATCTACCAGTTCACTCACCTGTCTACATACCAGTTCACTCGCCTGCGTTCTGGAATACTTTTTATTTACATCTTCATGATCTAAATACGTGTCAGCCATCTACAGCCTCTCTCTCTCTATATATATATATATATATATATATATGTATATATATGTAGGATATTTGAACATCTCGAACCGAGTCCTGCTAGCCCACCTGAAAGGAGGATCAATAGGCATAAATATTATACAAGTGTATGCTCCAACATCTGAAAATTTTTAAGAAGATGTACAGCTATTTTATCATGACATAGAGACAGCCCTGAAACACACAAAGTCACATGAAGTTACTATAGTTATGGGAGATTTTAGTGCCAAAGTTGATCAAGGAAGAACTTCAGACATCGTTGGTGACTATGGACTGGGGGAGAGAAATGACAGAGGTTGTAAATTAATTGAATGGGCAAGAATACACAGCATGGTTGTAGGAAACACCTGGTTTAAACAACATCCTCGAAGACTGGCAACGTGGTGCAGCCCAGACAAAAAGACTTTTAACCAGATAGACTACGTATTAATAAAAAAATGATTCCAGAATCCATTACTGACAACAAAAACCATGCCAGCAGCTGACTGCAATAGTGACCATGACCTACTCTGTGAAAAAATTAGAATAAAGCTAAAGAAAGCGTGCACAAAAGTGAGAAATATCAAACTGAACACAGAACTCCTTAAAATGACCAAGAACTGCGAGAACAATACAAAATTATTATAACAAATAGATACAATGCAATAGTAAAGATAAATAGTATAGATGAACAATGGGAAATGTTAAGAGATTCTATCCACCAAACTGTTAATGAGATAATACCACCAAAAAAAGAAGCCCCTAAAAATAAATGGATAACAGACGACATCTTAGGACTGATGGACAAGAGGAGGAGGAGTAAAAATAACGAGGAAAAATATAGCAAGATAAATAAAGAAATAAGACGCAAATGCAGAGAAGCAAAAGAAGTGTGGTTAAATGAATAGTGCAGACACATAGAGGACTCTCATAATAAAGACAGCAAAAACATGCACAAACGAATTAGTGAACTCACAGGCAGGAAAACAAAATATACCACAGCATGGTTGTAGGAAACACCTGGTTTAAACAACATCCTCGAAGACTGGCAACGTGGTGCAGCCCAGACAAAAAGACTTTTAACCAGATAGACTACGTATTAATAAAAAAATGATTCCAGAATCCATTACTGACAACAAAAACCATGCCAGCAGCTGACTGCAATAGTGACCATGACCTACTCTGTGAAAAAATTAGAATAAAGCTAAAGAAAGCGTGCACAAAAGTGAGAAATATCAAACTGAACACAGAACTCCTTAAAATGACCAAGAACTGCGAGAACAATACAAAATTATTATAACAAATAGATACAATGCAATAGTAAAGATAAATAGTATAGATGAACAATGGGAAATGTTAAGAGATTCTATCCACCAAACTGT
The DNA here is from genome assembly GCA_009760885.1 of Achatina immaculata. NCBI lineage: Eukaryota > Metazoa > Mollusca > Gastropoda > Stylommatophora > Achatinidae > Lissachatina > Lissachatina immaculata. Next base: position 21,405,104 of record CM019713.1, on the reverse strand, counting down.
TAATGAGATAATACCACCAAAAAAAGAAGCCCCTAAAAATAAATGGATAACAGACGACATCTTAGGACTGATGGACAAGAGGAGGAGGAGTAAAAATAACGAGGAAAAATATAGCAAGATAAATAAAGAAATAAGACGCAAATGCAGAGAAGCAAAAGAAGTGTGGTTAAATGAATAGTGCAGACACATAGAGGACTCTCATAATAAAGACAGCAAAAACATGCACAAACGAATTAGTGAACTCACAGGCAGGAAAACAAAATATACCACAGTATGCCTGAAATCAAAAGAAGGTAAAATGTTAATGGAAAAAGAAGACATTGTGGACAGGTGGACAGAGTACATCGGTGAGCTATATGGAGGAGAAAGACAGGAATTAACACCAGATACTGAAAACTGTGATGGACCACCAATACTTGAAGATGAAATCATAGATGTCATCAAACACATGAAGAAAGGAAAAGCGACTGGGCCTTATAATATAACAATAGAAGAAATAGAGGCACTAGAGGAGACAGGAATAAAAATAATAACCAAGTTACAAGATGACATTTACAACAGTGGTTATATGCCCAGTGACTTGCTTAAATCCACGTTTATAGCACTACCAAAGAAAACAGGAGAAAAGGAATGTGATGACCACAGGACTATCAGCCTCTCATGTCACATAACGAAGCTACTTCTGAGAATTATTATGAGAAGAACAAGGAAACAGATAAAAATGGAAATAGCAAATGAACAGTTTGGATTTATTGAAGGAAAAACATACAATGCCATGTATGTTTTACGAACACTAACAGAAATAGCTTTAGAAGTAAAGAAAGATCTCTACTTATGCTTCAATAATTACACCAAGGCATTTGAAGACATCAGTATAGACGGCAAAGACCTGAAGCTTGTAAAACATCTATACTGGCAGCAAGAAGCAGCAGTTCGAGTTGAAAATAAAACTGGAAAATATCAAACTATAAAACAAGAGGTGCGACAACGGTGTGTACTATCTCCAGAATTTTTCTCCATACAGCAAGAATATTCTAAGAACAATCATCACAGAACCAGGTACAAAAATTGTAGGATCCAATATTAACAACCTTCGGTATGCTGACGACACAGTACTGATAGCTGAGAACCAACAAGACCTGCAAAATCTCTTGGGATAAAGTCGCCAAAGAAACTGAACAGAAAGGCTTTACTTTGAACATCAAAAAGACAGAGACTATGGTTATATCTAAGAAACAGAATCCACCAGCATGCAATATAAAATTAAACGGAACTACTCTAAAGCAGGTGCAGAAATTCAAATACCTTGGAGCAGTAATAACTTCAGATGGGAAATGCAGAACAGAAATTAGGAACAGAATAGGCCAAGCAAAGACTGCATTTCAGAGAATGAGAAACATATCAACACATCCTTATCAATGAATGATAGAAAACGAGTCCTAAAATGCTATATTGAACCTATCTTGTTATATAGAAGTGAATCATGGACAATAGGCAGGTGTGCACAAAAATCATTGGAACCAGTAGAAATGTAGTTTATTAGAAGAATGTTGTGAATTTCCTGGACAGCAAAAATAACTAATGAAGAATGTATGAGAAGAGCTGGAGAGACAAAAAATCTTGTCAAAAAGATAAGAGAGAGACAATGTACTTTCATATGACATGCAATGAGAAGAGGGGGCATTGAAAATATTATAACAACAGGAAAAATAGAAGGAAGAAGATCAAGAGGAAGACCAAGAGAAATGATACTGGACAGTCTGACAGGATGGTGTGAGAGGAGATCACCAACTGAGCTTTTGTCCTGCATGAAGGATCGGGTACTCTGGAGAAGCATAATAGCCAACGCCAGTCGGCACGGCACCTGATGATGATGATGATGATGATGATGAAGTTTCTAAAAGAGTAATGAGAAAGTAACATTGTAAAGTTTCTCTAAGAGTGGTGAGAAAGTAACATTATAAAGGCACCTGTCATCTAATTAGGCGGTTTAAAAAATCCTGCAATGAAAGAAATAAAATATTTGAAGAAAAGTTTTCATTGCTCAACCTTCTATATCACAGTGCGAGACAGATGTTTGAACTGATGGTAAATGTTACATTTGTAACAAAATAACTAGACTTTCTTCTTCAGATCACAAGACTTGAGATAGTAGTGAGAACAACATGCTCAGATAAAATGAAAGAAGGAAAAATTTGAAATCAATGAACGTTTATCGTTCGGGGATATATAATTTATTACGTGAATAGTAAAATAATTTCGGCGGGGCTACAACACCATATAAACGTCACATTCAGTAATTCAGAACAATTCTAGCCAGAAGTCTATTATACGTTTAGGTTTAGTATCGACCGTTTCACTGAAGTCACTATCATTATTTAGCGATTTGTCTTTACTTAGAGCTAATTATTTCATACCAAGGAGTGCTATCAGTTTCTTCAACATTTAGAGCTAGTTATTTCATACCAAGGAGCGCTATCAGTTTCTACAACAGTTAGAACAGTTATTTCATACTAATAAGGAGTGTCATCAGTTCCTTCAACAGTTAGAACAGTTATTTCATACTAATAAGGAGTGTCATCAGTTCCTTCAACAGTTAGAACAGTTATTTCATACCAAAGAGTGCCATCAGTTTCTTCAACATTTTGAGCTAGTTATTTCATACCAAAGAGTGCCATCAGTTTCTTCAACATTTTGAGCTAGTTATTTCATACCAAAGAGTGCCATCAGTTTCTTCAACAGTTAGAACAGTTATTTCGTACCAAGGTGTGTCATCAGTTTCTTCAACATTTGGAGCTAGTTATTTTATACTAAGAAGTGTCATCAGTTTCTTCAACAGTTAGAACAGTTATTTCATACCAAGGTGTGTCATCAGTTTTTACAACCAGCTCCTATTTCCGACATATGACCAAGCTACTACGAAAAGGTTTTTCTTTACATGTTCTTCTTTTAACCTGTTCATACAATTACTGTAGCAAATATTCATGCTTCCTACAATTACTGTGGCAAAAATCCATACTTCATACAATTACTGTGGCAAATATTCATACTTCATACAATTACTGTGGCAAAAATTCATACTTCATACAGTTACTGTGGCAGAAATTCACACTTCATGTGCGAATACTCACACTGGCAAATAGTGTATGATCATAATTTCAGAAATGTGCCAATATTTCCTAGAAGCTATTTCATCCATGAAAATTCCATAAAACATGTCATGCTCGGAAATTTGAGGACGTGCTCTGTTCCTGATATCTAATCTCCCTAGGACATGTCTTGTACGGGAGCCTTCTCTGTTTCTGATATCTAATCTTCATAGGACATGTCTTGTACAGGAGCCCTCTCTGTTTCTGATATCTAATCTCCCTAGGACATGCCTTGTACGGGAGCCCTCTCTGTTTCTGATATCTAATCTCCCTAGGACATGTCCTGTACGGGAGCCTGAGGACCTGCTCTGTTCCTGTTATCTGATCTCCATAGGACATGTCTTGTACGGGAGCCCTCTCTGTTTCTGTTATCTAATCTCCCTAGAACATATCTTGTACGGGAGCCCTCTCTGTTCCTGTTATCTAATCTCCATAGGACATATCTTGTACGGGAGCCCTCTCTGTTCCTGTTATCTAATCTCCCTAGGACATATCTTGTACGGGAGCCCTCTCTGTTCCTGTTATCTAATCTCTCTAGGACATATCTTGTACGGGAGCCCTCTCTGTTTCTGTATCTAATCTCCCTAGGACATGTCTTGTACGGGAGCCTTCTCTGTTCTTGTTATCTAATCTCCCTAGGACATGTCTTGTACGGGAGCCCTCTCTGTTTCTGTATCTAATCTCCCTAGGACATGTCTTGTAAGGGAGCCCTCTCTGTTCCTGTTATCTAATCTCCCTAGGACATATCTTGTACGGGAGCCCTCTCTGTTCCTGTTATCTAATCTACATAGGACATATCTTGTATGGGAGCCTGAGGACCTGCTCTGTTCCTGATATCTAATCTCCTTAGGACATGTCCTGTACGGGAGCCTGGATAACTGAACTTATCACCTTCTTACAAGAATCTCCAAGACAAAGGGATGTAGTTCCCCGAACCTTGCAAGGATATTCCAATTCTAGCAGTTATCTTTCTTTCTTTTTGTGTTATCTTTCTTTCTTTTTATTATCTTTATTTATTTTTGTTTTCTTTGTTTCTTTCTGCTATATTTGTTTGCTTTTCTTATCTTTATTCCTTTCTGTAACCATAAACCAGTATCCGGTTCACATTTTTATGTTATGTAATCTGAATTTGCTGAACGTCAATTTTTCATCATTTCTTTCAACAATTACTTTTATCTACACAGAATAAAAGACAAAGACATTTCTAGGACTATCCTGTACATTTTCCTCTCAATCCACATTTTCTTGCGCAGAAAACCAAAGCTGAAGCTCAGAAAATGGCGAGTCTAAAGTTGATAACATTTTTGTCTGTGATAACTTTCCTGGTGATTGTGAGAAATGTCAGGTCGTGTTGGTGGGTAAGCATTTTTCTTACACGTGAAAGTTATCAATCTATTCTTACTCATAAAAGTTATCAATCTATTCTTACTCATAAAAGTTATCAATCTATTCTTATCAATCTATTCTTACTCATAAAAGTTATCAATCTATTCTTACTCATAAAAGTTATCAATCTATTCTTATCAATCTATTCTTACTCATAAAAGTTATCAATCTATTCTTATCAATCTATTCTTACTCATAAAAGTTATCAATCTATTCTTACTCATAAAAGTTATCAATCTATTCTTATCAATCTATTCTTACTCATAAAAGTTATCAATCTATTTTTACTCATAAAAGTTATCAATCTATTCTTACTCATAAAAGTTATCAATCTATTCTTACTCATAAAAGTTATCAATCTATTCTTACTCATAAAAGTTATCAATCTATTTTTACTCATAAAAGTTATCAATCTATTCTTACTCATAAAAGTTATCAATCTATTCTTACTCATAAAAGTTATCAATCTATTCTTACTCATAAAAGTTATCAATCTATTTTTACTCATAAAAGTTATCAATCTATTCTTACTCATAAAAGTTATCAATCTATTCTTACTCATAAAAGTTATCAATCTATTCTTATCAATCTATTCTTACTCATAAAAGTTATCAATCTATTCTTATCAATCTATTCTTACTCATAAAAGTTATCAATCTATTCTTATCAATCTATTCTTACTCATAAAAGTTATCAATCTATTTTTACTCATAAAAGTTATCAATCTATTCTTACTCATAAAAGTTATCAATCTATTCTTACTCATAAAAGTTATCAATCTATTCTTACTCATAAAAGTTATCAATCTATTCTTACTCATAAAAGTTATCAATCTATTCTTACTCATAAAAGTTATCAATCTATTTTTACTCATAACAGTTATCAATCTATTTTTACTCATAACAGTTATCAATCTATTTTCTCATAACAGTTATCAATCTATTTTACTCATAACAGTTATCAATCTATTCTTACTCATAAAAGTTATCAATCTATTCTTACTCATAAAAGTTATCAATCTATTTTTACTCATAACAGTTATCAATCTATTCTTACTCATAAAAGTTATCAATCTATTTTTACTCATAAAAGTTATCAATCTATTCTTACTCATAAAAGTTATCAATCTATTCTTACTCATAAAAGTTATCAATCTATTCTTACTCATAAAAGTTATCAATCTATTTTTACTCATAAAAGTTATCAATCTATTCTTACTCATAAAAGTTATCAATCTATTCTTACTCATAAAAGTTATCAATCTATTCTTACTCATAAAAGTTATCAATCTATTTTTACTCATAAAAGTTATCAATCTATTCTTACTCATAAAAGTTATCAATCTATTCTTACTCATAAAAGTTATCAATCTATTCTTATCAATCTATTCTTACTCATAAAAGTTATCAATCTATTCTTATCAATCTATTCTTACTCATAAAAGTTATCAATCTATTCTTATCAATCTATTCTTACTCATAAAAGTTATCAATCTATTTTTACTCATAAAAGTTATCAATCTATTCTTACTCATAAAAGTTATCAATCTATTCTTACTCATAAAAGTTATCAATCTATTCTTACTCATAAAAGTTATCAATCTATTCTTACTCATAAAAGTTATCAATCTATTCTTACTCATAAAAGTTATCAATCTATTTTTACTCATAACAGTTATCAATCTATTTTTACTCATAACAGTTATCAATCTATTTTCTCATAACAGTTATCAATCTATTTTACTCATAACAGTTATCAATCTATTCTTACTCATAAAAGTTATCAATCTATTCTTACTCATAAAAGTTATCAATCTATTTTTACTCATAACAGTTATCAATCTATTCTTACTCATAAAAGTTACCAATCTATTCTTACTCATAAAAGTTATCAATCTATTCTTACTCATAAAAGTTATCAATCTATTCTTACTCATAAAAGTTATCAATCTATTCTTGCTCATAAAAGTTATCAATCTATTCTTACTCATAAAAGTTATCAATCTATTCTTACTCATAAAAGTTATCAATCTATTTTTACTCATAAAAGTTATCAATCTATTCTTACTCATAAAAGTTACCAATCTATTCTTACTCATAAAAGTTATCAATCTATTCTTACTCATAAAAGTTATCAATCTATTTTTACTCATAAAAGTTATCAATCTATTCTTACTCATAAAAGTTATCAATCTATTCTTATTCATAAAAGTTATCAATCTATTCTTATTCATAAAAGTTATCAATCTATTCTTACTCATAAAAGTTATCACTTTAAAGTGTTCATCTACATGAAAATTATCTATCTAAAATTTTCTTCCACCTACATATCACTATTCAAAAGTTTTATTCCACATAAAAATTATCAATGTAAAGTTTTTTTCACATAATCTTTGAATCTAAGATTTTTATTCACATTGAAGTTATCTGGGTGATAAGTTTCATGAGTTATCTAGATAAAAACTTCCAAAAGTTATCTAGGAAATAACTTCCAAGAATTTTCTAGGTAATAACTTCCGAGAGTTGTCTGGGTGATAACTTCTGAGAGTTGTCTGGGTGATAACTTCTGAGAGTTATCTGGTGATAACTTTCAAGTGAAGAAAAACCTTAGACTCAAGTTTTCTTCCATATGATAAATTTTTCTTTCATATAGAAGTTATCAATCTAATGTTTACTTCCATGCTGAAGCTATTAATCTAATGTTTGCTTCCATTGTAACTTCTTAGATGTTGTTAGAAATTATTTTAATGTTTGTTAAAAAATATATGTTAGAAGATCTGTACTGAAAAAATATTTTTGTTTATGTATATGTCTGTATGTGTGTGTGTTTATGCGTGTGTGATAACAATTCTATAAGGTTAATTACTTCTCCTTTACTCTGAAAGTAATAGTTTAATCTTACACTCTTTTGATATGTCTTTTCCTAATGTAATTTGTATACTTGTATTAAATCTAGTGTATAGGAAGAATGAAAGATGGAGTGATGAAGGGCAGAATGTAATACAGGCCTGCGTACCCAATTCTTCACCCTTTAAAAATAAAGATCATTCATTCATTCATTCCTTTCTTCCACGCTGAAGGTATCAACCCAGTGTTTACTTCCATGCTGAAGTTATTAATCTAATGTTTACTTCCAAGCTGAAGTTATCAATCTAATGTTTACTTCCATGATGAAGGTATCAATGTAATGTTCTCCTCCACACACAAAAATCAATCTAATGTTCCCTCGACAAATAAATTATCAATATAATATGAAGTTACCAGTGTAACGTTTTCTTCCATATAGAAGTTATCTATCTAAAGTTTTCTTTGACATATAAGTTATCTATCTAAAGTTTATTTCCACACAGAATTTATCTATCTAAAGTTTTTTACATATAGAAGTTATCTATCTAAAGTTTTCTTCCATATATAAGTTATCTATCGAAAATTTTCTTCCACACAGAAGTTATCAGTCTAAGATTTTCTTCCATATAGAAGTTATCAGTCAAATTTTTCTTCCATATAGAAGTTATCAATCTTATGTTTTCTTGCATATAGATGTTATTTATATAAAGTTTTCTTCCATATAAAAGTTATCTATCTAAAGTTTTCTTCCACACATAAGTTATCAATCTAAAATTTTCTTCCATACAAAAGTTGTCAATCTAAAGGTTTCTTCCATATAGAAGTTATCAATCTAAAGTTTTCTTCCACATAGAATATATATATATCTAAAGTTTTCTTCCAGGATTTCGTGTTGATGACTGAGAGTAAAATATGATCTACTACAGGATTTCGTGTTGATGACTGAGAGTGAATATGATATACTGCAGGATTACGTGTTGATGACTGAGAGTGAATATGATCTACTACAGGATTTCTTGTTGATGACTGAGAGTAAATATGATCTACTACAGAATTTCTTGTTGATGACTGAGAGTAAATATAATCTACTGCAGGATTTCTTGTTGATGACTGAGAGTAAATATAATCTACTGCAGGATTTCTTGTTGATGACTGAGAGTAAATATAATCTACTGCAGAATTTCTTGTTGATGACTGAGAGTAAATATAATCTACTGCAGGATTTCTTGTTGATGACTGAGAGTAAATATAATCTACTGCAGAATTTCTTGTTGATGACTGAGCGTGGTTTGTGGAAGTCTGATAGCTGTGGTTGTTTAGTTAGTCTGGCTCTGCGTCTAACGTTGTCAGGATGTAGTGCAGTTTTCCTAGAGTTGCTAATTGTTGTTTGAGAGAGAAAAAGGCAACCATGTCTCTAGACGCTTTCTGCACATCTGTTGAGCCCGGATGGCTAATGTATTTCCTGCCAGTGGAATTTGTTTTATTTGTGTTGCCACCAGAAGTTTGATATGTCTTATCATATAATTCTGAACTTCTTCATGTGGTTCCACCATTAAATGACTTTGTTATTTTGACTGAATGCAGTGGTTTGTTATCTAAGTGTGGACAAATTAAGTCACTTATTTTCATCTGTACTCCTTGAGATATCTTGCCTGTGTTCTGTCAAGTGTATATCAACAGGGAATCGTTTGAAGGTGTTTTGAGTGTGACACTGTCTTGTTAAGTTATGTGACACTGTCTTGTTAAGTTATGTGACACTGTCTTGTTACGTCATGTGACACTGCCTTGTTAAGTCATCTCACCGAAGTGACAGCTCCTAGAGAGTCAAGGGACACAACCCAGCTCCAAGAAATGTGTACCTATAGTTTCCTAGGGAAAACTAAGGTAAGGAGGAGATGTGAAGGCCTCCATACATCACATTGCTGTAGTGGTCTAGAAATATGATTGCTGTAGTTGTCTAGAAATGTGATTGCTGTAGTGGTCTAGAAATATGATTGCTGTAGTGGTCTAGAAATGTGATTGCTGTAGTGGTCTAGGAATATGATTGCTGTAGTGGTCTAGAAATATGATTGCTGTAGTGGTCTATAAATGTGATTGCTGTAGTGGTCTAGAAATGTGATTGCTGTAGTGGTCTAGAAATGTGATTGCTGTAGTGGTCTAGAAATATGAGTGCTGTAGTGGTCTAGAAATATGATTGCTGTAGTGGTCTAGAAATGTGATTGCTGTAGTGGTCTAGAAATGTGATTGCTGTAGTGGTCTAGAAATATGATTGCTGTAGTGGTCTATAAATGTGATTGCTGTAGTGGTCTAGAAATGTGAAGGCATTAGAACTCTACCGAGGCATGCAAATGCCACGAAGCATAACAGCGTCGTGACTGTGAGACTGTCTCTGGAAGTATGCCACTACATATGTATTGACTGACGAATATCAATACTGTTACAGTGTAGGAATCACTATAGTCGTAGGTTTGTGTATTCAACTGTTATGGATCTACAAGCTCAGACAATTAAGTCATGGATCTACAAGCTCAGACAATTAAGTAATGAGACTAATTACATAAAAAATAAAATAAGCAATAGTCTTATATCTTATATCCTTCTCGTGCCGTTAAACATTACATAGGGCTCGCAAGGTAGTTCGCCAATTTTTCCTGTCTTCGGCGAGTCTTTCAACCTCATCAAGGGATTTTATGCCTATTAATTTGGCCTCTCTTAACAATGTCCTCTTTAGAGTTTCACGTGGTCTGCCTCTTTTTCTTTGGCCTGTTGTGTTCCACTTGATAGCTTGTTTTGGGATTCTCTGATCATTTCTTCTCATCATGTGACCAACATATGTCCATCTCCTTTTCCCGATCACTCATGAGACTGGTTGTTGTTAGTCATCTGTCTTATCTCTGCATTTTTCTTGAATTCGTTCCACTTGATGCCGAGTATTTGCCTCAGGCATTTGTTTTCAAGAGTCTAATTTCTTGTCTATATCTTTAGTTGATTTCCAGCTTTCATGTGCATAAATGATGGTGGATATAACATTAGAATTGAATAGTCTTAACTTGGTTTTTGTGATAATAACTTTTAAATGCCATATGTTCTCATGATTCTTGAAGATCGATGCTGCTTTTGCAATTCTAATTCTAACTTCCGTTATGGTGTCACCATCCTGGTTTATGTAGCTGCCAAGGTATGCAGATTGATTGACTTCTTCAATATCTGTCCCTTCTACGTGTATTTTTCCATTTTGATTGAGAGGAATTTTCATTATTTTTGTTTTGTCCTTGTTAATTTCAAGTCCTATTTTGCTAGCCATTGAAGACAGGGTATCTGTTTTTTCTTGCATGGAATTCACATTGTTACTAATATAAGTTATGTCATCAGCAAAATCAAGATCTTCTAATTGGGTCCCATGTACCCAGTCAATACCTGTGTTACCTGTGCAGCATTTTTTTATTATGAAGTCTATTGCAATTCCAAAAGGCAAAAGAAGCAGTACACATCCTTGTTTCACGCCTGTTTCAATAACTGGAACCATTCACTCATCCCTTCTTCTGTCTTGACTGCACAAACATATCCATCGTAGAAATCCTTAATAATGCTGACAGTTTTAGACGGTATTCCATATAAACTTAAAATTCTCCACAAAGAATCTCTGTGTATGCTATCAAATGCCTTTTTAAAGTCTATGAAGTTCAGTATTAATGGTTTCTGCTTTTCAATATGTTCTTCAAGTATTATTCTTAGAGTAACGATCTGGTCGAGACAGCTTCTCCCCTTTCAAAATCCTACTTGGTCTTCTCTCATTGCGGTATCCACTATATCTTTAAGTATATTCAAAATGACCTTGCAAAATGCTTTTGACACAACTGATATTAAGGTTACTCCTCTCCAGTTGTTACAGTCACTAAAGTTGCCTTTTTTTGGTATGTTAATAATGATTCGTTTTTTCCATTTAGAAGGGACCTTTTCTTCTTTCCAAATCTTATTAAACATTCTCCGTAGTTGTCTTATGTTGTCACTATTGATAGCTTTTAACATTTCCGGTTTATTTCATCTTCACCTGCAGTTTTGTTGTTAGCCATTAAATTCACTGCTGTTTCAATTTCATGCAATGTAATTTCACCTAGGTTGACATTTAGTTGGGCTGGTAAGTCGGTTTCAAGGTTTATCACTTCTTTTGGATGAAGATATAACCTGTATTTTATTCAAAGTAAGCCCCTTGTGCACTGATACAGCGAGTGTACGATCTAACAAACACTGAAACGACCTCTGCAGTTCTTCTGTTGGTATGGCCCTTAAACTCGATGTTACGTCCCTTTGAATAGCATCACTATCATCAAAGAAGCGTCCTTGCAACGGTAAATTTAATTTTGGGAATAGAAAATAATCGCAGGGAGACAAATCTAGGGAATAGGGTGGATAGTTGAGAACACACATTGTTTTTTGGCCAAAAATTCCTGTACAGCTACCGCCCGGTGAGCCGGTGCATTATCACGAAGAAAGAAAGAACTGCCAGGTGTTGAATACTTGGGTCGGACTCGGAGAATCCTTTTCAATAGGCGTTTCAAAATACTTAAAGAAACTTTTGCAGTGATAGTCTGTCCTTCTGGAATAAATTATTTGTGAATAACTCCTTTGCTGTTGTAGAAGCACACCAACATTGTCTTCATTTTCGACTTTTGAAGACGAATTGTTTTGCCCTTTGGTGATGATGATGGCTGACATTGAGCACTTTGGCTTTTAGTTGTGGGATCACAGAGGAAAATCCATGTTTTATCGTCTGTAACAATCAAATTTAAGAAATGTTTATTTTGCGACATGTTTTGATGATGTCTTTTGTGTACTCAACACGTTAATGTTTTTGGTCATCAGACAACGCACGTGGTACAAACCGGCAAGCAACATTTTTCTTGCCCAATCTTACACTAAAATTTTACGAATGGTCTTTTTGTTTTGTTTTATTTTGTTTAAGTTCATCCTAGCATCATTTACGTTGTGTAACATAATAACTAGTTATATAACTATACACGGAGGCACTGCATTAAACCTGTGATACCAGAATGTATAAACTAGGAAAAAAGTAGGAACCGTTTTATTACTTAAACTAGCACACAGATGTGACGTTTCTTCGTGACTCTTAATCATACACAAAAAAGGACAAAGAAACAGAGAGAGGAGATAAAATATACAATCAGATGAATGCTATGTAAAAAAAATTGAATTAAAATGGGTAGAGCATTTAGCCACCTGAAGTGGAACCTTGCATATGTTGGCAACGGAAAATGTAACTGCCCTCGCTGTATTACTTGCCCTGTAGTCTTAGAAACGAAAACAATCATCTTTCCCTAAACTATCCTTACTTTTCATGAAATTCACATGCGAGTCCCGCAATGTAATATATGCAATTGTATGCAAAAGATGCAGGATAACGTATATTAGTAAAACTGGCCTCAGACTAGGGGACCGCATGCAGAAACATCTGTACGATATAACCGAGCCTGCTTCGAAACCAGTTCCGAATCATTTCAGTTGCCCCAACCACAGAGGCAAATCTGATTTTCTGGTAACAGCCATCAAACAATGTCACACAGATGGCAGAAGCCGCATAGCACGGGAGAATATGGGACTCTGGAAGCACATGGTTTGAATTCGCTACTCAGCTACACCTAACATTCTCCTTTTTCACAATCACAATCCCTCCCAACTAAGCTCCACTCCCTTCTCACTTATTACCCATAGTTCAATACCTCTTCACAGCATCACATTACAACCCTTCTACCCCAACTATAATCACATATTTCACCTTTTCCCGGCTAGGTTACCATTGGTTACCATCTCTCTCCTCCAAGGTTTCCCCACCCACCACACTCAGTTACGACCCACCTGTCATACATCACAAATCTCCAATTAGATATTCTCAGCACTCTCCAATGTTTCCTCTAAGGGTTTGCGGTCTGTGTGCAAAATGTTAAGCTCGTGTGCAGAAAAATATTATGTGTGCAAATGGGCATATATATATATATATATATATATATATATATATATATATATATATATATATATATATATATATATATATATAAAACTTGTGCATTTAATAACAAGATAGACCTGGCCGTTTATTTTAATGACCCTCTATTCTCTATGTGCCAACTTGCCTCGTCACGATTCTGCTACAGCGCTGCCGAAACTACGAGATAAAAGACGTTTGAAACGTCTGATCCGAAAGTCATTTCTCGACAAGAAAGAAACACTAAAGGAAAAACATATACCATCGTTGTATTTTTCTAGATAGCAATTATAGCCTCGAGTAACATCTGGAAATCTGAAAATAAAAGTAGTAGTTTTGTTTTTGTGTGTTTTTTTTTGCACCTCTCCAAAAATTTTGTAGGAGGGTTGATTTTTATATGTGCGCGGCCGCGCAGCTTAGAGGGAACATTGCCCTCCACCATGCGCATTTCTGAACACAAGCCATAGCTTCTTACAAGTTACAGCTAAGTGCTCTATTCATTTTATTTGTTTTTTTTTAACATTCTTTTAAAACATAGCATTCATGAGAATTTATATTTTAACTCCTCTCTCTATTTCTTCGTCCTGTGTGTTTTTGTATGATAAGGGCTCACATCGAAACGTCACAACTTTGTAATCGTTAAGTAATAAAGATGTTCCTACCTTTTTTCTAGTTTATATATTTACGTTGCGAAGATTAATTGATTGACTGATTGATCTTTATTTCCAAAGGGTCAAAATTTGGCACGCAGGCCCGTCTGACATTCTGCCCTTTATCACACAACTTTAACTCTGTTCCAGACATTCTACAAATAGAGTGCGAATGTGACAAACATAATCAACACTGAAAAGCTGAGAATCATCAAATAAAATTCACCATTTAAGTTTCATACCATAGAAAGGAAATGAGTCAGATGTAGAATTTTTCATGTGTTTTAGATGTCGAGGAAGGACTGCAGGTTTAAAGAGCAGTGCGACCCGTTCTTCAGCTGTTGTAAACCTGGCCTGACGTGTCTGGGTAATAGTAGAAACACTTTCTGTGAACTAGATAAGGTAAATCTGAACATTCCACAGCTTATTAGCCATGACACACATCTACAAGCAGCAAATAATAATAATAATAGTGAAGTAAACTTGCAAACCAAAATTCTCGTACAGAATCATCAATATAAATGTGCAGAGCGAGAGAGAGAGAGAGAGAGAGAGAGAGAGAAAGAAAGAAAGAGAGAGAGAAAGAGAGAGAGAGACGGAGGGCGAGAGAGAGAGGGAGAGAGAGACAGTGAGTGAGAGACACCGAGAGACAGTGGGTGAGAAATAGAGAGAGACACAGAGAGAGACAGAGAAAGAGGAGGAGGAGGAAAAACAGATAAAGATACACAACAGAGAGAACCTGGGAGGAGGAGGCAGAGAACAGAAGAGAAAGCGAAACAGAAGGAGGTAGAGACAGAGAGAGAAACAGAAGGAGGTAGAGACAGAGAGAGAAACAGAAGGAGGTAGAGACAGAGAGAGAAACAGAAGGAGGTAGAGACAGAGAGAGAAACAGAAGGAGGTAGAGACAGAGAGAGAAACAGAAGGAGGTAGAGACAGAGAGAGAACAGAAGGAGGTAGAGACAGAGAGAGAAACAGAAGGAGGTAGAGACAGAGAGAGAAACAGAAGGAGGTAGAGACAGAGAGAGAAACAGAAGGAGGTAGAGATAGAGAGAGAAACAGAAGGAAGTAGAGACAGAGAGAGAAACAGAAGGAGGTAGAGATAGAGAGAGAAACAGAAGGAAATAGAGACAGAGAGAGAAACAGAAAGAAGTAGAGACAGAGAGAGAAACAGAAGGAAGTAGAGACAGAGAGAGAAACAGAGGGAAGTAGAGACATAGAGAGAAACAGAAGGAAGTAGAGACAGAGAGAGAAACAGAAGGAAGTAGAGACAGAGAGAGAAACAGAAGGAAGTAGAGACAGAGAGAAAAACAGAAGGAAGTAGAGACAGAGAGAGAAACAGAGGGAAGTAGAGACAGAGAGAGAAACAGAAGAAGAAGAAGAAGACGAAGACTAAGAACACGAAGAAGAAGAATAGTGCTTGTAAAGTTTTAAAAATTGTATTATTTTGTAATTTCTGATGGATTATTTCATGTATTCACAGAGAAGATCTGTACAAGACGACAGTGATAGATCAAAATCTTTGTTTTGACGATCTGGCGGCTTTGAAAATATAAAGTGTCAAAAATGAATGAAAATTGATATTTTTTGTTGGTTGTTTGTTGCATTTTTATTGATTGTTTCTTGGTGGACAACTTGAATGTTGGTGTGTACTTGTTTATGTATGCTTTCTAATCAGAAGATGGTCAGCCCACATGTTGTATTACACTAAGGTCATACAGAAAGTCGTGATGAAAAATTGTTTTAAAATTCAGAATTTATAGACAGAGGAAATATAAATGTCTCCTTAAAATGCATCATTTGCACTTCGTGTAGAGGTCATATGATGTCACCATCATGTATTACGTGACTACGCGGAGCAGAAACAAAATGGCAGATGCTGAAGTTTCGTTTCGTCAACGTGCTGTTATTGAGTTCCTCGTTAAAGAGGAAATCCCTGCTGCTAAATTCACCAAAGACTTCAACTTGCTTATGGAGATGTGTGTATGGGTGCTAGCAGTGTTAGGAGATGAGTGAATCATTTCAAAGATGAAAACACGAGCATCCAAGATATGCCTCGCAGCAGTGACCCTCGAACTGCCTCCACTGAACGCAACGTGGAAAGGGCTGACGTCATCATTAAACAAGACAGACGTGTCACAGTATCTGAAATCATTGTAAATCTTGGAATAGGACACAATGCAGTACAGGAAATGATTGAAACCCCAGGCTATAGAAAAGTTTGTGCCCGCTAGCTCCCTCGGGAGAGAACGTCCAGAAAGCAGTGCGTCTGTGCCATCGGTCAGATGGAACGGAATTCTACCGGGAGGGTATTTTCAAACTTGTAGAGTGATGGGAGAAATGTGTGCAGAGAAATGGAGATTATGTTGAAAAGTGAAGTAAAGGACCCAGATAAGGTGATACATTTATATTTTCTCTATCTATAAATTCTGATTTTTAAAAATGCTTGCTCATGACTTTTAGTATGATTTTCGTATATCAAGTTTCTGTCGGCAGTGAAGATACGACTTGTTATACACTGACAGTGTGATAACCTTCAATATTCTCTGCAGATTTTACTGTATTTCAAGTTTTATATTTTTTGCTTTCTTATGTTTATCTCACCTACCTCGCCCTAACATTTCTTGTCCACATGTGTAAGAATTTCTTACGTTTTTGTGACCTCACCGTGAAGATTTCTTGCCCACATGTGTATGAATTACTTACATTTTATTGACCTCTCAGTGAAGATTTCTTGTCCACATGTGTATGAATTACTTACATTTTATTGACTTCTCAGTGAAGATTTCTTGTCCACATGTGTATGAATTACTTACATTTTATTGACCTCTCAGTGAAGATTTCTTGTCCACATGTGTATAAATTACTTAAGTTTTAGTGAACTCTCCGTGAGGATTTCTTGTCCACATGTGTATAAATTCCTTAAGTTTTAGTGACCTCTCCGTGAAGATTTCTTGTCCACATGTGTATAAATTCCTTAAGTTTTAGTGAACTCTCCGTGAAGATTTCTTTCCCCCATATATAAGAATTTCTTACGTTTTAGTGACCTCTCCGTGAAGATTTCTTGTCCACATGTGTGTAAATTCCTTAAGTTTTAGTCACCTCTCCGTGAAGATTTCTTGTCCATATGTGTATAAATTCCTTAAGTTTTAGTCACCTCTCCGTGAAGATTTCTTGTCCACATGTGTGTAAATTCCTTAAGTTTTAGTGATCTCTCCGTGAAGATTTCTTGTCCACATGTGTGTAAATTCCTTAAGTTTTAGTCACCTCTCCGTGAAGATTTCTTGTCCATATGTGTATAAATTCCTTAAGTTTTAGTCACCTCTCCGTGAAGATTTCTTGTCCACATGTGTGTAAATTCCTTAAGTTTTAGTCACCTCTCCGTGAAGATTTCTTGTCCATATGTGTATAAATTCCTTAAGTTTTAGTCACCTCTCCGTGAAGATTTCTTGTCCACATGTGTATAAATTCCTTAAGTTTTAGTGATCTCTCCGTGACGATTTCCGCCCCATGTGTGTAAGAGTTTCTTACATTTTAGTGACCTCTCAGTGAAGATTTCCTTCCAACATGTATAAGAGTTTCTTACGTTTTAGTGAAGTTTCAGTGAAGTCTTCCTTCCCACATGTGTAAGAATTTCTTACGTTTTGGTGACCTTTCAGTGAAGATTTTTATTAATATGGAGCCTGCAATTGTCATTTGACAAGCCACGTTGTGGCCTACACAATGAGATTTGACTAAATGCGTTGTGGCCTACACAATGAGATTTGATAAGATGCGTTGTGGCTTACACAATGAGATTTAGGTAAATGCGTTGTACCCTACACAATGAAATTTAACTAGATGTGTTGTACCCTACACAATGAGATTTAACTAGATGTGTTGTAACCTACACAATGAGATTAAACTAGATGCATGGTGATCTATACTATGAGATTTGACAAGCAGTGTTGTACCCTACACAATGAGATTTGACAAGCCGCGTTGTACCCTACACAATGAGATTTGACAAAAATCGTTCTACCCTACACAATGATTGATTGATTGATTGATTGATTGTTGACAAGCCACGTGGTGCTCTACACAATGATATTTGATTAGATGCGTTGTGGCCTACACAATGAGATTTGACAAGCCGCGTTGTATCCTACACAATGAGATTTGACAAGCCGCGTTGTACCCTAGGAAATGAATGAATTAATGAATTAATATTCTTTATTTTTAAACGGTAAAGAAATTGGGCACGCAGGCCCGTCTTACATTCTGCCCTTCATCACTCCATCTTTCATTCTTCCCACACACTTGATTTAGTACAAATATACAAATTAAATTAGGAAATTACTACATTCAAAGTAAAAGAGAAGAAGTAATTAACCTAATAAAATAGCACTCATGCACACATACACACGCAGACATATACATAAACAAAAATACATTGTAAATACAGATCTTCTAACATATGTTTTATAACAAACATTAAAATAATTTCTAACAATATCTAACAAGTTGCTTTTCTAACTATGTCACTGAAGTACTTGATGGTTGACGAGCCACGTGTTGAGAGAGTGCTGGTTATTCTATGGAGGCATATAATTACAGCAAGTAAATAATGAAACAGGTTTGAGTTAAAGGATGAAGTATTACCAATGGATTTTAAATGGTAGGAAAGGGTGTTCCAGAGCTGTACTGCAGAGTATGCAAGGCTTTTCTTGTACAGATCAATCCTGGGTTTAGGAAGAAGACAGTTTTTTAAACGCTGGCTATGTTTAGTGTTATACGTAAACAGTGACCACAAGTAAGGCGGAGCATTGTGTGACAGAATTCTGTGAACAAACTTAACTTTGTTAAAAATGGTTATATTTTTGAGGGGTAGAATTTTGAGTTGTTTGTGTTGATCTACAGTCTGTACTGGGTGTTTGTTACAAATAAGATTTAATGCTCGCTTGTGAAGTGAGTGGAGCCTTTTTGTGTTTGAGACTGAGCATCCATTCCAGATTGTGGAACAGTAATCTAAGTGTGTTTGTATGTGTGATATGTAGTATATTTTTCTTGTGTCTTTGTCGATAAAGTGTTTAATTTTGGCTGATTGGTAAACTTTCTGTGCAATCAAGTTTGTTAGGTTATGTACGTGAGAATTCCAAGTTAAATGCTGATCAATGATGAGTTCTAGGGTTTTATGTTCATGAACATTTTCTACTGCCTTAGTCCCAGCACAAAGCTGTAGTAAAGTTTTAGTTGCATTCTGCAGTTTCTGTCTTGTAGTGATGAGCATGGATTTTGTTTTGTTGGTGTTTATCAACATACCATTTTTATTACTCCATTTAATCAAACTGTTTATATCATTTTGGAGCGTTGTCTGTAGTTTATTGATGTCATAGTCGCTATTGTAAACAGTACAGTCGTCAGCAAAAAGACCACATGAAGAGTGCTTTAAATGTAGTGGTAGGTCGTTAATATACATAGCAAAGAGAAGAGGACCAAGAATGGAGCCTTGAGGAATACCAGTATCAACCACAGACGAGCCAGATATTTTGTTTCTAAAGCAAACTACTTGTTTTCTACCTGAGAGAAAAGATGTAATACATTTTGTTAGGTCAGGGTGCAATCTATAGCCTTCCAGCTTTTTTGCAAGAATTTCATGATCAATCATATCGAAGGCTTTCTTGAAATCAACAAAGACAGCACCACACAATTTGTCATCATTTATATTAGACAGCCAGCTTTCTGTCATTTTAGTTAATGCTGTGTGGCAGGAGTAATTTGGTCTAAAACCTGACTGACTGTCTATTAGTAGATTGTTTTCTTGCGTGTGGCGTAGTGTTAATTTTTGTATATGCGTTTCAAGAGGTTTAGATAGTGATGACAGAATGGATATGGGTCCATAGTTTGAGAGGTCACTAGTCTGTCCAGATTTAAAAAGAGGAAAAACTTTGGCGAGTTTAAAAGCGTCAGGGAAATATTTTTTGTCAATGCACAAGTTGTATAAGTATATTAGTGTGTCTGTGATAACTGAGATTTGACAAGCCACGCTGTGCCCTACACAATGAGATTTGACAAAATGCGTTGTGGCCTACACAATGAGATTTGACAAGAGCGTGGTGCCCTACAAAATGAGATTTGACAAGAGCGTGGTGCCTTACACAATGCGATTTGACACGAGCGTGGTGCCCTACACAATGAGGTTTGACAAGAGCTTGGTGCCCTACGCAATAAGATTTGACAAGAGCTTGGTGCCCCACACAATGAGATGTGACAAGAGCGTGGTGCCCTACAAAATGATATTTGACAAAAATCGTTGTGCCCTACACATTGAGATTTGACAAAAATCGTTGTACCCTACACAATGAGATTTGACAAGCCACGTGGTGCTCTACACAATGAAATTTGACTAGATGCGTTGTGGCCTACACAATGAGATTTGACAAGCCGCGTTGTATCCTACACACTGAGATTTGACAAGAGCGTGGTGCCCTACACAATGAGATTTGACAAGAACGTGGTGCCCTACACAATAAGATTTGACAAGAGCATGGTGCCCTACACAATGAGATTTGACAAGAACGTGGTGCCCTACACAATAAGATTTGACAAGAGCGTGGTGCCCTACACAATGAGATTTGACAAGAGCGTGGTGCCCTACACTATAAGACTTGACAAGAGCGTGGTGCCTTACACAATGAGATTTGACAAGAGCGTGGTGCCCTACACAGTGAGAGACTTTGACCCAGGCTTATCTTCTCAGGGAGCTGGAGACAGGGAAATGGCTAGAATTACTTACAGTTGTGACCTCCGACCCACACTTTCCGACTTCGTCTGCCGTGGCGAGGTGTCTGTCTGTGAGAGGAGCTCTTCGACCTTGTCTGGTGCCGGAACAACAAAACCTGAGGTCACAGTGGATTTCAGATCTGTACAGAAACATCTCTCCTAGTTCTGTGTTGATCGTTGATGTACCCAAGCCACATACGAGCCAGCAGGATGATCCTTGTTGGTGATGGCGTGGAAGTGCAAGAAGTCTAAAACCGACAAGTGAATGAAACGTCAAGAAACAAGTTTGTACAAGTTTAGATGTACAATCGAGTCAGCTCTTTAGATTTTAGTCAAAGTTTAGATTTTAGTCAAATTTTAGATTTTAGTCAAAGTTTAGATTTTATAACATTTAGTTACTTGGTTAGTTTGAAATTTAATATAAAACTTTCAATAAATGTGAATTTTAATGCTATGTTTTTAATAAAATATTAATTTTAATCTGATAATGTCAATAAACTATTAAATTTATGACAACATATTCTTCTTCTTCAACGTTAGCATGAACAAAGGATGTTGGTTGTCTTGTGTAACAGTTACGTGACTGTTGGCCCAACATATCCAACTTCGACACGTTGCATTTTCCAGACCTAGTTCAATTTGTTGTTGAGACCTATGTTCACTTGACCAGATTATTGTCTGTTTCCAGGGGCATAATGCCGCACTGACTTGATTCAAGAGGCATCATGTGGTGCTGACTTGGCTCAAGGGGCATCATGTGGCATTGACTTCACTCAAGAGGCATCATGTGCGGGCATCATGTGGCACTGACTTGACTCAAGGGGCGTCATGTGCAGGCATCATGTGGCACTGACTTGACTCAAGGGGCATCATGTGCGGGCATCATGTGGCACTGACTTGAAACAAGGGGCATCATGTGGCACTGACTTGACTCAATGGCCATAATGTGAGGGCATCATGTGACACTGACTTGACTCAAGGGGCATCATGTGGCGCTGACTTGACTCAGACAGTCGGACACTGGTCACTGGCCGCTTTCTCTTTGAGTACCTCAGGTCAGACTAGTTCAACTCTGAATATCGTCAACTTTAGCGTTAAAACATTACTTGAGTACCGAGGGTCAGACGAGTTCAACTCTGAATATCGTCAACTTTAGCGTTAAAACATTACTGGAGTATCGGGGGTCAGACGAGTCAACTCTGAATATCGTCAACTTCAGCGTTAAAATATTATTTGAGTACCGGGGGTCAGACGAGTTCAACCCTGAATATCGTCAACTTTAGCGTTAAAACATTATTTGAGTACCGGGGGTCAGACGAGTTCAACTCTGAATATCGTCAACTTTAGCGTTAAAACATTATTTGAGTACCGGGGGTCAGACGAGTTCAACTCTGAATATCGTCAACTTTAGCGTTTAAACATTCGTGTTTCTTTCACTCTTGTTCGCTTAATCTTTGTGAACTTCAATTCATTTTGAGAACTAGTTTTATTATTACCAAAAAAAACCTGAATATGTTATTGTAATGTTCTTTAGTAACTGCATTCACCTTAGCTTTTTATTACGCTTTTCTTGCTTTATTATTGCACTTTTTCTTGCTTCTGGACTTTAACTTGCTCTACTACTGTACTTTATCTTGCGTTACTACTGTACTTTATCTTGCTTTACTACTGTACTTTATCTTGGTTTACTACTGTGCTTTATCTTGCTTTACTACTATACTTTATCTTGCTTTACTGCTATACTTTATCTTGCTTTACTACTATATTTTATCTTGCTTTACTACTATACTTTATTTACTTTACTACTATATTTTATCTTGCTTTACTACTATACTTTATTTCCTTTACTACTATATTTTATCTTGCTTTACTACTATACTTTATTTCCTTTACTACTATATTTTATCTTGCTTTTCTACTGCACTTTTCATACTTTATCACTTACCGCACTTTATCTTGTTTCTTAGGGTGGGGAAACCACGAAGAGTGATGTGAGGGGGGGGGGGGAGAAGAACCGGACGAAGACTGCCAGATCTGACAATCAGAGGTAAGAACTGCCGCGTTAACGTCAGAGTTGACAATCAGAGGTAAGAACTGCCGCGTTAACGTCAGAGTTGACAATCAGAGGTAAGAACTGCCGCGTTAACGTCAGAGTTGACAATCAGAGGTAAGAACTGCCGCGTTAACGTCAGAGTTGACAATCAGAGGTAAGAACTGCCGCGTTAACGTAAGAGTTGACAATCAGAGGTAAGAACTGCCGCGTTAACGTCAGAGTTGACAATCAGAGGTAAGAACTGCCGCGTTAACGTAAGAGTTGACAATCAGAGGTAAGAACTGCCGCGTTAACGTCAGAGTTGACAATCAGAGGTAAGAACTGCCGCGTTAACGTCAGAGTTGAGGAACTATAGCTGGTCATCACCCTATTTCACCCTTCCGTTGGTACCCCCAGTCACAACCTAACCTGGCTAAAGGGGAGGGATCACCATACTCCCCTGGGTGGTGGTGTCTAGTAAAGCACACCCATTGTTTTTTGACACACGTTCACTGTTTACACATCCAGCCTTACCTGTGAATCCAGCCTTACCTGTGAATCGGCCTCTCCATTTCTTATAATGTTACATTAGCATGATATTTAGTTCCTACAGCTGGATCATGTTACAGTAGCATGATATTTAATCAAGGACGACTCATTCTTTAGCTAGATTATGTTACAGTAGCATGATATTTAATCAAGGACGACTTGTTCTTTAGCTAGATTATGTTACAGTAGCATGACATTTAATCAAGGACGACTTGTTCTTTAGCTAGATTGTGTTACAGTAGCATGATATTTAATTAAGGATGACTCATTCTTTAGCTAGATTGTGTTACAGTAGCATGACATTTAATCAAGGACGACTCGTTCTTTAGCTAGATTATGTTACAGTAGCATGGTATTTAATCAAGGACGACTCGTTCTTTAGCTAGATTATGTTACAGTAGCATGATATTTAGTGAAGGACGACTCGTTCTTTAGCTAGATTATGTTACAGTAGCATGATATTTAATCAAGGACGACTCGTTCTTTAGCTAGATTGTGTTACAGTAGCATGATATTTAATCAAGGACGATTCTTTCTTTAGCTAGATTGTGTTACAGTAGCATGGTATTTAATCAAGGACGATTCTTTCTTTAGCTAGATTGTGTTACAGTAGCATGATATTTAATCAAGGACGACTCGTTCTTTAGCTAGATTATGTTACAGTAGCATGATATTTAATCAAGGACGACTCGTTCCTTAGCTAGATTGTGTTACAGTAGCATGGTATTTAATCAAGGACGATTCTTTCTTTAGCTAGATTGTGTTATAGTAGCATGATATTTAATCAAGGACGATTCGTTCTTTAGCTAGATTATGTTACAGTAGCATGGTATTTAATCAAGGACGACTCGTTCCTACAGATGGGTTACGTTACAGTAGCATGGTATTTAGTGAAGGACGATTCACTCCTATAGCTGCATCATGTTACAGTCTTACACCTTAATCATACAACTGGATCATGTTACAGAGTCTGACACCTTAATCCTACAGCTAGATCATGTTATAGTAACATGGTATTTAGTGAAGGACGGCTCATTCCTACAGCTGGATCATGTTACAGTCTTACACCTTAATTATACAACTGGATCATGTTACAGTCTTACATCTTAATCCTACAGCTGAATCATGTTACAGTCTTACATTTTAATCATACAGCTGGATCATGTTACAGTATTACACTTTAATCATGCAGCTGAATCATGTTACAGTCTTACATTTTAATCATACAGCTGGATCATGTTACAGTCTTACACCGTAATCATACATCTGGGTAGTGTTACAGAGTCTTACACTTTAATCATATGACTGGATCACGAAACAGTCGTACACCTTAATCCTACAGCTGGATCATGTTGCAGTCTTACATGTTAATCATACAACTGGATCATGTTACAGAGTCTTACACCTTAATCTTACTGTATGGATTTTATAGAGTCTTACACCTTTATCCTACAGCTGGATCATATTACAGGGCCTTACATTTTAACCCTACAGTTGGATCATGTTACAGTCTTACACTTCAATCATACAACTGGATCATGTTACAAAGTCTTACACCTTAATCCTACAGCGGGATCATGCTACAGAGTCTTACACTTCAATTATACAACGGGATCATGTTACAAAGTCTTACATCTTAATCTTACAACTGGATCATGTTACAAAGTCTTACACCTTAATCATACAGCGAGATCATGTTACAGGGTCCTAAACTTAAATCATACAACTGGATCATGTTACAGAGTCTGACACCTTAATCCTACAGCTAGATCATGTTATAGTAACATGGTATTTAGTGAAGGACGGCTCATTCCTACAGCTGGATCATGTTACAGTCTTACACCTTAATTATACAACTGGATCATGTTACAGTCTTACATCTTAATCCTACAGCTGAATCATGTTACAGTCTTACATTTTAATCATACAGCTGGATCATGTTACAGTATTACACTTTAATCATGCAGCTGAATCATGTTACAGTCTTACATTTTAATCATACAGCTGGATCATGTTACAGTCTTACACCGTAATCATACATCTGGGTAGTGTTACAGAGTCTTACACTTTAATCATATGACTGGATCACGAAACAGTCGTACACCTTAATCCTACAGCTGGATCATGTTGCAGTCTTACATGTTAATCATACAACTGGATCATGTTACAGAGTCTTACACCTTAATCTTACTGTATGGATTTTATAGAGTCTTACACCTTTATCCTACAGCTGGATCATATTACAGGGCCTTACATTTTAACCCTACAGTTGGATCATGTTACAGTCTTACACTTCAATCATACAACTGGATCATGTTACAAAGTCTTACACCTTAATCCTACAGCGGGATCATGCTACAGAGTCTTACACTTCAATTATACAACGGGATCATGTTACAAAGTCTTACATCTTAATCTTACAACTGGATCATGTTACAAAGTCTTACACCTTAATCATACAGCGAGATCATGTTACAGGGTCCTAAACTTAAATCGTACAACTGGATCATGTTACAGAGTCTTACACCTTAATCCTACAGCTGGATCATGTTACAGAGTCTTACACCTTAATCCTACAGCTAGATCATGTTACAGAATCTTACACTTCAATCATGCAAATGCATAATGTTACAGAGTCTTACACTTCAGTCATACAAATGGATAATGTTACAGAATCTTACACCTTTGTCTTATATCAAGGTCATGTTACAGAGCCTCTCGTCACTTATTTCTTCAAGAGATTGCCGCTGATAACGATGGGCACAACGTCTGTGAGGAAAACAACTTGCTTTCTCACTCCTGTAACTATGAGGGGTTTTTTTTTGCCGCTATTTTTAGTGCATCTTTCTCTGCTTTTAAATTACTGGGGAACTTTCTTGGTGCCAATGACACCTACTGCTAAACTTCAGAAAGATACAATGCTTTATTATTGGACTGTAAAATTTAATTTATTGTTGGTTGTTACTTGGTGTTTGAGTGCTTATTTGGTGCTTTTTAAAAATCTCTTTTTTCTTACTTCTCTTATTAACTTTTCTCTCCCATCTTGCTTCTTTATTTCCTTTACTTCTTGTATCTTTTGTCATCACCAAATGGCCATCAGTGGATCTTTCTCACGGGTGCTCATGGCTTAAGTCGCTAGCCTGATGTAATGAGATGGTGCTCATGGCTTAAGTCGCTAGCCTGATGTAATGAGATGGTGCCCAGTGAAGTAGAGCTGTGCTTGGAACTCTCAGTTACCTGCATCGCTCCTGACAACTCTACCTAGGCTCTCTTGCCCTGCTAGCTGATGTCCATAAGCTCCCCTAAATAAACTTTGTGGCTGGAAAATAACTTATCATCTCATTCATACAACATTAAATAACTACTCAAAAGGCATAAATTAATCCAGGAAAAAATAAAAGGGTTGGTTTATTGACAACACCAGACGCCACACACACATTCGCACCAGATAACATATAAACACACAGAACAGGTATCTCCACAACAGCTAACATCAGCTACGGGAACATCAGCCACGGGAACATCAGCCACGGGAACATCAGCCACGGGAGCATCAGCCACGGGAACATCAGCCACGGGAACATCAGCCACGGGAACATCAGCCAGGGGAACATCACGCACGGGAACATAACGCACGGGAACATCAGCCACGGGAACATTAGCATGAACCAAACAAATGCATCATTCCAAGTGCAGCCTGTACTTATTTATCTTCTCTTACTATCTCTGTTCTTCAGTTCACCACATATCAACACATATTCATGCATATTCGTTACTAATCAAGAGTTAGCCACACTCTCTTAACTTAATATAGGAGCTGCTTGCCAACTCGCATATAACACACATACCTAGATACTCTGCTGCGTACAACAGTCAACATATATAGAGTGCACATATGAATGGTTCGATGAAACCTAAATTAAACTATGGTGACTCCTTTCTCCTTCTTCTATGTCAGGCTGTCCTTCTCAGTCCCTGAGATGTTCATTTTTAGTTCCAGGAACTTCTGTTCTTCGTGCTGGTCTAGATAATTCTCACTGTTATTGTTTGTCTCTCTGATCTTCACTGACTGTTTTAGTCGGTGCCCCGAAGTTCTTCATCTTGAAACTTCCCATCTCCACATCAATCATCCTCTGCAATATTTGGTTATCTTTCAACCTTTAGAATGTTTCTGATTGTCTCTGAGCTCGGATATTTCTTCTGTCCGGCATACGTTCTAAAATGTTGTCTCACCTTCAATGTGTAGCTTTCTTGCTGACTGGGATGACTCACATAACTTGATTCTGGAGTCACGATACTATTACAAATGATCTCGTGCTTTTTTCAAAGTTTGATTCTGCAGCCGTTGACCATGCTTCAGCACTCTACTCCGCTACAGCTCCGCCTGTCTCACTTACAACTTCTAAAATCCACTTCCCTCAGCTTCCCAGCTTGTTCCAGCAAGTTCTTTCTTCATCTTCCTGGTTCTCGCAAATCCACTCTAGAACATCAAGTCAACAACCCGTATTAAGATAAGATAAGATTAAGATACGATTAAGATAAGATAAGAACTCATTCATACATTCCAAAGCAGAGGACTAATTTATTGTCCGTTCCCAGTAGACAAGAATTATCAGTGCATGAGGAAACACGTGCTTACGCCTGCTTACACATGCTTACACATGCTTACATATTTTTACATTCAAAAGAGAAAAATAATTTACTAGCATTAAAACTACTCTTTTTTAAAGTTTAAATTGTTTAATTACACAATATAATCTTACTACTATAATTGTAATATTACTAGTATAACTGTAATCTTACTAGTATAATTGTAGTCTTAATGTTATAATTCTCATCTTAATAGTATAATTGTAATCTTACTAGTATAATTGTAATCTTACTGGTATAATAGTGACTTTACTGGTATAATTCTAATCTTACTAATATAATTCTCATTTAACTAGTATCATTGTAATCTTACTGGTCTAATTGTAATCTTAATAGTATAACTGTACTCTTACTAGTGTAGTTCTGATCTTACTGGTATAATTCTCATCTTACTAGTATAATTGCGATCTTACTAATGTAATTCTCACTTTATTAATATAATTGCCATCTTACTAGTATGTAAATGGACGTGTGTGTATATATTTGTATGTTTGTATGTATATGCAAACATCCCTGTAGATCGCTTGGAGCAATTTCAACCAAACTTGGTACACATATGACTTAAAATCTGGAAATGTATAATGTGGGGGTAAACACTCCTATCACCCTTAGGGTCGGGGTATGAAGGGGATGAAATACTTTCCAGTAAACTGAAAGAAAACAAAAGAATGATCTAAAGGAGATAATCGTGAAGTAGAGCATTGCTTGTCTAAGAACGGCATTTCTAGCCTGCCATGTCAAGTCCATATAAATTTGATAGTCTCTTTTTGTTTTAATTATATTTGTAAAAATACATTTTAACTTTGTTTTATTTCCTTATGTTTACATTAACTTTTTATTGTATTCTATAGTAGATTTCTCAGTGACAGTGTGCCATTTTCTTATTTTTTTCAAATTAGCTTTTCAAATTAGGGAGAGAGAGGGGGAAGAGAGAGGGAGAGAGAGGGAAAGAGAGAGGAAGAGAGGAGGAGAGAGATAGAGGCAGGGAGAGACAGGGAGAGAAAGTGAGAGAGAGAGGAGAGGGAGTGAGAGAAATAGGGAGAAACAGGGAGAGAGAGGGATAAAGAGGAAGGCAGATAGAGAGGGAGAGAGACAGATTTAATATCGCCATGTTTCTCCCACGGACACCCTTATGTTGCTTGCTCAAGGGTGGGTTCACCCAAGAAATTATTTATTCTTGCTCCTGGAGGTGAAACTAAAAATGTTTATAATCAAATTTTGAATTAAATTAATATTATCTTGAATTTGCAAAAGACTTTACTCTATAATTTGTGTAATGTACTTATACTTTTAAATACCGGCAAATAAAATTACTTTGATATTACACTATAGATAGAATTCATTCATTTTCCTTTCTAACAGACGACTGGGATAAATAAATCACCGGACAAGGCGGGTAATCAGCTAGTCTAATATAATTGACATCTTACTTGTATAATTGTCATCTTATTTGTATATTTGTCATCTAACTTGTATAATTGTAATCTTATTTGTATAATTGTGATCTTACTCGTATAAGTGTAGTATAATTTCCATCTTACGATTATAGTTCTCATCTTACTCACAATGTGAATAATAATGGAGGGAAAATTAAATATTTTCTACTTGGATCAATTTCATAGCAACATGTATAATTCCACGAAGTTCTCCAATCTGTGCTGGGAAATTTATGTAGATAAAAAAATTAATTAACATCGTAAAACCTCTCAAGACATCCCCTGTTTATTTATATCTGCTGTTATTGACGAAACATATTTGTTTATATCTGCTGTCATTGTCGAAACATTTCTCTCTCTCTCTTTCTCTTTCTCTGTGAAACTTAAGTGCCCAAGGCACAAGGGGTTCCGCAAGGGTTTTCCACAAATACCTGTCCTTTGTCTTTTTTTCCCTCTTGCCAAAGTGAGCCCTGTATTGCTCAACATCCTCTTTGTTGTTCTTCTCCATGTCTCTTTTAGGTTACCCATAATTCTGTCCCCTGTCAAAGACCAGCGAACAAGAAATGAATTGGCCATAGAACTTAAGAACCGCTTCAATGTCCTACAAGACAAAGCAGAAATATCCATACTAGAGTTCAATGAAACATTACAGGAAACAGCAAAAAAGATGCTGGGATATCGCAAAAGGAAAAAAAGAGAAATGGATAAGCAAGACCACATGGGAAAATATAGATCAAAGAAAGGAAATCAAGAAAAAAATGACTGAGCACCAAATGACAAAGACTGAAAGAACAAGTCTTACAAAACTATGCATAAAAAGAGAAAGAGGTGAAAAAAGAGTGCCCCGTGAAGATAAACGTCAACACTACGACAACTTAGCAGAAGCAGCAGAGAAAGAAGCATATGCAAATTACATGAAAACCATATACAAAATCACAAAGCAGATGACAGGTAACTTCAGCACAAGATGTGAGAGTGCAGTAAGGACACATAAGGGACAACTGGTCAGTGGAGAAAGAGAAGAAATTGAAAGATAGAGGGAACACTTTAACACCCTACTAAACAGAACACGAGCGCACCTGAAGCAAAAATGGAACTAAACATCAATACAGGACCAATAACAATGAGTGAATTAATAGAGGCAATAAAGAAGCATCTGGTGAAGATGAAGTGACTGCTGAGATGTTGAAAGCAGCAGAGATAGAAACACCAAAACAACTCTGCCAGATACTACAACACATTTGGGATCTAGAGAAAGCCCCAAAAGAGTGGAAAACTGGAGTTATAGTAAAACTACCAAAGAAGGCTGACCTCAGAGATTGCGGGAACTGGAGAGGCATTACTCTCCTGCCACTCACCAGTAAAGTATTTTGCAGAATAATCATCAACAGAATTGTACCAACACTTGAGGAAAAACTTCGGAAAGAGCGGGCAGGATTTAGGAAAGGAGATCATGCATAGACCATATATTTGTATTTAGATAAATATTAGAACAGGCAGATGATTGGCATAGCACAGCATATGCTTTGTTTGCAGATTTTGAGAAAGCCTTCAACAGTGTCAATAGATATGCACTGTGGAAAATCCTAAGATGGCATGGCCTCCCCCATACGATAGTGAATGTCATCAAAGGCCTATACGCTGGTTTTCAGTGCAAAGTGATCTGTGGAGAACATACCTCCAGCAGCTTTAGGGTACAAACATGAGTG
Source organism: Achatina immaculata (assembly GCA_009760885.1). Classification (NCBI taxonomy): domain Eukaryota; kingdom Metazoa; phylum Mollusca; class Gastropoda; order Stylommatophora; family Achatinidae; genus Lissachatina; species Lissachatina immaculata. The sequence continues at coordinate 21,373,937 of CM019713.1, read as the reverse complement.
AAGCAGGGATGTGTACTACCACCAACATTATTTATCTTGGCGGTAGACTGGTTAATGACAGGGGCAACATCAGATAAACACAGAGGACTACAATGAGCCCTTGACACAGTACTGGAGGACCTGGACTTTGCCGACATTTGTCTACTGTCAAGCAGGCACAAAGAAATGCAAGATAAAATAAAAAAGCTAACTCAGAATACTAATAATATAGGATTAAAGATCAATGTAGGAAAGAAATACGAAGAAACATAAGAAAAGACCCAAAAAAAAAAAAAAACATACAAGATTGTTGTGAAAGAATAGAAGGACATCTGAAGTGTGGAAGTTAGTGAAATGTTTAAAGAAATGAAGACATTGACTAGAAATGTCACACCTAAGCTAAATGTAATTTGTGACGAAATGGGGAAGACCTTGACAGAGACAGAGGAAATTCTAGAAAAATGGAAGGAATATTACAGAGGAATGTCTGAAACACTTGACTGTGAAAGCAGAAATCAACAGTGTGAATTATTATTGGAGGAGAAAGAACTCGAACCGACAACTGAAGAAGTTTTATGAGCAATAAAGAATCTGAAAAATGGTAAATCACCAGGATGTGGTGAAATAACAACTGGACTTATTAAAACAGGAAGAAAGGAATGTGCAACAATCTATCATGCACTATGTAAAAAGATATGGCATTCAGGTATTTGGCCAAAAGAATGGAAAAGAACTGTATTCATACCACTGCCAAAAAAAGCGTAACCTGAAATTATACACAAACTACAGAACACTTGCCCTGATTAGTCATGCCAGTAAAATTCTATTAAAAAATCATAAACAAGACTTGGTTTGACGTAAAACAAGGGCTCCGTCGGAGGTGTATATTCTCACCTTACTTATTCCTGTATAGGTAAGGTAAAATTCACTGTCCACGCCATTAAATCATATTAGGGAATACGATATTCGTATTTTCTGCTACCACTCTGTATTTATGCCTGTTTTTTAACGTGTATACTCAAACAAAAATAATGAAACTTCCCATTAATAAAAATGGAAAAATTCACATGGAAGGGACATATATTGAAGAAGTCAATCAATTTGCATACCTTGGCATCTACATAGACCAGGATGGTGACACCAGAAAGGAAGTTAGGATTAGAATTGCAAAAGCAGCATCATCTTCAAGAATCTTGAGAATATACGGCATTCAAAAGTTATAAGCACAAAAACCAAGTTAAGACTATTCAATTCAAATGCATTTATGCATTTATGCATGTGAAAGCTGGAAAACAACTAAAGATATAGACAAGAAATTAGACTCTTTTGAAAACAAATGCCTAAGGAAAATACTCCGCATCAAGTGGAGCGAATGCAAGAAAAATGCAGAGATAAGACAGATGACTGAACAACAAGAAGTTTTATGAGCAATAAAGAATCTGAAAAATGGTAAATCACCAGGATGTGGTGAAATAACAACTGGACTTATTAAAACAGGAAGAAAGGAATGTGCAACAATCTATCATGCACTATGTAAAAAGATATGGCATTCAGGTATTTGGCCAAAAGAATGGAAAAGAACTGTATTCATACCACTGCCAAAAAAGCGTAACCTGAAATTATACACAAACTACAGAACACTTGCCCTGATTAGTCATGCCAGTAAAATTCTATTAAAAAATCATAAACAAGACTTGGTTTGACGTAAAACAAGGGCTCCGTCGGAGGTGTATATTCTCACCTTACTTATTCCTGTATAGGTAAGGTAAAATTCACTGTCCACGCCATTAAATCATATTAGGGAATACGATATTCGTATTTTCTGCTACCACTCTGTATTTATGCCTGTTTTTTAACGTGTATACTCAAACAAAAATAATGAAACTTCCCATTAATAAAAATGGAAAAATTCACATGGAAGGGACATATATTGAAGAAGTCAATCAATTTGCATACCTTGGCATCTACATAGACCAGGATGGTGACACCAGAAAGGAAGTTAGGATTAGAATTGCAAAAGCAGCATCATCTTCAAGAATCTTGAGAATATACGGCATTCAAAAGTTATAAGCACAAAAACCAAGTTAAGACTATTCAATTCAAATGCATTTATGCATTTATGCATGTGAAAGCTGGAAAACAACTAAAGATATAGACAAGAAATTAGACTCTTTTGAAAACAAATGCCTAAGGAAAATACTCCGCATCAAGTGGAGCGAATGCAAGAAAAATGCAGAGATAAGACAGATGACTGAACAACAACCAGTTTCATGGGTGATCGGGAAAAGGAGATGGACATATGTTGGTCACGTGATGAGAAGAAACGATCAGAGAATCCCAAAACAAGCTATCAAGTGGAACACAACAGGCCAAAGAAAAAGAGGCAGACCGAGTGAAACTCTGAACAGGACATTGTTAAGAGAGGCCAAATTAACAGGCATAAAATCCCTTGATGAGGTTGAAAGACTCGCCAAAGACAGGAAAAATTGGCGAACTACTTTGCGAGCCCTATGTGACGTTTAACGGCACGGGAAGGATATAAGACATATAAGATAATGTACTGAAAATGGAATGTTAGAGAAGATGTCGACAAAGAATATTACTATGCCATAACAATTGGAGGTTATGAAATACCAGAGATTAGATATGCTGATGACGCAGTATTACTGTCCACAACGCAAAAAGGAATGGAAAAAATTAATTATGTCAGTACGTAAGAACAGCAAAGATCAAAACCATTATCTTAATGCGAAGAAAACTAAATTGATGACAACTGGCGAAACAAATAAGGCAGCTGAAATATATATATCAATGAAGAAAATCAATAAAATTGGAATAAGTGGAGAGTTTTGAATATTTTGGATCAGTACTAACTACTAATAGAGATGCAGTAATGAGAATTAAAAGGAGGGATATCTATCGATCTTCAGAAAGTAAAACAAAAGAAGCTGTGGAGAGGAAAAGACAGAACTACGAAAATAAGATTTTTAAGTGTATGCATTTTTCCCATTTTCTCGAGATCCAGCATGTTTTAGGGATCTTCAGATGTGGTCTTAGAGTAGGGTAAGTAACATTGTGCGTGAGGGGGTGGAGTAAGTAACATTGTGGGTGAGGGGGTGGAGTAAGTAACATTGTGGGTGAGGGGGTGGAATAAGTAACATTGTGGGTGAGGGGGTGGAGTAAGTAACATTGTGGGTGAGGGGGTGGAGTAAGTAACATTGTGGGTGAGGGTGTGGAGTAAGTAACATTGTGGGTGAGGGGGTGGAATAAGTAACATTGTGGGTGAGGGGGTGGGGTAAGTAACATTGTGGGTGAGGAGGTGGAATAAGTAACATTGTGGGTGAGGGGGGGAATAAGTAACATTGTGGGTGAGGGGGTGGAGTAAGTAACATTGTGGGTGTGGGGGTGGAATAAGTAACATTGTGGGTGTGGGGGTGGGGTAAGTAACATTGTGGGTGAGGGGGGGAATAAGTAACATTGTGGGTGAGGGGGTGGAGTAAGTAACATTGTGGGTGTGGGGGTGGAATAAGTAACATTGTGGGTGTGGGGGTGGGGTAAGTAACATTGTGGGTGAGGGGGTGGAATAAGTAACATTGTGGGTGAGGGGGTGGAATAAGTAACATTGTGGGTGAGGGGGTGGAATAAGTAACATTGTGGGTGAGGGGGTGGGGTAAGTAACATTGTGGGTGAGGGGGTGGAATAAGTAACATTGTGGGTGAGGGGGTGGAATAAGTAACATTGTGGGTGAGGGGGTGGAATAAGTAACATTGTGGGTGAGGGGGTGGAATAAGTAACATTGTGGGTGAGGGGGTGGGGTAAGTAACATTGTGGGTGAGGGGGTGGAGTAAGTAACATTGTGGGTGAGGGGGTGGAATAAGTAACATTGTGGGTGAGGGGGTGGAATAAGTAACATTGTGGGTGAGGGGGTGGGGTAAGTAACATTGTGGGTGAGGGGGTGGAGTAAGTAACATTGTGGGTGAGGGGGTGGAGTAAGTAACATTGTGGGTGAGGGGGTGGAATAAGTAACATTGTGGGTGAGGGGGTGGAATAAGTAACATTGTGCTTGAGGGGGTGGGGTAAGTAACATTGTGGGTGAGGGGGTGGGGTAAGTAACATTGTGGGTGAGAGGGTGGAATAAGTAACATTGTGCGTGAGGGGGTGGAGTAAGTAACATTGTGGGTGAGGGGGTGGAGTAAGTAACATTGTGGGTGAGGGGGTGGAATAAGTAACATTGTGGGTGAGGGGGTGGAGTAAGTAACATTGTGGGTGAGGGGGTGGAGTAAGTAACATTGTGGGTGAGGGTGTGGAGTAAGTAACATTGTGGGTGAGGGGGTGGAATAAGTAACATTGTGGGTGAGGGGGTGGGGTAAGTAACATTGTGGGTGAGGAGGTGGAATAAGTAACATTGTGGGTGAGGGGGTGGAATAAGTAACATTGTGGGTGAGGGGGTGGAGTAAGTAACATTGTGGGTGTGGGGGTGGAATAAGTAACATTGTGGGTGTGGGGGTGGGGTAAGTAACATTGTGGGTGAGGGGGTGGAATAAGTAACATTGTGGTGAGGGGGTGGAGTAAGTAACATTGTGGGTGTGGGGGTGGAATAAGTAACATTGTGGGTGTGGGGGTGGGGTAAGTAACATTGTGGGTGAGGGGGTGGAATAAGTAACATTGTGGGTGAGGGGGTGGAATAAGTAACATTGTGGGTGAGGGGGTGGAATAAGTAACATTGTGGGTGAGGGGGTGGGGTAAGTAACATTGTGGGTGAGGGGGTGGAATAAGTAACATTGTGGGTGAGGGGGGGAATAAGTAACATTGTGGGTGAGGGGGTGGAATAAGTAACATTGTGGGTGAGGGGGTGGAATAAGTAACATTGTGGGTGAGGGGGTGGGGTAAGTAACATTGTGGGTGAGGGGGTGGAGTAAGTAACATTGTGGGTGAGGGGGTGGAATAAGTAACATTGTGGGTGAGGGGGTGGAATAAGTAACATTGTGGGTGAGGGGGTGGGGTAAGTAACATTGTGGGTGAGGGGGTGGAGTAAGTAACATTGTGGGTGAGGGGGTGGAGTAAGTAACATTGTGGGTGAGGGGGTGGAATAAGTAACATTGTGGGTGAGGGGGTGGAATAAGTAACATTGTGCTTGAGGGGGTGGGGTAAGTAACATTGTGGGTGAGGGGGTGGGGTAAGTAACATTGTGGGTGAGAGGGTGGAATAAGTAACATTGTGGGTGAGGGGGTGGAATAAGTAACATTGTGGGTGAGGGGGTGGGGTAAGTAACATTGTGGGTGAGGAGGTGGAATAAGTACATTGTGGGTGAGGGGGTGGAATAAGTAACATTGTGGGTGAGGGGGTGGAATAAGTAACATTGTGGGTGAGGGGGTGGAGTAAGTAACATTGTGGGTGTGGGGGTGGAATAAGTAACATTGTGGGTGTGGGGGTGGGGTAAGTAACATTGTGGGTGAGGGGGTGGAATAAGTAACATTGTGGGTGAGGGGGTGGAATAAGTAACATTGTGGGTGAGGGGGTGGAATAAGTAACATTGTGGGTGAGGGGGTGGGGTAAGTAACATTGTGGGTGAGGGGGTAGAATAAGTAACATTGTGGGTGAGGGGGTGGAATAAGTAACATTGTGGGTGAGGGGGTGGAATAAGTAACATTGTGGGTGAGGGGGTGGGGTAAGTAACATTGTGGGTGAGGGGGTGGAATAAGTAACATTGTGGTGAGGGGGTGGAATAAGTAACATTGTGGGTGAGGGGGTGGAATAAGTAACATTGTGGGTGAGGGGGTGGAATAAGTAACATTGTGGGTGAGGGGGTGGGGTAAGTAACATTGTGGGTGAGGGGGTGGAGTAAGTAACATTGTGGGTGAGGGGGTGGAATAAGTAACATTGTGGGTGGGGGGTGGAATAAGTAACATTGTGGGTGAGGGGGTGGAATAAGTAACATTGTGGGTGAGGGGGTGGAGTAAGTAACATTGTGGGTGAGGGGGTGGGGTGTGGAACATCGTGCAAGAGGGGGTGGGGTAAATAACGTTGTGCGTGAGGGGGTGAGGTGTGGAACATTGTGGGTGAGGTGGTGGGGTAAGTAATATTGTGCGTGAGGGGGTGGGGCGTGGAACATTGTGCGTGAGGGGGTGGGGTAAGTAACATTGTGTCTGATGGGGTGAGGTAAGTAACATTGTGTTTGAGGGGGTGGAGTAAGTAACAGTGTGTGTGAGGGGGTGGGGTGTGGAATATTGTGCGTGAGGGGATGGGGTAAGTAACATTGTGCATGAGGGGGTAGGGTGTGGAACATTGTACGAGAGGGGGTGGGGTGTGGAACATTGTACGAGAGGGGGTGGGGTGTGTAACATTGTGCATGAGGGGGTAGGGTGTGGAACAATGTGCGTGAGGGGGTGGGGTGTGGAACATTGTACGAGAGGGGGTGGGGTGTGTAACATTGTGCGTGAGGGGGTGGGGTGTGGAACATTGTACGAGAGGGGGTGGGGTGTGGAACAATGTGCGTGAGGGGGTGGGGTGTGTAACATTGTGCGTGAGGGGGTGGGGTGTGTAACATTGTGCGTGAGGGGGTGGGGTGTGTAACATTGTGCGTGAGGGGGTGGGGTGTGGAACATTGTGCGTGAGGGGGTGGGGTGTGGAACATTGTGCAAGAAGGGGTGGGGTGTGGAACATTGTGCAAGAGGGGGTGGGGTAAGTAACATTGTGAGTTAGGGGGTGATGTGTGGAACATTGTGCAAGAGGGAGTGGGGTAAGTAACATTGTGGGTGAGGGGGTGGGATAAGTAACATTGTGCAAGAGGGGGTGGGATAAGTAACATTGTGAATGAGGGGGTGGGATAAGTAACATTGCGCAGGAGGGGGTGGGATAAGTAACATTGTGAATGAGGGGGTGGGATAAGTAACATTGTGCGTGAGGTGGTGGGATAAGTAACATTGTGCGTGAGGGGGTGGGATAAGTAACATTGTGCGTGAGGGGGTGGGATAAGTAACATTGTGCGTGAGGGGGTGGGATAAGTAACATTGTGCGTGAGGGGGTGGGATAAGTAACATTGTGCGTGAGGGGGTGGGATAAGTAACATTATGCGTGAGATGGTGAGATAAGTAACATTGTGCGTGAGGGGGTGGGATAAGTAACATTGTGCGTGAGGGGATGGGATAAGTAACATTATGCGTGAGGGGGTGGGGTGTGGAACATTGTGCAAGAGGGGGTGGGATAAGTAACATTGTGCGTGAGGGGGTGGGGTGTGGAACATTGTGCGAGAGGGGGTGGGGTGGAAGGAAAGATCACCACCGGATAAAAATAGCAAAAAACTATTTATACTTCCTGTAAGAAGAGTAGACTGTGTCAGAGAGAGAGAGAGAGAGAGAGAGAGAGAGAGATAGAGAAAGAGAGACAGACAGGCAGATGGACATTGTGTGTGTGTGAGAGAGAGAGAGGTTGGACAGAAAGACAGCGTGTGTGATGGAGATAAAAAGAGTGACAGACAGACAGTGTGTGAGAGTGTGTGTGTGTGTGAGAGAGAGAGAGAGTGAGAGACAGTCAGTATGTGTGTCTGTGTCAGAGAAACAGTGTGTTTGTGTCTGTGTAAGTAAGAGAGAGAGAGAGAGAGAGAGAGATAATCCGTGTGTGTGAGAGAGAGACAGACAGTGTGTGCGTGTGAGAAAGAGAGAGACTGACAGACAATATAACGAGAGAGTGCGTCTGTGAGAGAGAGAGAGAGAGAGAGAGAGAGAGAGAGTGAGTGAGTGAGTGAGTGAGTGAGAGAGTTCTTGTCTCCTTATAAAGCTTGACACAACATTGAAGTGCTGTTGTGCACATACAGCACAGCTCTTCCACTAATTCCGCGCTATTTACAATCTTAAATATCGCCTGCAATTAAAAAAAGCATTTTACAGTCAGCGCTGTAACAGAAATAAAACTATGTCGATGGTGCCACACTCGGCATGTTGTTATGAAACGTTAAAAGTAAACGAGGTCGAATCTTGAGGGCTGATAAGCAAGGACATGTCTTGTGAGTTGATATTCGACAACCTATATAATTCAAGCAAGGCCATGTCTTGTAAGGTGATATTTGGCAACTTGTTTAATTCAAGTAGGGCCAGGTCTTATAATCTGATACGGACAAAATTGTGACGTCACAGCTGGAGGAAAAACTACAACTTCCGGTTTGTTGTCGTCTGCTCATGGAAACGACTCACCCACTGTGGAACATTTATCCTCGAATTTGTTTAACAAAGATTAGTTACTGGTGCTAGAACTTGACTGACCACGCTATTGTACTAAAGCAATGTCAAATATTCGCCCAGAAACGGGGAAAGGTGGCACTTTTCCAGCGCAGTTCTTCTGCCAGAAATGCAATCTTCCTCTTAAGCTGGACTCCAGCTTTTGTTCTGGCGAGATCGATGCGTTGAGAGATTTGTTCAGGGAACTTACAGGTAACACAGACTGGATGTATGCATTATTAAGATATATGTCTGTAAACACTAGTTACATTTTCTGTTGACAGTTATACGATGATCATCTTTGAATGATTGCAAGAAAGGCTAAAGGCGTTGGCATAAAGTTTAATTATGTGAACTCTGAAGCTAGATGAAAACAATTTAAGTCAGTAAAATATAACTGAAAGCTTGGATGTATTGAGTTTGGCAGAAACAGACTGCCAGACTTTGTTGGTCCATAACGTCGTCTGATGATCTAGGAAGATGTTTGTCTGCAATAATTTCCTCTCAGTGACTAAAGATATGAATAGCTCAACATTAATTGTTATTGCATGATATTGTTTAACACTACAAATTACGTACCAGATAGATATCATGACAAGCTTAGGTTAAAATCAATCTTACAGGTGAGACATATATTTTCATCCCAATTTCTTTTCCATTTCCTTGGTTGGCAATCAGCTAACCAATCATCACTCTGTATGTCCTGAGTTGTCTAGCATTGCAGCAACAAATTCTCTCCACTTCTTGTGGTTAGTGGCCACCCATTTTTCACTAAAAATCAGCCACAGAAATAGAGAATTGCTGGTTTTCATTATGGAAAGATACCAATAAGTTTATACATAATCTGCTTGGAAAGACACCATTAAGTTTATACATAATCTGCTTGGAAAGATATCTTATATCCTTCCTGTGCCGTTAAACATCACATAGGGCTCGCAAGGTTGTTCGTCAGTTTTTCCTGTCTTCAGCGAGTCTTTCAACCTCATCAGGGGATTTTATGCCTGTTAATTTGGCCTCTCTTAACAGTGTCCTCTTCAGAGTTTCATGCGGTCTGCCTCTTTTTCTTTGGCTTGTTGTGTTCCACCTGATAGCTTGTTTTTAGATTCTCTGATCGTTTCTTCTCATAAAAACCAACTTATGTCCATCTCCTTTTCCTGATCACCCATGAGACTGGTTGTTGTTCAGTCATCTGTCTTATCTCTGCATTGTTCTTGAATTTGTTCCACTTGATTTTTCTTAGGCATTTGTTTTCAAAAGAGTCTAATTTCTTGTCTATTTCTTTAGTTGTTTTCCAGCTTTCACATGCATAAATGAGGGTGGATATTACATTTGAATTGAATAGTCTTAACTTGGTTTTTGTACTTATAATTTTTTAATTCCATATGTTCTCAAGATTCTTGAAGATCGATGCTGCTTTTGCAATTCTAATTCTAACTTCTGTTATGGTGTCATCATCCTGGTCTATGTAGCTGCCAAGGTATGCAAATTGATTGAGTTCTTCAATATCTGTCCCTTCTACATGTATTTTTCCATTTGATTAATGGGAATTTTCATTATTTTTGTTTTGTCCTTGTTAATTTCAAGTCCTATTTTGCTAGCCAGTGAAGACAGGCTATCTGTTTTTTTCTTGCATGGAATTCACATTGTTACTGATAAGATTTATGTCATCAGCAAAATCAAGATCTTCTAATTGGGTCCCATGTACCCAGTCAATACCTGTGCAGCATTTTTTTCATTATGAAGTCTATTGTAATTCCAAAAAGCAAAGGAGACAGTATATATCCTTGTTTCACACCTGTTTCTCTCTGGAACCATTCACTCATCCCTTCTTCTGTCTTGACTGCACAAACATATCCATTGTAGAAGTCCTTAATGATGTTGACAATTTTAGATGGTATTCCATATAGACTTAAAATTCTCCATAATGGATCTCTGTGTATTCTATCAAATGCCTTTTTAAAGTCTATGAAGTTCAGTATTAATGGTTTCTGCTTTTCAGTATGTTCTTCAAGTATTATTCTTAGAGTAAAGATCTGGTCGAGACATCTTCTCCCTTTTCGAAATCCTGCTTATTCTTCTCTCATTGTAGTATCCACTATATCTTTAAGTCTATTCAAAATGACCTTACAAAATACTTTTGACACAACTGATATTAAGGTTACTCCTCTCCAATTGTGACAAGCACTAAAGTTGCCTTTTTTTTGGTCTTTAACAATAATTTCTTTTTTCCAATTAGAAGGGACCTTTTCTACTTACCGAATCTTGTTAAACATTCCCTGTAGTTGTCTCATGTTTCACTATTTTTACTACTTTTAGCATTTCAGCTGTTATTTCATCTTCACCTGCAGCTTTGTTGTTAGCCAATAAATTCACTGCTGTTTCAGTTTCATGCAATGTAATTTCATTTAGGTTGACATTTAGTTGTGGGGCTGGTAAGTCGGTTTCAAGGTTTATCAATTCTTTTGGGTGTGGTCGATTAAGTATTTCTTGGAAGTTTTCAGCCCATCTTTGGTTTTGGTCTTTACTTCATGTTAATAGGGTTCCAGTTTTGCTAAGGATTGGTCTTTCTTTAGATGTAATAGTACCTGTTAGCCTCTTATGTATGTTATATAAAGTTTTGCTGTCTCCTGTTTTTGCTGCTTTCTCTGCCTCTTTTGGTCTATGTATTCTTTTTTATCCCTTCTAGCTGAACTTTTTACTTTCTTCTCTATTTCTTGTATATTGCTTTCACCAGATCTTTTCAAAGCTCTGTTTTTACATTCAACATGTCTAATTTGACTGCTCGTCTTTGCTGCTGTGATTATGGCTGTGCTGTAAGAATTCCATAATTCATTTATATCTATCTCCTCTACTTCACTGTGTGTTTTGGAATGATTGGCAAGTTCCTGATTGAAATTACTGTTAGTATTTTCTTCTTGTAGGCTGTGGCTGTGTATCTTTCTGTGTATTGATTTCTTGTGTTGGTTTTTCAGATTTAGTTTTATTTTCCCTATGCACAGGTTGTGATCACTGTTAACATCTGCACCTCTATAAGCCGTTACATCTATCAGAGATGTTCTGTATTGCTTTCTAATACAAAAATGATCTATCTGGTTTCTAGTTCTATCATCTGGAGATATCCACTTTGTTTTATGTATCTCTTTATGTGGAAATATTGTGCCTCCAATGACCATGCCCTCTGTTAGACGTATTTCAATTAATCTTTCTCCGTTCTGATTAACCATGTCAAATCCTTTTTTCCCCATTACTTTTTCAATGTCAGTGTTATCTTTTCCTACCTTAGTGTTGAAGTCCCTCATAGCAATTAGGATGTCGTGTTTAGGGACTTTGTTGATGATTTGTTGTAATTGGTGATAGAAGTCGTCTTTCACCTCATCATCTGCATCGTTCGTGGGTGCATAACACTGTATTATTGTCATTCTTCCATGTCTTAGGTTGTATCGTGCTCTTATTATACTACCGTTCACTGGTTCCCATTCTGCAAGGCTCTTTGCTGCTACATTTGACATAATAATACCTACCCCATCTCGATGTTTACCATCGTTTCTGCCTGAATGTATTAACTTACTGTTTTCCGTGGATCTTTTACCTGCTTCTGCCCATCGCATTTTGCTGATGCCCAGTACATCTGGATGGTATCTCTCCATTTCTTTGATGACCTGTGTAGTTTTTGTTGGTGCTGCCATCATTCTTACGTTCCAGAATCCAATCTTTATGACGTGTTTGGGGCCAACAAATGAGCTCCTCGGAGTTGGCATCCCTGATGCTCGGTTGGTTTCTCTGCGAGTTTCTGTAATGATATCTTTTTTTCCCATCTGGAGTCGCCTCTAGATAGGTCCCAGAGTAAGGTTTTTAGCGTTATGCCCAACTCCCAGTACTGGATATGTGACAGATCAAGCAGAATTCTGCTGATTTCTGCATACCGGCGAGAGCGTTAAAAAACATTGGAAAGATACCAATAAGTTTATACATAATCTACTTGTTAATGTATGCCACAATACTCAAGGAGTATTTCTAACAGGAGTGCTGTTTGTGCAAAAAGCAAATATGGATGTTTATGTTCTGCTTCCCTTAAATTTGACAAAAAATGTCATTATTTTTACATTACAGTGTAATATGGCATTAACTGATCATTTCTGAGTAATTTGTAGACACCTAAACTGTCAGTCTTGTAGTCGGTGCAGTTTGAACTTCCACATAGAAAAAAATGAAGTGATTATTTACATTTATTTCCCATGACACTAGCCATGTCTTACACCTGTGTGATGTTTTACATATCATAACCTTTGACACAAACCACTTAGTGCTTGAGAACCGCTACATTCAGGATTTTGGGACGCTGAAACCACACAGGTTAAACTTGCTTTAAAGCTACACCTAACATTCTCCTCTTCAACAGTTACAACATAGCATAACAACAAGACAGAAACTACAAAACGCAACAAAAACAACACTTCGGCTCTGTACAGAAACATCACAGATAGAAAACGTTAGCGAGCACAAAACACTAGGTCTTATTATTGACCAACATCTGACCTGGAACTCTCATGTGCAATGTCTAACAAAACTCATCGCACAAAAAGTATACCAATTAGCTAAAATTAAGCACTTCATCGATCAAGACACTAGGAAGACATACTACATATCTCATATACAAACACATTTAAACTATTGCTCAACAGTTTGAGATGGTTGCTCAATGTCAAATACAAAGAGGCTTTGCTCACTCCAAAAGCGAGCAGTAAAGCTTATTAGTGACAAAGATCAAGCACAAACAACTAACCATCACAAACGTATCAAAATACTGCCTCTTAAGAACAGGTTCCTCTTCAACAAAGCCAAGTTAGTACATCAAATTCTTTCACGGCATGCCCCGCCTTATCTATGGAACCTGTTTAAATTTAGCCCAAACTGCAGCCAACGCTTGAACAACATGTCTTCCAAAACCTAGACTTGATCTTTACAAGAAAAGCTTTAGTTATTCTGCTGCTCATCTTTGGAATACCCTCCTATCCTATATAAAAAATATAAATTATACTCCTTCCTACAACTACAAGCTTTCCCAATATCTATTTGATGTCGACTACATGCCTCCATGAAATATAAAACTTAAAAGTTATCTTAAACTGCTCTTACAGACACCGAATACAATTAATTGTTTTCTGAATAGTCCCGAAAATTTTGTTTAGTAGATAGTCATTTATAATGTATGTAGTTACTTCTGTACTGAGTGAATGTTTAAGAGTGAAACGTAAATGTTATGTTTTATTTTATGTCTCTCAGCTTCAGTGTTAGTTATGTTTGTTATATGAACAGCATATTTGTAGAATGTCTGGAATAGAGTGAAAGATGTATGATAAAGGGCAGAATGTCAGACAGGCCTGCGTGCCCAGTTCTTAACCCTTTTGAAATAAAGATCAATCAATCAGTCAGTCAGTTATAATCCCTCTCCACTAAGCTCCACTCCCTTCTCATTTGTTACACATAGTTCAGAACCTCATCACAGCATCACATTACAACCCCTCTACCCTAACTATAATCATCTAATTCACCTTCTCCTGGCTAGGTTAACACTGTACCACTCTCTCTCCCCTCCATGGTTTCCCCACCCACCACCCCCAGTTATGACCCACCGACCACACATTACAGGTCTCCATTTAAACAGTCTCTATGCCCTACCATGCTCATTTCTGACACACAGTGTCGGACAAGCTACATCTTCTTATAGTTACAGTTAAGTGCTCTGTTCATTATTAACTTAATTTTTTTTTTTAATAGCATTCATGTGAATCTATACTTTATCTCCTCTCTCTATTTCTTTGTCCTGTATGTTTTCGTATGATTAAGGCTCATGCCGAAATGTCACAACTTTGTAATTGTTAAGTAACAAAGCTGCTCCTACTTTTTTCCTAGTTTATACATAAAGTTTGACACTTCACTTTACACCAGTTTTGAAACTGTTTAAATATTTTACTCTTTCAGTGTTCTAATTTTAACACTGTGTTTTGAATGTTCAGATTGTCTTTTTTTTCTGTTCTGTGAATTGCTCATAAACTTTTCATCACATAATGTATTAAAGAACATAATTCTCCATAATCATTTACAAGATTCTAGATAAACTACTCTTTACTGCAGTATCAGTCCAACAAATTATTAGAATTTTGTCATCACCGCCATCACCCAGAAAGTATCCCTCGCAAAGCACTTGACCATATCCAAAAAGTGAGTCATGAAGAGGCATTCAGAAAAAAAATCTGTAACCTCATCCAGCAGATTTAAATTAGTACTTCCTTTTCACCTGCATGGTCAGATGGTTAAGAAAATTCTTTTTTCACCATCTGCCACTAATCCAACTCAACCATCATACTTGCAACATTTTATCTGATCTACCCTTATTAGCATACAAATGGGAACTAGATCTAAAGGACATCCTCGTCCATAGCCACCCTAAGTGGAATCTTGCATATGTTGGCACCAGAAAATGTAACCGCCTTTGCTGTGTTACCTGCACTGTAGTCTGGGAAATGGAAATTATCACCTTTCCCAAAACTCCTCACTCTCCATGAGGGATTCATGTGCGAGTCCCATTATGTGATATATGCCATTGTATGCAAAAAATGCAGTATAACTTACATGGGTGAAACTGGTCTCAGATTAGGTGACCGCATGCAGAAAGATCTGTATAGTATCACCCAGCGTGCTTTGAAACCAGTCCTGAATCATTTCAATGGCCCCAACCACAGAGGCAAATCTGATTTTCTGGTAATAGCCATCAAACAATGTCACAGTGATGACAGAAGCCACCTAACATTTGAGAACTGCTACATTCAGAAATACAGGATGCTGGAGCCATGTGGTTTGAACTTGCAATTCAGTTACATCTAACATTCCCCTCTTCCACAATCATATTGCCTGTGCACTAAGTTCCACTCCTTTCACTCTTGTAACACATAGTTCAGAACCTCCTCACAGCATCAGATAATGCCTCTACCCCAACTATAATCACCTACTCCACCTTCTTCCAGCTAGATTACTATTGTATCACTCTCTCCCCTTTCCTTGGTTCCCTCCCCCCCTCTTTATTTACCACCCATCTATCACACATCACAAATCTCCATTTAAACATTCTTTACACTCCACCATGCACACTTCTGAACACAGCCTCTTATAAGTCACAGCTTCTTAATGGTCACAGCTAGTGCATCATTTATTTTATTTCATTCTATTTCTCTCATTCCTATTTTTTTCATAGCATTCATGTGAATTATATTTTATCTTCTCTATTTCTTCATCCTTTATGTCTTTGTATGATTAAGATTCAAACTGAAATGTCACAACTGTATTAATTAATAAAGCTGTTCCTGCTTTTTTCCTAGTTTATATATTTTGTTATCACAGATTTACTGCAGTGGCTTCATGTAATTATTCATGTGTTGAATCACTTTTTACAACAAGAAAGTTGTTAGCAAGTTGCCATGGATGCTATACTAGAGTATAGTGTTCATTTCTCAGTTTTTGTTTCAAGATCTTGCAACATTTCATCACAATTTTTAAAAAAATTGTTCTCTGTCATTGTTCTTTCTGCACAGTTTACAAGTAAATTTAGACTAATATAGTGATTAATTTTGGAAAAACTTTTTTTTTTTTTTTAAATCAGTTTACTTTTTCCACATAATGTCAGTACAGCATGAAAAGAAACCATGTTTAGCTGGCTACATTTCTGTACCAGTGAAAAGAAAATACAAACTGAATGCTTATTGAAACACAAACCTGCACTAGGAGCATTGCTGTGCAGTAGGATTCTTTATTTACATAGAGGAAATCTTATTGGCATTGTCAGCATGAGTGAAAAGTACATTACAGTTTAATGATTTTACAAGCAAATGCAGTAGAAAGTATCACAATATCAACCATACAGGCAAGTGCAGTAGAAAGTATCACAATATCAACCTTACAGGCAAGTGCAGTAGAAAGTATTACAATATCAGCCATACAGGCAAGTGCAGCAGAAAGTATCACAATATCAGCCATACAAGTAAGTGCAGCAGAAAGTATCACAATATCATTCATACAGGCAAGTGCAGTAGGAAAAGCAAGTGCAGCAGAAAGTATCACAATATTAGCCATACAGTTAAGTGCAGCAGAAAGCATCACAATATCAGCCATACAGGCAAGTGCAGTAGAATGTACTACAATATCAGCCATACAGGCAAGTGCAGCAGAAAGTATCACATTGTCAGCCATACAGGCAAGTGCAGTAGAATGTATTACAATATCAGCCATACAGGCAAGTGCAGCAGAAAGTATCACAATATCAGCCACACAAGCAAGTGCAGTAGAAAGTATCACATTATCAGCCATAAGATTCCAGGTTCCTAAGGAAAAAAAAACCCAGTTTGGACAGAAAAATACAAGTGTTTTAATGATGTTGGTGATTTAAAAAATTTCTTCTAACACTTTTGTTGGTATTATGGCATAATGTTTTATCTCTGTTTTATCTGTTTTGTTTTGTTTTTTTTTTGTTTTGCTCTTTGCTTGGTTTTTTTTTCTTTTTTTGTGGCATCTGCATTTAAAAAAAAAGAAGAAGAAAAATGACATAGCAATAATTTGAGAAATAATATTCAAAGTTATTAATCAGATGTTAGAAACTCTGTATGAAGATCCAGTAGTTGTAGGAGATCAGAGAAATGTGAATATATCTGTAGCAATATTTTTCTTGTTGTTGTTTGTGTTGTTTCAGAGCCACTAGCAACAATATCAGACATGGAAGATAGTATTCAGATCATACGGCATGAGGTAAGAGACTCGTTGACATGCATGTAACTAGTAGCTGTTCTTTACCATTTGCTGAAAATATTTTCATGAGAAGTTGCTGGTTTCATTGACATGGATATAGCTTCCGGAAAACTCACTACTTGTACCGACTCTCTACAAATAATATTCAATACAGGGTAAATCACAACATCAGACTAGCTGCAAGTGAGCTTGCTATGGTCAGTATTAACAGATTTAGCTTACTTCATTGTTTATTTTGTTTCATGCATAAACTCATTATAAATAATATATGCAGCAACTACATATAGTGGGTCCGTGTGGCAGTGGAGTCCATACTCCAGAAAATATCCTACAGGAGTGCCAAAACCATGTAGATCTGAGGCGTAAGACATGGCCAGAGGACGCAAGCTTGGGGCAAAAGCTTTGGGGCTCCTATCAGGATCTGGAGAGGACTGCGGGCTTTGCCTTGTCGACAGGGATCAGGATCTGAAGTGACCAACAACCTCAAATGCAGAAGAAGAAGAAGAAGAACTACATATAGTATATGTAACATGCACAGACTCACCACACATAATACATGCTACAGTGCATGTTCAATATAGTGTAAATTATTACAAAGTTCTTTGCACAGAAAGTAATATATGGTAGAAGAAAACTTGCACAGATGAAATTGCTGCTATGCACGTATGCTGTATAAAGGTTATTTGCTACTGTTCTTGTTTTAGTCAAATCCTATAAGGTTTGAGACAGCAAAATTCAAGACTGTGGATTTTATCATGTTCTAGCACATGTTTGGAGCGGTGAGGTGTGGATTTTATCATGTTCTAGCACATGTTTAGAGTGGTGAGGTGTAGATTTTATCATGTTCTAGCACATGTTTAGAGTGGTGAGGTGTGGATTTTATCATGTTCTAGCACATGTTTAGAGCGGTGAGGTGTAGATTTTATCATGTTCTAGCACATGTTTAGAGTGGTGAGGTGTAGATTTTATCATGTTCTAGCACATGTTTAGAGTGGTGAGGTGTAGATTTTATCATGTTCTAGCACATGTTTAGAGCTGTGAGTTGTAGATTTTATCATGTTCTAGCACATGTTTAGAGTGGTGAGGTGTGGATTTTATCATGTTCTAGCACATGTTTAGAGTGGTGAGGTGTAGATTTTCATGTTCTAGCACATGTTTAGAGTGGTGAGGTGTGGATTTTATCATGTTCTAGCACATGTTTAGAGTGGTGAGGTGTAGATTTTATCATGTTCTAGCACATGTTTAGAGTGGTGAGGTGTGGATTTTATCATGTTCTAGCACATGTTTAGAGTGGTGAGTGTGGATTTTATCATGTTCTAGCACATGTTTAGAGCTGTGAGTTGTATATTTTATCATGTTCTACACATGTTTAGAGTGGTGAGGTGTGGATTTTATCATGTTCTACACATGTTTAGAGTGGTGAGGTGTAGATTTTATCATGTTCTAGCACATGTTTGGAGCGGTGAGGTGTGGATTTTATCATGTTCTACACATGTTTAGAGTGGTGAGGTGTAGATTTTATCATGTTCTAGCACATGTTTAGAGTGGTGAGGTGTGGATTTTATCATGTTCTAGCACATGTTTAGAGTGGTGAGGTGTGGATTTTATCATGTTCTACACATGTTTAGAGCGGTGAGGTGTGGATTTTATCATGTTCTACACATGTTTGGAGCGGTGAGGTGTGGATTTTATCATGTTCTACACATGTTTAGAGTGGTGAGGTGTGGATTTTATCATGTTCTAGCACATGTTTAGAGTGGTGAGGTGTGGATTTTATCATGTTCTAGCACATGTTTAGAGTGGTGAGGTGTGGATTTTATCATGTTCTAGCACATGTTTAGAGTGGTGAGGTGTGGATTTTATCATGTTCTAGCACATGTTTAGAGTGGTGAGGTGTGGATTTTATCATGTTCTAGCACATGTTTAGAGTGGTGAGGTGTGGATTTTATCATGTTCTAGCACATGTTTAGAGTGATGAGGTGTGGATTTTATCATGTTCTAGCACATGTTTAGAGTGGTGAGGTGTGGATTTTATCATGTTCTAGCACATGTTTGGAGCGGTGAGGTGTGGATTTTATCATGTTCTAGCACATGTTTAGAGTGGTGAGGGTGGATTTTATCATGTTGCACATGTTTAGAGTGGTGAGGTGTGGATTTTATCATGTTCTAGCACATGTTTAGAGCTGTGAGTTGTAGATTGTTCTAGCACATGTTTAGAGCTGTGAGTTGTAGATTTTATCATGTTCTAGCACATGTTTAGAGCTGTGAGGTGTAGATTTTATCATGTTCTAGCACATGTTTAGAGTGGTGAGGTGTGGATTTTATCATGTTCTAGCACATGTTTAGAGCGGTGAGGTGTAGATTTTATCATGTTCTAGCACATGTTTAGAGTGGTGAGGTGTAGATTTTATCATGTTCTAGCACATGTTTAGAGTGGTGAGGTGTAGATTTTATCATGTTCTAGCACATGTTTAGAGCTGTGAGTTGTAGATTTTATCATGTTCTAGCACATGTTTAGAGTGGTGAGGTGTGGATTTTATCATGTTCTAGCACATGTTTAGAGTGGTGAGGTGTAGATTTTATCATGTTCTAGCACATGTTTAGAGTGGTGAGGTGTGGATTTTATCATGTTCTAGCACATGTTTAGAGTGGTGAGGTGTAGATTTTATCATGTTCTAGCACATGTTTAGAGTGGTGAGGTGTGGATTTTATCATGTTCTAGCACATGTTTAGAGTGGTGAGGTGTGGATTTTATCATGTTCTAGCACATGTTTAGAGCTGTGAGTTGTATATTTTATCATGTTCTACACATGTTTAGAGTGGTGAGGTGTGGATTTTATCATGTTCTACACATGTTTAGAGTGGTGAGGTGTAGATTTTATCATGTTCTAGCACATGTTTGGAGCGGTGAGGTGTGGATTTTATCATGTTCTACACATGTTTAGAGTGGTGAGGTGTAGATTTTATCATGTTCTAGCACATGTTTAGAGTGGTGAGGTGTGGATTTTATCATGTTCTAGCACATGTTTAGAGTGGTGAGGTGTGGATTTTATCATGTTCTACACATGTTTAGAGCGGTGAGGTGTGGATTTTATCATGTTCTACACATGTTTGGAGCGGTGAGGTGTGGATTTTATCATGTTCTACACATGTTTAGAGTGGTGAGGTGTGGATTTTATCATGTTCTAGCACATGTTTAGAGTGGTGAGGTGTGGATTTTATCATGTTCTAGCACATGTTTAGAGTGGTGAGGTGTGGATTTTATCATGTTCTAGCACATGTTTAGAGTGGTGAGGTGTGGATTTTATCATGTTCTAGCACATGTTTAGAGTGGTGAGGTGTGGATTTTATCATGTTCTAGCACATGTTTAGAGTGGTGAGGTGTGGATTTTATCATGTTCTAGCACATGTTTAGAGTGATGAGGTGTGGATTTTATCATGTTCTAGCACATGTTTAGAGTGGTGAGGTGTGGATTTTATCATGTTCTAGCACATGTTTAGAGCGGTGAGGTGTGGATTTTATCATGTTCTAGCACATGTTTAGAGTGGTGAGGTGTGGATTTTATCATGTTGCACATGTTTAGAGTGGTGAGGTGTGGATTTTATCATGTTCTAGCACATGTTTAGAGCTGTGAGTTGTAGATTGTTCTAGCACATGTTTAGAGCTGTGAGTTGTAGATTTTATCATGTTCTAGCACATGTTTAGAGCTGTGAGTTGTAGATTTTATCATGTTCTAGCACATGTTTAGAGCGATGAGGTGTGGATTTTATCATGTTCTAGCACATGTTTAGAGCAATGAGGTGTGGATTTTATCATGTTCTAGCACATGTTTAGAGCGATGAGGTGTGGATTTTATCATGTTCTAGCACATGTTTAGAGTGGTGAGGTGTGGATTTTATCATGTTCTAGCACATGTTTAGAGCGGTGAGGTGTGGATTTTATCATGTTCTAGCACATGTTTAGAGCTGTGAGGTGTGGATTTTATCATGTTCTAGCACATGTTTAGAGCTGTGAGTTGTAGATTTTATCATGTTCTAGCATGTGTTTAGAGCTGTGAGTTGTAGATTTTATCATGTTCTAGCACATGTTTAGAGCTGTGAGTTGTAGATTTTATCATGTTCTAGCACATGTTTAGAGCAATGAGGTGTGGATTTTATCATGTTCTAGCACATGTTTAGAGCAATGAGGTGTGGATTTTATCATGTTCTACACATGTTTAGAGCAGTTAGGTGTAGATTTTATCATGTTCTAGCACATGTTTAGAGCAGTTAGGTGTAGATTTTATCATGTTCTAGCACATGTTTAGAGCAGTTAGGTGTAGATTTTATCATGTTCTAGCACATGTTTAGAGTGGTGAGGTGTGGATTTTATCATGTTCTAGCACATGTTTAGAGCAGTTAGGTGTAGATTTTATCATGTTCTAGCACATGTTTAGAGCGGTGAGGTGTAGATTTTATCATGTTCTAGCACATGTTTAGAGCGGTGAGGTGTAGATTTTATCATGTTCTAGCACATGTTTAGAGCGGTGAGGTGTAGATTTTATCATGTTCTAGCACATGTTTAGAGCAGTTAGGTGTAGATTTTATCATGTTCTAGCACATGTTTAGAGCAGTTAGGTGTAGATTTTATCATGTTCTAGCACATGTTTAGAGTGGTGAGGTGTGGATTTTATCATGTTCTAGCACATGTTTAGAGCAGTTAGGTGTAGATTTTATCATGTTCTAGCACATGTTTAGAGCGGTGAGGTGTAGATTTTATCATGTTCTAGCACATGTTTAGAGCGGTGAGGTGTAGATTTTATCATGTTCTACACATGTTTGGAGCGGTGAGGTGTAGATTTTATCATGTTCTAGCACATGTTTAGAGCGGTGAGGTGTAGATTTTATCATGTTCTAGCATGTTTAGAGCTGTGAGTTGTAGATTTTATCATGTTCTAGCACATGTTTAGAGCTGTGAGTTGTAGATTTTATCATGTTCTAGCACATGTTTAGAGCAATGAGGTGTGGATTTTATCATGTTCTAGCACATGTTTAGAGCAATGAGGTGTGGATTTTATCATGTTCTACACATGTTTAGAGCAGTTAGGTGTAGATTTTATCATGTTCTAGCACATGTTTAGAGCAGTTAGGTGTAGATTTTATCATGTTCTAGCACATGTTTAGAGCAGTTAGGTGTAGATTTTATCATGTTCTAGCACATGTTTAGAGTGGTGAGGTGTGGATTTTATCATGTTCTAGCACATGTTTAGAGCAGTTAGGTGTAGATTTTATCATGTTCTAGCACATGTTTAGAGCGGTGAGGTGTAGATTTTATCATGTTCTAGCACATGTTTAGAGCGGTGAGGTGTAGATTTTATCATGTTCTAGCACATGTTTAGAGCGGTGAGGTGTAGATTTTATCATGTTCTAGCACATGTTTAGAGCGGTGAGGTGTAGATTTTATCATGTTCTAGCACATGTTTAGAGCGGTGAGGTGTAGATTTTATCATGTTCTAGCACAGGTTTAGAGCGGTGAGGTGTAGATTTTATCATGTTCTAGCACATGTTTAGAGCGGTGAGGTGTAGATTTTATCATGTTCTAGCACATGTTTAGAGCGGTGAGGTGTAGATTTTATCATGTTCTAGCACATGTTTAGAGTGGTGAGGTGTAGATTTTATCATGTTCTAGCACGTGTTTATAGAAATGAGATGTGGATGATAAGATCAAAAAGTTTTGTTATACAGTCAACTTTATTCAGTTACATATAGAATGGTCATCTGGAGAATATAAACAAAAGATTTATGGCAGTGTTTATAAATTAAAAATTCATGTTCTCAAGAACATAATGTAGGTATTTTGCCAGGTCCAGGTAGATAATATGTCAAATATTTTGTGAGTTAAATATATTCTTAAAAAGTGTTCATTATTTGTAAGCATATAGGGCACACACATTTGATGAAAATAATGAAATTATACATGAGCTCAAGCAGTAAATGTAAAACTGAAATATTACCTTGATTGCACTGATGTAGTGAATTGATATTATTGTAACACAGTCCCTTGCAATTAAAGTATTATTATGAGTATTAGGTAGAATTAAGATACTGGAACTGAGACAGCAAGATAGATAATTGAGAACTCCCACAGTTATTATCTTATATCCTTCTCGTGCCGTTAAACGTCACATAGGGCTCGCAAGGTAGTTTGCCAGTTTTTCCTGTGTTTGGCGAGTCTTTCAGCCTCATCAAGGGATTTTATGCCTGTTAATTTGGCCTCTCTTAACAATGTCCTCTTCAGAGTTTCACGCGATCTGCCTCTTTTTCTTTGGCCTGTTGTATTCCACTTGATAGCTTGTTTTGGGATTCTCTGATCTTTTCTTCTCATCGCATGACCAACATATGTCCATCTCCTTTTCCTGATCCTGATCATTTCCTGATAGTAGACTACAACCAAGCGTGGAAATGGACAGAATAGTAGTAGACTACAACCAAGTGTGGAAATGGACAGAATAGTAGACTACAACCAAGTGTGGAAATGGACAGAATAGTAGACTACAACCAAGTGTGGAAATGGACAGAATAGTAGACTACAACCAAGTGTGGAAATGGACAGAATAGTAGACTACAACCAAGTGTGGAAATGGACAGAATAGTAGACTACAACCAAGTGTGGAAATGGACAGAATAGTAGACTACAACCAAGTGTGGAAATGGACAGAATAGTAGACTACAACCAAGTGTGGAAATGGACAGAATAGTAGACTACAACCAAGCGTGTAAATGGACAGAATAGTAGACTACAACCAAGCGTGGAAATGGACAGAATAGTAGACTACAACCAAGCGTGGAAATGGATAGAATAGTAGACTACAACCAAGCGTGGAAATGGACAGAATAGTAGACTACAACCAAGTGTGGAAATGGACAGAATAGTAGACTGCAACCAAATGTGGAAATGGACAGAATAGTAGACTACAACCAAGTGTGGAAATGGACAGAATAGTAGACTACAACCAAGTGTGGAAATGGACAGAATAGTATACTACAACCAAGTGTGGAAATGGACAGAATAGTAGACTACAACCAAGTGTGGAAATGGACAGAATAGTAGACTACAACCAAGTGTGGAAATGGACAGAATAGTAGACTACAACCAAGTGTGGAAATGGACAGAATAGTAGACTACAACCAAGCGTGGAAATGGACAGAATAGTAGACTACAACCAAGTGTGGAAATGGACAGAATAGTAGACTACAACCAAGTGTGGAAATGGACAGAATAGTAGACTACAACCAAGTGTGGAAATGGACAGAATAGTAGACTACAACCAAGTGTGGAAATGGACAGTGAGTATATGTTAGTAAGAAACTTGAGAACATGAACACCAGCATTCTGCTGTAGCTGTAATCACAAGATCAGTCAGAGTGCCAGTACAGCTTGTACTGCCTGTATCATTGTGCCAGTACAGCTTGTACTGCCTGTATCATTGTGTAAGTACAGCTTGTACTGCCTGTATCATTGTGCCAGTACAGCTTGTACTGCCTGTATCATTGTGTAAGTACAGCTTGTGCTGCCAGTATGATTGTGCAAGAAACTTAACGGTCAATACACATTTTATTTGTTTGTCATCTAGATGTGCATCAAAGTAATGGATTGGCCTTTTACTTCATTTTATGAAAAAGTCTTAAATAGCCAGCCAGGCTACATGTGAATAAACTTTTATAATCCAAAACCTGATCATCATGGACTTATTTTCAAGTTGTGTACATGAGAAAAATCATTCTCAGGAATGCCACATAGACTTATGTTAATTGTCTCCAAATGTTTTGGTATGATTTGTAGTGTTGAAATAGTGCTAAAGGTCATAGAGTGTGTGACAAGTATAAAGTGACATGTCACGTGAAAGCACAATGAGTAAAATGAGCTTAAAATATTACATTGGTAAAATTAAATTATAAAGTGTTACCATAGAAACTATTATCATCTGACAATTGGTGATAGTGCCACATGACAGTATTAAAACTATATTATGTCATTAGAATACTACTTCTATATTACACTTTAGTAAATTGTTGCAGTAGCAAATTACATGCAATGTAGTAGTAAGGTGCTGTAGGGAAACATACTGTAGCAAGTGTTTTTGTAGTGAATTATTTGTGGTGTTATTTTAGTGTGGTAAATTATAATTTATAGTGACATTTCACTGTAATGAGTGTTAATATATAGTGGAAAAATACTATAATTAGTTTTCTCATAGCAAAAATTTATTTTGTATTGAGTTTTTCTAAACCCAGTGAATACTAAACTTTTCTGACTCACCAGAATCTGAAAGGACTTTGTCAGGGATAGCTTTGTGTTTGAATTAGTAAGCCAAAGCTGGTCAAATGTTCCACAAGTTCCACAACACTACATCTTGGCTGATATGCACATCCTGGCTGATATGTTTTCTGTGGCATTGCAACCTCTTAAGAAGCTTAGATCCACATCAAGAAATAATGAAATCTACTTTGGCATAAACACTGTATAATGCCTCAAACATGCCCTATTCATCACAGCATTAGTAGGTTAGTCTGCATACAGAACATCTAGAACGCTTCAGTAATGACAGTGATGATAGTGTATTCATTAATACCTCTTTTATTAGCCAGGTTGATGTGATGAAACAGCCAAGAACACTACAGGGAGGGAGGGAGGGAGGGTGTAACACATTGATACCTATCTTTATTAATCTGGCTGGAGTGATTCAACAGTGATAGTGATACAACAGAATACTAGTGGAAGTGAAGCAGGGGTGAAGGACATTTTGATAGCTGTCTTATAGGGTAGCGTGAGTGTCCTGGTCTACTGTACTTTGTTTGGGCTTGAATGAATGATCTTTATTTTTAAAGGGTAAAGAATTGGGCACGCAGGCCCATCTTACATTCTGCACTTCATCACTCCATCTTTCATTCCTCCCACACATTCAGTTTAATACAAGTATACAAATTACATTAGAGGGTTGATAAAAGTAGCACTCCTTTCATAGTCATGTTTTGCTTCCAGTATTATAAAATATTTAAATCTTCTTGTGTGTGTTTGTCTATCCTCCTTTTATCAGTTGTACATTTATGCTATCGTTTATATTGAGCACAGGAATTTGAGGAAAGTGAAGACTTCAGACGAACTGTTGTACCAAGAAGTGGGTAAGTAACATTGATAAGCTACAGGATTGAAAGCTTGGCATTCTTACCTTGTTGAAAATCTAATCAGTTTCCCAGCATTCTAATAGAATATAGGATTTTCTGTAGGGTGCTGCTGTGTTTTCTGAATACAGAGCTTCATGTTGTACGTATCTTTTTATATTGAATAACATCACAGCTTTACCAAGATTTATTGTAGCTAGTAGTTTGTTTTTTAAGTTTACCTGTATGAGGTGATTGTGACCACTATTTCCTATAGACTGCACAGCCACTCACAGAAAAAAATCATACAACACACAAAATTTTTGGAGCCCCTCAAAAAAAAAAAATGCAATTGCTACTTATATTTTCCAGTTTCCAGATGTTACTCCATGCTATAATTGCGATCAAGAAAAATACAATGATGGTACATGCTTTTCCTTTACTGGTCCTTTCTTGTTGAGAAATGACTTTCAGATCAGATGTTTCAACTGGTCTTTTATTGTGTAGTTTCGGTAGTACTGTAACAGAATCATGACGAGGCAAGTGGGCACACAGAGAGTAGAGGATATTTGAAGAACTCTTCTGTAGCATTTACATTCAAAGGCATTTATGTGTTTCTCAGCTGTTTTGTTAAGTGCCCAGGGCACATGGGGCTTCCGCAAGGGTTTTCTATAAATGCCTTTTTTCTGCTCTTGCCCAGGTGAGCCCTCTGTTGCTCAACATCCTTTCTGTTGTTCTTCTCCATGTCTCTTTTGGTCTACCCTTACTTCTGTTCCCCTGTGGTGTCCATCTTAGTGCTATTTTTGGTAGTGAGTTGTCAGTCATTTGGAGCACATGTCCCAACCATCACCAGCATCTTTCCTCAATAATTGCTGTCAGTGGCAATGAGAAAGATACATGCCCTTAAAAATCTTATTTTTGTAGTTCTATCTGTTCCTCTCCACTTAAAGATGCTATGACTGTGAGATGACTTATTGTTAGTGTGACTGAGATGATGGATTGTGATCATGATTGTGAGATGACTTAATGTAATCATGACTATGAGATAACTTAATGTTAGTATGACTGAGATGATGGATTGTGATCATGATTGTGAGATGACTTAATGTAATCATGACTATGAGATAACTTAATGTTAGTATGACTGAGATGATGGATTGTGATCATGATTGTGAGATGACTTAATATAATCATGACTATGAGATAACTTAATGTTAGTATGACTGAGATGATGGATTGTGATCATGATTGTGAGATGACTTAATGTAATCATGACTATGAGATAACTTAATTATGACTGAGATGATGGATTGTGATCATGATTGTGAGATAACTTAATGTTAGTATGACTGCGATGATGGATTGTGATCATGACTGTGAGATAACTTAATGTTAGTATGACTGAGATGATGGATTGTGATCATGATTGTGAGATGACTTAATGTTAGTATGACTGAGATGATGGATTGTGATCATGATTGTGAGATGACTTAATGTTAGTATGACTGAGATGAAGGATTGTGATCATGATTGTAAAAGATAAAGGTAAAGTTCCTGTTTCCATGCCATTAAGGCATATTGGGGTTGCAGCGTTGGGCCCGTCTTCTTCTTCGTTCGCTTCTACCACCAAGACCGCCCGTGATCCTACTGAATTTACGCCTGTGGTCCTCGATAGGCCCCGTGGTCCCCCATGTAGTCCACAAGATCCCCGAGAGGACCACAAGAGGTTTAGAATATCGCAGGGCTTGAGCATGTATTCTTGGTGGGTCTCAGAAGCAGGATTACGTGACACTGTAGTTTTTGTTGCACCAGTTTAATCCAGAGTAGGACTTTCTCAGTGAAAAACCTCGATGTGTTTTAGGATACCCGTGTATCACCGCTGGGTGAGAGGTGGTTGCTCATCCAGTCCAGCTTTGGACTTTCTCACAGGAAAACCTCAGTGTGATTAAGATACGCATACATCCCCGCCAGGTGAGAGGTGGTTGCCTATCTAGACTGCACTGGTCCAGTGTCTCTGACTTCAGCATTTTGTGGTCGTGGCCGCTACCCTTCCTAGTTATGACCAAGACAGAGCTTTTGTCCAGGAGAATGAATCCTCACCAGTAGTGACTTCCACCCCTGGGTTGAGCCAGTTTAGGCATATTATCCCAGTATGGGCATGTTTAGGATGTGACTGACCTCTAGAGCAGAGGTACCGTGACATGTGTAGCCATTGTTTCACCCCTGCTGTAAGCCAGTTTAACCATATTTCACCAGTATGGTTGTATATTGGACATGACCAACCTCTAGAGTGGAGGTACCATGATATGCATAGCCATCAGGTTTCACCCCTGGTGTAAGCCAGTTTAGTATGGGTGAAGTTAGGATGTGGCTGGCCTCTAGAGCAGAGGCGCCGTGGCATGAGTAGCTCTCACTGTGATACTACTGGACATACCAATTAAGCTTCACTTTATCCTTTCCATCACCTTTTCACATCAGTGCCACACAGCAGCCTAATTGCTTTTCTACATTTTCTTCCTTGGCCGGGAGGAGCTTCACTCCACATGCGGCATCTGAAGAATCTTGCCAGCAGTGTCTTAACCTCTGGGTTAAGATGGTTCAAGCATTTCACCCAATATGAGTGCACTTAGGACGTGGTCAACCCCCAGACCAGAGGTGACGTGATTTGACTACTTTCCTTTCTTTTGCCTTTTCCACAGTGGTGCCACGCGGCAACCCCATTTGCACCTTTCTTCACTGGCTGGGAGGAGCCCCACTCCACGCACGGCAGATGAAGAATCTCGCCAGCAGTGGTAGATGAGCTACCAAACATGACTCTCATCTACCCGAAGCGTCTGGTTTTCAGGTGCCAGATATTCACTTTCGCCCCTTCTCCTGTCAGTTTAAACAGTTCTGCCACAAGAAGGCCAGGAGCTGGACTTGACTGTCAGAGGCTATTTGAGACGCACGCCATTGGAGTGGAGAGCATATCCTCCATCCCACCTCTGGCAATAACAGTCTTTAGAACCTATTGGGCCTGTATTTTCCATGACCTTCAGCACATGAAAATATGATGTGGTGAGTATCCCACCTGGCTGCTTTACCTTCTCAGATTTCTCTGGTACCCATTTTTAGAGGCTGGGTAAAGCCCAGGGTCTTTCTGGCATGTACCAGAAAAAAATCCCACTGCTGGGACTGAACCCGATACCACTGGATTAGTAAACCGAGCACCTAACCACTCAACTAACCAGGCCGCCGATCATGATTGTGAGATGACTTAATGTAATCATGACTGAGAGATGACTTCATGTAATTATGACTAAAAGATAACAAAGAGATGACTTAATGTCAGTAATCAACTTCTCAGGTTTGAAGAATCCAATGACTTTACTCTGGTTGAGCACCTGGGACCTGGAAGTATGGACTCAATGAGCATACGGTCACGGGTTTGTGTGTTTTCTTCATCATATTCTTTAACTTTGTTACACTGATCAGCATCATTATTATCATTGTCATCATTTTTATCAGCATCATCATTATCAGTTTCGTCATTATCATCAACTTTGTTTACTGTTTGATCTGTCCTCTGATAGTCATCATTTACTTAATTTTATTGTTTTACAATGCTTTAAGAGTGGTGACACTTGTGTAGTGTTGTAACTAATGACTACTTCAGTTTTTGTCTCATTCATCCAGAAAATGTGCATGTTGTCTTTCTTGGTGCATAGAGTATGTCATCATTCATATATAAGCATGAGTTACAGGCAGCAAGAATATATAAGCTTGTATCTTTCATATATAACTTTGTACCTCTCATATATAAGCTTGTATCTCTCATATATAAGCTTGTATCTCTCATATATAAGCTTGTAGCTCTCATATATAAGCTTGTACCTCTCATATATAAGCTTTTATCTGTCATATATAAGCTTGTACCTCTCATATATAAGCTTGTATCTTTCATATATAATCTTGTATCTCTCATATATAAGCTTGTACCTCTCATATATAAGCTTTTATCTGTCATATATAAGCTTGTACCTCTCATATATAAGCTTTTATCTGTCATATATAAGCTTGTACCTCTCATATATAAGCTTGTACCTCTCATATATAATCTTGTACCTCTCATATATAAGCTTGTATCTGTCATATATAAGCTTGTACCTCTCATATATAAGCTTGTACCTCTCATATATAATCTTGTATCTCTCATATATAAGCTTGTACCTCTCATATATAATCTTGTATCTGTCATATATAAGCTTGTACCTCTCATATATAATCTTGTATCTCTCATATATAAGCTTGTACCTCTCATATATAATCTTGTATCTCTCATATATAAGCTTGTACCTCTCATATATAATCTTGTATCTCTCATATATAAGCTTGTACCTCTCATATATAATCTTGTACCTCTCATATATAATCTTGTATCTCTCATATATAATCTTGTATCTCTCATATATAAGCTTGTATCTGTCATATATAAGCTTGTACCTCTCATATATAAGCTTGTACCTCTCATATATAAGCTTGTACCTCTCATATATAAATGCTTGTATCTCTCGTATATAAATGCTTGTATCTCTCATATATAAGCTTGTATCTGTCATATATAAGCTTGTACCTCTCATATATAAGCTTGTATCTGTCATATATCTCTCATTGTTACAGGAGGCAAGAATGTGTCATGTTTCATATATGAGTTACATTTGGCAAGAGTACTAATGTTATGACAGATATTAACTTTACTGTGGGTCTTTAACAATGATAAAGCAAAAATAATGCCCACAGTACATTTCAACATTTCTGCCTTGGCGGCTGTGGCAGGACATCCACAGCGCGGCCGATCATGCAACTCCTTCTCTCCACTTATTGATTCTTTGATTCTCTGAACCCATCAACTGACTGTACTCCTGTCGACTGCAAAACTTCCATACACATCACACAGACACTTGTGAATATTCGCAACAGTTTCCTTCTCTGTAATGAGAAATTCTATCACAGTACATTGCTTATACCGCAAGTTGTTAACACACTTCATTTCAACGGTTAGGGCAGCCATATTCTTTGGCCGCATGGAGTGCAGTTTGGTTTACGCAATCGACACATGCCATATTTAAAGTGTGCAAAATTTCATGCTTCTGTCTTCATTATTAGCTGCAAAAAATGATGCGGTGCATTACTTTCTGAACTCCCCTCATGCTTTGGCCATATCAGAAGACATAACAGTGTACTGAAGATCATACTAAAACCAAAGGTGGAAGAAAAGAGAGGAAAACAGATGTAGATGGGAAGACAACATACGAGAATAGACAGGATACAGCATTGCTGAGTGCACCATCAAGGCAAGGGAACTGGAGATTCATTACCACAAAGCTTTGTTCTGGAGAAGACAAATGATAATGATATACTAATGCTATGTGCAGACTATTATTTCAGAGCTGATGTTGTGTGTAGACTATTATTTCAGAGCTGATGTTGTGTGCAGACTATTATTTCAGAGCTGATGTTGTGTGCAGACTATTATTTCAGAGCTGATGTCGTGTGCAGATTATTATTTCAGAGCTGATGTCGTGTGCAGACTATTATTTCAGAGCTAATGTTGTGTGCAGACTATTATTTCAAAGCTGATGTTGTGTGCAGACTATTATTTCAGAGCTGATGTCATGTGCAGACTATTATTTCAGAGCTGATGTTGTGTGCAGACTATTATTTCAAAGATGATGTTGTGTGCAGACTGTTTGTTTCAGATCTAATGTTGTGTATAGACTATTTTGTTTAAGAGATGATGTTATGTGCAGACTTTTGTTTAAGATATGATGTTGTGTACAGACTATTTAGCTTCAGATCTAATGTTGTGTACAGACTTTTGTTTAAGAGATAATGTTGTGTACAGACTATTTTGTTTAAGATATGATATTGTGTGCAGACTGTTTTGTTTAAGAAATGATGTT
This sequence comes from Achatina immaculata, assembly GCA_009760885.1. Classification (NCBI taxonomy): domain Eukaryota; kingdom Metazoa; phylum Mollusca; class Gastropoda; order Stylommatophora; family Achatinidae; genus Lissachatina; species Lissachatina immaculata. Next base: position 21,341,866 of record CM019713.1, on the reverse strand, counting down.
GTGTACAGACTTTTGTTTAAGAGATGATGTTGTGTACAGACTATTTAGCTTCAGATCTAATGTGTGCAGACTATTTTATTTAAGAGATGATGTTGTGTGCAGACTATTTTGTTTCAGAGATGATGTTGTGTACAGATTATTTTGTTTAAGAGATGTTGATGTGTACAGACTATTTTGTTTAAAAGATGATGTTGTGTACAGACTATTTTGTTTAAGAGATGATGTTGTGTACAGACTATTTAAGAGATGATGTTGTGTACAGACTATTTTGTTTAAGAGATGATGTTGTGTACAGACTATTTTATTTAAGAGATTATGTTGTGTACAGATTATTTTGTTTAAGAGATGATGTTGTGTACAGACTGTTTTGTTTAAGAGATGATGTTGTGTACAGACTATTTTGTTTCAGAGCAACCCAGTTTATCCTGCAAAGCCATAATTCTGTGCCTTTTCTCCCTCCAGGTAACTGGACAGTTGTTTGACCTTATGTCTGGACAGTCAGACATTGACCACCCCTTGTGTGAGGTATTGTGATCTTATTGAAATTTTGTGTTTTACAAGTGTTGGTAGAAGGATGTGGATGTTAGTTATTGAGATGTTCTACATGTCTCTGTGGTTAAACATTGATGTTGTATTAAACATATCTGTATTCGAAATGGAGACAATGAATCAGTCATATCTGTATAATAAATGTAAAAAAATTTCAGTACAAGGTGCGAGAGAAATGAGACTAAAGCCACTGCAAACACTGAGAAACTATATGTACTGGTATGGTATGCAAAATGTAGGGTGACCTGTGAGGTAAAAATGACATTGAATAAGTCCATGCAAGTGCCGTATATCACAGTAGGAAGACATGGAGCAAAAAGCAAACGTTAAGTGATGCATCAGACTGGGAAAATCCACCACACAAACATTCCAAATGTTAAATAAATGTGTATGGTGATGAAACTATGTCCCATACTTGTGTTTTCAGATGGTTTTCCCAGTTTCGTGAAAGTAGGGAGGACATTTACAATGACATGAAGAGTGCACATCTGAAGACTGCCAGAAACACTGACATGATTGAAAAAGTTTGACAACTTATGGCGTCTGACTGACAATCAATCAGTCATTTGTATGTCCCTTGTGGAACTTTGCCTCCCTAACAGCACTCCTGTAGGCCTCTCAGTTGTAAGCAAGACGCCCTGCTGCTGATGCATCCATTTGCAAATCATCAACGATGTCTTGCAACCATCTTTGCTTTGGTCTTCCTCTCTTTCTTTTTCCCATTATGTACCCTTCCAAGACTGTCTTCTCTAGATTATCATGACACTTAATGTGTCCAAAATATTTAAGTTTTCTTTGTTTAATACTCTTTACTAGCCAGCCTTCTTCAATATTAAGCTCTTGTAGTATGGATATATTTGTTCTTTTTTGTGTCCATGATATTTGAAGAACTCTTCTGTAGCAACCCAACAGCAACATGGTAGCTCAAATAGGATATCAGATAACACATGGAAATTCATACATGAAAGACGAGCACCCAAATTAGCCATGTTGAATGTAAAAACAGATCTTAGAAGAGATGTGGCAAAAACAACATACAAAGAACTAGACAATAAAGTAAAAAAGTTCAGCTAGAAGGGATAAAAGAGAATACACGGACAGTATGACGAAAGAAGCAGAGAAAGCAGCAAAAACAGGAGACAGCAAAACTCTGTTTAACTCTTCCTGAGCCTCCTGAAGAAACACGGACATTCAGTCGGAGCCGGGGTAAAAGTGCAGGTCTTGATATGTATAGGGGGTACAGTTGTAACATTGAATGAAACACAGTATTTCCATGTACTTCCGTTACTTATTATGTTTCAAAATATAAGTAAATGTATGAAGATTTCATAGAAGCAGAGTTTTTTAGGAAAAAAGAAGTAATGTCATGTTTTTAGACACTGATTGTGTCCAACTTACCATCGGAAAGGTTTAGAGGTACAGTATGTACCATCTGAGATGCTAGATCTATATGTTGACATCATATTGTGATTCAGTGTTGCATTATCGGTAGAATAATGTCTGAAATAACCTTCTAACTACTTCTCCAGTCATCTAATATGTCTAGATCTACTTGGGATACATTCAAGAACAGTGGTCTGGTCACAGGACATGTCCATACCCCTATCTAAATCACCAAAAATTTGAAATTTCTCACAGAAAACTACAATTTTCTCCCTCGTAACTAAACACTTTTCGGCCATTTTGAAAAAGATCACGGGCCATGTGCACTAAATGTTTACAATCTGAATGTTACACCGAGTTTTTAATGAAACAAACTAACCATTGCTAAAGCAACTAAAGGCACCCTGTGAGAAACCGGAACCAGCATCCAAGCGATGAAAGTCACGGGAAGCAATAACATATAGAATAGGCTAACAGGTACTATTGCATCCAAAGAAGGACCAATCCTTGGCAAAACTGGCACACTATTAACATCAAGTAAAGACCAAAAACAAAGATGGACCGAACACTTCCAAGAAATACTTGATCAGTCATACCCAAAAGAATTGATAGACCTTGAAACTGACACCATTCCCACAACTAACTGTCACCCTAGATGAAATTACATTGCATGAAATTGAAACAGCAGTGAATCTAATGGCTAACAACAAAGCTGCAGGTGAAGATGAAATAACAGCCGAAATGTTAAAAGCTATTAACAGTGACAACATGAGCCAACTACAGAGAATGTTTAATAAGGTTTGGAAAGAAGAAAAGGTCCCTTCTAAATGGAAAAAAAAAGGAATCATAGTTAAAATACCAAAAAAAAAGACAACCTTAACGATTGCAATAACTTGAGAGGAGTAACCTTACTATCAGTTGTGTCAAAAGTATTTTGCAAAGTAATTCTGAATAGAATTAAAGATATAGTGGATGCTGCAATGAGAGAAGAGCAAGCAGGATTTCAAAAAGGGAGAAGCTGTCTTGAACCAGATCTTTACTGTAAGAATAATACTTAAAGAACATATTGAAAAGCAAAGACCATTGATCCTGAACTTCATAGACTTTAAAAAGGCATTTGATAGCATACACAGAGATTCATTGTTGACAATTTTAAGAATATATGGAATACCATCTAAGATTTCCAACATCATTAGCGACCTCTACAATTGATATGTTTGTGCAGTCAACACAGAAGAAGAAATGAGTGAATGGTTCCAGATTGAAACAGGCGTGAAACAAGGATGTATGTTATCTCTCTTGCTTTTTGGAATTGCCGTAGACTTCATAATGAAAAAGTGCTGCACATGCAAAATGGGCATTGATTGGGTACATGAGACCCAGCTGAAAGATCTTGATTTTGCAGATGACATGGCTCTTATCAGTGGCAATGTGAAATCAATGCAAGTAAAATTAGATACCCTGTCTTCAATGGATAATAAATTAGGATTTGAAATTAACAAAGATAAAACAAAAATAATGAAGAATCTCATTAACGATGAAGGACAAATATACGTAGAAGGAACAGCTGTTGAAGAAGTAAACCATTTTGCATATCTCATCAGCTATATAGACCACAATGGTGACACCAGAAAATAAGTTAGAATTCAAAGTGCCAAAGCAGCATTGACCTTCAAGAATCTTGAGAACATATGGCATTCAAAAGTTATAAGTACAAAAACCAAGTTAAGATTATTCAATACAAATGTAATATCCATCCTTTTTTATGCATGTGAAAGCTGGAAAATAACTAAAGAAATGGACAAGGAATTAGACTCTTTCGAAAACAAATGCCTAAGGAAAGTACTCGGTATAAAGTGGAATGAATTCAAGAACAACGCAGAGATCAGACAGATGAGCAAACAACAACCTGTCTCATGGGTGATCAGAAAAAGAAGATGGACATATGTCGGTCATGTGATGAGAAGAAACAATCAGAGAATCCCCAAACAATCTATCAAATGGAACACAACAGGCCAAAGAAAAAGACGTCGACCACATGAAACTCTAAAGAGGACATTTTTAAGAGAAGCCAATTCAGTGCACATTAACATCCCATGATGAGATTGAAAAACTCGCTGTAGACAGGACATATTGGCGAACTACCATGCGGGCCCTATGTGATGTTTAACGGCACAGGAAGGATGTAAGATGTAAGAAAAAAAATAACATTATTACTTTTTGGCAGCCTGGTTAACTGAGTGGCTAGGCTTACTAATTTAGTGGGATTTATTTCTGGTAGACACCAAAAAAAAAAAAATGCCCAGGGCTCACCCAGCCTCTAAAAATGAGTACGAAAGAAGTCTGAGAGGGTAAAGTGGCCAGGTGTGATACTGCCACAACAAATTTTCATGTGCCAAAGGTCTTGTAAAATACGGGCCTAACATAATATCCTCAATATGCCTTAAGGGCATGGAAATGGGAATTTCTTCTACTTTTTTTTTTCAACTTCCTTAGGTTACTCTATGCTTGTGTATGGTTGAAGAATAATATGATAGTGCTACATGAGTTTGTTTTAATGGTTTCTTTTGGATTTTAGTATTTTTTCTATGAGAACTTTAACTTTACTCTGTAACTTGATGTTTGCACACAAAATATTTTTTAGAATACATTTCCACGTGGTTTCAAAATTTTGTGCACAAACTGCAAAACATGGAGGGCACATTGGTGAAGAGCTTCTTTGACAGTGAAGGCATGATTCACAAGGAGTTTATGCCACAGGGTCTCACCTTCAATGGCCTCTACTACATGAGTGTCATGGAGCGTTTACCGAACCATATCCGTCATGTGAGAGCAAATGTGATGGCGTCTGGCAGTTGGCATCTTTTGCATGATAGTGCCTCTGCACATTTGGTCCTCCATGTTAAGTTGTTCTGTGCACAAAAAAAAACAAAAAAGGGGGTCACAGTGCTAAAACATTCCCCTCGCTGGCCAGATTTTCCTTCCACAGATTTTATATTGTTTCCTGAGTTTAAGTTGGCCCTGAAAGTGAAGTGCTTTGATGACATTCAATACATTCAATGACATGTAAAAGCTGAACTGAACAGCATCCCTTCTAAAAAGTTAAAGAGACATTCTGGGACTCATATCATTGCTGTGAATGTTGCATTGTGGTTGATAGAGATTGCTTTGAAGAATAGTAGAAGAGATTTTATCGCCAAGTATGTCTCAAATACCTTGGAGCAGTAATAACTTCAGATGGGAAATGCACAACAGAAAGTAGGAACAGAATAGGCCAAGCAAATACTGCATTTCAGAGAATGAGAAACATATTAGCTAACACATCTTTATCAATGAATGTTAGAAAACGAGTCCTAAAATGCTATATTGAACCTATCTTGTTATATGGAAGTGTCTGCACAAAAATCATTGGAAGCAGCAGAAATGTGGTTTATTAGAAGAATGTTGCGAACCCCCTGGACAGCAAAAATAACTAATGAAGAATGTATGAGAAGAGCTGGACAGACAAAAAAATCTTGTCAAAAAGATAAGAGAGAAACAATGTACTTTCATAGGACATGCAGTGAGAAGAGGGGGCATTGAAAATATTATAACAACAGGAAAAATAGAAGGAAGAAGATCAAGAGGAAGACCAAGAGAAATGATACTGGACAGTCTGATGGGATGGTGTGAGAGGAGATCACCAACTGAACTGATGGCCTGCATGAAGGATCGGGTACTCTGGAGAAGCATAATAGTCAACGCCAGTCGGCACGGCACATGATGATGATGTCTCATACTTGTGATTTGATAGTCCCGTTTCTTTTTTTTGCACCTTGTATGTATTATATACTAAGTTAAATGTTCATAATGTATTAGATGTCACTTTGTATTCACGTCCTTGTCTGATAGACTTTTGTTCTTTTGTTTTTTTAAGTGTGTCACTGTTGTTTTTTTTAGTTTATTTTTGTTTTCTTCTTGTCTCAGGAAAGATTTTTGTTATATTTTTCTCTTATCTCCCTAGTCTGTGTTTTATTATTTACATTTAGATGTGCCATTAATCTATTTTCTTGATGGTGAATTATTCATTTCTGAACTTTATATTCCATGTAATGTATTATTTTCTCTTATTCATTTCTGAGCTTTATATTTCATGTAATGTATTATTTTCTCTTATTCATTTCTGAGCTTTATATTCCATGTAATGTATTATTTTCTCTTATTCATTTCTGAGCTTTATATTCCATGTAATGTATTATTTTCTCTTAAATCATCTTATGATTATGTATGTAATCTTGTAATTGTAAACCATTTCATCCATCACAGGAATGTACAGACCATTTACTGGACAATCTCGATCATCAGTTAAAAATTGTAGAAGATGAAAGCAAAGAGTACAGGTCAGTTTAGTAGTACCATGCATCTTCTCTATAATTTCTGATAAACTTTATTTTGTATAAACAGTTCCTGTATAAACCAGTAGAAGAATTCTAAACTACCATATTTTATAAAGTAAAGCAAGGTTCTGTAGCCTGTTATACTGCAGCGTTAAATAAAGAAAGGTTATGTAGCCTGTTATACTGCAGCATTAAATAAAGAAAGGTTCTGTAGCCTGTTATACTGCAGCATTAAAAAAGAAAGGTTCTGTAGCCTGTTATACTGCAGCATTAAATAAAGAAAGGTTCTGTAGCCTGTTATTCTGCAGTATTAAATAAAGCAAGGTTCTGTAGCCTGTTATTCTGCAGTATTAAATAAAGCAAGGTTCTGTAGCTTGTTATACTGCAGCCAGTTTTGTTCGTTGTGAAGGAACATATGTCTTCTGAGATCATTATATGGCCATCTTATCTAGTCCTTGTGTTCTCAAATGTGAGGTGTTTTAAAAAAAGGGAGTGAAATTTTTAAATAGCACACCAACTGGCACAGAGTTTGCAGTGCGGCTACAGAGCACGCCTAGCGGCGGGTGTCATGATTGATGAAGATTGTTGTTTAACTGTCCAAGATGTTGCTGAAGAAGTGGGCTTCAGCCTAGGATATTGCCATCAAACTTCAGGTGCGTTGCTTCTGTGCAAAATTTGTTCCGCCTTTGCTGAGCAATGAACAGAAAGTGAACTATGTCAAAACCAGCCAGGAGCTGCTTGCCAGTCCAGTTTGTCACTTAAACTTTCTTAAGAACCAGTGTTTATGGCTGTGATGTTGAAACCAAGATGCAGACTTCACATTGGCTGGGGAAAGGATCTCCTTGACTAAAATTAGCACAGACGAGATAGTCAAAATTCAAGGTTTTTGTAGGTTGTTTTTTTTATTTGCAAAGGCATTGTCCACTGTGCATTTCTGCTACTTAATCACCCCCATGTAGCACATTATCTTTGTGATAGATTGTGGAGATAGTTACTGCAGTCCAGAAGCCTTTAGCACATTTGAGGGTGCTGTGTACAGGAAGAGGCCAAATTGTGGCAAGACCAGACTTGGATGTTTCTCCGCAACAGTGCTCCGGCTTGCATGTCACTCCTCGTCCTCACTTATCTGGCACAGCATCGGACTTCCCTTGTGTGGCACAGCATTGGACTTCCCTTGTGTGGCACAGCATTGGACTTCCTTTGTGTGGCACAGCATTGGACTTCCCTTATGTAGCACAGCATTGGATTTCCCTTGTGTGTGTGGCACAGCATTGGACTTCCCTTGTGTAGCACAGCATTGGACTTCCCTTGTGTGTGTGGCGCAGCATTGGACTTCCCTTATGTAGCACAGCATCAGACTTCCCTTGTGTGTGTGGCACAGCATCAGACTTCCCTTGTGTGTGTGGCACAGCATTGGACTTCCCTTGTGTGTGTGGCACAGCATTGGACTTCCCTTGTGTGGCACAGCATTGGACTTCCCTTGTGTAGCACAGCATCAGACTTCCCTTGTGTGTGTGGCACAGCATTGGACTTCCCTTGTGTGGCACAGCATTGGACTTCCCTTGTGTAGCACAGCATTGGACTTCCCTTGTGTGACACAGCATCAGACTTCCCTTGTGTAGCACAGCATTGGACTTCCCTTGTGTAGCACAGCATTGGACTTCCCTTGTGTGGCACAGCATCGGACTTCCCTTGTGTGTGTGGCACAGCATTGGATTTCCCTTATGTAGCACAGCATCAGACTTCCCTTGTGTGTGTGGCACAGCATCAGACTTCCCTTGTGTGTGTGGCACAGCATTGGACTTCCCTTGTGTGTGTGGCACAGCATTGGACTTCCCTTGTGTGGCACAGCATTGGACTTCCCTTGTGTAGCACAGCATTGGACTTCCCTTGTGTGACACAGCATCAGACTTCCCTTGTGTAGCACAGCATTGGACTTCCCTTGTGTAGCACAGCATTGGACTTCCCTTGTGTGGCACAGCATCGGACTTCCCTTGTGTGTGTGGCACAGCATTGGACTTCCCTTATGTAGCACAGCATCAGACTTCCCTTGTGTGTGTGGCACAGCATCAGACTTCCCTTGTGTGTGGCACAGCATTGGACTTCCCTTGTGTGTGTGGCACAGCATTGGACTTCCCTTGTGTGGCACAGCATTGGACTTCCCTTGTGTGGCACAGCATCAGACTTCCCTTGTGTGTGTGGCACAGCATTGGACTTCCCTTGTGTGGCACAGCATTGGACTTCCCTTGTGTAGCACAGCATTGGACTTCCCTTGTGTGACACAGCATCAGACTTCCCTTGTGTAGCACAGCATTGGACTTCCCTTGTGTAGCACAGCATTGGACTTCCCTTGTGTGGCATAGCATCGGACTTCCCTTGTGTGTGTGGCACAGCATTGGACTTCCCTTATGTAGCACAGCATCAGACTTCCCTTGTGTGTGTGGCACAACATCAGACTTCCTTTGTGTGTGTGGCACAGCATTGGACTTCCCTTGTGTGTGTGGCACAGCATTGGACTTCCCTTGTGTAGCACAGCATTAGACTTCTCTTGTGTGTGTGGCACAGCATTGGACTTCCCTTGTGTGGCACAGCATTGGACTTCCCTTGTGTAGCACAACATTGGACTTCCCTTGTGTGACACAGCATCAGACTTCCCTTGTGTAGCACAGCATTGGACTTCCCTTGTGTAGCACAGCATTGGACTTCCCTTGTGTGGCACAGCATCGGACTTCCCTTGTGTGTGTGGCACAGCATTGGACTTCCCTTATGTAGCACAGCATCAGACTTCCCTTGTGTAGCACAGCATTGGACTTCCCTTGTGTGGCATAGCATCGGACTTCCCTTGTGTGTGTGGCACAGCATCGAACTTCCCTTGTGTGGCACAGCATCGGACTTCCCTTGTGGCCCACCCACCCAGTTCTCAGACTGTCCTGTTTCCCAAACTTAAAACTTTGAAAGGATGTTTCCAAACCACGCAGGAGATTCAGGGAAATGTGGTGAGATAACTGCGTTGCAGAAACTGTGTTCCAGGAAGCATTCCAACAGTGGAATAAATGGTAGGAACAGTTTATTACAGTAGAGGGGATTACTTTGAAGGGGGCACTGCTTATAATGTTGTCAAATGTGCACTTATGTCTTTATAGCAACAATTTTCTCTTTTTTCTTAACACACTTTGTATATTGTGTGAAAACATGAACTTCATACATAATGTGGAAACATGAACTTCATAATCATAAAGAAATTGTGAACTTCATATATAATATATGTTAATATATAGTGTGGAAACTCAACACTAATATATAATGCAGCGAGGACAAAATTTGTATTGGAACAACAGAAATTGTAGACAATGTCAGACATGTCAGATGAGAACAGAAGATGACAACTACATTATTTTGATCACTTACAGAAGCTTAAAAATGTGCTACAAATTTCTTACCAGTGAAAGAGCAGGAGCATAAGAGTGGTGCAGATGGCTGGAAACGTCATGAGACAACAAGAGGCGCATTACTCAGGTCAAAGACAATGAGCAGGGAATCTCTTGCTGCCAGCCTTCCCCGAGACAGTACAGCATGATCATGTTGAACTTGGAACAGTGGAAGAGTGTAGAGGAGATAAGGAAAGAGAAGAGCAGTGTAGTCCTCACTCTAGCACCCCATTTCTATTTCCCTTTTCTTTAAGTTCACTGTGGAGAGTTTTTAGAGCATTTGCTGCAGATGTTAATGTAGGATAAATGAAGGAGAGAAGAAAACAGTAACCAAATTAATAATGAGCATTTGTATGTATGTTACCTGGCAGAGAATTTCTGGACAGATTGGGATATTCTGAAGATGTTATCAATGAGCTGGAGCTGGATGAGGAACTGAAACAGGTGCACTTGTTACTGTAGTTCATCTCTGTGTGATAGATTTTGTAGAGACAGTTACTGTAGTTCATCTCTGTGTGATAGATTTTGTGGAGATAGTTACTGTAGTTCACCTCTGTGTGATAGATTTTGTGGAGACAGTTACTGTAGTTCATCTCTGTGTGATAGATTTTGTGGAGACAGTTACTGTAGTTCATCTCTGTGTGATAGATTTTGTGGAGACAGTTACTGTAGTTCATCTCTGTGTGATAGATTTTGTGGAGACAGTTACTGTAGTTAATCTCTGTGTGATAGATTTTGTGGAGACAGTTACTGTAGTTCATCTCTGTGTGATAGATTTTGTGGAGATAGTTACTGTAGTTCATCTCTGTGTGATAGATTTTGTGGAGACAGTTACTGTAGTTCATCTCTATGTGATAGATTTGTAAGGCTGGTTACTACAGTTCATCTTTTTGTGATAGATTTTGTAGACTTTGTGATAGAATCTGTGGAAATGATTAAGCCATTTGAAATAGACTTTAAAAAAGCATTTGATAGCATACACCGAGATTCATTGTGGAGAATTTTAAGTCTATATAGAATACCGTCTAAAATTGTCAACATTAAGGACTTCTACAATGGATATGTTTGTGCAGTCAAGACAGAAGAAGGGATAAGTGAATGGTTCCAGATTGAAACAGGTGTGAAACAAGGATGTATACTGTCTCCTTTTCTTTTTGGAATTACAACAGACTTCATAATGAAAAAATGCTGCACAGGTAACACAGGTATTGACTGGGTAGATGAAACCCAACTAGAATATCTTGATTTTGCTGATGACATAACTCTTATCAGTAACATTTTAATTCCATGCAAGAAAAAACAGATATCCTGTCTTCACTGGCTAGCAAAATAGGACTTGAAATTAACAAGGACAAAGCAAAAATAATGAAACTTCCCATTAATCAAAATGGAAAAAACACACATAGAAGGGACAGATATTGAAGAAGTCAGTCAATTTGTATACCTTGGCAGCTACATAGAACAGAATGGTGACACCAGAATGGAAGTTAGAATTGCAAAAGCAGCATCATCTTCAAGAATCTTGAGAACATATGGAATTCAAAAGTTATAAGCACAAAAACCAAGTTAAGACTATTCAATTCAAATTTCACCCTCATTTATGCATGCGAAAGCTGGAAATCAACTAAAGAAATAGACAAGACATTAGACTCTTTTAAAAACAAATGCCTAAGGAAAATACTCAACATCAGGTGGAACAAATTCAAGAACAATGCAGAGATTAGACAGTTGACTGAACAACAACCAGTCTCATGGGTGATCAGGAAAAGGAGATGGACATATGTTGGTCATGTGATGAGAAGAAACAGTCAGAGAATCCCAGAACAAGCTATCAAGTGAAACACATCAGGCTAAAGAAAGAGGCTGACTGCGTGAAGCTCTGAAGAGGACATCGTTAAGAGAGGCCAAATTAACAGGCATAAAATCCCTTGATGAGGTTGAAAGATTTGCCGAAAACAGAAAAAATTGGCGAACTACCTTGCGAGCCCTATGTGATGTTTAATGGCACGGAAGGGACATAAGATAAGAATAGATTTTGTATATTTTGTGATAGAATTTGAGATGGTTAAACCTGGATGAGGAATTGAAACAGGTGCACATGTTACTGCAGTTTATCTCTGTGATAGATTTTGTGGAGATAGTTACTGTAGTTCATCCCTTTGTGATAGATTTTGTAGATGTTGTGATAGAATTTATGGAGACTTACTACAGTCCATCTCCTTGTGATAGATTTTGTGGTGATGGTTACCACAGTCCATCTAAGTATGATAGATTTTGTGAGGATAATTATGAGGAACATGGATGGAACACTAGAGAGTTAATGGGCAAACTGTGTATTGAAGAAAACAGATGAAAAGCCACTTGAATGTTACGACAAACAGAAACGTGCTTGGAAGAATAAGGAGAAACATCAGATGTCATAAATAAGATGAGAACTAGGCATCAGCAGAATGTTGGTTTCTATGAAAACTATTAATTATACGACACATAGTAGGTTATTTTCAACCAGACCGGCTGACAGAACTCCCTCATCATCATCAGGTGCCGTGCCGACTGGCGTTGGCTATTATGCTTCTCCAGAGTACACGATTCTTCATGCAGACCATCAGCTCCGTTGGTGATCTCCTCTCACACTATCCCGTCAGACTGTCCAGTATCATTTCTCTTGGTCTTCCTCTTGATCTTCTTTCTTCAATTTTTCCTGTTGTTATATTTTCAATGCCCCCTCTTCTCATTGCATGTCCTATGAAAGTACATTGTCTCTCTCTTATCTTTTTGACAAGATTTTTTTTTGTCTGTCCAGCTCTTCTCATACATTCTTCATTAGTTATTTTTGCTGTCCAGGGAATTCGCAACATTCTTCTAATAAACCACATTTCTACTGCTTCCAATGATTTTTGTGCAGAACTGCCTGTTGTCCATGATTCACTTCTATATAATAAAATAGGTTCAATATAGCATTTTAGGACCCGTTTTTTAACATTCATTGATAAGGATGTGTTGGTTAATATGTTTCTCATTCTCTGAAATGCAGTCTTTGCTTGGCCTATTCTGTTCCTAATTTCTGTTGTGCATTTCCCATCTGAAGTTATTACTGCTCCGAGATATTTAAATTTCTGCACCTGCTTTAGAATAGTTCCGTTTAATTTTATACTGCATTTTGGTGGATTCTGTTTCTTAGATATAACCATAGTCTCTGTCTTTTTGATGTTCAAAGTAAGGCCTTTCTATTCACTTTCTTTGGCAACTTTATCCAAGAGATTTTGCAGGTCTTGTTGGTTCTCAGCTATCAGTAGTCGTCAGCATAACGAAGGTTGTTAATATTGTATCCTCCAATTTTTATGCCTGGTTCTATGATGATTGTTCTTAGAATATTCTCACTGTACAGAGAAAAAAGGTCTGGAGATAGTACACATCCTTGTCGCACCCCTTGTTTTATCAGTTGATATTTTCCAGTCATATTTTCAACTCGAATTGCTGCTTCTTGCTGCCAGTATAGATGTTTTACAATCCTCAGGTCTTTGCCGTCTATATTGATGTCTTCAAGCATTTTAATAATTTCATTATGTTTCACCTTGTTGAGTGCCTTGATGTAATCAATGAAGCATAAGTAGAGATCTTTCTGTACTTCTAAAGCTCTTTCTGTTAGTGTTCGCAGAGTATAAATGGCATTGTGTGTTCCCTTTCCTTCAACAAATCCAAACTGTTCATCTACTATTTACATTTTTATCTTTTTCCTTATTCTTCTCATAATAATGCTCAGAAGTAGCTTCATTATGTGACATGAGAGACTGATAGTCCTGTGGTCCTCACATTCCTTTTCACCTGGTTTCTTTGGTAGTGCTATAAATGTGGATTTAAGCAAGTCACTGGGCATATAACTACTGTTGTAAGTGTCATTCAGTAACTTGGTTATTATTTTTATTCCTATCTCTTCTAGAGCCTCTATTACTTCTGTCGTTATATTATCAGGCCCAGTCACTTTTCTATTCTTCATGTGATTTATGGCATCTATGATTTCATCTTCAAGTATTGGTGGTCCATCACAATTTTCAGTATCTGGTGTTAATTCTGGTCTTTCTCCTCCGTATAGCCCACCGATGTACTCTGTCCACCTGTCCACAATGTCTTCTTTTACCATTAACATTTTATCTTTTTTTGATTTCAGGCAACCTGTGGTATATTTTGTCTTCCTGCCTGTGAGTTCACTAATTTGTTTGTACATGTTCTTGCTGTCTTTATTATGAGAGTCCTCTATTTGTCTGCACTGTTCATTTAACCACACTTCATTTGCTTCTCTGCATTTGTGTCATATTTCTTTATTTATCCTGCTATATTTTTCTTGGTTAGTTTTACTCCTCCTCCTCTTGTCCAGCAGTCCCAAGATGTTAACTGTCATCCACTTATTCTTGGGGGCTTCTTTTTTCGGTGATATTATCTCCTTAAAAGTTTGGTGGATAGAATCTCTCAACATTGCCCATTGTTCATCTGTACTATTTATCTTTGCTATTGCATTGTATCTATTTGTTATAATAACTTTGTATTGTTCTCGCAGTTCTTGGTCATTTTTAAGGAGTTATGTATTCATTTTGATGTTTCTCACTTTTTTGCATGCTTTCTTTAGCTTTATTCTAATTTTTCCACAGAGTGGGTCATGGTCACTATTACAGTCAGCTCCTGGCATGGTTTTTGTTGTCAGTAATGCATTCCAGAATCGTTTGTTGATTAATACGTAGTCAATCTGGTTAAAAGTCTTTTTGTCTGGGCTACACCACATTGCCAGTCTTTGGGGATGTTGTTTAAACCAGGTGTTTCCTACAACCATGCAATGTAATTTTGTCCATTCAATTAATTTACTACCTCTGTCATTCCTCACCCCCAGTCCATAGTCACCAACGATGTCTGAAGTTCTTCCTTTACCAACTTTGGCATTAAAATCTCCCATTACTATAGTAACTTCATGTGACTTTGTGTGTTTCAGGGCAGTCTCTATGTCATTATAAAGTATGTATACATCTTCTACAGAACTATCAGATGTGGAGCATACAATTGTATAATATTTATGTTTATTGGTTGCCTTTTGGTTGGGCTAGCAGGACTCCGTCCGAGATGTTCAAATATCCTACAGTTGTCCTTGCTGTTTGTTCATCAAATATTATTCCTACTCCTTGTTCATGTTTCTCACTTGCTGAATATATTATTGTATATCTATCAGAGGTTATCTTCCCTGCATCTGTCCATCTAACTTCACTCTTTCCTAGTATGTTGATCTTCATCTTTTCCATTTCCCTTTTTACATTTTCTAATTTTCCAGCCTGGAATAGAGTTCTAACATTCCATGTTGCTATTTTGAACATGTTAATTTTGGCACCAGTAGCTTGATGATGATCTGACCTCACCTGTGGCTCGTGAGCTGCCCTACCAGACAAGACTGTTCCAGAGGAACATCCATTAATGTCGTTCATGATGAATCTGTTACTCTGTTTAAGCATAATTGTTCTTGGGAGCTTCAACAGTGGTTTCCCGTTGTCTTCTGCCGGTTTGTGTACGGACTCCGCTAGCCTTTGGACTCCCTGTCCTACCCGCAAGGCAACAAAAGCAAGAAATTTTAAGGTGCCTCTTACCCGCCTGGTATTCCTTTCACTGAGGACATGAGGCACTTTTTAGGAGTAGTAGAGCCACCTACTACCCACCTCGCTCTCTGAGCCTACTGCCAATAAATCCATAAGAAATCCCTGGAGCAAGTAAAATATTTGTTATTTTTAATCTTTGTAAAAAAAGTTGAAATGTGAGATTAAGCCTTTCTGTACTTCAGTATATATTGTATATTCACACTAACAATTCTTACAGTTGAGGTTACATTTCTGCAAGCAGAAATATTGAATATGCCTTTAGTACAAGTAGCTCCTGTAAGCGTTGTCTGAGTTTAGATCTGCATTTGGAAGATTTGTCTCTTTTTTTTTGTGAAGGTGTAGATACATTTCATACATGAAACAGGCAAGCAGATGCTTGGAAGTTCTAGCCAGACTTGCTTTCACTTGTTTGTTGCAGTTAATGCAGGAAGAGAGAAGACTACAGCAAGAGCTTGCCCAGGCTGAGAGGGACAGGGTCAAAATCTCAGAGGCAATGCTTGTAGAGAAAGAAAAAGCAAAGAGTTTGGATGAAGAAGAAGAAAGGTGTGGTTAATACTGTGTGTATAGAATTGTCATGTAGATCATACTAGTGAATATTGTTCTTGTTGTTTCCATGTTGGTCTTGTTGTTTCCATGTTGGTCTTGTTGTTTCCATGTTGGTCTTGTTGTTTCCATGTTGGTCTTGTTGTTTCCATGTTGGTCTTGTTGTTTCCATGTTGGTCTTGTTTCCATGTTGGTCTTGTTGTTTCCATGTTGGTCTTGTTGTTTCTATGTTGGTCTTGTTGTTTCCATGTTGTTCTTGTTGTTTCCATGTTGTTCTTGTTGTTTCCATGTTGGTCTTGTTGTTTCCATGTTGGTCTTGTTGTTTCCATGTTGGTCTTGTTGTTTCCATGTGTGTGTGGTTTATCTGACCATGGCTACACCTTCACAGCTGTGTCCTGTGTGTTTGGTTGTATTGTTGAACATTTTTCTTTTACCCTCTTTCCTTTCTCACATAATATATGTTGAGCCAGGACTGTTGTAGGTTAATTGTTTCATTTCAGAATAAAGTAGAGACAGAATTTTTTCATATTTGGTGTTTAATTAGATCTACATTAATCAGTAAACACTAATCTGCCAGTAAAATTCTGTTAAAAATCATAATGGGCAGACTTTGAAAGAAAATAGAAGTCAATATGGTCCAAGCTGGTTTCAGGCAAGGAAATTGAACAAGAGCTCATATTTTCAACATAAGATTAATAATAGATAAATGTAGAGAATTTAATGTGAATCTATATTTATCTTTTATAGACTATTCAAAAGATTTTGATTGTGTACAACGCCAGAAACTTTGGGAAATAATAAAAAAAATGGGATTTCCAACACATTTGATACAATTAATATCACTGCTGGATATAAACCAATAAGCAGCAGTAAGAATAAATGGTGAAACAATAACTTGGTTTGACATAAAACAAGGGGTCTGTCAGGGTTGCATACTGTCGCCTTACTTATTTAACTTGTAACACAATAATCAGTGTATGAGTGTAGAATATACTGTATATAATGAGTATATAATGAGTGTATAATATACGCAGAACCACTGCAGTAAAGCTGTGATACCAAAATGTATAAACTAGGGAAAAAGTAAGAACAGCTGTAACAGTATTCACCATGCAGTTTAGATGAGATCATTTAAGATCCATTTGTTTTGCTGATTGGAAACATTAAACATTATTGTAGAGCCACGTATAAGTCCCTTAGATCTGAACTAAATGCACTATTTCCCTTGTATAGTTCTCTTAGTTCAGCATGTGATTTAGCCTGCCTGTGTCTGTAATGGCAGACAAAATTGTAATCACTTAATGTTATTTTGCACGGGATTCTGAGGGAAAAGTTTCTTGGCTCTGGTAATTTTGAGCAGGTAGCAGAATTTCTCAGGATTTTTTAAAGAGTTTTGTTAGGGAAAGTTTCTTAAGTGTCAACGATTGGAATGTCTGTGTTGACTTAACAGTCTAAATTTAGTGTTATAGTTTTAATTGTTTGTTTTAGGAACGAAAGTTCAAGGTTATGTTGTTTATGACTTGTCAACTTCATGGAGTTATGAATCTCGTGTTTTGGTGAAGCTCGGAACAGTTATCTTTTTTTTTTTTTTTGCGTGAATGTGAATTGCACGGAGTGAAAGTTCTGGAAGGATGGCCAAGTAAATGCGGGTTGTATAAAGAACTCGGAGCTTATTTGGGGATTATGATGATTATATTCGGAGTATGAGGATCGTGTGGTAGAGGCAAATCAGTAATAGTTTTGTAGTGAGCTCAGTCATGTTCTAGTTGAGTGTAGTAGCGCTTGTGTTGTCCTTTTTAGGACAAGGTTTCCTTTGTAATAGTATGATAGGATTTATGTTGTAGTGTCCTTGCTAGGACCAGAGCTTACTGTTTGTGTTTTATTATTCTGGAAGATGAAGTGTTATTCTGGAAATTGTTATTCATTGCAGACATTAGTAAGTACTGGGGTTTTTTTTTGTAACCGTTTGCTGGTAGAATGTTTCTTCCTTATGGCACGGACTACATGCTGGGAAGATTTTCATGTTTCACTTTTTGTCATTGCTATATGACAGCAGATTTTCCTATCATCGTCAAATCCATCATCCTCATCTTCCGCATCAATAAATTTGTTGTCTATTGAATTTGAACTACACTCTTGACTGTTCCTACGTTTGAGTTACTGTTGCGTTGTAAGCTTGAATTGTGGAGTCCAGATGTTCTGTTGTTGTCCAGTGGAAGAAGGGGCGTGCCTGGGTGTATTGTTCTCTGAGTGTATCACAGAACACAAATCCTAGTCTCTCGCATCAATCTGTCTAATCTGATCCTGAGAGAGAGAGAGAGAGAAACTAACTTTTATTCATAGCTGTTCTTCTGGACCTTTAAACACAGCAGATACATCTTTTCTAGTGCCATATTGGAACTTTAGTATTCAGTAAATCACACATAATGGAATACTATTTTACAGCTTTATTACTTAACGAGTACACAGTTGTGACATTTTGGCGTGAGCTTTAATCATACAAAAACATACAGGAGGAAGAAATAGAGAGAGGAGATAAAATATAAATTCATGTGAATGATGTGTTAAAAAAAAAATTAAAGAAAATGAATAGAGCACTTAGCTATAACTTGTAAGAAGCTGTGGCTTGTCTGACACATTATTCTGCATCTTTTACATACAATAACATATATCACATTGTGGGACTCGCATGTGAATCCCTCATAGAGAGTGAGGATAGCTGGAAGATCAAATAAACATTTGTTGCAGTGAGAATAATTTAGTAACACACAATAATTAGTGTATGAGTATGTACTATTCTCACTCTCCATGAGGGATTCATATGTGAGTCCTGCAATGTGATATATGTCATTGTATGCAAAAGATGCAGAATAACTTACATTGGTGAAACTGGCCTCAGATTAGGGGACAGCATGCAAAAACATCTGTACGGTATCACCCAACATGCTTCAAAATCAGTTCTGAATCATTTCAATGGCCCCAACCACAGAGGCAAATCTGACTTTCTGGTAACAGCCATCAAACAGTGTCACGCAGATGACACAAGCCACCTAGCGCTTGAGAACCACTACATTCAGGAATATGGGACTCTGGAACCACATAGTTTGAACTCGTTATTCAGCTACACCTAACATTCTCCTCATCCACAATCATAATCTCTCCCCACTATGTTCCACTCCCTTCTCACTTGTTGTTACACAGAGCTCAGAACCTCCTCACATTACAACCCCTCTGCCCCTACTTTAATCACATATTTCACCTTCTCCCGGCTAGATTACCATTGTATCACTCACTCTCTCCTCCATGGTTTCCCCACCCACTACCCTCAGATACAACCCACCACCCTCAGCTGTGACCCATCACCCTCAATTACAACCCACCTATCACACATCCCAAATCTCCATTTAAATACTCTACACTCCACCATGCACATTTCTGACACACAGTATCAGACAAGCCACAGCTTCTTACAAGTTATAGCTAAGTGCTCTATTCATTTTCTTTAATATTTTTTTTAACACATCATTCACATGAAGTCATATTTTATCTCCTCTCTCTATTTCTTCCTCCTGTATGTTTTTGTAGGATTAAAGCTCATGCCAAAATGTCACAACTGTGTACTCGTTAAGTAATAAAGCTGTTTCTACTTTTTTTGTCCTACTTTATACATTTATTTAACTTGTATACTGAAAATATAATGAGGAATGTTAGAGAAGATGTAGACAAAGAATATTATGATGCCATAACAATTGGAGGTTATGAAATACTAGAGATTAGATATGCTGATGACACAGTATTTACTGTCCACAACACAAAAAGGAATGGAAAAACTAAGTATGTCAGTCCGTAAGAACAGCGGAGAGCAAAACCCTTATCTTAATATGAAGAAAACTAAAATGGTGACAACTGACAAAACAAACAAGGCAGCTGAAATATATATCAATGAGGAAAAATTGGAAGAGGTGGAGAGTTTTTAATATCTTGGATCATTACTAATTAATAATAGAGATACAATGAGGGAAATTAAAAGGAGGACATCTATCACTCTTCAGAAAGTAAAACAACTAAAGAATCTGTGGAGAGGAACAGACAGAACTGCAAAAATAAGATTTTTAAGGGCATGCATCTTTCTCATTGCAACATATGCCTTTGAGACCTGGACACATAACAAAACAGCTGAGAAACACATAAATGCCTTTGAATGTAAATGCTACAGAAGAGTCCTTCAAATATGGACACAAAAAAGAACAAATATATCCATACTACAAGAACTTAATACTGAAGAAGGTTGTCTAGTAAGGAAGATTAAACAGAGAAAATTTAAATATTTTTGACATATTAAACGTCATGATAAATTAGAGAAGATCATCTTGGAAGGGTACATAATGGGGAAAAAATAGAGAGAGGAAGACCAAGGCAAAGATGGCTGCAAGACACAATTGATAATCTGTGAATGGACATATCAGGAGCAGGGGATCTTTCTTACAGCTGAGAGGCCTACAGGGGAGAACTGTTAGGGAGGTAGAGTTCCACAAGGGACACACAGGTGACTGATTGAGATCTACACTGGTTTTTTTTTTTTTTAATCTTTTGTATTTTTTTTCTCAATTTTCTTTTTTTAATGTAGTCATTATGTTATACCTGAATTCTCTATGAAATAATTCATTTCTAACTTCTGGAGAAAGTTATTCCAAATTTTTGTTTTTCAGTTTACATAGTAGATTTTTCTAAGATTCATTGTTTATAGTTCGTTTGTTTTTCATGACTTAATGTTTATTTATTTTAGTGATAAGTAACATATACTTTTGGCAGATTTTAGTGACAAGTAACATTTACTGTTGACAGATGTTAATGACAAGTAATATTTACTGTTGTTGACATATTTTAGTGACAAGTAACATTTACTATTGACAGATGTTAATGATAAGTAACATTTACTATTGATGACAGATTTTAGTGATAAGTAATATTTACTAGTGACAGATTTTAGTGACATTTACTGGTGACAGATTTTAGTGACATTTACTGGTGACAGATGTTAGTGACATTTACTGGTGACAGATTTTAGTGACATTTACTGGTGACAGATTTTAGTGACATTTACTGGTGACAGATTTTAGTGACATTTACTGGTGACAGATTTTAGTGACATTTACTGGTGACAGATTTTAGTGACATTTACTGGTGACAGATTTTAGTGACATTTACTGGTGACAGATTTTAGTGACATTTACTGGTGACAGATTTTAGTGATAAGTAACATTTACTGGTGACAGATTTTAGTGATAAGTAACATTTACTGTTGACAGATATTGGCAAGAGTTCAATGACCAGATGAGGATTGCTATAGAACTAGAAGATGAGCAAAAAAGGTAAACAGTGTTGAGTGGTTTTCACATCATTCAGTCAGTGATTGTCACATTTAGTCAGTAATTGTCACAATCATTCAGCCAGTGGTTGTCACATCAGTCAGTCAGTGGTTGCTTTGCCATATCAATCAGTGGTTGTCACATCATTCAGTCAGTGGTTTCCACATTAATCAGTCAGTGGCTGTCACATCATTCTGTCAGTGGTTGCCAAATCAATCAGTCAGTGGTTGTCACATCATTTAGACAGATCTCACACAAGGGAAACATTCTACACACAACGTGAAGTATTTAAGATGAACATCTTAGAATCTTCAATAACTAGCCAGCAGCCTAAAATTTGGAGCACAAACCTTTACCTGATTTCACCAAATTGTTTGACAAGGATG
Organism: Achatina immaculata; assembly: GCA_009760885.1. NCBI lineage: Eukaryota > Metazoa > Mollusca > Gastropoda > Stylommatophora > Achatinidae > Lissachatina > Lissachatina immaculata. The sequence continues at coordinate 21,320,199 of CM019713.1, read as the reverse complement.
CACCTGTAATCTAACAGCATTTTTCTGTCCCTCACTCTGTGCTGATCTTTGCTGTTGTTAACTTCTTTTTCTTATTTCAGAGAATATTTGACACAGATATGGATTATTGCTTTATGAATATATATGTAAGAGATAATTGATTTATACCTGATTTATGTTGTTCTCATTATCACCCATGTAACCTGCATAGACCGATTATATATCAGTTATTTGCTGGCATTTATGACAAATATCCCTACTTCTTGTATGATCTGTTATGTGTGCTGACATTTGTGAAAGATATCCTACTTGTATTATCTGTTATGTGTGCTGACATTTGTGACAGGTATCCCTGATTCTTTCTTATCTGTTATATGTAATGGCACTTATGACAGATATCCCTAGTTCTTGTATTATCTGTTATATGTAATGACAGTTGTAACAGATGTCTCTAGTTCTTTTATTATCTGTTATATGTGATGGCACATGTGACAGATATCCTTTGTCCTTGTATTAATTAAAGCATTTCTGTTAAAACCCTCTTGTTAGATAGCTATTTCTTTGTTACAGACAATGTTGTGGATTCTCACTGAAACCAAACTTCCACCAATAGCATTTTTTTCCACTTAAAATGATAACCATTTGAACTATTCACTTTGTGGTCATATATTTGTTGTGCAGTGTAGAGACACAGAGACAGACTATTCACTTTATTATTTGTTCCACAATGTAGAGACAAACTGTTGATGTATTTATTTATGTGATGTTCCACAATGTGGAGACAAACTGTTGATGTATTTATTTATGTGATGCTCCACAATGTAGAGACAAACTGTTGATATATTTATTCATGTGATGTTCCACAATGTAGAGACAAACTCTTGATGTATTTATTTATGTGATGCTCCACAATGTAGAGACAAACTGTTGATGTATTTATTTATGTGATGCTCCACAATGTAGAGACAAACTCTTGATGTATTTATTTATGTGATGCTCCACAATGTAGAGACAAACTCTTGATGTATTTATTTATGTGATGTTCCACAATGTAGAGACAAACTGTTAATGTATTTATTTATGTGATGTTCCACAATGTAGAGACAAACTCTTTATTTATTTATTTATTTATGTGACGCTCCACAATGTAGAGACAAGCTGTTGATATATTTATTTATGTGATGTTCCACAATGTAGAGACAAACTGTTGATGTGTTTATTTATGTGATACTCCACAATGTAGAGACAAACTGTTGATATATTTATTTATGTGATGCTTCACGGTGTAGAGACAAGCTGTTGATGTATTTATTTATGTGATGTTCCACGATGTAGATACACCGTTGATATATTTATTTATGTGATGCTCCACGGTGTAGAGACAGGCTGTTGATGTATTTATTTATGTGATGCTCCACAGTGTAGAGACAAACTGTTGATGTATTTATTTATGTGATGCTCCACAGTGTAGAGACAAACTGTTGATATATTTATTTATGTGATGCTCCACAGTGTAGATAACCAGTTGAAGTATGCCCAAGCACAGTTAGACAGGCTCAAGAAGACAAATGTTTTTAATGCCACCTTCCATATTTGGTATGTGTGCCAGTTTTATTATACTATCTGATTACCTGGTGTTGCTCAGGAATTTATTAATTATTCATACTATGGAGTGGATTCGAGATCGCTGTTTCTCCCACAGACAACCTTATGTTGCTTGCTCAAAGGAGGGTTCACCCAAGAAATTATTTATTCTTGCTCCTGGAGGTGAAACTAAAAATGATGTATATATTCAAGTTTTGAGTTAATATTATAGTGAATTTGTAAAAGACTTTATAATGTGTAGACTGCCCCTGTGATTTGTTGATCATGATTGAGAACGCAAGTCTCACAGGAAGTTGCAGTCTCTTAAAGTTAGAAAGGAGATCCATCAGAATGAGGTGGTATCTGTGGGATAAAAACTGCTTCACCCTCTCCCTGTCCTATTAAGATGGTCACTTCACCTACATTGTCCAGCATCCTCTTTACACGCAACCTTATGCCATTGCAAAGTTTTGGTGAGTCGAGGTTCCATAGTAAAATGAGTGGAGATCCCAGCCTAATTTTCACCCTCTCTCACTGCCCGTGTGGATGGGGGCTGAGTTTGAACATAAACGGCATCGGGATTGTCACTATTCATCTCAGTGACCCTGAAAACTATGGACTTGACACTAGTATCGATCATTTTTTATTACTTTTACATGTCACCCCCATCCCATGCCCACCCCTCTCCCCATGCCGATGAGGGCTGAACTTGGATGTAAACAGCATCAGGAGTGTCACTTTTCATCTCAGTGACCCCGAAAACTAAGGACTCAACACTAATATCAGTCATTTTCCGATTATTTATACATCTCACCCCCAGCCCTACCCCCCCCCCCCCCCTCCTGCCATTGGGAGCTGAACTTGGACTTAAACAGTATCGAGAGTGTCACTATTCATCTCAGTGACACTGAAAACTATGGATTGGACACTAATATCAGTCGTTTTCGATTATTTTTACATGTCACCCCCATCCCACCCCACCCCAGGCCCCCCACCCCCAGGGGTGCTAGGGATGGCTTTCCTCCAGATTGTAAGTCATATGTGTACCAAGTTTTGTTGAAATTGCTCCAGGCATTCCACTGTTATTCTGGAACATACACACATCCATTTTTATATATCTTATCTTATATCCTTCCCGTGCCGTTAAACGTCACATAGGGCTCACAAAGTAGTTTGCCAATTTTTCCAGTCTTCGGTGAGTCTTTCTACCTCATCAAGAGATTTTATGTCTGTTAATTTGGCCTCTCTTAACAGTGCCCTCTTCAGAGTTTCACGCGGTCTGCCTCTTTTTCATCTGCCTGTTGTGTTCCACTTGATAGCTTGTTTTGGGATTCTCTGGTCATTTCTTCTCATCAAGTGACCAACATATGTCCATCTCCTTTTCCTGATCACCCATGAGACTGGTTGTTGTTCAGTCATCTGTCTTATCTCTGCATTGTTCTTGAATTCGTTCCACTTGATGCCGAGTATTTCCTTAGGCATTTGTTTTCAAAAGAGTCTAATTTCTTTTCTATTTCTTTAGTTGTTTTCCAGCTTTCGCATGCATAAATGAGGGTGGATATTACATTTGAATTGAATAGTCTTAACTTGGTTTTTGTGCTTATAACTTTTGAATTCCATATGTTCTCAAGATTCTTGAAGATTGATGCTGCTTTTGCAATTCTGATCCTAACTTCCTTTCTAGTGTCACCATCCTGGTCTATGTAGCTGCCAAGGTATGCAAATTGATTGACTTCTTCAATATCGGTCCCTTCTATGTGTATTTTTCCATTCTGATTGAGAGGAATTTTCATTATTTTTGTTTTGTCCTTGTTAATTTCAAGTCCTATTTTGCTAGCCAGTGAAGACAGGCTATCTGTTTTTTCTTGCATGGAATTCACATTATTACTGATAAGAGTTATGTCATCAGCAAAATCAAGGTCTTCTAGTTGGTTCCCATCTACCCAGTCAATACCTGTGTTACCTGTGCAGCATTTTTTCATTATGAAGTCTACTGTAATCCCAAAAAGTAAAGGAGACAGTATACTTATACTTTTATAATACAGTAGAATTTTTTATATATACTGTTCAAAAAAAGAAATGCAACACTACTGTAGTTGTAATGGACGCCGAATTTCAAACTTGTATCAGAATTTTATTTTACGGAATTAATGTTTCAATCTTGGCATGAAGAAGACTTTAACAATGAAATGATGTTCATTAAATTTGGTTTGGAGTTTTATTCTTTGTGACTGAGGTCTCTGTTTCAGTAAGGTGGATGGCCTCCTCTGGGCTGTATCAGAGAACATCTCCTTGACACGGATCCGATTAGCCGTTGGATCTGTTGTGGGATGGCTACTCACTCTTTCCGCAGTGCAAGAGACAACTTTCAGAGATTGGTTGGTGCAGCATCTCACTAGTGGACTTGTCTGTTAAATTCATCCCATAAGTGTTCTGTTGGGTTCATGTCTGATGACATGGATGGCCACGGAATGGTCTGGACGTTGTTGTCAGTGAGGAACTGGATGGTGAGTTGTACCACATGAGGTTGAGCGTTATTCTACTGAAAAATTGACCCTGGTGCAGCCAGAAGTGGAAGGACATGAGGACGAAGAATTTCAGCGACGTATCAGTGGGCATTCAGGCGTCCTTCAGTTTGCACCAGGTCGCTTCTTCCCATGAAGTTGATCGTCCCCCACACCAGTACATCTCCACCACCATGTGGAGGAACCTCATCCATGTAGTTCTGGGCAGAGTGCATATGGGCACTGCGGTAAACTCTTCTCTGTCTGTCGTGTCACTGGAGCAGAAAGAATGATTCATCACTAAAGCAAACCCATCTCCAGTCATTCACAGTGGTCCAGTGACGATGTTGGTTCGCCCACTGCAGTCGGTTCTGGCGATGCCGGTTCGTAAGAACAGGACCTCTGTAGGGACTTCTAGCCCAAAGACCAGCATCATAGCATCATGCATCTGGTTCCTGACCATTTGATCTGAAATTTGACGAGCTTCTGTCATTGACTGGACTGTTGAGGATGCAAATGCATATCGATTCCAGAGGTGACGCAGCCGTATGAAGCGGTCTTTGGCAGGAGTTGTGACTGAGTCTTCCATTGCATGACCGGTCTGCAACTGAGCCAGTTTCTTGAAATCATCTCCTTAGGTGACTAATGGTGCTTCTAACCACATTAAATTGTCAGGCTTTGTGACTTTGTGACTGTCCAGTCTGTAAACGTCCAGTGATGATGAATCATTGTTCTGTAATGAGATGAGCCATACTTGCGCATTGAATTTTCAAATAAATTGATTTGAGAAGCGTCAATCTTTTATAGGCATTCAATAACATGGTCAATGAGTTTTGTGTTCAGTAAGTTTCACGGGATTTTCATGAACCTGTCACGAGTTATTGTCACAAATGCTGGTTTGAGTGTCGCTTTTCTGTGCTCATGAATCATTTGCTAAGTACGCTTTCAATCAGCATGTGAAGTTTGGCGCATTGATGTTGAAGTGAATGTTTCAGGCAATTTTTCTCTTGCCTGATCAGCAAACTTCAGTTTAAATTGCAACATCGTATTTGTTGCATTTCTGTTTTTTTAACAATATGTATAGATATAAACTCCTAGCTTAGCTCTACATTTCTGAAGTAGTATTAATTTGTCCATTTTGTTTTGCTGTTAGGGGCAGTTTATTGTTTTCTTTTGTCTTTAATTATACATGTATTTCAGAGCTACTGCTGCCTGCACAATGGTTATTTTAAAGTGTCATTGATTCTGCATGTGATTATGTGTTGCTGTCTTTGGCTGAGAAACACATAAATGCCTTTGAATGTAAATGCTACAGAAGAGTTCTTCAAATAACATGGACACAAAAAAGAACAAATATATCTGTACTACAAGAACTTAATATTGAAGAAGGCTGGCTAGTAAAGAGGGTAAAACAGAGAAAACTTTAATATTTTGGACACATTAAACGTCATGATAATCTAGAGAAAACCATCTTGGAAGGGTACATAATGGGAAAAGAAAAGAGAGGAAGACCAAGGCAAAGATGGCTGCAAGACATCGTTGATGATCTGCAAATGGATGCATCAGCAGCAAGCCATCTTGCTTACAACCGAGAGGCCTACAGGAGTGCTGTTAGGGAGGCAAAGTTCCGCAAGGGACATGCAAATGAATGAAGGAATGTCTTTGGCTGTAATTTAGTGTTGATTTCACATTTGTTTGTTTGGAATTCTTTGATTGCTACGTTTAGTTTTTTGAGCTGTCCCTGATTTTACATATGTCTGTGATCAAAAGATTGTATGCTACTGTCATCTTGGACTGGAGTCAGCTCTTAGAATCCTTGTTCACAGAAAATTGTACATAGTGACTGATTCTTTATTTGTCCTACAGGCACGATGAAGAGTTTGGAACCATTAATGATTTCAGACTTGGCAGACTTCCAGCAAAACCAGTAAGTTTTGTTGTTGATGTGGGGTCTTACTCAGCCCTCTTATGCAGCATTTTTTTCCTGCAGTAAAGCATGTTTAGTTTCTTTGTATTATTTTATCAGTTTTCTTACTTGGATGAACCAAAAAATAACTTTGTTACTTGGAGAGTGACTGCAAGAGGAGACATTGATTCAAGGAGGCAGAGAGAAGAAAGCTACAAGAAGAGGAACATGAGTGGAGAAAGATTAAATCTTCCTACACTTTTATCATGTCCACTTATGTCCACTTTATTCTGGAGACATTTTTATCATGAATTACACACATCTTTTTTTTTTTTCAGCCCATGTGTCTGTTTTGATCATTGCAAGCAAGCTATATCAAAATAATAATGAAAATTAACCAAAAATGCTGAAATTTTAAAAGTTTTGGTCAAGACAATACTTTATTTTGAAGTATCTTAGCTTGTTTGCTGTATAAGGTAACAATGCTGCGTCCGTTCATTTGTGAATTTTATTGTGTAAATTTTGTTCGTGGATGAAGTAAAAAGTGATTTTCTCACAGTACAAGGAGCCTTTGATAAGTAAGGTAAATTTAAATCAGTTAGTGACATCATTGCTGAAAAGTATCACTTTTCAAACTACGTCATGCAAAATTTCAGTAAAATAGTGATGCATTGTTAATGTTCAGCTCCCATTTGAATTGAGCAGGGTAGCATTTGCTTTAGAAAAATGAACACAAATGAGTTCCATATAGTGATAAAACATTTTTATTTAAGCAGACTTGGATGAAGTTCATAGGGACTCAGCTCCATCGTTGAAGACTGTTTATTTCTGGATAAATGAGTTTAAACTATTTATTTCTGGATAAACAAGCTTAAGCTGTTTATTTCTGGATAAACGAGTTTAAGCTGTTTATTTCTGGATAAATGAGTTTAAACTATTTATTTCTGGATAAACAAGCTTAAGCTGTTTATTTCTGGATAAACGAGTTTAAGCTGTTTATTTCTGGATAAATGAGTTTAAACATAACTGAACAAGCACAGAAGATGAAGCGCACTCTGGGCATCTTGTAGAGGTCACCACGCCGGAAATCATTAAAAGATCAGAGACTGTAGGCATCTCAGCTGAATGTATTCATAACATCCTGCATAAAAAATTGCACATGAAAAAGCTTTGTACGTGATGGATGCCACATTTGTTGACCAAAAAGCATTTGGAGGGATGTTTCAGTGAAGTGTTTGTTGATGTTTACTGGCAAGCCGCTGGAGTTTTTTGTGTCAGTTCATGACTGTGGACACCACTGTGGGTCCAGCTGAATGTAAGTAGCAGTCTAAGCAGTGAATAGTGAAAGTGTGCCAACGAAAGCAAAGATCATTCCATGGGCTGGTAAGGTGATGGTCACTGTTTTTTATAATTCCCAAGGAATTGTTCTGATTGACCATTTGGAGAAAGGTAAAACAATTACAGGAGACTGTTATGCAGCATTTGAAAGAAGAGCTCAAACACAAATGGCCAAGATTGGCGCGCAAAAAAAAAGTGCTCTTTCACCAAGACCATGCCCTCTCACAAATCAACTGTTGCTGTGGCAAAATTCCACGAATTTGGCTTCCAGATGATTCCTAATCCACTCCAGTCTCCAGACTTGGCTACATGTGACTTCCTCCTGTTCCCAAACTCTGGCTTGGTGGGAAGCAGTTCTCATCAAATGAGGATGTCATCAACGCTGTAAATTCATATTTGCAGCCTTTGAGAAAGTACTATGCCATTGGAATATGAAAAACTTGGAAACCCACTAGACCAAGCATATAGCCCTCAGTGGAGACTGTTTTGAGAAATAACATTTTTTTTTCCAAAAATGGTGTTTATCTAGCTTTTTTAACTCACTTATCAAACGATCCTCATATCTCTGTGTTCAGTTTTTGTTTTTTTAACTCATTTATCAAACGATCCTCATATCTCTGTGTTCAGTTTTTGTTTTTTTAACTCACTTATCAAACGATCCTTATATCTCTGTGTTCAGTTTTTGTTTTTTTAACTCACTTATCAAACAATCCTCATATCTCTATGTTCAGTTTTTGTTTTTTTAACTCACTTATCAAACGATCCTCATTTCTCTGTGTTCAGTTTTTGTTTTTTTTAACTCACTTATCAAACGATCCTCATATCTCTGTGTTCAGTTTTTGTTTTTTTAACTCACTTATCAAACGATCCTCATATCTCTGTGTTCAGTTTTTGTTTTTTTAACTCACTTATCAAACGATCCTCATATCTCTGTGTTCAGTTTTTTTTTTTTGCTCCCAGTGTTCAGGTAACTTTCACATTGCATCCTCCTTGTGTTTAGGTAAGTTTCACACTGTCCCTGTTCACAGATGATTTGCACACTATCCCCGTTCACAGATGATTTGCACACTGTCCCTGTTCACAGATGATTTGCACACTGTCCCCATTCACAGATGATTTGCACACTATCCCCGTTCACAGATGATTTGCACTGTCCCTGTTCACAGATGATTTGGTTCACAGATGATCTGCACACTGTCCCTGTTCACAGATGATTTGGTTCACAGATGATTTGGTTCACAGATGATTGGTTCACAGATGATCTGCACACTGTCCCTGTTCACAGATGATTTGCACATTCCCATTCACAGATGATTTGCACACTGTCCCCATTCACAGATGATTTGCACACTGTCCCCGTTCACAGATGATTTGCACACTGTCCCCATTCACAGATGATTTGCACACTGTCCCCATTCACAGATGATTTGCACACTGTCCCTGTTCACAGATGATTTGCACATTGTCCCCATTCACAGATGATTTGCACACTATCCCCGTTCACAGATGATTTGCACACTGTCCCTGTATTCAGATGATTGTAATACTGTATCTGTGTGTATAGGTAGAGTGGAGCGAGATTAATGCAGCGTGGGGCCAGGTTGTCCTGCTGTTGGTGTCACTGGCTAACAAGATTGGTCTCAGCTTTAAGAAGTAAGTGCAGTATTAAAAACTATCTCTGACTAAGTTTTGAGAAACCGTATTCTGGAAGTTTATACCCAGCACCAGGATAATTTGAAAACTTAAATACATAACAGATTAGAACTAATGCTCCATAGAGAGTGTTGTTAAATTTCAGAAATTAGATAACTAGTTGTTTGTTCTTAGTACTACAGTTTCTGTAGTGTGGGAACACTGGTCTGTGCAACACTCACTTTCTTCTTCTTTTATCTCTGCCGTACAAAACAAACATACATTTCTCACTTTCACATCTAGCATTTCTAAAATATTTTGCATTGATATGAAGATAGCTATAGATTAACAAATTCTAATACAAAGGTTTGAAATTACATACTTTATGTGCATAAAGTGCATGTTGTTGTGTTATTGCAGGTATCGTCCAGTAGCATATGGAAACCATTCATATATCGAAGTTCTAGATGAGAAAAAGGAACTGCCACTTTACGGATCTGGAGGTATCCGTTTCCTATGGGACACCAAGTAAGCCACAAATTCAGCACTTTCCATGTTTTTTTTTTGTTTCATAAACATCCACATTTTCTTAGAACAGATTATTTATTTTGTTGGTTATACTGCTACTGAGATTACCAACACATTTGATATGATTAACATAACTGCTGTATCTAGACCAACAGGCAGCAGTAAGAGTAAATGGTGAAACAGCTTGGTTTGACATAAAACAAGTGGTCCATCAGGGGTGCGTATTGTCGCCTTACTTATTTAACTTGTATACTGAAAATATAATGAGGAATGTTAGAGAAGATGTAGACAAAGAATATTACGATGCCATAACAACTGGAGGTTATGAAATACTAGAGATTAGATATGCTGATGGCACAGTATTACTGTCCACAACACAAAAAAGGAATGGAAAAACTAATTATGTCAGTCCATAAGAACTGAAGAGCAAAACCTCTATCTAAATGCAAAGAAAACTAAATTGATGACAACTGACAAAACAAACAGGCCAGCTGAAATATGTATCAATGAGGAAAAACTGGAAGAAGTGGAGAGTTTTGAATATCTTGGATCACTACTAACTAATAATGGAGATACAATGAGGGAAATTAAAAGGAAGGACATCTGTCACTCTTCAGAAAGTAAAACAACTAAAGAATCTGTGGAGAGGAACAGACAGAACTACAAAAATAAGATTTTTAAGGGCATTCATCTTTCCCATCGCAACATATGCCTGTGAGACCTGGACACTTAACAAAACAGCTGAAAATGTAAATGCTACAGAAGAATCCTTCAAATATCATGGACACAAAAAAGAACAAATATATCCATACTACAAGAACTTAATATTGAAGAAGGCAGGCTAGTAAAGAGGATTAAAGAGAGAAAACTTAAATATTTTAGACGTATTAAAAGTCATGATAATCTGGAAAAGACTGTCTTGGAAGGCTACATCCCCGTTCACAGATGATTTGCACTGTCCCTGTTCACAGATGATTTGGTTCACAGATGATCTGCACACTGTCCCTGTTCACAGATGATTTGGTTCACAGATGATTTGCACACTGTCCCTGTTCACAGATGATTTGGTTCACAGATGATTTGCACACTATCCCCATTCACAGATGATTTGCACACTATCCCCGTTCACAGATGATTTGCACACTATCCCCATTCACAGATGATATGCACACTATCCCCATTCACAGATGATTTGCACACTGTCCCTGTTCACAGATGATTTGCACATTCCCATTCACAGATGATTTGCACACTATCCCCGTTCACAGATGATTTGCACACTGTCCCTGTATTCAGATGATTGTAATACTGTATCTGTGTGTATAGGTAGAGTGGAGCGAGATTAATGCAGCGTGGGGCCAGGTTGTCCTGCTGTTGGTGTCACTGGCTAACAAGATTGGTCTCAGCTTTAAGAAGTAAGTGCAGTATTAAAAACTATCTCTGACTAAGTTTTGAGAAACCGTATTCTGGAAGTTTATACCCAGCACCAGGATAATTTGAAAACTTAAATACATAACAGATTAGAACTAATGCTCCATAGAGAGTGTTGTTAAATTTCAGAAATTAGATAACTAGTTGTTTGTTCTTAGTACTACAGTTTCTGTAGTGTGGGAACACTGGTCTGTGCAACACTCACTTCTTCTTCTTTTATCTCTGCCGTACAAAACAAACATACATTTCTCACTTTCACATCTAGCATTTCTAAAATATTTTGCATTGATATGAAGATAGCTATAGATTAACAAATTCTAATACAAAGGTTTGAAATTACATACTTTATGTGCATAAAGTGCATGTTGTTGTGTTATTGCAGGTATCGTCCAGTAGCATATGGAAACCATTCATATATCGAAGTTCTAGATGAGAAAAAGGAACTGCCACTTTACGGATCTGGAGGTATCCGTTTCCTATGGGACACCAAGTAAGCCACAAATTCAGCACTTTCCATGTTTTTTTTTTGTTTCATAAACATCCACATTTTCTTAGAACAGATTATTTATTTTGTTGGTTATACTGCTACTGAGATTACCAACACATTTGATATGATTAACATAACTGCTGTATCTAGACCAACAGGCAGCAGTAAGAGTAAATGGTGAAACAGCTTGGTTTGACATAAAACAAGTGGTCCATCAGGGGTGCGTATTGTCGCCTTACTTATTTAACTTGTATACTGAAAATATAATGAGGAATGTTAGAGAAGATGTAGACAAAGAATATTACGATGCCATAACAACTGGAGGTTATGAAATACTAGAGATTAGATATGCTGATGGCACAGTATTACTGTCCACAACACAAAAAAGGAATGGAAAAACTAATTATGTCAGTCCATAAGAACTGAAGAGCAAAACCTCTATCTAAATGCAAAGAAAACTAAATTGATGACAACTGACAAAACAAACAGGCCAGCTGAAATATGTATCAATGAGGAAAAACTGGAAGAAGTGGAGAGTTTTGAATATCTTGGATCACTACTAACTAATAATGGAGATACAATGAGGGAAATTAAAAGGAAGGACATCTGTCACTCTTCAGAAAGTAAAACAACTAAAGAATCTGTGGAGAGGAACAGACAGAACTACAAAAATAAGATTTTTAAGGGCATTCATCTTTCCCATCGCAACATATGCCTGTGAGACCTGGACACTTAACAAAACAGCTGAAAATGTAAATGCTACAGAAGAATCCTTCAAATATCATGGACACAAAAAAGAACAAATATATCCATACTACAAGAACTTAATATTGAAGAAGGCAGGCTAGTAAAGAGGATTAAAGAGAGAAAACTTAAATATTTTAGACGTATTAAAAGTCATGATAATCTGGAAAAGACTGTCTTGGAAGGCTACATAATGGGAAAAAGAAAGAGAGGAAGACCAAGGCGAAGATGGCTGCAAGATATCGTTAATGATCTGCAGCTAGCCATCTTGCTTACAACAGAGAGGCCTACAGGAGAGCTGTTAGGGAGTCAAAGTTCCACAAGGGACATGCAGATGAATGAATGAACTGGTACTGACTGTTAGTGGTTATTAGCTTGGATGATTGAGGTTTGGAGTAGATAAGATTCATGAGCATGAGTTTTGTAGCAGAATTTTCATCATTTGGAGTAGTTCAGATATAAAGAATTGTGTTTTCAGTCAGTTGAGTTTTATAACTCAGACATTTGTTTTGTGTGTTAGGGTTAAGAATTAGTGTCCTACAAGTGTAATTGGCTGTAAGCCATTTTGGGTGAATGTTACAGATCAGACATGGCTGTTTCTAACCATGATCAGAGTCAGTCTGCAGCTGTACATTCTAAGTTTTTTGACAGTGAAATTCTTAAGTCCATTAAAACTATGTTTTATTTGTTCTTGTGTTAGCATGTTACAACATGTGTAGCTAAAACTAGACCTCCTGTGTAAGATGATATCATCATTTCTTTATAGTGCCAGTTTGTATATGTGATATGATAAAACATCAGGCAGGGTGAATATACAGCTGTTTTTATCTTGCTGTGTAATTAGAATATTGCACCTCTGTAACATGAGACTGGAATTATGAAGAAATAAATGTACGAGTAGGTACTTGAATGATACATTTATTAGTGAGTATATTCATGCTGGTGCTGGAAGTGAGGCAGGTTGTTGACAGAAATCATTTGCTTACTGGCTGATTCTGTCAATGTTTTATTTGCTTTATTGGTAGTAGTAATAACAAACCATGTTTATGTTCCACTTGCCTTTTCTGCCTTGACATTTAGCCCTCATTTCCTCTTCAGATATGAAGCACCGCTGTGCACAGTCACACTCTGTTTGTCAGCCTTTCATCAGTTCTTGACCTTATGCCACATGGAAAAATCTCTCACTACACAAATATTGTTGTTGAGTTTGGTCTGTATTGTAGCTTAGTTCCTATTACAAGTTCATGATATGATTAACATAACTGCTGTATCTAGACCAACAGGCAGCAGTAAGAGTAAATGGTGAAACAGCTTGGTTTGACATAAAACAAGTGGTCCATCAGGGGTGCGTATTGTCGCCTTACTTATTTAACTTGTATACTGAAAATATAATGAGGAATGTTAGAGAAGATGTAGACAAAGAATATTACGATGCCATAACAACTGGAGGTTATGAAATACTAGAGATTAGATATGCTGATGGCACAGTATTACTGTCCACAACACAAAAAAGGAATGGAAAAACTAATTATGTCAGTCCATAAGAACTGAAGAGCAAAACCTCTATCTAAATGCAAAGAAAACTAAATTGATGACAACTGACAAAACAAACAGGCCAGCTGAAATATGTATCAATGAGGAAAAACTGGAAGAAGTGGAGAGTTTTGAATATCTTGGATCACTACTAACTAATAATGGAGATACAATGAGGGAAATTAAAAGGAAGGACATCTGTCACTCTTCAGAAAGTAAAACAACTAAAGAATCTGTGGAGAGGAACAGACAGAACTACAAAAATAAGATTTTTAAGGGCATTCATCTTTCCCATCGCAACATATGCCTGTGAGACCTGGACACTTAACAAAACAGCTGAAAATGTAAATGCTACAGAAGAATCCTTCAAATATCATGGACACAAAAAAGAACAAATATATCCATACTACAAGAACTTAATATTGAAGAAGGCAGGCTAGTAAAGAGGATTAAAGAGAGAAAACTTAAATATTTTAGACGTATTAAAAGTCATGATAATCTGGAAAAGACTGTCTTGGAAGGCTACATAATGGGAAAAAGAAAGAGAGGAAGACCAAGGCGAAGATGGCTGCAAGATATCGTTAATGATCTGCAGCTAGCCATCTTGCTTACAACAGAGAGGCCTACAGGAGAGCTGTTAGGGAGTCAAAGTTCCACAAGGGACATGCAGATGAATGAATGAACTGGTACTGACTGTTAGTGGTTATTAGCTTGGATGATTGAGGTTTGGAGTAGATAAGATTCATGAGCATGAGTTTTGTAGCAGAATTTTCATCATTTGGAGTAGTTCAGATATAAAGAATTGTGTTTTCAGTCAGTTGAGTTTTATAACTCAGACATTTGTTTTGTGTGTTAGGGTTAAGAATTAGTGTCCTACAAGTGTAATTGGCTGTAAGCCATTTTGGGTGAATGTTACAGATCAGACATGGCTGTTTCTAACCATGATCAGAGTCAGTCTGCAGCTGTACATTCTAAGTTTTTTGACAGTGAAATTCTTAAGTCCATTAAAACTATGTTTTATTTGTTCTTGTGTTAGCATGTTACAACATGTGTAGCTAAAACTAGACCTCCTGTGTAAGATGATATCATCATTTCTTTATAGTGCCAGTTTGTATATGTGATATGATAAAACATCAGGCAGGGTGAATATACAGCTGTTTTTATCTTGCTGTGTAATTAGAATATTGCACCTCTGTAACATGAGACTGGAATTATGAAGAAATAAATGTACGAGTAGGTACTTGAATGATACATTTATTAGTGAGTATATTCATGCTGGTGCTGGAAGTGAGGCAGGTTGTTGACAGAAATCATTTGCTTACTGGCTGATTCTGTCAATGTTTTATTTGCTTTATTGGTAGTAGTAATAACAAACCATGTTTATGTTCCACTTGCCTTTTCTGCCTTGACATTTAGCCCTCATTTCCTCTTCAGATATGAAGCACCGCTGTGCACAGTCACACTCTGTTTGTCAGCCTTTCATCAGTTCTTGACCTTATGCCACATGGAAAAATCTCTCACTACACAAATATTGTTGTTGAGTTTGGTCTGTATTGTAGCTTAGTTCCTATTACAAGTTCATGATTTGCTTTTGCTATCAAAACCACTTTTTCTTTGCTATGAATCCCTTTTTAATATCTTGTATTGTTGTGGACACATGTGTCTTTGTTGATTCTGAAGTACAATAAGAAATATGTGTCAGTATTTTAACTTGCTTGTTTTCTTATCATTTATTTCAGGTTTGACTCAGCCATGGTTGCTTTCTTAGAGTGTTTACAGCAGGTGAAACACAGCAGCTATCTCTGTTTTTTTATATCAAGTGTTGTATCTGTGTATTCTCTGTTTTCTTATATCAAGTGTTTTAGCTGTGTGTTACCTGTTTTCTTATATCAAGTGTTTTAGCTGTATGTTATCTCTGTTTTCTTATATCAAGTGTTTTAGCTGTGTGTTATCTCTGTTTTCTTATAATGAGGAATGTTAGAGAAGATGTAGACAAAGAATATTACGATGCCATAACAACTGGAGGTTATGAAATACTAGAGATTAGATATGCTGATGGCACAGTATTACTGTCCACAACACAAAAAAGGAATGGAAAAACTAATTATGTCAGTCCATAAGAACTGAAGAGCAAAACCTCTATCTAAATGCAAAGAAAACTAAATTGATGACAACTGACAAAACAAACAGGCCAGCTGAAATATGTATCAATGAGGAAAAACTGGAAGAAGTGGAGAGTTTTGAATATCTTGGATCACTACTAACTAATAATGGAGATACAATGAGGGAAATTAAAAGGAAGGACATCTGTCACTCTTCAGAAAGTAAAACAACTAAAGAATCTGTGGAGAGGAACAGACAGAACTACAAAAATAAGATTTTTAAGGGCATTCATCTTTCCCATCGCAACATATGCCTGTGAGACCTGGACACTTAACAAAACAGCTGAAAATGTAAATGCTACAGAAGAATCCTTCAAATATCATGGACACAAAAAAGAACAAATATATCCATACTACAAGAACTTAATATTGAAGAAGGCAGGCTAGTAAAGAGGATTAAAGAGAGAAAACTTAAATATTTTAGACGTATTAAAAGTCATGATAATCTGGAAAAGACTGTCTTGGAAGGCTACATAATGGGAAAAAGAAAGAGAGGAAGACCAAGGCGAAGATGGCTGCAAGATATCGTTAATGATCTGCAGCTAGCCATCTTGCTTACAACAGAGAGGCCTACAGGAGAGCTGTTAGGGAGTCAAAGTTCCACAAGGGACATGCAGATGAATGAATGAACTGGTACTGACTGTTAGTGGTTATTAGCTTGGATGATTGAGGTTTGGAGTAGATAAGATTCATGAGCATGAGTTTTGTAGCAGAATTTTCATCATTTGGAGTAGTTCAGATATAAAGAATTGTGTTTTCAGTCAGTTGAGTTTTATAACTCAGACATTTGTTTTGTGTGTTAGGGTTAAGAATTAGTGTCCTACAAGTGTAATTGGCTGTAAGCCATTT
The DNA here is from genome assembly GCA_009760885.1 of Achatina immaculata. NCBI lineage: Eukaryota > Metazoa > Mollusca > Gastropoda > Stylommatophora > Achatinidae > Lissachatina > Lissachatina immaculata. The sequence continues at coordinate 21,303,522 of CM019713.1, read as the reverse complement.
TGGGTGAATGTTACAGATCAGACATGGCTGTTTCTAACCATGATCAGAGTCAGTCTGCAGCTGTACATTCTAAGTTTTTTGACAGTGAAATTCTTAAGTCCATTAAAACTATGTTTTATTTGTTCTTGTGTTAGCATGTTACAACATGTGTAGCTAAAACTAGACCTCCTGTGTAAGATGATATCATCATTTCTTTATAGTGCCAGTTTGTATATGTGATATGATAAAACATCAGGCAGGGTGAATATACAGCTGTTTTTATCTTGCTGTGTAATTAGAATATTGCACCTCTGTAACATGAGACTGGAATTATGAAGAAATAAATGTACGAGTAGGTACTTGAATGATACATTTATTAGTGAGTATATTCATGCTGGTGCTGGAAGTGAGGCAGGTTGTTGACAGAAATCATTTGCTTACTGGCTGATTCTGTCAATGTTTTATTTGCTTTATTGGTAGTAGTAATAACAAACCATGTTTATGTTCCACTTGCCTTTTCTGCCTTGACATTTAGCCCTCATTTCCTCTTCAGATATGAAGCACCGCTGTGCACAGTCACACTCTGTTTGTCAGCCTTTCATCAGTTCTTGACCTTATGCCACATGGAAAAATCTCTCACTACACAAATATTGTTGTTGAGTTTGGTCTGTATTGTAGCTTAGTTCCTATTACAAGTTCATGATTTGCTTTTGCTATCAAAACCACTTTTTCTTTGCTATGAATCCCTTTTTAATATCTTGTATTGTTGTGGACACATGTGTCTTTGTTGATTCTGAAGTACAATAAGAAATATGTGTCAGTATTTTAACTTGCTTGTTTTCTTATCATTTATTTCAGGTTTGACTCAGCCATGGTTGCTTTCTTAGAGTGTTTACAGCAGGTGAAACACAGCAGCTATCTCTGTTTTTTTATATCAAGTGTTGTATCTGTGTATTCTCTGTTTTCTTATATCAAGTGTTTTAGCTGTGTGTTACCTGTTTTCTTATATCAAGTGTTTTAGCTGTATGTTATCTCTGTTTTCTTATATCAAGTGTTTTAGCTGTGTGTTATCTCGTTTTCTTATATCAAGTGTTTTAGCTATGTGTTATCTCTGTTTTTATATCAGAGCAAAACCTCTATCTAAATGCAAAGAAAACTAAATTGATGACAACTGACAAAACAAACAGGCCAGCTGAAATATGTATCAATGAGGAAAAACTGGAAGAAGTGGAGAGTTTTGAATATCTTGGATCACTACTAACTAATAATGGAGATACAATGAGGGAAATTAAAAGGAAGGACATCTGTCACTCTTCAGAAAGTAAAACAACTAAAGAATCTGTGGAGAGGAACAACAGAACTACAAAAATAAGATTTTTAAGGGCATTCATCTTTCCCATCGCAACATATGCCTGTGAGACCTGGACACTTAACAAAACAGCTGAAAATGTAAATGCTACAGAAGAATCCTTCAAATATCATGGACACAAAAAAGAACAATATATCCATACTACAAGAACTTAATATTGAAGAAGGCAGGCTAGTAAAGAGGATTAAGAGAGAAAACTTAAATATTTTAGACGTATTAAAAGTCATGATAATCTGGAAAAGACTGTCTTGGAAGGCTACATAATGGGAAAAAGAAAGAGAGGAAGACCAAGGCGAAGATGGCTGCAAGATATCGTTAATGATCTGCAGCTAGCCATCTTGCTTACAACAGAGAGGCCTACAGGAGAGCTGTTAGGGAGTCAAAGTTCCACAAGGGACATGCAGATGATGAATGAATGGTACTGACTGTTAGTGGTTATTAGCTTGGATGATTGAGGTTTGGAGTAGATAAGATTCATGAGCATGAGTTTTGTAGCAGAATTTTCATCATTTGGAGTAGTTCAGATATAAAGAATTGTGTTTTCAGTCAGTTGAGTTTTATAACTCAGACATTTGTTTTGTGTGTTAGGGTTAAGAATTAGTGTCCTACAAGTGTAATTGGCTGTAAGCCATTTTGGGTGAATGTTACAGATCAGACATGGCTGTTTCTAACCATGATCAGAGTCAGTCTGCAGCTGTACATTCTAAGTTTTTTGACAGTGAAATTCTTAAGTCCATTAAAACTATGTTTTATTTGTTCTTGTGTTAGCATGTTACAACATGTGTAGCTAAAACTAGACCTCCTGTGTAAGATGATATCATCATTTCTTTATAGTGCCAGTTTGTATATGTGATATGATAAAACATCAGGCAGGGTGAATATACAGCTGTTTTTATCTTGCTGTGTAATTAGAATATTGCACCTCTGTAACATGAGACTGGAATTATGAAGAAATAAATGTACGAGTAGGTACTTGAATGATACATTTATTAGTGAGTATATTCATGCTGGTGCTGGAAGTGAGGCAGGTTGTTGACAGAAATCATTTGCTTACTGGCTGATTCTGTCAATGTTTTATTTGCTTTATTGGTAGTAGTAATAACAAACCATGTTTATGTTCCACTTGCCTTTTCTGCCTTGACATTTAGCCCTCATTTCCTCTTCAGATATGAAGCACCGCTGTGCACAGTCACACTCTGTTTGTCAGCCTTTCATCAGTTCTTGACCTTATGCCACATGGAAAAATCTCTCACTACACAAATATTGTTGTTGAGTTTGGTCTGTATTGTAGCTTAGTTCCTATTACAAGTTCATGATTTGCTTTTGCTATCAAAACCACTTTTTCTTTGCTATGAATCCCTTTTTAATATCTTGTATTGTTGTGGACACATGTGTCTTTGTTGATTCTGAAGTACAATAAGAAATATGTGTCAGTATTTTAACTTGCTTGTTTTCTTATCATTTATTTCAGGTTTGACTCAGCCATGGTTGCTTTCTTAGAGTGTTTACAGCAGGTGAAACACAGCAGCTATCTCTGTTTTTTTATATCAAGTGTTGTATCTGTGTATTCTCTGTTTTCTTATATCAAGTGTTTTAGCTGTGTGTTACCTGTTTTCTTATATCAAGTGTTTTAGCTGTATGTTATCTCTGTTTTCTTATATCAAGTGTTTTAGCTGTGTGTTATCTCTGTTTTCTTATATCAAGTGTTTTAGCTATGTGTTATCTCTGTTTTCTTATATCAAGTGTTTTAGCTGTGTGTTATCTCTGTTTTCTTATAACATTGTCTACGTCAAATCTTTTAGCTGTATAACAAATGATGATATGAATTACTTCAGTGTTCTTCCTCAGCTATCTTTGTTTTCTTATAAAATTGTCTACGTCAAATCTTTTAGCTGTATAACAAATGATGATATGAATTACTTCAGTGTTCTTCCTTAGCTATCTCTGATTTCTTATAACATTGTCTACGTCAAATCTTTTAGCTGTATAACAAATGATGATATGAATTACTTCAGTGTTCTTCCTCAACTTTCTCGTCCTAATATTATATCCTAGTTCCAAGTGGAGGTGGAGAAAGAGGACTCAAGTTTTAACCTTCCATACAAAATGAGCAAGGGCAAAATCTATGAGGGAGAAAACACACATTATTCTATCAAGTCAGTAACAGTTTGGGGTGATTTATATCGTTATTATGCTGTTTATTCTCTTTGATGCATTGTTATTATGCTGTTTATTCTCTTTGATGCAGTGTTATTATGCTTCTTATCATTTTCAATGCAGTGTTATTGTGCTGCTTATTGTCTTTGATACATCTGTGTCCTACATGTAAATATTTAGTTTAGTTTCCAGCAGCGAGCATCTGAGTAGCTCAGTACACTCATTTTTCATGACAGTGTTAGAGAATTGTTTCTTGTTCATGACAGTGTTAGAGAGTTGTTTGTTGTTCATGACAGTGTTAGAGAATTGTTTCTTGTTCATGACAGTGTTAGAGAATTGTTTCTTGTTCATGACAGTGTTAGAGAATTGTTTCTTGTTCATGACAGTGTTAGAGAATTGTTTCTTGTTCATGACAGTGTTAGAGAATTGTTTCTTGTTCATGACAGTGTTTTAGCTGTATGTTATCTCTGTTTTCTTATATCAAGTGTTTTAGCTGTATGTTATCTCTGTTTTCTTATATCAAGTGTTTTAGCTGTATGTTATCTCTGTTTTCTTATATCAAGTGTTTTAGCTGTATGTTATCTCTGTTTTCTTATATCAAGTGTTTTAGCTGTATGTTATCTCTGTTTTCTTATATCAAGTGTTTTAGCTGTATGTTATCTCTGTTTTCTTATATCAAGTGTTTTAGCTGTATGTTATCTCTGTTTTCTTATATCAAGTGTTTTAGCTGTATGTTATCTCTGTTTTCTTATATCAAGTGTTTTAGCTATGTTATCTCTGTTTTCTTATATCAAGTGTTTTAGCTATGTGTTATCTCTGTTTTCTTATATCAAGTGTTTTAGCTATGTGTTATCTCTGTTTTCTTATATCAAGTGTTTTAGCTATGTGTTATCTCTGTTTTCTTATATCAAGTGTTTTAGCTATGTGTTATCTCTGTTTTCTTATATCAAGTGTTTTAGCTGTATGTTATCTCTGTTTTCTTATATCAAGTGTTTTAGCTGTATGTTATCTCTGTTTTCTTATATCAAGTGTTTTAGCTGTATGTTATCTCTGTTTTCTTATATCAAGTGTTTTAGCTGTATGTTATCTCTGTTTTCTTATATCAAGTGTTTTAGCTGTATGTATCTCTGTTTTCTTATATCAAGTGTTTTAGCTATGTGTTACTCTGTTTTCTTATATCAAGTGTTTTAGCTGTGTGTTATCTCTGTTTTCTTATATCAAGTGTTTTAGCTGTGTGTTATCTCTGTTTTCTTATATCAAGTGTTTTAGCTGTGTGTTATCTCTGTTTTCTTATATCAAGTGTTTTAGCTATGTGTTATCTCTGTTTTTTATATCAAGTGTTTTAGCTATGTGTTATCTCTTTTTCTTATATCAAGTGTTTTAGCTGTGTGTTATCTCTGTTTTCTTATAACATTGTCTACGTCAAATCTTTTAGCTGTAAAACAAATGATGACATGAATTACTTCAGTGTTCTTCCTCAGCTATCTTTGTTTTCTTATAAAATTGTCTACGTCAAATCTTTTAGCTGTATAACAAATGATGATATGAATTACTTCAGTGTTCTTCCTTAGCTATCTCTGATTTCTTATAACATTGTCTACGTCAAATCTTTTAGCTGTATAACAAATGATGATATGAATTACTTCAGTGTTCTTCCTCAACTTTCTCGTCCTAATATTATATCCTAGTTCCAAGTGGAGGTGGAGAAAGAGGACTCAAGTTTTAACCTTCCATACAAAATGAGCAAGGGCAAAATCTATGAGGGAGAAAACACACATTATTCTATCAAGTCAGTAACAGTTTGGGGTGATTTATATCGTTATTATGCTGTTTATTCTCTTTGATGCATTGTTATTATGCTGTTTATTCTCTTTGATGCAGTGTTATTATGCTTCTTATCATTTTCAATGCAGTGTTATTGTGCTGCTTATTGTCTTTGATACATCTGTGTCCTACATGTAAATATTTAGTTTAGTTTCCAGCAGCGAGCATCTGAGTAGCTCAGTACACTCATTTTTCATGACAGTGTTAGAGAATTGTTTCTTGTTCATGACAGTGTTAGAGAGTTGTTTCTTGTTCATGACAGTGTTAGAGAATTGTTTCTTGTTCATGACAGTGTTAGAGAATTGTTTCTTGTTCATGACAGTGTTAGAGAATTGTTTCTTGTTCATGACAGTGTTAGAGAATTGTTTCTTGTTCATGACAGTGTTAGAGAGTTGTTTCTTGTTCATGACAGTGTTAGAGAATTGTTTCTTGTTCATGACAGTGTTAGAGAGTTGTTTCTTGTTCATGACAGTGTTAGAGAATTGTTTCTTGTTCATGACAGTGTTAGAGAGTTGTTTCTTGTTCATGACAGTGTTAGAGAATTGTTTCTTGTTCATGACCGTGTTAGAGAACTGTTTCTTGTTCATGACAGTGTTAGAGAGTTGTTTGTTGTTCATGACAGTGTTAGAGAATTGTTTCTTGTTCATGACAGTGTTAGAGAGTTTTTTCTTGTTCATGACAGTGTTAGAGAGTTTTTTCTTGTTCATGACAGTGTTTTAGCTATGTGTTATCTCTGTTTTCTTATATCAAGTGTTTTAGCTGTATGTTATCTCTGTTTTCTTATATCAAGTGTTTTAGCTATGTGTTATCTCTGTTTTCTTATATCAAGTGTTTTAGCTATGTGTTATCTCTGTTTTCTTATATCAAGTGTTTTAGCTATGTGTTATCTCTGTTTTCTTATATCAAGTGTTTTAGCTATGTGTTATCTCTGTTTTCTTATATCAAGTGTTTTAGCTATGTGTTATCTCTGTTTTCTTATATCAAGTGTTTTAGCTATGTGTTATCTCTGTTTTCTTATATCAAGTGTTTTAGCTGTGTGTTATCTCTGTTTTCTTATATCAAGTGTTTTAGCTGTATGTTATCTCTGTTTTCTTATATCAAGTGTTTTAGCTATGTGTTATCTCTGTTTTCTTATATCAAGTGTTTTAGCTGTATGTTATCTCTGTTTTCTTATATCAAGTGTTTTAGCTATGTGTTATCTCTGTTTTCTTATATCAAGTGTTGTAGCTGTATGTTATCTCTGTTTTCTTATATCAAGTGTTTTAGCTATGTGTTATCTCTGTTTTCTTATATCAAGTGTTTTAGCTGTATGTTATCTCTGTTTTCTTATATCAAGTGTTTTAGCTATGTGTTATCTCTGTTTTCTTATATCAAGTGTTTTAACTGTATGTTATCTCTGTTTTCTTATATCAAGTGTTTTAGCTATATGTTATCTCTGTTTTCTTATATCAAGTGTTTTAGCTGTATGTTATCTCTGTTTTCTTATATCAAGTGTTTTAACTGTATGTTATCTCTGTTTTCTTATATCAAGTGTTTTAGCTGTATGTTATCTCTGTTTTCTTATATCAAGTGTTTTAGCTGTATGTTATCTCTGTTTTCTTATATCAAGTGTTTTAGCTATATGTTATCTCTGTTTTCTTATATCAAGTGTTTTAGCTGTATGTTATCTCTGTTTTCTTATATCAAGTGTTTTAGCTGTATGTTATCTCTGTTTTCTTATATCAAGTGTTTTAGCTGTATGTTATCTCTGTTTTCTTATATCAAGTGTTTTAGCTATGTGTTATCTCTGTTTTCTTATATCAAGTGTTTTAGCTATGTGTTATCTCTGTTTTCTTATATCAAGTGTTTTAGCTGTGTGTTATCTCTGTTTTCTTATATCAAGTGTTTTAGCTATGTGTTATCTCTGTTTTCTTATATCAAGTGTTTTAGCTATGTGTTATCTCTGTTTTCTTATATCAAGTGTTTTAGCTATATGTTATCTCTGTTTTCTTATATCAAGTGTTTTAGCTGTATGTTATCTCTGTTTTCTTATATCAAGTGTTTTAGCTGTATGTTATCTCTGTTTTCTTATATCAAGTGTTTTAGCTGTATGTTATCTCTGTTTTCTTATATCAAGTGTTTTAGCTATGTGTTATCTCTGTTTTCTTATATCAAGTGTTTTAGCTATGTGTTATCTCTGTTTTCTTATATCAAGTGTTTTAGCTGTGTGTTATCTCTGTTTTCTTATATCAAGTGTTTTAGCTGTGTGTTATCTCTGTTTTCTTATATCAAGTGTTTTAGCTGTATGTTACCTGTTTTCTTATATCAAGTGTTTTAGCTGTATGTTACCTGTTTTCTTATATCAAGTGTTTTAGCTGTATGTTATCTCTGTTTTCTTATATCAAGTGTTTTAGCTGTATGTTATCTCTGTTTTCTTATATCAAGTGTTTTAGCTATGTGTTATCTCTGTTTTCTTATATCAAGTGTTTTAGCTATGTGTTATCTCTGTTTTCTTATATCAAGTGTTTTAGCTGTGTGTTATCTCTGTTTTCTTATATCAAGTGTTTTAGCTATGTGTTATCTCTGTTTTCTTATATCAAGTGTTTTAGCTATGTGTTATCTCTGTTTTCTTATATCAAGTGTTTTAGCTATATGTTATCTCTGTTTTCTTATATCAAGTGTTTTAGCTGTATGTTATCTCTGTTTTCTTATATCAAGTGTTTTAGCTGTATGTTATCTCTGTTTTCTTATATCAAGTGTTTTAGCTGTATGTTATCTCTGTTTTCTTATATCAAGTGTTTTAGCTATGTGTTATCTCTGTTTTCTTATATCAAGTGTTTTAGCTATGTGTTATCTCTGTTTTCTTATATCAAGTGTTTTAGCTGTGTGTTATCTCTGTTTTCTTATATCAAGTGTTTTAGCTGTGTGTTATCTCTGTTTTCTTATATCAAGTGTTTTAGCTATGTGTTACCTGTTTTCTTATATCAAGTGTTTTAGCTATGTGTTACCTGTTTTCTTATATCAAGTGTTTTAGCTGTGTGTTATCTCTGTTTTCTTATAACATTGTCTACGTCAAATCTTTTAGCTGTAAAACAAATGATGACATGAATTACTTCAGTGTTCTTCCTCAGCTATCTTTGTTTTCTTATAAAATTGTCTACGTCAAATCTTTTAGCTGTATAACAAATGATGATATGAATTACTTCAGTGTTCTTCCTTAGCTATCTCTGATTTCTTATAACATTGTCTATGTCAAATCTTTTAGCTGTATAACAAATGATGATATGAATTACTTCAGTGTTCTTCCTCAACTTTCTCGTCCTAATATTTATATCCTAGTTCCAAGTGGAGGTGGAGAAAGAGGACTCAAGTTTTAACCTTCCATACAAAATGAGCAAGGGCAAAATCTATGAGGGAGAAAACACACATTATTCTATCAAGTCAGTAACAGTTTGGGGTGATTTATATCGTTATTATGCTGTTTATTCTCTTTGATGCATTGTTATTATGCTGTTTATTCTCTTTGATGCAGTGTTATTATGCTTCTTATCATTTTCAATGCAGTGTTATTGTGCTGCTTATTGTCTTTGATACATCTGTGTCCTACATGTAAATATTTAGTTTAGTTTCCAGCAGCGAGCATCTGAGTAGCTCAGTACACTCATTTTTCATGACAGTGTTAGAGAATTGTTTCTTGTTCATGACAGTGTTAGAGAGTTGTTTCTTGTTCATGACAGTGTTAGAGAATTGTTTCTTGTTCATGACAGTGTTAGAGAATTGTTTCTTGTTCATGACAGTGTTAGAGAATTGTTTCTTGTTCATGACAGTGTTAGAGAATTGTTCTTGTTCATGACAGTGTTAGAGAGTTGTTTCTTGTTCATGACAGTGTTAGAGAATTGTTTCTTGTTCATGACAGTGTTAGAGAGTTGTTTCTTGTTCATGACAGTGTTAGAGAATGTTTCTTGTTCATGACAGTGTTAGAGAGTTGTTTCTGTTCATGACAGTGTTAGAGAATTGTTTCTTGTTCATGACCGTGTTAGAGAACTGTTTCTTGTTCATGACAGTGTTAGAGAGTTGTTTGTTGTTCATGACAGTGTTAGAGAATTGTTTCTTGTTCATGACAGTGTTAGAGAATTGTTTCTGTTCATGACAGTGTTAGAGAGTTTTTTCTTGTTCATGACAGTGTTAGAGAATTGTTTCTTGTTCATGACAGTGTTAGAGAGTTGTTTTTGTTCATGACAGTGTTAGAGAATGTTTCTTGTTCATGACAGTGTTAGAGAATTGTTTCTTGTTCATGACAGTGTTAGAGAATTGTTTCTTGTTCATGACAGTGTTAGAGAATTGTTTCTTGTTCATGACAGTGTTAGAGAGTTGTTTCTTGTTCATGACAGTGTTAGAGAATTGTTTCTTGTTCATGACAGTGTTAGAGAGTTGTTTCTTGTTCATGACAGTGTTAGAGAATTGTTTCTTGTTCATGACAGTGTTAGAGAGTTGTTTCTTGTTCATGACAGTGTTAGAGAATTGTTTCTTGTTCATGACCGTGTTAGAGAACTGTTTCTTGTTCATGACAGTGTTAGAGAGTTGTTTGTTGTTCATGACAGTGTTAGAGAATTGTTTCTTGTTCATGACAGTGTTAGAGAGTTTTTTCTTGTTCATGACAGTGTTAGAGAGTTTTTTCTTGTTCATGACAGTGTTAGAGAATTCTTTCTTGTTCATGACAGTGTTAGAGAGTTGTTTCTTGTTTATGACAGTGTTAGAGAATTGTTTCTTGTTTATGACAGTGTTAGAGAATTGTTTCTTGTTCATGACAGTGTTAGAGAGTTGTTTCTTGTTCATGACAGTGTTAGATAGTTGTTTCTTGTTCATGACAGTGTTAGAGAATTGTTTCTTGTTCATGACAGTGTTAGAGAGTTGTTTCTTGTTCATGACAGTGTTAGAGAATTGTTTCTTGTTTATGACAGTGTTAGAGAATTGTTTCTTGTTCATGACAGTGTTAGAGAATTATTTCTTGTTCATGACAGTGTTAGAGAATTGTTTCTTGTTTATGACAGTGTTAGAGAGCTGTTTCTTGTTTATGACAGTGTTAGAGAATTGTTTCTTGTTCATGACAGTGTTAGAGAATTGTTTCTTGTTTATGACAGTGTTAGAGAATTGTTTCTTGTTCATGACAGTGTTAGAGAGCTGTTTCTTGTTTATGACAGTGTTAGAGAGTTGTTTCTTGTTTATGACAGTGTTAGAGAGCTGTTTCTTGTTTATGACAGTGTTAGAGAGCTGTTTCTTGTTTATGACAGTGTTAGAGAATTCTTTCTTGTTCATGACAGTGTTAGAGAATTCTTTCTTGTTCATGACAGTGTTAGAGAGTTGTTTTTTTCTTGTTCGTGACAGTGTTAGAGAATTCTTTCTTGTTCATGACAGTGTTAGAGAGTTGTTTGTTGTTCATGACAGTGTTAGAGAATTGTTTCTTGTTCATGACAGTGTTAGAGAGTTGTTTGTTGTTCATGACAGTGTTAGAGAGTTGTTTCTTGTTCATGACAGTGTTAGAGAGCTGTTTCTTGTTCATGACAGTGTTAGAGAGCTGTTTCTTGTTCATGACAGTGTTAGAGAATTGTTTCTTGTTCATGACAGTGTTAGAGAATTGTTTCTTGTTCATGACAGTGTTAGAGAATTGTTTCTTGTTCATGACAGTGTTAGAGAGCTGTTTCTTGTTCATGACAGTGTTAGAGAATTGTTTCTTGTTCATGACAGTGTTAGAGAACTGTTTCTTGTTCATGACAGTGTTAGAGAATTGTTTCTTGTTCATGACAGTGTTAGAGAGCTGTTTCTTGTTCATGACAGTGTTAGAGAATTGTTTCTTGTTCATGACAGTGTTAGAGAGCTGTTTCTTGTTCATGACAGTGTTAGAGAATTGTTTCTTGTTCATAACAGTGTTAGAGAACTGTTTCTTGTTCATGACAGTGTTAGAGAATTGTTTCTTGTTCATGACAGTGTTAGAGAACTGTTTCTTGTTCATGACAGTGTTAGAGAATTGTTTCTTGTTCATGACAGTGTTAGAGAATTGTTTGTTGTTCATGACAGTGTTAGAGAATTGTTTCTTGTTCATGACAGTGTTAGAGAGTTGTTTCTTGTTCATGACAGTGTTAGAGAATTGTTTCTTGTTCATGACAGTGTTAGAGAGTTGTTTCTTGTTCATGACAGTGTTAGAGAATTGTTTCTTGTTCATGACAGTGTTAGAGAATTGTTTCTTGTTCATGACAGTGTTAGAGAACTGTTTCTTGTTCATGACAGTGTTAGAGAATTGTTTCTTGTTCATGACAGTGTTAGAGAATTGTTTCTTGTTCATGACAGTGTTAGAGAATTGTTTCTTGTTCATGACAGTGTTAGAGAATTGTTTCTTGTTCATGACAGTGTTAGAGAGTTGTTTCTTGTTCAAGGCAGTCCATTCAACACAGCTATAGAAACAGGCACCTGGCTCATCAAGTAGATGGGAATTTAGAGTGATACTTACCATACCATACTCTTACATTGTCATCTTTATCCATGCAGAGATCCTTTTCCTGCCCAAATCTTGCACATAGCATATACATGGGACATTTCATATTTCATTTACCTGGCCTTATTACTGTCATAGTGAGTATGAGGGAAATGCTGACACTGACATGTTATATTTGTTACCAGCAGGTATTTGTTGTGAACCAAACCAGTTGTTCTTGTTTTGTTGTTGTTGTTGTTGTTGTTTTGTTGTTGTTGTTGTTGTCACCGGTCAGATTGTGCCATTCAGTTTCAAGGAAACTTTATTTGGAACAATAACAAAAAGAAAATGGTGGAACTGAAAAAAACCCCCACAGAATATAATTTAGTGGCCATTGTATTTGAATGAATGGGTGTGATTTACCTGTATGATGTAACATTTGTGTGAGCTAGTTTTGTATAAAGTTTTCATGTTTGGGTTAATGTGACATAAGGGGACATAATCTCAGTCCTTGTACCAGCACTTAAATGTTTCTTGCCTGAAAGCTGGCTTCTCCAGGCTAGTAAAAATGTATGCCTCTCTCAACATTGTGTCCTTGACTTTAACAGTAGTAATATGGGCTGGTGTAAAGCTGTGAACATCGTTGCATCATTTATCTCATCAACAGGATGCAGTTTAACTCTGAGGAGCAGTGGACCAAAGCTTTGAAGTATATGCTGACAAACCTGAAGTGGGCTTTGGCATGGCTGTCTTCAAGAAAGAGTTTAGGGGATTAGTTTCAATGCACAAGTTTTTCGCAAAGAAGAAATAACTGGTACTCATGTCTTTCATGCTTTGTTTTGTGCAGACAGTAAGTTGTCTTTGTCATGCTTTCTGTGCTATGTATTTTGTTATTCTGAGATAACAAGAAACTGAATGTTTCAACATGAAAGAACATTGTACATAAGTTGCAAGTTTCAGTATGAAAAGATATCATGTTGAGTGCCAGTTTTTGTTAGCTTGTTACTAGCATCATATGAGAGAGTTCTTGTAGCTAGCTTGTTACTAGCATCATGTGAGAGAGTTCTTGTAGCTAGCTTGTTACTAGCATCATCTTGTTACTAGCATCAGCTGAGAGAGTTCTTGTAGCTAGCTTGTTACTAGCATCATCTTGTTACTAGCATCAGCTGAGAGAGTTCTTGTAGCTAGCTTGTTACTAGCATCATGTGAGAGAGTTCTTGTAGCTAGCTTGTTACTAGCATCATCTTGTTACTAGCATCAGCTGAGAGAGTTCTTGTAGCTAGCTTGTTACTAGCATCATCTTGTTACTAGCATCAGCTGAGAGAGTTCTTGTAGCTAGCTTGTTACTAGCATCATGTGAGAGAGTTCTTGTAGCTAGCTTGTTTTTATGAAGAGGTATTTTTCTTAGAGTTAGTAAGTGGCGAAGTGGTTAGTGTACTGGTCTCTCATGGCGAAGGTCGGGGGTTTGAATCCGGCCGGAGGCACCCCGGTCACCCAGCTGTAGAAATGGATACCCGACTTCTTCTGGAGTTGGGAAAGGAAAAGCAGCCAGGCGTGATACTGACCATATCACCCTCTAGTGTGCTGACAGGTCATGGAAGATATGGGCACTAAAACGATATCCCTATGTGGCTATAAGGCATGACAGGATTACCTTTACTTTTTTTTTAACTTTATATTTCTTAGGAAATTGATATAAGATTTTTTTTTAATGTTTCCAGTCAAGCAGATTGCTTCAGTCAGAGTTAGCATCAGCAGCCATTTATTTCTTCAACAAGTATTTCAGATGACAGGCTTTGTATGCAGATTGCATTTTGTGGCCTCGGGCTTCTGACTTTGTCCACGAGTCACATAACCAGACTCAAAAGAATCCACAATGGGGCCACAAGAGCAGCTGTGGAGTGTGCCAAATACACTCCAGCCACAGCCGTGCCTGCTTGCTGGATATGTGCAGCATGAATGTGCAGCATGAATGTATGCAAAATCAGAATTCCAGGAGTGCCATGTATGCCAGTCTGAGATTACAGATTACAGACTTTGTTGTGGTTGTTAATGTGTGGTACGTGTTGTTAATAATTTAATCTGACTGACAAGAATAAACTATTTTGCACATTTATTGCCTCTGATTATACCCTTCCTCGTGTATGAAAGTAAAGCTAAGAGGTCTCATTCTGGCCGCTGAAATATTCATCCAAGTTAATTTTGAGTGATAAACTGTGTTTAGAGACTGTTTTGACATTTCAGCCAATGGAGAAAAGTCCGAGCAGATAAAAATCTTTTGTCAGATCAGCTCTTTCATGAATATTTTAATATGCAGAAATAAGACTGCAGACGTACCCTTTAACATTTCAAACTCTGTGGTCTGATGATGAATATAAAAGTAGGGCTCTGCTTGAACTAGATGCACTGAACAGAGCAACCGACATAATTATAAAGATTATAATTTCAGTAAAGAAAACAAAAAAATGGATGGATTACAGCAGGCACACTAGAACTGATAAAACAACGTAAAGAAATGAAGACGCAATGGAAAGTGACAAACAACAACAAAGAGGAATATAAATCTTTAACAAAAGAAGTATGAAGAAACATAAGAAAAGATACAAAACAGTACATACAAGAATGTTGTGAAGGTATAGGAGAACATCAGAGGTGTGGAAGAGATAGTGAAATGTTTAAAGAAATGAAGACATTGACGAGAAATGTCACACTTAAGCTAAATGTAATTTGTCACGAGATGAGGATTACCTTGACGGAGACGAAGGAAATTGTAGAAAGATGGAAGGAATTTTTAAGAGGAGTGTATGAAACAACCAACTATGAAGGTGAAAATCAACAGTGTGAATTATTATTGGAGGAGAAAGAACCCGAACCAACAATAGAAGAAGTTTTATGGGCAATAAAGAATTTGAAAAATGGTAAATCACCAGGATATGATGAGATAACAGCTGAACTTATTAAAACAGGAAGAAAGGAATGTGCAACAATCTATCATGTACTGTGTAAAAAGATATGCCATTCAGGTATTTGGCCAAAAGAATGAAAAATAACTGTATTCATACCACTGCCAAAAAAGTGTAACCTGAAATTATGCACAAACTGTTGCTCTGATTAGTCATGCCAGTAAAATTCTGTTAAAAATCATAATAGGTAGACTTCGTAAGAAAATAGAAGAAGAGATCAATATGGTTCAAGCTGGTTTCAGGCAAGGAAGAGGATCAAGAGATCATATATTCAATATAAGATTAATAATAGAGAAATGCAGAGAGTTTAATGTGAATCTATATTTATCGTTTTATAGATTATTCAAATGCATTTTATTGTGTACAACACCAGAAACTTTGGGAAATAATGGAAAAAATGGGATTTCCAACATATGTGATACAATTAACATCACTGCTGTATGTAGACCAACAGGCAGCAATGAGGATAAATGGTGAAACAACAACTTGGTTTTATATAAAACAAGGGGTCTGTCAGGGGTGCATATTGTCACCTTACTTATTTAACTTGTATACTGAAAATATAATGAGGAATGTTAGAGAAGATGTAAACAAAGAATATTACGATGCCATAACAGTTGGAGGTTATGAAATACCAGAAATTAGATATGCTGATGACGCAGTATTACTGTCCACAACACAAAAAGGAATGGGAAAAGTAATTATGTCAGTCCACAAGAATAGTGAAGAGCAAAACCTCTATCTTAATACGAAGAAAACTAAATTGATGACAAATGACAAAACAAATAAGGTGGCTGAACTATGTCTCAATGAGGAAAAATTGGAAGAAGTGGAGAGTTTTGAATATCTTGGATCATTGCTAACTAATAATGGAGATACAATGAGGGAAATTAAAAAGTGGATATCTATTGCTCTTCAGAAAATAAAAAAGAATCTGTGGAGAGGAACAGACAGAACTACAAAAATAAGATTTTTAAGTGCATGTATCTTTCCCATCGCAACATATGCCTGTGAGACCTGGACACTTAACAAAACAGCTGAGAAATACATAAATGCCTTTGAATGTAAATGCTACAGAAGAGTTCTCCAAATATCATGGACACAAAAAAGAACAAATATATCCATACTACAAGAACTTAAGAAGGCAGGCTAGTAAAGAGGATTAAAGAGAGAAAACTTAAATATTTTGGACATATTAGAAATCATGATAATCTAGAGAAGACCATCTTGGAAGGCTACATAATGGGAAAAAGAAAGAGAGGAAGACCAAGACGAAGATAGATGCAAGACATCAATGATGATCTGCAAATGGATGCATCAGCAGCAGGGCATCTTGATACAACCGAGATGCCTACTGTTAGGGAGTCAGAGTTCTGCAAGGGACATGCAAATGAATGAATGAATGAATTATTTCAATACCAGCTGTCACAAGGATCTCCGCAACATGTTGGTGTCAAATGTCTCATTTCTGCAGGAAGTAAAGATCATAAAACATCACATTTATTTTCTTCATCATCTATAGGCAAGAATGAAGGTAATGATAACAGCAGTAAAACTGGTGCTAGAGAGGTAATGGCAGACAGACAGGTGTATGCTTCAGTGTTATGACAAGATGAAGAAATCTACCAATATTTCAAGCCAAACACCACAAAGTAATATCAGCTTCTTCTCATTTATTTCCACACATTCTTTTTCTTATCTAATATTTCTTACTTCTCTTATTTTAGTCCTGTTTTCAAAACTTGAAAATAGTTAGAGGTATATGGTTCTGTTTTACAAAAAAGATAGAAAGAGTGGGGAAAGTGGGCAGAAACAAGAATGGCAGGAAGTGAGATGAGTACATATAAATGAAGAACATACAGCAATTCAATATTTCAGCAAAAGCTTTTTTCAAGGATCACGTACAAAAACAACATAACATAAAAGCACAAAAAATGGATGAAAAATATATAGAGTTAACCTTTTGAACTACTCGTAAGAAAGTCTGGCATGAAATGCACACAGATAGACGAAGTAGAGCACAAAGTAAAAGCCAACAATTGGCTGAAAAAAGTTGAAAGGGGTTATCACAAGGGTACCATATGGTAAATAACATTGCGCCATGCCATCAATAGCCATAGTTTCCAACTGTCAGATATCCATGGCCCTAACAAAGCCGAGCAGATGACAAAAGGGTGAGAGGACATAATGGGGAGGATGGACGGAGAAAGGTTCAGAAGAATAAAGTACACTGAGAGGACAAGACTGCTTGCTAAGCCTTGCCTATACAAGGGAGCTAACACTGAGAGGACAAGACTGCTTGCTAAGCCTTGCCTATACAAGGGAGCTAACACTGAGAGGACAAGACTGCTTGCTAAGCCTTGCCTATACAAGGGAGCTAACACTGAGAGGACAAGACTGCTTGCTAAGCCTTGCCTATACAAGGGAGCTAACACTGAGAGGACAAGACTGCTTGCTAAGCCTTGCCTATACAAGGGAGCTAACACTGAGAGGACAAGACTGCTTGCTAAGCCTTGCCTATACAAGGGAGCTAACACTGAGAGGACAAGACTGCTTGCTAAGCCTTGCCTATACAAGGGAGCTAACACTGAGAGGACAAGACTGCTTGCTAAGCATGCCTAGACAAGGGAGCTAACACTGAGAGGACAAGACTGCTTGCTAAGTATGCCTAGACAAGGGAGCTAACACTGAGAAGACAAGACTGCTTGCTAAGCATGCCTAGACAAGGGAGCTAACACTGAGAGGACAAGACTGCTTGCTAAGCATGCCTAGACAAGGGAGCTAACACTGAGAAGACAAGACTGCTTGCTAAGCATGCCTAGACAAGGGAGCTAACACTGAGAGGACAAGACTGCTTGCTAAGCATGCCTATACAAGGGAGCTAACAAAACCTATTGGAAGCTAGAGAGCAAGGATAGAAAGGGCTGGAAAATAAATTGCCTCCGGCAAGCATGAGGAAATGTAGCGAAGTGAGTGGGATTAAGACAAGAAAGAAAGTTTGACATGGGAGGAGAGATAGACAGAAGTAGCAACAAGCTGGAGATATGGCTTAAAGAAAGTTGAACTTATTGTTCAGTCCAGCTGAGTGGAGACAGCCTGTCTGGAAAATAAGGCGCTGTTTCAGAGCTTTCTGAGATCGTTCATCCGAAGAACAGGACCTGATTGCAGTTACAGAGATGTCCCATTTTCCTTCATGGTCTCTTTGGCAAAAGTGCTTGGCGACTGGTGTCAGTGTTTGGATATGTCATTCAGATGCTGGCAAAGCTGATCTCCTAAGTGTAAGCTAGTCTCCCCTATATACTTCATATCACAATGCTGGCACATAATGGCATAAATGACATTATAAGAAATGGAGGCAATGCCTCTTGTACTGACAATGTGGACTTAGGGAAGGAATCCTGGTTTGTCTGAACAACAGACGGACAAGCACTGCATCTACGGCAACCGCAGTGTTTGGTACCAGAGAAAGTCATATCCCAACTTGAGGCGACTTGTAACTAATAGGTCCTTGAGGTTCTTGTCCCATCTGTACACGGGCAAGAATGAAACTGTTGACAATGTAAACAAAACCTAAATGTTTAGTCTCTTCTTGTTCTTGTTCTCTTTCCTGCCGGCAGAATCTTCTGAAACCCATGCAGTGAGAGTGATGAAACACCTCATCGTGATGGATGGTAGAAACCCATGCAGTGAGACTGATGAAACACAGCATCATGATGGATGGTAGAAACCCATGCAGTGAGACTGATGAAACACCTCATCGTGACGGATGATAGAAACCCATGCAGTGAGACTGATGAAACACCTCATCGTGATGGATGGTAGAAACCCATGCAGTGAGACTGATGAAACACCTCATCGTGACGGATGATAGAAACCCATGCAGTGAGACTGATGAAACACCTCATCGTGACGGATGATAGAAACCCATGCAGTGAGACTGATGAAACACCTCATCGTGACGGATGGTAGAAACCCATGCAGTGAGACTGATGAAACACAGCATCATGACGGATGGTAGAAACCCATGCAGTGAGACTGATGAAACACCTCATCGTGACGGATGGTAGAAACCCATGCAGTGAGACTGATGAAACACCTCATCGTGACGGATGGTAGAAACCCATGCAGTGAGACTGATGAAACACCTCATCATGACGGAAGGTAGAAACCCATGCAGTGAGACTGATGAAACACCTCATCGAGACGGATGTTAGAAACCCATGCAGTGAGACTGATGAAACACCTCATCGAGACAGATGATAGAAACCCATGCAGTGAGACTGATGAAACACCTCATCGAGACGGATGGGGAGAGGATTAAGATTGTTATTGTTTCAGACTGCAGCTAAAAAGTGGGAAAAGATGCAAAGTTTTTTCAGCAGCCTCATCTGCCATGGAAACAGTATAATGACCCTTGTCCCACTAACCAGACTGCCCTGTTACTAAGAGCAGCAATGGAGAGAGATGGGACAGGATCTTGTTGCTTATGGTTTGCCAACACTGGTTCAGGTAGTCAGCTATGGTTTGTCAACCCTGATGTATGTAATTAGCTGTGATTTGCCAGCTCTGATGCAATTAATCAACTGTGGTTTGTCAACCCTAGTGCTGGTAGTCAGTTATGGTTTGTCAACCCTGGTACGAGTAGTCAGCTATGATTTGCAACCCTGATACAACTAGTTAGTTATGGTTTGTATCCTGGTGTTATAGCAGCTACCTCGGACTGTATCTTCTCCCACAGCTACCTCGGACTGTATCTTCTCCCAAAGCTACCTCGGACTGTATCTTCTCCCACAGCTACCTCGGACTGTATCTTCTCTCACAGTTACCTCGGACTGTATATTCTCCCACAGCTACCTCGGACTGTATCTTCTCTCACAGCTACCTCGGACTGTATGTTCTCCCACAGCTACCTCGGACTGTATGTTCTCCCACAGCTAACTCGGACTGTATCTTCTCCCACAGCTAACTCGGACTGTATCTTCTCCCACAGCTAACTCGAACTGTATCTTCTCTCACAGCTACCTCGGACTGTACCTTCTCTCACAGCTAACTCGGACTGTATCTTCTCCCACAGCTAACTCGGACTGTATCTTCTCCCACAGCTAACTCGGACTATCTTCTCTCACAGCTAACTCGGACTGTATCTTCTCTCACAGCTAACTCGGACTGTACCTTCTCTCACAGCTAACTCGGACTGTATCTTCTCTCACAGCTAACTCGGACTGTATCTTCTCTCACAGCTACCTCGGACTGTATCTTCTCTCACAGCTACCTCGGACTGTATCTTCTCTCACAGCTTAATAAATACTTCTGAGAATAGGCAGCGTTACATTTATGCTGATATTGTTTTATAGGCTTGGGTGACTTAGATGTACATTGATTTATAGATTACAGACAATGATGACGTCAGATTTAAAGTTGGTTTACAGTTTTATAGTCGCAGATGAAGACAGGATATTACGGGCGCTAATGACGTCACGTTTACGCTGGTTTACAGTTTAATAGACACAGATGACGTTTAACTTCCGCTGATTTGTGGCTTTACAGGTACAGATGATGTTAGACACGCTGATTTAGTTTTACAGACATAAGTGATGTTAGATACATTGATTTACAGTTTCACAGGCACTGATTTCGTCAGACTTACACTGATTTGCGGCTTTACAGACAGATGGCGTTAGATTTACACTGATTTACAGTTTCACAGGCGCTGATTTCGTCAGACTTACACTGATTTGCGGCTTTACAGACAGATGACGTTGCGCTGATCTACAGTTTTAAAGACACCGATAACGTCATATTTATGCTGTTGTAGTTTTACAGACACGTGACGTGAGACAGAAGCTGATGTACAGTTTTACAGACACTTATAACGTCATATTTACGCTGATGTACAGTTTTACAGACACTGATGATGGTAGATATACGACCTGATTTACAGTTAATCTGGCTCTGTTAATCACCAAATGTAAATTTGCTGGTTTCAGGGTTAAATAAATGTGTCTGGTACTTTGACACTTTGTTCCCAGCTAGTGCATCAGAGTACAGATGTCACGCCCCACTGTGGCTGAACGTTGATAATATTTGTGCAGTCGACCTAATTAATGTTATCAAACAATATGCCTGATCCATTTGTACATCTGCTAGCTTAAACGTAACGAGACCACTCAGCTAGTCTCCCCTTACACCTGAAAGCCACGGGCAGAAATGAACTATTGATTTCACGATGTGAATGCTGCACTTACCAGAGAAGAAGTGAGAACATTTGAGGGATGGGCCAGAAACCATTGCAGATCATCATAGAGGAATTGAGGTTTTAATGTTAAGACTGCAAGAAGGTAGTGAATGTTTGAACTAAGAACACAGCCTTTACAACAGACATAAATCTGTGCTTGTAAAGAACATGTTCTTTTTGTTTTCTGTTACCTTTCCGTGTTAATGCCCTATAAAGAAGCATGAACTATGACCAGAACGCTTGTCCGGCCCCCTGTCACATCACAGCTTGTCTTCATGCGCTCAAATACAAGAACTTGTAGAAATAAACGAAGCGAACATAAAAATCAGGACAGCGCTTAGTGGAAACAGGACAGCACTTAGTGGGACTCAGACAATGATAGGATATCGTCAATAATAACTGTAATGGGCAACTAGAAGATTACATGTAACACACAAATTATGGACTAGAAATTATTACAATATTACACATGTGCTGTGCTGGAAGTGTGCCTGTATATTTAATATACCATCAAGCAAACGTCAGAGAGGCCTCTTCATTTAAACAGGAAACGCCTCTGTGGCACTTGTAAACAAAAGTGGGAAAGCAGTTATTTGCTGATGTAATATGATTCATGCTCCACACTGCCTACGTGGGGGCTGACTCTCATTTGACTAGGTCATTCGAACCAAAGTTCGAGGACGGCTATAAAAGATGATGCAGCACCAGATCAGGCCTCTTGCTGGCTGTCAGACAGCCTCAGTACAGCAGACATCAGGCCTCTTGCTGGCTATCAGACAACCTCAGTACAACAGACATCAGGCCTCTTGCTGGCTATCAGACAGCCTCAGTACAACAGACATCAGGCCTCTTGCTGGCTATCAGACAGCCTCAGTACAACAGACATCAGGCCTCTTGCTGGCTATCAGACAGCCTCAGTACAACAGACATCAGGCCTCTTGCTGCCTATCGGACAGCCTCAGTACAACAGACATCAGGCCTCTTGCTGCCTATCAGACAGCCTCAGTACAACAGACATCTCCAGTTCCATATTCACGATGTCAGCCACCGGGTTACCGTTGTGGAAAATCTTTATCTTGTCAATAATAATAGTATCCGCCGAAATGGCCACTCAGCATTGTCCCTTAAAAGTGGCTGCCTTTAATATTCGTGCATTCGGTGTTGCCAAGATGTCCAAGAGTGATGTAGCGAGTAACATCGTCAAGATTTTACATCGATATGACATTGTTCTGGTACAGGAAGTTCGGGATTCCAGTGAACGCGCATTAGCGGATCTTCGGAATCTTGTTAGCGTCACAGAACCCTGGTCATATGTTGCTAGTGCAAGAGTAGGCAGAAGAACCTATCAAGAACAGTATGTCTTCTTCTACAGAACTAAATCTCTAAACATAACCGGCCAGTATCTCTACGACGACTCTGTACACGATTATTTCCAAAGAGAGCCGTTCTCAGTTGAGATTGAGTACTACTCTGTCAGCAAATCTCACAGCAGGAAGCTGGTACTTCTGGGCCTACATACGCAGCCTGAAAGTACGCCTTCTGAACTGCAGCATTTACCTGGGGTAATTAGGACAGTTTCTAGTCATTTCAGACAAGCTTACGGTGTCATTGCGATGGGAGATTTCAATGCCGACTGCAGCTATCTTAGTAATGCGAAGGAATCGCAGCTGGAGATTTTCAGCAACCACAGCGACTTCAAGAGTTATATCCATGATGCATCTGACACAACTGTTTCACATTTGACTAACTGTGCTTACGACAGGATTGTTAGTTTAGGCGATGTTGACATAAGGAACACGCAGGTTTATGACTTTGAGAAAGGACTTGATTTAGATATAAGCAAAACGCTGTCTGTTAGCGATCACTACCCAGTGGAATTCTTGCTATACTAGGTAAAGGTACAGGTAATCCTATCATGCCTTCTAAATAAAGTGTTTGTTTATACTTCACGTATAGATCACACCAGTGTTTGTTTATACTTGACATGTATAGCTAAGCGTGTTTGTTTATACTAGATGTATAGCTCAAGCCAGTGTTTGTTTATATTAGATGTATAGCTCAAGCCAGTGTTTGTTTATACTTGACGTGTAGATCAAGCCAGTGTTTGTTTATACTAGATGTACAGCTCAAGCCAGTGTTTGTTTATACTTGACATGTAGATCAAGCTAGTGTTTGTTTATACTAGATGTATAGCTCAAGCCAGTGTTTGTTAATATTAGATGTATAGCTCAAGCCAGTGTTTGTTTATACTTGACGTGTAGATCAAGCCAGTGTTTGTTTATACTAGATGTATAGCTCAAGCCAGTGTTTGTTTATATTAGATGTATAGCTCAAGCCAGTGTTTGTTTATATTAGATGTATAGCTCAAGCCAGTGTTTGTTTATATTAGATGTATAGCTCAAGCCAGTGTTTGTTTATATTAGATATATAGCTCAAGCCAGTCTTTGTTTATATTAGATGTATAGCTCAAGCCAGTGTTTGTTTATACTTGACGTGTAGATCAAGCCTGTGTTTGTTTATATTAGATGTATAGCTCAAGCCAGTGTTTGTTTATATTAGATGTATAGCTCAAGCCAGTGTTTGTTTATACTTGACATTTAGATCAAGCCTGTGTTTGTTTATACTAGATGTATAGCTCAAGCCAGTGTTTGTTTATACTAGATGTATAGCTCAAGCCAGTGTTTGTTTATACTTGACATTTAGATCAAGCCTGTGTTTGTTTATACTTGACATTTAGATCAAGCCAGTGTTTGTTTATACTAGATCTATAGCTCAAGCCAGTGTTTGTTTATACTAGATGTATAGCTCAAGCCAGTGTTTGTTTATACTAGATGTATAGCTCAAGCCAGTGTTTGTTTATACTAGATGTATAGCTCAAGCCAGTGTTTGTTTATACTTGACATTTAGATCAAGCCAGTGTTTGTTTATACTAGATGTATAACTCAAGCCAGTGTTTGTTTATACTTGACGTGTAGATCAAGCCAGTGTTTGTTTATACTTGACGTGTAGATCAAGCCAGTGTTTGTTTATACTTGACATGTAGATCAAGCCAGTGTTTGTTTATACTTGACGTGTAGATCAAGCCAGTGTTTGTTTATACTTGACGTGTAGATCAAGCCAGTGTTTGTTTATACTTGACGTGTAGATCAAGCCAGTGTTTGTTTATACTTGACGTGTAGATCAAGCCAGTGTTTGTTTATACTTGACGTGTAGATCAAGCCAGTGTTTGTTTATACTTGACGTGTAGATCAAGCCAGTGTTTGTTTATACTTGACGTGTAGATCAAGCCAGTGTTTGTTTATACTTGACGTGTAGATCAAGCCAGTGTTTGTTTATACAGGGTCCGCCAGAAAGCGTAGCTGGATTTTTAAAATTTAAAATAAATAAGCGCTATACATGTTTTTGGTTAAAACAAAAAGGGAAATGAAACTGAGAAAAGTGGGTATTTTTTATTATTACTGACAATCATATTTCGTTTTTGAAAATTACGCTGGTTAGATGACTGCCATTACATTTGATACATTCAGCCAGGCGTCTAGAAAATTCCTGCATAACACCATTTAACATGTTCAAAGAGATATTTTGAATGCAGTGTCAGATTCGATCTTTTAGGTCTACAACTGTGGTCGACTAGCATACACTGTGTTCTTGAGATACCCCCACAAAAAGAAGTCTGCGGCCGATAAATCCGGTGACCTTGCCCGCCAATGAATATCCCCAAATCTGATAAGACGATTGGGAAATGCTTGTCGCAGCATGGCCATGGAGTGACGGGCTGTGTGGGCAGTTGCTCCATCTTGTTGAAACCATGTTCGGCTCTTATTTCTATTGGCCAAGTCTGGAATGTAGTATTCAGTTAGCATCTGCACGTAAAGTAAGAGGATGCCAGGTGCCAAAGCATTCCTAACAGCTGATCACCGAGGGCTACTCAGCAGTACGTTGCAGACTTCTATAATTCGTTCAGGTGTCTTTTGATTTCTTGGACGACCAGTAGACTGTTATTAAGGCAATTAGCCGTTTCCTTAAGATTTTTGACGCACCTTAAAATTGTCCTCCGATCGGGAATATTATCACGAAGATGCAACTCAAAATGGCGACGAAACTTTCGTTGTACAGTAATAGACAATTCTCCACTGTTAAAATAAGTTTCAACGAATACGCGATGTTGTGTTTGCCAAGAAGCCATTGTTAAAAATGACCGTTTGTCTGCTTCATCTCTGACCTCATGTTTTTTTCACATGTATTCAGTTTCAGCGCACTTATATCTTATATCTTATATCCTTCCCGTGCCGTTAAACGTCACATAGGGCTCGCAAAGTAGTTCGCCAATTTTTCCTGTCTTCGGCGAGTCTTTCAACCTCATCAAAGGATTTTATGCCTGTTAATTTGGCCTCTCTTAATAATGTCCTCTTCAGAGTTTCACGCGGTCTGCATCTTTTTCTTCGGCCTGTTGTGTTCCACTTGACAGCTTGTTTTGAGACTACGTCAGTTAAATCCAGCTATGCTTTATGCCGGACCCTGTACTTGATGTATACCTCAAGGCAGTGTTTGTTTATACTTGAAGTATAACTGAAGCCAGTCTGTTTATGTACTATTTTTATTCGTTCCATTTAAGTACTGTCACGTATTTGAACTGTCTCAATACATCAAAAGAAATTGAGTTCCCGCGAGATAGAAAGTTTAGTTTATAACTAATTATTTGAGAAGAAGGCCCTGTTTTTTTATGAATATTGTTTCACAGAACACGGCACACAAAGTGCTCAGTTCTTCTTAGGTCCATCTTTGAAAAATCTCACACTACTTTCAGCTGTATCGCTCCCGTGCACGGCAGATATTTCCCTCCATCTTCTACGTGCCAGCTGCGTTGTTTTATTGGCTCCATTCTCGGCATACAAGCAAAAAAAAGAAGTCTGCGGCCGATAAATCCGGTGACCTTGCCCGCCAATGAATATCCCCAAATCTGATAAGACGATTGGGAAATGCTTGTCGCAGCATGGCCATGGAGTGACGGGCTGTGTGGGCAGTTGCTCCATCTTGTTGAAACCATGTTCGGCTCTTATTTCTATTGGCCAAGTCTGGAATGTAGTATTCAGTTAGCATCTGCACGTAAAGTAAGAGGATGCCAGGTGCCAAAGCATTCCTAACAGCTGATCACCGAGGGCTACTCAGCAGTACGTTGCAGACTTCTATAATTCGTTCAGGTGTCTTTTGATTTCTTGGACGACCAGTAGACTGTTATTAAGGCAATTAGCCGTTTCCTTAAGATTTTTGACGCACCTTAAAATTGTCCTCCGATCGGGAATATTATCACGAAGATGCAACTCAAAATGGCGACGAAACTTTCGTTGTACAGTAATAGACAATTCTCCACTGTTAAAATAAGTTTCAACGAATACGCGATGTTGTGTTTGCCAAGAAGCCATTGTTAAAAATGACCGTTTGTCTGCTTCATCTCTGACCTCATGTTTTTTTCACATGTATTCAGTTTCAGCGCACTTATATCTTATATCTTATATCCTTCCCGTGCCGTTAAACGTCACATAGGGCTCGCAAAGTAGTTCGCCAATTTTTCCTGTCTTCGGCGAGTCTTTCAACCTCATCAAAGGATTTTATGCCTGTTAATTTGGCCTCTCTTAATAATGTCCTCTTCAGAGTTTCACGCGGTCTGCATCTTTTTCTTCGGCCTGTTGTGTTCCACTTGACAGCTTGTTTTGAGACTACGTCAGTTAAATCCAGCTATGCTTTATGCCGGACCCTGTACTTGATGTATACCTCAAGGCAGTGTTTGTTTACTTGAAGTATAACTGAAGCCAGTCTGTTTATGTACTATTTTTATTCGTTCCATTTAAGTACTGTCACGTATTTGAACTGTCTCAATACATCAAAAGAAATTGAGTTCCCGCGAGATAGAAAGTTTAGTTTATAACTAATTATTTGAGAAGAAGGCCCTGTTTTTTTATGAATATTGTTTCACAGAACACGGCACACAAAGTGCTCAGTTCTTCTTAGGTCCATCTTTGAAAAATCTCACACTACTTTCAGCTGTATCGCTCCCGTGCACGGCAGATATTTCCCTCCATCTTCTACGTGCCAGCTGCGTTGTTTTATTGGCTCCATTCTCGGCATACAAGCAAAAAAAAGAAGTCTCATTAACAAAATCATTTTGGTTTTTGTCATTCTTTCTTCTTCTCAAACATCATTAGTTCCAATAGGGATTTTTTTTTTATTTCAGAGAAACACTTCTGGTCTTCATCAGCGTTACTTTTGTTTGTTTTCTTGCATAGATAGTGGCGTCTGTTTAACACCTTGATTTCACTCACCTGGCCAGACCATTTTCTACCGCGACAACACAGAATGTAGAAAATGTGCAAATGTATTATTAAAATGTCATCAAAATCATGTCTGCCCAAATCTGTTATGTCAGACTTTATGTCTGCCTAAACCTGATGTCATGTCTGACTTTATGTCTGCCCAGACGTGACGCCATGTTT
The DNA here is from genome assembly GCA_009760885.1 of Achatina immaculata. Taxonomy (NCBI): domain Eukaryota; kingdom Metazoa; phylum Mollusca; class Gastropoda; order Stylommatophora; family Achatinidae; genus Lissachatina; species Lissachatina immaculata. The sequence goes on along the minus strand of CM019713.1, from coordinate 21,276,056 downwards.
GACTTTATGTCTGCCCAAACCTGATGTCATGTCCGACTTTATGTCTGCCTAAACCTGATGTCATGTCTGACTTTATGTCTTTCCCAAACCTGATGTCATGTCTGACTTTATGTCTTCCCAAACCTGATGTCATGTCTGACTTTATGCCTGCCCAAGCATGACGCCATGTCTGACTTTATGCCTGGCCAAACCTGATGTCATGTCTGACTTTATGCCTGGCCAAACCTGATGTCATGTCTGACTTTATGCCTGGCCAAACCTGATGTCATGTCTGACTTTATGTCTGCCCAAATCTTATGTTATGTCTGACTTTATGTCTGTCCAAACCTGATGTCATGTCTGACTTTATGCCTGGCCAAACCTGATGTCATGTCTGACTTTATGCCTGGTCAAACCTGATGTCTTATCAATGTTTGACTTTATGATAATTTAGTAAACAAACAACAGTTACTGAAGGAAAAATAAAAATTATAGTGTTTTACTTTTCATGTGTTTTCTGCTGTATGTTATAGCTAGCGGAACATACAATGTCTGTCAACATATGTGACAATATGTTTTTCTTAATCTTCGTTACCATTAGTAGCTTTGCTTGTTTCTGACACGACACATTAATCATATTAATTAAAGACAGACTTGAAATGAGAAGACGCAAGGAATAAGAGAACTGCAGCCAGGGCAAGAACCATGTTGTATTTGGCAAGCCAGACTACACCTTTCCTCCTGCTCCAACTTGGAGTATTGTATTTGCAGAACAGGAAGGATTTTGCGCCCCAGATGAAGTTATCTACTCTGTAGAAAGATACGAACTGCGCACGTCAGAGGTGGTAGCGCCTGCTCTAACTGCGACCGACACTGGCAATCAAATATTTGCACATCTGACTACTCAAAACGTCGATGTCATCTTCAGACAGGACAAGAGAGAGGTTAATGACCATGGTGCTCTCGGCCAAGAATGAAACAAGAAGTCTGATTTAGGTTAAAAAAACATAGAAATGAATAAAAGGGTTAAATGCTACACTGAGCCTAGCTTTACTGCCGGAAGTAAAGCAAGGGCGACAAAGAAAGGCACAACACACATCACGGGGAGATAACAGGACACCATTTTCTCAGCACGAACAGCCAAGATGAAGAATGTTGGAGACAAGTTTATAAGGAAGAAAATTTTAATCCGAGCTAAAATAATAACAAAAAACAAAAACATGAATTCTTGGACTTGAAGGTAACTAATATGTAGGTGAAACAGTAACAGCGTGGATATTTTTTTAAACTTTCTTCACCTGCTATCGAATAACGAATAACATTCCAATCAATATGTCTTGAAAATCGATTTAAATAAGAAATTGTTAATATGCACCCCTCGCCCCCCCCCCCCCAACAAAAAAAAACGAAAAATAGAAAATGATATAATGAAAAGCAGGCAAGAAAGTGACAAGTGACCACGTACGTTACTTGTTTTAAAAAAAACTCGAAATTTAGAGTTTTAAATTTAAAAACAAAGCCTAAAGTTACCTGTTATACACTCACAGCTACCGGATGTAGATGTCCAGTTGTTGGTTTAACTCTTGTGCACGCACAGCTACCGGATGTAGATGTCCAGTTGTTGGTTTAACTCTTGTACACTCACAGCTACCGGATGTAGATGTCCAGTTGTTGGTTTAACTCTTGTACACGCACAGCTACCTGATGTAGATGTCCAGTTGTTAGTTTAACTCTTGTACACGCACAGCTACCTGATGTAGATGTCCGTAATGAGACTAGAATGCATTGATCACGTGATGTTTCTTGATCGGGCGACCTGCAGCAGTTGTGCCTTGTGACAGGGAGCCTCACTCTCACACTGCTTCACTCACTCAAGTGTGTGTCGTGTGACAAGGAGCCTCACTCTCACGCCGCTTCACTCACTCAAGTGTGTGTCGTGTGACAAGGAGCCTCACTCTCACGCCGCTTCACTCACTCAAGTGTATGACAAGGAGCCTCACTCTCATGTAAAAACTTGACTTGGTTGGTGGTTATTTTGGTGTTATCAACTTTAACTTATTTTATCTCTTTATCTTTCTATTGATCTTTATCGCATGGGACTTCTCTCTCTCTCTCTCTCTCTCTCTCTCTCTCTCTCTCTCTCTGGATCTTGGCTTAAATCACTAGCCGTTTTGTAACTAATTTTAGTTTCCATAAAAGTACACCCCAGTTACCACCCCAGTTTACTACCCCAGTTTACCACCCCAGTTTACCACCCCAGTTTACCACCCCAGTTTACTACCCCAGTTTACCACCCCAGTTTACCACCCCAGTTTACTACCCCAGTTTACTACCCCAGTTTACCACCCCAGTTTACCACCCCAGTTTACTACCCCAGTTTACCACCCCAGTTTACTACCCCAGTTTACTACCCCAGTTTACTACCCCAGTTTACCACCCCAGTTTACCATCCCAGTTTACTACCCCAGTTTACCACCCCAGTTTACTACCCCAGTTTACTACCCCAGTTTACCACCCCAGTTTACCACCCCAGTTTACTACCCCAGTTTACCACCCCAGTTTACCACCCCAGTTTACCACCCCAGTTTACCACCCCGGTTTACCACCCCAGTTTACTACCCCAGTTTACTACCCCAGTTTACCACCCCAGTTTCCTTTTCCTAGATTCAAGAAAAACCAAGCTGTCACATAAACTCAGCTCACTCGCTACCAACATAAACGATCACCCATAAACACATACTGATCAAGGCAAAGTTAATAAGTTTAATCAGAAAAATGAACGTAACACATATTACCAGACTGACATAAAGACACAAAAGCTGACTGTTCTCACAGAACAACATAACATCAAACATGAATCAACGGAGCAAATATTTATGAGGTCACACATGACAACACTACATCTGTCACTTCACGTGATGCTCTTAATAATTCTCTACATCCACTTCAAGCTTTTGGCTTCCTTCTTGAGCACATTGCCAAAATGGTGAGTTAGCCGAAACACGTACTTATCACATAAATTATCATTTTGCTAACTCAAGACAAACATATTTTCAACTGGCAGTAACAATGCCTGTTCAATACCAACATCAAATAATGGCATCAGTGGAACATGAACCAATGTGACATTAAATACATTATGATTCATGAACAAGTGAACAAATTATATCATCATGCAATTATGATCAATACACTGGACACATATTAAGTGTACACTGCACACATATGGTAAACATTATAGCAGTGTCTACGAATTCAATGAAATCATGCAATAAACCATAGAATGGTAATGAAATCAAAGATGATGTTAATGTGATCACACACTTCTCATCACTACTAGAAAATATATTTAGTACACTTAACACGTTTCACGTCGACGTCTACACTACCCCAACATCTCACATAGAAAGCTGACATACAAGAACTCCACGGCATGAAGGCGACTCGGGAAACGTTTTGGCTTCATAGCAGAGCAGTCATGCACAAACTACAGAACCGCTAATCAGTCATGCACGTAAAATTTTATTAAAAATAATAATGTGTAGACTTCGTAAGAAAATAGAAGAAGAAGAAGTCAGTATGGTCCAAGATGGTTTTAGACAAAGAAGAGGATCAAGAGATCATGTATTCAATATAAGATTAATAATAGAGAAATGCAGAGAATTTAATGTGAATCTATATTTATTTTTTATAGACTATTCAAAGGCATTTGATTATGTACAACACCAGAAACTTTGGGAAATAATATAAAAAACGAGATTTCCAACACATTTGATACAAATAACATCACTGTTGTATCTAGACCAACAGGCAGTAGTAACAATAAATGGTGAAACAACAACTTGGTTTGACATAAAACAAGTGGTCCGTCGGGGTGCATATTGTCGCCTTACTTATTTAACTTGTATACTGAAAATATAATGAGGAATGTTAGAGAATATGTAGACAAAGAATATTACGATGCCATAACAATTGGAGGTTATGAAGTACCAGAGATTAGATATGCTGATGATACAGTGTTACTATCCACAACACAAAAATTGGAAGAAGTGGAGAGTTTTGAATATCTTGGATCACTGCTAACTAATAATGGAGATACAATGAGGGAAGTTAAAAGGAGGACATCTATTGCTCTTCAGAAAGTAAAACAAATATAGAATCTGTGGAGAGGAGCAGACAGAACTACAAAAATAAGATTTTTACGGTCATGCATTTTTCCCATCGCAACATATGCCTGTGAGACGTGGACACTTAATAAAACAGCTGAGAAATACATAAATGCCTTTGAATGTAAATGCTACAGAAGAGTTCTCCAAATATCGTGGGCACAAAAAAGAACAAATATGTCTATACTACAAGAACTTAATATTGAAGAAGGCTGGCTAGTAAAGAGGATTAAACAGAGAAAACTTAAATATTTTGGACACATTAAACGTCATGATAATTATGAAGGAGGAGTAGCATTGATTATAACAAAAGAAGCATCAAGAGCATTGCCGAAATGGACCCCAATAAATGAGAGATTATTATATGCACGGTTCAACTCAAGATTCACGAAGCTGTCTATTATAGTTTGTTATGCACCAACAGAAGCAGCTGAAGAGGAATTAAAAGAAGATTTTTACAACAGCCTCCATGCCACAGTAGAAACAATACCCAAGCATGATATGCTACTCATCTTGGGCGACTTCAATGCAAAAGTAGGTGAAGGAAATGAAGATAGAAGAAGAATCATGGGAAGAGAAGGAATCGGAGAAATAAATGAAAATGGAGAAAGACTGCAGTTTCTGTGAAGAAAACATGATGACCATCGGAGGGACAATTTTCCAACATAAAAACATCCATAAGGTGACTTGGAGGTAACCAGATAAAAACAGAAAACCAAATCGATCACATACTAATAAACAACAAGTGGAAACGGTCACTACAAGATGTGCGAGCAAGGAAAGGAGCAGATGTAGGAAGCGATCACAACCTTCTGGTAGCAAAAATAAAACTAAAACTAAGGAAAGCCAAAATCGGAGCACAGAAAGATGCGTTTTGATACAAGAAAATTGACAGACCAGCAAACAAGAAATGAATTCTCAATAGTACTTAAGAACCGCTTCAGTGTCCTACAAGACGAAGCAGAAATGTCCATACTAGAGTTCAATAAAACACTACAGGAAACAGCAAAAGAGGTGCTGGGATATCGGAAACGGAGAAAAGAGGAATGGATAAGCAAGACCACGTGGGATAAGACAGAGCAAAGAAAGGAAATCAGGAAAAAAATTACTGAACACCAAATCACAAAGGCTAAAAGAACAAGTTTTAAGTAATTATGCGCAAAAAGACAAAGAAGTGAAGGAATCATGCCGTCAAGATAAACGTCAATACTATGACAACTTAGCAGAAGCAGCAGAGAAAGCAGCATACACAAATGACATGAAAACCATATATAAAATCACAAAGCAGATGACAGGTAACTTCAACACAAGATGTGAAAGTGCAGTAAGGACACAAAATGGACAACTGGTCAGTGGAGAAAGAGAAAAAATTGAAAGATGGAGGGTACACTTTAACACCCTACTAAACAGAACACAAGCAGCACAACCAATAGACATACCTGAGGCAAAAACGGAACTAAACATCAATACAGGACCAATAACAATAAGTGAAGTAAAGGAGGCGATAAAGAAGCTAAAATCAGACAGAGCACCAGGTGAAGATGAAGTGACTGCTGAGATGTTAAAAGCAGAAGAAACAGAAACACCAAAACAACTTTGCCGGATATTACAACAAGTTTGGGATCTAGAAAAAGCCCCAGAGGAGTGGAAAACTGGGCTTATAGTAAAACTACCAAAGAAGGGTGACCTCAGAGATTGCGGGAAATGGAGAGGCATTACCCTACTGCCACTCACCAGTAAAGTATTTTGCAGAATAATCATCAACAGAATTGTACCAACACTTGAGGAAAAACTTCGGAAAGAGCAGGCAGGATTTAGGAAAGGAAGATCATGCATAGACCACATATTTGTACTTAGACAAATATTAGAACAGGCAAATGAATGGCATAGCACAACATATGCATTATTCATAGATTTTGAGAAAGCCTTTGACAGTGTCAACAGAGATGCACTGTGGAAAATCCTAAGATGGCATGGCCTCCTCCACAAGATAGTAAATGTAATCAAAGCCCTATATGAGGGTTTTCAGTGCAAAGTGATCTGTGGAGAACATACCTCCAGCAGCTTTAGGGTGCAAACAGGAGTGAAACAGGGATGTGTACTATCACCAACATTATTTATCTTGGCAGTAGACTGGTTAATGAAGGAGGCAACATCAGACAAACGCAGAGGATTACAATGGACCCTTGACACAGTGCTGGAGGACCTTGACTTTGCGGACGACATTTGTCTACTATCAAGCAGTCACAAAGATATGCAAGATAAAATAAACAAGCTAACTCAGAATGCAAACAACATAGGACTACAGATCAACGTAGGAAAGACAAAGTTAATGAAGCAAAATGTGAACAACAGAAAGTACTCAGAGTAGATAGCAAGTTAGTGGAGGAGGTCAACGAATTTGTATACCTTGGCAGTAGAGTAGTAGAAAATGGAGACAGCACAGAGGACATCAACAGCAGACTTACTAGAGCAAACCAGGCTTTTGCAGTGCTGCAGACTATATGGAAATAAAAAAAACTAAACATAAATATGAAAATCAGGATATTTAAGAGTAATGTTCTAAGTGTACTACTCTATGGAAGTGAATGCTGGAAAATCACCAAAACCATAGAAAACAAGTTGAATTCTTTCCAGACTAAATGTTTACGAAGAATTAGAAAAATATTCTGGCCAAACACCATAAGAAATAACATCTTATTGGCAGAAATGCAGATGAAGCCACTGACTACAATTATTGAGGAAAGACGCTGGCGATGGTTGGGACATGTGCTCCGAATGACTGACAACTCACTACCAAAAATAGCTCTAAGATGGACACCACAGGGGAACAGAAGTAAGGGTATACCAAAAGAGACATGGAGAAGAACAACAGAAAGGATGTTGAGCAACAAAGGGCTCACCTGGGCAAGAGCAGAAAAAAAGGCGAAGGGCAGGCATTTGTGGAAAACCCTTGCGGAAGCCCCATGTGCCCTAGGCACTTAAGGTTCAGAGAGAGAGAGAGAGAGAGAGAGAGAGAGAGATTGGAAGGATACATAATGGGAAAAAAAGAGGAAGTCCAAAACGAAGATGGCTGCAAGAAATCGTTGACGATCTGCAAATGGACGCAGCAGCAGCAGTAGGCCATCTTGCTCACAACCGAGAGGCCTAAGAGTGCTGTTTGGGAGGCAAAGTTCCGCAAGGGACATGCAAATGAATGAATGAATGAGGAAAATTTGGAAGAGGTGGAGAGTTTTGAATATCTTGGATCACTACTAACTAATAATGGAGATACAATGGGGGAAATTAAAAAGAGGACATATATCGCTCTTCAGAAAGTTAAATAACTAAAGAATCTGTGGAGAGGAACAGACAGAACCACAAAAATAAGATTTTTAAGGGCATCCGTCTTTCTCATCGCAACAAATGCCTGTGAGACCTGGGCACTTAACAAATTCATTCATTCATTCATTTACATGTCCCTTGCGGAACTTTGCCTCCTTAACAGCACTCCTGTAGGCCTCTCGGTTGTGAGCAAGATAGCCTGTCGCTGCTGCATCCATTTGCAGATCGTCAACGATGTCTTGCACCCATCTTCGTTTTGGTCTTCCTCTCTTTCTTTTTCCCATTTTGTATCCTTCCAATACGGTCTTCTCTAATTTATCATGACGTTTAATGTGTCAAAAATATTTAAGTTTTCTCTGTTTAATCCTCTTTACTAGCCAGCCTTCTTCAATATCAAGCTCTTGTAGTATAGATATATTTGTTCTTTTTTGTGTCCACGATATTTGAAGAACTCTTCTGTAGCATTTACATTCAAAGGCATGTATGTGTTTCTCAGCTGTTTTGTTAAGTGTCCAGGTCTCACAGGCATATGTTGCATTGGGAAAGATGCATGCCCTTAAAAATCTTATTTTTGTAGTTCTGTCTGCTCCTCTCCACAGATTCTTTATTTGTTTTACTTTCTGAAGAGCGATAGATGCCCTCCTTTTAATTTCCCTCATTGTATCTCCATTATTAGTTAGTAGTGATCCAAGATATTCAAAACTGTCCACTTCTTCCAATTTTTCCTCATTGATATATATTTCAGCTGCCTTGTTTGTTTTGTCAGTTGTCATCCATTTAGTTTTCTTAAGATAGAGATTCTGGTCTTCGCTGTTCTTACGGACTGACATAATTAGTTTTTCCATTCCTTTTTATGTTGTGGACAGTAATACTGTGTCATCAGCATATCTAATCTCTGGTATTTCATAACCTCCAATTGTTATGGCATCGTAATATTCTTTGTCTACATCTTCTCTAACATTCCTCATTATATTTTCAGTATACAAGTCACTTAACAAAACAGCTGAGAAATACATAAATGCCTTTGAATGTAAATGCTACAGAAGAGTTCTTCAAATATCATGGACACAAAAACGAACAAATATATCTATACTACAAGAGCTTGATATTGAAGAGGGCTGGGTAGAAAGAGGAATAAAGAGAGAAAACGTGAATATTTTTGACACATTAAACGTCATAATAATCTAGAGAAGACCATCTTGGAAGGGTACATAATGGGAAAAAAGAAAGAGAAGAAGACCAAGGCGAAGATGGATGCAAGACATCAATGATGATCTGCAAATGGATGCATCAGCAGCAGGGCATCTTGCTCACAACCGAGAGGCCTACAGGAGAACTGTTAGGGAGGCAAAATTCCGCAAGGGATATGCAAATGACTGACCTGCAGCATATTTGTCGTTCGTGCCAGACCGGTACACCATACTCTTACTAAAATAAATATTTTCCACTTACCCCAAAGCTGCGGATTCCAGAGACGAGGAAAGGCTCTTTTTGGTGGAAACATCTGGACATTGGACTCTACAGGGCGTAGACGGTGTGTTTTATGTCTAGACAGCGGAGCCTATACGTTGTTAACAGTGTGTTTTATATCTAGACAGCGGAGCCTATACGTTGTTAACAGTGTGTTTTATGTCTGGACACCGGACGCTACATCGAGTTGACGGTGGTGTACTTTATACCCAAGGAAGGCGCCTTCTCTCAGGCCAGCTATCTGCGATACCTGACATTTCCCCCCTTTCCTAGATTTGTATAGTCTCCTCGCTCTACCAGAAAAAACTTTTCTATCCTAAACTAAACCTAAGAAGTTCAGTTACTTGTGCCAGAATTTACTTACCACTGTCACACATGTACAGCTGTTGCTTTACCTCATCCACCCACCCACCCACCCATAAACAAAATTTTAAAGATGTAAGCTGTATTGAAAATACACCATATGCATGCAGAGGATCAGTTTAGTTTTTAGCTTTAAATAAAAATTGTAATGTACTTGGACTTTCTTCCACTTGTACTATATGTAATATAAATCAACCACAAGCGAATGGAGGTGACCTAATTACCATGGACTGTCAGATTATTCTTATCTGTACTTTATTTACCATTCTCATGAGTTTTCTGTTGGCTAGATGTTGTTTGTATATGTCGCGCATTTTGGTAAGTTGTTTCAGCCACTGAATCTAGATGTAGATGGGTATAACAGAATTCCTTAATTCTAGAATTCTGTTCTTAGATTTAATTTTATAGGGGAGTTAACCCCAGATTTATTTGGTAGACTGACGTAGTGGTTAGAGCACTTAGTTATTTTTTTTTAAAATACAGGTCAACTATAGGTCAGGTTTAACACGTTGATGGCCATTTCTTGTCATGTCCAGGCACGGGATTTTTTTACAGTTAACTAAAATTATTTAGGACATGTTTGTTTAATTCGTTATTTTTAGTTACAGAAAAGCTTAAAATAGGATTGTTGTTTTTAGTTTATTGTCCAAGGTAATAAACAGGTAGTTTTTGGACGGATTGAGATTTTAAGCAGAAATGTTATAATCACGATTTTTATCTTCCACAAGACAGAATCTTCGGGAAGATTTAGGAATAGGAATTGTAGTTCATATCTAAGGACCAAACTCTTACGCAGGATGATGAGAAGGATTAGATTGATTAGTAGTTTGGGATTCATTATGATTGCAAATTCATTATGTAGAGTTTGACTAAGAAGGATGTTTCAGACAAGATGCTAGGATGTGAACTGTTAGTTTTTTTTCCTCGTGGAACCAGTGTGTAAATTTTTGATGCAGATACGAATTGTTAGAAATAGTTTGTAACTGAAGAAATGTGAATTAGTTCTACTGAGATTTTGGAGTCCGATATTTTTGGTGATGTGAAGTTGTATGTAATGATCCATGTAATTTTCAGTGAGCTAGTAAGTTGGCTCTTATTCCATCATGTTGAATGCCTGTTTTTCCTAGCTGAGAGTGATTGTTGCCCACTCCCTCCCTATATGGCAAACTAGTTCTCGTCGGGAGAGGAGTTGGATTATTCATCTATTTACTCAGTTTATTGCTACATCCTCACTTATTCACCACTCATTTTCCCCATAATAAATATGTGTAATTGCTATTATCAATTTGAGTGTTAGTGGTTCTCAAACTGTTGAGATGTGTTTGTTCTCAGGTACACATTAAAATTCCTCAGATATAATCAATAGATAGGGGAAGAAAAAGCAGCACAGTTTATCACTTGGGCGGCGGCTTTGTACAGTTGCCAAGTGCTTTAATTAGTGTCTTGTCTTGGCATATACCACACCATACTATTTTATGGGCTTTCTCTTTTCTCCAGAGGTCATCTTTGAAAAGTTTGTTCTGCGTGAGCACAGCTACATGAACGAAGAAGATGCGAACACTGATGCTCCTCGGAGTTGTGAAATGAATCTCAGATTTACTGAACAGCTTGAGGTAATGTTCCTCACTAACTACCATCTTATTAGTATTGATACTTGCTGCCAGAATCATATACTTTTTTTTTGTTTTGGTATAATTCACCCATTTAATCTTGTATGTTTATCTGTAGCAGCGTGCCATTCATTTGTACTTTCCTGCTGCCGAACATTTAGCCACTCAACAAACAGGGCAGGGATATAGTTGTTGTGATGGTGGAGTGTGCTTGAGGAGCGCCACATGTTTCCCTGGCTCTACTCAGGGTAAGAAGAAGAAAATAGACATCATAACCCACTCCCTATCCGATGTGATGTTGTGCCTCAACAACTTTACTGTGTCGACTGAAAAGAACACCCTGCTTCCAGTTCCAAGGGGGATAGAACAACATTAACCAATGAAGGCCAGTGTGTTAAAAATATCAGTGACTAAGTTATTGAACTTATCAATAAAAAATGTAACACTGTAAATAGTGCAGTCTTGGATTGTAAAAATGATGTAAGAAATATTTTTGGCACCACGTCTCCCCGCTTCCCTGTTCCGTCCAAGATCTGGGGTAGTTTGACCTACTTTCTGTGACTCGCAGGGTTGCCAGGTATGGCGGGTAGCGGCAAAGTCTAGCGCTTTTAACACACTTGTAAGGGAATGCTAAGGAATTATGTCTTATACAGAAACTATATCAACACTATATTAATGTCTGTTAATAAAGTAGTGCCACTCTGCCCATTCATTCATTTGCATGTCTCTTGCGGAACTTTGCCTCCCTAACAGCACTCCTGTAGGCCTCTCGGTTGTGAGAAAGATGGCCTGTAGCTGATGCATCCATTTGCAGATCCTCAATGATATCTTGCAATCATCATCGCCTTGGTCTTCCTCTCTTTCTCTTTCCCATTATGTACCCTTTCAAGACGGTTTCCTCTAGATTATCATGACGTTTAATATGTCCAAAATATTTAAGTATTCTCTGTTTAATCCTATTTACTAGCCAACCTTCTTCAATATTAAGTTCTTGTAGTATAGATATATTTGTTCTTTTTTTGTGTCCACGATATCTGAAGAACTCTTCTGTAGCATTTACATTCAAAGGCATCTAATTTATGTATTTCTCAGCAGATGTTATTTTTTCTGGTTCTGTCTGTTCCTCGCCACAGATTCTTTAGTTGTTTTACTTTCTGAAGAGCGATAGATGTCCTCCTTTTAATTTCCCTCATTGTATCTCCATTATTAGGTAGAAGTGATCCAAGATATTCTTCCAATTTTTCCTCATTGATACATATTTCAGCTGCCTTGTTTGTTTTGTCAGTTGTCATCAATTTGGTTTTCTTCCTAGAGGTTTTACTCTTCGCTATCTTACCCGCCCCGATAAATTTGATCACTCAGCAAAACCGTGCTGTCAAAGTTGGCAACATTCCGACCATGACTCTGCAAAAGTATCACAAGCACACATCGTCGTCAGCTGCTAGCAAAGAGAGAAGTACTGTACCACAAACACACGTCACTGTCACCTGCTGACCAGGTGATATGCCATCCAGGTATGTGCACCTGCTCTAATAAGATTCTGACAAGATGTTTAGCATGGAGTAAGCTCAGATAAAGTGTAAACGTGTCGACGGTTTGTCTTACAATGCCAGACTGTTATGATTGCAGGTACCTAGTTCACTGTACGTATTTCACTTTTGAAAAGTTTCAGGTTATTCTTACTCTGAATAATTCATTATAATGTAACACATGAAGGATGCCACACATTTTAGTCCCTACAACATAATGTAACACATGAAGGATGCCACACATTTTAGTCCCTACAACATAATGTAACACATGAAGGATGCCACACATTTTACCCCCTACAACATAATGTAACACATGAAGGATGCCACACATTTTAGTCCCTACAACATAATGTAACACATGAAGGATGCCACACATTTTAGTCCCTACAACATAATGTAACACATGAAGGATGCCACACATTTTAGTCCCTACAACATAATGTAACATGTGAAGGATGCCACACATTTTAGCTCCTACAACATAATGTAACACATGAAGGATGCCACACATTTTAGCTCCTACAACATAATGTAACACATGAAGGATGACACATATTTTAATAGTTTTTGTTACAACCAGACTTACAAAACATTGTCTTATATTTACAGCATAATTTTGACGGAGACAAAGAATGGAAACTTTACTTCGGTTGTGTCAGACTCCAGTTCACTTATCTTCTGATTCAGCTCAGCTTCAGCAGAAATTATCAGAGGAGGTACAGAGAGTGGCCAGACAGAATCACCTGGACCTTAGCAAGCCAGAGAGTCTAAATGTTGGATCACATAATCCCTTGATTGAGGCATGCCAGAAGGGAAATTTGTATATTGTGAAGGTATTACATCACCATTTTTACCATCATTTGACTTTTCCATTTATCAAATAAGGGATCAGCATGACAGAAAGTTTTTTTTTTTGTCATATAGCCTGAAACAACACATCTCTCTAGATAATTAGATGACAACTTGAGCAACTATACATCTCTCTAGATAATCAGATGAACACTTCAGCATCTATACATCTCTCTAGATAATCAGATGACAACTTGAGCAACTATACATGTCTCTAGATAATCAGATGACAACTTGAGCAACTATACATCTCTCTAGATAATCAGATGAACACTTCAGCATCTATACATCTCTCTAGATAATCAGATGACAACTTGAGCAACTATACAACTCTCTAGATAATCAGATGACTACTTCAGCAACTATACATCTTTCTAGATAATCAGATGAACACTTCAGCATCTATACATGTCTCTAGATAATCAGATGAACACTTCAGCATCTATACATGTCTCTAGATAATCAGATGACAACTTGAGCAACTATACAACTCTCTAGGTAATCAGATGAACACTTCAGCATCTATACATGTCTCTAGATAATCAGATGACAACTTGAGCAACTATACAACTCTCTAGGTAATCAGATGAACACTTCAGCATCTATACATGTCTCTAGATAATCAGATGAACACTTCAGCAACTATACATCTCTCTAGATAATCAGATGACAACTTGAGCAGCTATACATCTCTCTAGATAATCAGATGACCATCTCAGCAACTATGCATCTCTCTAGATCCTCAGAGGAGCACTTAACACCTACACAACTCCCCAGATCGTCAGATGAACACACCTACCTTGATAGTGTTTCAGCCATTTAAATTCCTAACACTCTGAGGAGGGTGGACCAGGGACCACTTTTTTCATAACTCTCAGACTTTTTTTTTTTTCTCAGTTTTACTTTCTGGAGTTGAACAACATCTAATGTGTGACACTGAATCTTCTGATGACTAAGTCACATTCAATGTGTGACACTGAATCTTCTGATGACTAAGTCACATCCAATGTGTGACACTGAATCTTCTGATGACTAAGTCACATTCAGTGTGTGACACTGAATCTTCTGATGACTAAGTCACATCCAATGTGTGACACTGAATCTTCTGATGACTAAGTCACATCCAGAATCTCATAATGACTGAACTAACAATGTACAGTAGATGTTCCACACAAATAATGCTGTACAGCAGATGATGCATGTATAAAACACTGTGTACAGTAGATGTTCCACACAAGTAACACTGCTGTTTGAAAATAGTTAAGAATGAAGACATTAAAAAGCTAATTTGTATGTATAGTAATTAGAAAAAAAAAGATGAATTTGTGTAATGAAAAGCAAGTATTATCTGTTCAGTCCCTAAAAGAGAGAGATCACTGAGAAATAAACATCCACAAATAGGCTTGTTTCATTGTTGTCTGGGGCTGCTAAACTTGCACAACAGATCTCCTACTTGCTATTATCTATATACAGATCTTGTGCTTTATGTCTGATCAGCACAAGATCTGTTGGAAAAATACATAATCAGATGACCACTTTAGCAGGGAGATCATTTTCGTCAACATCTTAATGACATTTCTAAGAGGGCCTGGACATTTTTGCCTTAGCAACCACAGGAGAAAGCAGGACATTTCTGTTAGTGTGATCTGCTCTTGAACTATCTTGAAGGGTCCTTATTTTCCAGGCTGGCTGTCTCTACCCAGCTATGAATTAACAATGTCTTCAGCTTCCTTTAACTTCCTTAGTTTTCCACTTTTTTTTCTGTCATTTTTACTCCACTTTCTTGTTTCTCTCACCCAGCTTCCCTCCCCTTCCCCACCGCCACCTTCTCTTCTTCTCTGGTGGCCTGTAGGTGTTTATTGCCCCTCTGGGTCTTGTCCTTCATCCACCAGTTTCATATTATATTTCTGTTTCTCTCGCCCCTCCCCACCGCCACTTTCTCTTCTTCCAGAGTGGCCTATAGGTGTTTATTGCCCCTCCGGGTCTTGTCTTTCATTAATATTATCTCCCTGCTTCTCTCACCTCTCCCCACCATGATTTGCGTCTCTAGCGGCCTACAAGTGTTTATGGCCCCTTCTGTTCATTCCCGCAGTTCTTCATTCATTATTTCTACACTTCTTCTTCCCCCCTCCCTGACACCTGCTTCTCTAGTGACCTACAGGTGTGTATTGCCCTTCTCTCCCCCCTACCTGTTTCTCTCCCTTTCCCCATCTCTTATTTCCAATTGGCTTCATCTGCTGTCCTTTGTGGCCCCCCCCTCCCCCGTAGTCTCTATTCCATGTCAATGGGACATGCATTCTTGTGTTTCCTACTTAGAAGGATGCCACTAAGATAAGTTTTTCTTTTAGTTATATGTTGTGTTTTGTATGTGTATGTAATCCTCAAAAAGGCTCACGCCAAAATATTGGATGTTGTATGTTTTTCATTAATACATTCTCATCTCGCTCTCATACTTTCTGTTCATTTTTTCTCACTTGACTCACTCCCTCTCTGTCTCTCTGAACCTTAAGTGCCCAGGGCACATGGGGCTTCCGCAAGGGTTTTCCACAAATGCCTGTCCTTCGCCTTTTTTTTCTGCTCTTGCCCAGGTGAGCCCTCTATTGCTCAACATCCTTTCTGTTGTTCTTCTCCATGTCTCTTTTTTGTCACTGCCTCTGCCACCTTGTAAAACTGCACCATACACCTCTGTCTACTTTTATTATTTGAACCAGTTTTACTGCAGGCGCCTCCCTTTTATATGAAAAATACAAGAAACACAAATCTGCTGGAGAGGTAATGTTTTTTTAATGTCTTCGTTCTTAACTATTTTCAAAGAGCAGTGTTATTTGTGTGGAACATCCCCTGTATGCAGTGTTGTGTGGAACATCCCCTGTATGCAGTGTTGTGTGGAACATCCTCTGTACGCAGTGTTATTTGTGGATCATCTACTGTACAGAGTGTTATTTGTGTGGTGCTTGTACTCTTCTATGAAGTATACAATACAATATGAAAACATTGATATATTTTCAGCTGTTTGTTGAGCATGGTGCTGGCCTCAACTTCTTAGATTCTGAAGGGAGATCACCGCTTTATGCAGCAATCTCAGGCCACAATAACACACACCAGGACATTGCACAACTTCTAGACTGGGGTGCTGATATCAACCTTCACAGACATGGCAGATGTCCACTTCTGACTTCCTTCTACAGCATGAAACATGAGGTTGGTGCTCTTACTGAAAATCTCTTCACAGAAGGTTGATGCTCTTACTACAAATCTCTTCACAGAAGGTTGATGCTATTACTACAAATCTCTTCACAGAAGGTTGATGCTCTTACTACAAATCTCTTCACAGAAGGTTGATGCTATTACTACAAATCTCTTCACAGAAGGTTGATGCTCTTACTACAAATCTCTTCACAGAAGGTTGATGCTATTACTACAAATCTCTTCACAGAAGGTTGATGCTCTTACTGAAAATCTCTTCACAGAAGGTTGATGCTCTTGCTACAAATCTCTTCACAGAAGGTTGATGCTCTTACTACAAATCTCCTCACTTGAGTTTGATGCTCATAGTCCAAATCCCTTCACTTGAGATTGATGCTCTTACCACAAATCTCTTCAGTTGAGGTTGATGCTTACTGCAGATCTCTTCACTTGAGGTTGATGCTCTTACTACAGATCTCTTCATGTGAGATTGATGCTCTTACTACAAACCTCTTCACATGAGATTAATACTCTTACTACAAATCTGTTCATGTGAGACTGATGCTCCTACTACAGATCTCTTCACTTTAGGTTGATGCTCTTACTACAAATCTCTTCATTTTAGGTTGATGCTCTTACAACAAATCTGTTCATGTGAGATTGATGCTCCTACTACAGATCTCTTCACATGAGATTGATGCTCTTACAACAAATCTCTTCACTTTAGGTTGATGCTCTTACTACAAATATCCTCACATGAAGTTGATGCTTCTATTAAGATTTCTGTAGTAACACAGACATTTAATGTGCAGGGCAAAGCTTGAAAAAAAATCATTTTGTTGTAAAATTTTGAAAAATTTAGTATATTAACCTTTCATGTTTCTTTGTCACTGACAGAAATGTTTCATTCATTGTAAATATTTACTTTCTCCCTGGTGGTTTGATGTCTTTACTCTCCTCATTTTTTAACATTTATAGTCTGGTTCTAATCTGTTTTGCTGTATAAACCATACACTCATAAAGAAGTAGATTTCTGTGGAGTTCTGTGGATGTTATAAATGATTAATCTAAATGGGAGGTAAATTACTTCTTTGACACTTGGGATGTTTGGTGAGCCACATCCTTCACAGATCTCAATCCTTGACATTTTCCATCACCTCATTTGGTGACTTTTTTTTTATTGTGCCATTACATTACACTGGCCAACACGCATTTTAGTGGCTCAAATGTTAGACCAGTTTCTGGCTATATTTGACCTGCTGATAACACTAGCCAACAGACATTTTAGTGGCACAAATGTTAGACCAGTTTCTGGCTATATTTGATCACTGATAACACTAGCCAACACACATTTTAGTGGCACAAATGTTAGACCAGTTTCTGGCTATATTTGATCACTGATAACACTAGCCAACACACATTTTAGTGGCACAAATGTTAGACCAGTTTCTGGCTATATTTGATCACTGATAACACTAGCCAACACACATTTTAGTGGCACAAATGTTAGACCAGTTTCTGGCTATATTTGATCACTGATAACACTAGCCAACACACATTTTAGTGGCACAAATGTTAGACCAGTTTCTGGCTATATTTGATCACTGATAACACTAGCCAACACACATTTTAGTGGCACAAATGTTAGACCAGTTTCTGGCTATATTTGATCACTGATAACACTAGCCAACACACATTTTAGTGGCACAAATGTTAGACCAGTTTCTGGCTATATTTGATCACTGATAACACTAGCCAACACACATTTTAGTGGCACAAATGTTAGACCAGTTTCTGGCTATATTTGATCACTGATAACACTAGCCAACACACATTTTAGTGGCACAAATGTTAGACCAGTTTCTGGCTATATTTGATCACTGATAACACTAGCCAACACACATTTTAGTGGCACAAATGTTAGACCAGTTTCTGGCTATATTTGACCTGCTTATTCCAAAAATGTACCAATTTTCCCCTATCAGCTCTAGTTTTTGAGATGCCATATACCACTCTTCACTCTGCTCACCCATAAAAAATTAGAATATTTTAATGTAGTGTTTAAATTAATACCTTTTAAACATGAAGGAAACATATTAAAAACATATTAAAAATTATAAGAAAAGTCTACTACATGAAAACCTACTTATTTCATACCAAAAGCACAAGTTTAAGATACAAACTTTCCACTCATTTGACACACAAGAAGCTCCTTTTGTAAGTCTTCCAAAAGTGGGATCTCCCAGGGCAATCTCACATAAGATTCCAACAATAGTCTGCCATCATGTGTGCATCCCATCTTCTTTGGTGTCTGGCTTCCATTGTTTTTATATCTTTATGAAATCTTTCACCTTGCTCTTCACTTAAGTCACCAAGGTTCTCTGGAAAGTGATCTAAGTGACTGTGCAGATAAGAGATTTGAACACTCATGTTACAGTCAAGCCTGTTGAAAGAGCATATCCTCTACTAACTGTGTGTAGTTGCCGGCTTCTTGTTGCCAAGAAAGCTTTTCACAGCAACAACAAATGAAGACCAGGCACTTGATTCCACTTCATTCATTGATGCTATGAAATGTGGGTCATTTGTAAGTTGTCTGATCTATGATGAGATAACAGCGGAACTTATTAAAGCAGGAGGAAAGGAATGTGCAACAAAGTATTATCATCATCATCGTCGTCGTTGTCATCAACATCATCATCAGGTGCCATGCCGACTGGCATTGGCTATTATGCTTCTCCAGAGCACATAATCCTTCATGCAGGCCATCAGCTCAGTTGGTGATCTCCTCTCACACCATCCTGTCAGACTGTCCAGTATCATTTCTCTTGGTCTTCCTCTTGATCTTCTTCCTTCTATTTTTCCTGTTGTTATAATATTTTCAATGCCCCCTCTTCTCATTGCATGTCCTATGAAAGTACATTGTCTCTCTCTTATCTTTTTTGGCAACATTTTTTGTCTCTCCAGCTCTTCTCATACATTCTTCATTAGTTATTTTTGCTGTCCAGTGAATTCACAACATTCTTCTAATAAACCACATTTCTGCTGCTTCCGATGATTTTTGTGCAGATCTGCCTATTTTCCTTGATTCACTTTCATATAACAAGATATGTTCAATATAGCATTTTAGGACTTGTTTTCTAACATTCATTGATAAGGATGTGTTGGTTAATATGTTTCTCATTCTCTGAAATGCAGTCTTTGCTTGGCCTATTCTGTTCTTAATTCCTGTTCTACATTTCCCATCTGAAGTTATTACTGCTCCAAAGTATTTGAATTTCTACACCTGCTTTAGAATAGTTCTGTTTAATTTTATACTACATGTTGGTGGATTCTGTTTCTTAGATATAACCATAGTCTCTGTCTTTTTGATGTTCAAAGTAAGGCCTTTCTGTTCACTTTCATTGGCAACTTTATCCAAGAGATTTTGCAGGTCTTGTTGGTTCTCAGCTATCAGTACTGTGTCGTCAGCATACCAAAGGTTGATAATATTGTATCCTCCAATTTTTATGCCTGGTTCTGCGATGATCATTCTTAGAATATTCTTGCTGTATAGAGAAAAAAAGGTCCTGAGATAGTACACATCCTTGTCGCACCCCTTGTTTTATAGGTTGATATTTTCCAGTTGTATTATCAACTCGAATTGCTGCTTCTTGCTGCCAGTATAGATGTTTTACAATTCTCAGGTCTTTGCCGTCTATATTGATGTCTTTAAGCATTTTAATAATTTCATTATGTTTCACCTTGTCAAATGCCTTGGTGAAGAAATGAAGCATAAGTAGAGATCTTTCTGTACTTCTAAAGCTCTTTCTGTTAGTGTTCGTAAAGCATAAATGGCATTGTGTGTTCCCTTTCCTTCAACAAATCCAAACTGTTCATCTGCTATTTCCATTTTTATCTTTTTCCTTGTTCTTCTCATAATGATTCTCAGAAGTAGCTTCGTTATGCAACATGAGAGGCTGATTGTCCTGTGGTCATCACATTCCTTTGCACCTGGTTTCTTTGGTAGTGCTATAAACGTGGATTTAAGCAGGTCACTGGGCATATAACCACTGTTGTAAAGGTCATTCAGTAATTTGGTTGTTATTTTTATTCCTATCTCCTCTAGCTCCTCTATTTCTTGTGTTGTTATATTATCAGGCCCAGTCGCTTTTCCTTTCTTCATGTGTTTGATGGCAAATGTGATTTTATCTTCAAGTATTGGATGGTCCACCACAGTTTTCAGCATCTGGTGTTAATTGTGGTCTTTCTCCTCCATATAGCTCACCGATGTACTCTGGCCACCTGTCCACAATGTCTTCTTTTCTCATTAACATTTTACCTTCTTTTGATTTCAGGCATCCTGTGGTATATTTTGTTTTCCTGTCTGTGAGTTCACTAATTTGTTTGTGCATGTTTTTGCTGTCTTTATTATGAGAGTCCTCTATTTGTCTGCACTGTTCATTTAACAACACTTCCTTTTCTTCTGTGCATTTTTGTCTTATTTCTTTATCTTGCTGTATTTTTCTTGGTTATTTTTTCTCTTCCTCCTCTTGTCCATCAGTCCTAAGATGTCGTCTGTCATCCAATTATTTTTAGGGGCTTCTTTTTTCAGTGGTATTATCTCCTTAACAGTTTGGTGGATAGAATTTCTTAACATTGCCCATTGTTCATCTATACTATTTATCTTTGCTATTGTATTGTATCTATTTGTTATAATAACTTTGTATTGCTGTTGCAGTTCTTGGTCATTTTTAAGGAGTTCTGTATTCAGTTTGATGTTTCTCACTTTTCCGCATTCTTTCTTTAGCTTTATTCTAATTTTTCCGCAGAGTGGTTTGTGGTCACTATTGGAGTCGGCTCCTGGTATGGTTTCTGTTGTCTGTAATGCATTGCGGAATCGTTTGTTGATTAATACGTAGTCTAACTGGTTAAAAGTCTTTTTGTCTGGGCTACACCATGTTGCCAGTCTTCGGGGATGTTGTTTAAACCAGGTGTTTCCTATAACCATGCTATGCACTCTTGCCCATTCAATTAATTTATAACCTTTGTGATTCTTCTCCCCCAGTCCATAGTCACCAACGATGTCTGAAGTTCTTCCTTTACCAACTTTGGCATTAAAATCTCCCATGACTATAGTAACTTCATGTGACTTTGTGTGTTTTAGGGCTGTCTCTATGTCATTATAAAATAGCTGTACATCTTCTTCAGAACTTTCAGATGTTGGAGCATACACTTGTATAACATTTGTGTTTATTGGTCGTCCTTTCAGTTGGACTAGCAGGATTCGGTCCGAGATGTTCAAATCTCCTACAATTGTCTTTGCTGTTTGTTCATCAAATATTATTCCTACTCTTCGTTCATGTTTCTCACTTTCTGAATATATTATTGTATCCTCCCTGCACCTGTCTATCTAACTTCACTCATTCCCAGTATATGTTGATCTTCATCCTTTCCATTTCCATCTTTACATGTTCTAATTTTCCAGCCTGGAATAAAATTATAACATTCCATGTTGCTATTTTGAACTTGTTAGCTTTGCCACCAGTAGCTTGATGATGATCTGGCCTCACCTGTGGCTGGTGAGCTGCCCTACCAGATGATGCTGTTCCAGAGGAACATCTATTAACATCGTTCATGACAAATCTATTACTCTGAATAAGCATAATTGTTCTTGGGAGCTACAACAGTGGTTTCCCGTTGCCTTCTGCCAGTTTGTGTATGGACTTTCCGCTAGCCTTTGGACTCCCTGTCCTACCCGCAAGGCAGCGGGAGTGAGACGTTTTAAGGCGCCTCTGACCCGCCTGGTATTCCTTTCACTGAGCACCTGAGGCACTTTATATATAGGAGTAGTAGAGCCACCTACTACCCCACCTCGCTCTCTGAGTCTACCGCCAGTTGGTCCATGCACTATGTAAAAAGATATGGCATTCAGGTATTTGGCCAAAAGAATGGAAAAGAACTGTATTCATACCACTGCCAAAAAAGTTTAACATGAAATTATGCACAAACTACAGAACCATTGCCCTGATTAGTCATGCCAGTAAAAATTCTGTTAAAAATCATAATGGGCAGACTTTGTAAGAAAATAGAAGGCAATATGGTCCAAGCTGGTTTTAGACAAGGAAGAGGATCAAGAGATCATTTATTCAACATAAGATTAATAATAGAGAAATGCAGAGAGTTTAATGTGAATCTATATTTATCTTTTATAGACTACTCAAAGGCATTTGATTGTGTACAACACCAGAAACTTTGGGAAATAATACCTTACTGAAAATATAATGAGGAATGTTAGAGATAGTGTAGACAAAGAATATTATTATTATATAACAATTGGAGGTTACAAAATAGCAGAAATTAGATATGCTGATGACACAGTATTACGGTCCACAACACAAAAAGGAATGGAAAAACTAATTATGTCAGTCTGTAAGAATGGATGCATCAGCAGCAGGGCATCTTGCTACGATTGAGAGGCCTACAGGAGAGCTGTTAGGGAGGCAAAGTTCTGCAAGGGACATGCAAATGACTTACTGACTGACTGATCTGTGGACCATCGAAAATTCCAGCCTTCAGTTTTTCAGTGGTAAGTCCAGGTAACTTATGCACTATGTATTCAATGCACGCATGAACCATCTTTATTCAAAGCCTTTACAGATTGTTTCATCAGACCTAGCTTTATATGTAACTAGCTGATTACACGGCGTTGCTCAGATATTTATTTATCCCAGTCATTTATTAGACAGGAAAAGGAATGAATTCTATCTATAGTGTAATATCAAAGTAATTTTATTTACAGGTATTTTAAAGTATAAATACAGTATACAAATTATAGAATAATGTCTTTTACAAATTCACTATAATATTAATTTAATTCAAAACTTGATTATAACCAACATTTTTAGTTTCACCTCCAGGAGCAAGAATAAATAAATTCTTGGATGAACCCACCCTTGAGCAAACAACATAACATACGTGGGAGAAACATGGCGATCTCAAATCTATCTCTCTCTCTCCTCTCTCCCCCTCCTTATCTCTCTCCCCTCTCTCTGCCTCTATCTCTCTCTCCCTCCTCTTTCTCTCTCTGTGTCTCTCTCCACCTCTCTCTCCTTCCCTCTCTATCTCCCAAATCTGAAAAAATAAGAAAAAGGCACATTGTTACTGAGCAATGAAATCTACTTTAGAATACAATAAAAAGGTAATATAAACATAAGGCAAAAACAAAATTACAAATTTTTTTATTTGGACTTGCCATGGGAGGGTACAAATGCTTCTCTTAGACCAATACTGCTCTATTTTATGATTATCTCCCTTAGACCATTTTATTTGTTCCTCCTTGAATTTCAAAATCGATGCTTCTGACAAGACAGAAACTACAAAACACAACAAAAACAACACTACAACTCTGTGCAGAAACATCACAGATGGAAAATGTTAGTCAACACAAAACACTAGGTCTCATTATTGACCAATATTTGACCTGGAACTCTAATGTGCCCAGTCTAAAAAACTCATCTTGCAAAAAAGTATACCAGTCAGCCAAAATTAAGCACTTCATCAATAAAGACATAAGGAAGACATACTAAATATCACATATCAAGCACATTTAGACTATTGCTTAATGATCTGGGATGGTTGCTCAGTGTCAGACACAAAGAGCCTTTATTCACTTCAAAAGCAAGCAGTAAACCTTATTAGTGACAAAGATCATGCACAAACAAATAAGCACAAATATATCAAAATACTGCCTGTTAAGAACAGGCTCCTTTTCAACAAAGCCAAGTTGGTACATCAAATTCTATCATAGAATGCTCCGTCTTACCTATGCAAACTGTTTAAATTTAATCCAAAATGTAGCCAATGCTTAAACATGTCTTCCAAAACAGACTGATCTTTTCAAGAAAAGCTTTTGCTTATTCTGCTGCTCATCTTTGGAATACCCTTCCATCCTGTATTAAAAAATATAAGCTGTACTTATTCCTACAACTACAAACTTTTCTAGTATTTATTTGATGTCGACTACATGCCTCCATGATTCATAAAGCTTACATGCTATTTTAGACTGTTCTTACAGACACCAAATTCAGTTAATTATTTATTCTGAATAGTACTGAAATTGTTATTTTGGTAGTCATTCTTACATGTATGTAGTTACTTTCTGTAAAGAGTGCATGGGTAGGAGTGAAACGTAAATGTATTTTGTTTTATTTTATGTTCTCAGCTTTTCAATGTTAGTTAGGTTTTTTTTTTTCTTTAATGTACAACATATTTGTAGAGTATTTGGAACAGAGTTAAAGTTATTTGATAAAGGGCAGAATGTCAGACAGGCCTGCATGCCCAATTCTTAACCCTTTGGAAATAAAGATCAGTGTCAGTCTCGTCCCATTTATCTTTCCTGTTGTTATTGTTTTCAAACCCTCCCATTCTATGTCAAGTGAATTGTGACTGATTTTCTTTTGGATTTAATGAGATTCATTTATACATATGCTTTTGTTAGACACTCCCTATTTGTTATCTTAACTGTTCATGGTACTATTAATGTAAACCACATCTCTGTTGTCATCTTTGCCATTGATTTCTTCATTGTCCATGATTCACTTCCATACAGTAAGGTAGGCTCTGTAAATTTTGTTTGTTTTTTTTTTTGTGTGTTAAGATCTTAAGTTACAGACATGTATTAAACAATGTGTTTCTCATTTGTTCGGAAGATGTTTAGGCATGGCATACAAAGTGTGATCAAAAAGTATTCATTCACCCAGTTTTTCCGATAATGACATTTATGACAGATTCAGATACATAAGAACAAAGCACCACTATAAACAAAGCAGACAAGTTGGGGAGGCATGACTTATGCCACATGCATGGTATATGTCAAGGTCAGTATGTGCCTATTCCCTTCTGGTTGTATCATTTTGTTCCGTACTTATACCCGCAAGTCCAGAAACTTTTTTTGATCATGCCACATATTCCATTCTTGATTTCAGAAGTGCATTTCCCATCTGATATTACTCGAGTGGCCGGATATTTAAATGTATGCACCTGTCCCAAGGTTGTTTCTTAGACATTACATTATATTCAGGTGTGTTCTTTCTTGATATGTTTTTTTCTTGCTATTTAAGATGATTCCTTTCTTCTTACTTTTTTCATGACTATATCTAATAACTGTAAGCTCTTTTAATTTTTGGTTGTTAGTTCTGTATCATTTGCATATAGCAAGTTGTTCACATTGTAACCTCCAACTCAGATTCCTGCTTCATGTTTTATTTCCCTCATATTTTCACTGTACAGCAAAAACAAATGTGATGAAAAAAAAAAATGTGTTTTTTTCACAGACAACGAAGCTTCTAATCAGACGTGGAGCAGATGTGAATAATGTCATCCTGCCTTCTTTTTGCTTTGTTGAAGCTGTGTTTGCTCTCAACTCCAACCTGGTCATGATGGCATCTGGTGTCAGGTTTCACTTGGAAAACTTTTTTGATTTAGTTTCTCTGGCCACAGATATAGTTTTGGCTGGACTTACACCGCGGACTTTCTATTTATCAGGGCGACGATTTCTCCTTGGAGGTTTTACGGCAGCAGAACTGTCAAGACTTTGGAGTTTTCAACATTTTTGTATAATTCTGGGATTTAAAATAGACAGAGATTCTCTTCAAGAAGCAATAAGTGAACTTTGTAAATCTCTGACCCCGGGCCAAGACTCAAAACAAAATGCTGCGATAAAAGACAGAATAGACAATCTGTGTTGGACAAGGGCATTTCTATCAGTTCCCCTTCCTTTAACCTATCTGGCAAGAATAACTATTAGAGGGCATCTTGTCCAGCCAAATGTGGGTAGAGGGCGTCATGTCAATGACAGCATTTCTCTTCTGCCACTACCAACTATATATAAAGATTTTCTCAATTTACATCGTTGTACTATACGAGGAATTGCTGAGTATATGTATTAGACTCTTTTAGATAGACTATTTGAAGCCATATTTTGAGAGCCGTGAAGAACAGCAGGTCCATTCTTTGGCTTCTAAACTGAAATGTGCGAGAAACCTGGCCAAAAAGGAAAAACAAAGAAAAGAAAATGAGATACTGCGATGTAGGAAACTGTTAAAAATCTGCTATCATGGAAATCATTTTTTGTAGCAATTCATGGTGCTAAAATATATAGCTAGAGCTAGAAGACAGTCGAATAAGAAAACAAAGATGGATACAGAAGAAAAGGACAGTGATAATGTACAAGAAAAGCAGTTCAGCTGATACAAAAATGAACCATCTTCCCCTGCAAAGGAACTTCAATCTTCCACTAACACCAGACATTTATAAACTATACATAAAGTGTGTGCATTCATGCCAATGTTTAGTTTCATGTAGTACAGAATTTATTTTTGTGATTTTAATACCAGTTTCAAAATTTTTTCTTCTTTTTTTTTTTCACTGTCAATTTTGGCTTGTTCCATGAAACACTTAACCAGTGTGCATACTAAATCTCAGTTTGTCATGAAACTTTGACAGCAATATATACTGTGATGTCTGTGCACGCTGCAGAAATATGCTGTCCATTTTTCAAAGACATTTTACTAAGGAAGTGCTAGGTCTTCATTGTTGCAGCTATGTTGACTTAACCATGCTGGGATAGTCTGAACCTTAACCATGCTGGGGTGGTCTGAACCTTAACCATGCTGGGGTGGTCTGAACCTTAACCATGCTGGGGTGGTCTGAACCCACAATCCTTGCCTTGAGAAGCCAGCTTGCACCTGCAGCACTACTACCTCCCTCCCTCTTTCTCACTTACACACACACACACACATTTCTTGTATAGAATTGATGTGAATTTACAAGCAGAGTTTGATCCTAGATAGCTAATCTTTATGTCTTGATCCTAAATAGCTAATCTCTGTCCCCTTTATGTCCTGGTCCTAGATAACTAATCTCTATGTCCTGATCCTAGATAGCTAATCTCTATGTCCTCTTTATATCCTAATCCTAGATAGCTAATCTGTTGCCTTTATGCCCTGATCCTAGATAGCTAAT
This sequence comes from Achatina immaculata, assembly GCA_009760885.1. Classification (NCBI taxonomy): domain Eukaryota; kingdom Metazoa; phylum Mollusca; class Gastropoda; order Stylommatophora; family Achatinidae; genus Lissachatina; species Lissachatina immaculata. Next base: position 21,248,576 of record CM019713.1, on the reverse strand, counting down.
ATCTCTGTCCTGATCCTAGATAACTAATCTCTATGTCCTGATCCTAGATAACTATGTCCTGAATCTTGATAGCTAATCTCTGTCTTGATCTTAGTTAGCTAATCTCCATGTCCTGATCCTAGATAGATAATCTCTATGTCCCATTTATATCCTGATCCTAGATGGCTAATCTCTATGTCCCCTTTATGTCTTGTGACATTTTCACTTTATGAGCTTATTTTAAGAATCATGTTTTCAGCTACAAAGTTTAAATTTTAAACTTTCTGTCCTATATAATGAACAAAGGCTAATAGAACTCACTATTGTGATTGTGTACAATGCATGTGATTATATATATATTTTTTTTTTTTGCATTCATAAATTTATTTTGCTTGTTTTTATTACTCCAAAATGTTTCATCCAACATGCCATGGCAGTGATGCACTTAAAGGATATTATAGTATAAACTGTATTCTAGGGTTTCCAAACTGGGGTCTGTGAAGGTGGTGGTGGGGTTCACAGAGGGTCATATGGGGGTCAGTTTACCAAGTCTAGATTAGATCAAATATTAAAAATATGTGAAGGTTTTTAATACCAAGTGGTGGAGGGAGTGTAGGAGACTCTGATGAATTATCATTAGCTTTAGGGGTCCATGACCTGACAAGTTTGAGAACTCCTGCAACATTAAGTGACCTAAGTACACTGAAAAGTAATGAAAATCTGTTCACTGTGCTCTAATTGTATATTTTTATCACTCAGTCTGTTGCAGAATTCTATTTTATATTTTTATTTTCAGTAAAGACAAAAGACTGTCTTAGATATTTTAGGATTTTGTGTGTGTGCCATCTTGCTGATTTACTTTCTCACTGTATCTTGTGCTTGATGTACATTGCTAACTTCACAAAGTTGTGACAGTTGTACATTGCTAACTTCACAAAGTTGTGACAGTTGTACATTGCTAACATCACAAAGTTGTGACAGTTGCTCTTAAGTTCTATTTGACTTTGTCACATAATCAGTCAGGTTTTCACATCTGGTCAGTTGGTGCCATTACTACATAAAGAACTGAATTTCTGATATTTATTTTGTACATTTTTACACATTACTTACGTGTACGAGGGTAATACCGAAAGTCGTGAGCAAAATTTTTTAAAAAATCAGAATTTATAGATTGAAAAAATATAAATGTATCACCTTATTCTGTATCCTTTGCACTTCATGTAGAGGTCACATGATGTCACCTTCATGTGTCATGTGACCATGCGGAGCAGAAACAAATTTCGTTTCGTCAACGTGCTGGTATTGAGTTCCTCATTAAAGATGAAATCCCTGCTGCCGAAATTCACCAAAGACCTCAACTTGCTTATGGAGATGTGTGTATGGGTGCTAGCAGTGTTAGGATGTAGGTGAAACATTTCAAAGATGGAAACACGAGCATCCAAGATACAACGGTTGCCCTCGAACTGCCTCCACTGAACGCAATGTGGAAAGGATTGACGACATCATTAAACAAGACAGACGTGTCACAGTATCTAAAATCGCTGTAAACCTTGGAATAGGACACAATGCAGTACAGGAAGTGATTGAAACCCCAGGTTATAGAAAAGTTTGTGCCTGCTGGGTCTCACATTTGTTGAGTGAAGATTACAAAGCTGTGAGAAAAACCATCACTCTAGACCTCCTGGGAAATTCTTCCATGCCATGCCTATAGCCCTGACCTGGCATCCTGTGATTACCATCTTTTCGGTTTTGTGAAAGAACAAATGCGAGGCCATCACTATAACACAGGAGAGAACGTCCAGAAAGCAGTGCGTTTGTGCCTTCGGTCAGCTGGAATGGAGTTATACTGGGAGGGTATTTTCAAACTTGCAGAGCGATGGGGAAAATGTGTACAGAGAAATGGAGATTATGTTGAAAAGTGAAGGAAAGGATGCAGTTAAAGTGATACATTTATATTTTCTCTATCTATAAATTCTGATTTTCAAAAAATTGTTGCTCATGACTTTCAGTATGACCCTCGTATCTAACCTGGATTGCTTCTGCTGCACATAAAATATTGTGAATATAATAAATAAACAGACAATGTATAAAGGATAAAGTAAATTAATGTTTATATATTGAAGTGCATGTTTGTCTGATGTAGAAATTTTGATGTTAATATCCTGTTTTCTTCCCCTGATTACACAGACAGTCATGTTTACAGCACAGTTCTCTTGTAACTTTGTCACAGTCATGTTTACAGCACAGTTGTGTTGTAACTTTGTCACAGTCATGTTTACAGCACAGTTCTCTTGTAACTTTGTCACAGTCATGTTTACAGCACAGTTCTCTTGTAACTTTGTCACAGTCATGTTTACAGCACAGTTCTCTTGTAACTTTGTCACAGTCATGTTTACAGCACAGTTGTGTTGTAACTTTGTCACAGTCATGTTTACAGCACAGTTGTGTTGTAACTTTGTCACAGTCATGTTTACAGCACAGTTCTCTTGTAACTTTGTCACAGTCATGTTTACAGCACAGTTGTGTTGTAACTTTGTCACAGTCATGTTTACAGCACAGTTGTGATGTAATTTTGTCACAGTCATGTTTACAGCACAGTTGTGTTGTAACTTTGTCACAGTCATGTTTACAGCACAGTTGTGTTGTAACTTTGTCACAGTCTTGTTTACAGCACAGTTCTCTTGTAACTTCGTCACAGTCTTGTTTACAGCACAGTTCTCTTGTAACTTTGTCACAGTCTTGTTTACAGCACAGTTGTCTCATAACTTTGTCAGTCATGTTTACAGCACAATTGTTTCGTAACTTCATCACAGTCATGCTTACAGAGCAGTTGTCTCATAACTTCGTCACAGTCATGTTTACAACACAGATGTCTTGTACCGTTGTCACATTCATGTTTACAGCATAGATATCTTGTAACTTCATTATGTTTACAGCATAGTTGTCTTTTAACTTCATCACAGTCATGTTTACAGCACAGTTGTGTTGTAATATTGTCATAGTCATGTTTACAACACAGGTGTCTTGTAACATTGTCATAGTCATGTTTACAGCACAAAAGACAAGTTCCCATTATTATATTTAAGCTGACCTACATTTAAGTTAAATGGAGTGTCACAGAATCCAATTTCCTCCCCTCTCCCAGAGAAACCAAGTCAGTAATAACTTCTCTATACCTGCAGTGTTTATTTTATTCATCATTACTTGTGTGACTTATTCCATCCACCAGATACATGTGAAGGTTGGCTAGTGCACAGTTATTTAGTTGTCTGGCAACACACATCTGCCCATGATCATTTTGTAGTATGGATGGTTTGTTTAGTATCAACACACATCTGTCAATGATCATTTTGTAGTACAGATGGTTTATTTTTAAAAAGAACAAATATATCTATACTATAAGAACTTAATATTGAAGAAAACTGGCTAGTAAAGAGGATTAAAGAGAGAAAACTTAATTATTTTGGACACATTAAACATCATGATAATCTAGAGAAGACCGTCTTGGAAGGGTACATAATGGGAAAAAGAAAGAGAAGAAGACCAAGGTGAAGATGGCTGCAAGACATCGTTGATGATCTGCAGATGGATGCATCAGCAGCAGACCATCTTGCTCACAACCGAGAGGCCTACAGGAGCTGTTTGGGAGGCAAAGTTCCGCAAGGGACATGCAGATGAATGAATGAACACTTGTGTTCTAATCACCTTCAACTTAATCATTTAGTGATATGGATGGTTTATGTTAATACCAGCACATTAGCTTTAGCTGTAGGAAAACCTATTACGGGAACAATATTTTACACTTACACATGGAAATGATTTCTCAGGAACTTATAGTTGACTCCAGTCACTTATCATTGGTCTTGTACAGCAGTGGTTGACAATGTTAGAAACTTGTAATAAAATCTTCTCAAGTGGGTACAGGAACATACAAATCATACTGGTCTGTCCAGACTAACAAAGGTAAAGAAATAATTGTACAGTACAACTTGTATGTCTCTAAAGTGTCACCAACTGTTGTACAGTACGACTTGTACGAGGGTCATATCGAAAGACATGAGCAACAATTTTTTGAAAATCAGAATTTATAGATAGAGAAAATATAAATGTATCACTTTAATCTGCATCCTTTTCTTCACTTTTCAACATAATCTCCATTTCTCTGCACGCATTTTCCCCATCGCTCTGTAAGTTTGAAAATACCCTCCCAGTATAACTCCATTCCAGCTGACCGAAGGCACAAACGCACTGCTTTCTGGACGTTCTCTCCTGTGTCTTTGTGATGGCCTCGCATTTGTTCTTTCACAAAACCAAAAAGATGGTAATCACTGGGTGCCAGGTCGGGGCTATAGGCAGGGTGTGGAAGAATTTCCCAACCTGTTTTCTGAATTTCCTCAGTTGTCCGGCGAGCAGTTTTTCTCACAGCTTTGTGATCTTCAGTCAATAAACATGGGACCCACCGGGCACAAACTTTTCTATGACCTAATCATTTCCTGTATTGCATTGTGTCCTATTCCAAGATTTACAGTGATTTCAGATACTGTGACACGTCTGTCTTGTTTAATGATGTCATTAGTCCTTTCCACATTGCATTCAGTGGAGGCAGTTTGAGGGCGACGGCTGCGAGGCATATTTTGGATGCTCGTGTTTCCATCTTTGAAATGTTTCACCCACATCCTAACACTGCTAGCACTCATACACACATTTCCATAAGCAAGTTGAGGTCTTTGGTGAATTTCAGCAGCAGGGATTTCCTCTTTAACAAGGAACTCAATAACAGCATGTTGACGAAATGAAACTTCAGCACCCGCCATTTTGTTTCTGCTCAGCGTGGTCACATGACACATGATGGTGACGTCATGTGACCTCTACATGAAGTGCAAAGGATGCAGTTAAGGTGATACATTTACATTTTCTCAATCTATAAATTCTGATTTTTAAAAACTTTTTGCTCACAACTTCTGGTATGACCCTCGTATGTCTCCAAAGCATCACCAACTGTTGTATGGTACGACTTGTATGTCTCTAATGTGTCACAGACTACTGAATGGTAACATCCTTCAAAGATGGCTGAACTGATAGCATGCTGGCCTCTTGTGACAAGGGAGTTGCTAGGCCTACAAGAGTCTGTGATTTCAGTTATGCTCATTCTTTTACTATTTTTCTTTCTCTCATGACTAAAGTGCTCTGTTTACTATATTTACATACATGCCGTGCTCTATCACTTTACTGTATGCAAGCCTCCTTTGTTTCTAGTTTGCTTTAAAAGTTATAAATCACATCTGAAGATAGAGGCCACATAGTGCCAAGTCAAAGATCGACCATGTCAAGCTAGAAGTCTAACTATGTCAAGCTAAAGGCTGGCCAGGAGGTAAAGACACTTGTCCGATGAGGCAGTCAGCGACCCATAGCTGATATGCCAGCGTCAGTGAACCATAGCTGACCAAGACCCTGTCCCACCTCTCCGTGGTACCCCCAGTAACAGGCCTAGCCTGGCTAACAGGGCAGGGATTGCCATAGTCCCCATGGTGGTGGAGTCTGCTAAAGAAGCACTGCATACCCCCTGGTTTTTAGCTGTACTCCGGGAATGAAAAAGTAGCTGTCATAACGCGCTCCCACGCCGATATGATGCTGTTCCTCAACATCTCTACAGCATCGGCTGCAAAGAACAACAGCTCGCAGTCACAGGGAATTTGTACAAGTACAAGCAAAGAATGACCAATGTCAAACTAGAAGTCTTCTAGTTTGTTTTAAAAGCTAGAAATCACATCTGAAGATATGCCAAGCCAAAGATCGACCAGTGTCAAACTAGAAGTCACATTATGTCAAGCTAAAGATCAACCATGTCAAATAAGACATCACACTCAACTCTGTAAGCCACCCCTTGAAGGAGAGATTCAATAACTTGGAGCTACGACGGTTTAAAAGAAGCAGCTTCATTCATCAGGCCAAGCGTATGCGTAAGCTGATACCTGACCTTCCAACTGTAGTCGCTCCATTATCATCTGTACCAGAGCATACACCATGGAAAGAAGCAGATTATACACAAATAACTATTCAGACTGAAGTGAAAGGCATTTAGAATGGTGAGATGCAGAGCAGTCTTGTAAGATCAACAGCCACACTTGTTCTAGATGACAAATATCCATATGACACCTGGATACGTGTGTATACAGATGGATCTGCACACAATGCCATAAAGAATGGAGGGGCAGGAGCACATAATGAATATCCAAACAACACCACTGACAAGATTTCCATACCCACTGGAAAATACTGCAACAACTATGATGCAGAAGTTAGGGCAATTATTGCTGCAGTTGAAAAACTATCAGACTCCAGAATTGACACATGGCCCATAGTTATTCTCACAGATGCAAGATCAGTACTGGAAGCTCTTCAGTGCAACAAACTACCAGACCTTAAGGATGCCTTATCAAAAATTGGCTTACAACACGGAGTCACTTTGCAGTGGATTCCCTCCCACTGTGGGATACCAGGCAATGAGAAAACTGACCATCTGGCCAAAGAGGGCACTGAAATGGAGCAACCAGACATACCAATCACCTATAATCAGAAGAAATGCATGATAAAAACCTACAGGAAGCCACAAACACCACCACATGATGACTATCACATGCTAAACAGAAAGGAACAATTCACCATTTTCCGTCTCCGAACAGGACACAGCTGACTCCGAAGTCATATGTATACAAAGTTTAAGGTTGGTACTACTAATCTATGTACATGTGCCCAGGTGCCCCAAACTGTGGAACATATCTTCCAAAACTGCACCAACTATGAGACACTGAGAAATAATTACTGGCCCAGTGAAACCACTAAAGAAGACAAGCTTTATGGTTCCATACATGAATTACAAAAAACAGTGAAATTTGTCCAAGAGACAGGACTGCAGATATAGACAGACAATGCAAACGAAGAAGAAGAAGAAGACATCACACTATGTCAAGCTAAAGATCAACCATGTCAAATTAGACATCACACAATGCCAAGCTAAAGATCAACCATGTCAAATCTGACATCACACAATGCCAAGCTAAAGCACTTTAAAAAGAAAAAGTGATGCTTGAGTAAATAAAGACAACGAACTTGAATGACAGAAACTTTCAGCTTATTTCTGTTACAATAACTCTTCTTGCCCACCTGCACAAACCCAAATTTACTGATATAATACAACATAACACAGTACTACATCATCACTCTTTATTACAGCATTTTATAATTCATCATTTATGTTAATTCTTCGTGTCTAAGCCCCTAGTCCAAGAACTGGATGGGGAATAAGAAAACAAACATCTTGCTCACTGAACAAATGAACATTTCTAATTTCACTGGTTAAAGTGCTTTTATTACAAGCATATCTGCAATGAACAGAATATCCACCTTTTGTTTTTGTTCCACCCCTCCCCCCTTCCAACTTAAAAAAAAAAACAAACTCATTAACTTACAGGCATAAAACAATCCAAATCTTGTTCACAAAAGCCTACTAGGTTTGTGAAGTAAACATCTGTAAGAAAGCGCTACTAACTCTTGTTCATAACATCCAACTAATCCACAAATCTTAACCATGCAGAAGATTTCAATGGTGATCATCATGATTCTTTCCACGGTTCACTGCCTTGTCAACAAGAATTGTAAGTGCCATGGCAGCAACAGCATAACCAAATCCTCGAAACACTACCCGCAACGTCTTCCCTGCTGGACCTAGTTTGTTGCCCAGACCATCCTGAAATCTCCACACTTCATTTCTGTAGACAAACAAATACCAGAACTTAATTCTCTCAATCAATAAAAACAAGTGTTACAGCCAGTTATAACTAGAATCAGCTGTTACAAATGTAAAGATAATGCCACAACCAGATATATTAGGGATACAAGAGGCAAGATGGACAGGACAAGGCAGAAGGAAATTAACAACACAGCACACAGAAGATACAATATTATGATTAGGTAAAGAAGATAATCAGGAAGGAGAAGTTGCATTATTATATCAAAATAAGCATCAAGAGCACTGCTAAAGTGGACCCCTATAAATGAGATTGTTATATGCACAGTTCTACTCAAGATTCACCAAGCTGTCTATTATAGTTTGTTATGTACCAACAGATGCAGCTGAAGAGGAATTAAAAGATTTTTATAACATCCTCCAAGCCACAGTAGAAACAATACCCAAGCATAATATGGTACTCATCTTGATGACTTCAATGAAAAAGTAGGTGAGGGAAATGAAGATAGAAGAAGAATCATGTGAAGAGAAGGAATCTGAGAAATAAATGAAAATGGAGAAAGACTGCAGTTTCTGTGAAGAAAACATGATGACTATCGAGGGGACAATTTTCCAACATAAAAACATCCATAAAGTGACTTGGAGGTCCCCGGATAAAACCACAGAAAACCAAATCGATCACATACAGATAAACAACAAGTGGACTACAAGATGTGCGAGCAAGGAAAGGAGCAGATGCAGGAAGTAATCAACAACCTTCTGGTAGCAAAAATAAGACTATAAAATTAAGGAAAGCCAAAATCAGAGAAAGACACGTTTTGATACAAGAAAACTGAAAGAACAGCAAACAAGAAATGAATTCTCAACAGAACTTAAGAACCACTTCAGTGTCCTACAAGACAAAGCAGAAATGTTTATACTAGAATTCAGTAAAACACTACAGGAAACAGCAAAAGAGGTGCTGGGATATCAGAAATGGAGAAAAGAGGAATGGATGAGTAAGACCACATGAGAAAAGACAGAGCAAATAAAGGAAATCAGGAAAAAATTAGTCAGCACCAAATCACAAAGGCTAAAAGAACAAGTTTTAAGTAATTATGCACAAAAAGTCAAAGAAGTGAAGGAATCATGTTGTCAAGATAAACATTAATACTATGACAACTTAGCATAAGGAACAGAGAAAGCAGCTCATGCAAATAACATGAAAACCATCTACAAAATCACAAAGCAGATGACAGGTAACTTCAGCACAAGATGTGAGAGTGCAGTAAGGACACATAAGGGACAACTGGTCAGTGGAAAACAAGAAAAAAAAACACATGAATCTATATTTATCTTTCAAAAACTATTCAAAGGGATTTGATTGTGTACAATACCAGAAACTTTGGGAAATAATAGAAAAATCTGGGATTTCCAACACATGTGATACAATTAATATCACTGCTGTATCTAGACCAATAAAAGGGATGGCAACTGCAGTAAAACTGGTTCAAATAATAGAGGTAAATAGAAGTATATGGTGCAGTTTTACAAGGTGGCAGCGGAAGTGAGAAAAAATTAATAGAAAGTATGAAAGTAAGATGAGAATGTATAAATTAAAACCATTACAACATCCAATACTTTGGTGTGAGCCTTTTTCAAGGATTACATACACAAACAAAACACTACATATAACTAAAAGAAAAACTTATCTTAGTGGCATCCTCCTAAGTAGGAAACGCAAGAATGTGCATCCCACTGATGAGGCACAGAGACCACCGGGGTTGGGGGGGGGGGGGCGCCACAAAGGATAGCAGATGAAGCCAATCAGAAATAAGAGGTTGGGGAGAGGGGGAAAAGGAAGGGCAATAAACACCTGTAGGTCACTACAGAAGCAGGTATTGAGGAGGGGGGGGGGGGAGAAAGGGAAGCAGAGAAATAATGAAGAACTACAGGAATGAACAGAAGGGGCCATAAACATCTGTAGGCCACTAGAGATGCAAATCATGGTATGGAGGGGGGAAGGGATGCAGGGAGATAATATGAAACTGGTGAAAGAAGGACAAGACCCAGAAGGGCAATAAACACCTATAAGCTGCTAGAGAAGAAGAGAAGGTGGTGGTGGGGAGCTAGGAGAAAGAAATAAGAAAGCAGAGTAAAATGAACAGGAAAAAAGTGGAAAACTAAAGAAGTTAAAGGAAGCTGAAGACACTGTTAACTCCAGCTGAGTGGAGACAGCCAGCCTGGAAAATAAGGACCCTCCGAGATTGTACATCAGCAAAACAAGAGCGGATCACACTAACAGAAATGTCCTGCTTTCCCCTGTGGTTGCTAAGGCAAAAATGTTTAGCCACAGGTGTCCAGGCCCTCTTAGAAACATCGTTAAGATGTTGATGAAAACGATCTTGTCTCCCCCATAGACTTCATACCATAATGTTTGCACATAATAGCATAAATGTTGTTGTTCGTCCATCATCTATCATGATGACCACAGATTCATCTTAGTCAAAGAAAGGAGAGATGTGTCCGTGCGTGACCAACTAGCCCTATACCAGCTCTAAAAGTTCTGCCACACACGGAACATATATGTCCAGATTCAGTTGTGAGTGCTTATGCTGCCTTGACTTTTCTCATTGCGCGTTTGTGGTGGGCACTTTCAATTCTTGAGCGCTCTGCTCTCTGAGCACCCAGGCTGGTTAAAGCCCTCCATGATGGGCAGACTTGTGCTATGGCCTCCCAAGAGTTTATGTCTATCCCGAAGGGTCTGAGTGAAGTTTTGAGCGTATCCTTGTAACGCTTTTTTTGCCCTCCAGCTTTCCGTTTTCCGTTCAGTAGTTCCCCATAAAGGAGTTGTTTGGGCAGTCGAGTGTTACTTATTCTGACTATGTGTCCTGTCCACTGAATTTGTGCCTTCTGAAGCATTATGTAGATGCTTGGAATATTAGCTCTTGTGAAGGCTTTAGTATCAGGAATCAATTGCTGCCATTTGATGTTCAGTATTTTTCTTGGATAAAGTCGCCAAAGAAAGTGAACAGAAAGGCCTTACTTTGAACATCAAAAAGACAGAGACTATGGTTATATCTAAGAAACAGAATCCACCAACATGCAGTATAAAATTAAACGGAACCATTCTAAAGCAGGTGCAGAAATTCAAATACCTTGGAGCAGTAATAACTTCAGATGGGAAATGCAAAACAGAAATTAGGAACAGAATAGGCCAAGCAAAGACTGTATTTCAGAGAATGAGAAACATATTAGCTAACACATCTTTATCAATGAATGTTAGAAAACAAGTCCTAAAATGCTATATTGAACCTATCTTGTTATATGGAAGTGAATCATGGACAATAGGCAAGTCTGCACAAAAATGATTGGAAGCAGCAGAAATGTGGTTTATTAGAAGAATGTTGCGAATCCCCTGGACAGCAAAAATAACTAATGAAGAATGTATGAGAAGAGCTGGAGAGAGAAAAAAACCTTGTCAGAAAGATAAGAGAGAGACAATGTACTTTTATAGGACATGCAATGAGAGGAGGAGGCATTGAAAATATTATAACAACAGGAAAAATAGAAGAAAGAAGATCAAGAGGAAGACCAAGACAAATGATACTGGACAGTCTGACGGGATGGTGTGAGAGGAGATCACCAACTGAGCTGATGGCCTGCATGAAGGATCGGGTACTCTGGAGAAGCATGATAGCCAACGCCAGTCAGCACGGCACCTGATGATGATGATGATTTTTCTGAGACAGCCTAGATAGAAGTGATTTAGTTGTCTTGCATGTCTACTATAGACTGTCCATGTTTTGGCTGCATACATTAGTGTGGTCAGAATGACAGCTTTATAGACCTTTAACTTGCTGGTAACACCGAGTCCTCTTCTTTCCCAAACATTTTTCGTAGCCTCCCAAATCCTGCGCTGGCTTTAGCTATTCTGTTGCTGATTTCAGCATCCAAGACTGACTGCCCTGGAAAGGGTACTGCCAAGATAAGTGAAATTTTCTACGGATTTTAGCTTTTGTCCCTTTATCAAGATTTCTGGGTCATTATATTCTTTGTTGGTGGTGGGTTGATATACAACTTGTTTTTCCAATGCTGATTGTAAGGCCAAAGTTGTCACATGCCTCTGAGAAGTTATCAGTAATGGTTATTAGATGCTGAATTAGCATTTAGTGCAGTCATCGGCGGACAGAAAGTCTTTGATTTATGCATTCCTAACTTTTGAGCCAACTTTTAATCTCCTTAGATTGAAGAGCTTTCCGTCTGTTCTAGAAATTAACGGAAAACAGTTTTCATTTGAGCTTCTGGGGGCATACATGAGCATGGCCGAGAACACCGTGCTGAAGAGTGTGGGTGCAAGGATACATCCCTGCTTTACCCCAGTGTAGGTGCAAGGACATATCCCTGCTTTACTTCAGTGTAGGTGCAAGGACATATCCCTGCTTTACCCCAGTGTAGGTTCAAGGACACATCCCTGCTTTACCCCAGTGTAGGTGCAAGGACATATCCCTGCTTTACCCCAGTGTAGGTGCATGGACATATCCCTGCTTTACCCCAGTGTAGGTGCAAGGACATATCCCTGCTTTACCCCAGTGTAGGTGCAAGGACACATCCCTGCTTTACCCCAGTGTAGGTGCAAGGACACATCCCTGCTTTACCCCAGTGTAGGTGCAAGGACATATCCCTGCTTTACCCCAGTGTAAGTGCAAGGACACATCCCTGCTTTACCCCAGTGTAGGTTCAAGGACACATCCCTGCTTTACCCCAGTGTAGGTGCAAGGACATATCCCTGCTTTACCCCAGTGTAGGTGCAAGGACATATCCCTGCTTTACCCCAGTGTAGGTGCAAGGACATATCCCTGCTTTACCCCAGTGTAGGTGCAAGGACACTTCTCTGCTTTACCCCACAGGTAACAAGAAAGTATTCGGAAACCTCACCATCATTGAGAACACAAACCTTCATGCCCTCATGAAATTGACGAACTATTTCTATGAACCTGGCTGGGCATCCAAAGTTTGCCATTATTAGCCAAAGACCGTCCCTACTGACAGCATCAAAGGCTTTGGCTAAGTCTACAAAAAAAGGTTAATAGGTCAATGTGCTGCTCCTGGCATTTTTCCTGTAGTTGACGGATAGCAAAGATCATGTCAACTGTTCCTCTTCCTGCTCGAAAACCATACTGACTCTCGGGAAGCAAATTATCTTCAAGATGCTTATTGAGTCAGTTTAGCAGGACGTGACCCAGTACTTTGCCAGCGACTGAAAGAAGTGAAATTCCTCCGTGATTGTCACAATGGTGGTGACTGCCCTTGCTCTTGTACAAGTGGATCATTTGGGCATCTTTAAAATCTTGTGGCAGAGTTCCCGAGCTCCAAGCTGAACAGAAGAGATCAGTGAGGCTCTGTATCATGTGGGTTCCCCCTACTTTGTAGATCTCAGTGGGGATGGCATCTGAGCCAGAAGCTTTCCCACTTGATAACTGGGTGATGGTGTTCTTAACTTCCTGGATGGTTGGTGGTAGATCTAGCTCACTTTTAATTTCAACCTGAGGTAGGTGAGCAATTGCTTCATCACTGATGGCATATGAATAGCATAAATAATACTGCAAGAAGTGCAGGTGAAGCCCTCCTGAACTGATAATGTGGAATTAGGGAAGGAGATGTGACTAGCCTCGACAACAAACGGACAAGTGTTGCATCTACAGCGTCTGCAACATCTGGTACCATAAAAAGTGTCACCTGTCTTAAGGTGACTAAGAACTAAAAGGTCCCTGAGGTTCTTGTCCCATCTGTACGCCATCAATGGGGGTTCCCCAAAGAGTTCATGTGTATCAGGCTCAGTCTGGAGGAGATGGAGATGGCGAAACAGTATGTTTTAAACTGCCAAATTATGGGGGTGGTGCGTGAGTACCAGTATAACTCTGTCCGAACTACAATGCGGTTTAGGAGTGAGGGCTTGTTGCCACGATATATGGCCGATGCAGTTCCAAGACAATGAGAGGACATGTTCTGGATAGCTGCGTTGACGGAAGAAATCTAGCATTTTGTGGGCTTGATCCTGGAAATCAACATCCTCATTACACAAACGTCGCATCCTAAGAAGACGGGAAAAAGGAATAGAGTCCTTACACGATCTGGGATAGGAGGAAGAGTACAAGAGATAGCTGTGAGAGTCTGTAGGTTTATAGTGGACAGAAGTAGTAAGCCCTGTAGGGCTGATAGTAACGGCAATGTCAAGAAAGTTAGCGGAAGTAGCAGAGATATGGGAGGTGAAAGAAATGACATGATTGTATCCTTAACAAAACTGATAAAGTTGTCAAGGTCTTCCTCTGGCACTGATGTGACCTCAACGCCATCATCTATGTAGCGTCTATAGAAGGCAGGGAAAGGGCCTCTACAGGCTCTCAGAACCTTGTGTTCGAAGTGCCCTATGAACAGACACACGTAGCTGGGGCCCATTTTGGCACCCACAGCCACACCACTAATCCGGTCGAAATACAGGCCACTGAATTCAAATGAACTGAGTTGAAGGACAAGTCATGTAAGGCACAGAATAGTAGACATAGGAATAGAGGGATGGATGTGTATAAGGACACTACATCAAGGGTGAAGATATGGTAGATGTGACCAGGCAGGAGTGTAAGGGTCTCAAAAGCAATAAGAGCATGATTCGTGTCCTTAAGTGGGCAGACTAGTGACAAGAGGTACAGGATCCAGTGTTGCTCAGCTGGCCCATGGCTTCTTGGATGTACAATTCTTTCTTCCAACAAACAATGCCCCTTCCCTTGTCTGTCATGGGCCAGCTGAGCAACACTGATTCTATGCCTCTCGTCCTCAAGATCTGACTCTGGCCAACAACCACCATGTTCGTGACATTATCAATGAGCTCATCCACAAGACTGGTCTTTCTTCCTCTGCTACTCATCTTCACATCCATGACAGCTGCTTAAGGAAGTCATCCTTTTATTTACTCCCTAAGATAAACAAACCAGGCAACCCAGGAAGGCCCATAGTGTCTGCTTGCTCCTGCCCTACAGAACAGATCTCTTACTTTCTGGACGGTATCTTTCAACCTTGCATATGTAATCTTCGAAAAAGGCTCACGCCGAAATACTGGATGTATTCTCATCTTACTCTCTTACTTTCTATTCATTTTTTCTCACTCTCTCTGCTGCCTTGTAAAACTGCACCATACACCTCTATCTACCTGTACTAGACCAACAAGCAGTAAGAATAAATGGTGAACCAACAACTTTGTTTGACATTAAAAAAAAGGGTCCATCAGGACTGCTTATTTAAGTTTCTTTCAATCTAAGGCAATTAAAAGCTGACTCAAAAGTTAGGAATGCAAAAATCAAAGACTTTCTGTTCGCCGATGACTGCACTAAATGCTAATTCACTATCTAATAACCAGGAAAGTTTCCATCATATTGTCACCTTACTTATTTAACTTGTATACTGAAAATATAATGAGGAATATTACGATGCCATAAAAATTGGAGGTTATGAAATACCAGAGATTAGATATGCTGATGACACAGTATTACTGTCCACAACACAAAAAGGAATGGAAAAACTAATTATGTCAGTCCGTAAGAATAGTGAAGAGCAAAACCTCTATCTTAATGTGAAGAAAACTAAATTGTTGACAAATGACAAAACAAACAAGGCAGCTGAAATATGTAGCAATGAAGAAAAATTGGAAGAAGTGGAGAGTTTTGAATATCTTGGATCATTCTTATCTTATATCCTTCCCGTGCCGTTAAACACAAAGTAGTTCGCCAATTTTTCCAGTCTTCGGTGAGTCTTTCTACCTCATCAAGAGATTTTATGTCTGTTAATTTGGCCTCTCTTAACAATGCCCTCTTCAGAGTTTCACGCGGTCTGCCTCTTTTTCATCTGCCTGTTGTGTTCCACTTGATAGCTTGTTTTGGGATTCTCTGGTCATTTCTTCTCATCAAGTGACCAACATATGTCCATCTCCTTTTCCTGATCACCCATGAGACTGGTTGTTGTTCAGTCATCTGTCTTATCTCTGCATTGTTCTTGAATTCGTTCCACTTCATGCCGAGTATTTCCTTAGGCATTTGTTTTCAAAAGAGTCTAATTTCTTTTCTATTTCTTTAGTTGTTTTCCAGCTTTCGCATGCATAAATGAGGGTGGATATTACATTTGAATTGAATAGTCTTAACTTGGTTTTTGTGCTTATAACTTTTAAATTCCATATGTCCTCAAGATTCTTGAAGATTGATGCTGCTTTTGCAGTTCTGATCCTAACTTGGATCATTACTAACTAATAATGGAGATACAATGAGGGAAATTAAAAGGAGGACATCTATCACTCTTCAGAAAGTAAAACAAATAAAGAATCTGTGGAGAGGAACAGACAGAACTACAAAAATAAGATTTTTAAGGGCATGCATCTTTCCCATCACAACATATGCCTGTGAGACCTGGACACTTAACAAAACAGATGATAAACGCATAAATACCTTTGAATGTAAATGCTGCAGAAGAGTTCTTCAAATATCGTGGACACAAAAATGAACAAATATATCCATATTACAAGAACTTAATATTGAAGAAGGCTGGCTAGTAAAGAGGATTAAAGAGAGAAAATATTTTTGACACATTAAACGTCATGAGAATTTAAAGAAGACTGTCTTGGAAGGGTACATAACCGGGAAAAGAGAGGTGGACATCGTTGATAATCTGCAAATGGACGCAGAAGCAGCAGGGCATCTTGCTTACAACCGAGAAGTCTGCAGGAGTGCTGTTAGAGAAGCAAAGTTCTGCAAGGGTCATGCAAATGACTGATTGACTGAGTACTGCTGTAAGCATAAGTAAATGACAAAATGAACATCAACTTCTTAAGAAATCTTCAGATCACATAAACTAACAATGCGGCACATTCGTCTTACAACAAATCCTGCTACTGGTCAGACTAATTATGGGTTGCGGCCATTTACCTGATCCATGGATCCTTCAAGCCAAGGGTACCAAGTCTCCTTTGTAAATGTTCAAGTTCAGGAATACCTTCAACTTTATAAATCTTCCAGTCAGGAACTTGATGGGGTGGTCCATGGTCGCCCCCGCCGCCCATGTTTTAGTTTAAGGTGATGAAGCTTAAGAAAACTACTAGCAAACTTAATTTGTTGACCTGCGACCTTCGCAAGCAAAATCACAGAAGTTGGACGAGTTATCAAAACTCTGTACTACAAACGTTAAAAATACTGACAATCTGAAGTTAACGAAACGAAATAACTCGAGTTTCCGGGGACAATATTTACACGATGTTGGTGTGAGATTTCCTTGCCGTGTTACTCGACCGATTCACTGGTGTTGTCAGTTGTTCAGGGTATGGTCACAGAAGAAGAGCTGCTTTTATTTTTGTTTGGTGTCTTATTCATGTCATCTTTGCTATGTTCACAGACCAAAGAATTATCTCCCATTTGACAGTAGTAAGTAGAAGGTAGTAAGTAGCTGATGAAGACGAAGTACATACAAATTAGCACTACAAATTGCCACGTAGTGAGGCATGCTGATTTGAGTAGCAAAATAAAAGGAAACATGCGAGTAAAGGACATGTTTCGCTGTTAACGAACGTACGGACTTCATTTTCAAAAGGTTAAGAATTGAACATGCAAGCCCGTCTACCATTCTGTCCTTCATCAAACATCTTTCATTCAGTCATATAACAAAACAACTAGGACACATTTTCAGGGCTTTTAAAATACAACCACTAAACTAGTATATTTTGGGACTTATAAAATAGCATAAAAGTTAATTTTTGTCAGCAAACACACAAAGGTATTTCAGATTTTCTACTCTTATAGTAAATATATGAAAATGCCTCTGTATTTTCATGGCAACCATTTCTGTGACAAAAGGAAATTGATCAACACTACTTTGTAGGCATTCATATTTGTGAACACACATCTAGTGCCCTCAAGTTTTCTGCCTATATTCATATCTTTTAACTGAACACTGATGTTGCCCTGCTCTCACATAAATCTCTAATACACAGATCTCACGTACAGGCTCTCACATAAATCTCTAATACACAGATCTCGTGTACAGGCTCTCACATAAATCTCTAATATACAGATCTCACGTACAGGCTGTCACATAAAACTGTAATACACAGATCTCACATTAAGCTGTAACACATATCTCTCGCATTAAACTCTAACACACAGCTCTCACACAAAACTCTAACACACAGCTCTCACATAAAACTATCACACAGGTCACACATAAAACTCTAATACAGAGATCTGAATACAGGCTCTCATGTACAGGCTCTCACATAAAACTCTAAAACACAGGTCTCACATAAAACTCTTATACACAGATCTCACATAAAACTCTAATAATCAGCTCTCACATAAAACTCTAACACACAGATCCAGCTGTAGAAATGGGTACCTGACTTCTTCTGGAGTTGGAGAAGGAAAGGCAGCCAGGCATGATACTGACCATATCACCCTCTAGTATGCTGACAGGTCAACGAAAGTATGGACACTAACACCATATCCTTGTGTGCGTCTAAGGCATGACAGGATTACCTTTACCTTTTTCACAGATCTTACATTAAATTCTAACACACAGCTGTCACATAAAATTCTAACACACAAATCTCATCTAGAACTCTAGTATACAGATCTCAAATAAAGCTCTAATACACAGCTCTAACATAAAACTCTAATACACAGCTCTCACATACAACTCTAATACACATCTCTCACATAAAACCCTAATACATAGCTCTAAAACTCTAACACACAGCTTTCACATAAAAGTCTAACATACATCCCTCACATAAAACTAATATGCAGCTCTTACATAAAACTCTAACACACAGCTCTCACATAAAACTCTTATACACAGCTCTCACATACAACTCTAATACATATCTCTCACACAAAACTCTAATACACAGCTCTGACATAAAACTAACTCTCATCTCTCACTCTTATACACATCTCTCACATAAAACTCTAACAAATAGCTCTCATATAAAACTCCAACACATAGCTCTCACATAAAACTCCAACACATAGCTCTCACATAAAATTCCAATACACAGCTCTCACATAAAACTCTAATACACAGATCTCACATAAAACTCTAATACACAGATCTCACATAAAACTCTAATACACAGCTCTCACATAAAACTCTAATACACAGATCTCACATAAAACTCTAATACACAGATCTCACATAAAACTCTAACACATAGCTCTTGCATACAGCTCTCTTATATGGCTCTCACGCAACTCTCATATACAGCTGTCACAGATGGCTCACACACGGTTCTCACACAGCTCTCACACACAGCTCATGCACAGCTATCACATAATAACTATACTGACTGTGCTGACTACACTGATTACTGTGCTGATTACACTGATGATATTGATTACATTAGCTACACTGACTACATTAACTACACTGACTACATTGATTACATTAACTAAACTGACTACGTTGATTACATTAGCTACATTGATTACATTAGGTACACTGACTACATTAATTACATTAACTAAACTGACTACATTGATTACATTAGCTACACTGACTACATTGATTACATTAACTACATTGACTACATGGATTACATTAATCACACTGACTGCATTGATTACATGAACTACATTGACTACATTGATTAAATTAACTACATTGACTGCATTGATTACATTAACGACATTGACTACATTGATTACATTAACGACATTGACTACATTGATTGCATTAACTACACTGATTACATTGATTACATTAACTACACTGACTACATTGATTACATTAACTACATTGACTACATTGATTACATTAACTACACTGACTACATTGATTACATTAACTACATTGACTACATTGATTACATTAACTACATTGACTACATTGATTACATTAATCACACTGACTGCATTGATTACATTAGCTACACTGACTACATTGATTACATTAACTACATTGACTACATGGATTACATTAACTACATTGACTACATTGATTACATTAACTACACTGACTACATTGATTGCATTAACTACACTGACTACATTGATTACATTAACTACATTGACTACATTGATTACATTAACTACACTGACTACATTGATTGCATTAACTACACTGACTACATTAACTACATTGACTACATTGATTACATTAACTACACTGACTACATTGATTACATTAACTACATTGACTACATTGATTACATTAA
The DNA here is from genome assembly GCA_009760885.1 of Achatina immaculata. NCBI lineage: Eukaryota > Metazoa > Mollusca > Gastropoda > Stylommatophora > Achatinidae > Lissachatina > Lissachatina immaculata. The sequence continues at coordinate 21,228,627 of CM019713.1, read as the reverse complement.
CTACACTGACTACACTCAGTCAGTAAGTCAGTCATCTGCATGTTCCTTGTGGAACTTTGCCTCCCTAACAGCTCTACTGAAAGCCTCTCAGTTGTAACCAAGCTGCCCTGCTTCTGATGCATCCATTTGCAGATCATCAACAATGTCTTGCAGCCGTCTTTGCCTTGGTCTTCCTCTCTTTCTTTTTCCCATTATGTACCCTTCCAATACAGTTTTTTTTCTAGATTATCACGACGTTTAATGTGTCAAAAATATTTAAGTTTTCTCTCTTTAATCCTCTTTACTAGCCAGCCTTCTTCAATATTAAGTTCTTGTAGTATGGATATATTTGTTCATTTTTGTGTCCATATTTGAAGAACTCATCAGTAGCATTTACATTCAAAGACATGTATGTGTTTCTCAGCTGTTTTGTTAAGTGTCCAGGTCTCACAGGCGTATGTTGTGATGGGAAAGATGTATGCCCTTAAAAATCTTATTTTTGTAGTTCTGTCTGTTCCTCTCCACAGATTCTTTAGTTGTTTTATTTTGTGAAGAGTGATAGATGTCTTCCTTTTAGTTTCCCTCATTGTATATTAGTTAGTAATGATCCACGATATTCAAAACTCTCCACCTCTTCCAATTTTTCCACATTGATACATATTTCAGCTGCCTTGTTTGTTTTATCAGTTGTCATCAAGTTAGTTTTCTTTGCATTAAGATACAGGTTTTGCTCTTCACTATTCTTATGGACTGACATAATTAGTTTTTCCATTCCTTTTTGTATCATATGTGTTGGAAATCCCATTTTTTTCCCCATTATTTCCCAAAGTTTCTGGTGTTGTACACAATCAAATGCCTTTGAATAGTCTATAAAAGACTACACTGATTATATAAATTTGTTTTTCTTATTGTATTAAAGCATTGCTAAAATTCAGTGACACAAATTCAGGGCAGATTGAGGAGGGGGGGGATGTGGAGCCTAACTGATATATCATTGCAGAAAGATGTTGACATTATTGAGCTTGCCTGTATTAGAAAGATGATGTTTGTAATTTTCTTGCAGATTCACTTTTTTCCAGACATTTTATGATAGGAAGTCACTTTAACTGCACAAAACAAACATCTTTGAGAATGGAAGAGGTAACTCTCCTGTTTCGACACTTACCAGTGGATCTGACTTTGGAGGAAAGAAAAGATTTGCTTCTTTATCTTGGAGCTTCTCGAGTGAAAGTTATGGGCAAATCAGGACCACAGGTAAAAAAGTTTTTCGTGGATGTGTATAATGTGATACCTGTGTGTATATATGTGGTTTGCTTGTGTGTACTCTGACATTTATATATGTGTTTGTGTGTGTCTGTTATGTTTTAATAGGTGAATGTAGGTGTGGGGATGATGGAGTGGGATATAAAAACTGTCATTTATGGTGTGTATGTCAATTTCCCAGAGTTTCCTGGCTGTGGGGAGAAAAGATATTGGCAACTTACCTAGAACAGTAGTGTGAAGTGTGCAGGCAGTCAGAGTGAAGTGTGCAGGCAGTCAGCATGAAGTGTGCAGGCAGTCAGCATGAAGTGTGCAGGCAGTCAGCATGAAGTGTACAGGCAGTCAGTGTGAAGTGTGCAGGCAGTCAGCGTGAAGTGTGCAGGCAGTCAGCGTGAAGTGTGCAGAGTCAGCGTGAAGTGTGCAGAGTCAGTATGAAGTGTACAGGCAGTCAGCGTGAAGTGTGCAGAGTCAGCATGAAGTGTGCAGGCAGTCAGAGTGAAGTGTGCAGGCAGTCAGAGTGAAGTGTGCAGAGTCAGCGTGAAGTGTACAGGCAGTCAGCGTGAAGTGTGCAGAGTCAGTGTGAAGTGTACAGGCAGTCAGCGTGAGGTGTGCAGGCAGTCAGCATGAAGTGTGCAGAGTCAGCGTGAAGTGTGCAGAGTCAGCATGAAGTGTGCAGAGTCAGCATGAAGTGTACAGGCAGTCAGTGTGAAGTGTGCAGGCAGTCAGCGTGAAGTGTGCAGGCAGTCAGCGTGAAGTGTGCAGAGTCAGCGTGAAGTGTGCAGAGTCAGTATGAAGTGTACAGGCAGTCAGCGTGAAGTGTGCAGAGTCAGCATGAAGTGTGCAGGCAGTCAGAGTGAAGTGTGCAGGCAGTCAGAGTGAAGTGTGCAGAGTCAGCGTGAAGTGTACAGGCAGTCAGCGTGAAGTGTGCAGAGTCAGTGTGAAGTGTACAGGCAGTCAGCGTGAGGTGTGCAGGCAGTCAGCATGAAGTGTGCAGAGTCAGCGTGAAGTGTGCAGAGTCAGCGTGAAGTGTGCAGAGTCAGCGTGAAGTGTGCAGGCAGTCAGTGTGAAATGTGCAGGCAGTCAGCGTGAAGTGTACAGGCAGTTAGCATGAAGTGTGCAGAGTCAGTGTGAAGTGTGCAGGCAGTCAGTGTGAAGTGTGCAGGCAGTCAGCATGAAGTGTGCAGAGTCAGTGTGAAGTGTGCAGGCAGTCAGTGTGAAGTGTGCAGGCAGTCAGCATGAAGTGTGCAGAGTCAGTGTGAAGTGTGTAGGCAGTCAGTGTGAAGTGTGCAGGCAGTCAGCATGAAGTGTGCAGGCAGTCAGCGTGAAGTGTGCAGGCAGTCAGTGTGAAGTGTGCAGGCAGTCAGTGTGAAGTGTGCAGGCAGGTTTTTTAAATTCTGCACCTAATTATGCTCAAAGCCATGACCACACCACTGGGGTATGAAAACAACACCATCAAAATCAAGTAACAGAACAGTTTGCCTAAAACTAAACTAATTTGCAATTACTGTTTCATGAGAGTCAAAATGAGTTTTTAAAATTTTATGAAGTTAACATTTCAACATGAGGCCTGTACTGTTACATCAGTCAGTCATTTTCATATCCCTTGCGGAACTTTGCCTCCCTAACGGCTCTCTTGTTGGGCTCTTGATTGTAAACAAGATGGCCTGCTGCTGATGCATCCATCTGCAGATTATCAACAATGTCTTGCAGCCATCTTCGCCTTGGTCTTCTCTTTCTTTCTCCCTCTTTTAAGAGGGTCTTCTCTAAATTTTCATGATGTTTAATGTGTCCAAAATATTTGAGTTTTCTCTGTTTAATCCTCTTTACTAGCCAACCTTCTTCAATATTAAGTTCTTGTAGTATGGATATATTTGTTCATTTTTGTGTCCATGATATTTGAAGAACTCTTCTGTAGCATTTACATTCAAAGCCATTTATGTGTTTCTCAGCTGTTTTGTTAAGTGTCCAGGTCTCACAGGCATATGTTGTTATGGGAACGACGCATGCCCTTAAAAATCTTATTTTTGTAGTTTTGTCTGTTGCTCTCCACAGCTTCTTTATTTGTTTTACTTTCTGAAGAGTGATAGATGTCCTCCTTTTAATTTCCCTCATTGTATCTCCATTATTAGTTAGTAATGATCTAAGATATTCAAAACTCTCCACTTCTTTCAGTTTTTCCTCATTGATACATATTTCAGCTGCCTTTTTGTTTTGTCAGTTGTCATCAGTTTAGTTGTCTTTGCATTAACGTGGACAGTAATACTGTGTCATCACCATATCTGTTTTCTGGTATTTCATAACCTCCAGTTGTTATAGCATCAAAATATTCTTTGTCTACATCTTCTCTAACATTCCTCATCATGTTACATCAGAAGTTTAAAATTTGACTTCACAAGAAGTAACTATCATGTATTAGTTCTGTTGCATTTGAAGACTTACTAGTGTTGTAATTAATGCTTTATAGTTATTTTTTTATTTTGACATACATCTTAGTATAGCATCATATATATGGATGTTTTTATAGTTATATGGATGTCTTAGAGCTATATGGATTCCTAGAGTTACATGGATGCCAAGAGTTGTACAGATGTCTTAGAACTGTAAAGGTTCCTTAAGAGTTATATGGATGTCTTATAGTTGTACAAAGAGTTATATGGATGTCTTATAGTTGTACAAAGAGTTATATGGATGTCTTATAGTTGTACAAAGAGTTATATGGATGTCTTATAGTTGTACAAAGAGTTATATGGATGTCTTATAGTTGTACAAAGAGTTATATGGATGTCTTATAGTTGTACAGAGAGTTATATGGATGTCTTATAGTTGTACAGAGAGTTATATGGATGTCTTATAGTTGTACAGAGAGTTATATGGATGTCTTATAATTATACAGAGAGTTATATGGATGTCTTATAATTGTACAGAGAGTTATATGGATGTCTTATAATTGTACAGAGAGTTATATGTAAGATGAAATAACAGCTGAAATGTTAAAACCTATTAACAGTGGCAACATGAGCCAACTACACAGAATGTTTTATCAAGTTTGGAAAAACTACACAGAATGTTTGATCAAGTTTGGAAAAACTACACAGAATGTTTTATCAAGTTTGGAAAAAAAGGTCCCTTCTAAATGAAAAAAAAAAAAGATATGGTGGATACTGCAGTGAGAGAAGAACAGGCAGGATTTCAAAAAGGGAGAAGCTGTCTCAACCAGATCTTTACTCTAAGGATAATACTTTAAGAACATACTGAAAAGCAGAAACTATTAATACTGAACTTCATAGACTTTAAAAAGGCATTTGATAGCATACACAGAGATTCATTGTGGAGAATTTTAAGACTATATTAAATACCATCTAAAATTGTCAACATCATTAGAGATCTCTACAACAGCTATGTTTGTGCAGTCAACACAGAAGAAGGAATGAGAGAATGGTTTCAAATTGAAACAGGCATGAAACAAGGATGTATATTATCTCCCTTGCTTTTTGGAATTGCCATAGACTTTATAATGAAAAGATGCTGTACATGTAAAACCGGCATTGATTGGGTACATGGCACCCAAATAGAAGATCTTGATTTTGCAGAAGACGTAACTTTTATCAATGACAATGTGAAATCAATGCAAGAAAAACAAGATACCCTGTCTTTAATGGCTAGTAAATTAGGACTTGAAATTAACAAGGATAAAATAAAAATAATGAAACTTCTCATTAACCACGAAGGACAAATATACGTAGAATGAACAGCTGTTGAAGAAGTAAACCATTTTGCATATCTCGGCAGCTACACAGACCAGGATGGTGATACCAGAAAGGAAGTTAGAATTCAAATTTGCAAAAGCAGCATTGACTTTCAAGAGTCTTGAGAACATCAATCAATCAAGTGCCGTGCCGCATGGCGTAGGCGATCATTTTTCTCCATAATTCCCTGTCTTTCGACTTGATTATGAGATCCGCTGATGACTTTCTTCCTAGCCACACTGACAGCCCATCCAGTAACTTCTCTCTCTCTCTCTTCTTCCCTCAATTTTTCCAATTGCCACAAAGTGTTCCAACTTTCCTTTTCTCAGGAAATGTCCTACAAATCTCGTTTGTCTGCCTCTGAACTTTGCTGTAATTTGCTTTTTAACTCCAGCCTCTCTCAAGACTTCTTTGTTGGTTTTCTTAGCTGTCCATGGTACCTTCAACATCCTTCTTATGAACCACATTTCCATGGCCTCCATTTCTCACTGTACTCTCTTATTCATGGACCATGCTTCACATCCATAAAACAAAATTGGCCTGATGTAACATTTAAGTACTTGGAATCTTGTTTCCAGTGATATGGTTCTGTTGCACAAGATGCTTCTCATTTTCTGGAATGCTGACTTGGCCTGAGCATGTCTGCTTTTTATCTCGTTGTGACATTTGCCATCAGCTGTTATAATTGTTCCTAAGTACTTGAATCTGTCAAAATGTTTTCAGTTCTGTGCCATCGATGGTAACGCCTCTGGAGAATACTCAGTAAAAGTGGAATGAATTCAAGAACAACGCAGAGATAAGACAGATGAGCAAACAATAATCTGTCTCATGGTTGATCAGAAAAAGAAGATGGACATATGTAGGCCATGTGATGAGAAGAAACAACAAAACAAGTTATCAAGTGGAACACAAAAGGCTGAAGAAAAAGAGGTTGACCACATGAAACTCTATAGAGGACATTGTTAAGAGAGGCCAGTTTATTGGGAATAACTTACTGCTGCCAAGATTCTTCAGCTGCTGTGTGTGGGGTGAATCTCCTCCCGGCCAATGAAGAAAAATATGATTAGGATTGCTGTGTGGCGCCGCTGTGGAAAAGGTGATGGAAAGGATTAAGTGAAGTTTAATCGGTATGGCCAGAAGTCTCGCGGTCGGGGCTATTCATATCACGGCACCTCTGCTCTAGAGGCCGGCCACATCCTATATACACCCATACTGGGGCAATATGTCTAAACCAGCTTAGCTCAGGGGTGAAACTTACTAGTGGCAAGGATTTGTCCTCCTGGACAAAAGCTCCATCCTGGTCACCACCAGGAAGGGTAGCAGCCACGACCACAAAATGCTGAAGTCGGAGACATCAGTTGCATCAGTTTAGTCTAAAGTTGGACTTCCTCACCGGAAAACCTTGACGTGGTTTGGATATGAATATATCCCTGCTGGGTGAGAGGTGGTTGCCCATACAGCCTAGAGTTGGACTTCCTCACCGGAAAACCTTGACGTGGTTTGGATATGAATATATCCCAGCTGGGTGAGAGGTGGTTGCCCATACAGCCTAGAGTTGGACTTCCTCATGGAAAACCTCAACGTGATTTAGATATGAATATATCCCTGTCGTGTGAGAGGTGACTGCCTATCTAGACTGCTCTTCAGAAAGTAAAACAACTAAAGAAGCTGTGGAGAGGAACAGACAGAACTACAAAAATAAGATTTTTAAGGGCATGCATCTTTCTCATTGCAACATATGCCTGTGAGACCTGGACGCTTAATAAAACAGATGAGAAACACATAAATGCCTTTGAATGTAAATGCTACAGAAGAGTTCTTCAAATACCATGGACACAAAAAAGAACAAATATATCCATACTACAAGAACTTAATATTGAAGAAGGCTGGCTAGTAAAGAGGATTAAAGAGAGAAGACTTAAATATTTTGGACGCATTAAACGTCGTGATAATTTAGAGAAGACCATCTTGGAAGGGTACATAATGGGAAAAAAATAAACAGGAGACCAAAACGAAGATGGCTGCAAGACATTGATGATCTGAAAATGAATGCATCAGCAGCAGGCCATCTTGTTTACAACCGAGAGGCCTACATGAGAGCTGTTAGGGAGGCCAAGTTCCACAAGGGACAGGCAGATGACTGACTGGAAGGAAGAAATGCTAGAAGTAGATAGACATGTAGATGAGAAGTACAAGAACGTACAGGATACTTGGACTTGAAGAACAACCATCATCTGTTGCTGGCCTAGACATGTAGATGAGAAGTACAAGAACGTACAGAATACTTGGACTTGAAGAACAGCCATCATCTGCTGCTGGGCTAGACATGTAGATGGGAAGTACAAGAACGTACAGGATACTTGGACTTGAAGAACAGCCATCATCTGCTGCTGGCCTAGACATGTAGATGGGAAGTACAAGAATGTACAGAATACTTGGACTTGAAGAACAGCCATCATCTGCTGCTGGGCTAGACATGTAGATGGGAAGTACAAGAACGTACAGAATACTTGGACTTGAAGAACAGCCATCATCTGCTGCTGGGGTAGACATGTAGATGGGAAGATAAAGTACAAGAACGTACAGGATACTTGGACTTGAAGAACAGCCATCATCTGCTGCTGGCCTAGACATGTAGATGGGAAGATAAAGTACAAGAACGTACAGAATACTTGGACTTGAAGAACAGCCATCATCTGCTGCTGGGCTAGACATGTAGATGGGAAGATAAAGTACAAGAACGTACAGGATACTTGGACTTGAAGAACAGCCATCATCTGCTGCTGGGCTAGACATGTAGATGGGAAGATAAAGTACAAGAACGTACAGAATACTTGGACTTGAAGAACAGCCATCATCTGCTGCTGGGCTAGACATGTAGACGGGAAGTACAAGAGCGTACAGAACACTTGGACTTGAAGAACAGCCATCATCTGCTGCTGGCCTAGACATGTAGATGGGAAGTACAAGAGCGTACAGAACACTTGGACTTGAAGAACAACCATCATCTGCTGCTGGCCCAGACATGGGCCTCCTAGCAATCAGGACACTCCCATATGTGCTTGACCTTTAACCTCAGTGTTGTTCATGCCAATGGCATGTTGATTGAACACAGCTTGACCTTTTCTGCAAAGTTCTGATTGTCTCTCACTGCTCTTTGTTATTTCCCTTTCACACAGTCTTTGGTCATAGGTGAAGAAAACATTCTTTTCTCATCTCCCTGTAAGTTGCTAGGGTGGATGTTGTGAGGTCTGCTCTGTCCGGGAGTGTTGCTTTGTTTGTCAGCTGATCTGCCATTTCATTGCTTTTGATGCTGCCATGTCCTGGGCAGTAAATCCTTATTAGGGAGGAGATTTGTGACTCATTTAGTCTGGCCAACTGCTTGCGATGCATCACCTGGTTTTCAGTTTTGTTAAGCATTCATTGTGAACTGATAATGTGATGCTTGCTGGTTTGCTAGTCAGTTTATGGCCTGTGATGCTTGCTGGTTTGCTAGCCAGTTTATGGCCTGTGATGCTTGCTGGTTTGCTAGCCAGTTTATGACTTGAGTGGTTGCTTCAGTCTCCATCTTTAGGCTGGATGTGGTTGCAGCGACGGCTCTGGGCTCGCTGACGATGGAGTGTCCATTGTGATAGACCATGAGTCACCATCCGCTCTTTTGTTCATCCATGACCAATCCATGTGTATATATTATAGGATCATCCGGGGCGGAGTGCATAATAATTCACTCTTTGATTTCTGATCCTGCTCATCCTGATGCCCAGTTTCAGCATTCTGGACTGAGTCACACGTGAGCTCTGGTAGCCACACATGAGCTCTGGTAGCCATACGTGAGCTCTGGTAGCCACACATGAGCTCTGGTAGCCATACGTGAGCTCTGGTAGCCACACGTGAGTTCTGGTAGCCACACGTCAGCTTTGGTAGCCACACATGAGCTTTGGTAGCCACACGTCAGCTTTGGTAGCCACACGTCAGCTTTGGTAGCCACACGTGAGCTTTGGTAGCCACACGTGAGCTTTGGTAGCCACACGTCAGCTTTGGTAGCCACACTTGAGCTTTGGTAGCCACACGTGAGCTTTGGTAGCCACACGTGAGCTTTGGTAGCCACACGTCAGCTTTGGTAGCCACACGTGACCTCTGGTAGCCACACATGAGCTTTGGTAGCCACACGTCAGCTCTGGTAGCCACACGTCAGCTTTGGTAGCCACACATCAGCTCTGGTAGCCACACGTGAGCTCTGGTAGCCACACGTCAGCTCTGGTAGCCACACGTGAGCTCTGGTAGCCACACGTCAGCTCTGGTAGCCACACATGAGCTCTGGTAGCCACACATGAGCTCTGGTAAGCTGTGGATGCTTTCAGACATCAGTCAGAACCTGTGGGGAGTTCTGTTGAAACCCTTCATATACTTCATACATCATTTGTGGCTGCGTTCACGCTGGTGTTTCATTCTGGCCAGCATCCTCACATTGTGTTAAGTTGTTTGCCATTGTTTTCAAGGCCAGGTGGGCTTTTCCTGGCTACAATTTTTTTTCATCTGTTTTCCACATGTGTATTGGGTTGTGACGATTTTGGAATTATATATACTTTTGTTTTGTAGCTGAACTAAAAGTCATTTTGCATAAATGGGGTTAATAAGCTACATTTGGCAAGCATGGTATACAGTTACATTTTAGTAGACTACTTTTAGGAAGTTTTCTGACTTTCATTTTGTAGCTGTCAGTTTGTTTTTGATGTTTTCTCAGAAAAACACAGCTTTTGCTGTTTTCCCCAGCAGAGAGCAAGCATTGAAGGTAATGTTTACACTTTGATTTTATTTAACAAAACACAACATCATTAGTTTGATGGGTTATGTAACATTTGATCTTTGTTATTATGTGTCAGAGATAACATTTGTGATAATCTTTGACTGGTTGTGTAATAATTTCACAGTATATTTGTTATTGTGTATCAAAGATAACATTTATAATAAAGGCAAGGAGATGAAAGCTGGGTAGAACCCTGCCTGATTATCATATTCAGCTTAATGTGATAGAAATCTGCCTGACTTTCACGTGCTGCTTCATGTGATAGAAATCTGCCTGACTTTCATGTGCTGCTTCATGTGATAGAAATCTGCCTGACTTTCACATGCTGCTTCATGTGATAGAACTCTGCCTGATTTTCACGTGCTGCTTCATGTGATAGAAACCTGCCCGACTTTCACGTGCTGCTTCATGTGATAGAACTCTGCCCGACTTTCACATGCTGCTTCATGTGATAGAACTCTGCCCGACTTTCACATGCTGCTTCATGTGATAGAACTCTGCCCGACTTTCACGTGCTGCTTCATGTGATAGAACTCTGCCCGACTTTCACGTGCTGCTTCATGTGATAGAAATCTGCCTGACTTTCACGTGCTGCTTCATGTGATAGAACTCTGCCTGACTTTCACATGCTGCTTCATGTGATAGAAACCTGCCCGACTTTCACATGCTGCTTCATGTGATAGAAACCTGCCTGACTTTCACATGCTGCTTCATGTTATAGGCTGGGTAAATACTCCAGCTGTAAAAATAGGGTAGTGATCAACTTGGTAGTGGAGCTTGCAGGAATGTCTGCAGTTCAGATCTGGTCTAGGAAGTAAGAAAGAAATAGGTGACATTTATGTTGCTTTTATTATAAATTCTTAACACTGCACCATAAATTTAGGAATATCTTTTTATCTTAGCTTTGTTCAACTTTTTGTTTAATACAGTAAGTGCTTACTTTTCACTTTTGGCTTCATGAAGGAACTGTAACTGTTATTGTCCTGTAATCATTTCCTATAACTGTTATTGTCTTGTAATCATTTCCTGTAACTGCAATTGTCCTGTAATCATTTCCTGTAACTGTTATTGTCTTGTAATCATTTCCTGTAACTGTTATTGTCTTGTAATCATTTCCTGTAACTGTTGTCTTGTAATCATTTCCTGTAACTGTTATTGTCTTCTAATCATTTCCTGTACCTGTTATTGTCTTCTAATCATTTCTTGTAACTGTTATTGTCTTGTAATCATTTCCTGTAACTGTTACTGCATTCTAATCATTTCCGTAGGTTGTACATGAGCTTCACCAAGCTGAGTTTTTAGGCTCACGTCTGATTGTAGAGTTTGCCAAAACAGAGTTGCCTAACTTTGCTACATCCAGTGTTGATGAAGAGATGTAGGTATTCATTTTCTGCAGGTCACATCAGTTGTTTCTTGTTCATTTATATGCTTTATCTGTCTGTTTCTGTTTTACCTGCCAGTTTTTACTTTATATTTCTATTTTGTGTGTTTCTGTTTTATTTTTCAGTTTTTATCTATATCATTATGTTTGTCATTTATGAAAACAAAAAACATAATGTGCAGTAAAGCTGTGTTGATGAACACCAGAAAGAGAGATATTAAGTGCTACGTGGAACCCGTGTTATTAAAAGTATGAGAAGCCTGGACAAAGAGCACTCAAAATCTCCTGGAAGCGGCTGGGCAAAGGAAAGAAATTATAGCAAAATTCAGAACATGACAGTCCAGATTTGTAGAACATGTTTTAAGAAGAGACAAACTGGAACAGTTAATGACAACAAGAAAACTGGAGGGATGAAGGGACAGAGGAAGATAAAGAAACAAGATACTTGATGGACTAAAAGAGTGCCACAGAGCACAGACCAAAGCACATCTTACAGAAAGAGCAAAGGACAGGTGGTTGTGGAAATCAGTGACGACCAACACCTGACTGGCATGGACCAGAGAGAGAAATGTGTATCAGTTTTATTTATCTGCTTCTGTTTTATCAGTCTCTCTGTTTTATCTTTCTGTGTTTTATCTGTCTCTTGTACTTTAAGTCATCTATAATGCTTTTAAGAATATTTAAAACAAAAGTAAGGGCAGCTTTATTTATGAACACGCTCACAGTTGTGATGTTTTGATTTACATCTTAATCATACAGAAACATACAGGGCAAAGACATAGGAAAATCAGACAAAAAAAATCTGTGATAAGAAATGAAACAAAAAATAGAAAAGGAAGGAGCAGTTAGCTGTGACATGTGGTGAAGTATTGTGAATGTTAAGTGAAGGCTTGTGAAGTGTGATACCAGTCTATCAGTTTGATAGCAGAGTGTAATTGACGCTCAAGTAATTGATGAACACTATGCAGAATTAATGTAGTGAATGCCATTTCAAAGTGAATCATGATGGTGCAAGAAAAAAATCAGTGTTTATATATATAAAAATATAGTTCTCACTTGTGACATACCTCACTCGTTCAGCCAAGTATCTGTTATGAACTTTGCTGTCTCGTCAGCCAATATGAAACATTGCTGTCTCGTCAGCCAGTCTGAAACATTGCTGTCTCATCAGCAAATCTGAAACATTGCTGTCTCATCAGCTAATCTGAAACATTGCTGTATTATCAGCAAGTTTGAAATATTGCTGTCTCGCCAGAGAGTCTGAAACATTGCTGTCTTGCCAGAGAGTCTGAAACATTGCTGTCTTGCCAGAGAGTTTGAAACATTGTTGTCTCGCCAGAGAGTTTGAAACATTGCTGTCTCGCCAGAGAGTCTGAAACATTGCTGTCTCGCCAGAGAGTCTGAAACATTGTTGTCTTGCCAGAGAGTCTGAAACATTGTTGTCTTGCCAGAGAGTCTGAAACATTGCTGTCTCGCCAGAGAGTCTGAAACATTGCTGTCTCGCCAGAGAGTTTGAAACATTGTTGTCTCGCCAGAGAGTCTGAAACATTGCTGTCTCGCCAGAGAGTCTGAAACATTGTTGTCTCGCCAGAGAGTCTGAAACATTGTTGTCTCGCCAGAGAGTCTGAAACATTGTTGTCTCGCCAGAGAGTCTGAAACATTGTTGTCTCGCCAGAGAGTCTGAAACATTGTTGTCTCGCCAGAGAGTCTGAAACATTGCTGTCTCGCCAGAGAGTCTGAAACATTGCTGTCTTGTCAGTTGTTTCTACATTCTGCCAGGGTGACCAACTCAAAGTCTGAGGCCACATTTGTGTCTAATATTCATGTGAGCATTATGCATGGTTATTTTCACAGGAAAGTGGATTTTCTACATGTGTGTGTTATCTGGTTATGTGTGTAATATGCTTGAAAACACTGCTTGCAAGATAGCACAGGATAATTGTGCTTGACTGCATATTAGTTCCAGAATGAAAAACATAATACAAGGAAAATCACAAGAACATCCAACTCAGAAATGGAAGCCAACTGCAGTAGAGAAACTAGTAGACATAGTGTCAGTATGTGATAGTTTACAAACAGAAGTTGAACATGGTGTCAGCAAGTGATTGTTTACAAACAGAAACTGAACACGATGTCAGCAAGTGATTGTTTACAAACAGAAACTGAACACGATGTCAGCAAGTGATATTTTACAGAAGTACAACATGGTGTCAGCAAGTGATAGTTTACAGAAGTACAACATGGTGTCAGCAAGTGATAGTTTACAAACAGAAGCTGAACATGATGTCAGCAAGTGATAGTTTACAGAAGTACAACATGGTGTCAGCAAGTGATAGTTTACAGAAGTACAACATGGTGTCAGCAAGTGATAGTTTACAGAAGTACAACATGGTGTCAGCAAGTGATAGTTTACAAACAGAAGCTGAACATGATGTCAGCAAGTGATAGTTTACAAATAGAAGTGAAACACAATGTCAGCAGGTGATAGTTTACAAACAAAAAATTAAACAGACAATTGATTGAGCTTATGAAAAAACTAACAGATTAATAGAAACACTGCCACCAGTCTAAAACTTTATAAAGCAAATTATTGAATGAAACATTTTTAAAAAAAAATGATGCTTTAAAAAGATTTTTGTAATGACAGTTCAAGACATGAGAGGTACAAAAAAAAAAACAAAACAAAACAAGCAGAATGAAGAAGTCAACTTCAGTTTTTTGTTTTTTTTTAAAGATTTTTTTTGAAGGGATAGATTTGATTGTGAAGTATTCTAGTAATAAAAAGAATGTGAAAGTTTTGACACAAGTTGCTATCATCTCCTAAGTGGCTTGTTGCAGATCTGGAATGAAGGGGAAATGTTTTTTGACTGTGATTACTGGGACAATTTCTTGATCAGAATGATTGACTGTGATTACTGGGATGATTTCATGGCCAGAATGATTGACTGTGATTACTGGGATGATTTCATGGCCAGAATGATTGACTATGGTTACTGGGATGATTTCATGGCCAGAGTGATTGACTGTGGTTACTGGGATGATTTCATGGCCAGAATGATTGACTGTGATTACTGGGATGATTTCATGGCCAGAATGATTGACTATGGTTACTGGGATGATTTCATGGCCAGAGTGATTGACTGTGGTTACTGGGATGATTTCATGGCCAGAATGATTGACTGTGATTACTGGGATGATTTCATGGCCAGAATGATTGACTGTGGTTACTGGGATGATTTCATGGCCAGAATGATTGACTGTGATTACTGGGATGATTTCATGACCAGAATGATTGACTGTGATTACTGGGATGATTTCTTGGCCAGAATGATTGACTGTGGTTACTGGAATGATTTCATGGCCAGAATGATTGACTTTGATTACTGGGATGATTTCATGGCCAGAATGATTGACTGTGGTTACTGGGATGATTTCATGGCCAGAATGATTGACTGTGATTACTGGGATTATTTTATGGCCAGAATAATTGACTGTGGTTACTGGGATAATTGCATGGGCAGAATGATTGACTGTGGTTACTGGGGTAATTTCTTGGCCTGAATGATTGACTGTAATTACTGGGACAATTTCTTGTCCTAAATGATTGACTGTGATTACTGGGATGATTTCTTGTCCTAAATGATTGACTGTGATTACTGGGATGATTTCTTGTCCTAAATGATTGACTATGATTACTGGGATGATTTCTTGGCAAGAATGATTGACTGTGATTACTGGGATAAAAGTTTGTTACGGTGCTATGTCTACTTTATTTGTGCTTCAGACAAACCTACTCAGCCTACAAAAGTATGTAACAAATAAAAAGTAGCAAGATAATTTTAATTCCAGTTCTAAGAAACACAAAGGAAGTGCTGATGATGAGAATACTGCACTGAAGAAAGAAGAAAGTATACAGCAGCAGATGCAACCAAAAGAGATCAAATTTGATTCCACTTTTGGACTGTGGGGGTAGGTATTCTTGTGGCAGTATTTTGTAGTCAAAGGGAACTAAGTAAATAAAGTATGATTAGTCATAGTTAGTCCCCTTGAAAGGTCACAGTCCATGTCACTCTTGACATGTGACCAAACATTTGATTAGCACATGAGGCAAAATTCTTGTCAGATTCTTTAAGAAATATAGTCAGGGTTAGCAAGTACTTCTCTGAGAATATTCCACATCACGAGAAAAAGTAGTAAGAAAATTGAGAACATAGCGCAAGAACCCCGTATTTTCTGAGCGGAGGCTGGGAGTTATTAAAAACTGGAGGAGAAAAGAGAAAGTAGGCTTATTTTGCCGTTCATGTCGAGAGTTAATTAAGGATTGTTTTACGATATATTCAAGACTTGTCGGGAGGATTTTTTTTTAAGATGGCCTAAGTTAGTTTCAGATGATGTTTCGTTTATGATGATTCGTTTAGGATTTAATTCACTTAGAGATGGCTTAGATTAGGTTGGAGGTTAATTCACTTAGAGATGGCTTAGATTAGACTAGGTTGGAGGTTAATTTACTTAGAGATGGCTTAGATTAGGTTGGAGGTTAATTCACTTAGAGATGGCTTAGATTAGGTTGGAGGTTAATTCACTTAGAGACGGCATAGATTAGGTTGGAGGTTAATTCATTTAGAGACGGCATAGATTAGGTTGGAGGTTAATTCGCTTAGAGATGGCTTAGATTAGATTAGGTTGGAGGTTAATTCGCTTAGAGATGGCTTAGATTAGACTAGGTTGGAGGTTAATTTACTTAGAGATGGCTTAGATTAGACTAGGTTGGAGGTTAATTCACTTAGAGACAGCATAGATTAGGTTGGAGGTTAATTCACTTAGAGATGGCTTAGATTAGACTAGGTTGGAGGTTAATTCACTTAGAGACGGCATAGATTAGGTTAGAGGTTAATTCACTTAGAGATGGCTTAGATTAGACTAGGTTGGAGGTTAATTTACTTAGAGACGGCATAGATTAGGTTGGAGGTTAATTCACTTTGAGATGGCTTAGATTAGACTAGGTTGGAGGTTAATTCACTTAGAGACGGCATAGATTAGGTTGGAGGTTAATTCACTTAGAGATGGCATAGACTAGGTTGGAGGTTAATTTACTTAGAGATAGCTTAGAATAGGTTGGAGGTTACTTTTCAGAAGTGAGTTTTGTTCTGATTGAGTTGTTATATTCCCAGTTGGAAAAGTGTGATTATATACAATTTTTTATTTCTTTGTAATGTTATTTTTTAAAAATTCCCAGTGGCAGTGAATATTTCTTGCAGGGACTCTTTGTATTGTTTCTCTGGCATGACGAGCCTCACATTCATCCTCATTTGGTTCACCCTTCATTTTGCCACCAATAAATGTTATCACCAAGTGTGTATCATAACAAAAGACTTAGTGACTCTCTCTTGGAATGTTAATTGTCAGTTATGTTGGATGACGCAGATTTCATCTTAGTTCAGTCTGTCACACTGGTGTTCTGCTGTAGATTGTTAGAGAGCCTGGGTGTTTGTTGTTGAGTTGTTGTGCGAATAGTGTGGTAATGGATTTTGCAAATTGTTTCAACATCGAAGCAGTTGGGCAACAACAAGAAGAGAAATAAATATAGACACCTTAACCAGCATACTATTTTATCTTGACATCATATTGAGGGCAGCAAGATTCTGCTTTATGTGGTGCTACAAATAGGCACAACATATGTTTTAATTCTGCTTTATGTGGTGCTAAAAATAGGTGCAACATACGTTTTTATTCTGTTTTATATGGTGCTACAAATAGGCGCAACATACATTTTTATTCTGTTTTATGTGGTGCTACAGATAGGTGCAACATACATTTTTATTCTGTTTTATGTTGGGGTTTTCTTTTTAAATAAATAAATGTGATGTTTGTTGCAGTAAGATTGTGTAGATAAATGTGATGTTTGTTGTAGTGAGATTGTGTAGATAAATGTGATATTTGGTACATTGAGATTGTGTAGACAAATGTGATGTTTATTGCAGTGAGATTGAGTAGATAAATGTGATGTTTGTTACAGCGAGATGTAAGACTAAATGTAGAGATGACATATATACATCATTGATATCATCGACTCAGATATTAGACTAAATGACATTTACATTGATATCATCTAGATGATGTTTATATTTCAATCATCTAATCAGATATAAATTTTAAATAAGAGATGATGTTTACGTTGTTGTCATCTGGTCAATTGTATGTTTTGTTTCTTGCTTTTCTCAGCTTGCGGCATCCTCGCCGTCCAGAATTTCGATATGCCTACCCGCCTCCAACACCATCAGTTCTGGCAAACATCCTGAATGCTTTAGCTGCTGTCCCCAGGTTTTATGTTCAGGTTGGGCAGACTTAGATAGAAATGATGTACTCTCAGGTTGGGCAGACGTAGATAGAAATGACGTACTCTCAGGTTGGGCAGGCGTAAAAAGAAATGACGTACTCTCAGGTTGGGCAGGCGTAGATAGAAATGATGTACTCTCAGGTTGGGCAGGCGTAGAAAGAAATGACATACTCTCAGGTTGGGCAGACGTGGATAGAAATGACGTACTCTCAGGTTGGGCAGGCGTAGAAAAGAAATGACATACTCTCAGGTTGGGCAGGCGTAGAAAAGAAATGATGTACTTTCAGGTTGGGCAGACGTAGATAGAAATGACGTACTCTCAGGTTGGGCAGGCATAGAAAGAAATGACATACTCTCAGGTTGGGTAGATGTAGATAGAAATGACATACTCTCAGGTTGGGCAGATGTAGATAGAAATGACATACTCTCAGGTTGGGCAGACGTAGATAGAAATGACATACTCTCACGTTGGGCAGACTTAGATAGAAATGACATACTCTCATGTTGGACAGATGTAGATAGAAATGACATAGTCTCACATTGGGCAGATATAGAAAGAAATGACATAGTCTCACGTTGGGCAGACTTAGAAAGAAATGACATTCTCTCAGGTTGGACAGACATAGAAAGAAATGACATACTCTCAGGTTGGACAGTTGTAGAAGAAATGACATACTCTCAGGTTGGACAGATGTAAAAGAAATGACATACTCTCAGGTTGGACAGACATAGAAAGAAATGACATGCTCTCAGGTTGGACAGATATAGAAGAAATGACATACTCTCAGGTTGGACAGTCGTAGAAACAAATGACTCTCAGGTTGGACAGACATAGAAAGAAATGACATACTCTCAGGTTGGACAGACATAGAAAGAAATGACATACTCTCAGGTTGGACAGTCGTAGAAAGAAATGACTCTCAGGTTGGACAGACGTAGAAAGAAATGACATACTCTCAGGTTGGACAGTCGTAGAAAGAAATGACTCTCAGGTTGGACAGTCATAGAAAGAAATGACTCTCAGGTTGGACAGTCATAGATAGAAATGACTCTCAGGTTGGACAGATGTAGAAAGAAATGACATACTCTCAGGTTGGACAGACGTAGAAAGAAATGACATATTGAATTTCTGTAGCCTGTGTGAAACCATGCTGAAAGCTTTGTTTATGGAGAAATACAACACAAATGTTATATTTGGCAATTGTTTTTAGTAACAGACACTAGGTGAAATAAATCTTGTGAGAATTAAAAAGTGATTATTTAGATATTGAATCTTCCAGGAATGTTGTATTTGTATGTGTGTTACACAAGTGGAACTGATCCTTCCTCAACAAGTTTCTGCTTCCACTGATGCTGTGGTGCATGCTGGGGCATGCATATATATATATGATATCAGGATGCTTTTTTTCTGTCAGATCTTTTTTCTTGGCATCTGTAGCTTGTGAGTGCGTAGAGTCTTCAGAAGTAAATGTATGAATAAATTTTCTGTTTTTGATGGGATTGAGGAAAGGAGAGGCAGAAGATGACTGAGGGAACAGATGTTATAATGTCTGATACTGTGGGATGGAAAGAAATCAACATCAGTTACTCAGAAACATCAAGGTTACTCAGAAACATCAAGGTTACTCAGAAACATCAAGGTTACTCAGAAACATCAGAGTTACTCAGAAACATCAAGGTTACTCAGAAACATCAGAGTTACTCAGAAACAAAAAGACAATACATACAAGATTGTTGTGAAAGAATAGAAGGACATCAGAAGTGTGGAAGAGATAGTGAAATGTTTAAAGAAATGAAGACATTGACGAGAAATTTCACACCTAAGCTAAATGTAATTTGTGACAAGATAGTGAAGACCTTGACAGAGACAGAGGAAATTATAGAAAGATAGAAGCAATATTGCAGAGGAATGTATGAAACAACTGACTGTCAAAGCAGAAGTCAACAGTGTGAATTATTATTGGAGAAAGAAACCAAACCGACAATAGAAGAAGTTTTATGGGCAATAAAGAATCTGAAAAATAGTAAATCACCAGGATGTGATGAAATAACAGCTGAACTTATTAAAGTAGGAGGAAAGGAGTGTGCAACAATCTATCATGCACTATGTAAAAAGATATGGCATTCAGGTATTTGGCCAAAAGAATGGAAAAGAACTGTATTCATACCACTGCCAAAAAAGGGTAACCTGAAATTATGCACAAACTACAGAACTGTTGCCCTGATTAGTCATGCCAGTAAAATTCTTTTATAAAATCATAATAGGTAGACTTCGTAAGAAAATAGAAGAAGAGGTCAGTATGGTCCAAGCTGGTTTCAGGCAAGGAAGAGGATCAAGAGATCATATATTCAATATAAGATTAATAATAGAGAAATGCAGAGAGTTTAATGTGAATCTATATTTATCCTTTATAAGACTACTAAAAAGCATTTGATTGTGTACAACACCAGAAACTTTGGGAGATAATGGAAAAAATGGGATTTCCAACACATTTGATACAATTAACATCATTGCTGTATCTAGACCAACAAGTAGCAGTTAGAATAAATGGTGAAACAACAACCTGGTTTGATATAAAACAAGGGGTCTGTCAGGGGTGCATATTGTCGCCTTACTTATTTAACTTGTATACTGAAAATATAATGAGGAATGTTAGAGAAGATGTAGACAAAGAATATTACGATGCCATAACAATTGGAGGTTATGAAATACCAGAGATTAGATATGCTGATGACACAGTATTACTGTCCACAACACAAAAATGAATGGAAAAACTAATTATGTCAGTCCGTAAGAACAGTGAAGAGTAAAACTTCTATCTTAATGCGAAGAAAACTAACTGATGACAACTGACAAAACAAACTAGGCAGCTGATATATGTATCAAGGAGGAAAAACTGGAAGAAGTGGAGAGTTTTGAATATCTTGGATCACTGCTAACTAATAATGGAGATACAATGAGGGAAATTAAAAGGAGGACATCTGTCACTCTTCAGAAAGTAAAACAACTAAAGAATCTGTGGAGAGGAACAGATAGAACTACAAAAGTAAGATTTTTGAAGGGCATGCATCTTTCCCATCGCAACATATGCCCGTGAGACCTGGACACTTAACAAAACAGCTGAGAAACACATCTCTCTCTCTGAACCTTAAGTGCCCAGGGCACATGGGGCTTCCGCAAGGGTTTTCCACAAATGCCTGTCTTTCGCCTTTTTTTCTGCTCTTGCCCAGGTGAGCCCTCTATTGCTCAACATCCTTTCTGTTGTTCTTCTCCATGTCTCTTTTGGTCTACCCTTACTTCTGCTCCCCTGTGGTGTCCATCTTAGTGCTATTTTTGGTAGTGAGTTGTCAGTCATTCGGAGCACATGTCCCAACCATCGCCAGCGTCTTTCCTCAATAATTGTTGTCAGTGGTTTCATCTGCATTTCTGCCAATAAGATGTTATTTCTTATGGTGTTTGGCCAAAATATTTTTTTAATTCTACGTAAACATTTAGTCTGGAAAGAATTCAACTTGTTTTCTATGGTTTTGGTGATTTTCCAGCATTCACTACCATAGAGTAGTACACTTAGAACATGACTCTTAAATATCCTGATTTTCATATTTATGCTTAGTTTATTTGATTTCCATATATTCTGTAGCATTGCAAAAGCCTGGTTTGCTCTAGTAAGTCTGCTGTTGATGTCCTCTGTGCTGTCTCCATTTTCTACTACTCTGCTGCCAAGGTATACAAATTGAGAAACACATAAATGCCTTTAAATGTAAATGCTACAGAAGAGTTCTTCAAATGTCGTTCATTCATTCATTCATTTGCATGTCCCTTGCGGAACTTTGCCTCCCTAACAGCACTCCTGTAGGCCTCTCGGTTGTGGGCAAGATGGTCTGCTGCTGATGCATCCATTTGCAGATCATCAACAATGTCTTACAGCCATCTTTGCCTTGGTCTTCCTCTCTTTCTTTTTCCCATTATGTACCCTTCCAATACAGTTTTTTTTTTTTTTTTTCTAGATTATCATGACGTTTAATGTGTCCAAAATATTTAAGTTTTCTCTCTTTAATCCTCTTTACTAGTCACCCTTCTTCAATATGTTCTTGTAGTATAGATATATTTGTTCTTTTTTGTGTCCATGATATTTGTTGATAATCATTTCCACACCACTTTTGAATTGTGAATACCATCTGAATATCTGTACACGAGATAAACAGTTATCCCCATAAACTTGTCGCATCAATTCAACTGTCTCAATGACATTTTTTCCGAGTTTTAAACAGAATTTAATGTTAGCTTTTTGCTCCATGCTGATTATATGACAGTGCACCACTAACTAGATCAACAAAATGGGCGCTTGTTTGTCGTCTGCTTATCGGATGGTGATGAAAAGTTGCCAGCATCGTATCAGCATGGGAGCGGGTTATGGCAACTATTTTTTCAGTCCCTGATTTGAGCTAAAGAACAGGATGTGCAAAGCTTTTTTTTAGCAGACTCCACCACCATGGGGACTTTCAGGTAGGCCTATTACTGGGGGTACCAACGTGGGACAGGATCTTGGTTAGCTATGGTTAGGCAACCCTGAGACAGAATCTTGGTTAGCTATGGTTAGGCAACCCTGAGACAGGATCTTGGTTAGATATGGTTAGGCAACCCTGAGACAGGATCCTGGTTAGATATGGTTAGGCAACCCTGAGACAGGATCCTGGTTAGATATGGTTAGGCAACCCTGAGACATGATCCTGGTTAGCTATGGTTAGGCAATCCTGAGACAGGATCCTGGTTAGATATGGTTAGGCAACCCTGAGACATGATCCTGGTTAGCTATGGTTAGGCAACCCCAATGCCAGCATGTCACCTAAGAGTCACTGATTGCCAAAAACTTTGAAAAATGTGGCACATCTGATCACACTACAAATGTCTTTCACTTCCTGTTTGACATGAAAAGAAAATATATCAGACATTGACTTCACTTTAGAGTTCTTCTTCTTTTTTTCTTCTTCAACTTTCCGAGCCATTAAGGCTCATTGCTGCAGATAAAGTTCGCCTCCATTCCTCTCTATTCCTAATCTTCTCTCTCCAGTTGGTGACATCAATTTCTTTTATATCCTCTTCTGTGTTGTCTTTCCATCTCTGTCTTGGTCTACCCCTTGGTCTTGTTTCCCTCATCTCTTGTGCATACATCATTTTCGTTAGTCTATTCTCTTCCATTCTTTCTACATGGCCCAGCCAGTGTAGTCTGTTCAGTTTCAAGACATTTATAATTCATTGGGATTTAAATAAACTGTTCATTTCAGTGTTCTTTCTAGCTCTCCATTCTCCACTGTTGGTATCCTTTATCGGCCCACAGATTCTTCTTAGAATCTTGTTCTCAAAGATCTGCAATTGTTGTTCATCTTTCTTTGTTATACTCCAAATTTCTGATCCATACATGGTGATTGGACTTATTATAGTTTTGTAGATTGTTTTTTTTTTTTTTTGGTGTTTTGGGACAGGATTTTAGATTTTAACAGGTAAGCAAGGTGAGGTGTATTTTATTCCCTATATTTAGAGTCCAGTGACACTTTTTATGAAGGATTACCTGGAAATTTAGAAGAATTTCTTTTTTTTTCTAATTTTTAAAATGAGAAATTTTCTTGTATAGAGAAATTCTAGTGTTGTTTCTGGCAGTGTTTAAAATTGTTTCAGGTGTTACATCTCATGAACAAGATGGATCTTCCTGCACCATTTGGGCCTGTGACACCAGCTCCGCCTGTTGTGAGTTGGTCACTTACTGAATATTCTTTTCTAATATCACTAGAAGAATTACATATAAATGGGCAAGGAACATCAGAGAAAGACATGCAGAAGCAATAGATGCAGAAATAAGCAATAAAGAAAGATCTAAGAAGCTCATCAAGAAATATGACACTGTCCTGGGAACCAGATGGCAGTGAAAAGTTAAAGAGATACAAGAGCAAGAAGAGGACAACATTATGATAGCTGGGCAGTATCACAAGGTGGAGGAGTTTGATTAGGTACAGTGTGAACATGCAAGAGATGGAGGAGTTTGATTAGGTACAGTGTGAACATGCAAGAGATGGAGGAGTTTGATTAGGTACAGTGTGAACACACAAGAGATGGAGGAGTTTGATTAGGTACAGTGTGAACATGCAAGAGATGGAGGAGTTTGATTAGGTACAGTGTGAACATGCAAGAGATGGAGGAGTTTGATTAGGTACAGTGTGAACACACAAGAGATGGAGGAGTTTGATTAGGTACAGTGTGAACATGCAAGAGATGGAGGAGTTTGATTAGGTACAGTGTGAACATGCAAGAGATGGAGGAGTTTGATTAGGTACAGTGTGAACATGCAAGAGATGGAGGAGTTTGATTAGGTACAGTGTGAACATGCAAGAGATGGAGGAGTTTGATTAGGTACAGTGTGAACACACAAGAGATGGAGGAGTTTGATTAGGTACAGTGTGAACATGCAAGAGATGGAGGAGTTTGATTAGGTACAGTGTGAACATGCAAGAGATGGAGGAGTTTGATTAGGTACAGTGTGAACACACAAGAGATGGAGGAGTTTGATTAGGTACAGTGTGAACATGCAAGAGATGGAGGAGTTTGATTAGGTACAGTGTGAACATGCAAGAGATGGAGGAGTTTGATTAGGTACAGTGTGAACACACAAGAGATGGAGGAGTTTGATTAGGTACAGTGTGAACACACAAGAGATGGAGGAGTTTGATTAGGTACAGTGTGAACACACAAGAGATGGAGGAGTTTGATTAGGTACAGTGTGAACATGCAAGAGATGGAGGAGTTTGATTAGGTACAGTGTGAACACGCAAGAGATGGAGGAGTTTGATTAGGTACAGTGTGAACACACAAGAGATGGAGGAGTTTGATTAGGTACAGTGTGAACACACAAGAGATGGAGGAGTTTGATTAGGTACAGTGTGAAAACTAAAGATACAGGAGTTTAATCGGTACAGCTTTCATACTAAGCTACCATTGACTGTAGCTATAGGTTGTTCTTGTTGAGTTCCTGAAGAAAGAACAATATTTAGATTTGTAAAAAGTATGTACAAGTTAGAGAATTTGTGAAGGTGAACCATGAAATATGGTAGAGAAGAATTGTTAACAGAGACTTTTTGAAACCCTAGCAGGGAGCAGTGACAGAGTAAACCATCAATCCTAAATATTGTTCACAAACTTTTCTCCTACTTCCAGCAAGCAGATGCCAGAGAAATAGTTCTGCCAGATGATGTTGACCAGAGAGAGATGGAGATCTCTAGTGAGACCGAGTCTGAGCTGGAGAGTGGAGAGGAGACAGACAAGGAAAAAAGGTAACAAAAATATCCGCTGACATCTTTTCTCTACAGATCACCATGGAAAGATGTTAATTCTGTTACAGTGTATAAAGTCATACATTTCATATCATTTTAATATAGTGTAGTAAGTCATGCCTTTCGTGTCATTCTAATATAGTGTAGTAAGTCATGCCTTTCGTGTCATTCTAATATAGTGTAGTAAGTTGTACCTTTCATGTCATTCTAACATAGTGTAGTAAGTTGTACCTTTCATGTCATTCTAACATAGTGTAGTAAGTTGTACCTTTCATGTCATTCTAACATAGTGTAGTAAGTTGTACCTTTCATGTCATTCTAATATAGTGTAGTAAGTTGTACCTTTCATGTCATTCTAATATAGTGTAGTAAGTCGTACCTTTCATGTCATTCTAACATAGTGTAGTAAGTCGTGCCTTTCATGTCATTCTAATATAGTGTAGTAAGTTGTACCTTTCATGTCATTCTAACATAGTGTAGTAAGTTGTACCTTTCATGTCATTCTAACATAGTGTAGTAAGTTGTACCTTTCATGTCATTCTAATATAGTGTAGTAAGTTGTACCTTTCATGTCATTCTAATATAGTGTAGTAAGTTGTACCTTTCATGTCATTCTAATATAGTGTAGTAAGTTGTACCTTTCATGTCATTCTAATATAGTGTAGTAAGTTGTACCTTTCATGTCATTCTAATATAGTGTAGTAAGTTGTACCTTTCATGTCATTCTAACATAGTGTAGTAAGTCATGCCTTTCATGTCATTCTAATATAGTGTAGTAAGTTGTACCTTTCATGTCATTCTAATATAGTGTAGGTAGTCATGGCTGTCAGCATCATGTTTTTTGTGGCAGCATCATGTTTTTTGTGGCAGCATCATGTTTTTTGTGGCAGCATCATGTCTTTTGTGGCAGCATCATGTTTTTTTGTGGCAGCATCATGCTTTTTGTGGTACAGTGTACAAAGTGGTGACTTGTATCATGTCACATTACATTTCTCTGAACATTTCCCTCATCTATTTCATTAATTTCTCATCACAGGATTGATGTCAGACATCTTCATCATCATGAGATTGGTTTTCATCTTTTGCTTTTTTTTACATTTTAATGTGTTCTTCCTGCAGTGGCATATTTTCTTTTCTATCATATTTATTGTTATCTTTATTATAACCGTCTTACTGTTTAAACTTAAAAGTTATAATAGTAAACAGTGTTAATAGTGAAAATTATTACAAGTAAAAATTGTGTTAAAATAACACTTGTATCAACAGTTGGAAATTAATAGTTGGGTTATCAAAGTGTGGCATTTAGTATGTAGTCAGTCAGTCATCTGCATGTCCTTTGTGGAAATTTGCCTCCTTAACAGCACTCCTGTAGGCCTCTCGGTTGTAAGCAAGATGCCCTGCTGCTGATGCATCCATTTGCAGCCATCTTTGCCTTGGTCTTCCTCTCTTTCTTTTTCCCATTATGTACCCTTCCAAGATGGTCTTCCCTAAATTATCATGATGTTTAATGTGTCCAGAATATTTAAGTTTTCTCTGTTTAATCCTCTTTACTAGCCAGCCTTCTTCAATATTAAGTTCTTGTAGTATGGATATATTTGTTCTTTTTTGTATCCATGATATTTGAAGGACTCTTCTGTAGCATTTTCATTCAAAGGCATTTATGTGTTTCTCAGCTGTTTTGTTAAGTGTCCAGGTCTCACAGGTATATGTTGTGATGGGAAAGATGCATGCCCTTAAAAATCTTATTTTGATAGTTCTGTCTGTTCCTCTTCACAGCTTCTTTCTTATTTGTTTTGTCAGTTGTCATCAATTTAGTTTTATTCACATTAAGATAGAGGTTTTGTTCTTCACTATTCTTACATACTGACATAATTAGTTTTTCCATTCCTCTTTGTGTTGTAGACAGTAACACTGTGTCATCAGCATATCTAATCTCTGGTATTTCATAACCTCCAATTGTTATGGCATTGTAATATTCTTTAGCTACATCTTCTCTAACATTCCTCATTATATTTTCAGTATACAAGTTAAATAAGTAAGGTGACAATATGCACCCCTGATATGGACCCCTTATTTTATATCAAACCAAGTTGTTGTTTCACCATTTATCCTTACTGCTGCTTGTTGGTCTAGATACAGCAGTGATGTTAATTGTATCAGATGTGTTGGAAATCCCATTTTTTTCCATTATTTCCCAAAGTTTCTGGTGTTGTACACAATCAAATGCCTTTGAGTAGTCTATAAAGGATAAATATAGATTCACATTAAATTCTCTGCATTTCTCTGTTATTAATCTTATATTGAATATATGATCTCTTGGTCCTCTTCCTTGTCTAAAACCAGCTTGGACCATATTGACTTTTTCTTCTGTTTTCTTACAAAGTCTACCCATTATGATTTTTAATAGAATTTACTGGCATGACTAATCAGGGCAACAGTTCTGTAGTTTTCAAGTTACCCTTTTTTTGGCAGTGGTATAAATACAGTTCATTTCCATTCTTTTGGCCAAATACCTGAATGCCATATCTTTTTACATAGTGCATGATAGATTGTTGCACATTGCTTTCCTCCTGCTTTAATAAGTTCAGCTGTTATCTCATCACATCCTGGTGATGTACCATTTTTCAGATTGTTGGTTCTGGTTCTTTCTTCTCCAATAATAATTCACACTGTTGATTTTCACCTTCACAGTCAGTTGTATCATACATCCCTCTGCAGTATTCCGTCTTTCTAGAATTTCCTCTGTCTCTGTCAAGGTATTCCCCATCTCGTCATGAATTATATTTAATTTAGGTGTGACACTTCTCGTCAGTGTCTTCATTTCTTTGAACATTTCACTATCTCTTCCACACTTCTGATGTCCTTCTATTCTTTCACAACAATCTTGTATGTTTTGTTTTTTTGTCTTTTCTTATCTTTCTTCGTACTTCTTTTGTTGAAGATTTATATTCCTGTTTGTTATTGTTAGCCACTTTCCAATTTGTCTTCATTTCTCTATGTTGCTTTATTAGTTGTAATATGCCTGCTGTAATCTATCCATTCTTTTGTGTTTTCTTTACTGAAACTATATCTTTAGCTGTTGTTATTAAGATATCTGTGACCTGTGTAGCCAATTCATCTGGTGTCATCTACTCCTGTACAGCCATCAGTGTCTCAAAACAGTTCTTCACTTCTATACCATATTGTTCTGGTTTTTTTTGTAAGATCAAAGCGGAGTGGTCTTGATCCCCTAACTGTCTTTTTTATCTTTATCTTATTGTCTGCTATTACTAACTCATGGTCCGTGTCACAGTCGGCACCTGGTAAAGTTTTTGCTGAAGTTATACTTGATCTCCACCTTCTTTGCATTGTAAAATGTAATTTGTTTGATTCTTGGTTTTACTATCAGGTGATGTCCACGTGTAAATTCTTCTTGGATGTTGTCTGAAAAGTGTGTTAGCAACCATTAGCTCATTTTATCTGTGACAAAGGTTCCATGATCTAGGTGTACACAAGCTTACATATGTTTGTATCTGTGACAAAGGTCCCATGATCTGAATGCTGGGAAGAGACAGATGAAACTTATCAAGAGATTCAGAGTAAAGAGACCAAGACTGGCTGACCTACAAGATAGTGGAAGTCCTGGTCTGCCTTCTGCCACCGCTGTTCAAGTGGCTGATGTTTTTGAACAAACAGCTGGACTTTTTTCTGCCACAAAAAAGATAGAACTGAAGCTGCCATCATCAGTTATGCCCGTCCCAGAGTCCAAGCATGCCTCAAAACAGGTGCATCTGTCACATCACATCTCTGGAAGCTCTCACCTGTCCCAGCCATCCACTGTGTCAGCTGATGAAAACTATGCTCAGAAAGCACCTACTGGACATCATAAACAGCAGCAACAGCCTGTATCAGCAGCTGAGATACAACTAACAACACAGCAAAATACTTCTCATCAGCCAACTCCTGTACCTCCACTTGATCAAGAGCAGCCTCCTTTATCATCGTCTCATCTGACAGATTCAGAGAATAAAGCTTATGAATTTGAACTATCTCTACACACAAGTCACGGTATGGTGTTTCTTTTATGTTGCTGTTTGTTAACTGTCAGCTTACTGTTTGTTACAGCCTTATGAAGTGGTTATACACCAACAACTCACAGAACAAAAAGTCATGACTCAGGAGGAGTCCTTAGAGCATCAGAAGTTTAAAGGACCAAAATGCTTGCCTTGAGGGGTGGGGAAGAGGGGGGTTGTTACTTCTCTGGTGATCTGAGGAGTTGTGTTGTTGCTTTGCTGTCTACAACAGTTTCCTGCCTATAAGACTTTCAGACATCAGTTTGACATACAAGATATTCAGACATCAGTGTAACATACAAGATATTCAGATATCAGTTTAACATACAAGATATTCAAATATCAGTTTAACAAATAAGACTTTCATTCATCACTTTAACAAATGAGACCTTCAGACATCAGTTAATATATGAAACCTTCAGACATCAGTATAATATATGAGACCTTCAGACATCAGTATAATATATGAGACCTTCAGACATCAGTATAATATATGAGACCTTCAGACATCAGTTTAACATAGGAGACCTTCAGACATCAGTATAACAGATGAGACCTTCAGACATCAGTATAATATATGAGACTTTCAGATGAGACCTTCAGACATCAGTATAATATATGAGACCTTCAGACATCAGTATAATATATGAGACCTTCAGGCATCAGTATAATATATGAGACCTTCAGACATCATCTGTTCAAATTTTTCTTTGACCAGAACCAGAGACATCAGAGCCAGGATTTGGAATGTTACTTCCTGTAGTCAAGGTAAGATGGACAGAGATTTCTGTAGTTAGCTGGCAAGTAGATTAGACAGAGATTTGTGGTGTTAGACAGAAGTTTGTAGTGTTAGCTAGCAAGTAGATTAGACAGAGATTTGTGTAGTTAGCTAGCAAGTAGATTAGATGGAGATTTCTGTAGTTAGCTGGCAAGTAAATTAGACAGAGATTTGTGGTGTTAGATTAGACAGAGGTTTGTAGTGTTAGCTAGCAAGTAGATTAGACAAAGATTTGCGTAGTTAGCTAGCAAGTAGATTAGACAGAGATTTTTGTTGTTAGCTAGCATGTAGCTTAGACAGAGTTGTTCTAGTTTTGAAACTAGAAAATGATTATTTTGAAACTACAAAGTGGTTATTTTGAAACTAGAAAATATTTCAAATTGCAGAAACAGAAGACAGAAGAAGTGGACCAAGGTACAGAGAAAGAGTGGACTAGGTCAGAGTTCATCTCTCAGTCTGAACTACAACGATCAAAACTATCTTCATCAGGTGAGTTATCATCACTGCATACAGTCAGGTGAGTTATCATCAGTGAATACTTGCTGGTGAGTTAATCATCAATGCATACAGGCTGGTGAGTTAATCATCAATGCATACAGTCAGGTGAGTTATCATCACTGCATACAGTCAGGTGAGTTATCATCACTGCATACAGTCAGGTGAGTTAATCATCACTGCATACAGTCAGGTGAGTTAATCATCACTGCATACAGTCAGGTGAGCTGTCATTACTGCATACAGTCAGGTGAGCTGTCATTACTGCATGCAGATATTTGAACAAAGTGTTGACATCTATGTATGTGTATGATATCTGTTACAGGCAGAACAAAATGTTGACATCTATGTATGTGTATGATGTCTGTTACAGGCAGAACAAAGTGTTGACATCTATGTATGTGTATGATGTCTGTTACAGGCAGAACAAAGTGTTGACATCTATGTATGTGTATGATATCTGTTACAGGCAGAACAAAATGTTGACATCTATGTATGTGTATGATATCTGTTACAGGCAGAACAAAATGTTGACATCTATGTATGTGTATGATGTCTGTTACAGGCAGAACAAAGTGTTAATGTCTATGTATGTGTATGATGTCTGCTACAGGCAGCTACATGTCTGGCAAGATGTAATAAATATGTGGAGCATTTTTTTTTGTTATGTTCACCATCTGTTATCAGGTTTATATTCATCTCTGTTCATCATGTTTATCTTCATCTCTGGTCATCATATTTACCTTCATCTCTGGTCATCATGTTTATCTTCTTCTCTGATTACCAAGTATTTGTTCACCTCTGGTCATCATATTTACCTTTATCTTTGGTCACCAAGTATTTTTTCACCTGTGGTCATCATGTTTATCTTCATCTCTGATTGCCATGTTTACCTTCATCTCTGATTGCCATGTTTACCTTCATCTCTGATTGCCATGTTTACCTTCATCTCTGATTGCCATGTTTATCTTCATCTCTGATTGCCATGTTTACCTACATCTCTGATTGCCATGTTTATCTTCATCTCTGGTCATAATGTTTAACTTCATCTCTGGTCATAATGTTTACCTTCATCTCTGGTTGCTATGTTTACCTTCATCTCTGGTTGCTATGTTTACCTTCATCTCTGGTTGCTATGTTTACCTTCATCTCTGGTTGCTATGTTTATCTTCATCTCTGATTGCCATGTTTATCTTCATCTCTGGTCACCATGTTTAACTTCATATCTGGTCATCATGTTTAACTTCATCTTTGGTTGCCATGTTTACCTTCATCTCCGGTCATCATGTTTAACTTCATATCTGGTTGCTATGTTTATGTCCATCTCTGGCCAACATGTTTATGTTCCTGTTATCACCCATAGTGATCTCATCCTTATTTTGAAGTGGTTGTTGTAGACTGGGCAGTTCAGTAGCAGAATATGAGGTGTTTGGTTCAAATATTAATCTGCACATTTATTGAGACTAATTTAAGAAAAAAGTTGAACATTTTTTAAAGTGATTTTTCTTCATTGTCATGGACTCTCAAACCATACTTCACAAGATAGAGAGGGGCTTGTTACATCATGAGCGGGTTCAGTGCTTGGGACAATCCAGTGTCACCAGACTGACATGGATATGTTTCCCAGGACATGTGGGAGTGAGAGTCAGTGAGGTAGATGAGCATGTTGCCCAGGACATGTGGGAGTGAGAGTCAATGAGGTAGATGAGCACTATTCCTAGGACATATGGGAGTGAGAGTCAGTGAGGTAGCTGAGCATGTTGCCCAGGACATGTGGGAGTGAGAGTCAATGAGGTAGGTGAGCATGTTTCCCAGGACATGTGGGAGTGAGAGTCAATGAGGTAGGTGAGCATGTTTCCCAGGACATGTGGGAGTGAGAGTCAATAAGGTAGATGAGCATGTTTCCCAGGACATGTGGGAGTGAGAGTCAGTGAGGTAGCCGAGCATGTTTCCTAGGACATGTGGGAGTGAGAGTCAATGAGGTAGATGAGCATGTTTCCCAGGACATGTGGGAGTAAGAGTCAGTGAGGTAGATGAGCATGTTTCCCAGGACATGTGGGAGTGAGAGTCAGTGAGGTAGCCGAGCATGTTTCCTAGGACATGTGGGAGTGAGAGTCAATAAGGTAGATGAGCATGTTTCCCAGGACATGCGGGAGTAAGAGTCAGTGAGGTAGATGAGCATGTTTCCTAGGACATGTGGGAGTGAAAATCAATGAGGTAGATGAGCATGTTTCCTAGGACATGTGGGAGTGAGACTCAGTGAGGTAGATGAGCATGTTTCCTAGGACATGTGGGAGTGAGAATCAGTGAGGTAGATGAGCATGTTTCCCAGGACATGTGGGAGTGAGAGTCAATGAGGTAGATGAGCATGTTTCCCAGGACATGTGGGAGTAAGAGTCAGTGAGGTAGATGAGCATGTTTCCTAGGACATGTGGGAGTGAGAATCAATGAGGTAGATGAGCATGTTTCCCAGGACATGTGGGAGTAAGAGTCAGTGAGGTAGATGAGCATGTTTCCTAGGAAATGTGGGAGTAAGAGTCAGTGAGGTAGATGAGCATGTTTCCTAGGAAATGTGGGAGTGAGAGTCAATGAGGTAGATGAGCATGTTTCCTAGGAAATGTGGGAGTGAGAGTCAATGAGGTAGATGAGCATGTTTCCCAGGACATGTGGGAGTAAGAGTCAGTGAGGTAGATGAGCATGTTTCCCAGGACATGTGGGAGTGAGAGTCAGTGAGGTAGCCGAGCATGTTTCCTAGGACATGTGGGAGTGAGAGTCAATAAGGTAGATGAGCATGTTTCCCAGGACATGTGGGAGTAAGAGTCAGTGAGGTAGATGAGCATGTTTCCTAGGACATGTGGGAGTGAAAATCAATGAGGTAGATGAGCATGTTTCCTAGGACATGTGGGAGTGAGACTCAGTGAGGTAGATGAGCATGTTTCCTAGGACATGTGGGAGTGAGAATCAGTGAGGTAGATGAGCATGTTTCCCAGGACATGTGGGAGTGAGAGTCAATGAGGTAGATGAGCATGTTTCCCAGGACATGTGGGAGTAAGAGTCAGTGAGGTAGATGAGCATGTTTCCTAGGACATGTGGGAGTGAGAATCAATGAGGTAGATGAGCATGTTTCCCAGGACATGTGGGAGTAAGAGTCAGTGAGGTAGATGAGCATATTTCCTAGGAAATGTGGGAGTAAGAGTCAGTGAGGTAGATGAGCATGTTTCCTAGGAAATGTGGGAGTGAGAGTCAGTGAGGTAGCCGAGCATGTTTCCTAGGACATGTGGGAGTGAGAGTCAATGAGGTAGATGAGCATGTTTCCCAGGACATGTGGGAGTAAGAGTCAGTGAGGTAGATGAGCATGTTTCCCAGGACATGTGGGAGTGAGAGTCAGTGAGGTAGCCGAGCATGTTTCCTAGGACATGTGGGAGTGAGAGTCAATAAGGTAGATGAGCATGTTTCCCAGGACATGTGGGAGTAAGAGTCAGTGAGGTAGATGAGCATGTTTCCTATGACATGTGGGAGTGAAAATCAATGAGGTAGATGAGCATGTTTCCTAGGACATGTGGGAGTGAGACTCAGTGAGGTAGATGAGCATGTTTCCTAGGACATGTGGGAGTGAGAATCAGTGAGGTAGATGAGCATGTTTCCCAGGACATGTGGGAGTGAGAGTCAATGAGGTAGATGAGCATGTTTCCCAGGACATGTGGGAGTAAGAGTCAGTGAGGTAGATGAGCATGTTTCCTAGGACATGTGGGAGTGAGAATCAATGAGGTAGATGAGCATGTTTCCCAGGACATGTGGGAGTAAGAGTCAGTGAGGTAGATGAGCATATTTCCTAGGAAATGTGGGAGTAAGAGTCAGTGAGGTAGATGAGCATGTTTCCTAGGAAATGTGGGAGTGAGAGTCAATGAGGTAGATGAGCATGTTTCCTAGAAAATGTGGGAGTGAGAGTCAATGAGGTAGCTGAGCATGTTTCCTATGACATGTGGGAGTGAGAGTCAGTGAGGTAGACGAGCATGTTTCCCAGGACATGTGGGAGTGAGAGTCAATGAGGTAGATGAGCATGTTTCCTATGACATGTGGGAGTGAGAGTCAATGAGGTAGATGAGCATGTTTCCTATGACATGTGGGAGTGAGTGTCAATGAGGTAGCTGAGCATGTTTCCTAGGACATGTGGGAGTGAGAGTCAGTGAGGTAGCTGAGCATGTTTCCTAGGACATGTGGGAGTGAGAGTCAGTGAGGTAGATGAGCATGTTTCCCAGGACATGTGGGAGTGAGAGTCAGTGAGGTAGCCGAGCATGTTTCCTAGGACATGTGGGAGTGAGAGTCAATAAGGTAGATGAGCATGTTTCCCAGGACATGTGGGAGTAAGAGTCAGTGAGGTAGATGAGCATGTTTCCTATGACATGTGGGAGTGAAAATCAATGAGGTAGATGAGCATGTTTCCTAGGACATGTGGGAGTGAGACTCAGTGAGGTAGATGAGCATGTTTCCTAGGACATGTGGGAGTGAGAATCAGTGAGGTAGATGAGCATGTTTCCCAGGACATGTGGGAGTGAGAGTCAATGAGGTAGATGAGCATGTTTCCCAGGACATGTGGGAGTAAGAGTCAGTGAGGTAGATGAGCATGTTTCCTAGGACATGTGGGAGTGAGAATCAATGAGGTAGATGAGCATGTTTCCCAGGACATGTGGGAGTAAGAGTCAGTGAGGTAGATGAGCATATTTCCTAGGAAATGTGGGAGTAAGAGTCAGTGAGGTAGATGAGCATGTTTCCTAGGAAATGTGGGAGTGAGAGTCAATGAGGTAGATGAGCATGTTTCCTAGAAAATGTGGGAGTGAGAGTCAATGAGGTAGCTGAGCATGTTTCCTATGACATGTGGGAGTGAGAGTCAGTGAGGTAGACGAGCATGTTTCCCAGGACATGTGGGAGTGAGAGTCAATGAGGTAGATGAGCATGTTTCCTATGACATGTGGGAGTGAGAGTCAATGAGGTAGATGAGCATGTTTCCTATGACATGTGGGAGTGAGTGTCAATGAGGTAGCTGAGCATGTTTCCTAGGACATGTGGGAGTGAGAGTCAGTGAGGTAGCTGAGCATGTTTCCTAGGACATGTGGGAGTGAGAGTCAGTGAGGTAGCCGAGCATGTTTCCTAGGACATGTGGGAGTAAGAGTCAGTGAGGTAGATGAGCATGTTTCCCAGGACATGTGGGAGTGAGACTCAGTGAGGTAGCCGAGCATGTTTCCTAGGACATGTGGGAGTGAGAGTCAATGAGGTAGCCGAGCATGTTGCCCATAACGCTGTTGCAGCAGATGTGATTCCAGAGATAGGACGGAGATACTGAAGTCGCTAGCCGAGGATCTGGTACAGGTGGAGGAAAGGCCATGTGTTGATTATATCTACAGAGGATAAAAGACACAGGTGAGAGAAGGAGGGAAGGAAGAGCCAGGTGGTTGGCTGGTAGAATTAGAGGTTGCCAGAACCAACAGCTGGCTGGCACACTTAGTGTTCATACTCTTCGTAGGTTACTGAGACAGAGAGTAAAGCATGTGTGGGTGTGTCATGGGTGTATTAGTTGCCTTTGTTGACATGTAGAAAAATTAGTTGCCTTTGTTGACATGTAGAAAAATTAGTTGCCTTTGTTGACATGTAGAAAAATTAGTTGCCTTTGTTGACATGTAGAAAAATTAGTTGCCTTTGTTGACATGTAGAAAAATTAGTTGCCTTTGTTGACATGTAGAAAAATTAGTTGCCTTTGTTGACATGTAGACTGAGGAAGCTGCATGAAATAATGGTTGATGTTTTGTTAACAGAAATGAAAAAACTGAGTGTATTCAACAAGTACAGTGAGGGGGAGACATCTTGTAGACTTTATATCAAGAACCTTGGCAAGAATGTTACAGAGGAGGTGAGTGTAACAGCTTAGTCTAGACATTTTGACACCAACACTTTAGTGGAGTTGTTACGCCAACACTTTAGTGGAGATGTTGTTACACTAACACTTTAGTGGAGATGTTACGCCAACACTTTAGTGGAGATGTTGTTACACTAACACTTTAGTGGAGTTGTTACGCCAACACTTTAGTGGAGATGTTGTTACACTAACACTTTAGTGGAGTTGTTGTTACACCAACACTTTAGTGGAGTTGTTGTTACACTAACACTTTAGTGGAGATGTTACGCCAATGCTTTAGTGGAGATGTTGTTACACTAACACTTTAGTGGAGTTGTTGTTACACCAACACTTTAGTGGAGATATTGTTACATTAACACTTTAGTGGAGTTGTTGTTACACCAACACTTTAGTGGAGATATTGTTACATTAACACTTTAGTGGAGTTGTTACGCCAGTGCTTTAGTGGAGATGTTGTTACACCAACACTTTAGTGGAGTTGTTACGCCAACACTTTAGTGGAGATGTTGTTACACTAACACTTTAGTGGAGTTGTTACGCCAGTGCTTTAGTGGAGATGTTACACCAACACTTTAGTGGAGTTGTTACGCCAACACTTTAGTGGAGATGTTGTTACACTAACACTTTAGTGGAGTTGTTACGCCAACACTTTAGTGGAGATGTTGTTACACTAACACTTTAGTGGAGATGTTGTTACACCAACACTTTAGTGGAGTTGTTGTTACACCAACACTTTAGTGGAGTTGTTGTTGCACCAACACTTTAGTGGAGATGTTGTTACACCAACACTTTAGTGGAGTTGTTACGCCAGTGCTTTAGTGGAGATGTTACACCAACACTTTAGTGGAGTTGTTGTTACACTAACACTTTAGTGGAGTTGTTGTTACACTAACACTTTAGTGGAGTTGTTGTTACACCAACACTTTAGTGGAGTTGTTGTTGCACCAACACTTTAGTGGAGATGTTGTTACACCAACACTTTAGTGAAGTTGTTGTTACACCAACACTTTAGTTACACTACAGTACTGTAGAGGTAGATCTTCTACCATTACTGTGGTTACACTACAGTGCTGTAGAGCTAGATCTTCTACCATTACTCTGGTTACACTACAGTACTGTAGAGGTAGATCTATCATTAACTGTGGTTACACTACATTACTGTGGTTACACTATGGTACTGTAGAGGTAGATCTTCTATCATTACTGTGGTTACACTATGGTACTGTAGAGGTAGATCTTCTATCATTACTGTGGTTACACTACGGTACTGTAGAGGTAGATCTTCTATCATTACTGTGGTTACACTACGGTACTGTAGAGGTAGATCTTCTATCATTACTGTGGTTACACTACGGTACTGTAGAGGTAGATCTTCTATCATTACTGTGGTTACACTACAGTGCTGTAGAGGTAGATCTTCTATCATTACTGTGGTTACACTACAGTGCTGTAGAGGTAGATCTTCTGTCATTACTGTGGTTACACTACAGTGCTGTAGAGGTAGATCTTCTATCATTACTGTGGTTACACTACGGTACTGTAGAGGTAGATCTTCTGTCATTACTGTGGTTACACTACGGTACTGTAGAGGTAGATCTTCTATCATTACTGTGGTTTCACCACGGTGCTGTAGAGGTAGATCTTCTATCATTACTGTGGTTACACTACAGTGCTGTAGAGGTAGATCTTCTATCATTACTGTGGTTACACTACAGTGCTGTAGAGGTAGATCTTCTATCATTACTGTGGTTACACTACAGTGCTGTAGAGGTAGATCTTCTATCATTACTGTGGTTACACTACAGTACTGTAGAGGTAGATCTTCTATCATTACTGTGGTTACACTACAGTACTGTAGAGGTAGATCTTCTATCATTACTGTGGTTACACTAAAATGGTGTAGAGCTAGAACAGTTTTATTTATTTCACCAATAGGACCTCCACTGGATCTACGGCCGATATGTGGACTGGGAGAATGAGTCAGAAAGCAGAAAGTAAGTAGTGATATTCTTCTTAAGCTCTAGGACGCACGTACTGCCTTCTGTGCTAGGTAGTTCAACAGACCAGACTGAAAGAAATTTGTTTTTGTATATTTCAGTTATTTGATGCCTTCACAAGAACTGAGTGCTGTTATCTCTGTGTTGAGTCATCTTATCTTTGTATTGACTGCTGTTATCTCTATGTTGAGTGTTGTTATCTCTGTGTTGACATCATTTTCATGTAATAAAATAGTGCACTATTCAGACTTTCAGGGCACTGTTCAGACTTTCATTGCACTATTCAGACTTTCAGGGCACTATACAGACTTTCAGGGCACTATTCAGACTTTCAAGGCACTATTCAAACTTTCAGGGCACTATTCAGACTTTCAGGGCACTATTCAGACTTTCATGGCACTATACAGACTTTCAAGGCACTATTCAGACTTTCCTGGCACTATTCAGACTTTCAGGGCACTATTCAATGCACTATTCAGACTTTCAGGGCACTATTCAGACTTTCAAGGCACTATTCAGACTTTCAAGGCAGTATTCAGACTTTCAAGGCACTATTCAGACTTTCAAGGCACTATTCAGACTTTCAGGGCACTGTTCAGACTTTCAGGGCGCTATTCAGACTTTCAAGGCACTTGTCAGACTTTCAAGGCACTATTCAGACTTTCAGGGAACTATTCAGACTTTCAAGGCACTATTCAGACTTTCAGGGAACTATTCAGACTTTCAAGGCACTATTCAGACTTTCAGGGCACTATTCAGACTTTCAAGGCACTATTCAGACTTTCAAGGCAGTATTCAGACTTTCAAGGCACTATTCAGACTTTCAAGGCACTATTCAGACTTTCAGGGCACTGTTCAGACTTTCAGGGCGCTATTCAGACTTTCAAGGCACTTGTCAGACTTTCAAGGCACTATTCAGACTTTCAGGGAACTATTCAGACTTTCAAGGCACTATTCAGACTTTCAGGGAACTATTCAGACTTTCAAGGCACTATTCAGACTTTCAGGGCACTATTCAGACTTTCAGGGCACTATTCAGACTTTCAGGGCACTATTCAGACTTTCAAGGCACTATTCAGACATTCAGGGCACTATTCAGACTTTCAGGGAACTATTCAGACTTTCAGGGCACTATACAGACTTTCAGGGCACTATTCAGACTTTCAAGGCACTATTCAACTTTCAGGGCACTATTCAGACTTTCATAGCACTATACAGACTTTCAGGGCACTATTCAGACTTTCCTGGCACTATTCAGACTTTCAGGGCACTATTCAATGCACTATTCAGACTTTCAGGGCACTATTCAGACTTTCAAGGCACTATTCAGACTTTCAAGGCAGTATTCAGTCTTTCAAGGCACTATTCAGACTTTCAAGGCACTGTTCAGACTTTCAAGGCACTATTCAGACTTTCAGGGCGCTATTCAGACTTTCAAGGCACTTGTCAGACTTTCAAGGCACTATTCAGACTTTCAAGGCACTATTCAGACTTTCAGGGAACTATTCAGACTTTCAAGGCACTATTCAGACTTTCAGGGCACTATTCAGACTTTCAGGGCACTATTCAGACTTTCAGGGAACTATTCAGACTTTCAGTGCACTATTCAGACTTTCATTACACTATTCACTTTCAGGGCACTTTTCAGACTTTCAGGGCACTATTCAGACTTTAAAGGCACTATTCAGACTTTAAAGGCACTATTCAGACTTTCAGAGCACTACTCAGACTTTCATGGCACTATTCAGACTTTCAAGGAACTATTCAGACTTTCAAGGCACTATTCAGGGCACTATTCAGACTTTCAGGGCACTATTCAGACTTTCAGAGCACTATTCAGACTTTCAAGACACTATTCAGACTTTCAAGGCACTATTCAGACTTTCATGGCACAATTCAGACTTTCAAGGCACTATTCAGACTTTCAGGGCACAATTCAGACTTTCAGGGCACTATTCATGGCACTATTCAGACTTTCAAGGCACTATTCAGACTTTCAAGACACTATTCAGACTTTCAAGGCACTATTCAGACTTTCAAGGCACTATTCAGACTTTAAAGGCACTTTTCAGACTTTCATTGCTCTATTCAGGGCACTATTCAGACTTTCAGGGCACTATTCAGACTTTCAAGGCACTATTCAGACTTTCAAGGCACTATTCAGACATTCAGTCAGTTTTCAAGATTTACAAAGACATAAACTTTTGTAGCAGGTATTTTAGCGGAGTAAACATTACAGTTATTTAACAGCGTAATGTTTTTATGGATGTTGTAGTAAAATTGTCAAAGTACATGGAATTATTTGAAGTTTTTTTGTTTCATGTTTCAGATTTGACATCAAGTTAATGAAAGAGGGTCGAATGAAGGGGCAGGCATTTATCCATTTGTCAACAGAGAAAAGCGCGCTGTTAGCCTTGAGAGAGACTAACGGTTGTATGCTGCAAGACAAACCAATGGTTGTGGTATCCTTTTGTATTTGAGTGCTATCAGTAATATAAGTAGTTGGTGGTTAGACTGACATTCTGGCAGTCATATTGTTTTTTGCTGCTATACCCTCAGTGTTATAATGTTATGGTGTTATAATGTTATGATGTTATAATGTTATGATGTTATATATGGAAATTAAAAGATGAGTTTGTTTTTTTTTAAATCAGTGACTGATGGAGGCATATTTTGTGAAATTTGTTTCTGTTTTCCTGTAGTCTTTCTGTACTACCAAGTGTTGAGAAAGAGACTAGAAAAGTCAGTGGGAGATTTAAGAAAATCACCGGGAGGCAGGAGTGGACCATCATCTGTAATCTAGTCACAAACCTAACCAGTGTATGAGAAATCTTATGAAAGAGGTATGAGGAAAGTATGAAAGAAGTATGAGAAATGTATGAAAGAAGTATGAGAAATATTATTAAAGAAGTATGAGAAATGTATGAAAGAACTATGAGAAATGTTATTAAAGAAGTATGAGAAATGTTATGAAAGTAGTATGAGAAATATATGAGAGAAGTATGAGAAATGTTATGAAAGAAGTATGAGGAAAGTATGAAAGAAGTATGAGGAAAGTATGAAAGAAGTATGAGAAATATTATTAAAGAAGTATGAGAAATGTTATTAAAGAACTATGAGAAATGTTATTAAAGAACTATGAGAAATGTTATTAAAGAAGTATGAGAAATGTTATGAAAGTAGTATGAGAAATATATGAAAGAAGTATGAGAAATGGTATGAAAGAAGTATGAGAAATATTATTAAAGAAGTATGAGAAATGTATGAAAGAACTATGAGAAATGTTATGAAAGTAGTATGAGAAATATATGAGAGAAATATGAGAAATGTTATGAAAGAAGTATGAGGAAAGTATGAAAGAAGTATGAGGAAAGTATGAAAGAAGTATGAGAAATATTATTAAAGAAGTATGAGAAATGTATGAAAGAACTATGAGAAATGTTATTAAAGAAGTATGAGAAATGTTATGAAAGTAGCACTACTCAGACTTTCATGGCACTATTCAGACTTTCAAGGAACTATTCAGACTTTCAAGGCACTATTCAGGGCACTATTCAGACTTTCAGGGCACTATTCAGACTTTCAGAGCACTATTCAGACTTTCAAGACACTATTCAGACTTTCAAGGCACTATTCAGACTTTCATGGCACAATTCAGACTTTCAAGGCACTATTCAGACTTTCAGGGCACAATTCAGACTTTCAGGGCACTATTCATGGCACTATTCAGACTTTCAAGGCACTATTCAGACTTTCAAGACACTATTCAGACTTTCAAGGCACTATTCAGACTTTCAAGGCACTATTCAGACTTTAAAGGCACTTTTCAGACTTTCATTGCTCTATTCAGGCACTATTCAGACTTTCAGGGCACTATTCAGACTTTCAAGGCACTATTCAGACTTTCAAGGCACTATTCAGACATTCAGTCAGTTTTCAAGATTTACAAAGACATAAACTTTTGTAGCAGGTATTTTAGCGGAGTAAACATTACAGTTATTTAACAGCGTAATGTTTTTATGGATGTTGTAGTAAAATTGTCAAAGTACATGGAATTATTTGAAGTTTTTTTGTTTCATGTTTCAGATTTGACATCAAGTTAATGAAAGAGGGTCGAATGAAGGGGCAGGCATTTATCCATTTGTCAACAGAGAAAAGCGCGCTGTTAGCCTTGAGAGAGACTAACGGTTGTATGCTGCAAGACAAACCAATGGTTGTGGTATCCTTTTGTATTTGAGTGCTATCAGTAATATAAGTAGTTGGTGGTTAGACTGACATTCTGGCAGTCATATTGTTTTTTGCTGCTATA
Source organism: Achatina immaculata (assembly GCA_009760885.1). Taxonomy (NCBI): domain Eukaryota; kingdom Metazoa; phylum Mollusca; class Gastropoda; order Stylommatophora; family Achatinidae; genus Lissachatina; species Lissachatina immaculata. Next base: position 21,186,252 of record CM019713.1, on the reverse strand, counting down.
CCCTCAGTGTTATAATGTTATGGTGTTATAATGTTATGATGTTATAATGTTATGATGTTATATATGGAAATTAAAAGATGAGTTTGTTTTTTTTTAAATCAGTGACTGATGGAGGCATATTTTGTGAAATTTGTTTCTGTTTTCCTGTAGTCTTTCTGTACTACCAAGTGTTGAGAAAGAGACTAGAAAAGTCAGTGGGAGATTTAAGAAAATCACCGGGAGGCAGGAGTGGACCATCATCTGTAATCTAGTCACAAACCTAACCAGTGTATGAGAAATCTTATGAAAGAGGTATGAGGAAAGTATGAAAGAAGTATGAGAAATGTATGAAAGAAGTATGAGAAATATTATTAAAGAAGTATGAGAAATGTATGAAAGAACTATGAGAAATGTTATTAAAGAAGTATGAGAAATGTTATGAAAGTAGTATGAGAAATATATGAGAGAAGTATGAGAAATGTTATGAAAGAAGTATGAGGAAAGTATGAAAGAAGTATGAGGAAAGTATGAAAGAAGTATGAGAAATATTATTAAAGAAGTATGAGAAATGTTATTAAAGAACTATGAGAAATGTTATTAAAGAACTATGAGAAATGTTATTAAAGAAGTATGAGAAATGTTATGAAAGTAGTATGAGAAATATATGAAAGAAGTATGAGGAAAGTATGAAAAAGTATGAGAAATATTATTAAAGAAGTATGAGAAATGTATGAAAGAACTATGAGAAATGTTATGAAAGTAGTATGAGAAATATATGAGAGAAATATGAGAAATGTTATGAAAGAAGTATGAGGAAAGTATGAAAGAAGTATGAGGAAAGTATGAAAGAAGTATGAGAAATATTATTAAAGAAGTATGAGAAATGTATGAAAGAACTATGAGAAATGTTATTAAAGAAGTATGAGAAATGTTATGAAAGTAGTATGAGAAATATATGAGAGAAGTATGAGAAATGTATGAGAGAAGTATGAGAAATGTTATGAAAGAAGTATAAGAAATGTGAGAGAAGTATGAGAAATGTATGAGAGAAGTATGAGAAATATATGAGAGGGTGGGAGGATATTGAAGGTAAGTGGACAGAGAACACATATAGTTCAGACAGAACATAGAATGAGAGAACACATATATTTCAGACAGAAAGTAGAGTGAGAGAACACATAGTTCAGACAAAAAGTAGAGTGAGAGCACATATAGTTTCATTAGAAAGCAGAATGAGAGAATGCATATAGTTCAGACAGAAAGTAGAGTGACAGAACACATATAATTCAGCCAGAAAGTAGAGTGAGAGAGCATATATAGTTTCAGCAGAAAGTAGAGTGAGAGAATCCATATAGTTCAGACAAAAAGTAGAGTGACAGAACACATATAGTTCAGATAAAAAGTAGAGTGAGAGAACACATATAGTTCAGACAAAAGGTAGAGTGAGAGAACACATATAGTTCAGACAGGAAGTAGAGTGAGAGAATACATATAGTTCAGACAGAAAGTAGAGTGAGAGATCACATATAGTTCAGACAAAAGGTAGAGTGAGAGAACACATATAGTTCAGACAAAAGGTAGAGTGAGAGAACACATATAGTTCAGACAAAAAGTAGAGTGAGAGAAACATATAGTTCAGACAGGAAGTAGAGTGAGAGAACACATATAGTTCAGATAGGAAGTAGAGTGAGAGAAACATATAGTTCAGACAGGAAGTAGAGTGAGAGAAACATATAGTTCAGACAAAAAGTAGAGTGAGAGAAACATATAGTTCAGACAGGAAGTAGAGTGAGTTTGATTATGATAGTGACTAGCATAAAAGCACTGACAGTAGAGTACAGAGAGACAAATTAGAGACAAAATGAGAGAAGGTTTGTTATAGACAGATACATGAGAGAGGGTTTGTTATAGACAGATACATAAGAGAAGGTTTGTTATAGACAGATACATGAGAGAAGGTTTGTTATAAACAGGTACATTAGAGAGGGTTTGTTATAGACAGGTCATGAGAGAGGGTTTGTTATAGACAGGTACATGAGAGAGAGTTTGTTACAGACAGGTACATGAGAGAGGGTTTGTCATAGACAGGTACATGAGAGAGGGTTTGTCATAGACAGGTACATGAGAGAGGATTTGTTACAGACAGGTACGTGAGAGAGGGTTTGTCACAGACAGGTACATGAGAGAGAGGGTTTATCATAGACAGGTACATGAGAGAGAGGGTTTGTCATAGACAAGTACATGAGAGAGAGGGTTTGTCATAGACAGGTACATGAGAGAGAGGGTTTGTCATAGACAGGTACATGAGAGAGAGGGTTTGTCATAGACAGGTACATGAGAGAGGGTTTGTCATAGACAGGTACATGAGAGAGATAGTTTGCCAGTGTTCTTGTTTATCAGACTTGTCAAAGACAGGTACATGAGAGAAGGTTTGTCAGTGTTCTTGTTTATCAGATTTGTTGTAGACAGGTATGAGAGAGAGTTTGTCAGTGTTCTTGTTTATCAGACTTGTCCTAGACAGGTACTTGAGAGATGGTTTGTTAGTGTTCTTGTTTATCAGACTTGTCATAAGACAGGTACATGAGAAAAGGTTTGTCAGTTGTTCATGTTTATCAGACTTGTCATAGACAGGTACATGAGAAAAGGTTTGTCAGTTGTTCATGTTTATCAGACTTGTCATAGACAGATATGGAACTGCCTTAACCAGACAGTGACTGGAACTGAAAGAAACACAATCTTAGATTCAGCAAGCTCCCAAATCTGAGCAGCCTTCAAGAGTTCATTCCCCTAGTCATTAATTTGCTTGACATTTCTTATCTCGAACATGATCATGATTGACTATAACTGTGTTTCCTTAACTTTATCCCAGCAGTTTGCCAGGTCAGCCAAAGTCAAGAGTGAAGATGCAACCAAATATACAGATTAGAAATGTTCTTCATGTTGACAAGTTCTCTGGAGTTCATTCTGACAAACTGGACAACCAAGACAACTGAATCAGACATGATCATTTCACAAAGAGCTGGTAACAAGGTCAGAACATGGGACAGCTTATGATGTCTAACATAGAGGGGTGGAAGCTTCTGTCACACAATATAAGACATGATCATTTCACAAAGAGCTGTGCTGATAACAAGCTCAGAACATGGGACAGCTTATGATGTCTAACATAGAGGGGTGGAAGCTTCTGTCACACAATAGAAGACATGATCATTTCACAAAGAGCTGTGCTGGTAACAAGCTCAGAACATGGGACAGCTTATGATGTTTAACATAGAGGGGTGGAAGCTTCTGTCACACAATATAAGACATTATGTTAGTGATGGAACATCACTCATGAAATTGACTTTAAAATATTTATGTATTGTTTGCAGGCAGTGATAAGGAAAAAAATTTGATGAATATTCAGTGGCAAAATCCTGTCCTGAGCACTGCCCATGTTTTATCAATAAATCATCATCCTGTGCCAGTTTATTAGTGACAGAGATCAAGCACAGATCACAGAACAGCACAAACATCTCATAATTATCTCCCTCAAAAACAAGGTCCTTTTCAACAAATTCATTAAATTCTATCACAGACTGCCCTGTCTTATCTATAGAAACTGTTTAACCAAAGTGTAGTCAGTTCTTAAACAATATTCTTCCAAAACCTAGACTTGATCTTTTTAAGAAAAGCCTTGCTTTTTCTGCTGCTCATCTTTGAAATACCTTCCTATCCTATGATAAAAAAAAAAGCTATACTATGGCAGAATAGCCATTAGTGTAAGGGTCATAACCAGGTAAAATATGAATACTTGCAATACTCCCCCCCCCCCCCCCCCCCCCCCGAGTGTCTTGTTTACAGCTGACATGAATTTAAAAAAAAAAAGCTTGTGATAAATGATTTAATAGTTTTCTGTAACTTAGTTTATTAGAGAAACTTAGTTTTCCACAAGATTTTGTACTGAAATATAGAGCAAGCTTAAAATGAGTAGTGGAATTCACATAACTGTTGATAGCATGGGAGAAAGTGAGAATCATGGGATAGTTGTGGGCTGCAGAAGAGATGATAAAACTGATGTTTGCTAGTAGAGAGATAGTCAGAGCATGGGTTAGGTCAAGTTGATAGTTATGAGTTAGTCAGTGTTTTGAGTTATTTCAGTTTTTTGGGAAATTGGAAGTGAGATTGTATTCATTGTGAATTGTAAGTATGTAACTTTTCTTATTTTTTAATCATGGCTTTATTCTCATAATGGCGAAGTTGTTCTCTCGCCGGCAAGTTTTTTTTTGTGTCATTGTATTCTGTTTCCTGCCTTGTGGCAGTGATGTTTATTCATCCTCACATTTTCATCCTTCATTCTATCTATTAATAAATTTGTCCTGTCTGATGTAAAACTACATTACTGGCTTTGTTGAAACCTTCACTGTCTGACAGTTTGTTTGTGTTGAGAGAGTGCAAAGTTCAGTTAAGTTGTTGTATCAGTATTCTTCAGTGGAGTTGTGTGCCTGGGAGTCTTGTTGGATTTTCTTAGTGTGTAACAGAGAAAATTAGGTTGTCTTATACCACCAACAACAAGGAGTAATTTCTATAATGAAAATTGTACTCCAAAAGAAGACTAATCATAATACTGGTTTACTCCTTCCTACATGTGAAAACTTGATCTACTTGATGTCAGCCACATGCCTTCATGATTCATAAGATTGACATGTTATTTTAGACATTTTTTTGTTGTACAGACTCTGAATTTAACTAATTGTTTTTTTTTTCCTGAATCACACAATATAAGACATTATGTTAGTGATGGAACATCACTCATGAAATTGACTTTAAAATATTTATGTATTGTTTGCAGGCAGTGATAAGGAAAAAAATTTGATGAATATTCAGTGGCAAAATCCTGTCCTGAGCACTGCCCATGTTTTATCAATAAATCATCATCCTGTGCCAGTTTATTAGTGACAGAGATCAAGCACAGATCACAGAACAGCACAAACATCTCATAATTATCTCCCTCAAAAACAAGGTCCTTTTCAACAAATTCATTAAATTCTATCACAGACTGCCCTGTCTTATCTATAGAAACTGTTTAACCAAAGTGTAGTCAGTTCTTAAACAATATTCTTCCAAAACCTAGACTTGATCTTTTTAAGAAAAGCCTTGCTTTTTCTGCTGCTCATCTTTGAAATACCTTCCTATCCTATGATAAAAAAAAAAGCTATACTATGGCAGAATAGCCATTAGTGTAAGGGTCATAACCAGGTAAAATATGAATACTTGCAATACTCCCCCCCCCCCCCCCCCCCCCCGAGTGTCTTGTTTACAGCTGACATGAATTTAAAAAAAAAAAGCTTGTGATAAATGATTTAATAGTTTTCTGTAACTTAGTTTATTAGAGAAACTTAGTTTTCCACAAGATTTTGTACTGAAATATAGAGCAAGCTTAAAATGAGTAGTGGAATTCACATAACTGTTGATAGCATGGGAGAAAGTGAGAATCATGGGATAGTTGTGGGCTGCAGAAGAGATGATAAAACTGATGTTTGCTAGTAGAGAGATAGTCAGAGCATGGGTTAGGTCAAGTTGATAGTTATGAGTTAGTCAGTGTTTTGAGTTATTTCAGTTTTTTGGGAAATTGGAAGTGAGATTGTATTCATTGTGAATTGTAAGTATGTAACTTTTCTTATTTTTTAATCATGGCTTTATTCTCATAATGGCGAAGTTGTTCTCTCGCCGGCAAGTTTTTTTTTGTGTCATTGTATTCTGTTTCCTGCCTTGTGGCAGTGATGTTTATTCATCCTCACATTTTCATCCTTCATTCTATCTATTAATAAATTTGTCCTGTCTGATGTAAAACTACATTACTGGCTTTGTTGAAACCTTCACTGTCTGACAGTTTGTTTGTGTTGAGAGAGTGCAAAGTTCAGTTAAGTTGTTGTATCAGTATTCTTCAGTGGAGTTGTGTGCCTGGGAGTCTTGTTGGATTTTCTTAGTGTGTAACAGAGAAAATTAGGTTGTCTTATACCACCAACAACAAGGAGTAATTTCTATAATGAAAATTGTACTCCAAAAGAAGACTAATCATAATACTGGTTTACTCCTTCCTACATGTGAAAACTTGATCTACTTGATGTCAGCCACATGCCTTCATGATTCATAAGATTGACATGTTATTTTAGACATTTTTTTGTTGTACAGACTCTGAATTTAACTAATTGTTTTTTTTTTCCTGAATAATACAAAATTGTTGTTTGGTAGATCTTCATTAGTGTGGAACTGTAAGCATAACTTTCTTTACATATATGTACTCACTTTCTGTATTGAGTGCATGGGAAAAAGTGAAAGGTAAATGTTTTTTAGTTTCTTTCAATATCAGTTATGTTTGTTATGTGTGTAACATGTTTGTAGAATGTCTGGAACAGAGAAAAAGTTGTGTGATAAAAAGCTGAATGTTTGTTATGTGTGTAACATGTTTGTAGAATGTCTGAAACAGAGAGAAAGTTGTGTGATAAAAGGCTGAATGTTTGTTATGTGTGTAACATGTTTGTAGAATATCTGGAACAGAGAGAAAGTTGTGGTGATAAAAGGCTGATTGACAGACAGGCTTGTGTGCCTAATTCTTAACCTTTTGAAAATAAATATCACTCAATCAATCAAGCAGTCTTCCAAAGGAGTTAGTGCAAATGTCAAGTAGTTTAAATAAAGCTGAATTTATTATTAATCCCCGCTGGGATATGAATGACATATATAACAAATATGTTATTGGATATGTCATTCATATTGGATATGGCCAAACTGATCTCCTAAGCGTAAGCCAGTCTCCATGTATACTTCACATCACAACACTAGCCAGTCTCCATGTATACTTCACATCACAACACTAGCCAGTCTCCATGTATACTTCACATCACAACACTAGCCAGTCTCCATGTATACTTCACATCACAACACTAGCCAGTCTCCATGTATACTTCACATCACAACACTAGCCATTCTCCCTGTATACTTCATATCACAACACTAGCCAGTCTCCCTGTATACTTCATATCACAACACTAGCCAGTCTCCATGTATACTTCATATCACAAAACAAGCCAGTCTCCATGTATACTTCATATCACAACACTAGCCAGTCTCCATGTATACTTCATATCACAAAACAAGCCGGTCTCCATGTATACTTCATATCACAAAAAAGCCAGTCTCCATGTATACTTTATATCACAACACTAGCCAGTCTCCATGTATACTTCATATCACAAAACAAGCCAGTCTCCATGTATACTTCATATCACAAAACAAGCCAGTCTCCATGTATACTTCATATCACAAAACAAGCCAGTCTCCATGTATACTTCATATCACAAAACAAGCCAGTCTCCATGTATACTTCATATCACAAAAAAGCCAGTCTCCATGTATACTTTATATCACAAAAAGCCAGTCTCCATGTATACTTCATATCACAAAAAAGCCAGTCTCCATGTATACTTCATATCACAAAAAAGCCAGTCTCCATGTATACTTCATATCACAAAAAAGCCAGTCTCCATGTATACTTCATATCACAAAAAAGCCAGTCTCCATGTATACTTTATATCACAACACTAGCCAGTCTCCATGTATACTTCATATCACAAAACAAGCCAGTCTCCATGTATACTTCATATCACAAAACAAGCCAGTCTCCATGTATACTTCATATCACAAAAAAGCCAGTCTCCATGTATACTTCATATCACAACACTAGCCAGTCTCCATGTATACTTCATATCACAAAACAAGCCAGTCTCCATGTATGCTTCATATCACAAAACAAGCCAGTCTCCATGTATACTTCATATCACAAAACAAGCCAGTCTCCATGTATACTTCATATCACAAAACAAGCCAGTCTCCATGTATACTTCATATCACAACACTAGCCAATCTCCATGTATACTTCATATCACAACACTTGCACATAATGGCATACATTGCGTCATTCCAGAGCTTTCCGAGATAGTTCATCAGAAGAACGTGAATGAGCTGCACTTACATAGATGACGTCATTTATACCATTCACTTATTCTCGCTCCCCTATTTTGCCTCAGTTCATACTTTCAGCACAATTCATCTTCTTAACACAATCCATGTTATCTTCAAAGTCTGTCTATCCACTTCCTTCTCTGTGGATTGGAGCAATTTTTTTTTCCATCAACGTATCATAAAATCACGTCGGCCATTCTCTTTTCTAATTTTTCTTATCATAAATCATGTAGGGCAAACGGTATTCTAATTTTTCTTATCTTATCATACATCAGGCCGGGCAAGCGCTGTTCTAGTCATAAATCATGTCAGGTATGGCTGCACTGAATATCTGAAAGCTAAATGTGGATCAATGTTAGAATAAGCGGAATTAAATCTAAAAAAAAAAAAGATTGCTTAACGTGAAGCTGGATAAAACACACACGGGCATGGAAGAATAGAAAAACGTCTGTGAGAGAGAGAGAGACACAGAGAGAGAGAGAGAAACAATAACAATCTGCTGTGTCTGTTACTTAGATCAAGGGCGTTAACACTGCGCTGTAGTGTCTCTTAAATGACGTCATGTGCGCCGAATGATCTGTTGTCTATTCCTGGAAAAGACTTTCCTCCTGATTTATGAGAACATTTCTGTCTTCTGTCAGCAGAAAAAACGATAAAACCTACATCACACAATGATCACAGCATTCTGCGTTTCCTCTTTACTGAGCTGTACAACGATTGTACATGATGACTATGGAAGCTGCCGTCCATCACTTAGATTTGTGTACATGTGTGAACTGTTTGTTTACATGTGTGAACTAAGCATCATCTGACTTGAATGTAGGTAGGTTTCTATTTCCAGCACAAGAATTTCTGTGTGAAACAAACATAGACTTGTCACAGACATACCCGAAGATTCAATATGAAACAAACATAGACTTGTCACAGACATACCCGAAGATTCAATATGAAACAAACATAGACTTGTCACAGACAACCCGAAGATTCAATATGAAACAAACATAGACTTGTCACAGACATACCCGAAGATTCAATATGAAACAAACATAGACTTGTCAGACATACCCGAAGCTTCAACAATATCGGACTCTGATGAAAACCGTTAATAACAAAAATGTGTTCTTTCATAAACTAAATCTCTCTTTCAGTCCCAAGAGGCTTACAAGAATGTCTGGTCTATATTGCTTGGTAGATTTGCCGAAAACTGAAAAAAAAATAAAAAGTAGGTTTTACTCTAGCTTCAACACTTTCTCCGAGTTAACTTTTCTCTTAGTTTTTTTTTTAAGTTACTTTCTCTGAATTAACTTTTCTCTGAGTTAGCTTTTCTCTGAGTTAACTTTTCTCCGAGTTACTTTCTCTGAGTTAACTTTTCTCTGAGCTATTTTCTCTGTGTTAACTTTACTCTGAATTAACTTTTCTCTGAGTTAATTTTTCTTTGAGTTTTCGCTGAGTTAACTTTTCTCTGAGTTACTTTCTCTGAGCTAACTTTTCTCAGAGTTACTTTCCCTTAGTTAACTTTCTCTGAGCTAACTTTTCTCTGAGTGAACTGTACTATGCGTTATTCAAACATTTCAATCATTTGCATGTCCCTTGAGGAACTTTGCCTCCTTAACAGCACTCCTGTAGGCCTCTCGGATGTGAGCAAGATGGCCTGCTGCTGATGTATCCATTTACAGATCATCAACGATGTCTTGCACCCATCTTCGCCTTGGTCTTCCTTTCTTTCTTTTTCCCATTATGTACCCTTCCAAGATGGTCTTCTCTAGATTATCATGACGTTTAATGTGTCCAAAATATTTACGTTTTCTCTCTTTAATTGTCTTTACTAGCCAGCCTTCTTCAATATTAAGTTCTTGTAGTATGGATATATTTGTTCTGTTTTGTGTCCATGATATTTGAAGAATTCTTCTATAGCATTTTCATTCAAAGGCATTTATATGTTTCTCACTGTTTTACTAAGCGTTCAGGTCTCATTGGCATACGTTTGCGATGGGAAAGATTCATGCATTAAAAATCGTATTTTTGTAGTTCTGTCTGTTCCTCTCCACAGATTCTTTATTTGTTTTACTTTCCGAAGAACGATATATGTCATCCTTTTAGTTTCCCTCATTGTATCTCCATTATTAGTTAGCAGTGATCCAAGATATTCAAAACTCTCCACTTTTTCCAGTTTTTCCTCCTTGATACATATATCAGCTGCCTTGTTTGTTTTGTCAGTTGTCATCAATTTAGTTTTCTTCACACTAAGATATACGGGTTTTGCTCTTCACTATTCTTATGGACTGACATAATTAGCTTTTCCATTCCTTATTGTGTTGTGGACAGTAACACTGTGTCATCAGCATATCTAATCTCTGGTGTTTCATAACCTCCAATTGTTATGGCATCGTAATATTCTTTGTCTACATCTTCTCTAACATTCCTCATTATATTTTCAGTATACAAGTTAAATAAGTAAGGCGACAATATGCACCCCTGACGGACCCCTTGTTTTATGTCAAACCAAGTTGTTGCTTCACCATTTATTCTTACTGCCGCTTGTTGGTCTAGATACAGCAGTGATGTTAATTGTATCAAATGTGTTGGAAATCCCATTTGGTCCATTGTTTCCCAAATTTTCTGGTGTTGTACACAATCAAATGCCTTTGAGTAGTCCATAAAGGCTAAATATAGATTCACATTAAACTCTCTGCATTTCTCTATTATTAATCTTATATTGAATATATGATCGCTTGATCCTCTTCCTTGCCTGAAACCACCTTGGACAATACTGACCTCTATTTTCTTACAAAGTATACCCATTATTATTTTTAACAGAGTTTTACTGGCATGGCTAATCAGGGCAACAGTTCTGTAGTTTGTGCATAATTTCAGGTTACCCTTTTTTGGCAGTGGTATGAATACAGTTCTTGAATGTTAACTCTGCGTGAACTTGTCTTTAATGTCCTAGTAGAAATGATGTTTAGCGCTGTATCGCCCCCCCCCCACCCCGTGCCATCACCCCTATCCACAAACTAAAAAAAAAATGTTGGTGCAGAATGTCATAAATGTTTTAGATATTGGATGCTTGTATCGTCCAAATTTTCCTGGCTGACAACTACATAGGAGATATTTTCTGTGAATCGTTCATTTTCTCGTGTTTATTTGACAGAAATTACTTTCTGGTCTGAGGCGCGTGACATTACAGACTGTTAACAAAACTACATATCTGATAAAGCACTTAAACTGTCCGTCTGAAATTAGGGCAGTGTTTTATATGAACTCCTGCAACAACTCGTGGAAAACAACATGACCGCACACATCTGTAAGGACTATCTGTAGAGGCAGATCGCTCCGAGGAGATAAAGACGCAACTTGTATAATTACAAGTCCTGCCCCATTCCTCCATAAATTGTTTACACACACAGAGAAAAGCACGCAACTTCTCCATAAATTGTTTACACACACAGAAAAGGACACCATTCCTCCATAAATTGTTTACACACACAGAGAAAAGCACGCAACTTCTCCATAAATTGTTTACACACACACACACACACACACACACACACACACAGAAAAGCACACCATTCCTCCATAAATTGTTTACACACAGAGAAAAGCACACCATTCTTCCATAAATTGTTTACACACAGAGAAAAGCACACCATTCCTCCATAAATTGTTTACACACAGAGAAAAGCGCACCATTCCTCCATAAATTGTTTACATACAGAGAAAAGCACACCATTCCTCCATAAATTGTTTACACACAGAGAAAAGCACGCCATTCCTACGAGAAATTGTTCACAGCTCTAAGCAGTTGCTGAAGAACGCACAAGTGACAGTTCGCATCCCTAAGCAGTTACTGAACAATGCAGAAGCAACTGTTCACAGCGCACAAGAACTGTTCACAGCACACATGCAATTGCTAATAGCGAACAAGCAACTGTTCACAAACAAGCAACTGTTAACAACGCAAAAACAACTGTTCACAGAGCACACAGGACTTGACAGAGCACAAACAACTGTTCACTGAGCACTCAGGACTTGACAGCGCACAAACAACTGTTCACAGAGCACACAGGACTTAACAACGCACAAACAACTGTTCACAGAGCACAGGACTTGACAGAGCACAAACAACTGTTCACAGAGCACAAGACTTGACAGAGCACAAACAACTGTTCACAGAGCACACATGACTTGACAGCGCACAAACAACTGTTCACAGAGCACTCAGGACTTGACAGCGCACAAACATCTGTTCACAGAGCACCCATAACTTGATAGAGCACAAACAACTGTTCACATGGCACACAGAACTTGACAGAGCACAAACAACTGTTCACAGGGCATTCAGGACTTAACAGCTGCCAGTTCTCTTCTGTTTTATGTCAGGATTGTGCACTCATACATCACAAGCACATTTTTCTACATTAAACACTCACTCACTCACTCACTAGAGCATGAAACATGTCTCACTGATGTAAGAAAGTCCAGACAGTTGAAGGACTCAGCCTGAACTCTGAACTCTGAACCTAGACAATACTTTGTGCACAGTCTCGCAAACTTTCTGCTTTTGTTTTATCTTTTCTTGTAATGTACATACTGTTTCTTTATCTTGTCTATGTCCCATGACATTTTCTTTGTCTTGTCTATGTCCCGGGGCATTTTCTTTGTCTTGTCTATGTCCCGTGACATATTTTGTCTTGTCTATGTCCCGGGGCATTTTCTTTGTCTTGTCTATGTCCCGTAACATTTTCTTTATCTTGTCTATGTCCCGTGACATTTTCTGAAGCTGAAATTATGGGTCAACAAACTATAAAGTCACGGCCACGTATCTCCAGACAGCAGACGCTCTTGCTTGATAATAGGGGCAAGAATCCAGGAACTCGCCATGATGATGACGATGATGATGATGAAAACTCACTGTATTATTATTATTATTATTATTATTATTATTATTATTATATTTCTAGAACTGTGGCTGCAGTTGTCAAACGCTTGTATTTTCTGATTACAGTTAGAGACAGACTAAGAAAATTGTGAAGCTGTTCTCGCTGCCTTTAAAAGAGTGTCTTGCTAACAGCCATCGCGTCCTGTGCGTGTTTATTACAATTTTTGTTTGTTAGCTGGTATTTGTTATAATTTATATATGTTACTGAGCGTTTGTTACAATTTTTATGTTCTTGCGTGCTTATTACAGTTTTTATATGTTAGTGCGTGTTTATTCCAATTTTATATGTTAGTGCGTGTTTATTACAGCTATACATGTTAGTGCCTGTTTATTATAATTTTGATATGTTAATGGAGGTTTATTATAATTTTGATATGTTAATGGAGGTTTATTATAATTTTGATATGTTAATGGAGGTTTATTATAATTTTGATATGTTAATGGAGGTTTATTATAATTTTGATATGTTAAAGCGTGTCTATTACAGTTTTTATATGTTAGTGCGTGTTTATTCCAATTTTATATGTTAGTGCGTGTTTATTACAGCTATACATGTTAGTGCCTGTTTATTATAATTTTGATATGTTAATGGAGATTTATTATAATTTTGATATGTTAATGGAGGTTTATTATAATTTTGATATGTTAAAGCGTGTCTATTACAGTTTTTATATGTTAGTGCGTGTTTATTCCAATTTTATATGTTAGTGCGTGTTTATTACAGCTATATATGTTAGTGCCTGTTTATTATAATTTTCATATGTTAATGGAGGTTTATTATAATTTTGATATGTTAAAGCGTGTCTATTACAGTTTTATATGTTAGTGCGTGTTTATTACAGTTTTATATGCTAGTGCGTGTTTATTACAGTTTTATATGTTAGTGCGTGTTTATTACAGTATTATATGTTAGTGCGTGTTTATTACAGTTCTATATGTTAGTGCGTGTTTATTACAGTTTTATATGTTAATGAGTTTTATTATAATTTTGATATGTTAGTGCGTGTTATTAGCAACAGGGCATCTTGCTTACAACTGAGAGGCCTACAGGAGAGCTGTTAGGGAGGCCTACAGGAGAACAGTCATGGAGGCCTACAAGAGAGCTGTTAGGGAGGCCTACAGGAGAACAGTTATGGAAGCCTACAGGAGAGCTGTTAAGGAGGCATACAGGAGAGCTAATAGAGAGGCCTACAGGTGAGCTGTTAGGGAAGCCTACGTTAGAGCTGTTAGGGAGGCCTACGGGAGAGCTGTTAGGGAAGCCTACGTTAGAGCTGTTAGGGAGGCCTACGGGAGAGCTGTTAAGAAGGCGTATGGGAGAGCTGTTAGGGAGGCCTACAGGAGAGCTGTTGGGGAGGCCTACAGGAGAGCTTTTAGGAAGGCGTATGGGAGAGCTGTTAGGGAGAGCTACGTTAGAGCTCTTAGGGAGGCCTACGTTAGAGCTGTTAGGGAGGCCTACAGGAGAGCTGTTAGGGAGGCCTACGGAAGAGCTGTTATAGAGGCATGTATATTCCACAACGGACACACAAATGACTGACTGAGTGTATATTATAACATTAACACTTTTCTTCCGTCTTCTTCATCTTCCAATATTTCCGTCATGTTAATTCCTTTGTTCTCTCCCTTAGTTTTTTCTGTTGCGTTTTTGATAGTTCTGTCCATCTCTCCACTAGTTTTTTTCTACACATCTATCTATCTATCTATCTATCTATCTATCTATCTATCTATCTATCTATCTATCTATCTATCTATCTATCTATCTATCTGTCTGTCTGTCTGTCTGTCCGTCTAATCTGTATGTCCGTGTTTGTATATACACATATTCAGTTCAGAATGAATGTTTGTATGTATGTATGTATTTATGCATGTATGTGTGTATGTATGTACGTATGTATGTATGTATGTATGTATGTACACTGTATGTATGTATGTATGTATGTATGTATGTATGGATGGATGGATGTAAATACATATATATATATATACATATGGATTTATGTGTGCGTATATGTTTATGTAAGAAAGGATGTTGAGCAATAGAGGGCTCACCTGGCAAGAGCAGAAAAAAAGGCAGAGGACAGGCATTTGTGGAAAACCCTTGCGGAAACCACATGTGCCCTGGACACTTAAGGTTCAGAGAGAGAGAGAGAGAGAGCGAGAGAGAGAGAGAGATGTTTATGTATAAATAATATAATTATGTCAGTCAATAAGAATAATGAAGAGCAAAACCTATATCTTAATGCGAAGAAAACTAAATTGAAGACAACTGACAAAACAAACAAGACAGCAGATATATGTATCAATGAGGAAAAACTGGAAAAAGTGGACAGTTTTGAATATGTTGGATCACTGCTAACTAATAATGGAGATAAAATGAGGGAAATTAAAAGGAGGACATCTATCGCTCTTCAGAAAGTAAAACAACTAAAGAATCTGTGGCGAGGAACAGACAGAATACAAAAATACGATTTTTAAGGGCATGCATCTTTCCCATCGCAACATATGCCTGTGAGACCTGGACACTTAACAAAACAGCTGAGAAACACATAAATGCCTTTGAATGTAAATGCTACAGAAGAGTTCTTCAAATATCGTGGACACAAAAAAGAACAAATATATCCATACTACAAGAACTTAATATTGAAGAAGGCTGGCTAGTAAAGAGGATTAAAGAGAGAAAACTTAAATATTTTGGACACATTAAACGTCATGATAATCTGGAGAAAACCGTCTTGGAAGGGTACATAATGGGAAAAGGGAAGAGAGGAAGACCAAGGCAAAGATGGCTGCAAGACATCGTTGATGATCTGCAAATGGATGCAGCAGCAGCAGGCCATCTTGCTCACATCCGAGAGGCCTATAGGTGTGCTGTTAAGGAGGCAAAGTTCCTCAAGGGACATGCAAATGAATGATATGGTTATGTACACACACATATATATGTGTGTCAGGAGATGTTTATGTCCATACATGTGTATATGTTTATATATGCATATGTGTGTATGTGGTTGTATATATGTAATGTTGTATATATATATATATGTATACTTTCGTAAAATGGAAATTGGTAACTTATATAAGCTTCATCTTTGATATGTTATGACATACAATTTTTTCCCAAGTATCTCAAACAAAACAAACAAAAAATTGTCGCCGAGATATCAGGTCCGTGACTGAGCATGACTTTTGCTATTCTCGTGTAAAGTCAGAACGCAGTAGCTGCCCTTGCTAATCGCGTTTTTTTACCATAACTCACGCTGCGTTTATGGAAAAGTCGTGATTTTTGTGGTGTGTACAACTCACTTCCCACGCAAATGAAACTCTATAAAAAGATTAGGTTACAGAAAAAATTCAGTTAATTTTCAAGCAGACAATTATGACGCGTCTATCGCAAAATCTACAAAACATTGCTATTGGTCGCCTGCAAGCAGGCGAAAGTCAAAGTCAGGATGCCAGGCATTTAAACGTGCAGCAAAGTACCATCAGTCGACTTTAGAACCGTTTCCGAGCCACTGGCTCAGCTGAAGACCGGCACCGCAGTGGACGACCCAGGGTGACAGCAGCAGCTAATGATCGCTTTATTCTGGTTTATCACATCAGAAACACTTTTACAACAGCTTCCTCAAGTGCCCAGTCATCGCTTGCAGGACATCGTGTGTCTGATCAAACTGTCCGGAATAGACTGCATGAAGCTAGACTGATGGCACGACGACCTCACCGAGTTCCTGTCTTAACGAGACACCATCGCCAAAATCTACTTGTTTTAGCCAACCAGCATCGGCCCTGGACAACTGACAATCAGTGGAGATGTGTCTGTTTTAGTGACTAATCTTCCTTTTTGTTGCACCGCCATGATATGCGGAGAAGGGTCTACTTTGGGCCAAATGAACGTTTTGCCCAAAATTGCGTTGATGAAGCTCCGCCGCACGGTGGTGGGGGTGTAATGGTATGGGGGAATGATCAGTTTCAACGGAAGGAGTCCAATGGTGCAGACTGAAGAAGGCTTGAATGCGCAACGATACGTCAAATGAAATTCTTCGACCACATGTCCGTCCATTTTTGGCTGCGCAAAGGTCTGTGTTTCAACAGGACAACGCCAGACCCCATTCTGCACGGTTCATCACACAGTTCCTGACTGCCAACAACATTCTCACCCTTTCCTGGCCATCCCTGTCTCCAGACATGAATCCAATCGACCACCTATGGGATGGACTGCAAAGACGTGTTTGTCGCCTAAACGTTTTTCCAGCCAACCAGCCATATATATATCTATGACGACGATTGGCTGGAGAAACGTCTAAATTAGTTTCATCTTAAAATATGGCCTGGTTGTTGTATTTCTTATACTGCTGTTCTATAGACTTGTTAGTTTAGAATGAACATGAGAATGGAATTACTTTTATTTCATGCAGTTATATAAATCAGAGTGTGGAGTGTATGGACAAGAGATAGTTTATTATTTATTTATGTAATCATTTAATTGTTTCTTCATGATTATTATGCTTATCAACAAACCTTGAATGACTGTGACTGAGCGAAAGCTGTATGATGAAGGGCAGAATGTTAGAGAGGCCTGTGTTCCCAATTCTTAATCATTTGAAAATAAAGTCTGTTCGTTCTTTTGTTCATTCTGTCTATCTTTCTTTCTGTCTGTCTGCCTTTCTTTCTGTCTGTCTGTCCCTCCGTTCGTAATGCTTCCTTTGATGGACACGATTGTAAGATTAATCAAGTACAAATATTAATATATTTTCAAATGTCGATGCCAGCACTTCAGTGTGGTCTTTTATCTAGTACAACCTTCAGCGTTCTTGTAATGTTCTAGTACAACCTTCAGCGTTCTTGTAATGTTCTAGTACAACCTTCAGCGTTCTTGTAATGTTCTAGTACAACCTTCAGCGTTCTTGTAATGTTCTAGTACAACCTTCAGCGTTCTTGTAATGTTCTAGTACAACCTTCAGCGTTCTTGTAATGTTCTAGTACAACCTTCAGCGTTCTTGTAATGTTCTAGTACAACCTTCAGCGTTCTTGTAATGTTCTAGTACAACCTTCAGCGTTCTTGTAATGTTCTAGTACAACCTTCAGCGTTCTTGTAATGTTCTAGTACAACCTTCAGCGTTCTTGTAATGTTCTAGTACAACCTTCAGCGTTCTTGTAATGTTCTA
Source organism: Achatina immaculata (assembly GCA_009760885.1). Taxonomy (NCBI): domain Eukaryota; kingdom Metazoa; phylum Mollusca; class Gastropoda; order Stylommatophora; family Achatinidae; genus Lissachatina; species Lissachatina immaculata. The sequence goes on along the minus strand of CM019713.1, from coordinate 21,168,174 downwards.
GTACAACCTTCAGCGTTCTTGTAATGTTCTAGTACAACCTTCAGCGTTCTTGTAATGTTCTAGTACAACCTTCAGCGTTCTTGTAATGTTCTAGTACAACCTTCAGCGTTCTTGTAATGTTCTAGTACAACCTTCAGCGTTCTTGTAATGTTCTAGTACAACCTTCAGCGTTCTTGTAATGTTCTAGTACAACCTTCAGCGTTCTTGTAATGTTCTAGTACAACCTTCAGCGTTCTTGTAATGTTCTAGTACAACCTTCAGCGTTCTTGTAATGTTCTAGTACAACCTTCAGCGTTCTTGTAATGTTCTAGTACAACCTTCAGCGTTCTTGTAATGTTCTAGTACAACCTTCAGCGTTCTTGTAATGTTCTAGTACAACCTTCAGCGTTCTTGTAATGTTCTAGTACAACCTTCAGCGTTCTTGTAATGTTCTAGTACAACCTTCAGCGTTCTTGTAATGTTCTAGTACAACCTTCAGCGTTCTTGTAATGTTCTAGTACAACCTTCAGCGTTCTTGTAATGTTCTAGTACAACCTTCAGCGTTCTTGTAATGTTCTAGTACAACCTTCAGCGTTCTTGTAATGTTCTAGTACAACCTTCAGCGTTCTTGTAATGTTCTAGTACAACCTTCAGCGTTCTTGTAATGTTCTAGTACAACCTTCAGCGTTCTTGTAATGTTCTAGTACAACCTTCAGCGTTCTTGTAATGTTCTAGTACAACCTTCAGCGTTCTTGTAATGTTCTAGTACAACCTTCAGCGTTCTTGTAATGTTCTAGTACAACCTTCAGCGTTCTTGTAATGTTCTAGTACAACCTTCAGCGTTCTTGTAATGTTCTAGTACAACCTTCAGCGTTCTTGTAATGTTCTAGTACAACCTTCAGCGTTCTTGTAATGTTCTAGTACAACCTTCAGCGTTCTTGTAATGTTCTAGTACAACCTTCAGCGTTCTTGTAATGTTCTAGTACAACCTTCAGCGTTCTTGTAATGTTCTAGTACAACCTTCAGCGTTCTTGTAATGTTCTAGTACAACCTTCAGCGTTCTTGTAATGTTCTAGTACAACCTTCAGCGTTCTTGTAATGTTCTAGTACAACCTTCAGCGTTCTTGTAATGTTCTAGTACAACCTTCAGCGTTCTTGTAATGTTCTAGTACAACCTTCAGCGTTCTTGTAATGTTCTAGTACAACCTTCAGCGTTCTTGTAATGTTCTAGTACAACCTTCAGCGTTCTTGTAATGTTCTAGTACAACCTTCAGCGTTCTTGTAATGTTCTAGTACAACCTTCAGCGTTCTTGTAATGTTCTAGTACAACCTTCAGCGTTCTTGTAATGTTCTAGTACAACCTTCAGCGTTCTTGTAATGTTCTAGTACAACCTTCAGCGTTCTTGTAATGTTCTAGTACAACCTTCAGCGTTCTTGTAATGTTCTAGTACAACCTTCAGCGTTCTTGTAATGTTCTAGTACAACCTTCAGCGTTCTTGTAATGTTCTAGTACAACCTTCAGCGTTCTTGTAATGTTCTAGTACAACCTTCAGCGTTCTTGTAATGTTCTAGTACAACCTTCAGCGTTCTTGTAATGTTCTAGTACAACCTTCAGCGTTCTTGTAATGTTCTAGTACAACCTTCAGCGTTCTTGTAATGTTCTAGTACAACCTTCAGCGTTCTTGTAATGTTCTAGTACAACCTTCAGCGCCCCTTGTAATGTTATAGTACAACCTTCAGCGTTCTTGTAATGTTCTAGTAGAAGATAGTAATATGTTGATAATTGTGTACACAGAAGATAGTAAATATGTTGATAATTGTGTATAGAGAAGATAGTAAATATGTTGATAATTGTGTACACAGAAGATAGTAAATATGTTGATAATTGTGTACACAGAAGATAGTAAATATGTTGATAATTGTGTATAGAGAAGATAGTAAATATGTTGATAATTGTGTACACAGAAGATAGTAAATATGTTGATAATTGTGTATAGAGAAGATAGTAAATATGTTGATAATTGTGTACACAGAAGATAGTAAATATGTTGATAATTGTGTACACAGAAGATAGTAAATATGTTGATAATTGTGTACACAGAAGATAGTAAATATGTTGTTAATTGTGTATACAGAAGATAGTAAATATGTTGATAATTGTGTACACAGAAGATAGTAAATATGTTGATAATTGTGTACACAGAAGATAGTAAATATGTTGATAATTGTGTACACAGAAGATAGTAAATATGTTGATAATTGTGTACACAGAAGATAGTAAATATGTTGATAATTGTGTATAGAGAAGATAGTAAATATGTTGATAATTGTGTACACAGAAGATAGTAAATATGTTGATAATTGTGTACACATAAAATAGTAAATATGTTGATAATTGTGTACACATAAAATAGTAAATATGTTGATAATTGTGTATAGAGAAAATAGTAAATATGTTGATAACTAAAGTGCAGATATTGAAGATAGGCTACCATTGAGTAACAATATATTAATCAAATAGTTCGAAGCTTCGAAAATAATATGTTGTTACAGAGAGAAGGCGTACGAAAATAGTACGCCTCTTTTAAAGACAAAGACGAAAATATTCAACAAAGATTAAAGGGTAATGTCTTGTTCAGGTGAGAAACTAGAAGCCGACACAGGGAAGCTACAGGGAAGCCGACACAGGGATGGTGGAGTCACTCCGAGAAGTTGGCGTGTTTAGGTGGGGGGGGGGGTAAGCGTAGGTAAGTTTTCTGTTGTACGTTCAGACACGGAGTAATCAAGGTTGTTTTCTGTGTCTAGAATTCTGGAACTATAGTCAGACAGCAAAGGTAAAATTTGTGAAGTTTACTTGTGTCTTGTACACAGTAGATCTATTTCGTTTATGTTAGCGGGCAAATCGAATATCAATATGTAGTGGTGGCAGTATGATTCTATCTCATCAGACCTAGCTTTATATGTAATTGTGGCAGTATGATTCTATCTCATCAGACCTAGCTTTATATGTAGTGGCGGCAGTATGATTCTATCTCATCAGACGTAGCTTTATATGTAATGGCGGCAGTATGATTCTATCTCATCAGACCTAGCTTTATATGTAGTAGTGGCAGTATGATTCTATCTCATCAGACGTAGCTTTATATGTAGTAGTGGCAGTATGATTCTATCTCGTGCTACCAAAGGTTCATTGATTACATTTTGTCCTCCAACCACCATATATTCCCTCGGAGGCCAATCTTTTCTTGCCCAATTTTCATGTTTCTCTCTACTATCCCAAAGACGTAAAAAGCAAAGATACTTTGTGTAGTCATTCTGTTGACCAATCTTCAAGTCTACACAAATCACTCATTGATGTTCTTGGTAATTTATCTTTTCCAAGACTAACGAGATGGCCTTGTACCCTTCATTCATCCTGGTGGAATGATCGATTGGAATAGAAGCATATTTGTTGCCGTTATTTAAAAGAACACATTTCAAACTACGTTTTGAACTGTCGATGAAAAGACGCCACTCACTTGGGTTATATTCTGAAAGGCCAATTTTCTTCACAAGGTCTCCGATGTCATTGCAGAATACTAAGTTGTTGTCTTCGGTAAAGAATGGTAGCAAATCGTTTTCTCTCCTTCAATAAAATGTAATTTTCGTTTATAGTACAACCTTCAGGGTTCCTTGTAATGTTATAATACAACCTTCAGCGCCCCTTGTAATGTTATAGTGCAACCTTCAGCGCCCCTTGTAATGTTATAGTACAACCTTCAGCGCCCCTTATAATGTTCTAGTACAACCTTTAGGGTTCCTTGTAATGTTATAGTACAACCCTCAGCGCCCCTTGTAATGTTCTAGTACAACCTTTAGGGTTCCTTGTAATGTTATAGTACAATCTTCAGCGCCCCTTGTAATGTTATGGTACAACCTTCAGCGTTCTTGTAATGTTATGGTACAACCTTCAGGGTAGTGTTGTAGTACAACGTACAACCTTCAGCGTTCTTGTAATGTTCTAGTACAACCTTCAGCGTTCTTGTAATGTTCTAGTACAACCTTCAGCGCCCCTTGTAATGTTATAGTAAATATGTTGATAATTGTGTACACATAAAATAGTAAATATGTTGATAATTGTGTACACATAAAATAGTAAATATGTGATAATTGTGTATAGAGAAAATAGTAAATATGTTGATAACTAAAGTGCAGATATTGAAGATAGGCTACCATTGAGTAACATATATTAATCAAATAGTTCGAAGCTTCGAAAATAATATGTTGTTACAGAGAGAAGGCGTACGAAAATAGTACGCCTCTTTTAAAGACAAAGACGAAAATATTCAACAAAGATTAAAGGGTAATGTCTTGTTCAGGTGAGAAACTAGAAGCCGACACAGGGAAGCTACAGGGAAGCCGACACAGGGATGGTGGAGTCACTCCGAGAAGTTGGCGTGTTTAGGTGGGGGGGGGGGTAAGCGTAGGTAAGTTTTCTGTTGTACGTTCAGACACGGAGTAATCAAGGTTGTTTTCTGTGTCTAGAATTCTGGAACTATAGTCAGACAGCAAAGGTAAAATTTGTGAAGTTTACTTGTGTCTTGTACACAGTAGATCTATTTCGTTTATGTTAGCGGGCAAATCGAATATCAATATGTAGTGGTGGCAGTATGATTCTATCTCATCAGACCTAGCTTTATATGTAATTGTGGCAGTATGATTCTATCTCATCAGACCTAGCTTTATATGTAGTGGCGGCAGTATGATTCTATCTCATCAGACGTAGCTTTATATGTAATGGCGGCAGTATGATTCTATCTCATCAGACCTAGCTTTATATGTAGTAGTGGCAGTATGATTCTATCTCATCAGACGTAGCTTTATATGTAGTAGTGGCAGTATGATTCTATCTCGTGCTACCAAAGGTTCATTGATTACATTTTGTCCTCCAACCACCATATATTCCCTCGGAGGCCAATCTTTTCTTGCCCAATTTTCATGTTTCTCTCTACTATCCCAAAGACGTAAAAAGCAAAGATACTTTGTGTAGTCATTCTGTTGACCAATCTTCAAGTCTACACAAATCACTCATTGATGTTCTTGGTAATTTATCTTTTCCAAGACTAACGAGATGGCCTTGTACCCTTCATTCATCCTGGTGGAATGATCGATTGGAATAGAAGCATATTTGTTGCCGTTATTTAAAAGAACACATTTCAAACTACGTTTTGAACTGTCGATGAAAAGACGCCACTCACTTGGGTTATATTCTGAAAGGCCAATTTTCTTCACAAGGTCTCCGATGTCATTGCAGAATACTAAGTTGTTGTCTTCGGTAAAGAATGGTAGCAAATCGTTTTCTCTCCTTCAATAAAATGTAATTTTCGTTTATAGTACAACCTTCAGGGTTCCTTGTAATGTTATAATACAACCTTCAGCGCCCCTTGTAATGTTATAGTGCAACCTTCAGCGCCCCTTGTAATGTTATAGTACAACCTTCAGCGCCCCTTATAATGTTCTAGTACAACCTTTAGGGTTCCTTGTAATGTTATAGTACAACCCTCAGCGCCCCTTGTAATGTTCTAGTACAACCTTTAGGGTTCCTTGTAATGTTATAGTACAATCTTCAGCGCCCCTTGTAATGTTATGGTACAACCTTCAGCGTTCTTGTAATGTTATGGTACAACCTTCAGGGTAGTGTTGTAGTACAACGTACAACCTTCAGCGTTCTTGTAATGTTCTAGTACAACCTTCAGCGTTCTTGTAATGTTCTAGTACAACCTTCAGCGCCCCTTGTAATGTTATAGTACAACCTTCAGCGTTCTTGTAATGTTCTAGTACAACCTTCAGCGTTCTTGTAATGTTCTAGTACAACCTTCAGCGTTCTTGTAATGTTATAGTACAACCTTCAGGGTACTTTGTATTGTTGTAGTACAACGTACAATCTTCAGCGTTCTTGTAATGTTATAGTACAACCTTCAGCGTTCTTGTAATGTTATAGTACAACCTTCAGCGTTCTTGTAATGTTATAGTACAACCTTCAGCGTTCTTGTAATGTTATAGTACAATCTTCAGCGTTCTTGTAATGTTATAGTACAATCTTCAGCGTTCTTGTAATGTTCTAGTACAATCTTCAGCGTTCTTGTAATGTTCTAGTACAATCTTCAGCGTTCTTGTAATGTTATAGTACAATCTTCAGCGTTCTTGTAATGTTATAGTACAACCTTCAGCGTTCTTGTAATGTTATAGTACAACCTTCAGCGTTCTTGTAATGTTATAGTACAACCTTCAGCGTTCTTGTAATGTTATAGTACAATCTTCAGCGTTCTTGTAATGTTGTAGTACAACCTTCAGCGTTCTTGTAATGTTATAGTACAACCTTCAGCGCTCCTTGTAATGTTATAGTACAACCTTCAGCGTTCTTGTAATGTTATAGTACAACCTTCAGCGTTCTTGTAATGTTATAGTACAATCTTCAGCGTTCTTGTAATGTTATAGTACAACCTTCAGCGTTCTTGTAATGTTATAGTACAACCTTCAGCGTTCTTGTAATGTTATAGTACAACCTTCAGCGTTCTTGTAATGTTATAGTACAATCTTCAGCGTTCTTGTAATGTTATAGTACAATCTTCAGCGTTCTTGTAATGTTCTAGTACAATCTTCAGCGTTCTTGTAATGTTCTAGTACAATCTTCAGCGTTCTTGTAATGTTATAGTACAATCTTCAGCGTTCTTGTAATGTTATAGTACAACCTTCAGCGTTCTTGTAATGTTATAGTACAACCTTCAGCGTTCTTGTAATGTTATAGTACAACCTTCAGCGTTCTTGTAATGTTATAGTACAATCTTCAGCGTTCTTGTAATGTTGTAGTACAACCTTCAGCGTTCTTGTAATGTTATAGTACAACCTTCAGCGCTCCTTGTAATGTTATAGTACAACCTTCAGCGTTCTTGTAATGTTATAGTACAACCTTCAGCGTTCTTGTAATGTTATAGTACAATCTTCAGCGTTCTTGTAATGTTATAGTACAATCTTCAGCGTTCTTGTAATGTTATAGTACAATCTTCAGCGTTCTTGTAATGTTATAGTACAACCTTCAGCGCTCCTTGTAATGCCTGACACTGTGTAAGTCAATTTATATGCCTTACCAGAGACAACTGAGAATATTTAGAGTTTGTGTTTTAAATATATTTCACAGACAGAAACGTCTTACTCAAGTACCGGGACTACATTCATCCCTAGCGAGAAATACAAGTTTATTTACACAGATGACTCTTGTAAAAATGGTTGTTGAATTTCCAATAGTTCAATAGAAAATGCATAAACAACGGAGAACTTATCCTTAAAATGCATATCAACTAACTACAAGAGCATTAGTAGATAATCTGTCTCTTTCTCTCTCATGAACCTTTGGCTAAATATAAGTCGAGTTGTTTCTGTCCACAATACACTGTCTCGATATTTATATCACTAGCTCTCCTAGCAATTTGCATATCAAACTATCATATCAGCCTGACTGTCTGATTCTATATCTCCCTCTCTGTTTCACAAGGAGCATTTCATAATAATTCTGTCTCTGTAAATCTCCTGCTGTATCTGTCGTATTTGTCTGTCTGTTCCTGTCTGTCTCTGTAAATCTCCTGCTGTATCTGTCGTAACTGTCTGTTCCTGTCTGTCTGTTCCTGTCTGCTCCTTATCTCGACCTACCTGTCTGTTTCTCTCAGAGTCTCTGTCTGAGTGTCCGAGTATCTTCGTCACTGGGTGTCTTGTTATCTTCGTCACTGGGTATATTGTTATCTTCGTCACTGGGTGTCTTGTTATCTTCGTCACTGGGTGTCTTGTTATCTTCATCACTGGGTACCTTGTTATCTTTGTCACTGGGTGTCTTGTTATCTTTGTCACTGGGTACCTTGTTATCTTTGTCACTGGGTGTCTTGTTATCGTTGTCACTGGGTGTCTTGTTATCTTCGTCACTGGGTGTCTTGTTATCTTCGTCACTGGGTGTCTTGTTATCTTCGCCACTGGGTGTCTTGTTATTTTCGTCACTGGGTGTCTTGTTATCTTCGTCACTGAGTATCTTGTTATCTTCGTCACTGGGTATCTTGTTATCTTCATCACTGGGTATCTAGTTATCTTTGTCACTGGGTATCTTGTTATCTTCGTCACTGGGTATCTTGCTATCTTCGTCACTGAGCATCTTGTTATCTTCGTAACTGGGTGTCTTGTTATCTTCGTCACTGAGCATCTTGTTATCTTCGTCACTGGGTGTCTTGTTATCTTCGTCACTGGGTGTCTTGTTATCTTCGTCACTGGGTGTCTTAGTGTCGGAGTTTTAGTTCTGCCCCAGAGACTGTGTGTGTACTTCTGTCTCTTCTCAGCACCTCTCTGTCTCTTCTCAGTACCTCTCTGCCTCTTCTCAGTACCTCTCTGTCTCTTCTCAGTACCTCTCTGTCTCTTTTTCAGTACCCATCTGTCTCTTCTCAGTACCTCTCTGTCTCTTCTCAGTACACCCCTGTCCCTTCTTAGTACCTCTCTGTCTCTTCTCAGTACCTCTCTGTCTCTTCTCAGTACCTCTCTGTCTCTTCTCAGTACCCATCTGTCTCTTCTCAGTACACCTCTGTCCCTTTTTAGTACCTCTCTGTCTCTTCTCAGTACACCTCTGTCCCTTTTTAATACCTCTCTGTCTCTTCTCAGTACACCTCTGTCCCTTTTTAGTACCTCTCTGTCTCTTCTCAGTACACCCCTGTCCCTCTTAGTACCTCTCTGTCTCTTCTCAGTACCTCTCTGTCTCTTCTCAGTACCCATCTGTCTCTTCTCAGTACACCCCTGTCCCTTTTTAGTACCTCTCTGTCTCTTCTCAGTACACCCCTGTCCCTCTTAGTACCTCTCTGTCTCTTCTCAGTACCTCTCTGTCTCTTCTCAGTACCTCTCTGTCTCTTCTCAGTACCCATCTGTCTCTTCTTAGTACCTCTCTGTCTCTTCTCAGTACACCCCTGTCCCTTCTTAGTACCTCTCTGTCTCTTCTCAGTACACCCCTGTCCCTTCTTAGTACCTCTCTGTCTCTTCTCAGTACCTCTGTCTCTTCTCAGTACCTCTCTGTCTCTTCTTAGAACACCTCTGTCCCTTCTCAGTACCTCTCTGTCTCTTCTCCGCACCTCTCTAAGTATCTCTCTGTTTCTTCTCAGTACACCCCTGTCCCTTCTTAGTACCTCTCTGTCTCTTCTCAGTACACCCCTGTCCCTTCTTAGTAACTCTCTGTCTCTTCTCAGTACACCCCTGTCCCTTTTTAGTACCTCTCTGTCTCTTCTCAGTACACTCCTGTCCCTTCTTAGCACCTCTTTGTCTCTTCTCAGTACACCCCTGTCCCTTCTTAGTACCTCTCTGTCTCTTCTCAGTACCTCTCTGTCTCTTCTCAGTACCTCTCTGTCTCTTCTCAGTACCCATCTGTCTCTTCTCAGTACACCTCTGTCCCTTTTTAGTACCTCTCTGTCTCTTCTCAGTACACCTCTGTCCCTTTTTAATACCTCTCTGTCTCTTCTCAGTACACCTCTGTCCCTTTTTAGTACCTCTCTGTCTCTTCTCAGTACACCCCTGTCCCTCTTAGCACCTCTCTGTCTCTTCTCAGCACCTCTCTGTCTCTTCTCAGTACCCATCTGTCTCTTCTCAGTACACCCCTGTCCCTTCTTAGTACCTCTCTGTCTCTTCTCAGTACACCCCTGTCCCTCTTAGTACCTCTCTGTCTCTTCTCAGTACACCTCTCTGTCTTCTCAGTACCTCTCTGTCTCTTCTCAGTACCCATCTGTCTCTTCTTAGTACCTCTCTGTCTCTTCTCAGTACACCCCTGTCCCTTCTTAGTACCTCTCTGTCTCTTCTCAGTACACCCCTGTCCCTTCTTAGTACTCTCTGTCTCTTCTCAGTACCTCTGTCTCTTCTCAGTACCTCTCTGTCTCTTCTTAGAACACCTCTGTCCCTTCTCAGTACCTCTCTGTCTCTTCTCCGCACCTCTCTAAGTACCTCTCTGTCTCTTCTCAGTACACCCCTGTCCCTTCTTAGTACCTCTCTGTCTCTTCTCAGTACACCCCTTTCCCTTCTTAGTACCTCTCTGTCTCTTCTCAGTACATCCCTGTCCCTTCTTAGTACCTCTCTGTCTCTTCTCAGTACACCCCTGTCCCTTCTTAGTACCTCTCTGTCTCTTCTCAGTACCCCTGTCCCTTCTTAGTACCTCTCTGTCTCTTCTCAGTACACCCCTGTCCCTTCTTAGCACCTCTCTGTCTCTTCTCAGCACCTCCCTGTCTCTTCTCAGTACACCCCTGTCTCTTCTCAGTACCTCTCTGTCTCTTCTCAGTACACCCCTGTCCCTTCTTAGCACCTCTCTGTCTCTTCTCAGCACCTCCCTGTCTCTTCTCAGTACACCCCTGTCTCTTCTCAGTACCTCTCTGTCTCTTCTCAGTACACCCCTTTCCCTTCTTAGTACCTCTCTGTCTCTTCTCAGCACCTATCTGTCTCTTCTCAGTACCTCTCTGTCTCTTCTCAGTACACCCCTGTCCCTTCTTAGTACTTCTCTGTCTCTTCTCAGTACACCTCTCTGTCTCTTCTCAGCACCTCTCTGTCTATTCTCAGTACCTCTCTGTCTCTTCTCAGTACACCCCTGTCCCTTCTTAGTACTTCTCTGTCTCTTCTCAGTACCTCTCTGTCTCTTCTCAGTACACCCCTGTCCCTTCTTAGTACTTCTCTGTCTCTTCTCAGTACACCTTTCTGTCTCTTCTCAGCACCTCTCTGTCTCTTCTCAGTACCTCTCTGTCTCTTCTCAGTACACCCCTGTCCCTTCTTAGTACTTCTCTGTCTCTTCTCAGTACACCTTTCTGTCTCTTCTCAGCACCTCTCTGTCTCTTCTCAGTACCTCTCTGTCTCTTCTCAGTACCTCTCTGTCTCTTCTCAGCACCTCTCTGTCTCTTCTCAGTACACCCCTGTCCCTTCTTAGTACCTCTCTGTCTCTTCTCAGTACCTCTCTGCCTCTTCTCAGTACCTCTTTGTCTCTTCTCAGTACCTCTCTGTCTCTTCTCAGTACACCCCTGTCCCTTCTTAGTACTTCTCTGTCTCTTCTCAGTACACCTCTCTGTCTCTTCTCAGCACCTCTCTGTCTCTTCTCATTACACCCCTGTCCCTTCTTAGTACCTCTCTGTCTCTTCTCAGTACATCCCTGTCCCTTCTTAGTACCTCTATGTCTCTTCTCAGTACACCCCTGTCCCTTCTTAGTACATCTCTGTCTCTTCTCAGTACACCTCTATCTCTTCTCAGTACACACCTGTCCCTTCTTAGTACCTCTCTGTCTCTTCTCAGTACGCCTCTATCTCTTCTCAGTACACCCTGTCCCTTCTTAGTACATCGCTGTCTCTTCTCAGTACACCCCTTTCCCTTCTTAGTACCTCTCTGTCTCTTCTCAGTACACCCCTGTCCCTTCTTAGTACATCTCTGTCTCTTCTTGGTACCTCTCTGTCTCTTCTTCCTTCCTCTTCCTAGAGCATCTCGTCTTTGTTTTCTTGGTCACTCGTTTTATCTTAAAATCCGTTTTAGTGAACTGACCGATCGGTATTTCTGCTCAGTTTCTATACGCGCACCGATTGGTTCCCGAGTCAGAAGCTGCCAGTTTAGTGGTGTCGAGTGTCCACCTCCTTGCCCTTCTCTACCTATTTGTTCCGACTGACTAATTACTGGTCTGGTTTCTTAATTCGTTGTGTTAATATAGCAGACTATTCGTCGCCAACAAGACTTGTGTCTTTTCTTAACTCCTTCTAGCGTCCCTTCCACACCTCGAGAGTTTGTGGTCTGTCGGGTAATGAACTGTCTGTTTTATTATCCTTAGAGTTTGGAGTCTGTCGGGTAATGAACTGTCTGTTTTCTTCTTCATAGAGTTTGGAGTCTGTCGGGTAATGAACTGTCTGTTTTCTTATTCTTAGAGTTTAGAGCGCCGGCTATTCGTCCTCACTTGTTATTTCACTCACCGAATGGTCATGTCGGCTGTTTCACTTATGAGCGTCTTTCCTCAGCATATCTCTATCTCGGCGTCACAGTGTCCGTCTTTACTGTTTGTCTGTTTCTTCTGTTTACACTTGTCAACCTCCAGTCGTAATGGTCTTTCACCAGTATCGTGGGAGTTGGTTTTCTACCAATTTTATCTAAGTTTCCTATCTAACCTTTCTCTTCTTATATAATGTTAACCCTTATATCTAAAATATATTCATAATTCTATGTTACAAGGGACTATGCAATAGCGGGAAGGACTTGTGGAACTTTGAAGGTAGTAGGACCGAGTTGTGAACCTTTGAAGGTAGTAGGACCGAGTTGTGAACCTTTGAAGGTAGTAGGATGGAGTTGTGAAACTTTAAAGGTAATAGGAGGGAGTTAAACTTTAATGGTAGTAGGACGGAGTTAAGCTTTAGTAGGATGGAATTGTGAAACTTTGAAGGTAGTAGGAGAGAGTTGTGAAATTTTAAAGGTAGTAGGACGAAGTTAAACTTTAAAGGTAGTAGGACGGAGTTAAACTTTAAAGGTAGAAGGACGGAGTTAAACTTTAAAGGTAGTAGGACGGAGTTAAACTTTAAAGGTAGTAGAACGGAGTTAAACTTTAAAGGTAGTAGGACGGAGTTAAACTTTAAAGGTAGTAGGACGGAGTTAAACTTTAAAGGTAGTAGGACGGAGTTAAACTTTAAAGGTAGTAGGACGGAGTTAAACCTTAAAGGTAGTAGGTCGCAGTTAAATTTTAAAGGTAGTAGGACGGAGTTAAACCTTAAAGGTAGTAGGTCGCAGTTAAATTTTAAAGGTAGTAGGACGGAGTTAAACTTTAAAGGTAGTAGGACGGAGTTAAACTTTAACGGTAGTAGGACGGAGTTAAACTTTAAAGGTAGTAGGACGGAGTTAAACTTTAAAGGTAGTAGGACGGAGTTAAACTTTAAAGGTAGTAGGAGTACACACCTGTCCCTTCTTAGTACCTCTCTGTCTCTTCTCAGTACGCCTCTATCTCTTCTCAGTACACCCTGTCCCTTCTTAGTACATCGCTGTCTCTTCTCAGTACACCTCTATCTCTTCTCAGTACACCCCTTTCCCTTCTTAGTACCTCTCTGTCTCTTCTCAGTACACCCCTGTCCCTTCTTAGTACATCTCTGTCTCTTCTTGGTACCTCTCTGTCTCTTCTTCCTTCCTCTTCCTAGAGCATCTCGTCTTTGTTTTCTTGGTCACTCGTTTTATCTTAAAATCCGTTTTAGTGAACTGACCGATCGGTATTTCTGCTCAGTTTCTATACGCGCACCGATTGGTTCCCGAGTCAGAAGCTGCCAGTTTAGTGGTGTCGAGTGTCCACCTCCTTGCCCTTCTCTACCTATTTGTTCCGACTGACTAATTACTGGTCTGGTTTCTTAATTCGTTGTGTTAATATAGCAGACTATTCGTCGCCAACAAGACTTGTGTCTTTTCTTAACTCCTTCTAGCGTCCCTTCCACACCTCGAGAGTTTGTGGTCTGTCGGGTAATGAACTGTCTGTTTTATTATCCTTAGAGTTTGGAGTCTGTCGGGTAATGAACTGTCTGTTTTCTTCTTCATAGAGTTTGGAGTCTGTCGGGTAATGAACTGTCTGTTTTCTTATTCTTAGAGTTTAGAGCGCCGGCTATTCGTCCTCACTTGTTATTTCACTCACCGAATGGTCATGTCGGCTGTTTCACTTATGAGCGTCTTTCCTCAGCATATCTCTATCTCGGCGTCACAGTGTCCGTCTTTACTGTTTGTCTGTTTCTTCTGTTTACACTTGTCAACCTCCAGTCGTAATGGTCTTTCACCAGTATCGTGGGAGTTGGTTTTCTACCAATTTTATCTAAGTTTCCTATCTAACCTTTCTCTTCTTATATAATGTTAACCCTTATATCTAAAATATATTCATAATTCTATGTTACAAGGGACTATGCAATAGCGGGAAGGACTTGTGGAACTTTGAAGGTAGTAGGACCGAGTTGTGAACCTTTGAAGGTAGTAGGACCGAGTTGTGAACCTTTGAAGGTAGTAGGATGGAGTTGTGAAACTTTAAAGGTAATAGGAGGGAGTTAAACTTTAATGGTAGTAGGACGGAGTTAAGCTTTAGTAGGATGGAATTGTGAAACTTTGAAGGTAGTAGGAGAGAGTTGTGAAATTTTAAAGGTAGTAGGACGAAGTTAAACTTTAAAGGTAGTAGGACGGAGTTAAACTTTAAAGGTAGAAGGACGGAGTTAAACTTTAAAGGTAGTAGGACGGAGTTAAACTTTAAAGGTAGTAGAACGGAGTTAAACTTTAAAGGTAGTAGGACGGAGTTAAACTTTAAAGGTAGTAGGACGGAGTTAAACTTTAAAGGTAGTAGGACGGAGTTAAACTTTAAAGGTAGTAGGACGGAGTTAAACCTTAAAGGTAGTAGGTCGCAGTTAAACTTTAAAGGTAGTAGGACGAAGTTAAACTTTAAAGGTAGTAGGACGGAGTTAAACCTTAAAGGTAGTAGGTCGCAGTTAAATTTTAAAGGTAGTAGGACGGAGTTAAACCTTAAAGGTAGTAGGTCGCAGTTAAATTTTAAAGGTAGTAGGACGGAGTTAAACTTTAAAGGTAGTAGGACGGAGTTAAACTTTAACGGTAGTAGGACGGAGTTAAACTTTAAAGGTAGTAGGACGGAGTTAAACTTTAAAGGTAGTAGGACGGAGTTAAACTTTAAAGGTAGTAGGACGGAGTTAAACTTTAAAGGTAGTAGGACGGAGTTAAACTTTAAAGGTAGTAGGACGGAGTTAAACCTTAAAGGTAGTAGGTCGCAGTTAAATTTTAAAGGTAGTAGGACGGAGTTGAACCTTAAAGGTAGTAGGTCGCAGTTAAATTTTAAAGGTAGTAGGACGGAGTTAAACTTTAAAGGTAGTAGGACGGAGTTAAACTTTAAAGGTAGTAGGACGGAGTTAAACTTTAACGGTAGTAGGACGGAGTTAAACTTTAAAGGTAGTAGGACGGAGTTAAACTTTAAAGGTAGTAGGACGGAGTTAAACTTTAAAGGTAGTAGGACGGAGTTAAACTTTAAAGGTAGTAGGACGGAGTTAAACCTTAAAGGTAGTAGGTCGCAGTTAAATTTTAAAGGTAGTAGGACGGAGTTAAACCTTAAAGGTAGTAGGTCGCAGTTAAACTTTAAAGGTAGTAGGACGGAGTTAAACTTTAAAGGTAGTAGGACGGAGTTAAACTTTAAAGGTAGTAGGACGGAGTTAAACTTTAAAGGTAGTAGGACGGAGTTAAACTTTAAAGATAGGAGGACGGAGTTAAACCTTAAAGGTAGTAGGTCGCAGTTAAATTTTAAAGGTAGTATGACAGACTTGTGAAATTTTAAAGGTCACAGGACGGAGTTGTGAGGCTTTGATTAAAATAGAATGGATTTGTAAAACTTTAAAGGTAATACAACGGAGTTGTGAAACTTTGAAGGTAGTAGGACAGAGTTGTGAAACTTTAAAGGTAATAGGCGGAGTTAAACTTTAAAGGTAGTAGGACGCAGTTAAACTTTAAAGGTAATACAACGGAGTTGTGAAACTTTAAAGGTAGTAGGACAGCGTTAAACTTTAAAGGTAGTAGGACAGAGTTGTGAAACTTTAAAGGTAATAGGCGGAGTTAAACTTTAAAGGTAGTAAAACGCAGTTAAACTTTAAAGGTAGTAGGACGCAGTTAAACTTTAAAGGTAGTAGGAAGGAGTTAAACTTTAAAGGTAGTAGAACGGAATTAAACTTTAAAGATAGGAGGACGGAGTTAAACTTTAAAGATAGGAGGACGGAGTTAAACCTTAAAGGTAGTAGGACGGACTTGTGACACTTTATAGGTCATAGGACAGAGTTGTGAAGCTTTGATGATAGTAGGATGGATTTGTAAAACTTTAAAGGTAATACAATGGAGTTGTGAAACCTTAAAGGTAGTAGGTCGCAGTTAAACTTTAAAGGTAGTAGGACGGAGTTAAACTTTAAAGGTAGTAGGACGGAGTTAAACTTTAAAGGTAGTAGGACGGAGTTAAACTTTAAAGGTAGTAGGACGGAGTTAAACTTTAAAGATAGGAGGACGGAGTTAAACCTTAAAGGTAGTAGGTCGCAGTTAAATTTTAAAGGTAGTATGACAGACTTGTGAAATTTTAAAGGTCACAGGACGGAGTTGTGAGGCTTTGATTAAAATAGAATGGATTTGTAAAACTTTAAAGGTAATACAACGGAGTTGTGAAACTTTGAAGGTAGTAGGACAGAGTTGTGAAACTTTAAAGGTAATAGGCGGAGTTAAACTTTAAAGGTAGTAGGACGCAGTTAAACTTTAAAGGTAATACAACGGAGTTGTGAAACTTTAAAGGTAGTAGGACAGCGTTAAACTTTAAAGGTAGTAGGACAGAGTTGTGAAACTTTAAAGGTAATAGGCGGAGTTAAACTTTAAAGGTAGTAAAACGCAGTTAAACTTTAAAGGTAGTAGGACGCAGTTAAACTTTAAAGGTAGTAGGAAGGAGTTAAACTTTAAAGGTAGTAGAACGGAATTAAACTTTAAAGATAGGAGGACGGAGTTAAACTTTAAAGATAGGAGGACGGAGTTAAACCTTAAAGGTAGTAGGACGGACTTGTGACACTTTATAGGTCATAGGACAGAGTTGTGAAGCTTTGATGATAGTAGGATGGATTTGTAAAACTTTAAAGGTAATACAATGGAGTTGTGAAACTTTGAAGGTAGCAGGACGGAGTTAAACTTTAAAGGTAGTAGAATGGAGGTAAATTTTAAAGGTAGTAGGACGGACTTGTGAAACTTTGAAAGTAGTAGGATGGAATCAAACTGTGAAAGTAGTAGGACGGACTTGTGAAACTTTAAAGGTAATAGGACGGAGTTAAACCTTAAAGGTAGTATAATGGAGTTGTGAAATTTTAAAGGTAGAAGGACGGAGTTGTGAAACTTTAAAGATAGTAGGACGGGATTGTGAAACTTTAAAGGTAGTAGGACGGAGTTAAACTTTGAAAGTAGTAGGACGGAGTTAAACTTTGAAGGTAGTAGGACGGAGTTAAACTTTGAAGGTAGTAGGACGGAGTTAAACTTTGAAGGTAGTAGGACGGAGTTAAACTTTGAAGGTAGTAGGAAGGACGTGTGAAACTTTAGTAGGACGGACTTGTGAATCTTTGAAAGTAGTAGGACTGACCTGTGACTTCATACAGAAGCTGGGGAATTTGACTTATTGTTCCTACACGTCTGTCCGTTAGCTAACTCTTGTTAAGAAAGCTAGAGTATTAGACCTGATGTCTCTACGTGTGTCATTTGCTTTCCGTTTTACCACAAATACAATGAGAATACAAAATTTGGAAATATAAAGGATTGTTACCATGATAAAAGGTGTTATTGTCCTGTCCTCATTTTAGCCAGAATTAGGACAGCCATGTCCGCAGTTTAGCCATAATTAGAACAGTCATGTCCCATTTTAGCCAGAATTAGGACAGTCATGTCCGCAGTTTAGCCAGAATTAGGACAGTCATGTCCCATTTTAGCCAGAATTAGGACAGCCATGTCCGCAGTTTAGCCAGAATTAGAACAGTCATGTCCGCAGTTTAGCCAGAATTAGGACAGTCATGTCCCATTTTAGCCAGAATTAGGACAGTCATGTCCCAGTTTAGCCAGAATTAGGACAGTCATGCCCTCATTTTAGCCAGAATTAGGACAGTCATGTCCCATTTTAGCCAGAATTAGGACAGTCATGTCCCATTTTAGCCAGAATTAGAACAGTCATGTCCCATTTTAGCCAGA